>OU015630.1:12500000-15000000 GCA_907165235.1 Zeuzera pyrina
TAATTTCAAAGATGTATAAATACGCCAAGGTGAGTACATCAATATCTTTAAAGCAATATCTTAGTGATTCTCGTGCATTTTTACTGTTAATGTCACTTATCGCTCTTTTTTGCGAAATAAAAATTTTGGAAAATATTAATATGGGCCGCTGATTCCCACAGCAAAAGGCCTTCTTTTTGTTCTTGGAACAAAAAGAATCTTGGTATTTTGTTTAAAAGGTCAAGTTTCCTTGGCTTGCATATATATGTTGCAATCGAAATAGGTAACCCAGTATCTTCATTCCTCCATAATTAAGATGAAAAATTCTTTTATGCTACAGATTATTCACTGTGTTAGTGCATTATTCCTATTTTTAAGAATATTAAACGTTACAATGTATGGTATATATAACAGCGTAAGTGTACATAACTTTGACGACCTTCTTGGCTCAACGACTAAGCGCGTCGGAAAGTAAACTGTGGTTGCGGGTTCGATTCCCGCCCTGAGTCTGGGTGTTTATTTTTTTTTTTAGATTTTTCTTAAAATATCAAATATCATTTCTTAAAATATCAAATATCATTTCCTTGGCGATATGAGCATTTTTAACATATTCCAAATGTTTATCGGATTGATTGTACAATAATACTTTTTGCTTTTACATCTGCTTGTTTGTATCTGTCTTCAGTCTTCATTTTTGATATCAGGTCATCTAGACATAAATCTTTATCAATTACATAACTGCATTCTTTTTCTTCTATAAGAATTTTAATACTAAACATACAGTTTAAGAAACTCTGTTTTCAGTGGCGATGTGCTGATATTCGAACATATTGTACCACTTTTGCTCTGCGCCATTTTGCTTTACCCTAACCTCACTTTTTGTTTTTAATTTTGAGTTCATAAATATTCTTTTAAATGTTTTCCCTACAAATAAAGTTCGTCATCTGAGTTAACTCGGCTTCTGGGTCCATAACCTACTAGATTTATGTGTAACTCACTCTCGAAATAATAAAATATTACGGATGCACACTATCTTCATTAATCACACCACAGAGCACAGATAACAATCACATACGAAGAACTGATTACATACAACTAAGAGGAGGTATTCTTTTACCTATACAGATGGGTCCAACCATAGAGTACCGACGTCCGACCACAACGGATTTTTTTTGCTCCTGACGGGTGCGATGCGTGGTCACGCTTTTATTCAAATTTCACACACGTTCCGATGTTCCATTCAATACCATCAGCAAACAACTCCGATCAGGGGTATATCCATTAGTGCTGCGAGTAATATGATATTATACAAGTCCGCTAACTCGGAACCATTCATACCTATGATCCGGACCTACACTAAAGCTTTTGTTTTGTTTTGTACATCATTTGGTATTTCATAGTGCATATGACATAAATAATCTTAATTATGAATATGATATAATTATACCGTCAAAGTACATTAAAGATACAAATATTAAAAGTATTGTTAACTTAGGGATTTTTTTATATTTTAATGCTACCTGTATTTCCAAGTATGCAAGACAACCCTTTGAACTCATTGATAGATTTCAAATTCTTATCGTGTTCACAATCGTTTTAGTTTTGAAGTAAACGTTTTCTATAAATAAAATACTACTCCATTTTTGTATCATTAATTTTATTATGGATTGAAATATTAGCGGAAGCAGATCAGTAATTTTTCATACTGGAACTCTATTCACTAATACCTATATTTGTTATTATTTCAATTTTTGTTCCACATTTTCATTTAGTTTTAATTTAACAGATATTTAATAGGGTTATGACAAAAAAAAAATTACACTTACATAACTTCAAACAGTTTCACGTTCGTAGACAAAACATCTAGACATGAAAAATCACACTCGGACGACATTTTTGCAATTTAATATTTGGGCGACGACTAAATCAGATATTTATCAGTTCCTTATAATAAGCCCTAATTATTAGTCAACTTTTATGGACTGCAGGGAAAGATAAACAGTTTGCATACTATAAATAACGCATTCTTGTTTTTCTTTTTTGTATGAAAGTATTCATTTGATATTTAAAATTAAAATATTTTTTCATTAACACTCGCTCCTAAGTGTTGCTTTCCAGAAGAGCTACATACGAGGGCTGCTATTTATGTATCCGGAACTAGCCAGTTATAGAACAATATTAAAAAAGTAATTATAACATTTAAAAATGGAACTCTTTGGCTAAAGAATACAATTTCTTTCATGTAGCTGTCATTTGTTTATCCTTTGTGGCGTCATTTTGAAAATTGCGAGTCTTTATCACCATGGATTTAAGTCGTTAAAATTTTCGTGTTATTATTTATTACGATTTTCGGCGAGGGCTAACTCAAAAATAGTGCATCGATCAACTCACTTCGACTTTTGGGGACGAAGCACCATCGAAAACTACTGTGTATCATTGGTTTAGTGAGTTTAATCGTGGGCGGTTTGTGCTCACGTACGAAGTTAAAGAAGGTCGCCATAAATCGGTTGTTGTACCTCAAAATATTGATGATGTGCGGGAACTAATAATGCAAGATCGTCATGTTACATATCGTGAGATAGAGGCGTCTCTGGGCATAAATATAACGAGTATTTATAAAATATTACACGAACATTTAGCTGTAAAAAAAATTTGTTCACGTTAGATTCCACACAATTTGAGAATTGACCAAAAACGGGCTCGTGTCGATTGGTGTGACAAAATGTTACAAAAGTGCATACAGGGTGCGTCAGAAGCTGTCTATAATATCTTCACAGGTGATGAATCTTGGATATATGGGTATGATCCTGAAACTAAACAACAATCAATGGTTTGGGTGTTCCAAGATGAGCCTAACCCAACAAAAGTCATTCGTTCAAAAAGCACTTTGAAGCAAATGGTCGCTAGTTTTTTTCATATAAATGGAGAGTATCGTATAATGGAGCTGCAGTACCACTAGAGGATCGTAAAACGGTTAATTCTGAATGGTACACGACCATTTGTTTGCCAGAAGTCTTTGAAGAAATAAGAAAGAACAACCGACAATGCAGAATCCTTCTTCATCATGACAATGCTAGCTGCCACACATCGGCCGAAACAACTCGGTATTTGGAAGATCAAAAGATCGAAATAACGGGTCATCCGCCGTACAGCCCTGACTTGGCCCCCAACGACTTCTATTTATACCCAACCGTGAAGAATAAATTACGTGGTCAACGTTTTTCTAGCCGTGAAGAGGCTGTTGATGCGTTCAAAATGCACGTTTTGGAGATACCTCAATCCAAATGGAAAAAGTGCTACGAAAATTGGTTCCAACGCATGCAAAAGTGCATCAATCATCATGGTGAATATTTTGAAAAGCAATAAAACTATAATAAATGCTATATGTTTGTTTCACTTTGTTATTCCGGATACATAAATAGCAGCCCTCGTACAACTTAAATTGATTTATACTAAACTGATAAAACTAGGTCCTTACTAAGGGTTCCGGATTCGAATTCCGTTTGAACTTACGAAAAGAAATATTTCAATTACGTGAATATATTAGCAATATATATCAGCTCTTTAATTTAAACCTGAGAACAGGTTAACGAAAATAAGTGTTCCAAATCCGACTTAATTCGTCGTCATAAGTGCAGGAGCAAAAGGAAATGTGCGACATTAAATACACACAAAGTGGTTTTTATTGGAAAGAACATTGAATGCTTTTAAGTGCAGGAGGCTTCTCGAGATATTGAATGGTTTCACGCGAGACATTCACTTTACGTAGCAGATACATGGTCTGACCTTAATATGTGTAAATGTTCTGATTTGAGGAAGCGAAAGAAGTACCTATGTAAGGATCGCGACGCTTGGCGTTTCGTACACTCTAATTACCCCGTTAGGGTTACAACGTGAAGATTGTACGTATGTATGTTTTGACTATATGTGTAATATCTTGTTCATATTAATATTGGTAAACAAACTTAATAAATAAGTTTCTACGTTTATCAGTACCTAACGAAAGTTCATTGTCTTTTCAAACTTATGTGTTTATTACTTGACAAATATCGACATATCTGTGAAAGTAAGAACAAACTTGAAGGAAACAATTCAGGTTCTTTGATAAAGTATAATAACTTATGTACCTACTTTACAGGCAGCATAATACATGAAATATGGTATATGTACGTTGTACGTATTTCAAGTTATTTTTAAGTCCTTTTTGGGATGCACGACAAAAAGTGATTGCTGATGTCGTGATGACGCCACGCGGCAAGCGCGTGCACATCGCTAGAGACGGTGCTATCCGAATAATAATATGCGCTCTATTTTTATGAAATTTAAATTTTATTACAAAGTAAATAGAGTTCATATGCACCATCAGTCAATACGAGAAGGCAGTCAGAGTGGCTACCGGGCGGCAGCTAAAAAAAATTTTCTCGGCGTTTAACCGAACCTTAAGACTTAAGATGTTTGAAATATTACATTGAAGATACCACTTTAACGATAAAAAAGTCGGCACTGCTACTAAACAAAACATTAACAAAGGAAAAATACTCAACCAAACACTTTATGGAATAGGATTTACTAAAACACTATATTTAAATAAGGTTATAAAGGTTTAATTATTTAATAGCCTAAAATAAAGTTTGTTTTCGAAGTTCTCGTTTATTTGAGTGACTTCCATTTTTTTTTTGGAAATATGAACTGAATACTA
Organism: Zeuzera pyrina; assembly: GCA_907165235.1. Lineage (NCBI taxonomy): Eukaryota > Metazoa > Arthropoda > Insecta > Lepidoptera > Cossidae > Zeuzera > Zeuzera pyrina. The sequence goes on from OU015630.1 coordinate 12,504,679, forward strand.
TAGAAATAAATGATTTATCGCCTGTTTTTTTTTATGAACTTTACCATTAACTTTAAATTAACGAAAACATTATTTTAAAACACTAATTATTCATCAACTCAATCTCAATCTCAACCCTATTTCTTTACGTTTTCCTCACTCGCTCAAATCCTTAAGTTAAGGTACACAAAAGCTCCTTAAGGGATTTAGCGAAATGCCACGCTTGCTTTTGCTATGAAAAGTAAAAACAACAATATGAAAAGCGCGGGAAACGCCAAGCTGCACTATCGGTAAGCGCCTAAGAGAGCCATGCCATGCCATAAATACTTTTTTGTAAACTCTACTCAAGTACATGTATTATACCTCAAATCGTAACCTAAAGAACAATCTATTATATAAATATTATGAGTTACACTTGCGTTTGTTCTTATTTTATAACAAAAAGCACTTAAACACGCTCAATTAAAAAATGTTAAAAATAATTCTCGAATTTAGCTTTTTTAAGTATGATTTTATAGTGGCATTGTTATGAGTATCATAGAAGTGTTATACCATTTAAGCTTGCAATGTGTTATTTATTATGAACTATATAAATATGCACTTTATTTGTATATAAAACCACTAGACACGTATTATAACATGTAGTTTTTTCTATTCTTCAATTTTCAATTAGTTTGGATAGTTGCCGAAATTTGCCGAAGTTCTGTTAGTGGTCTTATTTTGTAAGAAATTTAATACAGGTTCAGAAGACAAACAAAAAGTTTGCAGTTTAGTGCGTAACATGGATTAATCTATTAAAACATAAAGGTATTTTTTTTCATTTTAGTACGCAAATGAAACGGTTTTGTTTATTGTATTATTTAATATTTTGTGGTTATTCTTTTGATAAGCTATCGAATATTTCCCACCATATTTAAGTTCACATATACGCCACATGAATGCTTTGATCACAAATAAAAACTAGACACACAATCAACGCTCCAGAAATGTCCGAACCAAATGTGCGCTCAAATGAGTATTTGAGCGCACTTCTGTTTTAATGGTATTCGAAAACGCTAACAGCGAACATGTCAAAGTTCAAAAATTGCAAAAATAACACATCTAAAACGCTAAAAAAAGACGCGAGTTCTTATTTTCGGTTAGTAAATAAATAATATTATTTATGTGTTCATTATTTGATTATAGTAATAACGTTACATAGCTCTTTTTTATCAAATTCGTAATCAAATTTTTAAATATTGCCTGACATTTGTCTTATTCTTATCACTTTCACGTAACAAATCAAAATGACATGCATAGCAACGCAAATAGATTATTTGAATTATATTTTATGCACGAGACGTAAGATTGCATTTTAAATATTTTATTTAACAAACTTCGTTTCAATGTCATGCAAGAATCGTTTACGAGCGTTTATAACCTTATAGTTTTACAGTAAGGTCTACTTTAGATTAACACAATATTGCCGATAATACTTTACGATATTAAAAATATATACGTCAATTCGGACAATAATTTGTTTAAATTTTATAGGAGATTGTGAATCTAATTCTTTATTTATCATCGAAGCATAAATGACACAAAATATGACAGAAAAATATAAAAAAATTTACAACCGCATCATGATCGATAGTATTCATGTAATCATTTTGCACACGTCTCGAAACAATATTTCAGTATAAAATAGCATACTTTCGTGGTAACAATAACAGTTCTCCATTTGTTAAATAACGAATAATATTAACGTAACTATGTTTCATTAATGAACTTGTTACAACGACTCTGAGTTCTTCTGTACTAGACGCGATCTAAGTGTCGTATTAATTAACAGTGATAGGGATTACGTCGATTCTATCACAAACTATTTACGAGACATCTTTGCCGATTCTTCTGATGCAAATATTGCAATAATTATAAGCAAGTGTAATAGTACATTGTTACCCTAGGGCTGAAACTAACGTATTTAGGCCCGAGACTAAAAAGGGATTGGAGGGACTAAATAAATCTTTCACCCGAGATAAACACTGTGCTTTTCATTACGAATACGAGGAAAGTAAAAATAAAAACATTAATTAGCTAAATAAAAAATGAGTGAATTTTATTTTACATAAATCAACAACTTTGGTGAGATATTTAGGTATTTAAAGTTTATGGTAAAATTAGAACAATTAGTTATAGTTAGTGATAGGTTTTTTCCGGGTATTTTGATATTTGATATTTTCTGGGAAACTTCAGTTTCTGAAGTATCCAGGGATTCTTGGGTGTATGTCGGGGACATCGGTATTTGTCTATTTTTTTCAGCTGTTACAGCAATGTTTTTGGATTGCACCGGATAATCCTTTGAAGTGCTTGGTTGTGGAGAGTCAGTGGAATGCAGATTTATCATTTCTGTTACTCTATGCGATATCTTAGTTTTATTTTCCACTGACTCTTCTATGTAGCCTTCAGCTACTTTAGTCGATTTCCAACCTTTGGCAGTTAAATCGGCACCAGAATCGGCTAGCAAAGTCGCTGATGTTCTGCGAAAGCAGTGACCCGAATATAGATTTGAGTTGGGCAAATTAAGTTAGGTGGCTATCTATTTAGGAATACTCGAAATCTTGTTTTTGCCAATTACTTGCCGCAGACACTTCTCTGTATGATAATTTATGAAAAAACGGTTTGTTTCCATACCACTTAGTCGAAGTTCTTGGTATTTTTCTATTATATTTACAAATTCTTTCTTAACAACGAAGGTTCAGTCAACTTTGGTTTTAGTGCCACGTAACTTCACCAGTAGTATATCACCTTGTTTCTCAATACGATCAACCTTCATTTTTACTAGTTCGATACTTGTGCATGCGCCACTTACTGCCAATATCAACACTACCTGAAGAGTAGATATATCTGTTTAATATGTGTATGAAATATAGAACGTTACAATTTAAAAGAAGAAGCTACAATTAACAATAAAAATATTTGCTTACCTTCATTGCTAGGTATATTTCATCAGGCGCTTGGTTTAAGATTTCTACTTCTTAATGTGAAAACTTTGAATTTTTTCGATTTAAATCCATCTGATTGCCTTTTGAAAAACGATGTTAGTCTCTCGAAAGCCTTTATATGTACATTATGTTTAGTATTTAATGTTGTCTTTAACATAGAATACACGCTCCATAATGTTGAAGTTACAAACCTTCAACATTATGGAGCGTGTATCGTCTTTGATAATTCGTTAAAATATATTAACAAAACGTTTTTTGATAACGATTTCACTTTTTTCTCAGCGCACTATTTTATAAAATCGTCGTAAGATTTTAGGTATCTTTTTTTGATTTAGGTGGTAAAAGGTTTTCCACTACTTCTCTAGCCTCTTCTTTTATGAAATCAGGCGTTAAATCCATGAATCTGATGAACTCATCGTGTTAATACAAATTTCTACTATACGGAAGTATAAACAAAACTCTACAAGTCGAAAAAACGAATGAAGATAGGATTATCGCTTTCCCGCCTATTTTGTTTTTTTTTCTGTGGCCGGCCATTGTTATTAATTACTAACTATTTTGTCCAAATCTATGTTATTTTAAAAAAGTAGTTGAAAGTAAATTATAAGAAAGTCATTTAAAAAAATATATTCTTTAATTAATAATCTTTACATTATTTCAATTTCACAACGCGCTGTTATTGAGCTGGCTGTATAGAAAGTTGGGACATGATTCACTAGAAATGTGAAAATAGACCTATTTTTTTTTTTATAATTTGACAGCTGTCAGTTGAAAACGATTCTCCCTAGGGCTGAAAAGTACTATTTTCAACCTGTTTCTCAGGTAACTTCAGGCCTACTTTCCGAGTATAAGTAATTAAAAAAATTGCTCAGTTTGGAAAAAGTTCAAAAGAAACCTATCGATGAAAATAATTTTTAATACAGACTTTCGACTTTGCATTGTTGACTTAGATTTATGAAGCTTATTTTACATCTATCTTACAATTTAGACTTCGAAAAATGGTCTGCCAAAACAACAGGAAACAAAGCATTGAAAAAACAAATGAAAACTTACGTTCAAAGAAGGTTCGGAGAAGAACTCGGTTTAAATATATGTAGATAAACCTAAGCAAGTCAACGGCAACACTAATGATGGAAACACAGCTAGAAGATTTTTCCAAAATTATTATTGTGCATCAGAAATCATCGATGTGTTTGAGGAACTGATAAAACGATTTTATATTTTACTGCAAGTTGTGTCAAGTGCAAGAAGTATCAATATCACGAAATTTGGTCCGCATGCATTGGGTTCGGCACAACTGTATATAAATAAATATAAGTGGTATTACATGCTATCTTCTGTGCATAAAGTCTTAATTCACGCAGAAAGTGTATTTCGATATTATTCTGTGTTGCCTCTTGGACAACTTTCCGAAGATGCCCAGGAGGAGTCACGAAAAAACGATTATAAAAGGTTCAGACTTCGCCGTGCCAGGAAGTGCTTCAGGATAGCCACTAACGAAGACACTACACACTCTTTTGTATACTTCGGACCATTATATATCGAGTTTAAGGAAACCTTTAATAAAAATTCTGTAGAACTTCTAGATAAATTTACAAAACTTTTAGATGACTTTTAAGTTGTTCAATGCTAATGGGTTTCGTCTTATCGCAAAACATTTTATATTTTAAGATTTTTCTTTTTATATTATTACTAGCTGATCCGGTAAACCTTGTTTTGCCCGATGTTAAATATATATGAATATAGGGTTGTACGTATTTTTATTGCCGAATCATAAAAAAATTAAAATAAAAAATGTTGTACAAAAAATAAACAATAAATTTTTGAGGTGGACCACCCTTACCAATTAGGGGTATGAAAAATTTTTTTTATATCCTTACGTTACGTCCTATTCTCAGACCTATTGAATAATATAGAAAATTTCATAAGAATCAGTCAAGCCGTTTCGGAGGAGTTCGGAAAATTCGAATAACATAGCCGTAAGTTCATTAAAATTTTAATTTTATTATCAATAATTTTTTTACTGTTATTATTAGTAACTACCTTTTAACATTTTCATTTTTATTATCCTTGTGTAAAAATTTTATAACATAACTGTAAGTTTATTGAAATTTTCATTTTTTTATGTTCATTCTTTTTTTTAACTAATTAAAAATAAATGTATACAAAGTGTATATTATTTGAAACCATATATATTTAAGTTTCAGAAAAAAACATCATGTAAATATCTCGAAAAAAAAAAAGAAATTATAGATTTATGACACTAAAATGACTTTTGATCTCGACACAGTGCGCTGCAGTGAATTTTCAAAAGAAACCTTCAGACATCTCTAAATTTTCGTTATCTAAATTCCCTCATACTGTTCCCAACTACTGACTACTCTTATTAAAGATTTTTTTTTATAAATTACGAAACTAAATATTCAATATTCAAAATGTAAACAAGCAGCAATTTATATTTCATAATAATAATTATCAAAAAGTAATTGCAATCTATTTTGATTTACTACGTAGATATATGAGACCAACCACTGAATAATAAAATTGTTCACTGGCTATGTTACCGAGAGATAAAACATATAGAACAAACAAACATAATACACCGCCGTAATAGTGGTAACAGACTAGTACTTGTGTCCATCTGATTTTCGCCACATTAGGGGTTCTTCTTGCGATGTTTGTCTTTTATAATCTTTTATTCCAGTGGGTTTGATTGTAACAGAAACAGTAGTTTGTCGGCTATTACGGTAGTGTCGGTTGCAGTTAGGGTTGCCAGATAGAAACTTATCAAATCCGGGACAATTCTAGACAACGGTGTCGGGTCGTGGCCATAGTAAAAAGTATCTTGTTTTTTCATTTTCAAAAGATTTATATTTGTATTTATATGAATAAAATTGAGCACTTAGCTTATCAATAAATTTAAACTTTGGTAGAAAATGAAAACTATATTATAAATTAAATCGTAATAAACCGAAAAAAATTAACAATATCTTTCTCTTATAAATTTAGTTTTCGTGGTGCATAAAATAAACCAAATTGAGCACCTTCTTATTCTATCTGAATCTAAATTTGATAAATAAATAATCAATACAAGTTATCTTTTAACAAAAATAAATAAAACTCTCTGTCTTATAAAAATAAAACTGCGAACAGGTTATTTTTTTAAATATTTACACTGAATTTTGCCATTTTTATTAGTTTTTCTCTGTCAGAGCTTTGCAAAACTGATAAAACACAGGCACGCCAGCCGTGTCATTCGTTGTTAGTTTATTTTGTTAAAAAACTAGTAGGTTTTCGGAATCCGGGACAATAAGGTCTAATTACTGGACACGGGACAAGACGCAAAATTCCGGGACAATTCCGGATTTCCCGGCCATCTGGCAAGCCTAGTTGCAGTACTAATACAAATACTAAAGTCACCATAACTCTTTATTTTAGCACATTATAAATATACAATATTCAATAATTCTAGGTTGGTTTTAAAGATTGCCCAATGTTTACGCAAAGAACGGAACGACGTGCTGAGGCAGGCCACAGAGGGGTGCGCGGGGATTATTTCAATTATAATTTGTACGTCATCGTCGTGTGGACCCCCCACTTCATTAGCGCACTCGACAATAAACGGTCATGTGAAGTCGCATAACATCAACACAATATTATATATAACTACCTACCTATGTATTTCTACCTTTTCTGAATTTACGTTTTTATACAAGTTTGAATATAAGTACTAGTTTGTTGAAAAGCAGTAGTATTCATTTTATTATGTTCCCGGCGTGGACATAAATTGGCGACCGTGACAGGACAAGTTCAAGAAGCATCGTATAGCAGTAAAATATTCTTTCATCAATAATCGCGGAGTACGCCGCGATTCACCCATCAAAGGACAGCTTCACACTTGCCGTACTAGCCAGCCGGACGGTCAGCAACGTGGACATCACCATCAGCGCCGCCCGCAGCATTGGTCTAGCCTTTAAAGTGAGCTCGTTCCATTTCTTTCCTATCATTTTATTCCCGCTTCGATCTGATTAGAGTCGTGGACCTAGTTTTTCATACCCACTTATTTTATATTTTTTATCGCAACAATTTGTCACATAGACAACTATGGCGATTAATTAGTATTTATAATAAATTATCATTCAAACAAATTCGCAATATTTCGTTCTATATTTATAGTGTACTCGTTGCATTATCTACTACATTATTACACTCGTAAGTGCCTACCTATAACTGCATTTCTAATTGCGCGCTTACTCGCTCAGTGGTATTTATTTTTTGACTAATTCGAACTATCAACGTACATTAATTTTACGCTATTTTCACCGACAGTTGCAATTTTTTTAGTTATTTAACAACTCATCTAAGCATACATACATATATTTTTCTGTGTCTAGAAAGTATTTGTTCCTGACTTTAAGACGCTTGCACCAATCTATTCCAGCTTACGCATTTCTATGCACATCCATTAAATCACGCTTCACACAGCTGATCGCTTGAGGCCGAGCGGCCGCGCAGCGTGCATCTCGCGCAGTCGTCTGTTTGCAACTAGAACCGGTTTCACCCACAGCTGAAGACTGCACCGCATCAAGGCGAGGAGCGTATCGTATGCCAGATTGTTTCTTTATTGTAAACAAAGTTATTAGAATTGCATTGTAGCTTGCTAATTTTGCATTAATATGGGAGAATTAAAAGATTTACTTACTAGACGTAGTTCAATCAAAGGTCGTGTTACCAAATTTAAAAACTATTTAACTACATTACAACAATGTACTGAAGAGATATCCTCTATTGAAATCGGAAAGCTAGAATGCAAGTTAGCTTATTATGAAGCGTTGTTCAAGGAATTTGATGAGTTGCAGAACGATATTGAGATAAAAAATGCCGCAACTTTAACTGTGGAATTAACCGAAAGAGACGTCATAGAACAAGATTTTTACCTCTGTATTGCTACGGCTAAAGAAATTTTAACCACAAGAAGTCGTGATGACAATCGTGATGGTAGTGAATGTATGTCCACAAGAAGTCACTCTAACAGCGACGATACTTTAGGTTTTCGTTTGCCAGTTATAAAAATACCTAACTTTGACGGCACCTACCATCGCTGGTTGGAATTCCGAGACACTTTTAAGTCATTAGTTCATAACAACAGTAAAATTAAAAATATACATAAATTTTACTATTTAAATTCATATTTAGAAGGTGAAGCGTCTAGGGTTATTTATAATTTAGAAGTTACTGACAAAAATTATCCAGAGGCCTGGAAGTTACTTCGTGATCGTTATGATAACAAAAAGCAACTTATTAATAACCATTTAAAATCATTATTTAGCATTGAACCTATGTTACGCGAGTCTGACAAGTCGCTAAGATTTATTGTTGACACTGTTTCCAAGAATTTGCGTGCTCTGTGTACTTTAGGTCAACCCACGGACAAGTGGGATACTCTTATTATCTACATGGTTTCAGCAAAATTGGATAACGCCACTTGTTTTAAATGGGAAGAGCATAGGAATTCTTTGCCAGACATGCCTACACTTAACGATTTCCACTCTTTTCTTAATAGTCGTGCAGACGTTCTTGAAACAGTTCAGCGAAACAAACAGGATAGACTCTTTAAGCGTAACCCTGATTCATCTGTTGTGAGCCAGCGAGCGAAGTCTACTTCTAAAGCATTTGTCGCTTCCACTAACGGTCCGTCTCCTTCTGCATTGAGATCTATTGAATGCATTATATGCAAGGGAGAACATCGCGTATATGACTGTGCCGCATTCAAGGCTAAAACTCCAGAAGATAGGATCGCACAAGCCTCGAAGTTGAACTTATGTCATAATTGTTTACGTGTAGATCATGATGTTCGTCGTTGTCGACTTCCAGGTACTTGCAGAGTGTGTAAACTACGTCATAATACACTGCTACACAAAGAAGCAGATACCTCGTCAGCTGTTTGCAACAACCTTTCCACTCTGGCCGTTTCAACCTCTAATGAGGCTTTATTATGTACTGCATTAATTGATTTGGTCAATCCTAATACCAAACAAACAATATCTGCTCGTTGCTTGCTCGATAGCGGAAGTCAGGCTTCATTTATAACCGAAGCTGTTAAACGAAAGTTATCTCTGACTTCTCAGCCTAATGACTTGCACAATGTAGTAGGTATAGGTAAAACTCGACTCAACATTAAAACTAAACGATGTGTAATTCAACTTAAATCTAAAAATAGTTCGTTCAATGCAATTTTATCCTGTCTAGTTTTACCACATATTTCCGAACGTCTACCTACTGTCTTTATCGATATTCAACACTTAAACTTGTCTTCTTTTAAGTTAGCAGACCCCAGCTTTAACAAACCATCTCAAATCGACATGCTCATCGGCGCCGATCTGTTCTGGGACATCATTGGTTCCGAACAGCATTGTTTAGGCCAGGGTAAGCCCATTTTACGCAGTTCCAAGTTGGGATGGCTTGTTGCAGGTTCTATGCAACGTCTTAAACCCCAAACAAGTCCAGTGGTTCATTGCAACTTTGTCCACACAAGCGACCTAAACAATGAACTCACAAAATTTTGGCAACTAGAAAGTATTCCTAATAAACGTCAACCTTATACAGAACAGGAACGACTATGTGAACAGAGTTTCATTGCAACTACTAAACGTCTTGATGATGGGCGGTTTGTTGTCCGACTTCCTCTCAAAGACGAACCTGACTGTTTAGGTGACTCCTATTACTCTGCGAAACAAAGGTTTCTTCATTTAGAACGTCGATTTAAGAAACAACCAGAAGTCAAGGAACGTTATTGCAATTTCATTCATGAGTATGAAGAACTTGGCCATCTTTCTCTTTCGACTGTTGATAAACCAACAAATGCTTACTTTCTTCCGCACCATCCCGTCATTAAAGAGAAAAGCGAGTCGACAAAGCTTCGCGTCGTATTTAATGCGTCAGCTCGCACTTCCTCTGGATTGTCAGTAAACGACCTTCAGATGGTAGGTCCAACCATCCAAGACTCTCTCTTTAACATTCTTGTTCGTTTTCGTCAATACCGCTATGTTCTGTCTGGTGATATCGAAAAAATGTTTCGCCAGGTCTTGGTTGATGAAGCACACCGTAACTGACAACTTATTTTATGGCGTGAAGATGAATCAATGCCGCTTCGAACTTTAAGATTAAATACTGTTACGTATGGCTTTTCTAGCGCGAGCTTCTTAACTACTCGATGTCTCTGGCAGATTGGCGAAGACTGTGAGGACCCTCTCATCAAAACTATCATCCAGAGAGACCTCTACGTTGACGATCTTCTTTGCGGACATGATGATGAGGAACAGCTACGCTACATTCAGCAGTCTGTTTCTGAGAACTTGGCTAAGGGCGGATTTTCTCTAAGGAAGTACAGGTCTAACTTACCTTCTCTAATTTCGTCTCAAGCAATTAACACCGAGTGCAATCTTATGCTCAGTGCTGCTACTGATACTCTCGGTCTTGGTTGGGACCCTATGTCTGATAATCTTCATTTCACGATTGAATTGAGTCCAGTGGAGGTCGTAACTAAACGTAGTATTCTTTCGGCTGCGTTCAAAATATTCGATCCCTTGGGTCTAATTTCTCCTTGTACAATCATTCCTAAACTAATAATTCAACAACTTTGGTCTTCGAAACTAGATTGGGACGATCCCGCTCCACAAGAAATAAAATCCACCTGGCTAAGGTTTGCAGAAAATATTAGCTGTATTGCTAAGATTTCTATTCCTAGGTGGACTTTAACTTATAATCCCCTTTCTATCGAATTGCATTCCTTCTGCGATGTGTCACAGAAAGGCTATGGTTGTTGTATTTATCTCCGATCAATTACTACTGAAGGCAAGATATTCGTCAGCCTATTATGTGCCAAAGCACGCGTCGCTCCAATAAAACCCACCACCATACCCCGACTTGAACTTTGCGGAGCGCTGCTTGCCGCACAACTTAGCTCAACGGTCACTGACGCACTTCGTTGTGTCATATCACGTCATGTGTATTGGACTGACTCCAGTGTCGTGCTGGCTTGGCTAAATACGAGTTCTAACAAGTTAAAAACTTTTGTGGTTAACAGAGTTTGTGAAATAGGCGAACTTACTGACATCGCTTCCTGGCGTCATGTACCCACAGATAGTAATCCCGCCGATCTTCTGTCTCGAGGTATCGAACCGCAACGTATTGGTAGCTGTACAATGTGGTGGCATGGACCGAGCTTCTTGCAAAGTTCGGAATCATCTTGGCCTACTTTAAGCCCTGTTTGTAGTCCAGACTTACCGGAATTGAAAGTCCATTCTACTGTAGTGATGAAGCCTATATTTAACTTTCAAAATTATTCCAAACTTTCTCACTTACAGCGTACTTTAGCATTCATTTTAAGATTTTTCCACAATTGTAAAAATCCTTGCGACAAAGTTACTGGTCCTCTACTTGTTAGTGAGCTTGATATGGCTTTCACAACTCTTGTCAAGGTTTCCCAAAATGACTGTTTCAGCAGGGAGCTGTGTTTACTAGCTAAATATCAGTCTCTTAGCCCTAAGTCAAATATTGCTTCCCTTACTCCCTTTCTTGATAATCAAGGAGTCCTTCGAGTAGGTGGACGCATAGAAGCATCTCCTTATAACTTTGACAAGAGACACCCCATCTTACTACACGCTGATCACCACTTCACTAAATTATTATTCCTACAGGAGCACGAGCGACTATTCCATGCAGGCCCACAACATTTACTCGCCTCTATGAGAGAGCGCGTATGGCCTATAGGCGGGAGAAATCTTGCTAGGCGTACAGTACGCAATTGTTTCATTTGTAGGCGCTTTAAGGGTAAATCTATGACCAATATAATGGGCAACTTACCTGCAGAACGTGTCACTCCAGATTTTCCTTTTCGTAGTGTCGGTGCTGATTTTGCTGGACCATTTATGATTACAGACCGCAAGGGTCGTGGATGTAAAATAACTAAGGCTTATTTGTGTATTTTCATTTGTTTTACGTATAAATGCATTCACCTCGAAGCTGTCAGTCAACTGTCTAAAGACGCCTTTATTTTATGCCTTAAACGCTTCATAGCTCGAAGAGGTATGCCTAAACAAATTTTTTGCGACAATGGTCGAAATTTCGTAGCTGCAGCCAAAGAAATAAATGATTTTTTAAAATGTAACCACGACTATATTATCGATTTTGCCTCTACTAAAGGAATTGAATTTCGCTTCTCACCGGCATACGCTCCTCACTTTGGCGGACTGTGGGAAGCTGGTGTTAAATCCGCCAAATTTCATATAAGCAGAATGCTAGGGACATCACATTTAACCTTCGAGGAGCTATCTTCTCTATTCTGTCAGATCGAAGCTATCCTTAACAGCCGTCCTCTGTGTCCTTTGAGCTCCTCACCCCAAGATTTCTATCCGCTCTCACCGAGTCACTTTTTGATCGGCAGACCTCTAACAGCTTTACCAACACCGTGTGTCTTAGACTGCAACCCCAACCGTCTCGACCGGTTCCAGCGCCTCGATCAAATCAAGCAACACTTTTGGAAGCGTTGGAGCTCTGAATACATTGCGGAGTTGCAGCAGAGAACCAAGTGGAAGGTCAGGTGTAGGGACCTCAAGTTGAATGACTTGGTACTAATGAAAGAGGACCAAGTAGCACCTCTTAATTGGCGTCTCGGTAGAGTTGACAAACTTTTCCCAGGCTCAGATGGTGTTCCAAGAGTGGCAGACATCTCTACTGCACGAGGAGTTGTACGTAGGGCCATTAATCGCATCTGTTTACTCCCTTCACCTGCTGACGAAGAAGAATAGTCTTGAAAGCTTCAAGCTTTCAAGGGCGGGGAGTATGTTTACGCAAAGAACGGAACGACGTGCTGAGGCAGGCCACAGAGGGGTGCGCGGGGATTATTTCAATTATAATTTGTACGTCATCGTCGTGTGGACCCCCCACTTCATTAGCGCACTCGACAATAAACGGTCATGTGAAGTCGCATAACATCAACACAATATTATATATAACTACCTACCTATGTATTTCTACCTTTTCTGAATTTACGTTTTTATACAAGTTTGAATATAAGTACTAGTTTGTTGAAAAGCAGTAGTATTCATTTTATTATGTTCCCGGCGTGGACACCCAATAATAAAGTCTAGCAACACGCTCATTTGAGGATTTGTTTTCATCGAATAAGATTTAACTGAAGAGATGAACTTTGCATCCACTCATAAAGTTTCGAAATCCAACTCGTAAACATTTTATTAGGTTTCATCGAACAAACCATTACGCACTGTTATACATTTTTGTTGGATACATATGTGCGTACGTAGGTATTAATTTTGGAGTATATAAGTCGGCCATTAATTTTAGTAAAATGTTTCTAATACCAATTTTTGTATGTTCTTTTAAATTATAGACATCCGCTAAATCTGAATTTTTTTTTGTAAATATTAATTATTATTCACGAATTAAAAATCTTTTTTTTTATTGTACCTACGTAAAAGAGGTATTTTATGTCCTATGGGTACATAGCAATTATTATTGCAATATTAATTAATGAAATAATAATTTTTTACTCGTTAACTTACTTATTACGTTTTTACTTATTAAACTCGTTATAATAAGTAGTCCAATTAAATAACGCCTGAAATCGGCTAAATAAGCTTAATAATTGATGAACGAAACGGGCGCACGGTTGAAATTTTAATTTAATATTGATAGATAATGTCACGACATGCTGCCTTGAAAGACGTTATTCGGAGGGCTCTTGTCGCCGCTGGCGTTCCTGCAGTCTTAGAGCCTGTAGGTATTGCACGCAGCGACGACAGGAGATCGGATAGTGTGACGCTCATTCCTTGGAACCTTGGAAGATCGCTGATGTGGGATGCCACTTGTGTCGATACACTTGCTGTTTCCCATGTGCCGGCGACTTCCAAGTCAGCAGGTGCCGCGGCAGTAGTATAGTAGCGGGGGGTCCGGATCGAGGCTTTTTTCAATAATTTTTTATACTACGGCTAAAAAAAAAATGAAACACCCCCATTTGAGACGATTGCGCTGGGTCCCAGAGCCGTATCTCGCTCCGTTTCCTCTGTACAGATTTCTCATCTGTACGCCTAGATGATTACACTAATTGCTATCATTAATCCATTACTATCATTACCCACCTCACGGCACCCTAATGACCTAATTAATGCTCGCTGGTAATAACTTTAAATGTCGTCTTCAACTATCATCGACTATGATTTTTAAAGTATCGTCAACATCACGCGATATAGATGAGTCGCCAGAGCCATCAAATGATGTCACTGATAGCGAGATGAGAGAGTCACGATCTGCAATATGTTGTTAAAGAAAAGGTACTTCAATAATCACCTTAGTAGCAACGCACATAAAAATAATGCTCTGCGAATTCCTCAGTTTGCCAATCGTTTTACATACATATTTCACGCTGTATCCCTAACGGAGTAGTCAGGGAAGGCGAAGCGTCGTGGTCCTTAATACTTCTTTCGCTTTCTCAAATCTCCTCACAGTTTGCCAATCGTTTTAAATACATATCTTCACGCTGTATCCCTAACGGAGGGTGGAGCGATAAAATTGTCATTTAAATAATTTTTAATTGAGTAGTATATTATATGTCGTGTATTTCGGTTGTTAAATATTTAATGTGTATAAGTATTGTATTTGTAAATCGTAATTAGAGTACGTTAGAGATGTTACTTCTATCTCATTGTTAAAAGAGGAAGAATTTTTTCTCATAAGTCTTATCTGGTGATTACGTCGCGCCAATCGCGGCAGACGGTTTCGGGACAAAGTATGTCGTTTTGCGGAAAACTCGTCCTAAATATAGGCGCGGGATTATTTCTGACGCGACACGCCGCGGCGCGGTCCCGATACCAATCTAAACACATTACCAACGGCTGGCCTATACTTTAAACGTTTATTACACTACTGTTTTAAAACATCGATTAACTCTAAACTTCGTACTAATTACAACGTTAACCACGAAACATAAACTCATCAAAATTTATCGCCTTTAACTTTTCATGTGTTCCTGAAAGTGTGTAATATATAAGCAGTTTGTACTATTTGTGTAGAAAATGTAGTCTCATTTGTTGGCGTTTGCGCAAAAGATTAAAATGAGCGTGAAAGTGTTGTTTTTGTTAGTGTTCTATTCAAAATGTGTTTTCGCAGACGATCAATTTCTGTTAGGTTTGTTTCTTCATTATTATTTTTAAATTTTGGATCACTGTTAATGATATAATTGAATTTACTCGTAAAAGATGATCGTAAAAATAAGTACTAAATTATATTAGAATAAGAAATAGTTCCAGAAGTAACTAGAACAATATTTCATATCTACGGCAAACTTTCTTGAAATTAATGTTTATAATTACGTTTGAAAATAGAGTTATCTAATTTCAGGAGGTATATTCTACCAAGACTCCGAAGACCTTAAAATAGCTTTAAACATAAGTGCCTCAAAATATAACTTCAGCACTTCTATAAAGGAAGTGTCTGCAAGAGGCGAGATCCTTGAAATAAGCAGACATGTGTGCGCTTTAGCCGAGGTAATAATCCCTAACAGTTCTAACGTTGTTTCAGAGATAAGTTTATGTATAGGTATATTGTCACACTTTTATCGTTTATATTAATCTTTAACATACGTTAACTCTTGTTTTAAAATTATATTCTTAGAGCTAGCAAACCACTAGTAAACAAAAAATAATTATCATCGGTTAATGATGTTAGAAAGGTTTTAAAATTTACCTGTCAATTGAAATTGTAACTGTTCTATGCTATATTCAACTCCATTATTGAGATATATAATATAGTGGTATATAACTGTATTATTGATTATTATTTTTAGGAAGGAGTTATAGGAATCATAGATGGTACAGGGGGTAGAGCCAGTGAACAAATCCAAGCTCTATGTGATACTCTTGAACTTCCGCACGTAACCATACAACACAACGATTTTTATGCTTCAAACTGGTCACGATTGAACTTGTATCCCAGTCCTACAGCTTTTAACAAGGTAAGAGGACGTAAAACTTAAAAACTTCATCGTAATGTTTTACGTACAAATACAAAACAAAATATTTTAATATATTTATATTGTTTTAAATACATAACCTACAAAAGTCTATCAGTAAAATATTATTTAATAATATTATTACAGGTTCTAGAAAAATTAATAACAATGAAAGGTTGGAATAATTTCACTGTATTATATGTAAAGGGTCATAGTGTGATTAGAGTGAGCAATTTGTTAGAAATTGAAAATGATGATGACAAGAACACCGTTACAGTGAGGGAACTAAATGGGGAAGACTACAGGTGCTTTTAATATTGGTTCCGTTTTTGTTGAGAGTGATATTAAATACTAAAGTTTATTACTTTATAAGTACATATGTGGTATGATGACTGCATATTTTATATTTTATACTACATATATTTTACATATCATGAAACATCCGTGAGCGATTCAACTCGATATTCAAATCATACAATCAATGATTCATCTGGCATTGCATTTGTTGTTTTAACTTTCGTGCATAGGATATAAAAAACAGTTTTTTCAGGGATGTTTTAATAAACGCAAAGCAAAGTGGCTACACAAACTTTGTAGTGGACTGTCCCTCGATGAATTTAGAGCAACTGCTGCGCCACGCTCAACAAGTGGGACTAATGGCTGATGAACACTCATACATATTTGTTTCGCCCGATTTATTCACCTTAGACTTAACTAGATATCGATATGGGGGAGTTAATATGACTGGTTGGTTTCATTTTTGTATTGTACTACCTATTTTTGTTTACTTTTTATTGAATACAAGCGACCCGCCCAGGCTTCGAACAGGTAGAATTTTTTTGAAAATAAAATACATCCCATGTTACTCGCTGATAATGTAGGTTTCCATTGGTGAAAATTCTTTAAATCGGTTTAGTAGTTATTGAGTTTAACTATTACATACAAACAAAGTTTACCTCTCATATGTAATATTAGTAAAGACCATTAAATAAAAATGTATTATTTTCGGCTCATATACTATAAGTAGATACCTACATCTATTATATTCTATTAACTGTTTATAATAACTTTCTGTTCAGGTTTCAGATTAGTTCATTTTAAACAAAATTACGATCTGTGGGATTTTACTGAAAAGTATAACGAAATGACTGGTGAAACTTTAAAATCGGAGCAAATGAAAACTAAAGTAATTTTAACTCATGATGCGGTACAAGCTTTTGCAGCGGCCGTAGAGAAAATAGTAAATATTAAGCCAAAATCATTAAATTGTGAAAATTATGAGGCATGGGTCTACGGCTCAACATTACTTAATTTTATGAAAACTGTAAGTAAATGCAATTTATTTCCAGAAAAAGATTAATATTATAGCATTTTATTTTAATATTTCGAAGAAGCAAGGAATTAGCAGATTTGCGCGATTTGACACTAAAAGACATCACTTATTTTTATTGCGAATTTGCAAATAACCTAGCACTGTTACTGACGTTGACTGACTGTGTTTCACTTACGTAAAACAATGCAGTCAGTTTATAACTTATTGCACACTTATTGCACCTATGTCCTTTCCACAGTATCATATTAATTTACACTCATTGAGGTTGCATTTTTGATAGAATTCTTTTGTGATGAATTCCCACGTCGTGTAAGGAACTTCTTTCTATGTATATTTGTAGACTTTATAATTAGTGAGAGTTCGTGATGAACGATATTAACTCCATTTTATTTTACAAAAAAGAACAATACGTGTCATCTACAGTACGAATGCACGAAAATCACTTGAAACTTTAATGTACACGAGGAAAAATATAGATCTATTTAAAAAGAAAGGCGATATTATTAGTATGGTAACGCGAGGTCGTGACTAATTGGTTATTCCAAAATTTTAATTACATAAAGTCAAATGTTTCATTTTTGGGTAACTGCATTCGCTTTTATAACAAAGTTCCTCAAGAAGTTACTCAATTAATAGATAATAAATTTAGATTAGTTATAAAATGTATATTAATTAGACAATCATACTATTAAATAAACGATTTCCTTGAAGATACAGCAACAGTCTGAAAAAGATCTTCTCGGCACATGCATTTACTGACTTAGGTAATCAATATTGTATTTTAATAAACCTTTTGTAAAATAAAATTGAAAAAAGAATACCTGAGTTTCTAGTTGGTTCTTCTCAGTGTCCAGGTTTTCTCTTTGAACCGAATTAAAGTAGATTTGACGTTCAAATATACCTTGTAATTGGGTTTACTTGAATAAATTTATTTCACTTTGACTTTGACGAGTTACGACTTTGATGAGTTTACATGTAAAGTATAAAGTATAAAAAAACATCGTGATTTTTACTTATTCATATTATTTCAGAACAAAATCGATGGTCTAACAAGATCCCTAATATTTGATGGGTTGGGACAAAGGACTGATATTATATTTGACATATTGGAACTCACACCCGCCGGCAATCAAACCGTGAGTTCAATAATGAAATTTAAAATTTGACAAATAATTGCACTATTCATTGAATGCATACAAAATGAAATGCCTGTTACAGATCGGTACATGGTCTCAGAATAAACTTGAAATATCAAGACCTTTTGTACCTAATGCTGAAATTGGCGAGGAGTCTATAATGAGAAACAAAACTTTTAAAGTACTAATTTCAGAGGTACGGTGTTTCTACTGATGAACTTGGAAGTTGTTTGTAGATCGTTAACATTCAATTTTTCTTTAAACAAATAATAATAAAAATCCTGATAATTCAATATTACATTGTTAACAGACTAAGCCATTCGGATACATCAAGAAATCATCAAAAATATTGGAAGGCAATGATCGTTATGAAGGTTACGCAATAGATTTGATAGACAGACTAGCTGAAATGTTAGGGTTTAACTATGAATTTCAGATTGAAGCCAAATACGGTGAATATAATCGTGAAACAGGAAAATGGAATGGAATGATTGAACTAATTAGAGAAGATGTTAGTTACTATTTAAATACAATTATAAAGTAAATTAATCTTTATCTAATGCATTCAAATTACATTACAATATTGTTTTAGAAAGCAGACTTTGCCATTTGTGATTTTACAATGACGGCTGAGAGACAGAAAGGTGTTGATTTCTCGATACCATTTATGAATACCGGTATTGGGATACTTTACAAAGAACCGAGCAAACAACCACCTGAAATGTTTTCCTTCATGGCGGTGTTCTCAAAGGAGGTAACGTTTTATTTCAATTTGAATTAACTTACGTAATATTTCTCAATTGAATGCCGATGCTGTTTGGAAGCCTCAATAACCCTAAATTCTTAATATTCTTAATGTTGCTATTAAACGCTGTAGGACGAACGAACGTACGAACGAATCAAGTGCATTATTACAGTCATTTATAAAATAATAAATGAAGACTGTTCTAATTAGGGTTTCATAAAGTGAAAACTAAACTCTTATAAGATAACACACGCGTCTATCCGCCTGCCCATCTGTCTGTCTTTCAGTCTGTTTCTCTCAAAATATCAAATGCAGGAAACTAAAATATATCTTATAAATCCATACATACAAGCGCTGAAATAATTAGCACACTGTAAAATTTTGTGAAAATATACGCTAAATATATCATTATCCCTCGTCCCCTCCTTGTATTCGAAACTAGTAGACTGAAAATTATGAAATTGCTATGGGATACTGTTACAACAGCGTCTTATTTGAACTTAACAGGAAAATTATAATGAGCATCCTAAATTTTATAGATTAATTCATCTTTAGAAATAAATATTGTAAACTTATGAACCCTGTCGAAGTGAGTCGAATTGGCGCTTGAGAAAATATTTTTATAATATGAATTTAAAATATTTAAATTACTTAATTAAATTATTAATTTTAGCATTTAATTATGTTGTTTTAGTGTATTGATTGTAAATTGTAATAAATGTATTGTGTACACGCCACTTACGAGCTCACGACCCGCGATATAAAAGGAGACAACCCGAGCAAATGCCCAGTGTTGATTTCGGTCGTGAACTGTATTGCAACAGGCAGCAAGTAAAGCTGAAAATACATACGTCTTTCTGCAGTTTATACGATCGAAAATGTATGGCTCTACGGCGAAAGTGCCGCAAATTGGGACCTTATACCTCTATTTAACAACTGTTTTTTATTAAATTTTTGATTAAAATTCTACTGATACTGATATGAATATCTACTAATATAATCAGCAGCGAAATATGTCTTAAGAAATGTTAAAATTCACCATCTATGGAGTAAAAAAGTACGAGAAATGCATATATCCTCATGTTATATCCCTAATAGGATAGTCAGAGTGGATGGAGTGCGACAAACAAGTATTATGTTTGCTCGGAGGGCTAAATATCTAGACCGGTCATTGACAACAATTATGCTTTAGGTCTTTAATGCGCCTTATATTGTAAAAATACAGGTTTGGTATTATATGATGCTGATGCAACTGGCTATTGGTGTCATAATGATATTCGTCGGACGCATATCTATGAAAGAGTGGCAGAATCCCGTGCCTTGTATCGAACAGCCAGAAGAGCTAAACAATCAGTTCAGCTTTGCTAACTCAATATGGCTTATTATCGGATCTGTTATGCAACAAGGATCTGAAATCGCTCCTATGTAAGTAGTAATCTTGAATACATAAATTTTCTAAATAATAGGTATTCCTTCCTGGATTGTTCTGGTGCAGGCCTCCTCAATTTCCTCTATCCCGATCTATTTTGCGCGATTTGGATTCAGTTCTACTTTCTTCCATCCCAGTCTCCATTCCAAGAGAGACATTACGGCTTTAACTTTCTCGCTACATGGCTAGTCCACCGCCACTTCAATCTTGCCACTCTATTCAAATCAAATCTAATAATTTATTCGTAATTGGATTTTTTGCAATTTGTTATGATCAATATCTATCACAATATCCACTATGATATGATAATATTATCAATGTCTGTAACTTTGTTCAGCTTTTGTAAGCACCTATTTGTCTTTCGATCCTTAAGTATCCATAAGTATCAACTTCTCGTAGCTTCCTTTCCATTGCCCTTTGCATGATAAGTTTTACATAATCGCCTTTGCTACTACGCAAGTTTCGTCTCTATGCTACTACATGTAAAACCTAAAAGGATACACTGATTAAATAATAGGAAAATAGTACTTTTTGCATTATTAGACACGTAATATTTTAGTACAATAATTAATTTCATTTTCAACAAAATTTATGGAAAAGCGAATGTTAGTATCGGTTACCCACGTTAATTTTTTCAGAGCTCTTGGACCCCGTATGATTACAAGTATGTGGTGGTTCTTCACTCTGGTTATGGTAGCTTCCTACGTTGGTACATTGGTCGCCTTTCTTACTGTAGAGAAAAACGTTCTGCCTTTCAACACAGTCGAAGAACTTTACTATCATAAATCTATTTCTTATGGAGCTAAGCGAGTAGGATCTACTATTAATTTTTTTAAGGTAATTGAAT
Source organism: Zeuzera pyrina (assembly GCA_907165235.1). Lineage (NCBI taxonomy): Eukaryota > Metazoa > Arthropoda > Insecta > Lepidoptera > Cossidae > Zeuzera > Zeuzera pyrina. The sequence continues at coordinate 12,526,159 of OU015630.1, forward strand.
TATTGAAAATTTACGCTTTAATCTTTTAGTAATATTAGGAATGATGAGAAGCAGTGTCATTGAAATTATAAGAACGTTAACAATGAATCAAGATGATTATGATTAACTATGATCAAGATACTTAGAATATCGTAAAAAACGTTCACTTGAATATATAAAATTATACAAAATAAAAAAATATTTCTCATACTTACAGGATTCGTCTAAAGATATCTACCAAAAAATGTACAATAAAATGGCAGCAAATAATTGGTTGGTTGACAATAATGACGATGGTGTCCTAATGTCGGTATTATAATATATTGTTAATATTTGTAGTTACAATTTTTTTTACTCTTTTGTTAATTATAAATCCCGTATTTACACATATTTTCAGAGCTGAAAAATCAACCTACGCTGTTTTTATGGAATCGACCTCAATAGAGTATTACAAAGAAAGACACTGTGATTTACTTCAAGTAGGAGGTTTACTTGATTCAAAAAGTTACGGAATTGGTATGAAGAAAGGTAGTAAATTCATATCGTTGACACTAAAAATTAAATAGGAATAAATAAATACATAAATAATAAAACAAACTAAAAATGTTGATTTTTGTTCACGGTATAAGATACTGAAAATAGAAATACGTACACGTTAAATTGCACGTTGACACAAATTTAAACGTTTCCAGCTAATCTTAACGACGACAGGTAGTGAGTGGTAACTTTATCTAGGGCTCCTAAGCCATAGAAAACCGCTAAACATTTGACCAAAATTATTAATATATTATTTGAATATAGAACTGCAATTTTAAAGAAAGAAGAACTGATTTCTTTCTATAGAAACATATAAAGTCCAATGACGACAAAGTTTTAAATGATTATATGTATCAACTGTAATCTTAATTATTTTAATGTAGCATTTCCATCCAATCTAAGTAAGCTATACTCTTATATTTTATGTTGTTTAGCATCTAACCTGACTAAAATTGACACAAAACTCGTTTTACAATGACAATTAATTTTATAAAAAATTTAGGATCTGTATACAAGAGATACATCGATGACGCATTACTACAGTTAAAGGAACAAGGTGAACTGCAGAAATTGAAAGACATCTGGTGGAAAGAAAAACATGGAGGTGGAAAATGTGGGGTACGTATCAACGGTATTATTTATACATTATTAGTATTTATGTATGTGCGGTGTCACCTTAGCGTACAGGACAAGCAATGAAGTGTTATTATAAAAATGAAGAAAGGAATGTTAAGATGGTTCGGGCACATAGAAAGAATGAGTTATGAAAGACTGACGAAGAAAATCTACAGAGCGAAACGAGTGGTAAAAGAAGCCAAGTAGACCAAGGCTGACTTATGAAGAACAAATAGCCAGAGTGTTAGCTGACGGAAATGTCAAAAGCACTCGCATACCTAAGCGAAAATGTGTGAGGAGAATAATGAGGTTTGAGGAGGCGAAAGAAGTATGTAAGGACCGCGACGCTTGGCGCTCCGTCTTCTCTGACGGGGTAGCGTTGGGGATACAGCGTGAAGATATGTATGTATGTATTAGTACTTTCGATATTAAATACCTAAACTGTACATACCGACGTACATTCATATTCTCACGCAGTATCCCTAACGGGATAGAGATAATGCAGTGTGAAGCATCGCGGTCCTTACATACTTCTTTCTCCTCTACAAATCTCATAATTATCCTCAAACACTTTCGCTTAGGTATGCGAGTACTTTTGACCTTTCCCTTCGTTATCACTCTGACTATTTAATCTTTGTATATTAGCCTTGGTCTTCCTTGGCTTCTACTATCACTTACTTTTGCTTTATAGGTTTTTTTCGTTCGTTCATCACCTATTCTTGCAACATTTAATAAGTAATTTACCTTTATATTTAATAAGTAATAATTTTCCATCAATGTACCTACTGTCAATGTTGTGATTATACTCAATGTCCATAATTTTATTCGGACTTTTGTTATCAATACTTTTGGAGATATAGCAGCGGGACAGCGATTCATAAGAGGTTTTTTTTTTAAATTCATTTATTTACCAAATATCTCTACCAAAATGATTATCTAAATTACTTAGGTATAGCTTGAAATCTTGTGATTTAGTTACGATTTAATGCTCTGTCCAATTAGAATGAAAGGTAGTGCAAAATTACGTAAATATTATTTTTATTTAAAAACCCTTGTGGAATTTATCTAATTGTTAAATGTAAAAATTTTGAAAATTACGAGTACATATATGACTGCATATGCTAAATATCTTAATCTTGATCAAGTAAGAGACCAGAGTTGAACAACACAATAAGATATTGAAGAAGTTATAACTTTTCTGAATAGCTATGCTGTACAAGAATATTGTACAGGAAAGAGATTAAAGTATGTAAATATTTGTAGAAATCACAGTGAATACATTTACGTGAGATGCATTTAAGAGATTTAAAAAATATACAGCAAAATGCGAATAGTGCGGGCATTCCCTGAAACTTTTACTAAGGCTAATTATTGACATAAGATTTATGATATAGATACAGTTTGGCAGAAGGTTTCTGGGGCATATGTATATAAATTACACACAGCAGATACTATCGTACTATGACGTCACAAACTCGTAATGTCATTGCCTAGTATCTAGACAAAAAAACAGAAGCTTATCTCCACTGAAGAGTTTCAAAATCAATAACTTCTTTGTTTTTCAATGAAGTGCAAATATATTTTAACAGTTTTATTCATGACTAATATAACTTCTATCTTAGTTCTATCTATCTATATCTTTCAGTTAGTTTAAGAATATAGTTTATGAAATAGTCTTTAACTTACTTTAATCTATTTTCTTATAGGAAGCACGCAGTGAAGAAACAAAACAACTTGGTATGAAGAACTTGTTGGGCGCATTCGTAGTCCTCGGTGTTGGTTGTTTACTAGGACTGTTCATTTCTGTTATAGACATGTTGTGGGGAGTATTTAAACGCTCCGTCAAATATAATGTAAGTATCAATTGTCTATTATAGACTTGTTGTCGGGAGTATTTAAACGCTCCGTCAAATATAATGTAAGTATCAATTGTCTATTATAGACTTGTTGTCGGGAGTATTTAAACGCTCCGTCAAATATAATGTAAGTATCAATTGTCTATTATAGACATGTTGTGAGGAGTATATAAACGCTCCGTCAAATATAATGTAAGTATCAATTGTCTATTATAGACTTGTTGTCGGGAGTATTTAAACGCTCCGTCAAATATAATGTAAGTATCAATTGTCTATTATAGACTTGTTGTCGGGAGTATTTAAACGCTCCGTCAAATATAATGTAAGTATCAATTGTCTATTATAGACTTGTTGTCGGGAGTATTTAAACGCTCCGTCAAATATAATGTAAGTATCAATTGTCTATTATAGACATGTTGTGGGGAGTATTTAAACGCTCCGTCAAATATAATGTAAGTATCAATTGTCTATTATAGACATGTTGTGGGGAGTATTTAAACGCTCCGTCAAATATAATATAAGTATCAATTGTCTATTATAGACATGTTGTGGGGAGTATTTAAACGCTCCGTCAAATATAATATAAGTATCAATTGTCTATTATAGACATGTTGTGAGGAGTATTTAAACGCTCCGTCAAATATAATGTAAGTATCAATTGTCTATTATAGACATGTTGTGAGGAGTATTTAAACGCTCCGTCAAATATAATGTAAGTATCAATTGTCTATTATAGACATGTTGTGGGGAGTATTTAAACGCTCCGTCAAATATAATATAAGTATCAATTGTCTATTATAGACATGTTGTGAGGAGTATTTAAACGCTCCGTCAAATATAATGTAAGTATCAATTGTCTATTATAGACATGTTGTGGGGAGTATTTAAACGCTCCGTCAAATATAATATAAGTATCAATTGTCTATTATAGACATGTTGTGAGGAGTATTTAAACGCTCCGTCAAATATAATGTAAGTATCAATTGCGGTTAATTACGTAACTTACATTGTACTGGAAATGAACATAAAACCCATTCGTTTCGATCCGGCGTTCATTGTTATAGTTATGGACCGAAAATTATTTAACATTTACAATGTGTATGAAACTTCAACTTGAAGGTCATTCCCAACACAATTTAAATTAGATAATAATCAGCCTGCCGGCGAAAGTGCGGTCTTATACGAACTTTAAAATGTGAAGGTTTCAATATTTTATTTTTTTAGTAGATTTCACAGACATTACATGTTAACACACATATAAACATAAATATCATACGAGAATTTGTACGTATGTAATGTATGCTCATGGTGCGACATGCTCATGCGCATAGTCAAAACTTCAGACTCAAATAGATTGTTCAATTTCTTTCATAGTTATGATGTTAACACTTTTTAAGTTATGTTTTAAAAGTAACCTCCTTTTTTAAAAGACATTGCCTTCGTCTCATTTAATTACACTGTAATATTTCATTGTATTGTAGTTCATGACCGTATTATGGAGAGTTGAAGTTTACTACTACTATTTTTAAACTACTAACGACAAAAATAAATTATTCATTTACGTCGTATTACCAGAAAGTTACTAATTTCGTCTTTACTTTGTTTTCAAAAAGATAAAAAATCTCTCATGGCCAATCCACATTCATAAATGTAAATTCTGACAGATTAGTATCTGACTCCTACAAATTAACGTCTTAACATTTGCTGTTGGTCTTTTAAGAGACATCTTCACTGGACAGTCTGAGAGGCAAAAAACTCAGATGCAGCCTGATTAAGTTATGGTTAATCAGTCTGCATATATTTGGTGTTAAACTTAATAATTCACTGACGAAATCTTGGCCACTTATTGTAATATTTTATTGTAACTTTATTAAGAGTATATTCAATACACTTCTCGCATTACGATGTCTGTATAAATTCGTGTGCCTTAACTGCACGACATTTTGAACGCAAGAGTTAACACAATTTAAGATAAACAAAAAACTAATTATAACTAATATCTATCTAATAATTTCAATTGTTTTTTCCCCAGACTGCTTTCAAGTTTGAGTTGATAGAAGAGCTCAAGTTCGCTCTGAAATTTAGTGGAGATGTAAAACCACTAAAGCGTCACCTGAAAACTGCCGACGGCAGCCGTGAAGTGCTAGCCGAATTGGAAGGAAAAGACGAGATACGTTCATTGCGTTCCATTCGATCAGGAAGATCGACAGATACCCACAGAACTCACCACTCACACAGCTCACGACACTCGCCAAATGAATTGAGTGTTGCTTTTGCTAAAAGACGAGAATACTCATAATTATTATCGTCAGTATTATTTTTAACCACAAGGGGTTTTAGTACAATTACTCCCATATTTTTTATTAATCTTATATTAATTCGTTAATTTTAATGTCGCAGGTTTTTGTATTAATGAGATTTTAAAGTACAATGTGACTGTATGTTGTAGTTCTGTGCAAGTATACATTAATTGTAAAATCGAATTAAAGATTTAAGCTGAAACTTCTGAGAAGAATTCTTTCGTACTTTGAATAGAGACTGCTGTTAATTTACTGCAATCGCTTACATAAACGAATATCATACTTATTAAAAAAAAATTATTCTGATCTTAAAGTATCTTGTCATTAAATTAATTAAACGCATAATTAATGTGAAATATACATTTAATTATTAACTACCTCTAAGTAACTGTATCCACATATAATTGCTACAGTTATTAACAGGATTTAAATGTAGGCGACATTTCAACCCCACTAATAATTTTTTATGCAGGACTAATATAAAATAGTCGTACGTATTAATTAACAGAAACGTGTAAGGTTATTTTCGATCTTGAATTATGGCTTGTTTTCTCTATTTATGTCATCGTCTTCAAGGATTTATTTAGGGTCATTGTCGAGCGAGATAAAAAATAGTTCTCATATAACATGTCCATTTCCCGCAAAAGGACATTCGGCGCCTTTCTACCTAACGACTACTTGTTACTAGTTTCAATCGAATCTTAACAGTTCGAGTAACTACCCTTATAAGAAAGAACTCTTAGTTAGAAACCTCACATACTTGAGTAACTGTTGATAGTTCATGAGAATTAAATTAGGACATTTCAACAAGGAATTCGGACAGCTCTGGTTTTGGCTCTAACACTTGTGTTTCCTCCATTTAAATATCATATATTTCTGTATAATCCTTATGTATATTTTTTACAATTCACAACGAATTCACACAATTAAAAGTAAATGCAGTGTGTCTGTTAATTGAATGCGCCTAACTAATTCGACGTGGTTTTCAATAATTAAATTTTAAAATTCGTTACTCTGTTTCTAATATTTCATATAATTACTATGTCAGTCATAAATGATTAACCTTAAATATGCTATTGCTTTTAGCGTTCATATTATTCATATATGTAAGTTGTATTCTATGTACATAGTTTTGATACATAGGGCTATTATTTCAGTGTCGTCCGGTGCGAAATGGACACCGACCTTTGCGACCACAATCTCTCACGACGCTTCCATTAAGTAAACAAATTGCGGCACAAAAACTTATAACTTTACTCGTATTCCGTAATCCATAACTTACGTTAATACAATAGCCAGATAATAGCATGTATGTAAATAAAGTATTATTACTTATTGTTAGTAAAAATATATATATATATATATATATAAAAAGAAGTATAGAAAAATGCGAAACACATCGTCACTAAGTGACATTTTCAAATCAAGTTGGATCAAATGGATTTTAATTAAACTTTACAATAATACAGCTCATACATCAGGATAACACCTAGGCTATAATTTATAAAGATGTTGTATGTATTTGAACTTCGCGCCAACGAAGTTGCGGACAAAAACTACTTTTCTTGTATGATTTTAGTGTTCTTATCTTTAATAAATATGGTGTTTTTACGACGCCTTATGACGAGAATATAGATATTACGTTCTCAGCGATATATCGCAGTATATAAGGCAGCATATATCTAACTCCACCAAATTGGCCATCCGCAATACGTTATTAGTGCCGACTTTATTGTACGATAGTAATGTCTGGATAGATCTGAAATCGAGCGAAAGTAAGATAAATGTAAATAAATGCGTTCTCTTAGAAATAGGCGCGCCGTCACCTTTGCGGACAAAATAAAATAAACAAGGAAAGGAAGAAGGAAGAAGGAAGAAGGAAGTGATAGGCAGTATGACAGGATTGCACGAAAGTGTAATTCTGGAAATGAAGAAAGGTATGCTTAGATGGTTTGCCCACATAGAAAGAATGAATGATAAGCGATTGACGAAGAAAATCTAGGGAGCAGAAAGACCGAGGTTGACTTATGAAGATCAAATAGCCAGAGTGTTAGCTGACATAAATGTCAAAAGCACTCGCATACCTAGGTAAAAGTGGGTGAGGAGATTGATGAGATTTGAGTGGACGAAAGATGAAACCGTGATGATTGACGCTACATACTGTCTAATTACTATTAGGGATACAATGTGAAGATGTACATAAAGCAGCATCTGTTTATAACTCTGAAAAGCCTTAAGTTGTAAAATGTTATATAATACTATGTATAGTCTTGAGGTACAGATGATGATGACGAGTCATCGTTAAAGAATTTCCTGTTTCAGTAATCCTATTTTTAAACCCATTACAAATGTTTGGAATTGAACATCCACAATATAACGTGCAGATGCAGTACTAAAATTGGTAGTAGTTCTGTCAAGTTCCTGAAAATTGTTTGTTTCTTGGGTTGGAGAATTCAGTTGAGTACTTTCTTATTTTTGTTAGTTAAATTGACTGTGCCTTAATAATCTCAAAAATAAAAAGTACGAAAAATTCATTTCATTTCAATAATGTTTAACAATGAAAAACATAACTTTATTTTAGTAAATAATTAATAAAGCAATTATAAATATCTTCGTAAATATAAACACCAGTTACAACGGATAAGTAATTTATGTTTTTAACAATTAGTCTGTCGTAAGTATTGAAAACATAGGCAAATTACGTGTCCATTATAACTATTCATTAAATTACTAAAGCCCATAGACGAACATATTGAACATGCGAAATGGAAAATTACTTCCTCGGTATCAATGGGTAATGGGAAATTATTACCCATTAAATCAATCCCTAAATCTATCCCACTAAATGTATAAAGAAAAATTATGTTTGCGCCAAAATAATTTCGATGACTGCGTTTTTTACGTTAAAAAAAAAACTTTCCAAATAAAGTGAAATCCATTTTCGTTTTTTCCCAAAAAGTTTAATTTAACACAAAGTATAACTATCTTATTTTCATTTTTTATACTGATGCGTAAAATCAATGTTTTCAAGTCCCAATTACGTTACTTATAACGAAAAATGCAAACCATAATCTTACTTTATTAGCACATTTTCTTTCTCTTTATTATTCGAAATAATTCATAAAGTTACTATTCCCCGTCGCTTAATCTTTTTTTATCCGTACTATAAACTATATTATATAAGATTATCTTGGCGTTGAATTCAATATCGTAAGATCTTTCTAGTAATAAAAAAAGTAAAATCGCATGCCTTTACATTCAAAGCAATATATGTATGTATTAGGCTCGCTTCTTTATAGAGAAGGATTTTTTGTTTTCCTAAACGAAACGAATAGGTTCCCTAAACCTATTCGAATAATTATTCCTAAACTTAGTTAAAACTATTTACTTAGTAGAGAAATATACATAATATTATTTCTCGTGTTACAAACAGCGTAAGAGCATGTACTATCCCGTTTATATTACTTGTTTAGAGAAAAACTCAGGTTTTCGGAATAATAAGGCAGATACAGAATTTCATTATTTAATTCTTGTTGATAACTTCTTCGTGTAAGAAATGACCTCGAAAACTACTTGGCCTTCCCAATCAAACGGGCTTCATTACGGTACCCTCTTCACTTGGACACATGGCACGAAGACAGACAGCGGCGCATTTCTCAAACCATGCCCTAATTAAATCCCTGACATGTGTATGAAAGAGGCAAGAGAAATATCTAGAAATATAGGTCATCAAAAAAGCTTTGGAGTTGACAGTGTATGCAGAATAGATAAAAATTAGTTACTGATTTTCATATTTATGTTTCAATTCAAAATATGTTTCAATTCGAAATATGAATAAATAGCCAGAATTTGAATACTGCTTAAGTTTTACCCAAAGGAAACATTAAAACTGTCGATTCAAAAGCAATTTGCTAAGTTAAAATTAAATAAAGAGACAATAAGCCTCCTGAAAGCCAAACTTTGAAATACGTACTTTGTTTTAGCATCTGATGTGCCATGCAAGACAACTGTTAAACAATTGTTAAACAGAAAATGACAATATGAACACACTCATTTCATATCATGTAATTCTTTGAATTTTAAAATATAACAATTTTACAAGTCGGTTTAAGTATAGATAGGTATATGTTATTTTTGGACATAGACGCATTACACGTTCAACTAAATTTACGCATTTTCGCCATTTGAACAGCGTTGCTCTGTCGTCTACTATGCGAAGTGTGGTGTGAGTGACTCGACCTCTCTGACCGGGGTGTGGGCGCAGGGTCTAATCTGTCTTCATCGTCAGCTTGTAATTCTGTATCGTCACTGTCTTTAGCTTTCTCGGTCTTTGATTTTTCCGAACCAGTAGACTCACGACGGTGTCGAACGGGTTTGACATCACCGCTAAAGTTCAAAAAAAATTTTAATTCTGCCATCAATTCATCCTTGAACGACACCTGTAAAACATTTTATACTTCTTATTTTCATTATTTTTTAGAATTTATGTAATACCTAACATAAAAATAAAATTATACCTAAGTGACGAATAATTTACAGACAACAAAAACGCTGTTAGCTGGTATTTGCAATGATGTTTATTATTAGTATGAGTTTTATTACCAGGTCTCAGAGATTAAAATTGGAAAATAGAAAAAACTAACACGTGAATAATTATAGCAGCGCATATCCTGATAGACAACATGTGCGGACGGAAATTCTGATAACAAGAAGCAACGGCTAGCAATATATAGTTATTTATTTATAAAATTAGTATTCATATAAAAAAAATGTAAACTATCATTTATTTTTATGGTATGTTTAACTAAATTCAGCAGATTTTATCTTTAACTTATACAATTTATTTATAGTTATAAAAAGATTAACACCCGGATGTTCAAAGAGGCATGCATTACGGAACAATGTGTTAACTAGAAGAACTAAACCAGTTTGCTGGTAAAATTAAATACATAGGTGCGATCGTTACGCACACATATTAAAGGCGAAGGTAAAGTAGGTACTTCGCATACCTTTATTTCTACACACGTATTGACGTTCAATGCTTCACTAAAAAATAGAATAGGCGAGCGGAGTCCTTTTTTACCGTTCGTGGTTTGACCTATATTTCTTTTGTTATTTCGCACTCACATTTTCTCTTCTCGATATAAACCACACGTCAACTAGCATCTCAATGAAAGCGCAGACCATAGCCATTCCACAGCCAGCGGCAAGAACAATGAACACTCCGCCCACGTTCGCTAAGTACAATGGCTGTGCTTCACCGCTGCTTGCGTCGTCATCCTAATCAATAAAACGATGGTTCATCACACTTACTTGGCAACTATGTAACATTATGGTTTTCGATAAATTCTAGAGAAAAAATATACCTAATGAATATTTACATACAATTTATATATTTTTCTTACCGTACAAGCCCCACCTCCTCTCTTCTCTTTCCACCATTTATCCTTCATTCTCGTTATTTTACCTTGCTCTTGTAGCTGAAGTATGGATTCACTCATTGGCTGCCGATATGGAGAATCTAACAAGAAAAATGACAATATATGACTAACACAATGAATACCCGAACTGATTTTATACATATGACAATTAATTTAGCAATATATTTACTTTTTTTCATGGCAATACCGTAACCTTTGCTGTCCAATAGACCCCCCACTTGAGCAACGTCACAGTTTCTCTCTACCATGTATTCAATAGACGTGGATTCCATTAAAAATGCATAGTTTTCATCATCAGACTTTACTCTGAAAAGCAGGAATATTTAGTTACATTAATTTCAATTATACTGTATTTCGTTTTTCACTGTACCTGTTTAATCCCTCGTCGTTACTTCCAGTCATAAACTCAGGATGATCTTCCATATATAGATACATCTTTTGATAAATTAAATTATCTGATTCCTGTAACAATAAAAGAGTTATTTTAGTTTGAAAATAGTAGTAGTAGTTTTGTTACCTAACCAAACGCTACGTACCTTGAAAAATCCGAAAGTGGCTCCACCTTTTTTAGCACCGTAAGTTATCCCATAAGGATTTTGTGCTAAATCTTGAACACTTTTAATAGCGTAGAATTTTGATTCCACTGTTAGAAATGCTGCGAGATTTGCCGTATAAGACGAAACCATAATCAAAGTAAAAAACCACCACATACTACCAGCCATACGAGTTGACACGGCTCTGAAAGTTACATAACTCTGTCAAGTATTCATTTTATGCATCTAGCGCATAGATTCCCAACTGGTGCGTTGCCGACTCCCAATGGACGCCGGAGCCTTCCATAGCTATAGCGGATAGGGGACGTTGAGGAGGTCAAGAGGGGTGCTCGAATAAATAAGTTAACTTATTTATTTGATAATTTATTACATTTAATATTTTTATGTAATTATTTATTTTTTAATATAATAAAATACTTTGAATATACAAGTTCCCGTGAATAAATATTTTATCTAGCTACGTAAATTATGTTAATGTAATCGCGTTAATAAGCTTTGTTAAATTAACATTATGTATGCGTAATACGTATACCTAATTTCTTTTAGTTTAGAATAGATAGATTGACCTCTCAGCAAGCACGCGGTGTTCATGCCATTTAACATGATTGTTTCGGCAAGAATATGGGAACTTGAAATGAATTTTAATAAACAATTTATATATTTTAATTTACAAATTCGGTTGTCGTTTTATTAATTTCTGCTTTATGATTTTTAATAGATATTAACAAATAAATTAGAATTAAATTATTAAAGATAATATGCACCAATATTTTAATATTTCATAAAATTTATTGTTATGGACTAGGGGCTAGGGGGACGTTTAAATTTTTATTCTCTTCTAAAGGGAACAATGATCCATAAAAGGTTGGGAATCTACGCGTAACGGTTATGATTATATTCACGTTCATTGTTAAATACAAAATACTTAAGTAGTTCACGACACATACATTGGTGCAATCTCCGATCCTTGTGTTAGTACGCTACCTAAAGTGAACCAAAACGAATTGGCTAATGTAAATTGATTATCCAAAGCATCCGGTTCTTCTATACAAGGATAAGGGTTTTGCCATTCTTCTGGGGCAAAACGTCCTAGTATAAATAAGAGTACTGAAACTCCAACATATGCTCCTGCTAACCATTTCCAGACCTAAAATGTATAAAATTTACGTTTTAAGTATGATGTTATTAGGCCTCGGACCGAGAATCACAACGGGCGGAGCGTTTGCTCTAAAAATGTGTGTTACAGAATCCTTTTTTGTTATTTTTATTTTTGTGAATGGGTACTAGAGCCAAAACACTTAATATTTACGAGTATTATGCGAGTAATTATATCATGACCGGCGTATAAGCTGAGACGAATTACACTGACAGTGCGAGGTTGACATACTTACTATAGCTAACTGTTTTGCTCGTGGTTACGCTCAATGAGATAGAAAGAGACACAAGAATTCGTTTACACACGGTGGTAAGAGCGGCAACTTATTAAGGCCTTGTCCATTACGTTTCTCGGTCCGAGTATTAGGCACTATCATTTAACAAAGTTATCCGTTTATTTATTTTATTCATACCTCTAAAGAAAATGGTGATATGAAAGAAAACAAGTCCGGAGGCTGTTTAGTTGGCTTTTTATACAATATGGTTATGCCTAAATTCATAAATGGACTAGTAAAATCAACAACTTTTTGGCGTGACGACGTTATCGTTAAGTCGGTGATAGCAAAATCAGCTCTCTGCAGTAAAATAAAAATTGTTTTCGTTACCTTTCACATTCGTGAATAAGGAGTGATTTCTAAGCACTTCAATAATTTTAAATTGAACTTTCAATCTAACTGTAAAGGAAGGGTATTTTTACTGAACAGTTTTTTATAGAGTAAATGAAAAATGATACGTTACGTTACTTTCTACTATATTTTAAAAATACGTTCATATTCATGGAATGAATTTTTTAATAATATGAAACAAATCTGTATTTATTCGTCGAAGAGAAATATAAATAATAGTTACGCCGTCCATTATTTTCTCCATCATGCCAGTCCATTTGCGCGTTTTCTTATCGTAAGATCCGTACACTCCATCACTTTGTATTTCAAACGTATAGTTGAATTCATTCATTTTCGCTAGCTCCTGGATAAGTTCTATACCGAAGCCTTCATAACGGTCATTGCCTTCTAATTTATTTGCAGACTCCTTGAGCATACCGTAAGGAGGACTCTAAAAGCAACGAACATTTTAATAAGCATACCATAATTATTGCTGTTTAGAACAAAGTTTAAGAATTCGTGTATATTTAAGCTAACTAACCAATGCAGTAAGCACAATGAAGTTTTTCCCTTGCATTGTTTCAGATCTTTCCTGCTCCGCTAGAGGAATCACAGTTCTTGTTTCAATGTAACCATCTTCGGCCGTCCACGTTCCTTTCTTTTCAAAACCATAAGGCATGATTTCTAATACATCTACTTCAAAATTTGATCGCAAACCGTTCTCATCGAATTTTAAAACACCTGTTAATCCATCTATTTCCATCTATAAAAATGTTACTATAAAAGATAATTTTCGAGAAAACTTAGTAACTACCTACTTAAATTAAAACTTTACTAACCGTCCTGACATAATTCATTATGCTAGAACCAAAACTCCAAGTTGCACTGCTTTCACAAGTAACGTTCGAACCCTCTTCGAGTCCTAGTGCATTTAAAGCTGAAGTATACAATACCACTGAATCGTAAATAAGAGCTAAATTAAATGTAAGTCCATTTTCTTCAATGGCATTTTCAATTTGTCCTTCCGACAAATCCTTAATTTTTTCATTTAAAGAATTAATAAAGTTTTTAATCGATTCCAAACTTGGGTCAAAAAATCGAATGCCTAAAAAACAAAACATTTTCAAAGCACTTAAGTTGTGAATCACACCAGATACGTTCTAAATGGATTTTATTATCAAAGTATCTACTAAAGTTGTTACATTACTATAGAAAATAATTTCCATAATTGCCTGTTATGTTAGAACCTCCATGCTTATAGGGGCTGATATCGATTGTATGGAAATCAGGATTCATAATTATATAACTGTGATCATCCGACATTATCCCGACCTGCTGAGCTTGTTCCAAAACTTGAACCAAGGCGTCTCTGCTGCAGTCTACTAAGTAATTTACAGATCCTGATGCCTTTATAGTTTTCAGTTGCGTCCTAGAAAATTATAGCTATTAATCTACTTTTTACCATGAACAATGTATATTTATACATAGTTCTTAGTGCTTATACCTGTAATCTGTCCCATCAGGTAATTGAACGATATTTATTAAAATATGTTCTCCCGACTCTAAATCTTGCAAAGCAAGTATATTATCTAAGAATGGCAAAAGTTCGGCGCCTTCATAAATTATAGTAAATTCAATCCAGCCTTTCATTTCGATAATGTCGGCGAATACCTGAGTTGACATAAAGATTCATAGAAATAACGAAAGGAAAGGAAATAAAAAGTTTTAAATGTAACTAGTTTTCCTTTTTATATAACTTTTGATTTATGAAATAGTAAATAATGAAATGATATAAATAGTTTAATTTTTTTAAAGCCCTATTCATTCAATTAATATTAATATGACTCTAAAACTATGTAGCTACGTAACAACTGTAACGTCATTCTTGTACGTAACGTAAGAGATGAATAATTAGTTATCTACTATCTACTACAACTAATTAGCATTTTAAGCTACTCTCTTATAAAATATTTAATAGTTAATTGAAAAAAGTTACCTGCGAATAAGTGATATGATTTGGATACAAATTCACAAGTGACCAATTACGATTCTGTGTCTCTATAGGTTCCACAATAATCTGTGGGATTTCAAAGAAATCTGCCATTGATTGAATGTGTAGTAGAGATCCTCTGCTCGAAGGCCCAAAAACGCCGAGAACGTTGTTCTAAAATAAAAAAATCGGATGAATGAGAACTATCAACTACGAGACTAACATATACTATTAAATTTACTACAGTTTGTCGGGATGTAGCGTGAAACATGTACGTAAGAAAGTAATGAGGTTATCCACGCTTGCTAATAAACTAATTTTAAAATAATTTTTAGGGTTCTATTATGTTCTGGTAGAAAAAGAATAACATGGAATGTGTCAGCTGCTTTAGATAGAGCGAGTTTGAAGTTGGAACTTGTTTAGTGTAACAGTCCTTGTTTTATATATTGTACCCTTAAACCCCGCGCTTTAGGTAGGCAGTACGCCTGCAGCATCAGAATTTGAGGATTGAGGAAGTTTATGTAGTCTATGACACTCCTAAGATAGAGACCAATCCAACGATATTCCACACTTTAAAATGCATCGAGCCATTTAGCTTACAGGAGGAGGAAGAAACAGACATACATTCATTCACATATATACACTCAAAAAACATTACCCTCCTTCATGGGCAGTTGGTTAAAAATTAAATCCTGTGCGAAGCTAAGGCGGGTCGCTCATACACTATAATACGATCTTCATTTGTATAATTGTAGTCCATAAAGGAATTTATTATTATTCAAAATTTCAAACTACTGTCAACTTTCACCTCCAAAAGTGCACATTGAGCTTTTTCTGCTTCTAATATATCATCTGGAGAGGTCTTTATGACAGTCGCTGAAAATGGATTTTCTCGATCTTTAGATACCACATCGATGGCGACATTGAATGCGGCTTCTGACAAAAAACCGCCATCGTCAAATATTGCTCCTGTTAGTAAAGAGATAATACTATGATGAACAACTGTATAGATCAAACGCCTTTAATATAAACTTTTACAATTAAGTAAGCTTACCAATATTTACATTTCCTTGCACGTAACAACACGCTAATAGATAACATGAAAAACACAAATAAAATTCAAACTTCATAATTTCGATTAAAAAAAAAGCTCAATAAATTTTTTAATTAATTATGACGATTAAAAACTATCGAGCAATCAACGATACATTTCAACTGGACATCATGTATAATATCACGAAATCATAGTTAAATCGTATTTGATTTTAAACGATATTTAATATGAAGATACTCAGTGCAACTAATTGTGTCGTGTACAACTTCTAGCCCAGAAATAGCCGAGTTGCCCTAATTTCATTACTATCATTCTAAATTGCTATTTTTATTTTAGTACTTATGTATTTATCAATGCTTTGTGTATATCTCTATAACAGCGTAATTACGGCTTTTCCCCGAATATACTACATTTTCTTCTATTTATTTTATTTAATCATATACTGTTATATTCTTGTATATGTTTTCATATACTGTTAATAGTAAATAGCTTAACATAATATATTAGGGGTAATATAACATAATGATAACATTACAATTTTGAAATATTAAAATCACGAAAGATCTCATTGAAGCTCATTAATTAGATTCAAACGACCTCTCTGAACCGATTGTAAAAGTTTTGAAGGCTTCAGTTACATCAACATAGTATAAAACTTAAATAAACTTATTTGTACTCAACTGAGCTTCCAATTCTCGCTACGCACTTCTCAACTAGATTTGAATTGTCTTGTTAGATGGCGCAGAAATTAATTTTATATGAGAGTTCAGAATTTCCATTACTTCTGTGACTATCATGACTATTGATACATAACTTTATTATGCTTACATTTTCCAATATTATTGTTATATTATGTATTTCATTCTATCCATATTACATATTATTCTATTTAGTCATTTTATGTCGATCTGCAGAAGTAAAATATGTAGGTATCAATTAGATATTTTCGTGTAAAAATCATAAAAGTCGACCAAGTTATAATAGAGCTTGTTATGAGGAGGCGCAAATATGTATTTACTACCGAGAGTGTCGAATTATGAATTTGTGCTAGGGTTACTTCATCTATCCGAAATGGAAAATGACCTGAAGTACGAGTATCTATGATATTTAATACATCTGTTTATGCAAATCAGCGAACATTTTTATAAGCATTATAAGGTCGAAATGATACTAGAAATAATCTTATATGAATAATTAATTCTTAATTTAAGTAAAACAATATCCAATTTCTACTCAACAAATACAATAGATTGTTAAAAATAAACATTAAAGAGTCAACAATACGAAAAAATATTTATGAGAAAAGCGACAAGCTAAGGAAACACAAAAAACATTGATTAATGACTGTAGCGGCGACGTAAACACAAGACGCGTTTGACTCTTGCCAAACAGCGGTAAGCCGAGAAGTTTCAAATATTTTCCTTGTTTTCTTACCTTTGACTGTCATTCAACATACGGCTTTATATTTAGGCCATCTTTTTATGAGAAGATGTTTTTATATGGTCTTAAATTGCTCGTACATTGAAATATAAATATCTAGGTGTATACGTGTAAAAATGAATTAAAATTCAGAGCATTACACATTATTGATAAATCTAAGAGAAAGGTCAACGTGGAAGGCACTGCATATGTCGTCCTTGTTTACATATAAATGTCTTACATATAAATGGGCCGATCGTTTGAACCCGAATAAATCAGATGTTTAGCATAAATTGTTATGTAAATAAAAACAACAGCCTCCCACAGATCCGAATAACCTGCATACATATAAAGTGATTTTATACCTTCTCTCACTCATGGATTTGTAACTGAAGAATGGTCAATTTCTTCTCCACATAATGTTAAATTTACAACAACAAATAATTCCTTTAAGTAAATAATATATAATTGTCGAACAACGTGGTAATTGAGTAATTTGCACAGACAAGTGATAATTTGGAACATATTTTTGTTTAAAATTAATCAGAAAGCACGGTAGGGAAGCTTTTAGGTAAAAAATTTATCTTACTACTAACTGCTATGTATAGTTCTAACGTCTTCATTTTTATGTCATATTCGCTTGCATCAATAACATATACCTAACAGTAGAGAAAATTCTTTGTGTAACGGTATTTGAAACGCTTGCCGCAAAATCAAAGCGGGGCGACGTCGTTGTTCCGTTCGTTAACTTCAGACGCCGTGTTCTAGCGCAAATAGCAACGCTGAGGTAATGGTGAGGGTAAATCACGTGTACATACGACACATTTATTATCAGACAAGCTGATCGGCCGTCATTTTTTTACAAAAAAGAAACAGCTCCCATCACATCTACATTTTGTTCCATTTTAATGGAATAAAATATTCAATTTTATTTGCTTCGCTTCGCAGTACGGGACAGGCTGTCTAAAGTTACAGATTTTATGGGTATTAGTTCATACATATGTATAAGCTGGCAATAAAGTGAACGGTACTAGAGGGTGCTCTGGCTGCATTAATAAGCAGTATGATTATTTTTTAATTTTTTTTATTGAAAGAGGGGCCAAACGAGCAAGCGACTCACCTGATGGAAAGTAATCGCCGCCGCCCTTGAACACCCGTAACGTTCGGGGAATCACGGGTGCGTTGCTGGCATTTAAGGAAAGGAGGGGGAGCGGGGAGATGGGCCACCAGCACTCACTCACCGAACGAATAGAACAGCAATAGATGGTGTTATTTCACGCCGATATTCTGTTAGAGGGTGATATTTCACCAGGCGAACCGGCCCAATTCGTGCTGCAATGCAGCATCTAACTACGCTAAGTGGTCATCTACGACGTAGCGTCGGTGCCGACATCATTGTACGGTAGGTAAGCCTGGATATGCTTACAATCGAATGAAAGTAAAATAAATGCAGTAGAAATGCGAGATCCTAGAAATGAGTAAGATGTTACTCTTGCGAAACGTGGTGTATAAGGTTACACGATAGTGTTATTGTATAAATGAACAAGAGGATGCTTAGATAGCTGGGTACAAAGAAAGAAACGATCAAAAACTTACGAAGAAAATTTACAAAGCAAAAGCGTGTAGTAGGAGAAACCAGGCAAGACCAACCTTTACTTAAGTATGAATACAAAATAGCCAGAGCGTTAGCTAACAGAAATGTCAAAACCCCTTGCATACCTAGGCGAAAGTGTGTGAAAAGAATGATGAGATTTGAGAGAGCGAAAGAAATAAAGGCGGTCCGTTTTCTCCAACTGTGCCATCAGGGATATAATGTGAAGATATGTTATGGTTATTTCCACACATACCATACTTACTATTTGAATTGAACTAAGTTGTACTTATTAATTAATATTATGTATACAAAATAACCCGTCATTAGCCTTCCAAGCAAAATCACCGCTTTAAAACGGAAATAAGCAGGAACTTTTATATTCTGACTTCTGAGCTCAGTTATCTATTGTTAACTGTATGCTAACTAATTGAAGATTGTATTTTTCTGAAATAGTAAATAATATTTTTGTTAAAGTTCTCTTTATATGGTATTTTCTCGCTGAGCAGGCGGGTGGGCAGCCGGCGGACAGCAGTACAGCTCTAGAGAACGGGACAGGTATTGCGCAGGCCTGTGACAGTTTTAGTTCCGAACGAGTTGTATGGCGCTGTAATCGCTTCTGTCGTCTTGACTATCTGCCTTAAAAGTCAATTGCTTGTCAATGTGCTGTCAGTCTGACTCATAGTCAGATTCTGGCCACTTTTCTTTTTCGATTTAGGTTTTGGTTTACCTTGTATTTTCTTCGATTTCATGCTTGAGTTGAGAATCTTGAAATGCCTATTCTCCTCTGTTGTTTGATGTAAATAATTCCCTATACCGCTACGTTGGTGGTTTTTCAGAATCACTAGGATATACCTACATAAAGACATATAAAAAGTATTGGTACGTACGTATAGTATGGATGTCAAAAAAGTAGGCGATACTAGCACCAAAACGAAATACATAATAATTACGACAACGTAACTGTCGCATCTGTACCTTGCTACAAACATTTAACCTGTGGTATTGCGTCCAGTGTCACAGACGGGCGTACTGATTAACGAACTGCACGCAACATGCACGTGGAGTGTTCGAGCAGAAATAGTAAGGTCGATGTAGCCTCAACCCCGACCTTGGTTCCTCAATCATGGACCCCGATTCTTGGCCCCGTAACGTTTCCCATTATGTAGACTTCGGAAGGTCCGCTAATCGAGACTACCACTGCTACGGCAAAGCAGAAGGAGTAGCGGTGAAGCGGTGGATCAAACAAGAAACTGGCGGATTACACAATAGCAAACTAGACATAATAATTGGAAAGAAAAGCAAAATTAATTATTGACATTGATTCCGAGGAGAAATAAATAAAAAAAGTAATTTAAAAGTAGTTGTAAAAAATAGTAATTTTGACATTTGCTATAGTTTGTTAATATTTTACATGTGACGAATTATGTTACAATGAGGGCTGTAATGTTTACAGCGTATATGTGTATGTATATATGTTCTTCTGTCTCCTCTCGGAGTCGAAACCACTTAGCCACTCAACATTTACCCCTAACCACTCAACATAGGAGATATCGAGTTCGTCCCAATTACGCGTATTAGAGAAGGTTATTTTGCGAAAAATTCAATATGGCGTCTATGGTACGACATATGTATATAAAGCAAAACGACTAAAAAAGTGTTATCGGATACCATCACGATAGTTATCAAATTGAAGATCTTAACGCCATTTCTAAAGGGTGTGAATAACACATGTGAGAAATAGTATGATGTAGAACAACGTTTTATTAATTAATAATTAAAAAATGTAAACTAAATCATAATAATCTGTGTAGAAACGTATTTGACAAAAAAAATTACGCAGATGAATTGAGAACCTCTCTCTTATTTTTGAAGTCGGTTAAAAACTAGCCGTAGCAAGGGAAATTATAAGACCTAGTAGTAACTATATGCCGTGGGGTGCCGGTAGAGTAGAATAGCACCCCCCTCTTGTACCAGGTATCGTAAGAGCCGACTGAGGTACTACGGAACCGACAGATGGCGGTATATCCATCCAAAACAGCGTAGCTCAAGTGCAACAGGGCGGGGATGGGCAGCAGCATCCCCGTCGCGAGAGCTATGCACTGCGATTGCCAACACGCCTGCCCAGCGCGGAAATTACGGGCAAAACCCCCCACCCCCCTAAATGATAAGAAAAAATAAGACCAGGCCCCCAGTCCCCGGCAGCTCCGCTATTCCTGGCTCCGGCAGCGATCATGGTAACGGCGGAGCACAGAGTGCTAAGAGTCGCCGGAAGAGATCCGGCTGCCACCCCACCCGACAACTGGCCCTGGCAACATATAACGTGCGCACTATGAGGACTGACGAGAAGAATGCGGAACTGAAAGAAGAGTTGAGTAGGTTGCGATGGGATATTATGGGGTTGTCTGAATTCCGTAGAGGGGGCGATGACACGTTAACCCTGAAATCCGGCAACCTACTTTACTACCGGGAAGGTGACCGACGGTGCCAAGGTGGTGTCGGCTTTCTCGTTCACAAGTATCTCGTCAACAACACATTACCATCGAAAGTGTGTCGAGCAGGGTTGTATACCTAATACTCAGAATATCTAAACGATATTCGTTGAAGGTTATTCAGGTATACGCACCGACCTCGTCACACCCAGATGATGAAGTGGAGGC
Source organism: Zeuzera pyrina (assembly GCA_907165235.1). NCBI lineage: Eukaryota > Metazoa > Arthropoda > Insecta > Lepidoptera > Cossidae > Zeuzera > Zeuzera pyrina. The sequence continues at coordinate 12,547,915 of OU015630.1, forward strand.
TATGTATGAGGATGTAAGTCGGGCCATACATACGTCTAAGACCCGCTTCACTGTTGTTATGGGAGATTTCAACGCAAAGTTGGGCAAAAAAAGCGATGATGAGTTGAGAGTGGGGCAATTTGGATATGGGCAACGGAATCCCAGGGGCCAGAGGCTGGCAGACTTTCTGGAGAAAGAGGGACTCTTCATGATGAACTCTTTCTTCCAGAAGCCACCTCACAGGAAATGGAGCTGGATGAGCCCCGACGGTTCTACGAGAAATGAGATAGACTTCATCATGACTAGCGAAAAACGGATATTCAAAGATGTCTACGTGATCCACAGGATAAAAACCGGTAGTGATCACAGAATTGTGCGAGACAAACTGAATATTAACGTTAAACTCGAAAGGTCCCGTCTGATGAAGTCTACGCTCCGACCTACTCATGCTCATATACAAAACCCCGAGAACTTTCAGCTCGAGCTCTCAAATCGCTTTGCTTGCCTGGAGAACTTTGCGTCGGTGGACGAGATCAATAACGGGCTCGTACAAGCTATCCAAACGGTGGGTTCTAAGTTCTTTAGACCCCGCCGTTCAGATAGACCTCAGAAATTTTCCGATCATACTCTAAATCTCATGGCCGAACGACGCTCGCTAAGACTGCAGTCTTCCGATGATGCAAAGTCATACAGGCGGCTCAATAGACAGATTCCTAAATCAGTGCGGTGCGACATTCGTCTCTTTAATACTAAACATATTGAAGAGACGATAGAGCTGAACAAAGGCTCCAAAGTGTTCGCGAGGCATTTGTCTATTGGGCAAAGCCAGTTGACAAAGCTGAAGAGAGAAGATGGCAGTGTAACGTCGACCAAGGCAGAGGTATTGGAGGAGATCGAAAGGTTCTACGGACGGCTATATGCCTCGGTAGCAAAGCCAGTAAACAGCGCGGCTTAAGACCCAAGAGCCAAGCTGACCCGACACTTTACCGAAGACATCCCGGACATCAGCCTGTACGAGATTAGAATGGCCCTGAACAAACTTAAGAACAACAAGGCGCCGGGTGACGACGGAATCACTTCAGAGCTTCTGAAAGCGGGTGGTAAACCGGTACTTAAAGTCCTTCAGAAGCTTTTCAACACCGTCGTCCTCGAGGGCATAACGCCAGAATCATGGAACAGAGGCGTGGTGGTGCTATTCTTTAAAAATAGTGACAACACCTTATTGAAGAATTACAGACCCATCTCGCTTCTGAGCCATGTTTATAAGTTGTTTTCAAGAGTCATTACGAATCGTCTCGAACGCAGGCTTGATGACTTCCAGCCTTTCGAACAAGCCGAAAAGGCTTTAGTACCATGGACCACATACATACGCTGCGGCAGGTTATACAGAAGACCCAGGAGTATAACCTGCCACTTTGCTTAGCGTTTGTGGACTATGAGAAAGCCTTTGATTCGGTCGAGACATGGGCTGTGCTTGTGTCTCTTCAACGATGCCGTATTGACTATCGGTATATCGAAGTGTTGAAGTGTTTGTATAATAACGCCACTATGTCGGTCCGAGTACCGAGAAGAGAGCTCCAAGGCGATCCCTCTGAAGAGAGGCGTAAGACAGGGAGATGTAATATCTCCGAAACTGTTTACTGCTACTCTGGAGAACGCCTTTAAGCTCCTGGAATGGAAAGGATTCGGCATCAACATCAATGGTGAATACCTCACTCACCTTCGGTTTGCCGACGATATCGTGGTCATGGCAAAGTCGATGGAGGAACTCAGTACGATGCTCGAAGGCCTAAATCGAGTCTCTCAACAGGTAGGTCTTAAAATGAACATGGACAAGACAAAGGTCATGTGTAATTCCCATGTTGTACCCACCCCTATTTCAGTTGGGAACTCGGTTCTTGAAGTCGTTGACTCGTACGTCTACCTAGGACAAGTAGTCCAGTTAGGTAGGTCCGACTTCAAGAAAGAGCCCAATCGCCGAATCCAACTCGGCTGGGCAGCGTTCGGAAATCTTCTTGTCCGACATACCTCAGTGCCTCAAGTCGAAAGTTTTCGACCAGTGTGTGTTGCCAGTGATGACTTATGGCACAGAAACGTGGTCTCTCACTATGGGCCTTATTAGTAACCTTCAAGTAGCCCAACGAGCCATGGAGAGGGCTATGCTTGGAGTTTCTCTGCGAGATCGAATCAGAAATGAGGAGATCCGTAGAAGAACCAAGGTTACCGACATAGCCCATCAGATTGGCAGGTTGAAGTGGCAATGGGCAGGGCACATAGCGCGGAGGACTGATGACCGATGGGGTCGAAAAGTTCTCGAGTGGAGACCACGTACCGGCAAGCGCAGCGTAGGACGTCCACCCACAAGGTGGACGGACGACCTCATTAGGACCGCAGGATCGCGCTGGATGCAAGCCGCTACCAATCAGTCTTATTGGAGATCTTTATAGGAGGCCCATGTCCAGCAGTGGACGTCCTATGGCTGAAAGGAAGTAGTAACTAGGCCTCCGACAGCGGCAACGAATTTGAGAGAAAATTAAGGACCTTCATTTTCATAGCTTTTCATACATATTAGTCGGGTTATCAGCTTTTTATTATATTTTGGTATTATATAAATAGCGCATTTTTCTTTTCCTTTACCTATAAAATGTCCAAAAATACGTAAAAACAAACTAAACAAATTTTTTAAGACGAATTTATACTTTCCACCAGAAATTAATTTAAAACCAAATAACGAAAAGTGAAATGGAGGGAAAACAATTTATAGAAAATCCTCCAGAAAAAAACGAATGTCTCGTTGTAATTGAAAACAATGAATCACCATAAGAACATCTTGAAAGAAGAGCAGACGCCCACTTTGTGAAGATTTAACCAAATAATTAATTATGTATAAGGAAAATGACCACTTAAACCCAATTAAAGCCACATTATCGTTACTTTAGCTCAGATAGAAAACCACTCAGCTTCTTAATTTAGTCAGATGATCAAAGTGGTAGATAATTTCATTAGGCTACGAGAACTTTGACTTTTAACGCAGTAGCACTAAAGCTTCGACACTAAAGCTAACAAGGTATATTATATTATACCCTCAATATTTTTAAAATCTTGTTTATAAAATAATTTCCTCTGACAATAAATTTTTGATGAACGCTAATAATATACTTACATACATACATATCCTTACGCTGTATCCCTAACGGGATAGTCAGAGACGACTGTGCGTCAATTATCGCAGTCTTCACATATGGTATTAATAATACATACATACATATCTTCACGCCGCATCCCCAACGGGGTAGTCAGAGAGGACGGAGCACAAGCGTCGCGGTCCTTACATACTTCTTTCTTTCTTATTTATTAATAATAATAATGATAATAATACATATTCGTAAGTAAATATTTAATACATTAAGTAGGTACGTATAAAAGTAACTTAAGTTATTTTTTATGGTAAGCAGAAAAATATTAATGAATTGATTTATAGATTTCAGGGGCTTTTTAGATACTGCAATTTAAATACTGTTTTTATTATGAAATATTTATTTATTACGAACATATTCGAGGTGAAGTCGGTAGATCATTAATTTAAAAATTAGACGTCCAAAGGAATGAAATATTATGTATTATCTATGGATGAATACTTTTTAACGGGAACGGAAGAAATAAAGTTAGCATTTAGTTTAAATTTTCGATTTTTTCGATTCTAATTCTAAAGTACAAACATGATATAATATTGCCTGTTAAAGTTCTGTGTAATATACGGTGTAATATGTTAAATAGAATTCGAAGACCTGAATCCACGCGCAACTGAGATTTTCACGTTCTAGCAAGAAGCTTTTTGTTACTCCATTGAAACCTACTGTTACTTTACTGGAGGATTTAAGAAAAGAGAACGAATTTTACGTCAGACATGTGCTTTATGGTGAAAGAAGAAGCTGTTGAAGAATTACATTAAACAAGCACTATTTAAACAATGAACACGGAAAAGATACGCTGTATATGCCTAGTTCCCTTTACCTCCCAAGAATAAAGAATAAATATTATAAAAAAATAATACAGTTATTATTAGTGTATTGTTTTTGAATTTGAAACATGAAGTAATACTTCGTGTTCGCTTTATAGAGAATTAATAATACGTACATAGTAAATACCCAGTTGGAAGAGAAAAATATATAGAGACGCGAAATATACCTATGACTAAATAAATTTTAAACCAGTTTGAGGTTCAAACAGGAAACTTTTTGAAACTGAGCATTTGTAAAAAGTATTTGGTGTTGGAAAATGTGAGCGACATCTCCGTCTTTCACATATATATTATATATCAGCCCGCCCCTAGTGACGGGGAAGAGTTGACACTGAAAAAATTAAACTGAACCTCACATGTCACAGCGCTTTCAGTCACGGAACTCGAAACACATCACTTTTACTGATTCGTCACAACTTTTTTAATTAAAATTGTCTTTGGGGAGTGATAAAAAACAATAACAAAGTATTTGTTTTTATTATAAACATATTTTATATGTCATAAAATGTAATACTTAGGCTCTCCTGTGACAAGCCAACAGCAGAATAGGTAACTAATATTTCAATGGTTTTTTTACGTATCCAAAAATGAACCCGAGACTGCTCTGAGTGCGTCTCAAGACAGGGATGATGAGGATTTTTGTTTAAGTGATGTATGCCCGTGTCCTTTGATGGGTTGAGCGAGCTATAGCAGTTTTGGGAGAAAGTTAGGAAGACGGTTGAAAAGAATGAGAGAATTATAGTGTATGAAGACATAATAATAATAATTTATTTACCAAAAACAGATTATTCATGTAGATTAAATACAGAGACCCCCACACTAGGCACAGCCTGTGTCGTGAGGATCCGTATATGTTACTCAGATTGTGCACAATACTACAATCATTACATCAACTAAATCCAAAACATCATTAAATAATAATATCAAATGTCATAATTGAATAAAAATGACAATAATTTATGAAATCAAAAATAATAATCAAAATAACTAATAAAACAGTCCTTAGTGCATGCTCAATATTTTAAAAATAAATAAATAAAATAAACGAAGAAAAATTTGCTAGGATGTAACTTTAAACATGGCTTCGGTTTCACTATATGTTAAGTTTATAAGAAATTTAAACAATTCTGTTTTAGTATCTTTGAGCGACCTATGTTTAATTTTACATATTTTTAGTGTTCGGTTGTTAATGATAGAAGACATGAAGTTACGGAAACGTCTGGCAAATGAGGTCCTAACGGTTGGAACTGGGATTCGAAAAACTCTGTTATTGAGGAGTCGTTTGTAATCAGGAGAGTTTAAAACAACTTTGTAGACATATAATGCTATAATTTGTAGGTACAACTTCCTAACACTTAGCACGTGGGCGTCATTGTATAATGATTCCGTAGGGTAATACAGCGATTTTCGAAGCATTACCTTAAAGACCAAACGTTGTGAGCGCTCCAGCTTGATTAAAGCCGACGTAGTTGCGCCACCCCACACCGACAAACAGTATACTCTGACACTCTGACAGAGAGCCATGTATATGTTCTTGAGAACCTTCCAGTAAGCAATATCCCGAAGTTCTTCCCATTACAAAAGTAAGTCGCCTGACCCTGATTGACACTGAGTCAATATGAATAGATGGTGGGTCAGGATAACTCGAACAGGATTTGAGGCTGTCCTAGGCAACTATGAAGATATAAGAGTGAATGATTTTGGTAGGACTGTGTTAGGAATGTGCATGGAAAAGGATCTTTACGTTGCTAACACCTTATTTAAACACAAAGAAATGCATCAGTACACGGGGTAAAGGAAGGATGAAAGGAGTACAATTGATTTATTTCTGGTGGACAGCCGACTCAAAAAATAGGATATGGATATGAGAGCACATAGAGGAGCCGATCTGAGAACGGACAACTTTCTAGTGGTAACTAGAATAAGGGGACTGTTTGCAGCATGGTGAGGTTGCGTAGTGTCCAAACCTGCAGCGGTCTGTCGCATCAAGAGCTGAAAACTGCAAGATGCAACCACTTAGAACGAATATGAAAGGATAGTATCCGGTAAATTTGACAATAGGTTGAAAGTGACAAGCGAGGATGTTGAAAAATGTCGGCAGAACCTTAGAGATAGTATGATCGAGGCTGCGAAAGAAGTGTGTGGAACGAATATGATTGGAAATGGTAAAAGGCGTGATGTGTGGAGGGATGACGAGGTGAAAGAGTATGTGTACAAGAAGAAGAAAGCATCGCAAGACTACCTCGCTGCCATAAATAGGTGATTTGATGAAAGAGAGATATAAGCTGCAGAAAGCAGAAACGAAGGCACTAGTAAAAGAGAAGCGTGAAAGGGTATTAGACGAAAACAAGATGTCGGACAACTTTGAGGATAGTTCCAAATTATTTTGGAAAGAAATACGTAGGTACCGAAGTGGTCCAACACCTTGTTGAATGAATAAAGTGCGTTCGAAAAAACATCATTTGCTAACAGACAAAACAGATGTTCTGCAGCGATGGAGTGATTATTATAGAGAACTGTATAAGAGTGGCGACTCTGTCTACGACACAGAGGGATCCTAACAAATCGCCACACTTGGGTCAGCAACTAGAGGAAGTCGTTAGTATGAAAGAGATTGAGAAAGCAATAAGAAGTCTGAAATGTGGAAAGATGTGTGCGGGATGTGTGCGGGAAATGATGAGTTTACTGCTGACATGATCAAGTATGGTGGTCCTACGGTCTGGAATACATTCTATAAATCGTGCTATCTTTGCTGGCAGAAGAAAGAGGTTCCGGAGGACTGGCGCACCGCAGACATAGTGCTTCTCTATAAAGAGAAAGGTTCCAATTTAGACTGCCCGTGCTACAGGGCCATCAGCTTGGTCAGCTTAGCAAGTCAAGTCTATACCAGTGTATTGACTAAACGTATGAAAGGCATTTCTAAAAATATTTATAAGAGGCACAAGGTGGTTTTAGGATACCGTTAGGGGTTGTATGTATCAGATTTTCTCGCTCCGCGGTATCGTGAGAAGTCTTCTGGCTATAGATTGGAATGTTTTCTGCGCTTTCATGAATCTTGAAAAAGCATTCAATAGAGCAGTGCAAAAGAAATTATGGAGCCTTCTGCCTGAATATGGTATGAGTGGTATGATATGTGATGGTATAGTGGTAAACTGGCTTTTGTATGCTGACAATGCTGTGCTTATAGCACCATCAGAAGCGGAGCTGCAGACACTAGTTATACTAGCATGAAAGAAAACTGAAGTGAAAATATTGAATATTATGAATGTGAACAAAACTAAGGTTCTGGTGTTTGAAAGGGAAGATGAACAGACAAAATGTGAAATATGGGTAAATGGGAAATGTTGAGAACAATTGAACGAAATTACATATCTGGGGATTGAGGATTGAAGGATTGCTTAGATGGTTCGGGGACATAGAAAGAATGAATGATAAAAGACTAACGAAGAAAATCTACAGAGCGAAAATGAGTGGTAAAAGAAGCCAAAGAAGACCAAGGCTGACTTATGAAGATCAAATAGCCAAAGTGTTAGCCGACGGAAATGTCAAAAGCACTCGCATACCTCGATGAAATCGTGTGAGTAGAATGATGAGATTTGAGGAAGCGAAAGAAGTATGTAAGGACCGTGACACTTGGTGCTCCGTCCCTGTTAGGGATACAGCGTGTAGATATCTATGTATGTATTTATGTATCCTAAAACAGTTAACTTACCAAATCTAATACAATACCTTACGACCCGGCTGCCCAGGAATAAGAGTACCTATTTTATGTTTCGGGTGTACGTAAGTATGTCTGTTTCTTTGCGACCTTCTGTAGACTAAACGACCTAAGGCAACGTATTGATAAACAATAATTTAATTCAAATAGACCTTGTGCTCTATGCAAACGTGCGCACGCTTTTCGTTTATTTTAAAAACTGTAATTAATTTTAAAAAATCCAACTGTGATTTTGAAGAATATTTTTAGATTAAACTATACAGAAAATTTAGAAACATAAATCAATCCCGTGTTCCGAAAAATGTAAATTCCTGTTTCAAAAGAGGTTCCTTTGATATTTTTTTTGTGTAAAAAAGTTAACCAATCGTGTAACGGCAACTGGCAAATTGATGTCAATGAAATAAAGAATCAAATTAACAAATATCATTTTCATACGTTTTGTAGTCACTTAGAAAAATGGAGATCCCTGCCATCAAAATTTCCAATGCGTCGCCTTACCGATTTTGATGCGCGGGATGTCGTTGGATTGGTCTTTATTGTAGGAGTGTCGTAGGCTATACTTTAACTTTTGAGATCCAAATTATGATGCTGCAGAGATATTGCCTATCTGGCTATGAGAACGCGGAGTTTATTCATTTTAATTTAGTGTTAAAAACGTCAAATAAAGTTTTTTGCCTAGTTGTCTCAATACCGCACACCTTGGGTTTAAGGGTTCATTCGTTTTAATTTAGTGTTGATAATATAAAACAAACACTTTTCCATTAAATTTCAAGTTCGAACTTCTCAGTCATAATGCTGCGGGGTACTGCCTATTTATGGCAAGCCACAGGGTTACGTGGTTTGGTCATTTTCAGTGTTGTACATACCAAGTAAAGGTTTCTCTACTAAACGATTTAAAATTTTTCAGTAAGTACTAATGTTGCAAGGAACTTATTACATGAACGGCAGTATTTTCTGTTAATTTTATATTAAGCTGTATTGATCATGTCAAGAAGACTTATTCACAGAATTCCAATTTTTGTTTATGTCGATGTGTTTATAAATAAATATTTAATCAAAACATCATTATACTCGACTGTGTGTAAAACGATCGGAAAAGACGTAAAAAAGATTTTTAAAATCAATACTAATATAATATTTTTGTCATATCTCAGAGAGCGCCTACAGTATAGAAAATGTAAGTACCCAGGCTATCAAAAATCATGCTATTATGTCTCAATATTCACATGGAGCCTACAATTATTATTTTCATCTCGTCTTTTTATGAATTTTCTATATATCTGGTGTGTTTCCGACTGTGTGTTAAGGTTCAGCACTCTCTGATTTATAATAATACCTAAGTGCCTACTACTGTACGTATTGATTACCCACATCACATCTTTTGCGATCCTTATACATGCAGTCGGATCTTTGTTTTTTTTTCTAATGAACTTTGTCCTTCTTAAACTAAGAATGATAGCCAATCTCAATTGTTTTTGATAACTCATGTAGTTATAGACGAAGGTTATAGAACAAACTAAAAAGTCAAATGGTCATTACAGAGCAATAAAAAAAATGGAGTGTAAGTGCTAAATATAAAGCCTAAACTAAGAACCCATATTAACTCTGATATAACAAAAAAAATATACTAAACATTTTTTTTTCTAGTGTTAAAAATGTTTGTGATTTTCTTTAAACTATAAAGTTGCTAAAATGTGCGTATTCTCCTATGGAATGATAATATCGACATGTGTATAACTTATAATGATTTATTAATGTGTTCCTTTTCACTAATATTTTGTCATAATATCAATACAATTACTTAGTATCGCATAACATAATAAAGATATTTTACTCATAAAATCTTTTATGTAATTCCATAATTGTGATAAGTTTTTTATGACGTAAAAGTTCCTTACTATATAAGTGGACAAAAATAAATGTACATCGAATACTGTACTACCTTATTTTTTGTGTACTTTCCCATATTGTAAACTAAGATTTAGTATACATACCAGTAATTTATTTATTCATTAGCGACGTTCCCGCCATAGCGATGTAGCTTTTCTCTGATATGAAATCTCATATTAACTTGTCTACTTTACGAGACACAGCGAATTTATGTAGCGAGGAAAATTGTCCTGGAGCTATATGACTCTAGTGATATATGACTTTATCATGCTTTATATGCATAAACTTTGGTGTGAGTCTTCCTCAACAACTTACTTGTTTAAGTCATCGCTTTCATGAAGTCTAACTTTTCACATAAGATTATTATGAGAACACAAGTAATAAACGCTATAAAGAATGCCTTTGATGGATGCTTAAATTTGTAGAACTCAATACAATAAGTACATACAATACGATGCAATATTTATATTTATTTACTTATTATATTTGAAAGCCTTGGAAATATACACAGTCCACTTTAATCGTATTTTTAAAACAAGAAGACCTGTACTTATCTTTACATATACTCGTACTCGTACAATACAATAAGTACGTCTTTCTTCACGCTTACGTCCTTTGCTTTGGACCCTTGAAGCTTTGGAACCCTAGGGCTCCGAAACCCACCGATTAATTTCTGATACTTGCAAACAACTAGTCGAGGATTCGGGAGACCTTCGGGCTAGCAGCAGGTTAGCAACGAATTTGGCTATTCAAAGCGGTAAAGCTGCTACTCTGCTAGGCGCCCTAAACAATGACAGATTGCTAATTCTATTATTTAAGCTAATACTTAGTTTTAAGTTTGTAAATATTAACGTTATTTTATATATGTACTGATCTATTTTAATAAATCGTAAAATACAATAATAATATTGCGATATAATTGGTGATTATCTACGTTATATTGGTTTAAAACTTTCACAATACTTTCTAATTTTTTTTAGTTTCAATGAATTAGTCAATATCTGTGAAATCTTACGTGAGTAAAAGAATAAAAATAGTAAATACATATTAAAAACATTGATTTCATAAATTAAATTTCATAAATGAAATTTCCATGGTCGAAAGCGTAGTTTACGGTCTACCTAAAATATGTACATAATGTCCAGTCATTTGACATTTGGAGTAGACAGAATATCAATATACCTGTTAGCATTATTGAAATAAACTTAATTATTTTTTTGTAATAGCAACACTTGCGATAAAGACCTTTACATTTGGTCTTTCGAGCCGGATTTGAACCAGCGACTTATGGATATACAAGTTCACGATCGCTCGTAAGAGGAAATACGAAAGGGTTGCCATTACAAAAAAATTAATTAGATATATTTTAATGTTGCCAATAGTACCATAAAAACATATCTCGACACCAGATTTTGTGAGCATTGGGCTCACAGCTGTCGTAGGCGTAGTGGAACTATGTATGGAAAAGTCGCTAGCCCATTGTCGACATTTTTTCCTAGAGTAACGATCTAAATGTGTAACTTTAATTGTCTGATAATGATCAATTATGTATAATTCCTTCCGGTGTTACCATTGTAAAAATTATTGATTGCATAATTCACTGGACTTTGAAATGTCAAAATGATATTCATTTAATACCAATGAAACTCATTTCCTTTAGTTACGAAAATGTACGTATTACGAGTATATACAATGACTCCCTCAGAATAACGACAAGCCTAGAAACGGGATAATAGATCAACAAAACGAAATAGTTCATTTTATTTTTAAGGTTCCATAACAATTGTGTTTCCTGATTGTATACTTGTGCAGACGAAATATAGGTTGTTAGACATTCGCTTAGCAATTTCATAGAATTTTATTTCACTTGTCAGACCTGTGACACGTTCTTGCGTGTCAACACGAATATAATAATCATTAATACATTTTGTTCCACTGATTCACATACACCAGACTTTCTTAAAAAATTAAGCAAAAGAAACCGTCAATTACTTGTTTTAGTCTGGCTTCTATGTTTGTAATTATTTTGAGATTAGGCTCCAGCATGAGGAAATTACATTTATATTATATAAGTATTATGTAAGTCCCTTTGCTATGTTTTGCGTAATAGGTATTTTAAAGTGAAGTACTTATTGTACCGTAGTAAAGTTAGACGTGGGTCAAATTCCTGTTAATTAATGGAAAGTTCCGCTCGTACTCATCTTACCAACCTAAATTCAACTCACTGAAACTTTAGTAAACACTACAATGGTCGACTAACTAATTTTTGTCACTGCTATCCCTGAATTCTTAACAAAATTACTTAAAAAACGTAGTTACGTATTCATTTCATACATAAATATTGTATTTATCGTAGTCTATATCTATTCCATCAATTAAGTTTTAACAAAATTTCTACAGTATTTTCCTAAAAAGTGCACAAAAAAGTAACACTAAAAAGTGGTTGTCCAGAACACAAAGCACTTTTGGTTTTTTTCAATTTTATAACAATTCCTGTTCATATAAGTACGTCATCACGTATTAATAGATATGTTAATTATTATCTATTCTTTTTAGTTATTATGACAATTAAATGAATAATAAATATTTTACCACAACTTTTACTGCGACGCTGATAATAATTTTCAGTAAAAGCACTAATTATAACTTGCATTCAGTAATTCCTTCCTACAGGTATTGCATACGAATTAAAAGCAGAACCTGTTAACCTGTTTGACGGCTGAAAGTTTCATGACTTTAGTTAAAATTACAAGACTTTTGAATATTTCTTATTGCAATTGATGTGGTTTTGTGAGTTTACATTTCACCATGCCTGAAAGTAGCAAAAAATAATGAACAAAAATATATTAATTTTTGTTGAGTCAATTTACGTCAGCTGTAACATGCGAACAGACATGCCAAAATTATAAAGGTTCTTAGTGTATGTAGTAAGCAGTACACCCAGGTCGGACTCACAAAAATTAATAAAAAAATGTTGAACGAATCAATATTATTTATTATCCAAAGTAATATGATGCGGTGTACTACATTCGAAAGAAAACTAGTAAATTCCGTTCATGTTTTTTTAAAAATGGAAGACCTCCGAAAGCTGAAAGTCCACGTTAATTCTAGTGCCGCACCATTTGTAATAGGAACTCTCAAATGATCCCCGCTGACGAGTATTCATTTATCTACTACCTAAACATTTCGGCTTGAACGTTTTTAGAGTTATGTAACTAATGAACAATCAGCCCACACAACCCAACAAAGTGGTAATTAAATATTGAGCTATCGACTAATGGTGAGCGGGATTCGCAGTAAGTAATTAAGGAACCTAAAAGCTTCGACTAACACGACTCAAAAGCTACAAACAAATGAAATGTACAATTTCGTAAAATGTTAAGGCACTTACAGCTTCTAGAATGATTTGTAAAAACAACCTTAACTTAATACATTTTAGTTCCGTTTTAGGTTAATATATGTACAAACGTTAGATTTAAATAAACACAGATAAGGTCGTATCTGACATGCATTAATTAGGGTTCCGTAGCAACTTCGTAGCAAGTTTAAGAAATTAAAGTAAAATTAAAAAATAGATAAAAAAAAATGGGTACAAAATACCCATAAATTATTTTTATTATTACTATTATTATTATTACCAATTTTGGGTTACCAGTTTACATGTCCGTGCTAAACAGCTTAATAGGTGTAAGAATGATCAGTCCTGTAGCTCGGGCCAAGGAATAAGATTACGGTGCTCCCTGCCTGTCGTAAGACGCGACTAAGGCGAAGGGGTCTTCGGAGTCGCGGCCGATCGGAGTGGGGCTTGAGTCATGCAACTCCAAAGAGGATGACAGCGCGTGTGGTACGCGCTGTCGTGGCACTGCGAGGGTACCGGCATCTCCATAGTTGCATCCTCGAGAGGTACTTCAGCACGCGCGATAGTGGCTCCGGCGCGTTACGTATTTGATCCCGGAGCCCTGCGACAACGCGCCGAGGACGACCACCATAATTTTGGTTGGTAAAATCCCCACATAACCCGGTCTCTCCTCCAGGGGGTTGTGTATCTGTGTGCGGATTTCCCCTGCGCAACAAAAAAAGTTGTAAGCATGATTAAATAAATCTATGATTTACGGACAGACAGACAAAGGCAAAGCACGATAGTATGAGGATTCAGTTATACCCGTTTTGGTTAAGGAACCTTTTTTTTTAAAACCTTAAAAAGTGTTTTGGATTTTGTTTTCCACTGCAAACAGCTTGAAAATAAATTACTAAATTAGTTTGAGCCTTTTTTTTTCCTAATGAATCTAGTAACGTTACTATCCAGATTCTAGACCAATGAATGGAATCAGTAAAGTCTAGTGTAAACAATAATTTTATATTACGATGTCAGTAATATCCTGTAATACATAAATTAAACGCAATTTTGTTTTTAACGAGTTTTATTGTAAGCACTCTATAATAAATTGTGATGGAAGTCATACAAATTTCTTTCCCATTAGAGAGATTGAATAATTCAATTTATATTGAATACAGCACTCAAATCACTTAAATGGAACGATAGATAATATATGTGTAATATATATATTTTTTTTCTAAGAATTATTTCTTTTTTTCTAAGAATTCAATAAGTTTATTTGTGAATTCCAGCGTCCGGACAAGGCTAGGCTTTTTAATTGCTTGTCCAACCAAACTAGGCCGATCAAGTTTTTCTGAGCCTTTTAGGTCTATGCCTTAACTCACTTGTATTCGCTTATAACTTTTAAACATCTCAGTGGATTTCAATAAAAAATAATTCTACTCGAGTTGCAAGATAAAATAAAAACCGATTCCAATAAATAAATGTGGTTTTATTTTATATCTTCACGTAAAAATCCTCAGTTTTCACATGTTAAATCTTGTTGTCCAAATGTCCGGCTAAACTGGCCGGAAAATGTGATGTTTTGGTTTGGATTATTGAGAAACAAACTGTCCTTACCGAGGTTTAAATATAGACCTGGCGTGTCTGTGTTTGACAGAGAAAAAAATACTGCCTACACAAAATATACTAACTGAATATAGAACTTCTCTCTTAGATAACATAATTCACGACATTTTTATTTTATTAAGTTATTTAAGTTAGAATTCAATCCATAAATAAATTTAACTGTAAAGTGGAATGAGGTACGTGTTGGCCTTAGAAAAACGTGGAGAAAATACTTAATAATCAACGTTTTGCGAGCGGAAGTATCTAATATTTACCTTTGCCTGACTGCCAATTTTAAAATACATAACTTTACCTTTTTTCGTAAGAGGCTACGCGATCTTTTACGGAATGCATTAGAGTCTCTCTCACATTGTGCCAAATTACATCAATGTTCTGGTCAAAACTTTAAAAAATATTTCAAAAGTAATTTGAACACGACTTTGTGGTTTCGTGAAGAAAACTTTGTTGTGGAGTAACGCAGACCAATCTCTAAACGAATTCGTGGCTACTGACGAAATAGCGTACCGCGCAACGCCATGACCGCAAGTATAAACCTATTGGTTCTTCATAATGTGCGCTTAAGTATGTAGAATTTTTTAAAAGGCTTGAAGTTTGAAATTCTAATAATGGCCCTTAATCACACCATTGGTCGATCGTGGCTCTATTAATAACGATATCTCATGAAATTAAACCTTGCTCGAATGGCAGATTGTTTAAAAGATATAATACACAACAAATCGTTTTAAATTGTAGATATCAGGATTGTAAATTACAAAAAAAAAAGATCTCAAAAGTCTATTTTGTTATAATTTGATTAGGTGCACAATTGTATCATAGCCCTAGCCGTTGGCTAACTTAAACGACCTGCGAGGGATGATAAGCAGGTGACATAATATTATTCTATATTTTACTTTATCTCCAAGACCATGGAAGAATAAGAGTAGGTACAATTCAATAAGTTATATATTATATAGAAATTAAAATTGAGGAATTTTTAAATATTCTTTACAACAAATTTATTACAGTTAAATACTTTATAATTAAATGCTGTAATAACAGTTATTAATAATTTGGGAAAAATTCATATTCGAACGTAGGAAACGTTCAATTTCCGACATTCAAAATTGACAACCTTTATCTACTTTGACAAAGTAACTTTGATTGAAATAATTGAAAAATGGCTAAATTGTTGTAAGTAGTTTTTTTTTATAATGTAGTGCCTAAATGTTCCCAATATGATTCTACTGACAGTGAAGAATGTTGCTTCAACCAGTATCTATACATAACATAGCTAATTACATTTATTTACAGTTGGATTACAGAATTCAATAACTATATAAATATTTTATATGTTACACACATTATAACATTACCAATGAAGCATATCAGCACAGCAATCCTTTTGAACTTGTTAGTCCGCCAGTTCCTTTGAGTTTCTATCTCTGGTTCGTTAGAAACTTCTAAGAAAGGAGACTCTTCACACTTCTGAAGACTTTGTTACGTTATTTATGACACCGATAAATGTTTCATGCCTTAGAAAAGGACAGAATTTTCTTTAACAATCACAAAAATTTTGCTGTATCCGTAACCCTTTCAGTTACTTAATGTTTTGTTATCAAACATAAAGGATTTATCAAAATCTTCGCAAGATCTTCGCTTTATACTCTTCGGTCATTAAGTTAAGAGACTAACAATTTAATGTCTTGAGGAATCCCCACAGTGCCTACTTTATTAATTTGTACACGTTAGACTATTTTAACGGGTAAGACGAATTAACCTTTTTTCAGCAACGAAATAAGACGAACTATAATACCTCGAATAACTTTTGGTTTACTCTTGTAAACAGTGTCATAAAAATGTAAACTTTTAGGTGAATCCGTTCGTTTAGAACTTTAGAATATATAAATACATCTTACAATATTTACTAACGGGTCTATGTCGCGTTTATACTTTAAGGCTAGTTACCTATTTTATCCCGACGTTTCGACCAGATTGCACCGATCGTGGTCACGGGCAGACTGCTGAGGACGAATGACGTCTTCGTAGCGTGCGGTTTTTTGTAACTACCCACACTCATTCAACGCATTTCTTAATTTTTGTTATTGTCACTGTCGGTACTTCGACACACTACACTAACGACATCTACACACTAGCGACGTCCGGTTTTCCGGCTCCGGACACACTGATGACAGGATGCCATGATGTTGATAAGCGGTATCCATCTTCCCGGTTGAAATTATGGTATTTCTTGATTTCAACCGCCTCTCGTGCTATTCTGGTATAATAGTGTCGATCGGTGGAAAGGACCTGTGGCTGATGCAATTCAATCCAGTGATTGGGTCCTGACTCCAGCAAGTGCTCGGCAATGGGTGACCTATTTGTCTGTCGTTTTCTGACAACTGTGATATGTTCTTTGACTCTTTCTGTTATTGTTCTTTTCGTCTGTCCGATGTAGGAACTACCACAGCTGCAATCCACCTTGTAGACACCAGGTGTCTGGAAGGGAATGACATCCTTTGGAGTGCGCAGGTGCTTTGCCATTTTAGAGTGCGGACTATACACAGTCTTAATGGAGTATTTCTTTAGTGCTGTTCCAACTTTGTCCGTTACTCCTTTTATATACGGCAAAAATATTGGCACTCTGCGGGCCTCGGGGCGACGCTCCCTTCTCCGCGGACGTCGTATGTTTCCTCTATATCCGTTTTGCTTTAGTACCTCCTGAACATGTGCGAGTTCACTCTCTAAATGCTCAGGGTCACATAAGTCGTACGCTCTGTTCACCAGTGAAGCTACCACAGATTGAAGATGTCGCGGATGGTGATGCGAATTAGCATGCAGATACCTGTCAGTGTGCGTGGGTTTTCTGTACACAGTGTGAGCCAAGGTTCCATTGTCTTTCACCGTTACATCATTTTATTTACACATCAAGAAAGGGCAACGATCTGTCTATCTCCATTTCAAATGTGAACCTGATGTTAGGGTGTATGGAGTTCAAGTGACTAGCAAATTGTTCCACCTCCTGTCTGCCTCCGCTCATAATACAGAAGACGTCATCTACGTACCTCTTCCACAGTTTTACTTGTGACAATTGTGGTTTTATCATTTCTTCGAAGTGTTCCATCCAGACATTGGCCATTACCGGTGCTACTGGACTACCCATGGCCACTCCGTCGGTCTGGAGGTAATGTTGTCCACGGTATATGAAAAAATTACCTTCTAGACAGTTCTTCAGTTCTTCTTCAGACAGACCATTTTCTCTTAGTTTCCTTTCGATGACATCAAGACACTCCTGAATAGGAGCCACCAATTCACCAATGTTCCTGAAAATGGTCTGTCCGACAAGTATATTGTTTTACTGAAGAAGAAGAATTGTATTTTGAAGTCAAAGTCAAATCAATTTATTCAAGTAAATCCCATATACAAGGTGTTTTTGAACGTCAAATCTACTTTAGTCCGGTTCAAAGAGAAAACCTGGACACTGAGAAGAACCGAGAAGAAACTCAGTCAAATATCATTTTTAAGTAAATTTTAAGTAAATTTCACCATTCTCCTTAAATATTTTCATTGTATTAAAAACAATTACAGGTTGAATCAAAACACATGCACTATCTTAAATAATATACTCGTATTTTTTTCAACATATTTAATTTTTCATGTATTATAGATAATTGAAACATTGTATATTATATTTTGCAATATTTTTTTATACAAAAATGTATATTTTTTGTATCTGTAATTTATATTATATCATACGATTTTCCATTTTGAAAGGCAAGGAAAATGTCAACTCATGTAAACATTTCAGCAAATGTAATTACGTACAAGCAGAATTCTTCTGTCACTCTCAATGACAATAGCAACGCGATACATACAGAAACATATCCGTAAACATTAGAGTACAGACCATCAAAGCACAACAAACACTCTTTAAAAACATTTTTCGCAATACTTAAGGATTATACGAGTAGAAAGCAGAACTATACATATATGTATGCAGAGAGTTACTAACCTTGGTCGACTTATACAGCCGAAAATCATGTATAAACACAAATAATTTTGTTAATAACTTCTCAGTTACATAATAATATAATTTGACTGAACTACGTGCTTTTTAATTTATAATACAATTTATAATAAAATATAATTGTTGACTAAGTATTATAACTATTCATAGCATCTTGTCAGTATTGACAAGATCTCAATACCTATCTACTTCCCTCGATGTGATCTATTCATACCCCGTTTTATTTTTATGTACGTAGAGCTTATCTGAAAACATACTTTACATAAACCATTTATCGATGCGCAAATAGGATTATTGTATTCGATTGTAAGTTTGCTCTGTTCATTTTTTGTTCGGATAAAAAAATTACTTATTTAGTAATCCTATCAAAATAGGCTTCGAACCAACTTAAAATCATATAGCGTTATGATTAATTCGATTGTTTTTGATAACTATGATACTTAAATTTTAAATTTGAATGTCACTATCTCTTGTATAAATAAATGAAAATTACAGGTTAAATTAAAACACTTGAAGCTAAAATAAATTGAAAATCCATAAAGGAAATCCGGAATAACGCAATCGAGGGCAAAATGCTTTGATCTCAAGAACGATTTACTTGAAGCAATTTCCTAACCACAATTCTACGGTGATTTCAATCCATCATCGCTTTGATTAAGATTGCACTCTTTACTTTTGTACGCAAACTTTTATTGTGAAATGTAAGAGAGAGAAAGAATCGCGGCGTGAATAATGAAAAGACAATTTGCGTTGACGATGCGAATTCTCGACGCGAGTTCAACGGACGCCAGGGACCAAGCGTAAAGCAACCACTAGCCATTGCCCATCCACTAATATTATATATTAAACCACTGAAATCTGAACATGGATAAACAATATACATATAGGTACCTACATTTTTAACATAAATTTAATATGAGTCACTTATAAGTCTCATGTAATAAATTTCTGAATTGAATACTCCGTCGATATTTTTATTTTGTTATTTGTATTTGGAACAAGAGTAAATACACTTTCCGTATTTCATAATACTGTTTGAAATTTTTATTTTTAATATTTCAAACTTAATATCTGTGTAATTTATCTATGCGGATGAGAACTGTATTTCAGGGCGAACACGCGCGTGCGCGGTAAGACTCCTACGTCTCTACCCCTCTTACCGTCAGCCTTACGACGCCACCCGCGCGGGCGGCCGCCCTTCGCTTTACCGGCCTAGTTCTCACATGATTGTAAATCGAATATAAATCGATACTTTGATAGATATACTTAATAATCAAAACAGAACACATTGTGTGTCAACAGATTATAAGTCTTTTATGATAAATAAATTATGTGCTACAGCGAACTAAAATGTCGCATTAATTGACAACGAATTGTTAGAAATTATTGTCAGTTGTTTTTGTTTGTTTAAAAATAATGTAATGGTTAATTAGTGATATTGTGTATAATACAGTGGTAACACTCATGGTTTTATAACCATAAATATGTTGTACGGGTAAGCATTTAATTATTTACTTACAACTGCTTTGATTTTTTTTAATGATTTTACACAAGACAATATTAAATGCTCACATTATAGGTCGTCCAAGTACACGTTATAATTATTTACTTTATAACTTAAGTGTCCCAAATCGCAAAAGAAGATCTGCGCTCTAAGTACTAGAGAATACTTAAATAGATAAGTGGTTATAGCTGGCTCCCTTGTTATTATATAAAACTCAAGGCTTTCTAAACTTAATCGGTGATAAATTTATATAAAAAAAATTAACTGTAAATAAATGTAGAGCAAATAAATAGATACTTACATACTCATATATATGAACGTGTGTTACTTAATTTATTTACATACATTAACTATATTGGACCCGAAAATGTATTTATTTCCTTGTATTATCTTAGGCAACTCTTTGTCCTTGAACTTAAATGTTTTTATATAAATATAATGAATTAGTCTCTAACTTAATTTTCAATAACATCTATTAACTGTATAGCAAAAATTACCATCATTTTTTTTTATTAAAAACTACCACTTCATTTGCACCATGTTTTAAATATTGGTACCTCACAGCAAAGTTAAACATAATGTTTTATTTTTAGAATTTCTTTTCCAATTTAATGTATTACAATAATAATATTTGAAATTTTCTCATCATTTTATTAAGTTGTTGTTTTCAGTCTGACGTTTTATGTATCTTATTGTTTTGATTCGTCTTTTCAACAAATAACACACTACAACAAATATAAAGAAACTATTACACGAACCCTAGGAAATATGGTATATTCGTCCGTAACTTTGTATTTAACTGCTAATATGTGTATTAATATTTTAATATGCATGTAATATTTGTATGGGACCTAATATGTTAATATGATATATCTATTAATATGTATGAGTGGAGTTAAAGCGTACGTTATTAAAACAGATATAATAACAGCGAAATATGGAATATACCAAGTACTGTATTAAATATTTTCCTCTCTTTCGTAGATCAGCGTAGATGTACGTAGAAATAAGGCTTTGATTGGTAAACACTAATCACCGCCGCGAGCGGCTTGGGCCGTACATGATCCGTAATAGCTATTTTAAGCTACATAATATATTTAAAGGTAAAAAAGTCGGCCAAGGACATAGACATCTGTCATTATATACTTCTGCTTCGTAACGCAAATACTTATTGTCAAAATTGGTGGTAAGGTGTGATACTGTTTTACCTTGAGACTCTTTTTATCCGAATGGGAAATATGGGCACGTTAGTTAACATTTAGTAAAGTTTTTCATTACTGTTTGGCTGCCCGTTGGCGCAGTGGCATAGCATCTGCTTTCCAAGCTAGGGTCCCGAGTTCGATCCCCGGTCAGGTAAATTTAGGAAACGAACTTTTCTAAATTGACTTGGAGTCTGGGTGTTACTGGGAACTCCCCCAGAGATCGTTGTGTGGTACCCATAGTACAAGCTTAGTTTGGGGTCACGCAATTTGTGTGTCTGGATTTTGTGTCTGGAGTATTATTATTATTACTGTTCATTTGAATTCTAGTCAATTTCAATCAATCTTATCTCCAAACCGCTAAATTTTAGGAGCGATAAAAAAATTTATTCACAGAATTTGATTGAGTCGTCTAATATTACGTCTGACAGATTATATACAAACGTACGTACATAATACTTACATTACGTAGCTTCTGTAATGTTTACTTAAGTGGTTCAGAAATATGATATGCCTGCGGTTACTCGCCGAAACATCAACATGTTTCTAAATGTAACACATTTATAAGCGCAGATAATATTGAAGCTATAATATTACGGGTATGTAAATACAATTTGTTTTGTTAATGTATTATCTAAATGTAGTCACAGTTTAAACAGTCGAAATGTTTCGTTTCCATAATATGTTGTAACCATATTTTACGTTGCAATGAAATTGAATCATTTGAACTGGTAATTTTTGAAAATAATTTTATAACATCCTAATAATAAAAATGGGAATAAAACAGGATGTCTGCATGTTCTAGGGTGTCCCCAAGAAAGACAGCAGTAGCCATAATTTACATTTTTTTGGTAGTGTGTTGTGTAAGATTTCTTACCACTCCCCGAAGAGCCTTAAGCTGTCTAAAGATATATACAATCCACATGGTTTGGCGCAGTTATAAGGAGTCTCTGATGCATTTCACGAGGGGGAAATATTAGTGGTTAAAAGCCACTTTTCCCAGTATTGCCTGTAGTATAGGCGACTAGGTACTTTGGGAGATTTCTCCCACGTCCCTAAAATAAGACGTGACCTTGTTATGAGGAGGAGCACTTCGAGAGGAACGATCATCCAGTTCGCCGAACTTCAGGTGATCCGTATTGTAACGAAAAAAAATAAGCTGATTCATAGTAGTAGAGCCAACTGCAATTCATAGTAGTAGAGCCAATTGCAACAGTAATCTAATTTTAAAAGCTTAAATTAACTATAGGTCGCCCAAATTGTACAACTCTTATTTTTTTATTCATATATTTGTATACTTTTAATGACGCAATGAAAGAGTATTATTATTATTTCGGTTTCTCGGCTTTGCAGCCGGTATATTAAAATGATCACGGGCCTAAACCAAGTGAACATCATTATTCTACTGTTGGAGATGAACTGGTTGAGAGGAGGGATTTAGAAAAAAACTATTTACTGATTTTTGTAATGGAATGTATGAGGATTCGTGTAGCTCTGTAGCTCCAGAATAGCAATCGACGACGCGAGAGACTTAGGAATGACACCTGTCGCTGATATTATTATAGGGACTATTTTAACTGTATTTTGATGCCACATTTGTCGTATCTCGTTTGCTAAAGGTAAATATTTTTGTAATTTTTCATTATGCTTTTGTTTCAAATTATGTGTGTTAGGTATGGATACATCTATTAAATACGTTGTTTTTGTTGATTTTATTGTGAGAGGTCTATTATTAGGTGTGGTTATGTCGGTTATAATATCTCTATCCCAGTATAGTTTAGCTTGATTATTTTCCAGTACACTTTTAGGTTTATATTTATAGTAGGGTTCGGCGTCTTTCAACAGGTTGTATTTCTTTGCGAGCAGGATGTGTATTTGTTTGGCGACATTGTTGTGTCTATCTGTATATCGTTTATTATCTAGGAACGAGCAACCTCCAGTGATATGGTCTATTGTCTCTGAGGATCTATTACACAATCTACATATATCAGTGTTTATAGTAGGATCTTTAATTATGTATTTCTCATAATTTCTTGTTTTTATTATTTGGTCTTGGATGACTGTCATAAATCCTTCCGTTTCCGCGTAGATGTTTCCTTTAACGAATCAACTATTGGATGTTTCAAGATTTATATGATCTTGTTCTAAGTGGTATGGATGTCTTCCATGTAGCGTTTTAGATTTCCAGTTTTGTTTCTTTATCTCATCCTTAATTATTTTGGTTGCGGGGTCAAATTCTACATTATTTAATTGTAGTGGCGTTCCTGAAGTATCAACGGTACAGATAGCTTTATGAAGTGGACTATCTGTGCACCGGTGCCTGAAGTAATTGCGAAGATCTGCGACTTGAGCATAATGGAGATTATATATATCGATGATTCCTCTTCCTCCCTCTTTTCTTTTCAGTGTGAATCTTTCAACAGCTGAGTGTATGTGGTGTATCTTGTATTTGTTGCAGATGGTTCTAGTTATGGTGTTTAATGCTTCTAAATCAGTGTCTGACCATCTGATTATTCCGAATGAATACGTTAAGACAGATATGGCGTATGTATTTATAGCCTTAATCTTGTTTCTGCCAGACAGTTCTGTTTTCAGTATAGTTGTGAGTCTTTGTGTATATTTACATTTGAGGTTTTTTTTATCTTACTGTGATCTATTTCACTACATTGCTGAAAGCCTAGGTATTTGTACGATTCATTTGCACTGAGGCTAAGGATTATGTCTGCACATGAATGAAGTTCATATGATTCTTGGTCTGAATGTTTTCCTTTTATTATACTATTGATTTTACACATTTACATTTTTCTGTTATTTTTAACAGGTAATTGAGTTGATGTCTTGTAGCTGCAAATAACTTAATATCATCCATATACAAAAGATGCGTTATTCTATAATCATATGGTTTATGTATCAGATAGCCGTATTTACTATTATTAAGTGTTCGTGACAAAGAAAAATGCATGACAAAACCAGAGTGGGCTCAAACAGTCTCCCTGGAAAATACCTCTTTTTATGTGAACGGGTCGAGAATGTATATTTTCTTTTTCTGTTTTTAACGTTAATATGGTTGACCAATTTTTCATTATGATATTCAAGGAATGTATCAATTTTTGATCTATTTTATATAACCTCAGGACTTTGATCAACCAAGTATGTGGCACGCTGTCAAAGGCTTTTTGGTAATCGATATATGCATAATGTAAATTGCGGTGTTTAACTTTAGCTTGTGTGTGTATTTCTGTATCTATAACCAGTTGCTCCTTGCACCCTCTGCCTCCTTTATAACAGCCTTTTTGTTCTTCCCTGATAATATTACACTGTGAGATATGCGTGTATATTTTATTCGTAATTACGGACGTGAATAGCTTGTATATTGTAGGCAGGCATGTTATTGGGCGGTATTTTGCAGGGTTTTTTGTATCGCTATCTTTAGGTTTTAAGTAGGTTATACCAACTGTGAAGAATTTCGGTACTTGTATGGGCTCTTGTATGAAAGAATTAAAAATGTCAGCCAGCGGTTGATGAACTGCAGTGAAAGCCTTAACCCAAAAGTTTTGAACTTTGTCCAGTCCAGGCGCTTTCCAATTGAGTGTCTTTTTAGCTGCATCAGTGACGTCATCTGCTGTAATATTCACTTATGTCATTGTTGGAAGTTTTTCAGTTCTTTGTTCTTCTTCTCTTATCCAAAGTGCGTCTTCGCTGTAGTTAGAAGGATTTTCCCAGATATTACTCCAAAATGTTCTCACTTCCTCCATTTGCGGCATCTCTTTAATACTTAACTCACCATCAAGTCTTCTGTAAAACAGCTTTTGATTGTTGTTGAAATTATTATTTTCCATGCGTTTTTGATTTGATTTTTGGTATCGTTTTAGCTTTTTAGCTTTAGCTTGTAGGATCTGTTTCTTTTTGTCAAGGTTTTCTCTAATTTCATCTATTGTTTTGTTGTTTGAATTTAATTTCTTTTTCTTTTTTTCAGTCAAATTACCGTTCAGATATTGTGTTAGTTGTCCTATCTCCTTTCTTAATTTTGCTATATTCGTTTCTAATCGTCGTTGCCAGGCGGGTTTGTAGGGTTTGTCTTCTTTTGTAGTGTTTTTACTAGTTGCAGTTTGTTTGTTGTGTCTTGTAACAACCGTCACAGCTGCAGCGTAGATAATTGTTTGAATGGTTTCGAGAGTGAGATCTGTAGTGTTTCTTAATGTGTTTTGGACAATTGAATTCAATTTACCTATTGTGAGTCTATACTATGCCACCATACTAAGTTTTGGTATTGCCGGTCGTTTTATGGGATCTGTGTCGTTGAATTTGATTAGAGTTTCTTGATATCTGTTCAAAAGTCGATTGTACTCTTGCTGTTCAATTTCCTCTGTATTTCCGCTGATATTTGAAGTTGCGTTTTCTATAGTTTGAGTAGAGTTTTGAGTAGTAATGTCTATTCGTGCTATTTGGTCCACATTTGTCATACTCTCATTTAACAAATCTGAGGAACTATCATATGTTTCAGAGTTTCTTCGGATAATATTGTTATCATTTGCTGTAATTGGAGTTATGGATTGTGGTTCTGCAGTTTGGTCTGATTGTGTTGACATTAATTCTCTTTTGATGTTTTCCCTTTTCGACAAAGGTATTCTATTATTTCGATGAATAACATGAATTTGGTCTGATAGTCTTTGTTCCGAAAGTGAGCTCAGTTCAGGGTATATTTGGCAGAAGTTTTGGTGAAGTTGTGGTCGATATCCGGTTAAATTGGTTTCAAAGTTTGTTGCAAGGTAATAGCAGCGGAGAAGTTGGCGGTTTACTTCATCTGTCCATTTCATCCGCTGTGAGACTGACCAGCGAGGGTGGTTGCAGGACGCGTCTCCTGTAAAACACTCCCGGCTGGCAAAGTTGTGTAGTTAGAGAGGGTATTACCGTAAACTATTGGGTCAGCGGTAGCTCTTTCTACGACCGTTGCCCGCCGACTGAACAAACGGCCACTGACGGATCGCATGCTGTCACGCCCAGCGTCAGCTCCAGACGTGCCCTGGTGATTACCCCCAGGTAGCAGCATTATACGTTCTCTATTTCTATCTTGCTCCATTGAAAAGATGGGTTACCAGAGCCATGTTAGCCGTGTAGCAATAAATATTCACGTTGCCCGCCCCCCACGAGAATCAGATGTTCGATTCGGGCGTATGGTTGGATTTTAGGGGGCTATTATTGTTTATTATTATTATTGTTATTATTATTATTGCTATTATTATTATTATTATTACTACAGCAACGAACAATCATTGCTTAAGAAGTTAATAGCGGATATCTCAAATAGTTAACGCAGTAAGAGCTTTTACTACCAGATACAAATGCTCGTAGCGTAGTGATGCTATAAGTGGTTGATGCTATCACTAAGGTTAAGTAAATATTGCGCGCTGTCACCAACACCAGATGGTTGATCTCGTAGCATCCACCACGAATCAATTCACACTTTTTATGCTTCTACTCGTTTCTTTCTAATTCTTTTTTTTTAGTCATTATATTTCATGGAGCACTCAACTTATATAGCCGAAATATCAGACCATCCTACTCATCACTGCTCGGTTTATTGACACTAACAAATATCAACTGTCGCTCGCATTGAAACAGTGCATAACCAATACTAGACCTGTGTTTACTTGTCCAAAGAAATCGAACCGTAAAACAGACACAATCTCGTTCCATCGATAAGTAACAGTAAATATACAATTTTCAAATTGAATTTTATCACGGGTTAAGTTAAGCCGGACATACAATTGACGTGCTCGATGACGTGTATCTATACATCTCACTTTCACCGGTGCAACCTCTATTATGTTATTTCAGTCTATTCATACGCACGTTTAAGTCTTGTAATAGTGTGTGTGTAGTCAACCAATCTTAACGCAGTAACCGCGCAGTGTTTAGACTTAAATTGATTAAAACAAAATAAATGACATTTTCCTATATATAGGTATGTTTCGTGCGCAATGTTAGACTTTTACTCGGCTTGTCTCTTTTTTCTCTTGTTTCATTAGTGTTTTCTACCTTGATCTACATTTACCGCATCTTCTGTGCCCTGAATCACTTGTATGATATCCAAAAAGACACAGCATTTGTAAGCAGCGTGGTTTAACGTATCCATTTCACCACGGGAGCTTCATAGCTCGTTTGCTGCTTTCTTGTCTTTAAAAAGATAATTATTGAATATTCCATGGTCCATGTCCACTAAATACCTGCGTCATTCAGTGGGTCTACTTCGCCGTGTTCCAATCTGTCATTTTTTCAGCTCCTTAAATAGTTCTCTTGTCTATAGGAGGTGGTCATTATTGTAGAATAGAACCTACTTATTTACACAATCCTTTACAAGTTCTAATATTAAACCAACTCCGGCTATTACCAGTACTGCTTTGGTGGAGACTATTTGGTACACACAGCATATCCCTATTGCAAGAAGCTTTTGTATCGCTTCTAGTTTTTCCAGTACCAGTTCCAGGCCTAGTATCGATCTCTGATGCACTCTGCTACTGACTCTGATCATCTCTCCGTTATGTACATACATACATACATACATACATACAAATCTTCACGCTATATCCCTAACGAGGTAGTCAGAGAGCACAGAGCGCCAAGTGTTGCGGTCCTTACATTCCTCTTTCGCTTCCTCAAATCTCATCATTCTCCTCACACATTTTCGTCTAGGTATGCGAGTGCTTTTGACATTTCTGTCTGCTAACACTCCAACTATTTGATTTTCATAAGTCATCGTTATGTACTTATAATATATTTCTTTTGTACGTGTGTATGTCACTAAACTCCTCCTAAACGGCTGGACCGATTTTGATGAAACCTGGATGGTTTAGATGTACAATTGGACCCGATAGTTGGCGCTGCAATCGGATTCAGGAATTATTATTTTTTATTTAAACGTTTGGGCAGGACAACGTCTGTCGGGTCCGCTAGTTTTAGTATAACTTTCTTTCAGATACTTATTAAAATTTATATATAACTGAGAAAACCTCTTTTTCGCAGTTTTAATAAAATCTTGCCCATGCAACAGAGTTAAAAGCACTTCTTACATTTAAGTAGAACATTACACACAGCCTTCTAATTCAACATGTACCATACCTGGCGTCTTTGGTAGCACCGACAACCCTTTATTAGTCTAGATCGACCTCTTCTGAGTCTGTACTGCTGTTCGAGGAGGTTGCTGTGTTCTGGCAATGGACTTTCCATCCTATTAAACAGCAGTATTTCCATGAGTTTGCCGCAGCAGTCCAACAAACAGATTGATCTGTACCCTATTTGGTTCCCCGCTGGCTCTTTAGCTTTCCTAAGTAGGATTAATCTAACTACTTTCCGAGACGTGGTAAAAAGACCTTT
Organism: Zeuzera pyrina; assembly: GCA_907165235.1. Lineage (NCBI taxonomy): Eukaryota > Metazoa > Arthropoda > Insecta > Lepidoptera > Cossidae > Zeuzera > Zeuzera pyrina. The sequence goes on from OU015630.1 coordinate 12,576,569, forward strand.
AATTTTAAATTAAAGGACTTTTCCACACCTTATCGAAGTCATTTGGTCTTTCCCGGTAACCTGAGCTGCTACTCTCACCTACATATATGAAAGATCTGGTTTCTCCGCTTTCAGATTGTCACGTTTCAGGTTGTTTTTGGGTTGTCTGCGGTAGTATTAATCTTCTCCTCAGTCACATCTGTCAATCTAGATCTGTTTGTCATTCCTCTGCCGAAGTCTTTATGTGATGAGAAGAAATATGCACTTAATCGACTTCAACTTATAAATCTTTCTTAATTTCCTTTTTTTTTATTAAATCAACACGTTTTCTGCAAAGAATAACCCATATATCAAGTAAGCTCCACGGGTCACAGCTAAACCACATGGTTCTTAAAGTAGCTATACCCCACGAATTCAGGTCGCGTTATATTCGGTATTGTTCCGGGATAAATAGCTTATATTCCTCTCTGAAAAGTCGTTTTCCTACCAAGGAAGATCCCGTCAAAATGGGTTCAACGTTTTTGAGAGTAGCCCTGAAAAAGAATCAGATAGACAGTTAAACATTAAAAAAACGCGCATTTGGGTTTCGTGACGTGCTAACAACTAGATATACGAGGGTAAGAAAAAGCCTTGATTTCGAAATCGCAGATAGGCACTTCAAATTCATTTATGATAGATGAAGTTATTATAGACAACGCATGTAACAATATTCAGTAGGTAATATGTAATAAATGTTCCTTTCATTATTTATTTACCTGCGAAGTACGCGCGTACTTGAAGTATCTGTTATATTTTAGTTTGTTTTTCTACTTAATACCAATATTACAGATCAAATCAAAAATATCATACAAAATTGAGCAATTTATAATATATAAACCAAAATTTGTATTCTAACGCCGACAAAATCAGTGAAAAAAAAATTGTGTATTAATTGACAAGAAACGTCGTCTTTGTACACGACGTTGCTGACGTTGCAGTTAAAATAGATATTAAACGAAATCTTTATTCCATTATTTCCATTTTTTAAACGAATTTCATGTATGTATCGAGTTGTATTTGCGAGTATGCCAACCCTTACAAAAGTCCACCGCCGGCAGCAACCTTCGTACCGTTGCTCGAAGTTGCGATATTGTAAAAGTTCTCATTTGTTTTTTATTGTTTCAGAATGAACGGGACAAAAGCAGTTTTTCTGATTTTATTTTTTAGGCATCTGTCTGCACTACCAGATACTATTCGCATAGGTAAGAAACAGTATAATAACGCATAATACTCATTTTTTTTTAAACTGTTATCACAAACATGCTTTAATTAACTGAATAATTATTCCAATTTCAAGAAACAATCGCAATAACACGAAATGCAAATAATATTGGTAGCAGCTAATCATATAAATTAATAGCGTTACGTATGAATATTAGTTACAATTAATTTATTAAAATCATTAAGTAGATTTGTAATTCCTCGAATTTTTCGACCGCATAGATCTAAATCTTGTAATACATATTTGCTTAAGATGAATAATTCATGTACCTAGTACCTAGATTACATATAATTCTTGTACACATATTCGTTCTTACTTATATTGAAAATATTTACATCAAAGATGAACAGTTGGATTCATAATTGGTAAAATATAACAGACACCTACGTATGAATATTAGTTACAATTAATTTATTAAAATCATTAAGTAGATTTGTAATTTCTCGAATTTTTCGACCGCATAGATCTAAATCTTGTAATACATATTTGCTTAAGATGAATAATTCATGTACCTAGATTACATATAATTCTTGTACACATATTCGTTCGTATTTATATTGAAAATATTTACATCAAAGATGAACAGTTGGATTCATAATTGGTAAAATATAACAGACACCTATAAGTAACAGTAAATGTGTATGCAGTTAAAGTAATCTGTTTTGTCCAATTTACTAGGTGGTCTCTTCCACCCAGAAGACGACAAACAAGAAGTTGCATTTCGTTACGCGGTAGAACGAGTGAATGCAGACCGAGCCGTTCTGCCGCGTGCAAAATTACTGGCACAGGTGGAAACTATCTCCCCGCAGGACAGCTTTCACGCATCTAAACGAGGTAGCGAACGAGGTTACCTATGCGTACCAAAAATTCACCCTATTTCTGATCCAGAGCTGATATAAATGTTTAGATGGAACATTTAAATATGGAGCTATGCTAGAAAAATTATTTCTATGTAAAATGAATATTGAGTTTCATAGAGCAAAATATAAGATACTTCAAAGTCATCTTCGTCTCCGTTAACTTAATGTTTGAAATATCGAATTATTACTGGTTATAATTCCCCTTATGAAGTACCTAGTGATATAAATATTCCAATGTGAATAATAGTGTGCTTGTTTGGACCACAGAATTAAATTAGGATTAATGCTATCAAATTATAATTGTTCCTTATAGCCATTAAACCCGCCCTAATGGTTACTTTTACAAAAAACATAATACAGACTTCTGATCAAACGACGATGACAACACTTTATCTCCACTTCGATGGAGATTGATGAATCTTCATATTTTGGAAACCAAAAATATATTTGTAAAAATAACATCCGATGTCGACATAAATAACACTTCACAGTTCTTAAAAACTCTTCAAGACAAACATGTCTCCTTTTCATCCAATGCACGTTGCCTCAAGCGTCCGTCAACTTAACCCATGATGATAAATCGGTATAGACACTCGTATCAGTCTTGAATGAAAGTTGAATTAGTCGTTATGACGAAGAAGTTTTTACAGTTGCAACTAAAAGAGATCTTTTCAGACGATATTCAAAGTCAAAGTCAAATCAATTTATTCAATTGAATCCAATTACAAGGTATTTTTGATCGTTAAATCTACTTTATTTCGGTTCATAGAGAAAACCTGGACACAGAAGAACCGACAAGAAGTATCTTGTCGGTTCTTCGGTCGTCAGTCGTCGTAGGAACTAAAGTAGATACCTGACTGAGTTCAGTCAGGTATCATCTTTTCAACATCATTTGACATAAAAAGGTTTATTAAAATACAATATTCAGAAAGCCAGTAAATGCATGTACAGAGAAGATAATTTCCAGACTATTGTTTTATCTTCAACGAAATCGTTGATTTTATAGTATGATTGGTCTAATTATTAATTAATATACGTTTTATAACTAATCTAAATCTATTTTCTGTTAATTAAGTGACTTCTTGAGGAACTTTATTACAAAAACGAATGCAGTTACCCAAAAATGAAACATTTGACTTAAGTAATTTAAATTTTGGAATAACCAATTCATCACGACCTCGGATTTCCATACCACCAATATCGCCTTTATAAACAGATCTATCTTTTTTCTCGTATACATAATAATTTCAAAGATGTATAAAGACTACATTGGATTAGTTATCAAGCAGATTTACAATAAAAATAACGTTTAACGCAATTCAAAAAACTGAATAGCCGCTTACCTTAAAATACAAAATAAAATGGAGAGATGAATGCACAAAAGAAATCTGTACACTAATCTGATGAATATAATATTTAGGTACAATGTTTTGATGTTCACCGTACTAAATATTTTTCTTCTGCGAGACATTATGTTTTTGGTGTAACACAGTATGTCACCTATTACGGAGCGGCGTTGCAGCAATTTTTGGACCTCAGTCAGCACCTGCTGCTGCCCATGTCCAATCTATTTGTGACACAATGGAGCTCCCACATTTAGAAACCAGATGGGACTATCGTACTCGACGGGAATCCTGTCTCGTCAACCTTTATCCGCATCCAGCAGCACTAAGCCGTGTAAGTGAAATGATGTTGTCAAGTTGGGATATTTTTGGCATTTTTATTCCTAAAAATTTTTACTAACTACATAGGTATTAAAGGTCTTACAGTTTTAGCTGAATACATAATATTATAACACACTTTCTTACTCATTAAAACGTATGTAATCAATATACTACCACCTAAGTAGTACAAGATTTTCCAATCAACGGTTACGAAATAAAGTCAGTGGTTAAACAAGATAGTCAAAATTGCAAACTTAAAATGTGTTTACGTAGTCTGGTCATAATTAATTGCTGTTACAATAAAAAGTGATGTTTTCCTTATAACAATATTTATGGCAAGACTGTATATATTACTTTAGTTAGGTAAATTTGACAAAGTCGCTCGATTGTAATAATAATAATCAAATTTGCTTATTATAATGTATCTTTATATAAATAAATAATAATTATACACTTATACAAATGTAAAATATTTTTATTTTAGGCCTATGTAGACCTTGTAAGAGCGTGGGCTTGGAAATCTTTCACAATAATTTACGAAAACAGTGACGGCTTGGTTCGTCTTCAAGAACTGCTCAAAGCTCACGGCCCAACTGAATTACCTGTTGCAGTTAGACAGCTCCCGGATTCGCACGACTACAGGTCGAATATGTTTTTGATATTCTATTTAAAATAAAATAATTTAATTAATACGTCATTGTATTATTATTTTAAAATCGGTTTCTCAAAGCAGGCCCTTATTGAAGCAAATAAAAAACTCAGCCGAGTCACATATCGTGCTAGATTGCGCGACAGATAGAATAAGAGATGTCCTCCAACAAGCACAACAGATTGGAATGATGTCGGATTATCACAGTTACCTCATAACTTCATTGGTGAGCCTTTTAAAATATTACTGTACCTACTATTGTGATAGTAATAGTAGTATAATAAGCATGTAATGAATTAAAAATACGTTAAAACAAAATAACGTCTCCTGAAAGGATATACCAGTAAAGACTCACCCATGGATTTATTAACAGGACTTGCACAGTGTTGACCTAGAGGAATTTAAATATGGTGGTACTAATATAACAGCCCTAAGATTACTCGATCCCGAACGGGCTGATGTGCAGAGAGTAGTCCGAGACTGGGTATATGACGAGGCTAGAAAAGGACGAAAGCTCCAATTGGGTCATACTTCTGCTAAGGTAATGTTATTTTAGTCGTGTTTGTATAGGGCACCCAAAAGTCATTCTTTATGGTAACACACAGTTTTATTAAATCTTGGCTTATATTTGCAGGACAACATGACCTTCATCAAGGTAAGTCTATTCAGTTAGTCAATCGTTAAGTTGAGAGTAATATCTTACCGATTTGTAATGTTTATGGAAAAGTTACAATGTACTGTTTAAAATATATATTTATACCCCGCGGCTTAAACTATCCTATCTTTTATTCTAACAGACAGAAACCGCTCTCATGTACGACGCAGTACATCTATTCGCAAAAGCTTTGCACGATCTTGACACATCACAACAAATTGATGTGAGACCTCTTTCGTGCGAAGCTGAAGACACGTGGCCGCATGGGTACAGTCTTATCAATTATATGAAAATTGTAAGTAAAACGTATAAAGTTATTATACATCTTGCGTATCATTAATTTTCTACTAACGAAGAAATAATAAGAAAATAATAAAAAACTAACTTATTTGTGATCAAAGATAACTAAACAAACAAAAATATATTAATACTATGTTCCTAGTTTAAAGTAAAGCAGTCCTTTAGACAATAAGCAATAAAACGGCAGCTAATACACTTGAATTAAGCATGGGAACGGATAGGACAGGAGATGTGCTGACGGATTAACAGCTACATATTGTTGGATCTGCTTAAATCTGTTCATTACATACTTCATCCACCGCAATCGCATTTACACATTAAATCAAGCTTTAACGAATATGTGACTGTTGTATTTCAATTACTTTTAAAAATATTTATTTGTTGTTTTTGTAACCTTACGCATTTTTATTAGGTATATGGTGTATTCACGTCCCTCAGTTTATTTATTTATCAATTATGTTTGTTTTAAACAGGTAGAAATGAAAGGCTTAACAGGTGTCATCAAATTTGACCATCAAGGTTTCAGAAGTGATTTCACTCTCGATATAATAGAATTAACAAGAGATGGTCTACAAAAAGCAGGGACATGGAACTCTTCAGAAGGCGTAAATTACACTAGATCTTACGGAGAAAATCAGAAACAAATTGTTGAAATTCTACAAAACAAAACACTTATCGTCACAACAATTTTGGTAAGTAACAAGTAACGCCCAAGCACCTTTACTTACATTAATCCTACGGAAACGCTTTATTGGCCTCCTGCGTCCCACAAAAACAAAATTAGCTTACTTATCTTGCATATCTTGCATACATGAATTTTCTCCGAGGTTATAGAGAAGAAAAGATATTGTAATTGAAATTCTCGTATGAAACATATTTTTATGTGCAATTGAACACTAAAAAGTAATTAGTTACAAGATAAAATTGACCTATACTAAAAAAATAGGTCAATATTGTCTTTCAGCTTAAGTTTTAAGACATTTGTTAAAACACGTCTACAATTCCCTAGAGTTCACCGTATTGTATGAGAAAAGAAGCAAGTGAAAAGCTGACAGGCAACGCACAGTTCGAGGGGTATGCCATTGATCTCATTCACGAGATATCTAAAATTCTGGGCTTCAATTACACATTCAAGCTTGCTCCCGACGGTCGATACGGCTCCTACAATCGGGAGACTAAAGAGTGGGACGGAATGATAAGGGAATTGTTGGAACAAAGAGCCGATTTAGCTATAGCCGACCTTACCATTACTTACGACAGGTATTTCTAAATACATTGGAATACATTTTATAACTTGAAAGAGAATAATAACTTCGTTACAAAATAAATAAAACAATGAATATGAATTGTATATGAAATTATAACTTTATTAAAAATTGATATTAAAACACACGTTACCGTGTGTTTGAGTTTAAATTTATTACTTTTGATAACAGAGAGCAAGTGGTGGATTTCACAATGCCGTTCATGAATCTTGGGATCTCTGTACTTTACCGCAAGCCTATTAAGCAACCACCGAATCTGTTTTCATTTCTCTCACCATTATCCTTGGATGTATGGATTTATATGGCCACCGCATACCTGGGGGTCTCTGTTCTGCTGTTTATATTGGCCAGGTAAGTGAATGTGCAAATAAACTTTAAAAACGAGTGTTATGTCATTTCGTTAAATTGAGTTATACTAAATTAAATACAATGTAATTGGTATATACATAGTTATTATCTATTTGCTACGTAATTTATGTAATAGGTTTACACCCTACGAATGGCATCAAACGCGTTCATCAGAGGGCGAGAAAATGGAAAATATTTTCTCTCTAGCCAACTGTTTGTGGTTTGCCATCGGATCTCTCATGCAACAAAGCTGTGACTTTTTACCCAAGTAAGATAACTGAAGCCAACCCAAGCACAGAACGAATGTTGAAAACAAATTTGAGCCTAACAATTCAAGTTTGGTTTCAATTTTGCATAAATAGTGACCACAGCGAAGTCCGCGAATTTAACATTGGGGTTTAAAGATTCCGAATCCGGTTTCGTTCTTCATTCACTTTAAATCAATTATTATTATGAATATTTCCAAGTATGAACTTCAGAGTTTAATATGTAAACTCAATACTCAGGGATATTACGCATAAGCTGAAATTATTATCCGTATGGGAAATAACTCTATTTTCATTAATTAAGTTTACATAAAATGATTGGTGTTCCTAAATATAAAATACAAATTAAAGGATGGGCTGTATTTGGGCACAGGTTCAGCCCGTACGAGTGGGACAGCCCCAGCAACTGTCTTGATGAGCCGCCCGTGCTGGAGAATCAGTTCACTCTGTTGAACTCGCTTTGGTTCACTATCGGATCCTTGATGCAGCAAGGTTCGGATATCGCACCGAAGTAAGTCCCATCCACGAAACGCTCGAAAGTGAATTTATAACAAAATCTAATAAAGCTGAGCGGAGTTTATATTTATATAGTTATATATCAATTTATACATAACGACAAATTCCGCTTAACTCAATCTGCTATCGCCCGCTTAAATGTAGGCTACAGTTCTACTTTTAAAAGCTGCAATCGTAACAATTTGACTAGTTCAACACATAGCTCCGTTCTCAAACGATTATATTATTAGATCTGACTCTATTAGCAAGTTGGCAATTGGGCTCGAAAATTGAAACTAAAACTGAAACGTACGTAAGAACGGCTAATAGTACGGAAGTGTAGCCTTCACTTACAGAGCTTGGTTGAAGAACTCCCTTTCACTAATTAGTTTCAAAGCGACCACAGCCCTTTGTGAATTTCAAGCATCGGTAGTCGCCTAGACTATCCAATTTAAATAAAGACGTGTCGGCAATTTCAACTAGCTTTGGTTTCCCACTATAGATAGTTTCACATCTAAAGACTTCGTAATTTAGTTGCTATTTTAACAACTGTTGTAAAGATTCCCATATTTGTGCACCCAATAGAATAATGTGCTTGTGTAGTATCCAGTAGCTTGCTGCATCAATATTTATATTTATTTAAAATGTAGTTTGGTAAATTATTAGGATCAATTTCACATTGTTAATGTTACAATTTCACATCACATGCATATTTTATATATTGTTGATATGCATTATGTATAAGAATAATTATTTTTTCAAGAACAGGTATTTGTTACTAAGAGTTTTGTGAAATTGATCAACTTCAGAAATGATTCCAAATATAAATTTTTACTCACATTAACATTAAATAAAAATAAAGGCCTAATGGGCTTTGAATGATATTTTGTAAATAAAAGTAAAGGGGTTATTTCACACCGAGGTCATTGTTTTCTCTCTGAAATTTAATCTGATCGTTTACAAATGTTGTGAAACAGAGCAGTATCAACGCGAATGGTGGCTGGAATGTGGTGGTTCTTCACTTTGATCATGATCTCTTCGTATACTGCTAACCTCGCCGCCTTTCTAACTGTGGAACGAATGGACTCGCCTATTGAAAGTGCCGAAGATTTGGCCAAACAAACCAAAATCAAATACGGTGCACTGAAAGGGGGGTCAACAGCTGCTTTCTTCAGGGTAAATTATACAAAATATATTATTTGTCAATAATATTACCCTGTATCTATTTATACATAATATATAGAAGTAAGCAAAATACCACTCGCTCAGTATTCATCTATGGTACACGCCCACTGATTAATTACGTAATCACGACAATTACTGAAGCTGGGATCAAAAAATTTGGGCCGATTATAGTTTGCTTAATAATGTCAACTGTCCACTTAGAAATAATTTTTGAAAAATAGGAGAAAGGATGAGAGGAGTTGCACTTTGTATGAACCTTATATATATAACGGAATACGGCTGTGAAATTGATTACAAATATTGCTCATTACAAGTAATTGGACAATTGGTTCACATTTTTGTAAAATTCCACTCACAAAAATATGTCAAAGATCGTAACTGTAAAATTGACATCTTAAAAAAACAAAGTACCACTTTTAATGACATTTTTCACAACAGGACTCTAATTTTTCAACCTATCAACGAATGTGGTCGTTCATGGAGTCCGCCCGGCCTTCAGTGTTCACAAGCAGCAACAAGGAAGGGGAGGAGCGAGTGATGCGTGGGAAGGGATCCTACGCTTACTTGATGGAATCCACAACTATTGAATACGTGGTTGAGAGAAACTGCGATCTCACGCAAGTAGGAGGAATGCTCGATTCGAAGGGATACGGAATAGCCATGCCACCTAGTAAGTAACTCTTTCAATGAAGCTCTATTCATTCTGCATTTGTGTTCGAAATAAAAAGTTTAAATGTATGGAATTTTACAGAAACTATTGAGCGGAATAAAAAACATTGGTATAATTCAAAATGTTAGGAGTAGAAGAATATTTTTTTGTGAGTTACACAATATGAGTTGCACAAAATGTAAATATGTAAACTAATTCACAGATTCACCGTACCGTACAGCTATCAGTGGTGCCGTACTGAAACTACAAGAAGAAGGGAAACTTCATATACTGAAGACAAAATGGTGGAAAGAAAAACGCGGGGGAGGATCTTGCAGAGTCATTATTATTATTTTTTTAACTCCAGACAATTACACAGATTGTGTGACCCCAAACTAAGCAGTAAAATTGTACTATGGGTACCACACAACTACCTCTGGGGGAGTTCCCAGTAACACCCAGACTCCAAGTCAATTTAGAAAAGTTCGTTTCTTAAATGACATGACCGGGGCTCGAACCCGGGACCCTAGTTTGGAAAGCAGATGCATATGCCACTGCGCCAACGGGCCAGTCAATATTTATTTATTGTTTTAATATAATACGTTATGTCATTACTGTTTTTTGGGTAGATCTTTTGAGTAGACTGATCGACAATTACCTTACTTACTATGCATGAATATACTTTTGTTTCTAAATTGCGACTAAATATCCCATTATTTAATTTTTTGTTTCTCATTTTTTGTTTTAGTATAACAAATTACATCTCTGTGCCAAATTTCAGTTCAGTAGGTATTCAGATAACCGATTAAATAATCCCGTTAGGGACACAGCTTGCAGATATGTATGTATGTATTAAACAATGGACAGAAACAGACAGACGGACAGGCAAACAGGTATGACGAAACTGTCCGTTTTGCCGTTTTGTCTACGTAACTTAATAAGCAGCAAAATTAATAACTTTTACCAAAGATTTTGTAACCAATTAATTACATCCTGTGTAATATGTTACGTATGTATAGCAATAGCAGAGATCGCCTAAACCAGCCTTTCCCAAAGTGGGCGATAACGCTCCCTTGTGGGCGCTGCAGGCCTAAAGGGGGGCAGTTAGAGAACCAGAAAAAGAATGGGGGCGTTGTGTAGAGGCCTGGGGGGTGATTTGTTATTTCATTTAGCTAGGAGGCATCTTAGACAACGACTGCATGAGCTCTCGACTCTCAACTACAACTTGTGAACATCAACTAATATTAATTAAAAGATTGCTCAAACTCGGTTCGATATTTCTCTCCGCGTAGTTCGTATATCTGTCCTGTTTTATTGAATATATTGGGTCCTTACATATGAAATTAGCGTTTTGTCGTACTGACCACTTTGATCTGAAATATCTCCTCTTTGGTTAAGAATTCCAAATTGAAATTTATAAATTCATTTAGCTGGTCCATTTGAGTTTTGAAAACAGTCATTCATTTGTTTTTTCCTCATTATTTTTTTCTTTGGCGTCGCTTATTACCGCACAATGGAAAACATGAAATATCGGTATATTTACGAGTACGAGTTCTACCGTGGCACAAGTGCTACAGAAACAGCTCGAAGGATTAATGATGTATACGGCGCTGGTGTCGCAAAAGAAAGCACGGTACGTTTTTGGTTTCAACGTTTTCGTTCTGGAAATTTCGACCTTCAGAACCAACCCCGTGGACGGCCGGAGACCAAAGTGGAAAATGAAGAATTAAAGGCTATTGTGGAAGCGGATCCATCACAAAGCACTTCAGAGATGTCTGCAGGCTTCGGGGTAAGTGACAAAACTGTATTAATCCACTTGAAGCAAATCGGGAAAGTAAAAAAACTTGAACGATGGGTACCTCATGAATTGAGTGAATCGAACTTGCAAACACGTGTCGACTGCTGTGTTACTTTGCTCAACCAACACAATAATGAAGGGATTTTAAATCGAATCATTACTTGTGATAAAAAGTGGACACTATACGATAATCGGAAGCGCTCGTCGCAATGGCTGAACCCTGGAGACCCAGCCAAATCCTGCTCTAAACGAAAATTGACTCAGAAAAAGTTACTTGTGAGTGTTTAGTGGCCTAGCGCCGGTGTCGTTCACTACAGCTTTCTAAAATCTGGCCAAACGATTACGGCAGATATCTATTGTCAGCAACTGCAAACCATGAAGGAAGAACTAGCTGCTAAACAACCGAGATTGGTCAATCGCTCTAGGCCACTGCTGCTTCACGACAACGCAAGACCTCACACTGCACAACAAACAACCACTAAGTTAGGTGAGCTACAATTGTAATGTCTGCAACATCCACCGTACTCCCCGGACCTTGCTCCAACAGATTACCATTTTTTCCGGAATTTGGACAACTTCTTACAAGGAAAAAAATTCAACTCCGATGCGGCAGTCCAAACCGCCTTCAAAGAGTTTATTGATTCTCACCCCCATGGTTTTTTTTAGTAAAGGAATCAATGAACTACCTATGAGATGGCAAAAGTGCATAGATAACAACGGTGCATACTTTGATTAATTAAATATATTTTACAAAAAAAAATTGACTTTATATTCCTCCAGTACAAAACGCCAATTTCATATGTAAGGACCCAATACAAAATAAAAATCATGTCAATCGGTCGTTCCGTTTCGAAATGAAAGTAGACACAAACAAACAAATAAAAAGGCAACAGACACACTTTCGCATTTTAATAGTTATTAGTACTCCCAGATAGGTAATTTTCGTAAATAATAGACCGCGCGCAATCATGTTTTAACAAGTTTTTTTAAATAACCCGAATTGTGCATTCCTGTATCAATCGGCTGGTTCATAGAATACTTGTTCTGACTTGTTGAGTACGATTGAGCGTCAAATGAGATAAACGAGTTTATGAATGTTTGTTTTATTCCTATCGGTGCGTGCTGCTTATGCAATCCTATATAAACAACGTAATATTTATTTTATTTTCATTTGCGGTTTCGCGCGCAATAGATGAGCAGTACTTAAGTTCAACACTTACTTACGTATTTCTCAAAACAAAACAATGTCGGAAGTAAAAAAGAAGAGACGGCAATACTGTGCGGTATATATTAAATTCGGATTCATTGAAAATCCGACAAACCCATCGTCCCCTTTGTGTCTTCTATGTCTAAAAACATTTTCGAATGAAGCAATGAAGCCTTCAAGACTGCAAGATCATTTGAATAAAATGCATCCAGATAAGAAAGACAAGAATGTAGCATATTTTCAAGACCTAGAGAAGAAGCATAATACTCAGCCAAGTGTAGCCAAACTATTTTCGGCGGCTGCTAAGCAAGATGACGACGAACTTCGAGCTTCGTATAATATCTCTTTGTTAATTGCTCAAAAAGGCAAACCACATAACATCGGAGAAGAGTTAATTTTGCCAGCAATAAAGGAAGTAATAACTACTGTGCTTCATAAACCAGCCGCAGATATTATCCGAAAAATTCCTTTGAGTAATAATTCTGTGCAAAGACGAATTGATGAAATGGCTGAAAACATTGAAGGATCATTGTGTGATCACCTGAGGACAAGTCAATTCTCAATTCAGCTCGATGAGTCCACTTTACCAACTAATGAAGCATTGTTGCTGTCTTACGTGAGGTTTATTAAAGATGAGAAAATATGTGAAGAACTATTCTTTGCTAGAAATTTAGAGACCGATACAAAAGGCGAAACCATATTCAATACATTGGAAAAGTTTTGTGATGAGAAAGAGATTCCCTTGAAAAATATTATATCAGTTGCTACGGATGGCGCTCCTGCTATGACAGGGTGCCATAAAGGCTTCATAGCGTACTTAAAAAATAAAATTCCAGATGTCCTTGCTGTACATTGCGTTATTCATAGACAACATTTGGTTGCTAGAAACTTAAGTGAACGACTATTTCAATCACTGCAATATGTCATCAAAGCAGTCAATAAAATCCGCAACAGCTCTTTGAATGATAGATTATTTCATCAGCTTTGTGTTACTAATGACGAGGATTTCAACCGTTTGTTGTTTCATACTGAAGTTCGTTGGCTATCAAGAGGCAATTGTCTGACTCGATTTTACAACCTGTTTGACTCTGTTATAGAGTTCTTGGAAACTAAAGATACAGAATTGCACAACAAGCTCATTACATCAAAGAATGATATAGCTTACATGACAGACCTGTATAAATTGTTCAACGACATGAATATCCAAATGCAAGGCGATGAACTAAATTTAATTAAAACAAAAAACGTCGTTGCTGCTTTCGCAGCCAAACTGCTTCTACACAAAAAGAACATGGGCAGACGTGAGTTTCACAATTTTCCGAATTTATCAGTATCATGCAGTAACGACAAATTGTTTGCCTACTGCCAACATTTGGAAAACCTCCACATTGACTTCACCGAACGATACCAGGACATTTTGAACTTGGAAATACCAGACTGGGTGTTGGATCCGTTTTCAAATGTCAACACAGCAATGTCACCTCAGCTGGAAGAAGAACTTATAGAATCGACAACAAACGAGGAAATAAAAATCAAGTTCAAAAATGGTTACCAAGAATTTTGGCTACAAAAACCGATCCAGCAATTGTACCCTGGATTGTGGTCAATCGTTCAGCGATTCTTGATAGCATTCCCATCGTCATATTTGTGTGAACGTGGATTTAGTGCTGTGGTAACACTGCTTACTAAAAAGAGAAATCGTTTGCATGTTACCAAACGTGACGACTTGCGACTGTTCTTGAGTAAATTGGAAACTGATATCAACAAACTTATTAAACAGCATCAGATTCATCCTTCACATTAGTTTTTATATAAGGATCGATTATATTTGTTTTATTTTGAATAAAAGATACTCTGTTTGAATACTATAAAGTTGCGTTTCAATAATCATTCTCATTGGCAGGTGTAGCCCGTAAGAGTTAACTTGAGATCTGAGCGCCGTTGTGTATTACCTACTGCGCTCAGGTTTCAAGTTAACTCTTGCGGGTTATAGTAAAAGTCTCGTTTGGAATTAATGTTTAATCTCCGCTAATATAGCTCACAGTAATTAATTAATTTAATTTGAAGTTATAGTGGTTTTTTAGTAGGTGAAAAAATGGGGGGGAAAAAAAATCAAATTTAGGAGGGACGTGCAATTTTAGTTTAGATAATCTTTGACATGTTACAATAATAATTAAAAGCTAATAATGAATTTTGTACTTAGGATGAAACATCAAAGTCATCTTCGACAGCGAATGAGTTGGGTTTGGCTAATGTGGGCGGCGTATTTGTGGTCCTAATGGGTGGTATGGGCGTCGCCTGTGTGATTGCAGTCTGCGAATTTGTCTGGAAGTCCCGCAAAGTAGCCGTTGATGAAAGGGTAGGCTTTTTGATTCGATTTATATTGCTCCTCTATTTTATGTATTATCGATTTTACATTCCAATAATTTAAGCATGTTATTTTAGTTTTCATTTTTCAATGCGAATCTTTGAGAGAAATTTATTTTATCAGAAAGCGCATGTTAATTATATGTAACTATTCTACATTATATTTTTATTTTGTTCTAGGTTTATTTTTAAAGAATAGGTAAATATTTTACATTTGAGTTGATACTTCAGTAGACGCTAGAAAATGTGAATTGTTTTTTTTGTACACATTGTGATATGAACAATTTATTTAGTAATTGTTAGACTAATTCTTGATTTTTTCTCGGCTATCATGGGATCACAGAAAGAAGAGGTACAGTTTTTCTATATTAAAAATGTAATTCGTTACAGACTTATATTTCACCTGTTACCTTTATCTCACAGGCTTCACTTTGCTCGGAAATGGCATCGGAACTGCGGTCAGCGCTGAAATGTCCAAGCGGTACGGGTGCAGGAAGTGGATCTGGAGGTGCGAGGGATGGAACTGGATCCCCGTACTTGCACTACGGGTTTAACATCAAGAGCCAGCTTCACTAGCGCCCGGACCCAGCCTCCTCGTCGCCCAGCGATGTGTAGACACTGTGGACGCATAGTCTTGTCTCTTGGGGGCTTAGTATCTGTAGCGTTGTGCGAAGTAAGTGTAAACTTTTTAATTACATTTGGTGAGTGTTATTATGACGAAAACATTGTACATTCTTTATTCATATCTTCGTAAGTCTATTAAATAGGATAAGTTGTGTCAACATTGTTACATTAGTAATCTTTCTTGTATGTGAAGAGAACCAAAGGTTGAAAATTTCACGAAATGCCAAATTGTTGTGCCATATTATGTAGTCTACGTTACCTGGAATCAAATTATTTCAAAGTTAACTTGAGTGAAATTATTTTAATTATTAGAAGTTAAATTAATATTAATGTTAGATAATATCTTTAAACTGATTTATAGTTGTCGTTTTTAGGATAATCTGAAATTGCTACTCAATATGGAAATGTGATTTATAATTTGCAGCATAATTATTGAGTAATAAATAATAAGTTTAATCTGGATTCCAAAAAATATCTGTAACGACAAAGAAATAAAATATTATAACAAGTTATTTTATTTACAAATATCATAACTCATTTATATACTTTGTTTTTTAAAAGCAATGTAAATGGAAATTGAAAATTTCTGTTGTAATCCAAATGACGAGAGATGATAATCATGAGGAGAGATTATAGTGTTTGAATGTGAGATAATAAATATTAGGAAGTAAGTGTTTAAGTGTATTATAGAAAAAAAACATTGGAATAGTTGATTAAACAAAAAATTCACCATGATCGTGAAAATAATATATCAGCAATTTTGCTCATAGCTATGCCAAATTTACATATATTATATTAAGTAACAATAAGATAATTGGAATTTGAAGCAATTTGAAATTAAGACGACACCGCTCAACGTGTGCCGATAAATATCGTCTATCTGTATTATATTTTGTAAGTTTAAGTGAATAAATCGTTTTATTTATAATAATCGTATTTTACTCCAAGGACATTATTTTACGCGTCTATCACAGACGAATTAAACACCATCTTAGAGGATATTCTTTTCATGGTTATGCAAACCAACGCGTGAGAGGACTAGTCTAGTGCAAGCTGTACAATCAAAGAACAAGACATATCAGGCAGTGTCTGCTCGCTCTACAATTCCCCGACACCCCGAACCAAGTTTTATAGTGAAATTCCTTTTCGTGCACTACACATCTGTGTCAATCTGACCTGTCACCCGCGAACTTCTCCCGTTTACTGCAAATTATATTAAAAGGGATCATGTCACGCCTAGCACAATTTTTGCAGGACAGTGACGGCCTTTCGATATTTAGTAGTGCATAGTGGAATTCCGATATAATAGTCATATCTACGTATATCTTTACAAAATAAATCGATCCCTATTTATAAGTTTTATGTAATGAAGTGACGTTACAACGATTCATTATCTACATATTAAAAAATATTTATTTGTCACATGTAGGTACTGTGTCGAAATTCTATTGGACAATGTTTCTAAACGATTCTTACTTAATTGCTATGTATGAAAAGTATGAAATTACAGTATTTTAAATTTAGGCAAACGTAGTTGTTATTTGTCGCAGACTTGATTGGCTCTGTAAAAGTCAATGGTGGTGTGTGAGATGAAATAATGTAATAGGTAACTAGATGTGTTTATGGCTCATGTTTTCGCGCTGAATATTATTTTATTAAGTTATACATATCAACCATTCCTTCGAAAATAAAATTATCGGAACGAAGTTCTTTAACGCGGCTTGCGGGAAGTTTGAGTTGGTAGAAATCGTGAGTTTCATTGTCTAATTATTGCAATTAAGTTTTGAAAAATTGAAACTGCTGAAATTGAAATTGAATCGTTCCTGACAGGGGTTGTCGGTCCGCACACGTTTTTTTTTAATTTTGTCTTCGTATCTCATTAACCAGTCAGTCTTAATTTTCATAACTGTTTAGAACTACAGGGTATTTAAGTGATAAAGAATTATTTCTATCATGTTTTTTCTAAAAAAAGAACATACTTTAAACTCGAAACCAGTCCCAGCCTAAAAAAAAAAATTTTTTGCACATACACTCGATTCCATCCCCTTCAATGCTTAATGTGTTAACATAACATATTTTGAGGGTGGAAAGAGGCATGATATACAAATATAATATTACGTCTGCAGTAAGGAATCTCATTTTAGTATTTCATAATACAGCTTTATTTTTGTGCACTGTTTATTATCATGAATATAACGTTTCAAATTTATTACTACAAAACGATTTTGGCATATAACATAAAACTAGTAATAAAATGTAAAGATAACGTAGATAACCACATAACCAGGTAAATGAGTTAACTCTTGTTCTCGACACTTTTACTACTTTTATACGACGGAGGTGTGCCTGTTGTATTCAGCAGTAATTTATACGAGCTAAAGTCGTAAAACCTAGCACCTATTAAGATGCTAGTATAAAATTATCTACTGAATTAATAAAATCATAACTTTGTTGGAATTAAACAGCTTATGCAATTGCTTATTTATTTCTCAGTGTTTCTGAGATCTCGAATGCCATGTTTAATGTAACCTTTATGGAAACAACGGGAAAGTATATATATTTTCTTGTAAGTATTGTATAAAATTAAATGATATGTTGACAGTATTCTGATGTCAACCTATCTATATGTATATCTTCAGCTTTACTTTGTGTAAATTTATAGTCCAATCTTATCTTTTCTGAACTGTAAATGACACAAGCAATATTTAATACCATCGTGTAGCTTAAGATCACAGCTAAATGCCTACTCTATTTCTTTGAAATTTATCTGACGATGAAGTCACTAACGCACAAATACCCATAACACCCGCGGCTGTATACAAAACACGGCCTACCTCACTCATATACAAGAAAAATCAACACATTGTCCAAACTAATTTAGTTATCCAATCTTCAAAGAATTGGCTCCTATTTAGAGAAGTTTACGACAATAGACCAATGAAGGTGATTAAACTGGGGTTACTGTTGCGTGAAAGGCAGTTAATACGGTCCCTCCGACGCAAGATATTCACGTACATAATCGCATTATGCGTTCATATACACCCAACGGTTCATCCATAAGTGATATGGTTTCTATCTATATATCCATGTGCTTACACGTAAACACGTACGTGCGGCTCGTGACACTCGGCCAAAGGATGAAGTTTATTGTCTGGAACTTGTATACACCATAGAGCCATAGAATCTCATCTGGCTCTACTTTACCATTTGTAAGCCCAAATTCTGACGTAAGTGGTGTCAAAGTGTGTTTTTGTTTTTCCTTAAACTTAGAGTGGCTATACATTTGGAGTTTGCCGGACATATCTTTTAATATAGCTGTTTGCCCGGAATACGAGGGGAATTTTAAAACGTTCCTAATTTAATACTGGTTAAAAAAAATAAAATAAAATAATAAAAGCTCCCTTCCACCAACCTCATTTGCTCTCACAGTAACTGTGACGATAAAAATTTCAATGATATTTCGTCGTATAACTAAATAAGCGCGGATTTTCCGGTTTCCACTTAAATATGAAAGGAAAATGGACTTTTCAAACGACATTCACAGGTCGACAATACAGGAAAGGGTTAAGTGTACACTTCACAGCATCTGCTAACGTTAAAATAATTGCATGGCTATTTTCGCTTGATAAAATATGGTTTTACTATCTCAACTGTTCTTAACTACAATACAATCGTATATCTCGCCTGCTTAGTTAATTGAAAGCAAATTGCCGTATGCTTAATAATCACGTAGAGATGTGAGAGACAGTCATGAGGGCTGATACGGATGGTGTGAGAGCGGGCTATTTGATGGCACAAACGTGCCTGCCACTACACAACAAAACTGTTTAGACGCTGCGGGACATTGTATAAATATGTGTTAAACTGTATTAAATCAATCTTTATTAATTGTTTATACTGACAATTTTTAGAAGACGTGTTATTTTCAAGAAGTTTGAGTATAAAAATAATAATATTAACATAATATACATTTATAAAACACATATACTCTCGCTGTATCCCTAAAGGAGTAGTCGGAGGGTTAGGGTTCCAAGTATCGTGGTTTTATAAAGTAGTAAAGTTATAAAATATGTAAAGATTTACATATTTCTTTACTTCTTTCGCCTACTCATATCTCATTTTCCTCACACATTTTAGCATAGACATGTGAATGCTTTTCATATGTCCGTCAGCTAACCCTCTGGATATTTGTTCTCTATCAATCAACCTTGGTCTTCCTTGGATTCTTCTACCATTCGCTTTCGCTCTGTAGATTTTCTTCGTCAGTCTTTCATCACTCATTATTTCTATGTGCCCGAACCATAATCATTTCAGTTTCATAATATACCATATAATAACATAGTATAATGCCTATAAATAAAATCATTGTACGAGTGTACATCACATCACATTTATTTCGTTTATTAATTACTATTTAAATATATAAATTGTGTTGCAGGTAACATTTTACTTTAGATAATAAATATTACTGTTCATGACAGATTGAGTGATTGAGTAGTTAAATAATACAGATTTATTTTTATGCTATTTGAATTTAATGAGTTGAAAATGCATCTATGCAGTAAACCAAGTTCGAATATCGTCGCCAAATCGCTATTAAAATTCTTCATACTTAGAGGTATTTTAAGAAACTTATAGTGGCAGTATATAAAAATAATAAAAACATGACTATTAAATGTATTATTTTCAGACTACTACCTGACTGAATACATTCAGAGATCCATTAGTGTTATAAGATTCTCAAAGTAAATAAAGAACGAAATAAAGTGAAAAGTCAATTAATAAGTACCTAAGCTAAGTAAGGTAAGGCAAATTCTTATTCTTTTTCACATAATACTTTATAAAACCATATTAGAAAGTTTTTGACAGTGAAATAGGAGGAACAAGAGCAATCGAGGCAATCGCTTGTTGAGAAAATTATATGAAGTATGTCCAATGGTACATACCTAGACAAAATGTGAATGCTTATACAAATATACAAAGAGAATTTGAAATTACTTATATGAACTGAACCTCTTATTTTACTCGCTGTGCAATCCAGTGTAGTCGAAAACGTAATTTTGTATAAGAAGTGGTGGAAAAATCTTAGAATCATACTGGATTTTGCATTTAACAAATGTATGAAGGGGTTTGAAGCTTGTTAGAAACTAGAAAATATACCTTGAGACTCATGTGTTAGCGTCACCCCTCAAATAACTACTATTTTCCTATTTCGCAAGTCTTAAATGGCAACACTACCTAATTAACCTACTAAAATAGCGCTACATTAACATGGCAACACCGGTTTATCGCCGTTGGCCGATTCCCACAGTGGTGGGAATTGCAGAGTTAACGATATAGAAGAGAACACACGACGATACATTCGATTAGAGCAAGTCCTCTCGATAAGAGCTTAACGGAAAGTGATGTATTTATGTTAAGTGTAACAAAGTACTGAAAGACAAAGTGTTAACGAAGTGTTGTAAGATTTCCAAGGCGAATGTGATTATTCTGTAATAGTGAATTACTCTTAAAATTAAGGTGTTATAATCGAGATGTTATATCGTGTGATTTTCGAAGCAAGAATAAGTCATTTTAAAGTAATATTGGCGTTCCTTTCACATGTATGAGTTTTATCTCACGCTAATGTTCACTAGTAACCATGATAACATGGTTCTTAGATGGTATTGGTTACTTGGTTACAAATTACAATCAAAGAACAAGTACGAGAAGGATTCGAGGCATATCTTCTTGCTTCAAAGAATAATGTATTGTCAGTAATTCAAAATTAGTATGATTCTAAGATTCTTGGTTGGAGATTATGAACAGTGACGTCATAATTTTTCTTAGTGTGGCGACTACGGAAATAAAGAAAACTCGAGAGCACGCAAACACAAATTTATTTACGGGATACCACACAGGGTCGGGGTTGATCGGCCGTCTAAGGTCCTTGCCTCGCAGCGCAGCACTTCCCTGACTGTCTGCGATTGGCAAACGATCCGATGCCGGAAGTTGGTGAAGCGGCTGGAGTCGCGCGTTTCAGCAGTATACACCCGACAGAGCAGGTGTCGGGGCACTTCTGAACCCGTACTAAGGACCCTGGAACGTAGCATCCAGTGCATCAGTTCATGTTACAATATTTCAGTTGTTGAACTACCGCCGCAAGCACAGATCGTAGGAAAGCTAATAAAGTAGGTAAGGTGGCGGTGTTCAACAACTAGACAGGTGTTTACAATTTAAAATATATATAAAGAAAAAAAACAATACAAATTGGTATAAGCATCGAAATTAATATTAAGCAAAAATGCCTGTTACATTTAGCTTCATAAAATAAATAAATTCGTTCTTCACTTACCCAATAAACTGAGGTGATAATTATAATAAATGTTTCCGCGTAATTACGTACGCTGGAGAACGAAGAAAATAACGATCAATATATTACGTATTGATTATTACTTTTAAATATTCTTATCAAAACAAACAAAGCGACAATAACAATTTTTGAGCGCCGTCAATGCATTCAGTTTGTGTCAAAATTCAGTTCAAACTCCATGGGGGTAGAACGACTAAGTACCTCGGCGCATAGCGAGCGAGAAGCAGTACTGTCGCACAGATTGCTCGTATTTTAGTTCAGAGACAAATTTATGTATTCTATAATAACAAATTTTATATTTGTTTATTATATTTGCTTATTAAAATAAACTTACTTAACTTTTATTATATTCAAATGCAAGATTATCTACCAAAATAAAATTATTAAATAAGATGTACGTTATAACGTTACAATAGCTGAAGAACTTTTTTCATAATATTATTAATAAATAATTAAAATGGAAGATCGAGACAACACGGAGATAATCTCTTCTTAGTGACATTTTAAACGTTGATTTCGTGATTAGAGAATACGTCAGGCTAAGCAATGTAACATTTATTTTTGATATTATCGACTTGCAACTAATACTAACCACTAGATACTATCGAATTGCAACATTTGCAAGCAATGAACTAAAACGAGATAACTTTTTTAATGTCACTTAGCACTTAATATATTAGTTCATTACTGATAGAAAAAAACAATCTATTCATTTAGATTACAACTGAAAGTTAATGTCACTGAAAGATAAGATAGCAATGAATAAATTAGACTTTACTAATTTGAATTTTCCTTATAAGCTAACTCTGTGACAGACATTCACTTTTAGGTAATATCACAACGTATTTTTCGTCGCGATGCTAATAATATCGATTCTATTAGGCTATGGTAATTAAGTTTCAGCAATAAAGTCTAGACCGTAATTAGTATACGACCATAAGTTTCGTACACTATGCTGGTTAGAGAGTACAGCTAACGAATTTGTATGTTTTGTTATGTTGTAATTTGTTCTATTTACCTGTTACCCAAAATGTTTTATTTATCGATATGGAAATAAAACAATTATCGTATGCAATTTTTCATTTCCGTTGATAAAGCTGTATATTGTCGCGCTGCTGTTATTTAGGTGCGGCGTACTAAATAGATTCGCGTCAGGCTCTGTGCTGTGTCGCTCCGTTGCAGTTGAGAGCGGCTAGACAAGTCGCAAACGCTTCGTAAAATAGAAACGCTTGCTGGCGTTATTGGTCGTCAAAAGTTACATTCGGCTACGTTTTATACGGCGGTTTTCACACGACTTTACGTTTCGTTTTATTTAATAGGAAGTTAATAACGTTTGACTAACAATTTAAAATTCGTTACGTTAGATCACGTGGTGTTGTCATTCCATTCTACTAGCGTTTACGACAATTGAGCCACTTGCCTAAGCCCTCAGTTCCGCTCACTGCGGTAGTCTTTTGATAAATTCAATCAGCGCGGACTTGAAAGACGTACAAATTGTAGAAAATACATATTTCTGCATGGACTATGTACTGTACATATTGTACCATTTTTTTCTATTCTACCTTTTTTATGAGCATAGAGGTTAAGACAGAAAAATTTAATGTAGAACTGGCAAGTTAAAAATTTGTATATTTTTTTCTCCAAAAATTCTATTCCATTCTTCCAAAAAAAAATATTCAAATTTTTAACTTGTCAGTTCTACATTAAATGTTTCTGTCTTATCTTCTATGCTCATAAAAATATTCAAATATATAAGCATATAATATTTCCTAATCGGGACGTACAGAGAAATCACAAACATGTTTAGCGACAAGTATAAATGTATGGAAATACAAGGTTTCGTATTCTTACAAAAGGCAAAGCGGGACCAGATAGCGACAAGTGGCTAGCCTATCGCCTACACCCTACACAATACAGTTTCTTTTAAAAAAAAAGCTCATCACTTAACCGATTATTAAAATTTGTGCCGGAAGATAAAAAACTGATACATTCTTTTTTGTAAAATTGTCGTTATAAGTACATATATATTTCGGAAATAATATAAAAATGTATTAATGTATTATTCCTTAACAGCAAACAATACGAAATTCATGAAAGTCATAATTACTCCTACTGCATTCCGTGTTACATTTTATTTGCACAAACACCAACAACGTTTACGTTAAATTAATGGGAGCTTTGTAATCGTGTTGCCCTCGGGTCAGCAGTCGGTGCCACAACTCTCCCATTTTAAATTTTAATTGAAACCTGGTTTTAAAGATATACATACTAAAACCAATTTTAATATTATCTTCTATTCATTTAATAAAATTTACATAGTTTACATAATACATTAACAAAAAGTACATACAAACGTTAATATTTACAAACTTAAAACTATACATTATCTTAAATAATAGATTTCCTCAAAGTTGCCGCTTAGAAAGCTGTCATTGCTTAAGGTACCTAGCAGACTGGAAGCATTGCCTCTTTGAATAGCCAAACTGATTCGTTGGCGGAAGAAGCCGCCAGTTCGGCGGTCTTCGGAAGCCTCGACCAGTCTCTTACAACTACCAGAAACCAGTCGACAGGCTTCGGGGCCCCAGGGACCCAAAGTTTCGACTGCAAAAGGCGTAAATACGAAACTCTCAGAGAGAGTTGCATACTTACGCCGCTTCAAGTTCTCAGCAGTGCTAGCCGCGGCATCTGCTGACTTGGAAGTCGCCGGCACATGGGAAACAGCAAGTGTATCGACACAAGTGGCATCCCACACCAGCGATCTTCCAAGTTTCCAAGGAATGAGCGTCAAGCCATCCGGTCTCCTGCCGTCGCTGCGTGCAATACCTACAGGCTCTAAGACTGCAGGAACGCCAGCGGCGACAAGAGCCCGCCGAATGACGTCATTCAAGGCAGCATGTCGTGACATGCGGCCCGCACTACGTAAACAGGATAAACCGTGGTGATCTAGTACATCGACGATATCACCACAGCGGCAACGGTGAGGAAGGTTAGTCCTGGCCCCCCAGACGAAGGAATACTATGAGAGAAAGTGTGGTATTTTCAATGAAGGTTCCTAAGTTTTTGGAAGGTATTACCTTCAACCAGTGTCCTGACTCCTTCTCAGAAACAGCCAGGAGGCGAGACCGATCTTTTTCGATACTACAAGAATCTAAAAGTTGTACGAGTAAATGAACATTTTTGCATAGAGGCTCATCCCAGTGTTTCTGAGAAAAGGTCGAAGTAGGCAGGTTAGTACTCGGACAAACACTTAACCAAGCATTTCGAGCATCAGTCAAGCACGGCACCTCAACCGATCCTAAGGAAGGGCGAATAACAGATAGGAAAAGGTATTCCGTGCTGTAGGCTGATGAAAGAAAAGCAGGCAGTGACACACTCGAGATTTTGCGTATACCCAGGCCTCCATAATAGATAGGAAGCGAGGCTTGATTCCAGACCCTGTCATCAACAAAGGAGTAATTTAATATTTTAGATAATGTATTTTTGAGAATATTGTCTACAGATTTTAAAAGCGTTTGAAATTTAAAAAGCTAAGAATAGCGAAGAGCATATGTAAATTTTGGAACGAAAAGGCAAAAACGAACAATGAGGAGAGCCATGTGGGAATTAATTTTGAAAAGTTTGTCTGAAGACTGGCTAAATTTTTGTATTTGATCATTGATAAAGCAGGGTATGGAGTCATCAAAACGGGAGCACCTAGGAGGTACAGCGATTCTTTTGACAAGACTTTAATATTTGGTGCCAGATTGTTAAATTTATTATTTCATTTTTTTTAATAATTGGAACAGAATCGGAAACTAAGAGTTCACATTTAGAAAAATTTTATTCTAAGCCAATATCTTTAAACCTTTGAATGAGGGTTTTAAGGTCATCTAAAACAGTAATTGCTTTACCTCCTAGTGTTCCGTCGTCAAGATACCAAATATTAAATTCGGAATTTGAATTACAAATCGCAGGATGGATAGCCAAACTGAAAATAGCTGGTCCGAGAGGATCACCTTGTTGACAGCCAACTTCAGAATGTAATAAATTATCTTTATATATTAATTTTGAAGGACTGCTGTAAGATTGCCAGAGGTAGGGATATATGTCCGGAACATGCTGTTTTATCTGTGTCAACAAGGTGGATCTATCAACAGAATTAAATGCATTTTTTATGTCTACTTTGAGGAGAACCTCACCTCCATCATGTGTCAAGAAAGCACGCGCCGCATGCACTGCCGCTTCACATCCTCTCTTTGAGCCAAAACCTACTTGTGTAGGACAACAATAGTTTGATACGGTAGAGAGAATGTGACGGCAACAAATTTTGAAGGCAATGCGGCGTATAGTTGCACTTACGGCAATTGGCCTAACGCCACCGTCTTTTTTTTTCAAGGCACATAAATTAGCACCATAATTATATGTTTATATAATTATCTACATAGATTTGAATACTACCTAATACATGTAATTAAGTTAAAATTATCTGTAATACATATAATTACGCATATTAATTAGTAAATTGTAAAAGACATTACGTACAGGCACATAAATTATTAAGAAATCCGCATAATATAGGTAAGATTATTATTTTTAATTTTAATATTTTAGTGTGTTTACATCTTAATATTCTATCCATCCAAAAATCTAAATTATAAACTAACTTTTGTTTAGTAAAACCGCATCATGTAATGAAAATACAAAAAAATATCTTAGTAATTAGTATTATAGTATAGTAATAAGTTTGAAATTAACGAAAAATATCTGTATTTCGATAACAGATGCCATTTTTTGTACACAAAAAGTTAATAAGTATTATTTGCCTATTTATCCCCGTATCCGCGTTAGAGATACAGCGTGAAGGTATGTATGTATATGAAAGTATTTACCCATTTTTTCAATCCCTTTGTAACTACACGCATAAAAAATTTATGCTGAATTTATTGTTTATTAGTATTTAGACTTCTTAAAAGCTATTATAACCAATTTTTAATACATTCGGAATAATTAATTACTTACTATTTACTCTAATATACTGCCCAGTTACGCTATTAAAATAGCTGCAACGTTATTTACAACATAAACACTAAACGTATGATCTAAAAGTTGTGGTCGAAAACGTGCCATTTCTAACAAAATTCACATCGGCAACGAAATGCATGAGGCTGAAAAGTACTTTATATGTAAATGGTCACAGAGTTAAAAAGATGCACTGCAGTGCAGTTCGATTATTCGTAATTTTCGAGAAATCCCAATGGCATTCTTGATGGAACTGTTACCGGGCGGGTCCTGAAGAACTTTTTAAAAAAGAAAATGTTCTCTTGAGAAAGACGTAATTTATTTCAATTTTATAATTGTACAAGAATTTTAGTATGTGTCCGTCGCGAAGTTCAAAACCAGACTGTCGTAAATATGAAATCGTAATTATGAGGAAATGTTAAAGCGTTACGTCAATTGCAATTGGAACTTGAATGCAACGTCATCGAAATAGTTTGTATGCAATTGCAATGTACTCGCTATTATAACAGAACCTTTAAACTGGCGTAACTTACTCAAATTATCTCGATACATATATTCCATGAAATATTATAATATAGTACTGTCAGTCTGCTGGGCACCTTAAGCAATAACAGCTTTCTAAGCAGCAACTTTGAGGAAATCTGTTATTTAAGGTAATTTGTAGTTTTAAGTTTGTAAATATTAACGTATGTATGTACTTTTTTATTATTAATAAAGTTTAATGACTTAAAAAAAAGAAAAAAGATCTTCGTTCCTCCTATCATATATTTCTTTGTTGGCTATTATATACATATTTTATTGTTTGAGAAACAATTTTAAATACAGGAATAGTTTTATTTTCAATAAAATATATCTTTGCTGTACACTCAGGAAATGTACCATTACTTATTTTTTACGTTAAAAATAACCAGCAAATTTACTGTGAGATATAATATTCCACAATAATGAATGGCAAGCACAATTTATAGAAAGCGATTATAGCGCTAGAAAGTCACGAGAGTGTCTCATAGTATCTTCCTCCCGGGGATATAATTCGCAAGTGAATAACGGCAGGATATTTCGGAGCAAGTTTGTAGCACTTACTCGGGATAGGATCGCATGGACGACTGCCCTGCCGCCGACGCCCGGGGATGCAGTAACGCGAAGTTTTCATGAGGCTTGTGAGATTTGAGAAACGTCTTCACGTCGCTATTCAAAATTATTTATTATTATTATTTTTACATAAACAAAGCTGAGTAGTTTCAATAGTACATAGCACATAGTCATGATTTGAGTTCTCTATGTACAAGTTCCTTAGAATCCTACTAATATTATAAATGTGAAACTTTGTGAGGATATATGTATGGATGTTAGTTACTCTTTCACGCAAAAACTACGGATTTTGATGAAACTTTGCAGTAATATAGCTTATGCATCAGAATAACACATAGGCTATAACTTATACGCGAACGAAGTCGCGAGCAAAAGCTAGTAATCTATAAAAGTTTGCAATCCGTTGAAAAATCAGGAAGAACATTGGTATTAAGGGACGGTGATTGTTGATATTGTGGATAAAAATTTATGGATAAACAGTTTACGAAATGAGCATAGGCTAATTTCAGCATTCACGTACTTACATACATGCCATATAACGTGGTAATTAGAGGACGGAGCGTCAAATATCGCAGTCCTTGTGATACTCTTTCGCCTCCTAAGATCTCATCATTCTCAACTTTCACCTAGGTTTGGCAAGTGCTTCTGACATTCCCATCATCTATTTAATTTAAGCAATGTAAGTATTATTGAAACTCTTATGTACTGTCGATTCTTTCAGCAAATGTTTCCAAAAAATATGTCTATAAGTAACTCTGAAATATCTGATATGGATACAAAAATATTTTTAAACAACGAGTTACATAATAAATCAAAAAATTGTAAAAAACTGTACCTATTTTTTTTATTCTTCACAGCCTAATTCTATCAACATGTAGGTGGGCAATTGATTAATAAAAGTACCCCAAAGTACCAAGACATGATATCTAGTTGGCATATTGACGTAGAACTATGCCTGGCTCACTTCGTAGTTTATAGGTAGGAAAATACATGTACGGTCGCCGCTAGCCGACAACGGCAAAGAAACAGTTGAGTGTAAAGCACTCAATGAAGCACACAGATGCTTACCTCGATCGCGTAGACTACTAACAATGGAAAAAACGAAAATATAACATTCGTATCGCCTTTGGTTATCTAAATCCTAGGTAGTTCTACTACAATGCATTAAGTATAAGTAAGATAAACAGATACAACACAGACGCTTATCTACCTATTTGTGTGTCGGATATTGTAAAATAGTTTTCGGGTATAATACTATCTTTAAAGGTCATTGTTCAAAAAGAATTATAGATCTACTACTAGTTATATTTAGATTACATAGTTCACTTGATAGCAATTCTACCTAACGTTACGCGATTTTGTATTTAAAGACATTTTATGTTAGGAAGTATATTCGAAAGGAAATTATTCATGCAAATTACGATTCCTATATTATCTAGCTTTTTTGGATTCCTAATATAATATATATATAAGTATCTACATACTTATATGTAAATAACATTACCCTCTGATTTGTAAAGATCACACACACTACATTTTTATTTCAGTACTAAAAAAACTAATTGTGTACATAATATTACATAATTCATTATAAATTCGCAATTGCAAATCGCCCTGCCTGGTGAGATAGTGACAGGTCTATTTGAGATGGTCAAAGAAAAAGACACTCTCGCGCGATGGGGATCGGTGCATTTTAAAGTGAACATGCGCGTGAATCGATTTATAAATGACTACTGTAATAGGCACTAGCGCAGGTGGCGAGATAGATTGCGCTTTATTGCCGAACCGCGAGAGTAGCTGTTTATATAAATGTCTTTGCAGAGTAAACCTTCTGTAAGCAGTACCATTGTTTGTTCTGTATTACTATTGGTAGTAGTTACTAAGGAAATATTCAGTAACAAAACACGTTTCAATTAAAATTACTGTTAAAATTTACTATATGTAATAAAATATATTTGTATCTGTGTAATAATTCTTATTGTTATTTTATTGAGGATAGAGAAGTACATAGCGATAAAAAGACCACCTACATATATTTATCTAAAAACTCAGGTGAAACATGACTGCTGAAGATTCATGTTTCTTGTCACAATAATACAATATTCATTTGTTTTACTTACAAGAGACGGGGTTTATATTCACTGATATATTATTCCACGAGGTTTCTTCAGGAAATGTACCTCGGGTTTTGTAATAAAGTTTAAAAATATGTATTATATTTTATGTTGTGTTATGAAATCATTTCATCAAATTAAAAACTTTATTTTTTAATACTATCTACGTCAAAGAAAAGCAAAAGGTGATCTCATTTTAATTATCCATCTGTTACTTACCATGTTTTAAATTTTAATTAATTAATTACTGTATTAACTCAGATGTTCATTTGTAGAAATCCATACTCATAATTATATTTTTAGCTAAACGCCGAAATTTCATCCCTTTTAATATCAACACGTATTTCGCTACTCAACGAAGCATTTAGGAAAACTTACAATTTATGACTGGTCTAAACAATTTTTTGAGAAGTGAAAATATTCATATAATTTAATATTACTTATGTATTATATATAACTATAATTAATATTACTTATTCATATTTATTTTGCCGTTATTTTGTTATTTCTTTTAGAATATTCAATAAATACTATTTACATACCATTCGGATGATCTTTTTCTTTGAAATTTATGCGATTAAGGCGCATTGTATTTTTTTCTCTATAGAAACTATACCGTATCCTTGAGTTGGAATTAATATTCTCCTTAAAAAGTGTTACACGAGTTACTACGGGAAATAATTTCGTTTCGATAAAACTTTCCATTATAATATAATTCGCGTAGAGTATAGCGATTCATTCCGTTCTTGTAGTAATTAATGAATTATATTTGCCCTTTATTAATTATGTTGTAACAGATAGCAGTATTCTTTATAGAACTCAAACACTTCTGCTGACGCAATAACACTAACGAAATGATACAGTATATTTAGGGAACGTACAAAAAATACATTAATTATGGTTACCATGTAGACCATATTTTTAAAAAGCTAAAACTTCACACAAAAATATTACCAATAATGTATTCATTCTCGATGTAAATAGTGTCTAAATGTTAATGAAATGATACATGGAAAAAAGAATGTATTGAAACATGGTAGTACTTTTTCTACATTTGTCACATGTGTTATGTAACCCATAAAACAGTATTTGAACAGATGTCTAAAGCAATTTCTAAATTCTATTACCACAAGGGTCTTAGTGCAAATCGATCGTAATTTAGTTGTCATACCTCGATGATGACAGGGTGAGGCGTGATGTGTGTATAATTTATCTAAATAAGGGTAGTCATGTCAGGATGTAAGATGAGACTGGACATTTCTCCAGAAAATTGTGGTTGTAGGTTAAGATGATAATAATATATTTTGAAGGCCCTAGGTTTCATAATCTACAATAAGTCTTTCTTTGTATTGTTTGCAGTTTTATTTTATTGTAAATATGTAATATTATGTATATACGATACATATCGCCCATTGTAATTAAACGAATACATGTTCATGTTGTTTGTTAGTGTGTATTTATTTGTATATCAAACAAAATTCGCGAAACACATCCACTACAATGCAGCTATGATCTATAATAAAATCAACGCTAAGACAAAATTAAAGTATCTAAACAATTTTAAAGTAAAAGAAACTATAACTAATTGGATAAATAAACTGGCCTATCAAGAAATAGAGGAGCTATATGCTTAACTTAACAACAAGGATTAAATTTTACCGGCCTATTCAATCTGTAGTCTCCTTGCACTTTTATTTCTACTAAACATAGCATATATTTATTTATTGACAGCACAAATACAACAATATATAACACACTAACACATACTTGCATGCAAGTACACGCACGCACACACACACACACACACAAAGTCACACACACAAACTTTTACCATAATTAAGTTTAGAATATTTTTAATTTTATTTTATTTGTTATCATTATATGTACAATAATATGTAATTACTTAATTTGGTAAGGTAATTTGTAGGTATTGTATTGTAAACGCGAAGAGACTAGCTCGTAACACAGTTTAAATAACTAACGCGGGCTACAGGGCATCATTAATTTTTGTAATAGAAATTGTAACAGAAAATAAACATTATTTTATCTTATCTTATTTAACTGTATATTACGTAAGTACCTTATAGACACAAATAATATAATATGTGTACATAGGTACATAGTGACTTTAAAATCACTGGCATCCTTTTAAACTAAGACCTTGAAATTGGTGTAAATATAGGTAGGCTAGACAATATAATTGATGCCAATGCTTTAAAATTTACCCGTACGTATATAAGCACAAGTACGACTTGTGAAAATATTACAAATAAGCTGCATCCTTCACTCCAGTGGTCCCGTAAAAACTACGTTGTGTACTGATATGGTTCGCTGATTTATTCACTAGTCGCTATCCCGCTTTTCAGTCGCAAATGGGACCCTTCATTAGTGCATAGCAGTCACTTGTTAGTTGTTACATAACATAATATACTGAGATATACTCTTTACATTAGCCATAATATGTGAGAATTGAATCTTTTTGATACATTATGTAAAAGATATGTGTTTTTTTACAATATGCATATAGAAATGGACTACATATGTACATATATTGTGCTTTGTATGTTAGTTGTATAGACGAACATGTTATTTATAAGTAAGTACTGTTAGTACACTTACACGAAGTCTTAAACACGTACTTAAGAATTAATAAGAATTTATATTTAAGATACATTACATTACAATTATTTCTCAAATCAAAAACCTATCATTTAAGGTAAATAAGTACTACTAAGTTTATAATAAGCTACTAACTTGAAATTGTCATTGACTATTTACCCATATAAGGCGTTCACAAACAAGTTACAGATTAAAATACGAGATAAAATGAATTAAATGAAATAGAATTTAAGTTATAATTAAAAATCGTGGTAATCTGTGTATCTACCTAGTCTTTTTAAAAAATTTGCAATCCATTAATCGTACTGTTATGTATAACGATACTCTTTGTTTTTAATGAAAAATTTCGCTAACGTACCGTTATGTTTCTGTAGTAAATTAGTGTGACAATAATGATGTTATATTAGTCTTCATAAAATATCTTATAATGTGCTTTAGTATTGTATCCTCTTTGAACGCATAATTTAGAAGAGGCATTCATCATCATGAATCAACGTTATGTCGCGTGACTAGCAAAGAAAAAATGCCTATTCTAAAAATATTATTTATTGCGATGACTTCACTGCCTACTTGCGACAAAGAATTTTTAATGCCATTATAATTTCTTTTAAAAGCAATAAAGGCTATGTTGACAGAGGCCTCACCTTTTTAAAAAAATTCTACTAAGAGACTTCATTGAAGCAGAAATTTTTATTTTTATTTTCTCAAGCAAAATTAAGGTTTTTATTTGACTTAAACATTTTTATTTGAATCTTAAAGGAATCTAAGTATTTTTAATCAAGTAAAGAAGTAAACGAACTGTTTAACGAAGTATGTAGATAAGTACAGTCTAATTTTTTTTCTTCGATATATAAGAATTTATTTCGCTCTTTGATAAATTAGTAAAAATAATCAGTAATACCTCTGGCAAAGTAATTAATACTTTCGGTACATAACATATTCGGTATTCATCGGCATACACCAGAAGTACCTACCTAATGTCTTTGTTTTCCTGACTAATATTCTAATGGATGTTTAATGGACGAACTGTTACCCGCAATCGCTAGACCAAATATTACTCATTACATTACCAGAAGGACTTGAACCTATAGATTTCTTGACTTACCTGTTTCAACGAAGAAAATAAGGTTGACGAAGGGTCTCATCTGAGTTGTCGTAGCTTTCAATTGGCTAAACGCCCTATGTGCTAATCGGGATATTTCATGGGCGAATATTACCCGACGGCAAAAATCAATCAACTCGTAGACGTATTTATTTTAATGGTGTGTGCTGTGTGATTCTTAATAAGCGAACCTTGTATTATCAATATCGTCTAAAAAGCAATAATTTTCGAATAATACTTTCATTGTTTATTTTTGATATAAAGGAAACGCGTATCAGAGGAAATTATGAAAAATAAATTCTAAATAAAATGGAAAAAATGAAACTGGCTTCAAAATAAAAACACTGAAAACTACAAAATATTTATCTTATAATAATCAAAACTCAAGTACAAAAAATACCTAATACCTAAATTATAAATTCTCACCTATTAAAACATAACTAAATATACTAACAATTCAGATTTCCAACATAATTTCTACTTTCGTCCTATGATTAATCACAATGAACTTAACAGATACAATTCTTAAAACTATTAATTTTAAAGCTCGCAATGCTAGAAATTATAAATTTAATGTGGAAACTATTAATTTTAAAAATATTACGTACGTACATAACACAAGAAATGATAGACGTCGAATTGAAAAGCTCTTCCTGTTTTCGAAGTCAATTAAAAATAATTTTATTAGTGCTGTGCTTCTATATTTTAATAATAATAATAATAAATGCGCCAGATAACACACACCAATCAACTGGCTTCAAATTACGGCATTCAATTGAAAACCAGACGACGAGTAGGGGCGTCTCCCAGTACCTACACCTAGGCTCGAGATAATCTAGAAAAGTCGGTTTCCTAAATCGACCCGACTGGAGATCGAAACCGGAATCTCCGATAGAATGGGCAGATAAGATCTCCAAGTATCTTCCCTTTGAGATGTTTTCACTGAGGCATTACAATGCTTTTGACGTTTCTGTCACGTAAACTTTATCTGTATCTGTAAGTATCGAATCTGTATTATATCGGTCTTGGCCTTTTTCCTTTTATACCATTTATTTTTGCTCTGCACGTTGTACTTCGTCAACCGTTCATCACTCATTCTTTCTAATTCCCGAACCATCTATGCATCGAACTTCTAAAACTCCAAAAAGGTGTAAAATATATAACCTATTATAAATAACTGAAAACTGCATAAAACATTCTCCATCGTAGTATTTATCTGAGATTTTTGACTAAACATTTTCATTTGAGACAGTAAAGGTCAGCGATACACAGGTTAATCTTTCAGTAGCTGTCAGGTTTAGAACATAAATCTTTTCAACACCATTAGTTTCACGCACATAAGCGATTTCCCGCGCCACTTCCTGCGACATTCTAATAAAATATCGTTTATGTACAACGTTGCTGACAACCCTATCCTACTGAACGAAACTGCGACAATGTTAAACATTCTATATTTTATTATACGACTGTGGTAAAACGAAAAGAAAGGATAGGTATAATCCGTACTTATGAATTTCACGCTAAATGCAATATATTCAGTTGGTATTAGTAACTACTGGCAAACATTCATAATTAATAATAATAATAATAATAATCCGTACTTATGAATTTCACGCTAAATGCAATATATTCAGTTGGTATTAGTAATTACTGGCAAACATTCATAATTAATATATAAATATTCGGTAAAAGGGACAAATAAGAAGGATTTTCAGTGTTTACTCTTTAAATAACTACACATGATGTTGAGATGGTGTTAAGTTATGACGATCAGGATAGAGAGACACTCATGAGCATAGACTACTTACAAGAAACTTCTTTGTTTTTCGTTTCTTCGACACTCAGACCGAATAAAAAAGAATGACGCAAAGCTACGAACAATACAGTGAGGTCGGATTTTTAGTTGTGTGGTACGTAGTCCAGTGTTACCATATTGTCGTCCTAATACCTCAGTTATTATAAAGGTAATTTTGTCGTTGATATCGCTGTTCTATTGTTAACGTTATTTTATTAGTACATATTTTTATAATACGACATTGTGTATTGTAAACTATACAGATATATATCCATACAATTTTGTAATTGTAACAAAATTTGCCCGCGATCTTGGGAAAATTTTCACATCATCCTTTAAAACAAATAAGGAAACAAGTAACTTTACCTAACATGCAACCTTACTTACCCAACAATCGGAATAATTATACTCGTACTACTAATGACAACTCCTATTGAGGTTTCGTATTCCAAGCAGCTTTTATTCTAATTTATTGAAGTTATGAGTTTCTGATACACTAACACAATGAAAGTAAGATTTGCAACAAGATTAATATTAAATTTATTTAATATAAACAGAGCACAACAACAACTATCGATGATGTCCACAGAGCAGAGATTATTATAAGAGAAGTGATAAAGGCGCGAAATTTAAAACACAACTGACTAATATTTTAACAGTTTCTAAGCTAATTTACGTATGAAACATGATTACATCCTAGTTTTTATTACTCGAAGACTGATTCTTGCACGCTTTAATCTAATTCAGCATTTTCGCGGTAAAATAATGCAATTTATAGTTACGTCACGTTCGCATAACACATGCAACCAAACTTAAAAACCAAACGCGCATACAGTGTGTGCGTGTTGCTTTGTATGTATGTACATATATGGCGAGGCATAGTTTTGCCAGCTTCACTGTTTTGTTCGCAACACATTTTTTTATTTGGTCTGAGCTTAGACATAGAAACATAGTACAAAAACTAATTTGAAGAGCTCCTAATTAAGATTGGGTTCTATTATCACGAAGTAGAAACGAAGAGGAGGTGCCATAACGAACCAGTGTCACAACATGCGGGGTGAGGAGGATCTGGAATAAATGGAGGGGGATGTTGCGATTCCGCCGCCATCTAGCGAGTTGTAACAGTCTCTTTGTGTTATGATTTTTTAAGTAATTTTGTTATTGACCACCAGATGGGAAAAATATATTCTCGATACAGGACGTACATGATTAATCGGTAACTCAAATTTGCACAATTCAAACATATTTATATTAAGTTATGAAATATGAAACTGTATTTGACAGTAAAGTGATATAAATCCGTAATGTATATTATGATGGAGCAGTAAAGCGGATGAGATGTATATTAATAGATTTGCAAAAATTTGTATCATGCGTGTTGGGGACCGAATAACGGTCTAGAATAGCAATTTTTAAATTAACGTTTGTCGATTTATTTGTATGCACATCATGCAACTGTTACTGTACTTTTATTTAAATACCTAGGACAATGAAACAGATCGCGCCATGAAAGACTAGACTTGACACGCGATAGTAGTGAGTGAAATTGTTATATGTAATTATTATTAATAAGGCCATATATCGCACCTTTAGAATGAAACGGACTTAATTTAGAATTTCAGAATTTCGGATTAAAACAATAAACTTAAAAATACCTACTTACTATTTAATGTAATAGATATAGTATGAACTTGCCTGTCCCATTAGCAACATATCGTGAGAATATTTAAACATGTATTTGTGAAAAATCTATCTTATTATTTTATGTGCAT
Organism: Zeuzera pyrina; assembly: GCA_907165235.1. Lineage (NCBI taxonomy): Eukaryota > Metazoa > Arthropoda > Insecta > Lepidoptera > Cossidae > Zeuzera > Zeuzera pyrina. The sequence continues at coordinate 12,613,985 of OU015630.1, forward strand.
TCAATGTCGGAACTTGCCAAAACAAAATCTCAGAATTTTGAATTAGACCAGTTTCATACTATGTTCTATGTAAACAGTTCCCATTCCTATAGAACTGCGACATCAATATATGTGTAATTTAGTTTTGGTCGATTATTTATTGTTATAAAATGAAAAATATTAGTGCAGTATCAAATAATATTTATTATTAATTGAATTATTTTATGAAATGCATAAAAAAGAACTAGCAAATATATTCAGTAAATATAAAAAAATCATCATCGAGTTTTAAAGTTTAATACATAAATAAAAATCACCTTTATGAAAGAGTATATTAGTATTAATAATTCTGAGTGCGGTCCTGATAATGTTAGTTTTGCTAAGTAACATCTATTCCCTAACATAAATTATCAATTACAAAATAAAATACATTAGTATTATGTAATACGTCTACCTTCTGCGTGCGATCCTGCTGATTATGTTAGCTTTACCAAGTATTTTTTATTCCCCAACAGAAATTAACAATTAAGCAATGTTAGGAGTAAATGTCTTTGAGATATGCTTAGTGATATCTGAGTGCAATATGTGGTTTTAAGAGGCGATTAAGTTGACATCTCTCGACGAATAGTAAAAACTACACGAACAAGAAAACCTTCTAGAACCTTCGGTGTAATTTCACAGATTAATTAGTTACTAACGTAAAGTACATAATATTGTATAAATTAATCCTTATACATGAAATGTGATATTTTTAGAGTATTGCAGCATACATCTGAATGCGACTTGCAACCAATCTCACGGCACTTCATTTTTCTATTGCACGGTCACTGAAAATCTTTTTTTTTGTAAAGTAATACGCGCGACTGTCAGGATCGAACTGGCATTCATGTAGTCGATACACATCTACGCTTTAAAGCTGAACCTTTCTTTTTACAATCTGGGCCCGTCTCATTACAACGTCTCCTCCTGCCTTCATGGTTATTATAGTTTACTTTGAAGCTGACATTGGTTTGATGAACTCTTCTAAAATCACTTCAACCAAATATGAATAACTAGCAAACCCGGCCCGTTTCACTGGGCGTTAGTTTCACTGGGCGTAAAAAAAAACTAAAAAAATTCTACTGATCCGATCGCTACCAAACTTTACAGGATCACCCGCTAGGCCAATGTGAAGATTCCCTGAAAATTTCATCGAAATCTATCCAGCCGTTTCGGAGTCCATAAGGAACATACATACATACATACGTCGGCTTTTATATATATATATATATATATATATATATATATATAGAAGATTGCCAAATACAGTTAATCATGACATGTTATGTACCTACTTACACATATTTATTTATATAAGCTGTTGCTCGCTACTTCATCTGCGTGGACTTTAAAAAAGTAGCCTACATCTCTCCTCGGGAGTTGGGGCTTAATTTATTTCCATTCTAAATTTCATCAAAATCAGTCAAGCCTATGAGAAGAATTACGAACATACGCACATCGGGATTATATTTTAAATTGTATTTCTTTGTATATTACATCATAATATCATCATAAATGTAATTGACGGATTCATCTTCATGGTCGGAGGCCTCTCCCTAGACTTTCCATCTCTCTTGGCTTCTCCGTATCAGATAAGTCTCGAAGACAAGGCAGTACTTAAAGGCCTCAACTCTACCCATGTACGCTTAATATTTTATAGTCATAATGCGGTCGTCTATATTTATAAGCGAAATACCACTCACTGACTGATTCATCACGAGATCTCCGAAACTATAGGTCCGATTGACTTGAAATTTACTCCTTTCGCGGTTTAGACGCTCACTAAGAACGGATTTTACGAAAGTCCTATCTAAAATGACTCTGCTAACCGTGCGAAGCCGGGGCGGGTCACTAGTGTTCTATACGCACACTACTTTCGTTTAAATTACTTGAATATTTCAAATATAATCCGGCTTATCGCGTTTTCTATTTTAGTATTACGTATTTCTATGAAACACAAAAAGAGTCTTAAGTTTATTTTGTAACAATTTCTATTGTGGGGGCACAGAGTTATCGACTGCAGAGTCAGCAACATAATGTAATATGAAAAATAACTTTTATTCAATTTCTAATTCTTTCGTGTGTCCAATACGGTAGATGGCTCAACACTATAATAAATACTACAATTTACTAAATATAAAAACCAGTTTAAAAACTCTACTCATTTTTATTGTACAGTAGCTTGCGATCCGAATAGATCAGTCGGGTCCAATAATGGCGTTATAGAGACTGGCCTATTTGACGTGGCAGCAGAGCATCTGTCTTCCAAGCTGGGGTTCCAGGTTTGATCTCATTCGAGGTCAATACAGGAAACTAACTTTTCTAAATAGGTCTGTAGTCTGGGTGTTATAAGGAGCTTCCCCTGTCCGCCGTTTAGTACACATAGTACAAGCCTAGTGCTTAGTTAAGGATCACAATTTGTATAATTGTTTGGAGTATTATTAATGTTATTGTAATAATATATGTATGTTTATTCCAGTCTGTATAGCCACTAATACAGAAATGTATAACAAAGGTAGCGTAATATCAGAGAATATATTATAGAAAAGAAGATCGACTCGCGCGTAATGGAATTTTCTACTTTCTATCGGATACGTAGGTGACGTAGGGTTGTTGCGTCGGGTATGAGACGTGGAGAGTATTTCATTTAGTTATAGGTATATATATAATATAAATTTGTTTCCTTGTAGTTATGTTGAAGGACGATAACTATGGATTCGAATAACTAAAATTATTTAGGCATCCAAGGACATTACAATACGTCCATTATGCGACTTATGACGATATAAAGGATGAATTAAAGACAAACGTAAGCGGTCGCGTTTTTGCGTCGCGTGCGACCCCGACGCGCTACAACATTCACCCATAATAATCCGCAATATTGCTGTTGTGTGCGTGTTACGGCGCGTGCGTATTAGCGCGCACAAATACAAACCACATACACTAGTTTCCTATGAAGATATCCTACTGTTATGTAAGTACTGCGTAAATTGGGTGTATACCCTACAAAGTAACTGGGGCCCCATTCTGAAAGAGTCAAATCAACTTTGAAATCCTACAGTAATTTTTCCGTGAAACTGGAATAAACCATCAAATGAACGGATAAAAATTCTGTCTATGTTTATTTTAGAACTAAAGAACTCCTAAAGCCTAAAAGCCTCTGTCTAATGTACGGGTCGATCAATAATTGTTTGTATCACTGCTGTCCCTGAATTCCTAACAAAAATTGTTCAGAAAAGACAGTTACTTATTCATTTCATACATAAATAATTATATTTATCACCCATTTCCCTGCTTCGGTAGTCGTCTAGGAGACAAAGCACTTTTAGTTGTTCAAAGGAACAAAGTATTGTTTGAAATTTTATCGATTTTAGGTACTAAAATAACTCAGCACTTATAAATGTTCAGTTACAATTAGGATAAATAAATCAGAAGAATATGTTTGAAACTAACCAACCAGGCCAAAATATATATATATATATATATATATATATATATATATATATATATATGTGTGTGTGCAATAAAACTTATTATTTACAAAAAAAGTAAAAAAAAAATGATACCGACTTAAAAAAATTAATGAAAATTACGCAATAACTATCTTTAACTAATCAAAACTCAAGTACAAAAATAACTATAAATATGATACAAATACTTACCTGTATAGCCTATATAATTAATTTTGTCAGTCGCTGAAGTCGGTGCCAAAAAAACTAATAAACTAATAGACTTTCTGTTGTTGCACATTGATTTGACACCGACTTCAATAACTGTAAAATTCAATAATATAGGTATTTGTGTCGTATTTATAAAGTTATTTTTGCACTTGTGTTTTGATTAGTTAAGGATAGTTATTTCGTACTCTTCAGTGATTTTTTAAGTCGGTTTAATTTTTTTAATTAACTTTTTTTATTTCTCTCTTTTGGGTGACCTTGATCCTAAATAATTATCTAGAATGGTCTACAATTAACTTCTTTTCTAATTTCTAAATAAATATAAATACATAAAGGTTAAATACAGTTCGCGTTATTTGGTGTTATTCGGTGTATCTTCGAAATCCAAACTCCAATACTAGTAAAATTTAAATGGGACTAATTTGGAAGTATAACCTTTCAAAAAAAATTTCTTATATCGGTGTACAAATGGCAGAGTTCTGAGGTAACGAACATAAAAAAAATACAACTGAATAGAGAACCTCCTCCTTCAACTATAAGTACACATTAAAATACTATGGAATATAGATACACAATAAAAACTATTTTATTCTACGTATTAAATCGTAGAATGTTACTACACCGCTCAAACTGGACTTTTTATAGAAATAAGTATAAATTCATTTTTCATGCACTTTTATAAATTGTTATGAGAATAGAAAAAGGTGTGAGAAATGGCGGTACAACACTCAAAGTGACTGCCTAAAGACCAATTTAGAGGCGACCGTCTTTACCCTAAATGGCTTAAGAGCTATTATAAGTAAGATATCTGACCTTACTTTGCTTGTTATGTTAATAGTAAGTGTATTAATGAGTAACTACTATACATATACAAATAGAAAAATGTAGATTTTAAGCGTCAATTTTACGAAAGAAAAATATTTATTTTAAATATTACTTTGATTTTTTTTTTGACAAAAAACACTGTTTGCCATATTTAATGCTTAAATCTATAAAATAAAAATATCTTTTAAATATATTTAAGTATTTTTAAAAATATTATATTTAATGAAAATTAAGAAACTGTTGTAAACATTAATGAAACATTTCAGAAAATAACATACCTTCATACATAATGATATTATGAATATAGTAATGTTATGTAAGTAGGAAGCATATTAATGATATAGAATTGTACACATTTTAGGATAATTACATATTAACGTTTCGACAGAATTTATAATTACATCAAATATTTATAAGTGAAATGTGAAAATTTCATTGACTACTCAATACTCATATAACCGACCCATATCTTCAATTTATAAAATATATAAACACAACAAACATTCGATTTAATGATTCTTTAACACACCACAAAATATACTAACAAATTAATAATAAACAAATAAAAAACATACATTACAACTCGAGTATATGTCTATTGTAACATTAAATTAACATAGGCTCTTTAATTTGTTGTTTTAACTGACTTTAGAAAAAGGAGGAGGTTCTGTGTTCGTTTGCGTGTATTTTTTTTATGTATATTCGGGCATGACTTTTGTTCAAAAACCGAGTTGTATAATATTATTAAGATATGTATTATTCATAAAGTTATTTATATACTTGAGTAAGGATTAGTAAGGGATGGTTGTGACGTACTTTTCGATGTTTTCTTTTTGAAGTGGGTTTAATTTTTAATTTAAAAAGTTTTATTTGCTATTTTCATAAACAATATTTTAATATTTCATGAATTCATAAATACATACATAATTATGTATCGCGATACATTGCGTTTCGTCGTCTCTGAATACCTTTTTGGGAAAAAACCCGCGAGGATATGTATATAAATAACAAAATATGATTAAAATAATTTTGTTGTTGTGAGAATTTCATCCATTCCATTGTCCATTATTATTTTCAGTAACTCCCAGTCCTCTCCACTTTGATATACAAGAATTGAATCAGACCATTTCAAAGGTGAACATGTAACGAGAATTCCAAAGTTTCAGTTCTTATCCCCTGAGAATCAAGGATCGTGAACTCTGTCTAAATGTCACATAAACAAAATAATGAATGCGATTAGTTGAGACGACAAAAAAAGTATATTAATGTGGAATTCCTTTACCTTTCATAATATAAAAATCTTGCGAATTTTATGTATGTATACCATTTTCTAAAAATTATTACTCGCGTATTAAATTTAAAGTCATTGTATTAATTAAAATCGTGACCTCGCATAAATAATCTGTGCTTACCTGACAAACCTATATTGTGCCTCTATACACAATACGCGTATTAACAAACCCATCAAATAACTTCAACTTAATTGTTCCAATTAGCAAAATTAATTAAACGCTGTTAATTTTGGCCATTTAATAAAATGTGTGTATAGTTTTACACCCACCTAAGCATTTTATTATCACTACCTAAGGACATAGGCAGCCGTAGCAGTTAATTATACATTTATTTATTTATTAAATTTTATTATATAAAGTAGTATAGTACATACATACATACATACAAACCTTCACGCTATATCCCCAACGGGGTAGTTAGAGAGGACGGAGCGCCATGCGTCGCGGTCCTTACATACCTCTAGTATAGTATTTAACTAGAAAGCAGTCATTATAAAATATAAGTAACTCTAGAGGAAAATTACAGAATATTTTCATACCCTTTAATGCAGTGGGTACCCACCTACTTTAATAACCTTTTAAATGCAGGTCGTATGGGTACTTACCTACTTTAAAAACTGGTCAAGTACAAGTTGTCCTTGCGCTGTTAGTGTTCTGTACAGCCAGCTTTAATACGAAGTTTGCTATATATTTCTTTTTACTTAAAAATAAAAATATTATCTAAGATAATGCTATTTCGACAATTTTCCTTTGACCAACACCTTATTGTAAACATTCGTGATTGTTTACTGATTTTGGAATTTACTTTTGGAAGATAAGGTGGGTAATAGTAGTTTTCACGTTACTGAGTTAAGTTAATACTCAGGTATTCGTAATGTACAGATAATTGTAGTAATATGTACATTTCTTACAAATGCCACAGGATGAATTGGAAGAATAACCAGTCCATACCCTTATTAGTTACCCCCAGATTGTAGCCGGGAGTCGAACTCAGAATCATCGACTTGGCAGGAAACCTGTTCATATTTAAAAAGGTCGCATTTTCTATATAACGGTATTGTAGAAAATGTTTTTATCTATATCGTGAATATCGACATTTTCACAAAAGAATAGCGATAGGAGATAAAAATATCAAATATACTACCAAAAGTCGGACACGACCTGGCAACTAAATGCACTAAACTTATTTGATCTGATTCTTGCATTTATTAAAAACGATTACAACACAAATTATTATATTTGGTAACTAGAAATAAAACCAGATAAAATCACCGAATAACTTCGTATCTCTTTTCAAGCGGTTATGGAAAGTCTATTGGCCACTCCACAGTTCACATCCTGTGTTCTCTATGTTGTTACTTTTTTTAAAGACGAGAAAATATGATAAAGATTATTAAATCTGAAGTCTATATGTCAACAAAAAAGAACTCTATTTAATATCATTTACTAATTTCACTACATATTTTCAGCTTTGTTATAAAAATCCAGAGCATAATCGAGATAACTTCAAAATTAATTTGTGTAAAACAGTTTAACGGAAGCGCCGTTTCGAGAAAAACTCATTAAGCGAAAAACTTAGTCTCTAAGAAGACTTAAGTAACTAAACATAGTTGTTTATTGGGGAAGTTGTCGACATTACAGAATGTAATTACTAATTTGGACAAGTTTAAAATTTTGTGGTGATTACATACATATTTGTCATTCTCACAACTATGTCACAGACACATCATATCGACAAATATAGATCAATATTATTATTCATCTGTATACATAAAACTTTACAATAGATATCATATCATATTCCCACTGTATCTAGGGGTAGTCAGAGACGATGAAGCGCCAAGCTTCGCCATCCTTGTGTACATCTTGCGCTTCATCAAAAATCTGATCATTCTCTTCACACACTTTCGCATAGGTATTTTTGCTTGATATAAACTTTTAAAACTTCGCGTTGCTTTATAGACGGGAATTTAATGATTACCTTTTATTTTGGCTTGACGTTTCGACCAACTTGCATCGGCCGTGTTTTCAAGCAAAATTTTTGCTTGATATTTCCGTCAATAATAGACAATAGTAATTAATAATTAATTTTAGTAAACACATTATTTCTTCATATCCTTTACATACTTATTTTAAGTGATACATATATTCACGCTGTATCCCTGATGGTACGTCAAGCATCGTGGTCCTCGCATACTTCTTTCGCTTTCTCAAATCTAATCATTCTCCTCACACACTTTATTTGAGTACTTTGTGAGAGAGTGTTTTTGACATTTCCGTCAGTGTTAACTATGGCTATTTGATGTTCATAAGTCAGCGTTGGTCCCTTGCGCTATAGATTTTTTGAAACAATCGCGATTCACTCGTTCTAAGCTTTTCTTAAATTCCGTAAGTAAACAATTGGTTACCTATGTTGATTATTCTCACAATTATTAATAATATTGAGTCTGTTAAAAATAGTAGTTTTCGTTAAAGGTCATAGATTATATTTATTTCTCTCGACTACAACACCAAAATCCCGACATTTTACAATTTTTTCCGGTAGTTATTTCGGTATTCCCATCTGATAACCCAAGGCCTACCTGATGTTGAGCGGTTACCGTAGCTTATGGGCGCCTGCATGACCAGGGGCTTAAGTTACGCGTTTCCGACCTGAAGAAGCCCATGCTGTAGTCTCTTGAGAAATCCTCGGCAGTACGCTCATTTCAAAAACTCTGTGTTCTAGAATGAAAGTTTCTTTAAAACTATACTGTGCGTAACCATTTTGGTTCCAGTGTGAGGATGAATTACTAATGATTTGACACTTCAAATCACACTGTGAACATCATGTCAAACAATTCCTCAGAACAGTCCATTTTACAAGCACTAGAACACACACAAGGAGGCGAAATTACTTCTAATACTCGTATTTAAAAGTTTGAATCCGCTTGTATAAGCTTGGGATCGTCGACATTCTCACAGCTTCCCTATGAATCGAATCAAAAGGTGCAAACTGGTATGCAGGTGCTCCCGCCCATAGGTGAGAGCAGTACTCCATACGAGGCTGAACTTGCAACGTATATAATAGTAATCTCTACCCTGAAGTGACATAATGCTTCGAACTGTTGAACACGCCAAGCTGTTTAAACGTCGGCTTGACCTTATCTTCCGAATGACTTCGGAACTGAACGTAGGAGAAGATGTCGATACCAAGGATTCCAATACGCTCGGAGGTATAATAGTAAAGGACGCGTTTCAGAGTTGCAGAGCCACATCAGCACAGAACAGTTTATCGTATAACCTTCTCTAATATATAAAAATTACCTAATGTACCGCACTCGTAATAATTTTCGTATAAAATACGTTATATATCTTATTCTCAACGATCTCAGATCTCTCAGATTTTTTTCAGAAAGATGTGAAATCAATAGTCCCTCAAAATTACATAAATATTAAAACGATACTTTCTTTGAACGACATAACACTACGAAACTGTACTTTTGCGGCCAAGGTTAAAAAGTGACACAAAGTGACGCGTTATATATATTTTTGAATAAGCGATTTGAAAAAGCTTTTATTGGGGTGAAGATCCCAAAAAGGTTTTTGGACTGACCATTTAAACCCCAAAATTAGTTTCTGAAATTATTTACTACAACTAATTTCGTAAACTAGTTTTTCAGAAATACGACTGTGACAGACATACAGAAATACACCGAAGGAATTTTAGGAATGTTCCGTTTTCGTAATTTTAGAATAGAACACTAAATCGTAAACATTGTTACGCCCAATGGCTAGTGATATTTCATAAAACAGCATTAAAACTGACTTAGTACAATTTAAATACTTTTGTGTAAATGGTTAGAATTATAGTTTTTAATTCCTCAGAATTATCACCCGATTATAATTATTCTGAGTGATACTGATGAACTACTCTTCTTCCAGTGCAGCCAGTTCATGTGATAAGGTTTACTACACTTCGCCACCAAATACATTTTGCTAGAAATGGCTAGAATTACATTAATTAGAATTAGATACAAAGTTGGCGTAGAGCGCTGTTCATCCCGATTTTCTGTCATTTTTCAATCATGTTTTCAAGTTAACAAATTCATAAACAGAAACATGATTTTTGTTTATTTAGGAGTAACGTATTTTTATTACATAGCTTACTCTGATAATTCTTGCATAATACAAATAAATTTACTCATACCGTTACGACGAGATAATAAGTATCCTCACGCTATATATCCCTTACTTGGTATACAAAGAGGACGGTGCCGCGGTCTTTACATAATTCTTTCCGAAGTAAGCGAATACTTTTGTCATTTCCATTAACTAAAACTGGCTGTTATTATTTTATTTTTATTGGCTTCTGTTACTGCTCACTTTCCCTTTATAAAATCAATGATAACTCCAAATAACACAAAATCAGCACGGACGCTGTTTAAATAAAAAATAAATGCACTTATCTGCTCTACACATCGGTCGCTACTCGCTCTATCAGCCCGATTTAGTATATACATATGTATGCTGGTAGAAGCACGATATTACAATATCAAAAAGGTCCCTGTTACGTTAGATACATTCTGTGAAATCTATTGATAAGCCCTGTTTATTCGATCTTATAGTTCATTGTTTTCTTTTTAATGGTTTTTTTTTTAACTTACACGTAAAAGCAAATAAAATTCTTATAATATCGGTTATCCGTCTGTAGATCCGTTTGTTGGTCAGTAAATTTCAAATTTCTCACGTATTTCTCAGAAATGATGCAATGTACACACTTAAAATTTGACATCAGCGCCAATCCAAGCCAGCAATCAGGGTAGAACGAGATTGTCTTTCAGCGCCCTTTCGTTGAGGTTTTTACATCACATAAATTGCTTTTCGGTTTATTTTAAATATATAATAGTTACTATTTTTCTTAATTTACTTTTGTTATAAAAATCAACACTTATTCAATCAACACCTACTTTCTGCTCAAAATTATTTCTCGCATTTGGCATTTTGGTGCCCCTTGCCACCTATGCACCTAGAGCTGGGTTTCTTAAAATGGGGTCCACGGCCCCCTTATGGGTCCGTAGCATGTGTACCAGGGGTTGCAGCAGCTCAGTTAACCCTAAACACATTTATTAGGAAACTTTGCAACTCACGAATCATTTGTTTGACCGCTCTCGCTAGCAGCTAGCGGTCAAACAAAGGATTCGGCTAGCTAGCAGTGCTTCTTATGTGATAAAGTGCTTGCTAATGGAATATAGAGTATGAAGCCAACTAAGTTGTCAGAACATCTAAGGACTGTCCACCCTGGAAACATTTCTGATAGCATCGACGATTTTCACGCTAAAAAGGCTCGGTTTGAAAAAGCCGGCACATTACCTAAACTTGGATTCATCTCTACACAAAAACCATGTCTTGAAGCATCCTACAAATTCGCTTATCGTATTGCTCAACAAAGAAGCCACACACTGTCGCGGAAACATTGGTGAAGCCTTGTGTACTGGATATTGTGGAACTTGTGTGTGGTAAGGATCAAAGAAATAATGTCGAAGCTGTTCCCCTATCAAACGATGATTCATACTAGAATTGTGGAAATGTTGTCAAATGTTTTAAAGCAGATTATTGAAGAATTGAATTCTTCGCCGTTTCCGTTCTGTATGCAATTGGATGAAAGCACAAATGTATCACAATGTAGCCAGCTCTTGGTGTTTGTCCGTTACGTATACCAGCATGAAACGCGAAGTATCAAAGAAGAGTTCTGTTTTCGACACTCACTTTTGGAAACTACAAAGGCTTCAGATGTCTTTGAACATCGCCTCGCTCTCCCTCCAAAATTCGCAAGCATTAATTTTTTTATTAGATTTCAATCTTTTTGTCAAACATTTCTAATATTTCTCAAAACACTTAGGCACTAATAAACTTGTTAAATTTATGGCTATACTATTAGCTCGAGACAAAGAACTTGCACATGTGGCTCTCGTTTTCTCCAAACTTGTCTTTCAATTACTTGGACGTTTGTAAATGCTAAAGCATGGTTTATGAGACGGTCTAATATAACAAAAAATTGTAAATCGTTTTGTATTGCATTCGCTTTCCCATGGTACTTAGAACAACAGCTTTCGGCCTTTTGTTACTTTAGATTTGGCTATTCATCAAAGTACGTACAGGTACTGTGTATATAGTCTGTTATTATACGCGCTTATTTATAGCCTGAAATATGCCTATTTTTATATAGGACTACCATAGTCTCGTTACAGTACTTGGCAATTTTTTATTTTTTAGCAAATTGTAGTTACTCTGATATTGATTCGTCAAACGGCGACTTGAAATCGTAATTATTACAAAAGTCTAATAAATAAAATAAAAAATATTTTATTATGTCGATTAGTCAAACCAGAGACAGGGTGATCGAAAAAACCTAATCAGAACATTATGTAATAAAATTACAGTAACAATATTTGTTTCACACCTAAAACAAAAATTACCCACAGTTGCGGCGATTTGCCCATTCAAAACCGTAATCTCGTATCACTAGCTAATTCAACTGACATAAAAAATTAGAAAATAAATACCTAATCGTTTTTCTCAAAAAAACGTTAATAAATTTTATGACTTACCGATGGAAATATATCTTTAGGTTCTTGTAAGATTTATTTGCATAGTTGCGAGAAATTTCACAGCACGAACCGATGTAATAATTTATTATTGACAAGCTCAATACGCGTAATGTTTCCAATAACACTGAATAAGGTGAGACGTATGTTTCAGTAGACATTTTTTTGAGTGTTTCCAAGCAACCAAGGTGGTATCTGTACAAGTAAATAATCAAAGAATTTATATTATGGAAGACTCGAAGAAATACTCAATCATTGTCTGAAAATGTTTTGATGGCTTATTTCAATGAATTACGTGTGAGTATAGGCCGTTCTCAATGTGGTCAATATATTCGATGTTAAAAAGCACTCTAAACCAATGACATCGATTTAACAAAATACATAAAATTACATGTATTTTCGAAACGACAGTCAGATGGGTATACAAGCAAGAATTCAGAAGTATTCACTGCAGCTAACGTCGAAACATTTTTATTGACGCGCCAGATGAAAAAGATTTAGTAACTAAGGTACGTTTTAAAACTTTTCTTTACTTTAAACCTTTCTGTAGACACTTACATACTTATTTGCTATGATAGTTTAGGCAATGCTTAATTTAGTAGGTAGGTACCTATATTTGATAGTTAATTGGTCATTTATCTGTATAGAACTAAACTAAATAAAGCATACTTAAATTACTTGTATTTTATTATAGGCTTTATATTCATTTTTGGTACATCTGGGGCGTGCAGACGACAAGAATTAGCCAACATAAATGTGAGCGATATCGAAAACCATGGTTTGAAACCAAAACTTAGTGCTTGTCAAGATACCTGACACAAAAACCATAATCCCTCGTACATTCACCATACATGGTGAGTTTTACGCAATTGTCAAGAAGTTTCAAGCTCTAAGAATTACAAACTCAAAGAGTATCAGATTCTTTCAGAAGTACCAAAACGGTAAATGCATGCGGCAAGTCGTTGACGTTAACAAAATCGGTAGTGTTTAGTGTACCAAAAGAAATAGCCACGTTCTTGAAATTGGAAAATCCGGCTAGTTGTATCGGTCACGGCTTTAGAAAAACCTCTGCAATATTATTAGCGAATTTCGGAGCTGATATCATTCGAAATGCCACGGACGATTGTGCTCTAATAATGTTGAAGAGGGTTATATTGAAGACTCGGTGCACAATAAAATTGAAATAGGTGACAAGATATCAAAGTCTATAAATATAAATAATGCTGTGGAACCGCGCCCTTCTACCTCACGCGAAAACGTCCAGCCACCGCCGCCGCCGCTGCAAGCTCCGCCGCCTCCGCCGGCACCGCCGTCGTCGCCGACGTTTTCGCCACATTTCCCCGTTCAACATAATACGTGTGCTTCCAAAGCACCAAATTTCACTGAATTTCAATAATTGTTCAAATTTTACTATTAATTTCCAAGAGTAATGACCTATCTGTATAACTTCTTTTTTGCTATTAAAAATAGTTCAATGAAAATGTTTGTTTCATTACCTATTGTTTTCTCGCAAATGTGTTGAGAAACTTTGTATAACACACGTGCGGAAATTGGTAATTTACAAACTCATGACTATGGTAAGCCCTCGACTTCGTCTCGGGTTTATATTCGTCTACTCATTTGTAAAAACAAACTTACCGCACTAGTATCATAAATAACTATTACGGCGACTCGCTATTTTGATTCCAGAACGGAGCCAAGGATTCTAAAGTAGAATCCTCGATGCAACGAGGGATTCTGAAGTAGAATCCTTATCGCAGAGGGATTCAATGTAAGTGCCCGAGGTAAAATAATTTTACTACCAAGTGAAACACTACTTTTCATTACGCTCTATGAAAAAATAAATAAGAGGTGCTGTAAAAAGGTACAAATAATTTTATATTTTAAAACTTTTTATTTATTTTTCTCACTTCTTCCACGTAATCAACCAGCAACATTTTTCATGCAACATTTTCGTTTAACCTCCTTGATTTAACTTCTCATTTCTCTATGAAAGTCTCTAAGAGAAAAGGCCATGAGAAGCCCATATTTTGGTCGCACTAATCGATGAACTAATCATCGTTTTCTAACAAACGAACTGCTATTTTTCCACCTTTTCACTATAATTGTGCTATAATTAGACCATTCTCTTCTTCGAGCTTTTGCGCCTATACATTCTCAATACAAACAAACGCAAAAACATACAAACCCGCGCGCACTAGTTTATCAAAAAAGAGTTATTTTCGTTTATTAAAACTATAATCAATTTTAATAAATCCAACTGACATTTGAATAATGTGTTTAGATTACTTTGCACAGAAAATTTAGAGGCATTAATCGATTCCGTTAGTCCGAAAAATGTAAATCTCTGTTTTAAAAGAGGTTCATTTAATTTTTTTTTCTGTTGAAAAAGTTAACCAATCGTGTATTGCAACTGGTAAAATGAATTTAATGAAATGAAGAATCAGGAAACTAAATATCGTTTTTATACGTTTCGTAATCACTTAGAAAAATTAACATCCCTACCGTCAAAATTTCGTCGCCTTAATCATCAGTATTTTTATAAAAAATATTATCACGTGTTGTAAATCTAATATTATAAGATTTAAATATTACGTAACAAGCATTTTCTGATACACATCCGTCACAGTACTAATATTAGTCGCCATTCTCCATCTGAATATTTTGTTCCAAATGCTGATCTTCACATCAGATTTATTTATGAACGAGAAAAGCTTTTCCATCAACGTTACCTTCATCGTTCTTTCGTATTTCGCTAAGAATTGTTGTAGAAAATTGCTATCAGAGAATTATTTATGAGCTATCTCAAAATGTACCCACCTATACGTCACACTTTACGCGTAATGTACGTCATACATTACAAGAAAAAAATACTCTGCACTACCTATACTCTTATTTTCTTTTATCTCAAATTGAACTCGAGTCCTACTACTGCACTACTGCCTAATAGTAGGAAATATTTTGGACAAGAATATTGCCACCATTTGTGCAAAATTTCAGATCGATCGAGAGGTCATAGATAGATAAGTTAATATATATAATAAGATAATAAACATAACATAACTTCACGCTGTATCCCCAACGGGGTAGTCAGAGAGGACGGAGCGCCAGGAGTCGCGGTCCTTACACACCTCTTTCGCTTCCTCAAATCTCATCATTCTCCTCACACATTTTCGCCTAGGTATGCGGGTGCTTTTGACATATTGACTTGAATTTGACTTTTGTAATAAGATAATGTTTCATTTAAAGCTGTCGTGTTTGTCTGTCCATATGTATGTCTTTCCATATGTCACAACTAATTTCATTCGTCGTTTTTACACCTATTAAGCCAAAATTTGGCCTAGAGATATCATTTAATAACCAAAAACCAGAAATGAGAAACAAAAAATTTAATAATTTTTATTTTTGACCCAATCTTTTTTTTATTTCAGTTTTTTTCATACCAACTGGCCACAAAACCCTACATTAATGCGTTTCCGATCACACTTGGTCAGTTTTTACAACAGCAATAGGGTTAACAGATGAAAAATTTTATAACACTTTGTTCTAATTTATTAATTAATTATAATCCAATTATTATTGATATTGCTAATCTTATAAATTTAAAAAACTTATACATTGTCAACTAACACTGTTATTTACAACTTTATTATAAATTATCAACTAACCCTATTGCTGTTGTGAAAACCGGCCTAGTGTGCATAGGATTGGAAACGCATGTATGTACTCGTATGTATAACATACTACATTCTACATACTTAGAAAAAATAATCAGTAAAGTTGTTTCAATAAATATCTATTGAAATTGTAATTTTTTTTCCTATATTAATAATAATATTTTTAGAAACAATTCTATTTGTTTCTACACTTGCGGTCACAATGTTGCTCTCAAGCCTAAGCATCAAAAACAATCTGAGGTTCGACGGGGCTCATTTCCGTATTTAAATTTAAAGTGAAGTGAGCCCGGTATGCAAAATGGAAGCTTTAATGGAATGGTAAACGTTTTCACCGCTAAAGGAAGAGTCTTTAACCATAAAATGGTCGAGGTTTACCCAAAAGTTGAGTAAGGGCTTGACATCGTCCCTCATGTAACAAAAAACCTTATTAACTCACCGTCAGTTAATGCTTCTATTGCATTTTCATAAGATATACACACATGATTTTTTGTAAACAATGTAATAATATTTAGTAATGAGATTTTATCTTCATTCATTCTATCTTAATGCATAACCAATGTATTTTATCTTATACTTAACGAACATGTACATGTGATTTAATTGATTAAAATTACTAAGATTCAAAAAATATTCAAGATGGCAATATATAAATTACGTATTTACAACTGCTATTATTCTTAAAGTAAAAGTAGGTACATATTATAATTAAAGATATGTATGTATTTAGTCAATACAATGCAAAAAGCTTTTCCTCTTCTGTAACATGGCAATCTGTTTAGCAACTTTAAACCAATTTTAATCGGAATGGTCTTTTTGACATCGGGAATCTTTGATTATTATTTTACCAGGGAATATTCAAGCTATTAGGCTTCATTTACTCTAGGTAAGCCAATATGTCTAAGAGATTACCAACATCATGTCTCTGGAATACAATAACTAAATCTATTAAATCTGAATCAAAATTAAAAATTATTTTATGCATATGGGTAAATCTAAATTGTTAAAATACTTACATATTATGAATATAAGTTAAAATATTTCAGAAAATTATTTCATTTACCTATTATATAATATATTATATATGTATGTTTATGTACCTGTTTTTTTGGTAAGGAGTAGAAACCTAAATATAGGTACTTACCTGACACTGGGGGTGAGACTAGGTTATGTGCACCAGTAAAATATAAATAAAACCACTAAGAACAGTACAATTCGGGCGATCGCGTCACTGAAGCGATCCCTTCTAGGCAACCTCTCTCTCTCAAGCTCAAGCTTCGCAGTCGCTTTGATCATTTATAAACCCTAAAATAACTAATATTTTAGTAACAGATCATGCGTTATATTGTATTTCAGGGAAATGAATGTAAATTTATATTTATTTACTCAGGTGCGTAAAGTTTTATACGTACATGGGTACGTGAGTGGGTGGATGAGTACGTGGGATTTCGAATTTATCTAAATTAAGATACGAAATAAGTAAATAGATAACAACTTCACGCTTCGCAAGTAACTTTTAACAAATTGTTGTTTTAATGTAAACTTATTTACATTACTTATTTACAGATTTAGCATTTAGTAAAATTACAAACAATATTAAAATATTAACTCTGATTCATTGAGTTATCACCGGATAATTATTAATTAATATAATAATTATAATCGGCGTTCGACTTCAGCACTAAATTCAATTAAACATAATTATTTCAGTATATTTCTAGATCTTTAATCAAGTCGTAGATGAATATTTTGTTATTTTGTACAATAATTGTTTTAATAATAACTTTTTAATAAAAAATTATACCGACGTCATAAAAAATAAAAAGAGAAAAATGACAATTTTCCAATTTTGAGTCTGTACTGAACTAACAAACAGCAAAGGCAATCTAAATAAGTACTAAATATTAACATAAAAGACAACATATTCAAATATCTATACTTTTATACTAGTATTATAAAGAGGTAAACTCTGTTTGTTTGTATATAATCGATAAACTCAAAAACTGCTCAACTGATTTCAAAAATTCGTTCATTTATAGAAAGCTACTTTATCGACGAGTAAAATGGGCTGTATTGTATTTTCAAAATAATTTCTACCCGAGCGAAGCCGATGCGGTTTGCTAGTAATTAGTATTTTTGTATTGCTAGTAATAATATTGCATCCCATTGACTATAAATAACTCCAGACGCCGTGTCCGCACAGCATCGGTATGGCGAATCAGATAAGTTGACTCACCTGTGGATACATACGACACACATTTATTATCAGGTAAGCTGTTCGGCCGCCATTTCGTTAGAAAACAGCTGTTACACGTGTAGACGTAGCAGCTATTTTCTAACGAAATAAAATATAGATTTTATGTGCCTCACTTCCTGTCTGGAGTTAAGTCTATGATTGCATCTTTATTTGTTTAAATTGTACAAAGTTCACTTTGTTTTTATTCTTTTGAAGTCCTTATAATTGTTCTATAAAAAAATGAATGATTCTTAATTTTTTAGTTTTGATACCTCACACGACGAACCCAAACAAAAAAATGTGATTAACTTTTTAACTAACTCCTAAGTCTAAATTCAACCTATGGTTTAGGCTTATGTTTTACACTTACGTAAAACTGCAAAAAGTATTATCAAAATATATAAACTGTAGAGATCTTTGTACTTTATATATCATCAGATTTTAACTACACTCATCAAAAGTGTCTAGGGATCAAGTACGTTTTAGAGTATCGCCGCAATTGAGAATTATTATTTTAACTTTTTTGGATCGTTATTGATTCTTTTTAGTGATTTTCACTATTTGAATAAAGAATTTTCTTTAAATTTTGATTAAAAATAAAAAATGAACTGTCAATCTGGATTCCTATAAAAATGTGTAATAGCGTTTGTACAAAACTATTACAATTTCTGCATCGAAACTGAAAAAAATTGCATCGATATGGAGTGACGACATCTTTTGACACGAGAAGTGATCATGAGAGCCGTCGGAATGTTGCAAGCTGGTTACAGGCAACGTACTGTGGCTGTGGCTCTTGGCACTACACAGAGCATCACAAGCCGTATCTGGACACGCTATCGTATCACGGGCAGCATGGCGTGATCTCGTATCACCACTCGCAGACAGGATCGGTACATCCAAAATATTGCTCGACGGAATCGTACTATGACGGCCATGATGTTGGCTACGAGGCTCCACAGCTCTTTAGGCTTGCTGATAAGCGACAAAACCATCCGAAATCGTTTACGTGAAGTGAGTCTGCGTTTTCGAAGGCCGCTGAGAGTTCCGCCTATAGCACCCTGCAATCGTAGGGCCCGTTTACAATGGGCTCGCGAACACAGAAATAGGGAGGAAGAAGACTGGCGTTGTGTTTGCTTTTCCGGTGAATCTCGTTTCGGTATGAGGGCGGATACAAGACGTACTCGAGTTTGGAGGACCTCAAGAACGTTTGAAATTTTGTCAGGAAGTTCATTCATATGGAGGGGGAACAATAATGGTTTAGGCCGGTATTTGGATCGGTGGAAGAATCGATCTCGTTTGGATTAGGGGCAACCTCAATGCTCAAATTTATACGGAGAGGATTGTTTCAGACGTGATCATCCCTCTGCGAAGCCGGTTGGATGATTCGTTTTGACTAATGCACGACAATGCACGTCCACACACGGCTAGAGTCGTAACACACGCTCTTGCCGACGCTCGCATCAACGTTCTGCCGTGGCCTGCTCATTCGCCAGAACTCGACCCAATTGAGCACGCATGGGATATGCTTCAAAGAAGAGCTCTGCCGAGTATGGATGCCGTGCATACCCCACAACAACTTTTTGACTTGTTAGAAAGAATGTGGGCGGCCATTCCTCAAAGTGATTTTGATGAACTCATTTTAAGTATGCCAAATCGCTGTGATTGTGTAATTCGTGTCAATGGTGGAAACACAGATTATTAATTTTTGTATCTTCACAATAAAAATTTAAGAAATCCTCATTTTTGCCTTTTTTTGCCATTTAATTGACGGCATTAACTTAGGTTAATTTCCCACAATTTGCAAAAATTGTAAATTTTCTTAATTTTCACAAAATATAGGGAAAACTTGTTAACTTAAACATAGGAATTAAAGTAAGAAGACTAGATTTTATAAATATTAATTGGATATTTTTTTTAGTTAAAAATGTACTTGATCCCTAGACACTTTTGATGTGTGTATATAAACCTTCAAATAAAATAAGCATTAAAATCGACTCATCCAGTAAAAAGTTATCTATAGTATCAGGAAAAAATATTTGCGTCGAATAGAGAAACTCCATCTTTTTTAAGTCAGTTAAAAATAAACAAACATTCATTAAATAACCACACGCAAATACCTAATTTTTACAAGCTATGACCGTATTCAGACGGTCTGACTATATATTATTTCTTTTCCATTGACTACGCGTGGTGACTAATGCTTCTACTCAGTGACCTCATATTTAGCGAGGCTTTGTCTTGAATCTTTCGCCATTAATCTTTCTTTTTATATGGGCCAATACTTGAGAGTCATGAGTAAGCCACCTTTGAACCTCACACTGAATTTGTTTGAATAAATCCTCAAAAGTGAAATTGGAAAATTGTGTGCGTGCTGCCACGACGTCATACATTTCACACTTTTGTTAGAATTACTTCCCATTTAATAATTAATGTGATTGTTATTAATTGAAAGAACATATATTTTGCTGTCGTTTTGTGTGTAGTATTTGCTATCGGATTCAATATATCTAGTTTCTAATTCACTTTAAATGTTATTAATTTTAAATGTAATTTTCTGTTCCGTTATTTACTTAGGAATATAATTAGTAATTGTTTTAATTTTGAACATTTCCACGGGTAATTGGAAATGTTCAAAGTTATATCTTTCCGAAAAAATGCCTATTAAAAGAATTAAAAGCAACAAAATAAGAAATTTATACAGATTTTATACAACACACCCTATAGACAACAACGACATATAGAAAAAGAATTGAAAAGAATATAAATGTAATCTCAAAATGATGAAGAATGTAAAAGTTGAAAATGTGATTACAAACTAGGAGCAAAATAACTTGAGAGTGACAGTAAGAGTGATCTTTCAAGAAAACACTTCGATTTTAAAAACGCCTTTTGCCCGGAGGTGAAATCGACCCGAACAAGTGTAAAAACGTCGTCTGGATTTTTATGATACCACTGGATCGATCGTAATCAACGAATTCGGAAATACTATGGAACTCGCATTCATTTAAAAATATGACAAAATGCAAACCCTAATCAAGAGGGTGGGACTAAAAAACCACAATTTACGCGCTACTTAGTCTACCGTGCGCTCAGTGACAGCCGTCGCAAATGAAATTGGTTTGTTGACGTGAAAACTGGCGACATGTAAATTAAAAACGACCTCCTGTGTGGTTAAGCGGTGTAGAAGACAGAAAGAAGTCATGATATGATAACTTATCACATGTAAATAAAATAATTGTACGTTTACAAGAAATTAAATAAAAATATTGTGATTTGTATTGTGCAACTAGTAGCCAGCCAGTTTTTAGTACGTAAGTCGTTTTTATTGTATTTTTATGCTAAGATATGGGAATTCTCTTTAATGAATTGGATCTTATAAATTTATACCTTTAACTTTACCAAAAATGAGCTTCGGTGATTACGGAATAAAGCAGATCGCTTAGAAAGAAGAGAAGCTGACTGGATACCAAATAAAGCCTATATATTTTGAAAATGAAGAAATCTATTCTTGTAGAGGCATCGCATGTTATCTAATTGAAGACCGAAACCTTGCAGTCGTTCTAAATCGATATTTCTCGAGAACTGTAGATTGAATAGACATAATTACAATTATTAAAAGCAAACAAGCTAGAAAACCAGATTGCGACACTATTTAAAAAAAAAGTATTTTAAAAGAGTAATAATTACTAGCTCCTCTGTACTGTTTGATAAAAAAAAGATTCTTTATTAAATTCTACAAGACACAGACTTAATAAATGAATTACACTCTAAGACTAAAGTAACATAACACATCGAAAACTTATAAATAAAATGCAGCTGAACTCGTAAATATGCTTTTTTACCTTTTCAAATAATTTTAAATATATTCTCATATGAGAGAATCAAAATAAAAAACTATTTAACTTCACGTAAATAAGTTAAATAAATATTACCAATTTCTTGCGATGCGATGTGTAATAAATGCATAAAAACGTTCTCGCTTGTTAGCACTTTCCCGTGCAATCACGTGATCAGTGATCACGTATTCCTGGCATCCAGTCGCCGTTGACTTTGGAATGTAATATGAAACGTTTTAAACGCCACGCTTCAGTTGAATAAAAATCGTGCGGGTTTAAAAGAGAGTTCATTTTAAAAGTTGAGGTTTGAGTTTGCAACCTTTCCTGTTACTGAGTATTTGAATCAGACTCGCGGTACCGTATTTCCGAATTGTTGATCATCATCGTTAATTTCGTCTTTGTTATATTTCTCAAGTTCATGATTTTACGATACCATGTTGTTTCAAGTAAATTCCTAATTTTATAAGTGAATGTATAATACATAATTATGTATATAAGGTACTTAATACAAATAAGGCCTATTCTCGAATTAAAACCAAAAGAAAACCCAGTTAAATCTAAGTTTATGCGTACACAGAGCTCGTTGACGCGTGACGATTTTTAATTTGTCAATGTCATCTATGAAATGAATGATTCCCTGGATTATTACGATATGTGATATCGCAACCACATACAGAACACGTAACAATTATTGAAAAATTGAGTACTTCTGTGAAATAAAACAGGAATAACACAAAATACTAAAATAAGTCAACAGCGTACTACACAACCATATAATGTACTCTGTGCTTCACAACGTAACGACTGGTGACGACCTGTCATTCAAAAATGGTTACAATAGCATCTCGTTTGCTGTCCCTTTTCTACTCGTGCCACTATCATAAAAGATTGCATTCTCATTCACACTCTTTGTACGTCTATAATACGCCAGTACATTATACTAAATGTATGGTGCAACGTCTAAGATTCTAAACGTATGCATACGCACTAACCCTATGAATAGGTACGAAATGCGCAAGCACTTAACTTTTCAGTGTTGACTTTTACCTACATTTAATCAGAAAATATCGAAGTTGAATGAACAAAAGATAAAGAATAATTTTGTTTTTATTTTTTACACTTATATTTGTCGAGATATCAGCATTTTAAATTACGTAGGCCTTATTTATATCAAGTACCTTATGCAAATCCGGGTGAGTCCAAAATTTAGGAGAATTAAATATTTCTAATCTTTATTTGATGCGATTTATATGAGTTAATTTCTTTTTTTCATTTCATAGTCGAATGTAATATACAGAATATAACATTAAAAGCGAAAGAGTATTTTTGTATAATCCGATTCATCCTGAAGAAATAAGTATGATAGTATTTATTCTACTTATTCTGTGAAAAAAAATTTTGACATCTGTTTACAACATTATGAGTAAACATATATTAGTAATATTCCCTCAAAGTTATTCCAATATTTAACATAAGACTCAATCGCAATATATTTTTACGCGTATATTTAATGTACGAAATTTCTACATAAAATAAAAATACCTACTCACCTAACAAGAAACATTGTAGCAAGTTATATGATACAAATAGCGTCCGTTTACGAAGACACTGAAACTCACTCACAAAAGAATAGGTTTTATTTATCTCCAACAGATTAGGGTAAATTTAAGTGTATTGAGGTTGAAAATATAACATAGGGTTACCAAACACAAAAAATTAAAATCTGGATTCTCCGTTAAAAGGTAAATAGGTATCGTTTCAAAAATCTGTCTACATCTTTTCTTACAAAAAAAGCACTGGATGGTTTTAGTCATTGTTAATTGTTGTTATTTTTTTATATTAGTGGCTTCTCGTGTATAGGAACTCTCTCAATGAGAAGTTATTCATGAGAGACCACGTAAGTACATAAAGTACATAGGTGATATCGGAAAAATGCCAAACATTGTTGATTAACATGTACTTTAAGAGTTTGACTTATTTGAAACGCTGACCACTCGTTCGTTCGCTGTTATAATTTCAGTACATAAAATGTAAGTAGTATAGGCCAAACAGTCCGGACAAGTAGTTATCTACTATTTTGGCCGAAAACCGGTGAATTATAAAATGCCAAATATGTCCGAATAAAGACGAACACTTGGTAACTTGTTGGTAACCCTAACTACGACATTATAATAACACTTTTCTGTACATTTTATAATATTTGTCACCTAATGTATTACCTACCTACTCCTTAAATAATATACCCACTCCAACAAGATTTTAATCATCCCGAAAACTAAAGTTTAATAAATTAAGCGTCCGAAACTGACGTAATCAAACCTAAGAATTCAGTATTTCATTTAATTTCGGTGAAAGTAAATTGGAGTGGTAATTAACATAAAAATCCGAATATTTGTGCTTAACGAACAGTTCTTCCGTGACAACTTGCTTTTAGCTTATTAATTCAGTACAAATCAGCACATTTTAGAATAAAAAATACTTTAATACTCAAAACCATAATGCCATAACATTTTCACTAGTAATTTTATTGTACTAGTAAATGACGTTATCATAATATAAATTCAACTTCAATTCAGGCGATATGTTTTATAAAGAGCACAGAACGAGCAAAATAAAATCAATACTTGCCGTGACATATTTACCTACATATTTAGGCACATAACCAAACATACTGTGTATAATCTTACACGTATGTCGGAATTCAGGTTCAATATATGTACATTGTTTATGGCCAAATTTTATCGGCAGACAAAGAGCTAGGAAGTCGTATGATTCTCTGCAACCACATCATCTGAAGAAATAAACAGCGCAATCATTGGGAATCATCGGGAGAGATTTGGGAAATAATTTGGCCGGAAAGACTTTTCAATTTTGAATCATTGTCAAAATGTTCGTGTAGCGATTTTAAAACACTGCGGTAGTAAAAGTATTATGTAGGTATAAACTGAAGTAGCACTGCTAGCATTTCATAGGCGCACTTCCGTGCAGTGCTAGTGAGTTCTGGTGTATCCTGTAATGCAGAGCACCTCGACGTGTGTCGAGGACGATGGGAGATTGAGCAGGTAAAAGTCCCACATAACAGAGTCCAAAAAAGGACTCAACACATATTGAAACATAATAAATAAGTATGTAGTGGAAACACATATAATTAGACAGTACCTGGGCAACCGAGCTTTACTCCGTGTCTTACAAAAAAATCACAAAAAAAGTCTGATCACATTGCAGGATTCGAATCCGCGTATTTCAGCTTGGTTGATCTACGCTCTAGCCACTGTACTACTAAGAAGGTAAACTCTGCAGTGAAATCAGAAGAGTTTAGAGTTTAGAAGTTTTAAGTTTGTGAAAACATAGAGAAAACGAATTTTCCCAGAATTAGACCCTCCCTAGATCGATTTTTGACCACCTCAAATTTACAATATAGACCAAAGCTCTATATTGTAAATTTCATCGAAATCGTTAGAGCCATTTTCGAGAACGCGATTATAAATATACAAATATTACTTGTATAATATTATTCTTTTAAATAACATAGTATCTTAAAATAAAGGAAGTCCGTGAAATTTAACATTAAATTCATTGTTCAGAAAAAGAAATAATAGATTTTTCTCCATGACTTTTATCCATAGACTTTATAAATAACTCCAAAGCTAGACGCCGTGTCCGAGCACCAAAGGTGAGCTTAATCAGATAACCTGACTTACTTATATATACGACACATATTTATTATCAGATAAGATGATCGATCGCCGTTTCGTTAGAGAACAGCACCTGCGCATCTATATTTTATCTGATGTTATTTGCTTCACTTCGTAGTATGAGACAGGCTGTCTGAAGTTATGAAGTCTACCTATGCTTTTATCATTATTTTTCATATTATTTCTTTATTATAAGTACATTATTAAAGTGATATGTGTTTTTAATAGGTACTTGTTGCAAACTGTATTTAGACATATTATTTCAACTTATTAAAGAAAAACAAAAAAAGTCTGACTACATTGCAGGATTTGAACCAGCTCACTTCGGCGTGATAGACCTACGCTCTAGCCATTGTGCTATTGAGAATGTGAACTCCGCTGAAAAATTAAAAAAGTTTAGTAGTTTGGAGTTTAGAAGGTTTAAGTGTGTGAAAGACGGAGAAAACGATTTTTCCCAGAATTGAGATCTAGCTAGATCGATTTCTCGCCCTTTCAACCCCAATATTATTGTTTAGTAAATTGCTAACTCTCCCACGCGCCCTCACCCTCTCCCTCTCTTTAGTGAGTCGTAAGAAAAAACTGTTAACGGACGGACGTTATCATTATCTAACAAAATTACATTCGTACCGGGACCCGAACTCAATATATGTGTTTTGTGTTGCGCATGTGCTATGAAAGACTCTCCCAACGGAACCCATACCTACATAGTACATGAATCCCCCAGCGGAACCCAAACCTACATAAACGTACATAATGCCACATGACAAGACATTAGAATTAATTACGAACATTTGTAAACAACAACAATTGTAAATTTCATCGAAATTGCTAGACTCGTTTTCAAGAAAGTGATATCAAAAATATTTAATTTATATTTAATATACATATATACACAAATATTGCTTGTTTAATATAATAGTAGATACGTATGTACAGTTCTCGACGATGTATTGCAAATTTAAATAAACCATTGTACTTACGTAAATTGAAGTGAAGCATTTTACTAATTAAATGTATGTATGTATGTAAACATAAATCCATACAAGTTTACAAGCGGGAATGCTTTATGATGTGGAAATTAGTTTTCGCCTACCCCTTCATCATGTTTCACTAGGAAATCGTTTGAGTACTAGGAAATTGAGTTGTGTACAACTGACTGACGTACATATATTTATCTCTTGCTCTTGCCTAAAAAACACTACTTGAATATTAATTACCACCTATTATGATAATAAACTTGAAACAAAATCATGTACTTAATTTATAGCATTATAGTTATTACAAGGTACTGGTGTAAGCAATGAGCCAGCAACATTTACTTTTTGATACCACAAGAAAAATTGAAAACACATGTACCCAGTCCACCGGGAGAAAGAGTGGAATTTTGCTTTAATTGCTTTTGAACTGGGAAGACGTAGAATCTTTGCCCACTAAATCTGCTGCGGTGTTCACCATGGTGCGTTATCGATGGGTTTAGGGATGTGTCATGAAACACGACGGAGCTCTTCTCGCACTGTGAACATGGGGCAAAGGCAGAGTGCCCCTGCATCTTCACGTACTCCATCGTCTTTTACAAGGTCGCATGTTCTATTTACGACCGAGGCTCCCAATCGGAGCGGCCACTCTTCTGATATACACTCGATGATACAACATTATTTACTTAATTTAAAGCATTATAGTTATTACAAGGTGCTGGTGTAAGCGATGGGCCAGCAACCTTTCGTACCACAGGAGAAACCGGAAACCTCTGGGGCAAAGACTGGGTTACATAGGGTTTTACCCACTGAAACTTCTGCGGTGGTCGCCACGGCGCGTTGTCGAGGGGTTCAGGGTGAACTTCTCGGGGGGGCAATGGTAGGGTGTCCGTGCACCCTTGCACACTCCGTCGTTCTCCACGGGGTCGCATGTTGTTATGAAGACCGAAACCCCCAATCTGAGCGGCCACTCCTCAGAAAGAGTTTTTATTCGGTGGGGAACACACAGGACTGTAGGTTAGCAACCTGTCACTACCTATAGATTGCTTGTAATATTTGTTTGTTATGGGAATCCGTCTCCTTCTTGCCTCATACGTAAGAGCCTGTGCTCATGAGTGGAAAGGTTGAACATTACTGCCATTCCACTATTAAATATAGCCTAAATAAAAAAGTAAACATTTGGATTAATATTATGTACAATATTTGAGCTAGTAAAATTGACTAGTCCGTTTGTACAGTAGTTATTTGAGGGCCGAGGGAGTTGATAAATTGTTAGACACGAACTTTTCTAAATTATCCTCGAGTGTTGGAACTATAGATGCTCCCCTAGGACGAATTGGTGCCAGGTGCTCCCCCAATTCCTTGTAGAATCCATACCCATAGTACAAACCAAATACTCAGAAAGGGGTCAGTCAATCGGTATAATTGTCTTATACCATAAATAGACAAATTCTGTGATGTATAGTGTAAATAAGACATTTCACCGTCCACATATCTTTATTGGTTTGTAATTAAGTAATATTAAGTCTTTGTCCATTATGTGTTTCACTTGAATAATAAATTATTAAACAATAAAAAATATAGCATACTCATGAGGAGAATATCGAGGGCACGGGTTAAATAAAGTCGATTTATCCATTATTCAACAGGTAAGGGCTTATTGGTGGGCAACTGTACATGCGAGATAGATTTCGATAGCTCTCGTAGATGCCTGCCAGTCTGGCTACGTGCCAAAGGGGATGAAATATGAGTACAAGGGGACACTTAAGAGGACGCCCGTGGGTACCAATTTAAATAACGTGATTCTCATTCAAATATTTTACCTCAAAATAACCTTTATCCAACTCGTTGAAAACACTCAAAATGTTTTTATTTGTGACAACAGCACATTTCGAATATCATTGTTAAATTAATAAACGGGATCCGGTATTCGAGATTCGTGTGCAAGATAATGAAACAATGTAACAGGTACCTACTATGATACATAATCATGTCGTTCGCAAAACATATTCGCTCTTCTTGTTAAAGTTGGATCTGCAAATACATCATAGAATCATTGTTCAAGAGAGCGGTTTGAAGTTGTAATTGTTGTATAACATTTTAATTTTTACTAATCTATAAATAATTAAAACAACTATACTATTAAAACAATTTATGGAGCTTGTACATTCATACGAATTAAGAATTAATTTCCATAAAACTTAGTACGTTTGTTAAGCTTTTATCGACGCAGTCTCAAACCACTTAAAAAGTAAAAACGGAGTGAACATAGAGTGAATAAATACGGTGATGAGGGTGAAGCAGTAAAGCTGCTACTCATTGATGATACGTGCGTGATGCTGTATTGGATAAATAAGTCACGCCCGTATGTGCTAAAATATAATGTTACCACATTTATATCCCAATTCCCAATTATACTGAAATATTTACTGTTACTACTGACCGAAAATGACTGGATTTACAAGATGAAAAAATAAAAAACATGATCAGATTAATTAATACCTTATACATGAGAACAAGAGGAGTGAAAATTTGGCATTACCACATAAGTGCAAAAGAACAAAAAACAAAACTCACTAAATTCGACACTTAAAGTTTGTATGTAAATGTTAAGATTTTACGTTATATCGAAATGTTGACGTTGTGTATTCAAGTCGTTAACAAGAAGATTTTCAGGCGCTTTCATGGCTTATGCTGGTTAAACGTTATGAAAAACATCGAATCAATTTACTGAAGAATTGTAGGCCTCAAACCTACAGAAAAGTCCGTGGCATGTGATTATCCCCTAAGGTTGATTTACAGTAACGTTTTATCTTCAAATTTTCTTCAAATATTGTTTCTTACGTTATTTGCGATGCTATTTTGACCAATACCAATTCAATACCAATAATAATTCATTTAAATATATTTGTTACATTGAACATTATTTTAATTCAGATTAGAATCGACCTACGCATCACATTATTTAAGTGAATACTTTATCTATGACACAGATATCACAGATTTAATACTAACGCGCTACAAAAAATAAGTAGTTTACGTGACGAGACTTACGAAGTTTTTTTACTGACCACTAAAACATAATACCAATTAAAAACCTGCGTGAAGCCGGGGCTGCTCGCTAGTTATTAGATGTAGATTTAGATTCTGTGTAGGGACGTCCGTCAGGCTGCAGACGGACTGTCGGGTTTCCTCAATGGGCAGCCATTCTGCCCTGAACTGGAGCTCTGGTTATTTGTGGCCTGGTGGTTCTCCCTCCTCTAGCTCGTCTATGAATCTTCCGCTTTTCCTAAAAAACATGAGAATGTCCCTTAATTTGGTGTGCCTCAGTTCTTCTTCTCTCAGAGTGAGCCTAGTGTATAAAATCTTACAAAATATAATAAAAAAGTTTATATAAAATGCTATGTTTGAATATATGATGCTTTCAGCTATGGAGTGTATTGCTTGTTTCTGCCCTATTGCAGTGTTTGCATAGGGGGTCATTGCATAGTCATGTTAGTTTGAGTAATGATAGGTGTCGATTTAATATAGTGTCCTGTGATGATACCTACCAGTTTCCTAATATTACCTCTTTCCAATCCTGCTTTAGTTTTGTTTTTCCCTTCAAACTATATCTTGATTTGCCTACATGTGTTATATTTCGCCTTATTATGTGTTATATTTGTTTCTTCATCTATAATTCTTTCGACAACACCCATGGTTACCTCAGCGGATGTCGGTAGATAAGGTTCAGGTCCCATTATAGGTGTGATTGCGCCCTGTTTTGCTAGTTCATCCGCTTTTTCATTATCTGCAGTGCCACAGTGTCCTGGAGTCCAGGAAATCTAAACGCTACGTACTTCTCCCAGTTTATTAAGGGTTGCTTTGCATTCTTCCACCAATGCCGACGTATGTGTTGGACTGTCTAACGATTTAAGGGCTTCTTTTTTATTATTTATTGTGGCGATGTCTTCTTTGACCTTATCTAGTGATTCTATTAGTACTATTGCGCATTCCATCATCGCAAACATTTCGGCTTGAAATACACTTCCTAACGGTTTGGTGATGTCTTTGTTCCAGAAGGTAATAAATACACCCGCTCCTGTCATCTTTGACGAGTTCTTTCTAGATCCATCCGTGTGACATATGGATTGCTTTCTTCATTATTATTTCTTACTCTTCTCTCTGACCTATGTGTATTCTATATTTGTTATTGAAGATTCTTTATTTCCTTATCAGGTCATTATTATATATAAGCATGTCTAGCTTATCTCCTGTTTGCCCTTCCGTTCTCCACATCTGTTCATTCTATACCATTGTTCCATGGCTTTCTTTTTCAACTCTATGTGCAAGGGGTTGAAGTCAAGTAAGATCTCAAGAACAGCAATAGGAGTGGATCCCATTGCTCCTGTGATTATTAGACATGCTAACCTTTGTACCTTGTTTAACTCTATTTTTGTTACTTTTGTTGATCTGTGCCACCAGACCACGACTCCGTATGTAATTCTTGGTTTTATAATAACCGTATATATCGAGTGTACTATTTTTAGTTATAGGTCTCATTTATTACCAACTGCCTTGTGGCATTGGTATAGTGCCATAATTACTTTATTGCATAACTCTTTGACATGTCTTGTGAATTTTAAGGCTTGGTCAAACGTTATTCCTAAATATTTAATTTCTTTCGTCGGCTTCAATTCGCTTCCTTTCAACACGAACGGTCTAATTTCTAGGCCTTTCTTTTTATTTGTGAAAATTACTAATTGTGTTTTCAGAGGGTTCAGATCTAGTCCTCTTTTATTACACCACTTTAAAGCTATCTTAATAGACATGTCCAATACTGATCTTGTAGTATCTAAATTTTTCCCAGTTACGAGAATTACTCCGTCATCAGAATATGCTTGCGTGTATATTTCTGCATTGTTAATGGAGTATATTAACGTGTCTATAAGTAGGCACTACAAACGGGGTGATAAGATAAGATAAATAGTAGATAGATATAGAGATAGAATAATAGAAATAATATGTATACTAAGTATTTAATAATTATAACTTGTGCATATTTAACTTCACACTCTTTCCTTAATATGAAATATATATTTCTTAGATATGACATCTATGTTTAACATTTTATTTATTAAAGGTTAATAATTATATGTGCAACTATCTATCATTTTTTTATAAATTTATATTGTATGGTATTCATATTAAAGTTTAAGAAGGTAATAACTATAATAATAACTTATATCATTTTTAATAATTTAGGAATTCCAATAGTGCATTAATACTATTAGATTCCCCAAATTACTACAAAGTCCCTTATTATTTGGAATAAAATAAAGCCATATGTACTACTTGCCATACTAATGACCGAACGTCGAAATTTGTATCGCAAGATATAATTTAAACTTCATTTTATGATTATGCATAAACTATGTAAGTTAAAAAAACTAACTTATGAAAGTAATCCCTGAAATCTTCTATATATTTGAACTGTTTTTACACCGCTTTACGACGCTGGTCGGCATATTTTTTAAGATTTCTTTATCGCTATAAAAACGTGCTATGATCTTGCTTCCGCGTGGCAAACTATATAGCGATCATAGTAGGCAGCCCAAATCATAATGCTTGTAACTCCTACAATTTAGAACACCAAACGTCACGTCTTTACGTTTTAAGTAATCCAACAGAGCAGCCAACAAACTCATACGTTTGCACCTTTGCACACAACTAGCTCCTTTTTCTTTTTTCATTCAAGATATTGGTGGGATTTACTTTACCGAAGTTTAAATATACTTATTCAAAAAACAAATTGTATTTAGCACTAACTTCAAAAGAGCGACGATTACGTTTTTATAATAGATACCCATATATGTATATATGTATATTAATTATGTCGTATATAAATAAAAGTGAAACATTAGTGATTTGGAAACAACTGCCTTGTTCTAAGCTTAGCAGTGTTTACATGCACGACGAAAAACCCAAACAACCGCTTTTAGCATTTTTATTTATTTATCTGTGTGTCTGTATATCCGGGCTAATCCGCAGAACCATCGGTTCAATTTGTTTAACAATGTGGGTGTAGAATGTTTTCCATAAAGTGATTTAAGCTATTTTTGGGTTCGTACAAAAATCCATTATCTCCGCAAACCTCTCATTTACAAATCCCACGCGAAATCTTTTGTACCTATACTTACTTGCACTTAAGGGTAATACTTATCTGTTTTAAGTTTGTCATGTCGTTATGGTTCATTTGTCGAATTTTTTTCAGTTCATAATAATTTATTTTATTATTGTAATTAAAACGACAAATATTAAAATAATGTTTTCTA
Organism: Zeuzera pyrina; assembly: GCA_907165235.1. Classification (NCBI taxonomy): domain Eukaryota; kingdom Metazoa; phylum Arthropoda; class Insecta; order Lepidoptera; family Cossidae; genus Zeuzera; species Zeuzera pyrina. Next base: position 12,647,110 of record OU015630.1, read on the forward strand.
GCCGAATAAAATAGACACAGCACGAAAATATAATTAACGTGAAGATTCACGCTATATCATAGATATCTCCAATAGGATAGATATTTCTCGTACATGTTTAATATTATTTGGCTCAATATTACAACTGAAAATCTGAAATTTTAAATTATTTACTCCATATAAAGAGTCTAGCCAATATTAATGTATACGTAGGTGACAGTTATTGCGTAAATATGCATAAATGTCGCTATATTATTGTCTATAATACATTCCTAATTTTGTACATAATTAGAATGCTATAAATTATAACTCAGTAATATTAAATATTTTATGTAGTTATTGCAATCTGCAATGTAGTGAAATACTATAGTCACAATATCAGAGTATTTTAATTGGGTTCTACTCGAGTTGTAAGCTTTCCTGCATTTAATGAAGCTGTAAGAGAATCCTTTAAGCTGCGAGCAGCTGACGCCAACTTATACCAGGAGTTCTAAACTATGCAGGCAAACTCACTGTAACAACTAACTTGCTAAATATACCTTCTTATTTATAGAAAAGTACGTAATGCAGCCATTAGGAGCTCGCAGCTAATGGCTGTTGAGCGACGACTGCATATTTAATTGACTAATTATAATTACAATAAGGGTAAAAAAATTAAAAGAATTAAAATTACATATTTATAAGCGCAGAAATCATTAATATTTTTCTAGATTTCTTGTCTTTTTGTCTTTAATCGGAAGTGATACAAAGAAATATTTGTATTACATAATATATATAAACAATTTAATCATATGTTTATGTGTATTTTTAGGCTCAGACGTAACTTTTGCTATCCATTTTGTACAACATATAATTTGTAGGTATTACTATTATAATTTTTTCAAAAATTTCATTTATCGAAAGGCCCTGGGCATTCGACCCCCATCATGTTACGCAAATATGGTAGGTACTATGAGAATTATAACATATAAAAATATATATACATATGTACATTATACATATAATACAAGAATAACCTTAGAATATTTTTATAAAAAGCATAATTACTTTAAGAAGCATCTTTAGAAAGATTTGAATTAATTAACTGCACTTAGTGCAGCTTCGGTTAATAAATTGGAATTTTAACGATGCAATGTTTAATAAGCAGCTCCTACGTTTTCAACAGTGGCAACACACACGTACATATTCGACGATGTCCGACCGCAGTGTCAGCAAATTGGACCTCAGAAAGTTGGGAACGCCTTCACGATTCGATCGTGCAAGCGGATAGACAGCACTTTCTATGTACACAACTTTTTCTTCACACTTCAACCGCGCAAGTGGTTTAACTCGATCAATTAATATGTACTTTAAGTAATGTAATTTTAATTCCCGGGACGTCTCGGGTCTCGAAGTCACGGGCCTTTAGCAAACTTCACACGTCTCGTGTCCCGGGACTTTTTGAGTCGAGACTTGAGTCGAGAAATATATTAACAGTATTCAAATATATTATAATATTAATAATAAACGGGAGGGTGTTCTCCTTGTTCAGAGACATTATGACAAAAATAAGAAACAGATTGTCGGATAAAACTGGCAATGCACCGATTTTTTTAAAGCTTATTTTATTAAAATAGGCAAAGAAAATACTTCTTCTTACATAGAGAATGACAAAGGCTAATTAATAGTCTGTTTTATTTTTTAATCTAACTTTAATATCTGAAAATTTTTATTAAAAAAAATTAAACCGCCTTTAAAAAAACACTGAAAAGTATAAAATAACTATCCTTTACTAATCAAAACTCAAGTACAATTAAAATAACTATAAATACGAAACAAGCCTACCACACTAAAGACTTTCTGTTGTTGCATTGGATTTGGCACCGACTTCAATAACTGTGAAATTTAATTATATAGGTATGTGTTTCGTATTTATAAAGTTATTTTAATTGTACTTGAGTTTTGATTAGTAAAGGATAGTTGTTTTATACTTTTCAGTGTTTTTTTTGAAGGCGGTTTCATTTTTTTTTATAAAAAAAATTTATTTCTCCCTTTTGAGTGATCTTGACCTAAATAAATATCTAGGGCAGGTCTGCAATTAACTTCATTCTAATTCCGGAGCGCAACGATATACAGGAGAATCGTCAATATAAATAAAGGTTATAACCAGGTCGCGTTATCTAGTGTATCGTCGAAGTCCAAGCTCCAATATCGGTGAAATTTAAATGGGACTACCTCTGAAGTATTATCTACCAAACGAAAAAAAAATTTTCGTAATCGGTTCATAAATGACGGAGTTATGAGGTAACAAACATACAAAAAAAAACCAAAAAACAAAACAACATACAGACGAATTGAGAACCTCCTCCTTTTTTTGAAGTCGGTTAAAAATCAAAGAATAATTCTGTGATTATGACAATTAAAAAGAATTAGTTAAATATCTAAAAACACGCGAAATTAACGCGACTACGGACGCGGCCGTGGTCACAAGTAAACTCGATTTGATATTTCATAATACAATCGAAAACTTAAAAGTTTAGAAATGTTAGAATTTTATTACATAATGTTTTAAACGGTTTCATTTATGTTTAATATGGGTATGTTAATTTTCTTAAACTGGCGATTTACGAACAGTTACTATCTATTACTTGACTGTTAATATTTTTTGAGAATTATTTAATTAACGTTACGAGTATAACTGTTAGAATTTGGTTCTATTCTGCGTGTAAATTAAATGTTAATTTTGCCAAAATGAATATTTATTAGATACGTCTCACAGAAAGTCTCTCACAAAATCATATTTCGAAGTCTCGAAGTCCCAGGTCGCCCAGGGACTTCGAGCCTGAGCCGTCTCGTGTCCCTAGACTTTAGAAATGTCGAGACTTCCCAATCCCTTCCTCGAGTCCACTTTTTGTAAGAAAACCTGTCTGTTGGCGAACTCATTATAGTAATTACAGTATTATATTTAGTCAAATTAAAAATTATTCTATTTTTAGATCCATTAAATACAATACAAGCTAATTTCTTGTACCCACGTGTAGCGTACATAACTTAAATCACAACGTAAACTAAATTGGCTTTCTAATAATAGCTAATTTATAATAATAGGTAAATAATAGCAGTTACAGTCAAAAGCAAACGTTTCATAGACCTACAATAGCTATGTACCTATATTAACGACATTTCTATAAGAATAAAATGGACGGTAAGTATTACTTTCTCACGTACACAATACACTTTTAAATCAGGTGTAGAATCGATATTTGGAACGTACAATCTCTTAGCTGGTAGTCTATCTTCTTTTACTAAAAGAAAGGGAACCTCATTTTTCGAAATGTACAGATAACAAAATTATGCTATTAATAAATATGTATTTTAAATTAATATCCATTTTAAACATAAAATATGTTATATGGATCGTGGTTGTAGTATTTAAGTATATAATATATGTATTTTTTAATACTTTTAATATAAAATTAAAAAAACTTATGTGACACTTATTTGAAACAACGCGTCGTTGTAAATCGAGAGACACGTGTGGAATATCTAACTAGAAATGCATATAGGAACTATTATGAATATATTATGTGGATTTCCGCAAAAAAAACACTCGAGTCTATACATTATATTGAACTTCCATTTATCAAATATTTCTTTAATCCTTATCGATGTCTTGGTCCTAATTTCAATCAAAGTAATTTTAGGTCACTTCGCAGATTTCTTACAAACTTTTGGGTCTTCTACTAAAAGTAACTTGTACAAATATTTTATCATAAAGGGTAATAACATTGAATTCTAAGTCCTCTCTTCTCTCCAATTAATAATCCAATTAATCTTTTACCCACAGCTTTTTAACTAGCGACACGCTTAGGCGGCTATCGACGTTCGTTTTGTTTTAACTAAGAACTATTTTTTTACGAAGAAACCAAGAAAGAAAGTTATCGTTTACACCCAAGAAACATTTATTGCGGGCTACCTAATTGTATATTGTAATTGGGTATAAAAACGAAGTGAATATGCAGAAAATACACCAACGACACCGGCACACCAACACATTGATTAAAATTTGAATCATTTAAACAAATCAAATCACAACAACAACAACTTTATAACTAGCTATTAATCCTTTATCCTCCTTATTTAAATAATCGAACTCCTTACAAGAAACTATACACCAACAAGAAATGGCTTTTAAATAATGTTCAATTTTACCGAGTTTGATTCGCAGTCATCTCAATTTCTAAAATGAACACTCCTAGATTGCTTTGTATAATACCCCGAATTTTACTGGGTGCGCCCTGATGCGCGTCTAGTTGGTCGTACCTTGTATAGCGTCAATATAAGTCCAATGTGTGAAGAGAGTGATGAGATTTGAGGAAGCATTCCTCATTCTTTCTATGTGCCCGAACCCTATAAGCATTCCTTTCTTCATTTTTACGATAAAACTGTCGTCCAACCCTGTCTATCTGCGTATCTCTTTCATTGCCTATTTTGTCTGCAACGATGACACCGCACATATTTCTAAGAGGTCGCATTTCCACTGCCTTTATCTTATTTTCACCTGAATTCGATCATATCCAGGCCTTTAAAATTGATTAATAAAAGATTAAATAGCAAATACAACTTTTTATTTATTTATCTAAGAATTAAATAGCTCTACAGAAAATTATGGCCCTGAATTATCTTACTCTAAAATTCATTTTCTCTTTTACCGAGGTGTGCTGAATAAGATCTTTAAATTTCGAAGAAAAAATTGAAACATGATAGATATTTTGTCAGGCTCAAAATATATACAATAAAATACCAAAGGTAATAAGAAACAGTAATGATAAAAATATTAATAGATGAGGCATATTATACACTTAATGAGTTTCTAAATGACGGTAACTTATAAAAACGACAATGAATTTAATGATTTGATATAACACTTTTCTTTTCTTTATAATATATTTTTAAATATAATGATGAGCTATGTATGCCCTTAGGGGTGGAACACAGTGAACGGAAATATTTCCGTTCACTATTAATGGTGTTATAATACATATGTATTATACTTGTGAATCACATGTTAAATAAATAAAAAAAATAAAAAAAAAATTGATAAGTATTGCCTTTTTTGGCATTATTATTTCCATTCCTATTTATGTGTGTATGTATGCGCAAATAAAATAAACAAAGAATATAAATAAATATATTAAAAGCGGCTTTGTTTTATTTGAAAAACTTTACCCATATGCCTCTAAAAATTTAAACCGACATTTTGAGTCCTTTATAATTTCGATTAGAGTGTAAATCAGTGTTTACACTTCCATGAGAATTGACTTCATGCATACTTCCTTGCTTTCCTTGCTTTACCTTCTTCCCGTGTTCAAAATGTTTAAACACGGGAAGAAATTTCAATACTCAATAAGTCCATTTAATAAATTAAAAGTAATAACCAGAAAAATAGTTTTATCAATTCGATGCTGTACCTATACAATACGCACAAAAATAATAACAAAATATTCTCGTGTTAACTTGATATTTTGTATGATATAACTAGTCGAGTTAAGTAAGATATGATACATTTATTAATTATTGCCAATTATTATACACCTAGGTAAAATTATATATCTATGTATTACATGTACATACTAAATGTTAATATATTCCTTTAATATTATAAATAAGCAATCAAAACTTTGTCTCACGGGAAAGGCATTCAAAATATAATTGTCTTAATTTTTCCATATGTAGATAACGAGCTAATAACCCATCCCTAATTCCACTTTATCAAGCGTATAAGCTAAAAAATATTCATTTCCGAAAGTGACGTCAAGTAAATAATTTGTTTCCGCTTTAATGCACTCACTACACCGAACAGACCTAGGCGAGATGATAAGTATGTTATACAATATACATGTATAGTGATAAATTAACGAAAATACAGCATCGTACTAAATCTTACATGCAAATATATTAATTAATTTTCACCCTTGGCATACTTCTGAATAACTTCGTAACTTCATAAGTCGAGGCCTTAACTTTTATTAATAAACGTTAATAAAATAAATATTATTACCTATGAATAGTTTTTTCTTCATAAATATAATACTTATTTTAAGTTAATATTTTAACTAATTATTTAGTGAAATTGTTAAAATATAAATGAGAATGTGTTACGCTCTGGTTTCATGTCACGGTTTACTGAAAACAGAATGTACCCTATCTGTATACAATTTTTATTCTTAAAAAATCAGTGCCATGCTATCAAAAATAATCTTATGTTGTAAAGAAGTATTACGAAATAATAAAATTAGACATAGATATATATTTAGAGATATATTTATTTGCAACTCTTATAAAACAAACTGAAAAAGAAAACGAGAAACAATCAGTAAATAAAAATCATATGAATAAAACTATACACTATTAATTTGCAAAAAGGTCCCGATCCTGCACTGGTCTTCCGCTACGACCTCTGTTCTTCGTGATCGAAATTATTTTTTTTCTTCGTATAAAACAAACTTTGTCCAAGATATAATATGTTTAAATATAATTCGTAGCATTATTTTTTGTGTGTTACGCTTTGGTATAATTGGCCGTGACTGTGATATGTAGGAGCCCTATAAATTATTTACAAATATCAGAAGTAGATGTAAAAATCTGCGTCGGACACGAAATAAAATTTACTATGACTTAAATCAGTATAATATTGTACTTTGATAGAGACCACTGCTGATGTAACTCAGCTGAAACGTTAAGTGAAAATAAAATGTAATCATGTTAATTTACTTGTTTTACATATTTTATAAAACAAAGCGAAAGTTTAAAAGTTTCTACTGTCACTTTGTAGCTCAAGTTAGGCAACTATACTTTACTTTTTGTGATTTTATTGAGCTTTGTTGGTCTGTCCACCCTAAATGAGAAATAGAATAAAGTCTTGTACTTATGTAAAACTAAGACTTATATTAATGTAACCTTAATATTAATGAAGAAATCATGAACATTATAACTACTTGGATATTACAACATAATAATAGAATTAACTCCTAAGAAAAAACATAAATATGTAAGTACATAATGGAATTCTAATAATGCAGAGTAATGTTGTTAGTAGAATATTATGAATAATGTAGTGACGCGAAGGTTACAAATGAATATCGTGAAGTTCGTTTTAATGAGATGCTTTTATATGGCTTTTACTTTATACACAGTATTTTACGGTATGGTATGTTTATCAAAATTCAAACATGTAAGTAGTAAAATATTACTATTTATGAGTGATCCTGATCTCATTATGGAAAATGTTAACAAAGTTTATGCAGTCGATATTACAAAGTACCTAAGCAGTCAAACAAAAAAATATCGTAAGTACTCATCCAAACATTAAATTTTCTAACTCAAATAATAGAAATAATTTTAGTACAACCTTTATTGCAAACCGTTCAAAATTCGTCTGTTAAAGAATATTTTGAACGTTATTTAATAACATCAGCATTGTATAAATTTACTAGTAAATAAAGATGTCATCATTAACTGTAGTTGATTGTAGTTTGTGGCCATTAGAATTAAGCGGATTAACAACGAGTTGATGGCGCAGATAGCACGATTATTGTGAATTGTTCATGGACGTTATAATAACTCCAGACACCGTACTCCTACTGTGAAGTGAGGTAAATAAAACAGTGGCTATTTGATCTTCACAAAGCAGCCATGGCCTAACCTATAAAGCGAAAGTGCGAAAGCACTTTCGCTCTATAGATTACGTCAAATAAATTTACGAAAATTTATAAACGAATACAAATTCTTTCCCGAAATTAGAAATTATTACACCATACACGTACACATTGAGAGTTGAATTGAGAATCTCATCTTAAAAATCGGTTAATAACGAAAATATTTTACAGTTAAATAATAGTTACATAAATACTCGTAACCGCAATATATTTTAAATTAACTTTTTTCCACTTCTTTTTTGGTAGGTATATAAATGTATTATCACATTTAAGTATTTATTACTAGCAAATAAGTACATACGAGTACATATCCTAACGTTAATATTTACAAACTTAAAACTAAACATGGTTTTACCGTAAATAATAGTTAATAAATGTTTAATTTATTGTATTTTAACTGTTAAAAGTGATTTCTTGTTGTTTTTTATGAGAAGTAGATTTATTTTTGCGTCGTTTTATGATATAATAAAACGTATATTAACAAGACAGTACGAGTATTCTTCGTGCGTTGTAAGCGACGTCGTCTTTGGCTTCGACTTATTTGATAATAGATGTATGTCCTGTATCGCATATGTGCAGGTGAGTCGGCTTATTTAATTGATCTCACCGCTGCTGCACGAAACGCAGTGTCTGTGGTTTTTATGTCTATGGAATTGTTTTGTAATATTTATATCTGCACACACCTACTTAAATCATACACCTATGTCGTAATTGCGGTAAGATAAAGACGTAAGATTCAATAAGTTCTAAATAATAACCGGCAATATTCTTCAATACCCAATTGTAAACATGGAAAAATTAATCAGCCAAAATATGAATCCAATAAATAACTGTGACAGATAGTTATTGGAAGTTTACAAGATTATCAGCTCCGTACTGCCTTGGCATCGATATCAGTTTTATTAGTGGCAGTGGGCCATTTGCCTGGATATGAGCCAAATAATTGCATGGCCAATGACTGCAGCTACACCTGGACATACGGCAAATCTTCTTTGAGCAATCAATATTTTGATCTATGTTTTTTTCGTATTGTAGCTTTTTTCGTCATTTTTATTCTAATCTAGCTAGTACGTATCCGTCATGGTCAACTGCTTCATGTATTGCGTGATGCGAAAATAAGATTTCATGCAAATTCTTCTTACTTGATTAAGAAGTGTCAATATTCTCTAAATTTGCAATTAGTTTTGTCGCTATAGATATCGTGAATATATTCTACGTGTTCAAAGATATACGCATATCAATTTTCACGGCGATCGGTTGATTGGTATAGCAGATGAAATGCTGCAGCGCCATCTGGTGGGAAGTAACAATAAAGTGGATAGCGCGAAAATATTTTCCATACTCCAAAACCTTTATACCAATTTTCATGGCGATAGGTTGAACAATATAGAAGTTAATATACTTCAATGCCGTCTGGTGGCAACTTACAACAAAGGGGATAGTGTAAAAACCTTCTGCATGAAAAAATACATACATATATGTGCCAACTTCTGTACTGATCGGTCAAACGGTGTTGTAATTTAGCGATTACATGTATGCGAACATCTGTTTTTATATACACAGATTGAATATTTTCTTAAAAATCCAGTCCCGGAAGTCTAAACAAACGTCTTATATTATTATGATGAGTCAAGCTTTCATTTACATACCCCTCACAGCGACTAATGTTTTTCCCTCTCTTTATAATGGAATCAACCGTGGCACCTAGGTGATTTTGTACATTTTTCCAATTTGGTACGGAACATTCAAAAATCCTGTACGTAAAACGTAAATAAAAATTATTTAATTAAAATAGACAAATTACTTACGGGTTACGGCTACCCCTAAATTCTGCAATATTTATTTAGAAGTGAGACGAAAAGACAAAAATTTAACAGTTTTAGAGCTATCAGAATAAATATAACTATCATATTTATAGTTTTAAAATTTTCTCAACATTAGCATTCCGTATTTCAAACGATATTGATTTCGTCACCGCCTTTACATCGGCATTACTTCTTTTACAAATTGCATCATTCCATTTCATGAATCAAACTTTCACTATACATTCATGTAGTGTTTAATGTATTCTAATGTTCAAATCTATTTATATAACATTACAATTGATTTGGTAAACAGCTGTGAAAATAGTAATGCACCGTGCGCTACGAGAGCGTAGCGCACCGTACAGGATCGTTCTGTAACCTATTATTTCAGACCTCGTTACCATTGTGTTACCGAAATTTGAAGCGATATTTTGCTTTGTGCTGGGTAAACAACGAATGGCGACAGACAAAGTTGTAATGCGACAGCTGTGTGCACGGCATTTCATTGTTCAATTCGGCTACTTTTATTCAGGAAAATCTCATCTCGAAAATGTTACAGCACGGGGGCGAGTATTACTTTTTACTTTGTAACTTTAGCAGAAATTTACTTAGGATCGAGTTTTGCAAATTAAAATTGCCTAGGGCGAATTAAATTGTCCATGATGAATTTAAAGTTATTTGTCCTTATGAACTTTACAGAGTTTAAATACGTAATATTGATATTAATATGGATTCTTGGAAATTCTCAAGCCGCTTTTAGAAACTTTGTATCTCTGAAGAAAACAATCAGTATAGGTGAGACTACAAATTGATTTAGTTTTACTTATCGCAAAATGTTTCTTCATAATTTAAATTATGTCCGCAGGAGCAATATTTCCACCAAATACAGTCACAGAAGTGGCTTTCGCATCGGCTCTAGCACGAGCTTCGATGGAAAGTGAGCATTATCATTATGTTTTAAAATCAGTGTATGCACAGCATGGTGATAGTTTTGCAGCTTCGAAGGCTGGTGAGTTATTATGTTCTTGTAATCTATTTATCGATGTTTTCATATATATGATTTATACTGTAAATAACACAATCATTAAATTATAATTGAGAAGGACCGAGTGGCCAAAAATTTTACTAACAAAATTAAGAAAGGTATAAACTGCGATAAATCATTTAATATGAAAAAAAAAAACAATACATACATTGTTATATTCAATAAGTAACGAAGTGTTATATCTTTTATTATTTGACGTTTTTTTTTCTTTGCATTATTTATTTTGCCAACGTTAAGTGCCATTTACGGTGTAGATTTAACGATAATCACGAGTTGATCAAAACAAAAGCAAAACGGTACTATAATAATAGTTGTTTTGAAGATTTAGAAGTTGATGTACAACTTCAACTTCTAAATTTTCATCTTCTACAAACAAAAAGAAAGTTAATATTTATTATAAAGTAATGTTATTTAGTTAAAAATCGTATAAATAAATTAATGTGCAAATGTACTTAAATGGCAATTATTATCAAAGTCAAAGTCAAAGTCAAATCAATTTATTCAAATAAACCCAAATGCAAGGTATTTTTGAACGTCAAATCTACTTTAGTTCGGTTCAAAAAGGAAACCTGAATACTGAGAAGAACCGACAAGAAACTCAGTCAGGTATCATTTTTTCAACATCATTCTACAACAGTTATTTAAAAATACAATATTTATAAAGCCAGTAAATGCATATGCAGAGAGGATCACTTCCAGTCTATTGTTGTGTCTTCAATGAAATCGCTAATTTTGAAGTATGCTTTTCCAATCAGTGTGTGTTTAATGACAAGTTTAAATCTCTTTTCCGTTAGTTGAGTAATTTCTTGAGGAATTTTAATATAAAAACGAACACAGTTACCCAAAAATTAACCACATGACTTTTGTAATTTAAATTTAGGAATAACTAGTTGACCACGACCACGAGTTTCCATACCATTAACAACGCCTTTCTTTTGAAATAGATCTAAATTTTTTCTAGTGTACATTATGTTTTCATAGATGTATAACGAGGGTAAGGTGAGTACATCAATGTCTTTAAAATGATCTCTCAGCGACTCTCGTGCGTTCATACTGTGGATGGTACGTATTGCCCTCTTTTGTAGAATAAAGATAGATTTCATATGCGCCGCTGATCCCCACAGTAGCAGACCATAAGACATAAGGCTATGGAAATATGCGAATTACACCAGCCTAGCCGTAGCTACATCTGTCAACTGTCTAATGCGCCTAATAGCATATATTGCCGAACTGAGCTTATTAGATAAAGTCCCGATATGGTCCGCCCACTGTAACTTATTGTCTACTGTTAAACCAAGAAAAGTAGCTGATTTCATTAATTCTAATTGTTTCCCATCCAGTTCCAGTCCATTATGGATTTTGGGTACATTGGATAGGGAAAACTTAACACAATTGGTTTTTTGTGCATTCAGTAGTAAATTATTGGCAGCGAACTATCTCGAGACATCTGCCAACATTCTGTCCGCTAATATCTATGTCTTTTCTGTTAACTTTAAATAATAATGATGTGTCATCAGCAAATAATATTATTTCACAAAGGTCTTTAAGCATAAATGGAAGATCATTAATGTAAACCAAAAATAGGAACGGTCCCAAAATTGATCCTTGGGGAACGCCCATCTTTAATTTAGAATCGTCAGATGTAACCCCATTTACACTCACTTTTTGTTCTCGGTCAGCCAGATATGAAATCACGAGATCGAGAGCTTTATCACGTATTCCATAATATTTCAGCTTGTAAATTAAAGTTTTGTGACAAACACAATCAAAAGCCTTGGAAAGATCACAAAACACGCCAATGGCGTCTCGTGACCCCTCCCACGCCTCTAGTATATTTTTGACCAAGCTTGCTCCCGCATGTGTTGTTGACCGCCCTCTCGTGAAACCGTACTGTTGACCATTAAAAATCCTGCAAATGTTAAAATGTGCCAGCATTTGGTTGAGCATTATTTTTTCGAATATTTTACTCAACGCTGGCAATATCGACACTGGGCGGTAATTTGTAGGATCTGATTTACAACCCGATTTAAATATTGGTATAATTTTACTATGTTTCATCAAATCGGGAAACACACCTTGATCGACACATTTATTAAATATATTTACTAAAATCGGTGTTACTATTGGCATTATATTAGCCAGTACATGAACTGATAATCCCCACAAATCTTCACTTTTCTTTTTTTTTTATTCTTTGAAAGTTTTCTCTATCTCAAATGAAAAAGTGTGCCCGAACTGAAAACTAGGGAACCACTTTCCTATATTTTGGCTTAATAGTGCCCATGCTGTATGTGCAGAGGATGCTAGACCACTAGTAATGTGTATAGGTGCATTTGAAAAAAATTTAGCAAAACCATTAGCAACCTGTTTTTTATTAGTAGCGATTTTATTATTAATGTATATTGAGAGGTCTTCGTTTTTCTTATTTTGTTTCCCTACTTCTGTGTTAATAGTGTTCCATATCGCTTTTACTGTGTTATCTGCCTTACTAATTTTATTGGCGATATGAATTGATTTCGCGTGCTTTGATACCTTTTTAAATATTTTTGAGTAATTGCGGACATAGCTATGAAAGTTTTCATCCGATGTGTATGATTTTTCGTCATACAACTCATAAAGTCTGTCCCTACTTTTTCTAATACCTTTTGTCGCCCAATCAGAGAAATGTAACTTGTTGTCAGTAATTATTTTTTTCTTCTTTGGGCAGTTTTTATTAAATTTTTCAAAAAACTCTTATACATGACATTTGGATCGCCAACAGAGGGAACGATGTTTGTTAAATTTGTTACATCGTTGGTAAAACGTTTTAACTGTATCCCGCCTAATGGTCTAAACTCAATTATTCTTTCAAATTTACTTTTCATGCAATCTATTTTAATTAATTGAGCTTTATGATCTGATCAAATACCACTAATAATTTTGTGCTCCCTAATCTTGCTCTTATTCATAAAAACATTATCAATGCACGTCGCCGAATGGTATGTAACCCTGGTCGGTTCATCAAAAATGTGCACAAGATCAAATGAAAGAAAGAGTGAAATTAGCATCTCCCTTTTCTTAGAGCTATTTCTTATCTCCACATTGAAGTCACCACATGCTATAATTGATTTGTTACATTTGATAAGCATGTTAAGACTCTCCTCTACAGAAATTAAAAATCGAGAATAATCAGACGAGGGAGGTCTGTAAACACATAAGAATATGTAATCATCCGTCTCCGCACACGACATTTCACATACACGTTCAACCGAGCGAGCAACTATGTCTTTGCGATTTTTTATTTTAAGAGAATTTTTAACCAAAATCATACTACCGCCGCCATCTGTCGACGCTCCATTGAACACACTGGCCACCTTAAAATTATTTACATTAAAAGACATCTTATCAGCCCTCAACCACGTCTCAGTGAGGCACAAGATGTCTATATTATATTTGTCTACTAATAATTTTGCCAGAGAAACTATTGATATTTTGGTGTGCTAACATAATAAAATTACAATGTAGTTTCTCTGTTGTTTTATTACTTAATTTAAAGAAATATTATCCGCATTACTATTAGTATTACTACTAAAACTTGCGTCGTCTCTAATTATGTCATTAGTTATAGTACCTATAACTGAGTTAATACATTTAGCTACTTACGTAGCGAGTTTACTTTTTGTTTTTTTAGACAAGTACAAAGTACTTCTTGTCAGTCTAAATTTGAGTAAAATATTACTAATATACCTATTAGTGTCCAAATAAATAAAATTACTATGACAAAGTGTCACCCTACTCATTACATTATTTAAATTTTTAATATGATTATTGCTATTCTTTGGCAACCATGACGAATAAGGGAACGCACATAAAATAATTTTGTTCACGTTTGCTAATTTAGCCAAAGAATCTATATTATCATTTATTTCCTGTTCTGATATGTTTATAGAATTTCCTAATATAAGTACTATGGTAGTGTTCACATTAAACTTTTTGTTTACAATTAATTTAAATATCTGCGAGATGGGTGCATCTGGATAACAGTAATTAGTGATGCACTGACTGACATTATTATTAATTAGACTGCCCAACCCTAATCCCAGTCTATCAGAAAAAATTGCAACACTACTTTTCACATTAATATAGTCAGTCAGTTTTTTATTATGTGGGTTGGAGTCACCATACCTCTTAGTTATAATCTGTGAGTACGACATATCTGAGCTACTGAGTGACGATTTAGGTATATTTAAATTTTTATATAATAACATTTCCCTTTCCAATCTTTCAGATAAAAGTCTAAGATAATTATATTCTTTTTGAGCTAATTTGTACTTATTGTTGATATCGGATATGTTTTCTTTTAATCTATCTATGAACCCATGCAGCTCTGTGGTCTCCACATCATACCTTTCCCTACTCTCATGTAATTGATGTGTGCAGTTTTCCACCTGGTCTAACAGATCCCTACGATCTTTCCTCAACTTGATATTATTATGAAAGAATTTATGTTTTTTTATTATTTTTTCAGTTTTTTTAATAAATTTCTTAATTTTGATATATTTTCGTAACTTATTTTTACCTTTAACATTGAAATGATTGCAAGTAGGTCTATAATGAACACCTGGATCTGTTAGTCTATCTGGTCTGAATGGAGAAAACTCAGCTGTGTCAGCAGCAACCAACTCCTCGAACAGACTCTGTGTGTGTGAAATCTCTTGCTCTCTCTTGTCATCTTGTAATCCTATGGGATTCATTCAACTCGACTTCTAATTCAGCAACTCTTCCCATGATCTGCTCGTAGGTGTTACTACATTGATTAAAATTGTTCACCATCTCTTGGAGTTGATTTCGTTGTTCAACTATTTCCACAAGCTGTTCATGTAACTCCACTAGTTGACCTTTTAGAGCTGAATTCTGGTCGACAACACGCTTAGCCTCTTCTTCATATTCCTCAAGCTCCCTCAGCAATTGTTCGTTGACATCACGGGTCTCTTTTAGTTGCATGAGTGCAGACTTTAATTTGTTTTCTAAGTCACGAGAAGCCGTCTTACGTGTCATCATTCCAGTTGTAGTGGCCATTATTTTACTCTGAAATTAGTTAATATTATTATAACAAACTTGGTACTCAATGATATTGTACTCACTTTTGTTTACAATTGTTACTGTTACTAAATCAATTTTTTTTTTGTAGGTAGGTCAATAATAATTATTGTCTATCATTTAAATATATTTACATTTACAAACAAATAAATTTTGGAATGTAATTTAAAAGTTATTATGAGTTTAGCTTCGATGTGTTATACGTAAAAGTTTTATTTTAAAATTATTATTAGGTCAGTGAACTTTAAAATGTGTTTTATTTAATATAAGTATATAATATAACTTTGTTGAGTAGAAGTTTGTTGAGTAATGGGTGGAGTACAGCGGTAAACAATGTCTGCGGCAATATGTTGGTTATACTTCAATTTTGCTTCCACATATAGTCAAGCAAAAAGAGATCGCAACCTGCCAAATGTGTGATATTGGACGTGCCTCACAAGTGAGAACTGGGAAGTGGTGTTTGTTCAAAAGTAATTTTATGTATAGTGCTTACATATATGTATTAAAATACAAATAATCATGGTATTAATTAACATAAAACAATACTCCCCGGTTTACGTCGAATTCAAAACAATTCAAACACTATGTCCGTTGACAGGTGCCGAAAATTTCAAACTTTATTCGCCACCAAATTAATCACCGACACTTTTTCTTCGTATTTGTTATTATTTACATCAATTTATAGTACTTTAGGATTAATTTAATAGAAATTAACTAATTTTTAAATAAATTTTATAAGCAGCTGATTTTGACAGCTCGCCGGTGCGTTCCGAAGTGATGTTTTGGTGATTATGTTTTGGTTATAACACTTTTACCTGCTCACTATTTTAATTCCTACCACTAATGTGACAACAATAATTACTTAGACCTATACTCATATACACAAAATAAATACACCTTGACAGTAATACATTTTATTTTCAGCGTGCGAACTCATATCCAATGGAGTAATCGCAATATTTGGCCCCACTGAGACCACATCCGCGTCCGCTGTCGAAGCGCGTTGTCGGGCTGCCAGAATACCTCATATACAGGTAAAAATCTGTGTAAACACTTAATATTGGTGTTACACCTGCATCACCTGCCTTTGATAATAAACCCTATTAAGCTTTATTTAAGTTTAGTCCAAACTGTTATTAGTATCATTAGTTTCAGAAAACATGATTTCGAATATCATTTTATGAATCCAACTAATGATCATGTATTACAGTTTAGTCCAAACTATAATACATGATCATTAGTTTGAGAAAACAAGATTTCGAATGTCATTTAATTAATCTCAACATAATACAAGTACTCGTACATACATATATTTTACATAACCGCGTGGAAAAAGGTGGATCACGAAACACCCAACGAACAGGAACGTTTGACATGGAAGCATGACACTGCAAAATGCAACTAATTAAGGAAACAGTAAAGGAAAATAATGAAGCTGGTAACGATTTTTCCTCACAGGCAGTATGGCGGCCACCTCCGATTCGAGATTCAGAGCAAGCAAATCCACCTAGTATTAACTTGTATCCTGAAGCTGTGGCATTATCAAAAGCTGTTGCTCTTTTCATAAAAGATAACGACTGGAATACGTACACTTTGCTGTACGACGATGATCAAGGTATACTTTATAAACAATAAATTCTAAATGTATTTTCAAACGTAAATTCATAATAAAACAATAGGTACTGTAATATTATTAGGAAGATTATTATTATCTATTTACTCACACAACACCTTCAGCTAGGACGAGTAAGAATTGTACACGCTTATGTAGGATATCCAGATCTTGATTTATTTACCATGTACGTTATAACGTGGAGTCTATCAACAACTAACGCATATCCAGGAAAATATAAACCCAAAAATAGAACTATATTTAATTTTAAAAACCTATGCGCTAAAAGATTTACCATTTATACCAAAGTTATATAATAATTCGTAAAAATTGCTGCGCTTAAATTGTTTTTATTTCAACCACACAAGTCTTCAAATTACACAGATGTACTATAGCTTTATAGCACATCTGTGTTTATAGGACATTTTGTTACGTCTGAATTTTTTGTCTATCACTAATGCGTGAGGTTATGTGTGTATATTAAATTAATAATTTGAATTCCAAAAATTCATGATTTAGGATCAAAACCTGCTTTAACCATGATTTACGTTACACCATTTCGGAGCCAGACCGTGCCACGGGCAGGGCACAGTGAAACTCTATAACATACTTTAATCTTACATAGTAAGTTTGTAAGCTGATGTACATAAATCTGAATCGATATGTTGCAGCAAAACTTGAAGATATGCCAAATGTCTAAGTCCTGCAATTTGTAACAGTTTTATACCTAACATATAACAGTTATATTATCTAAAAGTATATACCTGCGTATGTATATAACGTAAACAGGTTTAATAAGACTTCAAGAGTTATTAAAACACGCTGATCGAGATCATAAATGGCTGGTACGACGTCTAAAACCTGGCGAAGATAATCGACCGCTTTTAAAAGCACTGAAAGCTACAGGAGAGACTAGAGTTATTCTAGACTGTCCAGCAGACAGAGTACTGGAATACTTACGTCAAGCAAATGAAGTTAATTTTTTTGAAGACTACATGGTATCTGCATTATCTTTAAATTTTTATTAATATTGCTTTTAGTGTTTGCTTAATTTTTTTAAATAAAAATAAATTTCAGAGTTATGTCCTAATGTCATTAGACGCGCATACGTTAAATCTAGAAGAATTGCGCTATGGTTTATCAAATGTAACATGCCTGAGAATTTTTGATCACGAAGATTCTCGAACAAAATCTTATCTTGCCGATTGGAAAACAAGGGGATCGGCTAATGTTATAATCCCAAAACAAACACAGGAAATAACGGTAATATACACAAACATCGTCACTTCCGGCGTGATTAAATAAAAAATTAGAATCGTTTGGTTCTCAATTCTAGGTGGAAGCCGCCTTAACCAGTGATGCAGCTAGGCTTATAACTTCCGCCGTAGAAAGTGCACCTGATCAATTTAAAATAGAAGCACAGAGGATCGAATGTGATTCAGAAGATCAGTGGGAAGTTGGAGAAGATTTCATAAGTCACTTATTAACAGTAACAACTTTATGAACATTATTTTAAAATAATCCATGACTGAAATAACTTTATATATGACTTACAAGTTATTACTACTTACTTCAAAATTTTCAGAATCCAATTATGGGAATAACACAACAAATCACTGTAGATAATATCACAGGAGAACGTACCAATTTCAATGTGGAAATAATGGAATTGTCAAACAGTGGTTTCAACAGTATTGCCAAATGGAATCCGGATTCTGGCTTTGTATATGTTCGTTCAGCGAACGAGGTTTCTGACCTTTTAGCAGAAAAATGGCAAAACAAAACTTTCAGAGTCGTATCACGCATAGGCGCACCTTATCTAGTCGTAAAAACACCGAAAGAAGGTGAAATACTGACAGGAAACGATCGTTACGAAGGTTATTCAAAAGATTTGATTAACGAAATATTGAAAGAAACATTGCATTTAAATTATGTCATTGAAATTGTACCCGGAAATTTATATGGCTCATATAATAAAGATTTGAAAAAATGGGATGGACTTATCGGTCATCTCTTAGAAAGGGTTCGTAATTAAATAATAATATTACTCCGTAAACAAGCGTAAATATTCTTATGTAGTATAAATTAACAATTTTACAACAGCGAAAATCAAATTTTTTTACAGAAGTAAAAATCGAGTTTTTTTTACAGAAAGCTGATTTGGCTATTTGTGATTTAACCATAACCTACGAACGACGAGCTTACGTGGACTTTACAACACCGTTCATGACTTTGGGAATCAGCATTTTGTATTCGGAGTCAATTCCGCCTCCTCCTGAATTATTTTCATTTCTAAAACCATTCTCGGTTGATGTATGGATTTATATGGCCGCGGCATATTTAATGGTGTCATTGTTACTTCATTTCTTAGCAAGGTGATCAATTAAGATCAAAGTTATCTCGTATATATTTAATATTTATATGCAAATATGTCGTTTGTTTGATTACTGACTTAATTCAAAATACAGATTAGCACCAAATGATTGGGAAAATCCACACCCTTGCGACAAATCACCGGAGGAATTGGAAAACATCTGGCACATCAAAAATTCTTGTTGGCTCACAGTGGGTTCGATAATGACACAAGGCTCTGATATTTTACCAAAGTAAGTTCACCCCTTTTTGTAAGTAATTTACTTAACTAATTTAATTTATGTATCTTTTCATTTAGAGGTTATTCAACGAGATGGGTAGCCGGTATGTGGTGGTTTTTTGCTCTTATTATGTGCTCTTCGTATACTGCAAATTTAGCTGCTTTTCTTACTAACGCCGCCATGGATGATTCGATCAAAAGCGCTGAGGACTTAACAACGCAAACCAAAATTAAATATGGTACTGTGTTTGGTGGATCTACATATTCTTTTTTCAAGGTCTGGTTTAGATAATGAAAAAAAAAATGTAATAGATGTTATTTTAAAGTTTAGTTTATAAACTTTAAACTTTTAGCGTTCTAATGTGTCAACGTACCAAAAAATGTGGGGGGCCATGGAGTCAGCAAGGCCATCAGTATTTGTCAAAAACAACGAAGAAGGAGTGGAACGAGTTCTAAAAGGCAAACGAAGTTATGCATTCTTGATGGAGTCCTCTGCTATAGAATATCAATTAGAGCGACATTGCGATTTAATAAACGTAGGTGGACTACTTGACTCTAAAGGATATGGTATAGCTATGCCATTTTGTAAGTATTATAAAGAGAAAGAGGACATGCAATTGCAATATCTTTATTGTTTTTATCTATTATAATAATCACATTTATAAAATTACTTGTTGATTTTAAAGACTTTTTAAAGGTATTCGATTTCATTTTTGGCTGATTTTCCGTCAAATCTATGCTCCTATACGATATATGTACATGAAGATAATAGTTCAAGAGATAGGTACATAGTATCTTCTACACTATTGCATTTTTTACAGTTTCATCGTATCGTACGGCAGTAGATAACGCTGTACTGAAACTAGCTGAAAGTGGAAAATTAGTAGAGCTAAAAAATCGTTGGTGGAAAGCACCCGAAGGCAAAGGATGCAAAGTGAGATTTATTATATAAAAAACAATAATAAATAATAATAAATTCGTTAGTCAATACACACCCATCATCTGTTCTCGAACTAGGGCATTCTCTGTGCTATGAGAACCAGACGACCACTACTAGGGACGTTCCCAGTACAATAATTTTCGATTAAATATAAGACTCATAACAATGTATTTCTCAATTCTAAATATGTTAAGTACGACATGAGAACTACATAAATGTATACAATTTTATGTAACTTTTATTTTTACCGACTTCAAAAAAAAAGGACCCGTACGTATGTAATATTGTCAGAATTGCACAGTTTTTGTATATGTTAGTCTATACCAGCTTCTAAACATGTGTGCCAAATTTCATAAGTGTATATATGTATGTATGTTTGTATGTTGTCCGCACATATCTCAATAACTATAAGTCCGATTGCAAAAATTCTTTTGTAGGACTAGCCAAAATAACATCGGCAGGTACAAGTAACTTATTCTTTATTTGCTTGCAATTTGGATGCGAAATATATGTTTTGGAGTCAATTCTCGTCACAGAACCACTCGTTGTTTTTTTCTATATACATTAGTATTATAGTAATATTATTTTTAGTAAGAAAGCCATTAAAATTCGGTAGATAGCAAATCTTGAATATCCGGATCAGAAACAGAAACAGTTTTAAATGAACTTAAAATGTAAAAGCAGTAAACAAGTAAAAAGGTAGTAAACTTCTTGAAAATGTAACTTTATTTAACCGGCAGTTAGAAGAAGCAACTGAAGAAGGCACTAGCGCAGCGGAACTGGGCGTAGATAATGTTGGCGGTGTGTTCGTCGTATTAGGCGTTGGTTGTGGTATGGCAGCAGCCATGTGTGCATTTGAATTTCTTTGGCATATTCGAGAAGTTGCTGTGGAGCAAAAGGTAAATACTTCGTAAGATAATAAAGCTAAAGCTATAGAATTCGAAAAATATGGACAAAAAATTAGCTCAACAAAAACTAATATCAGAACTCTACGAGGTAAAAATTTATCATTAAACTGGAACTATAGATATGCTAGATATTAACTATATAATACTGCCTATTTATGGTATTATTCCTAATACTAAATAGTACTCAGTTCAGATTTTTATGGAATAAATTTCATCGTAATTGTAAAGCAATAGATAGTGGAATGAAAAACATTGATCAGAATCATCCTACAATGTAGGGATAGACAGTATAAAGAGAACTTCCATAAATTCCAGCAATTATTTATCAATCGCTTGTATTTCTTTTACAGATGACTCCATCTGAAGCATTCTGGGCAGAATTCACTTTTGCAATAAGTTTTTGGGTGACTGAAAAACCAGTCCATCATGCTAAGACATCATCTTCAGGTTCTGATTCCAATCCCTTATCCAGAGCGTCTTCCGTAATTCGTACTGCAGTAGATCTATTCAATTTAGATATTTTTGAGAAGTAAATCCACATATCTACGTATATAGTACATGTATATGGACTGCATGACATCGTTTTCTCACAGCTAATAAGAAGAAATATATTACTAGCCTACGGTGAATGCTTTCAAAAACACTTTATATCAACAAACGTTCTTGACTTCTAATGGAAATAACAATATTATAGGAAAAGTTAATATAGCATATTTTATACATCTTCTAGTCAATATTTTTACAAAATAAATTCACAATAGTACGTAAACACAGCTTTTTATTTACTAAACATATATTTTAATGCAAGACATCGAAACCAACAAAAACTGTATAACGAAAATAAAATTTAATAAAATATTCATTGTATAATATCCGTTCTACTGTTACTTAATTATATTACAATCGCGACAACGTTTTTAATAACGTTTGACAAACTGTGAGTTGACATAAATATAATGCTATTATTTTACCTTTCTGTAAAAAAATGGAAAATAGTAATCACTTTCCATTCGTTAAATTATCTCTAGCTATTTACAAAAAATTGAAAAAAAGTTTCCAAATTTCTGGATCTCAATTCAAAGTATTGCACTTTTAATATATTTCGTCAAAATTAATAAAAGATGTCGCGGCTTTAAGAACTGAAACTGCTCGCGACTGCGATCGGTCACGCAAAGGAGACGGAGATTCAGAACTTGGCGCAGCCGAGCGAGGTGGAGCAACAGGCTTATGGAGTGCGCGAGGATTAAAAGATGCTCGCCATTCACTTATAATGGCTTCGCGGAACGTTATCTGAAAAAACACAAGTAGATTTGGATCTTAACATTCTTAACATCCTAACACTCATTTTGAGAGGTTCAAGTTAATGAATTTTTTTCAAAAGGTATTCAAGCACTATAAAAGTAATAGACTAAATATATCGACTTTTTAGGAGGCTACGTTGAAAAATAAACTTAATTTGATACCGATGTTTTTATGTTCATTATTACTTATGGATTTCAAATAATTAACTCTTAATAAAAATAATGAACATTGAACAAAGAATAAATAGTTAATGTTCTGCACAGACTAAAATTAATGAGGTCATCGACGTATAAAGATCAAACATAAAAACACTAAAAAAAGCAAATATAATGTTACCTATACTTTAACAACCTTTTGAAAAATTTTGTTCAAGATACCTGTGACGAACTAAAGACAAAAACAATATACATACTTATACCTATAATATTTTATTCTACACGACATTTTTTTTTTCAAGAAAAAATAAAATAAACCACTTTCATTTAAAACTCTTCGCCAAAATATCATAATAGGGACGTTACTACGGCTATACCAGTTACAACTTTCTATATTATTTTATACGCTTTCGAAGTTTTGATTTTCTGATAGATTATCTAATAATTATTTTGGTACTAAACACTACAAAGATTTGATTTGCATACAAACAAAATTCCACTTTTATTTCCGTACACACCTTCTCTTTCACACAAATTTTGCGCGCATGTAGTAGGAAGTCAATAACAGCCACAATAACGCCTGAGACGCCTCCCACCCCGAGAACTAAAAATATGCCACTGGTATTCTTCATTTGTAGTGATCCACTGTCATCTTGCTCATTTTCCGTTTTCTGAAACATAAATCAATACAGACAATTACAATTACTTAGATTTGATTTTTTTTAACTTAAATGAGCGTACATCTGGCCAACGTCTTGCCTGATGGAAAGCAATTACGAGGCATAACTTTAATTAGTTATGCGTACCCAGAAGATACCTATTAGCCACATTCACGTAACAACGATATTCGAGGAATTAACAAAAAAATACCAAATTTCAGTTACACGACAACTTCAGAAATTATTGGTAACCAAGTTTAATTTTATTAAAATTGGGTCAACTGTTTTTGTTTTTGGCTTAAAATGTCTAAATACAGTAGTCAGTAAGGATCAGTCAATGTACGCATACCGATTATCAAAATAATTTAAATACCTCACATCGTTCTTCGTTGTCCTCGTCTTCCCACCATTGCTTTTTGAGCTCTTCAAGTCTACCTAATTCTTGTAGAGTTAGGATAGCATTGTCTATAAGTTCTTTATGCGGGAAATCTTTAACAAAATTAGTAAATTGTATATAAATGAAAATTTAGTAAATTCATGGTCGATATGAAAATCTCTTCATAATGTAATAGATATAATGTAGGTGTAATTTTTTTTAATACGCCAGGGAATACGCCAATCATTTGGTCTCAAACTAGGGCATTCCCTGTGCTATGAAAAACAGACGACGTCTACTAGGGACATTCCCAGTACACCCAGACCCGAGACAATCTAGAAAAGTTCGTTTACTAAATTGACCCGACTGATAATCGAACCCAAAATCTGCCGCACTCGGGTGCAATACCTAAACCACTGCGCCAACAAGGTCGTCATTACCTCTAGCTATAACATAACATTGTAAAAAATATATAACATAACATCGTAAAAAATTAAACCGACTTCAAAAAAGAACACCGAAAAGTACAAAATGGCTATTCTTTACGAATCAACACTCAAGTATAAAAATAACTTTATACATACGATACAAATACCTATTTCAGTTAATTTGACAGTTACTGAAGTCGGTGCCAAGGCTACCAAACTTTCAAACGTAGACTTTCTGTTGTTACACATAAATTTTGCACCGACTTCAACAACTGTCAAATTTAATTGTGTAGGTATTTGTATATAGTATTAATAATAATTTTTCTACTCGAATTTTGGTTAATAAAGGATAGTTATTTTGTACTTTTCCGTTTTTTTTTTTTGAAGCCTGTTTAAAATTTTTTTTAAGTTTTTACTTATTGCTTTTGAGTGACCTTGGAGTTAATAAATATTTGGGCTAGGTCTACAACTAACTTGTTTTCTAATTCTGGAGCAGAATGATATACAAAAGAATCATCATCAATATAAAGTAATATATATAAATAAGAATAAACTTATAAACGTAAATATATTTAAATAAAAATTATTTAGAAATTGAAATGAGTAAACCTAGTAGTAGCTTTACTGAACCCAATTGAAAAATAATCATTGAAATTGGTTCTCAAACAAAGAAGTTGTGCCCAAACATGTTGCATGGAAAAATAGAGCAGATGAACATACATAGAACCTCGTCCTATTTAAAGTTGGTTACAAAGAGTACTTACTTTTCGGCATAGCTATACCATACTCCTTCGAGTCAAGCTTAGAACCGACCATTTTTAATTTACAATCCCGCTTTAAATAATACTCGATTGCTGTAGATTCCATAAAAAAAGCATATTTTCCTTTGCTTCGTAAAACTCGATTCTTTCCCTCAATATTGTTGTTTGTAAATGCCGTAGGTTTTGCTGATTTCATTACTGTCCATATCTTTTGGTAGACGGATTCATTTGAATTCTGAAAAAAAAAATTATATTCAGGTATAATTAATAGTGACGCTGATCTGGGAGAGAGAAAAAAAAAACAGAATGTCTTGTCTCAAAGGTCGTAGAAGTAGTCCAAAAGTATAATTATAACGTTTATTTGAAAAACGTATTATTATATATCATGTACATTTAATTATACTTTTTACTAGAATATTAGAACGAAACAATAAGAAATCGTGGCGCTACCCTCTGACAGATCGGGACGCGGGAACTGCTATTTTTTTGTAAATAAGAGCGAGACAGTGCTATTGCGTCGTCGACCTGCTTACGACATTTTAATTTTATGTATATTCATTTTAAATGCATATTTTGCAATCTAATATTAAACTGAGCATCAATTGTCACTATTTAGTTCTACTTTGATACCTATTTATAAACCTAAATACTTATCTGTTTCAGGAAGTGACGTCAAGGTACCTTGACGTATGGTACCTTGACGCTCTTTAAATTCTAAATGGGAAATGGTTAGTTCTGATGTTGTGTACGTTTAATAATGCTGAACAAACAATTATTCTTAACTACAAGAGAGCAATGCTCCAATAATAACAGTCAAAACATCATTAAAGTTAAATTTTACTGCTAATTGCTTCCCACAGCTTTAAAACCGCATGCGAAATATGTTAAGCAAAGAAAAACTCCTTTCTTAATTTCATGGACGTATAATAATCAAAAATATATACATTCAGTTGTTTCTACCTAACCCAAACCTAACCAAGCACTAAACATTTAACAATATCTCACTGACTAACGTAAAAAAGAAGTCTCATGAAAAATAATATTTTTAGTAAATAAAAATCTTCTCCCGTATGTATTCAAACGAAAAATATGCAATACTTTTTTATGGTACTAAACTAACTATATGAATTATCAGTACTCATGAGAGATACTCTCATTAAAACTCACTTCGAAAAATCTGTAAGTTGAAGCATTGTAAACGGTGCCGTAACTAACTGTGCTTTGTTCCGATAGATCTTTTACGTCTTTGATGTCGTTACTTCTACGACTATTACTGATGAATGTCGACATGTTAGCCTGGTATGAAGCTGTCACAATCAAGGCAAAGAACCACCACATTCCCGCAACCCAGCGAGATCCAGCCGATCTGAAATATAAAATGTAATTAACATTTACTTAATACTAGTCTTAGAAAAATACTAATAATATATTTAGAAGTAATTATAAATATTAAATATTTAATCTAATTTCGATAAAATTTTCACAAAATTTTAATTAGATAAACGTATACAAATTATGTTATTTACCTCGGTAATATATCACAACCTTGCGTCATAATAGCTCCGATTGTAAGCCACATGCAATTATAGAGACTCCATATATTTTGCAAATTTTCTGGATTTTGATTACAGGGATGAGGATTTACCCAATCACTTTGACTCATCCTGTAAAATATAGTTTTAAAAAATATTGTCGTTAACATATAGCAATAAAAATCAATAAAAACTTTAAAAATTAATTATATACGTAAACATTTACGCCGCAGAGCATTTTATTGATTTAACGAAGATTTAACGCATTAGTGACTCCTACAGGAGTGTTTGATACTTTATTTCTCAAAGAATTCCAAAGTTTCTGATAGTATTATAGCAGTAGTAAACTAATTAATCTGTGGTATTATTAACCTTGATAAATAAAATCATGTTTATTTATGGCCTGCTACTACAACACTTTAATATGACAATCGGTGGCTGTCTTTATTAACTACTACTCAAGAGACAATTGCCCCGCGGTTTTACTTGCGTTAAAGTGGATATTTTTTCGGGATAAAAAGTAGCATAAAATACTCCCTGTGAAGTCCTCTACCTAATGAAAGTCTCGTCAAAATCGGTTCAGGCGTTTTGAGATGACTCCGTACAAAGAAACAGATAGACAGACCAAAATTTTAAAAACACAAGTTGGTATTTCCACCTGCAAATAACCAAACCCTTTATTTCGAAATCAGTGCCAGATATTTCAATTTTATTTATTGAAATTTAGATTCTTTGATAAAGATTCCTTGAATATATTCGTGTATTAGGTACATCCGGAATAGGTCTGGACAAAAGTTCGAGGCGTTTTTTCCGATAGATGGCGTCAATTGCAAAAAAATTTAAGAAACAGATCGCAGTGACACCGTATCGCTGCATAAAATATGGAAAGGTGTCTCTTTGAACCTTACTCTGAGCGTATTTTAAACATCGAAATTGGTGTAATGGTTGGAAAGTTGTTTGCGTTTGAAAATGAAGAACAGTAATGTAAAATGTAATGAAAATTTTGCATTATTATTACGACAAAGGAGAAACGCTGCGCAGGCTTGTGACAAAATTTGTGTACGGTGAAGGTACTTTATCAAAATCTGCTGCGCTAAAATGGTTCGCTCGCTTTCGTTATAGTAATTTTGATGTGAAAGATGAGTCACGCTCTGGTGTTCCGATCACTCAAAAAGCTGATGAAATTCTTGAAAAAGTCCAACTAAATAAGTATATCAACAGTGTCGTTATTAGTATGGAGCTAGGCATTGATCACAAAACTGTTTTGAACCATTTACACAAAGCTGGCTACAAAAAGAAGCTTGATGTATGGGTCCCTCATACGTTGAGCGCGAAAATCATGATAGACCGAATTACCATTTGGGATGCGATGCTACAACGCAATGAAACTGAGCCATTTCTAAAACGCGTCATAACCGGTAATGAAAAATGGATCACGTACGATAATCGGAAGCGTCAAAGATCGTGGACAAGGGACAGTGAGCCATCACAACCGCTCGCGAAGTCAAGATTGACGTCAAAAAGATGATGCTGAGTGTGTGGTGGGACTGGAAGGAAATCATCCACCATGAGACCTACCAATTGATCAGAAGATTGATACTCAACACTTCTGTAAATAATTAGAGATTATAGCAGGCAATTGAAAGAAAACGGCCCGAATAGAATAACAGGAAAGATGTTGTTCAGAAATATGTGCGTGGTCACTCTTGCGGACGAGATAAGGAATGAAGAGATACGCAGTATGACAGGGTTGCACGATAGTGCAATGGTAAAAATGAAGAAGGGAATGCTTAGATGGTTCGGGCACTTAGAAAGAATGAGTGATGAAAGACTGACGAAAAAATCTAGTGAGCGAAAGTGAAAGGAAAAAAAAGCCAAGGAAAACCAAGGCTGACTTATGAAGTACAAATAGCCAGAGTGTTAGCAGACGGAAATATCAAAAGCACACATACCTAGGCGAAAATGTGTGAGGAGAATAATGAGATTTGAGGAAGCGAAAGAGGTATGTACGGACCGCGACGCTTGGCGCTCCGTCCTCTCAGACTACCCCGTTGGGAATACAGCGTGAAGATATGTATGTATGTATGTTGTTCTCCTACCATGACAACGCCCAACCCCACGCTTCTTTGATGACCCGTCAAAAATTCCTTGGTTGGGAAGTTTTGATGCAGACATAACACCCTCTGACTATCACTTGTTTCGATCTCTATAGACTTCTCTCAATGGAGTTAAGCTGCATTAAAAAAAAGAAGTCCATGAAAGCCACTTGATTCGGTTTTTTAGCCAGAAATCACAGAGGTTCTTCACCGATGGCATCATGGCTCTATCCAAAAATGGCGAAACATTATCGATAATCATGGAGTATTTTTGGCTTAAATTTAAGAAAAATGAATGTTACTTAAAAAACGCCACGAAATTTTTCCCAGACCAACTTTCTAAATGCGCTTTTAAAGTTTTTAATAAGTATTTTTTAATGAACCGCGATTACGCATAAGTACGATTATGTATTGTTATCAAAATTATATAAAATTTAATTTGCCAAACCGCAATCGGAAGTTATTGAATACTAGGTAAGTACCTTTTATAGTCTTTAATTTCTGTATGTAGTGGTTAAACGTCTTAAACTTCAAAGTTATACCACAAATTGTCGTCCTTACCTAGCACAAAGAAGCAAAACAAAAGAAACAATAATGTATGTAGTTGCTAAATACAGCCACACATCTAAAGCCAACGGTTTCATGAATGAGAACATATCTGGTTCCTCAGGATCTGGCTCTTTAAACAGCATACTTATACCTAACGACATGAAAGGCGTCGAGAAATCCACAACTGCGTTTCGTTCTGACGTTATGGTTAAATCACATATAGCTAAATCTGCTCTCTGTAATAAAATTATGACAATAAAAGTGATTATTATGTATAACTCAAAAAGAACACACCATATTTTAATTACATTAACCGATATCTTACTTTTTTCACTGCCATAAAAATAGGTAAACCTCATCTGTATTCTGAGAGCAAAACTTATAAAAATCTATATATATAAAAGGCGATGTATGTATGTATGTATGTTTCTTATGGACTCCGAAACGGCTGGACCGATTTCGATGAAATTTTCAGGGGATCTTCAGATTGGCCTAGCGGGTGATCCTGTAAAGTTTGGTAGCGATCAGATCAGTAGAATTTCTTTTTTTGTTTTTTACGCCCAGTGAAACGATCGCCCAGTGAAACGGGCCGGGTTACTAGCAAGTAACAAATAAATTCCAATGGCAATTCAAACTTTCAGATATTAAGTCCGTACTTATAAAAATACCGCTTTTATGTAACATTTTCCTGAAGTAAACACGAGTGTTCCTGACTCGGACCAAGAATTAAAAT
Organism: Zeuzera pyrina; assembly: GCA_907165235.1. Taxonomy (NCBI): domain Eukaryota; kingdom Metazoa; phylum Arthropoda; class Insecta; order Lepidoptera; family Cossidae; genus Zeuzera; species Zeuzera pyrina. The sequence goes on from OU015630.1 coordinate 12,677,359, forward strand.
GGACGAAGCTTTTACTTTAAGAGCGTGTCTATTTTTTGTCGACCTAATTTCTACACTCTTACAAATATTCGTGACTAGGTGAGTGAAGGTCACGGTACAACAATATACAGCTGAACATTACATATTTTTATTTTTGTGAATACTAACAGCCAAAACATATAAGATTCACGAGTGTTTGCAAATAATTATTTCGATTTTGTACGTTAAGTCGGTCATGAACTGACACGAATTACATCAACAGTGCGAGGTTGCCATACCTACTATAGCTAACGGTTTTACTCGTGGTCACGCTCAATGAGATAGAAAGAGAGACACAAAAATTCGTTAGACGCAGTGATAAGAGTGATAAGCTCCGTCCATTTTGATTGGTCCGAGGTTTCTGAAATAGCTGTGATTATGACTTGTGAAAAATTCATTATACCCATCCACGAGACTTTTATTAGAGCGGCATCCATCGACTGATCGTGTAGTGGCGAAAATGTGTAGATAATATGAGTAATAAATATTTTTATAACATAAAATTTTTGAAGTTCATCTTAACAAATCGGTAATTTCATTGGTAATACACATAATACTCTTATTAAACAATATCGAAAGAAATATGTGCTGTTATTACTACTACCATTCATACTACTTACTGTTGCTACTACTATTATCGACGAATTCTTTTCAAAATACCAAAGATTTATTTTCCACCATATAATCTTTACTCTTTATTTATATTAGAAACACGCTGTTGTAATATTTTCGTCGAATACCAATGTATACATTATTATATACATGTGTTACTCATACATGTGATACTCATACATGTGTTAGTTCATACTCTAGCAGTCTAGCAGCTAAATTAACTTACGTGATCTATAAGTTCACCAAGTAATCCGTCCCATTTTTTATTCTTCGTTCCCTCAATAGGATTTCCATATTTGTCTCCGGGAACTCTATAGAATTCATATTTAAAATCTCTGTTGTGTTCTTTGTTGATTTGACGAACAATTTCATCAATCAGGTCAATAGCATAACCTCGAAAACCAACAGTTCCATTGTCATAATCGTCTACATAAAAATAAGGTTCCCCTTTTTTAGATGCAATCTAAAAAAAAACATAGACGCAATATTAAATATCAGCAGAAAAAAGTGGTTTTAATAGAAAAAATCCGGTCTTGAGTGCATTGAACAGACTCACACACGCTGAAAGCCGTAACCAATGCTCTGTTTCACTCAGGTTTTACTAATTGCTCCCGAAAAACAGTTATTTTCAACAATTTTCTAGTCTATTTTTCCTACAACGTGCTTTATAATTTTAATCGAAAGCGAAGGCTGTCGTGACTGAGACGTGAAATCAAAAACTCTGAGAATTATTTGTTGAATTTAAAACCTAACGACACCGTATTCGACAAGATTTTGATTACACTCTTGTCTTTCAGAAATGGAATCAAAAAAATAATTTTCGAATAAATATGTCATTTCTATTTTAGATCACCAACCTAGGCGCTTATAGAAATTTTCATTCTAACAAGTATATGCATAAATACAAGTAAATGTGAGAAATCTAGAGGCAGACGGAAGGACGAATTGATCAAAATTTGGGTTGTATTTTTTAACTATGAAACTCGTTAAACGTCATGCTGTGTTACGTAACATTACAGTTAAGTAACTACAGTTAATTACAGTTAAGAAACGTTTAATTAGCACAGCCAATATAGAATTACACATTAGAATAACTAAATACACTGTAATATAAATTATTTTAAACATTTTCTTATCCTGGGGTGGTTTGCTCCAACTATTTAAAGTTGATTTAAAGAACTGACATCTCGCTTGCACATAATATTAAATAGTTGGTGTAAGCGAGATGTCAGATCCTTAAATCGAGTTTAAATAGTCGGTGCAAACCACCCTTAGTATACAAATACTAAAATTACATGTAGGTATACAAGTGAATTGCGAATTGCGAATTGAATTTATACTTATTTACGTCCATAACATAATGTAATAGTTTGTGACACAGCCATACATTGCGTTTTTGTAGTACTTCTGCCGTATATTAGTTATCATGCAGTTATGAGTCTGCCAATGCAGTCAAGCGCAAACGAATTTTTTCGATTTCCCTCTTCGCGCCCTAATGTCACCAGCAATAAAGTTGATTTTCACAGTTGCAGTTTGATCATATGTTAGCGTGTCTCAAAATTTGTTTATGTACATAAATATGTAATAATTTGGAAGAAAACTATTGTAGAAAATAAAAAACTAATTTGAGTTATTTGAGATATTATGACTACTTGTCCATTGCCCACACCAAAGGGATATAATGAGATAAATTAGAAATAAAGAGTGGAAGTTGTATATGTACCTATCCAAATATCTTACTCTCAGTCTCCTTTGGTATCGAGATCCACGTCATCAAACACACCAAAGTCTGCATATAGGTACACTGATTCTTAACTGTATTTTTCATTACGAATTGCATGCGGACAAAGTATAAGAGACATTATAATAACATTCATTAGCAAAATTGGAAAGTTGTAAACTTAAAAAGTTAAATTTTGGCGTCAGGTGTCAGTTTGTCAAGTTCTTCCTTCTCAGTAGGGAATTTTAATTTAAAAAAAAAAAATTTTTTTAGATCACTAAGTGAGGTAGCTAATGACAACTCTTTAAATCACACTATCAAGAACAATATATATAAAAATGGTAATTTGATTTATTAACAAAAAGTACATACATATGTTAATATTTACAAACTTAAAACTACACATTATCTTAAACAATAAACTTTCTCAAAGTTGCCGCTTAGAAAGCTGTCATTGCTCAAGGTACCTAGCAGACTGGCAGCATTGCCTCTTTGAATAGCCAAACTGATTCGTTGGCGGAAGAAGCTGCCAGCCCGGCGGTCTCCCGAAGCCTCGACCAGTCTCTTACAAATATCAGAAACCAGTCGATGGGCTTCGAGGCCCCAGGGACCCAAAGTTTCGACTGCAAAGGGCGTAAATATGAAACTCTCAGAGAGAGTCGCATACTTACGCCGCTTCAAGTTCTCGGCAGTGCAGGCCGCGGCACCTGCTGACTTGGAAGTCGCCGGCACATGGGAAACAGCAAGTGTATCGACACAAGTGGCATCCCACACCAGCGATCTTCCAAGTTTCCAAGGAATGAGCGTCAAACCATCCGGTCTCCTGCCGTCGCTGCGCACAATACCTACAGGCTCTAAGACTGCAGGAACGCCAGCGGCGACAAGAGCCCGCCGAATGACGTCATTCAAGGCAGCATGTCGTGACATGCGGCCCGCACTACGTAAACAGGATAAACCGTGGTGATCTAGTACATCGACGAGATCACCACAGCGGCAACGGTGAAGAAGGTTAGTCCTGGCCCCCAGACGAAGGGATACTATGAGAGAAAGCGTGGTATTGTCGATTAAGGTTCCTAAGTTTTTTGAAGGTATTACCTTCAACCAGTGTCCTGACTCCTTCTCAGAAACAGCCAGGAGGCGAGACCGATCTTTTTCGGTACTACAAGAATCTAAAAGTTGTAAATGAACATTTTTGCATAGAGGCTCATCCCAGTGTTTTTGGGAAAAGGTCGAGGTAGGCAGGTTAGTACTCGGACAAACACTTAACCAAGCATTTCGAGCATCAGTCAAGCACGGCACCTCAACCGATCCTAAGGAAGGGCGAATAACAGATAGGAAAAGGTTTTCCGTGCTGTAGGCTGACGAAAGAAAAGCTGGCAGTGACACACTCGAGATTTTGCGTATGCCCAGGCCTCCATAACAGATGGGAAGCGAGGCTTGATTCCAGACCCTGTCATCAACAAAGGAGCAATTTAATATTTTAGATAATGTAGTTTTTAGAATATTGTCTACAGATTTTAAAAGCGTTTGAAATTTAAAAAGCTGAGAACAGCGAAGAGCATATATAAAAATTACATTGATTTTCGAAAGACTTAAAAATTTCTGTCCCCTTACCTCATATTTAAGATATCGGTCAGAAAGATCTGGGAAAAATCGTGAAATTGAGAATAAAGTGTAGATTGAACGAAAATTATTTTAAATGCATTATGTTGTAAGAAAGCTCTACGACAAAGTTTCTTTTGTGGTTGGTAATAATTCCCATTTCAGAATAGTAGTAACTAGAAGTACGACTTACATTTGGTCTTTGAAGATATTGAAATAATTATTATTTAGTTCGGGAGATATATTTACCTTGAGCAGAGACATCGACGTTCGAGATCGATCTGTCACTGTTCCCTCTTCGTAGATACTATCAGTTTTAGAATCCCAGTATCCAGCGTAGTTGAAATGACTATCAACATTCAATTTAGAATAATATAATGAGAAATTTGTTCTTTTTCCTTCCTCATCAAACTCTATACTTCCAGTAAAACCTTTTATTGTTGTCTGAAAATAAAATTACGTATTTCATTTTTCAGGTACGTTTTACCTTATATGTTTAAAACCGGAAATTTTAATAAGGATCTTAAGGACGATTCACCTCTACCGAATATGTGTTAATTAAAAGCTACTAAGTGCCTGCATATACTGTAGCCTTATTGTAGCCTGCAGCCTAAAGATCGCTTATTAATTTAATATAAAAACATTATTTCAAAAACGATCTGAATGTGCCAATTATTTCCAGTTAACATCGTTTTTAAAATGTCTTATATCTATGTAAAATGCTTTTGGCATTTCTTGAACTCTATTTTACATAGGTACATACATACATATCTTCACACTGTATTCCTAACGGGGTAGTCAGATAGGACGGAGCGCCAAGCGTCGCGGTCCTTACATACTTCTTTCGCTTCCTCAAATCTCGTTATTCCCCTACACATTTTCGCCTAGGTTTTCGAGTGCTTTTGACATTTCCGTCAGATAACACTCTGGCTCTTTGATCTGCATACGTTAGCCTTGGTCTTTCTTGGCTTCTTTTAACATTTTTACATTTTTGATGTAAATAGATATTCTCAACACATGAAATTATCCTAACTACATGTACAAGTCATTTTAGAAATGTCATATACAATTCATAATCAAATTCAATGGCTATATTTGGCAGCAATTGCTATAAAATTATTGTACACTAACGACCCGCTCCGGCTTCGCACAGGTAGAAATTTTTTTTAAATAAAATTCAGCCCATGTTACTCGCTGATAATGTAGCTTTCTATAGGCACAGTACAAGTACTATAGGTTAAAGAATTATTGAAATCGGTTGAGTAGTTTCTAAGTTTATTCATTACATACAAACAAATAAAGTTTATCTCTCTATAATAGTAAAGATACGTATTATGATAGGTACCTTAAGTAACGCTTCCCGAAGATCAGTACCTGATGGCCAGGCCAATTCTTCATATTCCAGGTTTGATTCACTAAAACACAGTGCTGGTGGATTTTGAAAATGCTGTTGAGGTCTATCGACTATTTCTGAATTCCCTATTTCACCTTGCATATATCTAAAAGCTTTCTCAAGATGATTGAGAGCATCTGCAGCCAAAGCAGTTTCTACCTAAAAATAATAATATAATATTGTATTTTATTATCATACAAATATTGTCAAATAACAGTGAATACCGAAAACATGTTTGTAACAAACCCGTATATTATTATCTATATCCATACCAAGATCTTTCCATCTAACATCGTTGGACATAGTTAAATGTAACGTGGATACATTAGCCATAAGTTCAGGAATGTTCTCAAAGTTTATGGTATAGGCGTCGAGTGCTGTCAATATGAAACTCTGTAAAGGCAAGTTAAAAACAATAAATTGTGAGAACATTTTTTGGACATTAAAGGAAGAAAATTAAAACATCTTTTAATAATTTTCAGAGATAAATATAGTTCTGATTATTTTAATTTTCTACCTGATACTGAGTAGAATTCTCGACTTGAATTATCTCGTTCATGTATTTGTGAATATTATTTATATCACAATCCAATACGTGATAACTCATATGTACAATTTTAAATAAGTACTTAAATATTTCCCTGTTATCGCCCTCTGGGTCCAATTTTCTGAAAAGAATCGGATCGTAATCTTGTGGCCAAGAATTTATTAATTCCTGAAGGCGTATAAAACCTGAAAGGATAATTATTAACTATACCTAAAGGTTAACTATTGAAAAAATAATAACATATTTGTGCAAATGGTGTAAGTGCATCATTACTGAAATTCCAATAAACTTACTGTCATCGTCTTCATAAAGAAATGTAAATTTATCCCATTGCATTTTCTTAATTAAAGTCGTGTAGGCTTTTGATATCATCTCTGGATGTGGATAATAAGAAAATGTAAATAAATCTGTAACCAATGTTTCTGGGGATTGCCATCCTAATGAAAGATGTGTTATCTAGAACGACCACTTAAAATTTATATCTGACTCAAAAATTACAGTTATAGTATAAATAGTTCTTTCTAGACTTACGTTTAGCCTATTGCACAGCATACATACTGTATCACAAATGCCATTAATTGGTCTAGTATCAATCAATGCCACTACTCCTTTATTATTTGTCGTATTAGGACAAACTGAAAAAAATGATATAGTTTTCAATGTATTATTGCGTTATTTCTTACTTGGATCATTAAAACTTACCTTCTAAAGCAGTGGAATAACTGTCGAGAACATTTGAATAAAACACTCGACCATGGAAAGCACCAGTATGAACGTTCACAATATTCTCGAAAGCTTGCCTGGAACTTTCTAAAGACTGTCTGTTGAATAGGCCTCCTGAAAATAAGTTAAAAACTTTAGTCTCGCCTTTCTTTGCAACGAAAAGTTTGGAAACTTTACGAACCTATCGGAAAGCTAGTGCTGTAGGCAGCCTCAATTCTCAACGTTAGGTCTATGAAAACTAAAACGAGTAAAGTTTTCAAGGCTGCCATATTAGCTTGTGTTGTATAAATGGTAACAAAATTGTTTAGACGGCCATGCGGCGCGACGACCGCCTGAACACCGTCTGAAGTATTTTTGGACAATAATTTTAGGTCGCGTCGCTTGAAAACATTGAAAACCCGACGGCCGACGACGTTCGTCACTAACATCGGTATTCCAGACATTTACTCACTTTACGGAAATGCTTGCATGGAATAAAATTCGATTACCACATTATTATTGCTATACCATATTGTTTTAATAAAACAATAGGTTACTAGTATTAAGATTATATGATTAGGGAATAATTTAAGTACCTAAATATCAGCATTATATAAATATACATAAATGTACCTTAAACTATTTAATAATACAAATTCTGTTCATGTATTTCTTCATATCGTGCCTTCTATCGAAAGTTAGCGGTCATCATGTCAATTTTTTTTCCTGAATTACAATAGCTGATAGGCTCATATTGACTTTTCATTACACAGGAATCAAAGTTGAGCGTCTGCTCTAAATCTTTGTAGTACTCAGTATTATTTTATTTGGGCGGACAACACGTTAGTCCACGGTCCACGCAGTCAACGTGACTAACGGTCACAGATACATTGTCTGTGAAATATTTTTGCAAAATAATATTTATCGAATATTAATAATGCTGTGGTTCATATTTATTGTAAGTTTCTGTATTGGACGATGTACTCCTCAGTTTGTGTACAAAGAAACGCGAGATATATCCTACCAAATAGGTGAGTTCGCTTTGCATTTACCCGTTTCAGTTTAATTTTGCAGCAGTCTTGAATGTTAATGGCTATGCAGCTATAATATTTCCAAACAAGTAAGAGAAACTCGGGTAAAATGAACACTACCAGTGAACTTTTTAACTAATATGTCGAGAAATAAGATATTTTCAAGAACGGATTTTATGTATAAATATTCCAATAATTTTGATAATTTCACGAATAAATAGATTAAACCAATTTTTTGTGATTACACTAAAAGTTTAAAAAAAAATATGGGAAAAACATTACGTAAAAGCAGGCATACAATTAATCTACACTTACCTATGTAAATATTTACGCTTTTAAACATTTTTGAGGGTTCCGTGTCTTAAAAAAAAATACAGAAACCGTATAATATCACTTACGCGTCCGTCTATCATAGTCGATGTCGTCAGTAACTATGTTAATGTAACCACAGATTAATTAGTTACTAAATATAATGTTTTTATATGACCTCAATGGCGCAGTGGTTTAGATGTTGTAGCCAAACGTGGAAGGTTCCGGGTTCGACTCCCGGTCGGGTCAATTTAGCAAAAAAACTTTTCTAGATTGTCTCGGGTCTGGGTGTACTGGGAATCTCCTAGTAGTCGTCACCTGGTTCTCATAGCATAGGCAATGCCGTTTGAGGCCAAACGATTGGTGTATATTGTCTGGCGCATTTGTTATTTATTGTACGTTTACAATAACATCTATAAAAAATTTTAGTGGGTATATTTGAAAGCAATGCACACACTCAGCGACTTGCTTTCAACGAAAGCATGCGGAACGCAAAAATTGGCGACTTCAGTCTATTACCTTTTATCCTTGAACCACGACGAAGCGACAGTTATTCCGTATGGAGAGCATGTGAGTGAATGTTTTATTAATAATTATATTTCAGTTTCCTTGCGATATATGATATCATTGAAATGCAATTCCACTATTTCAGTATGTTCAGATAACTCTATAAGGCCAATAGCAATATTTGGCCCACAGCATCCAGTAACTGACGGTGCCATTAGAGATCAGTGCACTATTGCGAATATACCACATATACAAGGAACATGGCAGCCATTCGATCCTGACCTTGAACTAAATATTGCCACTGAAGAAGAAGAGAGTGAAGACAATGAAGAAGAAGAGGAAAATAACCAACAAAATGAAACAGAGGTGGAAGGCGAAGAAGAACCAGTATTCAAAAAAATATCTATTAATTTTTATCCTGATTCTGATGAAATTTCAACAGCTTACGCGAAATTATTAAAATATTACAACTGGGAAAATTTCGCAGTACTGTATGAAGACAATATTGGTAAAATTATATTTATTTATAACGCAATTTACTTGGTCTTTATGCGCATTATAGGCCATCCAACGTAAAACTGCTTAATACATTCAAATGTTATATAACTTTATTATAACTTTTATATTATGAACATTTCTTATCAAAACATTAATTATTCAATAGAAACAGATTATAGTTACAGTTTTATCTACAGTTATATCTAAGTACTTGCATCTGTATTATACAATATACATAATATGTCAAATACAAACGTTTCAAGTTGAGTCATAAGTAATACAAACACATGTACTACTATGATTGGAAATTGTCGACAATTATATATCATGTCCGTCTTTTATATCTACTTAGAAATATTAGAGGTACTCTGTACAACTTCATATTAGACTTCAACATGTTGTAAAATTGCAGGACTTCTACGAATCCAAAAGGTTCTCGCTGAACACACTGATAAATATCCTTTAACAATACGGAAATTGAATCCTGAAGCAGACAATTATCACGTTAGTATTCTTACTGTTCGCTCCATTCTTACTGTTTGCTCCATTAGTTTGTCTTTATCAAACGTGTTGACCAGTACTCTTTTTATTTCATACCTAACTGTCCTCATTACAAAATATTCAAAGAAGTAACTCAGTATCTAAATAATCTAAATCTTAGATGCTGAGTTTGCTTCTTTGAACATTTTATTTTAACTTCTTTGAAAAGTACTTTTACATTTTATTTTAACTTCTTTGAAAAGTACTTTTAGATTTTAGGAGTATCTGTCATTTACGGTAAACGTTAATGGTGATTCTAACGACATTTTACTTATGTCAGTCAAACTTTTTAATATGTAGGCAATCAAATAAGTATATTGTCAAAAATGATCTATCTATCTGTAGTAGTGATAGACTATGATTTAGAACCCACAGCTAGGCACAGTTCTCATTCACAAATGAGGAGAAAAGGATACGGGTCATACTTTACCATGCAGACCTATTGCAGACTGATGAAGGCAGACTGGTCACCAGTCTATCGGCAGCCACTAATCACTGTTGGTCAATCTATTGTTTTCAACTCTTATGACTTTCTCATGACTATTGAGCTGTCTTGATAACCATCGTTATGTAGCAATAGTAGAGACCTATGGTTTAATACATACTCTAGTCGTAAACACCCTTGATGTCGATGCCACTATGTCATACAATAACTGAAATTGTGTTATGTCACTTAACATTACTAATCTTATCTAATATCGAAGCACTACCACGCTAGCAGTTCTACATAGAGAAATGGTTCTTAATCTAGATGTTAAACATTATTTTTATCTATAGATATTCAAAGAACTGGTACATTTTCAAGAAAGTCGAATTTTATTGGATTGTCATGTGGATCGTGTTATCAAATACCTTAGAGAAGCTGATGCCTTGAACATGATGAATTTTTATCAGGTATGTTATTGTTTTATTCATTCGTATATCAGTTTTCAATACGTTATCATGTTACGCTTCAAAACGGAACATAGTATATATAACGTTATTTACTTTTTTTTTTCTTTCTTAATTCATACTTAATTTTAAGCATTATATTTTGATGACAATGGATGCTTCTACTCTTGTCGATAAATTGACTCCATTTATGTCAAACATCACATGGATAAGTATTACGGATTATGAAAAATTAGAAGACGCGCAGCATTATCTTGCAAGTAGAGTCCAAAGATGGAAAAGTCATAAACCCAGTCTAGTGTCTCCTCCAGTTACCGATTTCGAGGTAATTTTTTTTTACCATTATGTCTTACTCACTATACTCACTATATAAATAATGTCATTTATAATTAAGCAAATGTTAAATTCCACAGATTGAGGCGTTACTAATGGACGATATAGCAAAACATGTATTAAAAGCACTGGAAGCTGTAGATACGAAAATAAAACTTAAGAATCCAATTAGTTCAATCTGTGAAGAAGAGAGTGAACCGTGGCAACACGGAGCCGCCTTACAAAATGAAATATTGAACGTAACGTTCATACTTACATACTTTGCAAAGAAACGCGTATAATGTAGTTTCTTTTAAAGATTTTTTTCAATTTTTTAAATATAAGGAAAAAATCTTTAAAGGAAACTCCCAAACTAGTGTAAAAATGATAGTTTGGGAGAGTAAGAAAAATGTAGAATAAAATGAGCCAGTTACTTCTCGCAGTGTAGGTCGTAAAAGTTGGCTAAATGATATTAAGGGCTAAACATTGTCACAGTAAACTCAAATATTTACCTCCAAAAAAAGTGTCAAGATATGATTTTGTTGTGCCTTGATGCACTGTCTATAATGAATATGAAACGGTGTAATGTTATGTACGTTATGCACATTTATACTTACACTAATATAAACTTTTCATAGTAACGCTGACAATTAAAAACTTTCGCTTTTCGTATGATTACATAATAGGTTGTAACTGGTAATTGATAAACGTGATACCTATATTGTAAAATATCGGTCGCAATTGTTTTCCTCAAAAATTGTTTACAATATTTATTGCAACCAATATTTTATGCCCTGGGGTATATCCTGGGGGTTTATTCTTGTTCAAAAATTTGCACGAGATGTTTGCTTTGATCGGTAGCAATAATAGAAACATGAATTGATATAATATTTTATTTGATCGTAAGATATCTAATAAATATAAAATAAACATTTCAGACTCGTACAATCGGTGTCACAGGAAACATAACATTTAACGAGAATGGTCAAAGAGTTAACTACACTCTTTATATTAACGAAATACATATGTCAAAAAAACGAACCATTGGTAGATGGGAATCGGAAAATCCAGACGCTATCATTGAAGACAGACCCAATTCAGATGGTGTCAATCAGCAAACTAGTAAAAACTTTACAGTAAGTCACATTTCATTAGATGTATATATAGTAAAGAAAACATAGTATGTGTAATAAGTATACAATATAAATCAACCAACCAATAACCAATAAAGTCAATGTAATGAAGAAATAATTTTATCTTATTTTCTTTGTACATCTAATTAATTCAATAAAGAGGATCTGCACACAAGAAGGAAAAAATTTATTATATTTATTACAAATACAAAAATAATAAATTTGTGGTTCTAAAAAATGTCTTCAATACTGAAAACTTCATTATTTATATTCAGATAATATCCCGTAAAGCGAAACCTTATTTTTTCGATAAACCTAAGTGCGTTGGAGAAGACTGTCCTGAAGATGAAAACAATGAAAAGTATGAAGGTTTTTCAGTAGACTTGGTGAAAGCCATTTTTAAAATACTTACCGAAGAAGGTTATAATTACACATATTCTTTTTTTGATTACGATAAAGAAATTAAATATGGTAAATATGATCCAACGACAAAAAAATGGGACGGCTTGATCGGCGATCTCTTGGACAAAGTGAGTGTGATATTTTAATATATGTATATGTCGGAAAAGACACGGGGCAATTCGTGCTTTTGCAACTCAGCCATTAGAAATAGGTACCTATTCTTACAAGAGGCGAACTACTCCATATAATACAACGTGAAGACAAAGTTAATGTGCAAACGACAGAAAACTCTTTGTAACAATTATTACGTAGGAATTGGAAATTTAATAATGGCAAACGATCCGTCGGAGAAATGCTATCGCACCGGCCGCCGTAGTCTAACAGACTCTCAGCGCCGGTCCCGACGTTCCGTTAGCGCGTCATCGGAAGTCGCGCTTTGCCATAGTATAGTCAAATGAGTGCCTTTTATTATTTCCACCGACATATATATTATTACATTTCCAAGTCTTCCACTCTACAGAAATATTTTGAATAAATACGACCTAAGACCGTAATCAAACTTTAGGCTTTTTTCTCTCTGCTCTTGTTTGTGTTAGCGACTCTGACGAATAAACATAAAGGGGAACACTGGCCACCTCTAGAAGAGCGCGACGGTGTTCGTGACGTCATAGAAAAGAACAACTGACTGCTTGTTCCTCACTACCGCTCGAGATTATTTAAGTCAAAACTTAAGCGTTTCACGTTTCTCTATTGTTTTTACCTTCACGACTGCAGCACGAAGTGTTCGAATACAAATTAATTAATTATTAATTGATATTAAATATTAATATTAATCGATTAATCGATAATTTAAATAAAGTTTGGGGTGTTCCATTGCTATAAGTATCTAACTTACTATTTAATTTTACCGTAGCTAACATTTGTTTCACGGCTTTGCATAGGAAAGTATAATAGTTGTCATATTATTATAAAATATAATACGTTTTTTTAATAATGATTTAAATGTGTTTATACAACTTACAGAAAGCTGACCTAGCTGTATGTGATCTGACTATAACAGAAGAACGGAAAAAAGTCGTTGATTTTTCAGTGCCTTTCATGTCTTTGGGTATAAGTATACTTTATACTAAAGAGCACAAAGTAGTGCCTGGAACATTCTCCTTCTTAAACCCTTATTCTTTTGAAGTTTGGATAAATACGGCAACAGCTTACTGTGTTGTTTCTATCATTCTTTTTGTTTGTTCAAGGTAATAATCAGTGTGTGAAAAACTTATATTATAAAAATGATCTAATCTAAGTTTAATACTATGTAATCATATATCAGAATATCACCTGCTGACTGGGAAAATCCCCAACCATGCGAAAAAGATCCAGAGGAATTGGAAAACATTTGGAATTTCAAGAATTGTACGTGGTTAACAATGGGTTCGATTATGACACAGGGATGTGATATCTTACCTAAGTACGTAAATTTCAGTTATATTATTTGAAACTTTACAATTCGTAACAATCGTAATAGTTTATTACACAACAAAAAATTCCAGGTTTTGTTATTTTATTATTAATGATTGTACACACAAACGGAAATGTCAAAAGCACTCGCATACCTAGGCGAAAATGTGTGAGAAGAATGCTGAGATTTGAGGAAGCGAAAGAAGTATGTAAGGACCGCGAAGCTTAGCGGTCCGTCCTCTCTGACTACCCCGTTAGGGATATAGGTGAAGATATGTATGTATATATGTATCGAATGGCCTCCGTCGGAATGGAGTGAGTGGATGGAGTGGAGTGAGGAATGAAGAGATACGCAGTATGACAGGGTTGCACGACAGTGTAATTGTAAAAATGAAGAAAGGAATGCTTAGATGGTTCGGGAACTTAGAAAGAAAGCGGGAGGTAGGAGTAGGAGGAGTGTTAGCAGACGGAAATGTCAAAAGCACTCGCATACCTAGGCGAAAATGTGTGAGGAGAATAATGAGATTTGAGGAAGCGAAAGAGGTATGTAAGGACCGCGACGCTTGGGCGCTCCGTCCTCTCTGATTACCCCGTTAGGAATACGGCGTGAAGATATGTATGTATGTATGTACATACAAGATATTTTGTAGCCGATGTGAATATACATAAGTTCTATGCCCGACTTTAATCGACATGTAATTTAACGTCCATGGATTATAAATTTACTTTTCATAAATCGCTTTACTTATCAGTTCAATGAAGCCCACTTGCACAAAACAATGAAAAACCACTTGCGAACTGTTCAAGATATAGCCCTTGTGTCTTTTTAACCTATCTTTTCTTTATTAAATTATATTTTGTTGAACGAAAGAGCTATAGGTTCACGCTGGGTGTGCGGCATGTGGTGGTTCTTTGCGATGATCGTATGCCAAACTTACATCGCCCAACTCGCTGCTTCTTTGACTTCTGATTTGGAAAATGAACCAATCAATAGTGTAGAAGATTTGGCTAAACAAAACAAGATTTTGTACGGAGCCATCAGAGACGGCAGTACGCTAGATTTCTTTAAAGTGAGTATTAATTATACAAATTTTAATCATTTGCTTACGAGTTATTGGAAATTAATTACATTTTAATTTTCAGAATTCCAAAGACAAGATGTACCGTAAAGTATATGAAAACATGATGTCAAATGATGTCGTTTTAGTGGGAAGTAATGATGAAGGAGAAAAGAGAGTACTAAATGGAAAAAACAGATATGCATTTTTTATGGAATCGTGTACCATTGAATACAAATTAAAGCGAAATTGCGAATTAAAAAAGATTGGCGGTGAATTGGATTCAAAAGATTACGGAATTGCTATGCCTGCTAGTAAGTAACAAACAAGTTATCTATCTAAATAAAAATTCGCATTAGACATCAATTGTTCCAACTTAAATTATTTTAATCAAGACTGTCAGACCGACAGCTTCTTCCGCCAAGGAATCAGTTTGGCTATTCAAAGAATACCTCAGCAATGACAGCTTTCTGAGGGGTAACCTTGAGGAAGTCTATTATTTAAGATAATGATTAATTTTAAATTTGTGTATATTAACGTTAAGATATGTATGTCCTATGTCAATAAAATAGATGTTCAATAAAACAATATTCGCAACATACGTATACTACATAAATTTCTCAAACCGTATTCCCAAACCAGCGACATTTTAAGGAAAACTGCTTCCATATTAATCTGGGAGTGACAAAAATTAAATTGTAATAATCATATGAAATGTAGACGCGTGGATACTGTTTTCTAACGATATGGCAGCCAATAAGTTTATCCGATAATGTGTGTCATATGTACAGATGAGTCAGCTTATCTGATTTATCTCACCGTTGCTACTGGGATACGGTGTCTAGAGAGTTCGAAACTATTAATGTTAAAATGCATATGATTAAAGTCATATATAATACATTTATAGAAAAACGATTAATTATAAATATAACAAGTTGTCTTAGTTGTAGTTTAAATTACTAATTCTGTCGCTAATTCACACATATATTTCTCTATTTGAAAAAAAACTTAAGCGATTTTTTATTTCACAGATTCGCCGTTCAGATCTCAGATTAATAGAGCTATATTAAGACTTAAAGAGTTGACAATCTTAAATGAAATAAAAAAGAAGTGGTGGGAAACCAAGTACGGTGCTGTAGAATGTCCAGTAAGTAACACTGTTGACGTAGAATATATCAGCAAAAATAAAATAGTACATAGAATGGAATAAAATAAAATAATGTAAATAAATAATAGTAATGTAAACAGTAAGACAATGTTGTGTATTTTTATCAAAGGTATCCATTAGTACCTATGAATGATTAATAAAATGAAGAAAGGAATGCTTAGATGGTTCGGGCACATAGAAAGAATGTGTGATGAAAGACTGACGAAGAAAATCGACAGAGCGAAAGCGAGTGGTAAAAGAAGCTAAGACCAAGGCTGATTTACGAAGGTCAAATAGCCAGAGTGTAACCTCACTCGAACCTCAAAAGCACTAGCATACCGAGGCAAAAATGTGTGAGGAGAATGATGAGATTTGAGGCAGCGAAAGAAGTATGTAAGGACCGCGAAGCTTGGCGCGTCCTCTCTGACTACCCGTTAGGGATACAGCGTGTAGATATGTATATATGTATTAACTTTTTAAATCTTTCCATCCAGAAAGACATTCCATCTGTGAGGCCAACTTGAAGCAAGCAGTTGGCACAGATTAATTAGTTCAATTCAGATTTTAAATTCAGAGCAAAAGACATTCCAGTTGTATGAGGCCTGGCTTATACTCTTAGACTGTGCTTAAAGTACATTACCTATTTCCAAATTACTAATATATTTGTATATTTGTTGACAGGACGAAACTGATGAGAATGACTTAGAGGGGGATCTCGAAATAGAAAATTTAATTGGAGCATTCCTGGTTCTTATAGTAGGACTTGTATTTTGCCTGTTCGTTACAGCCGCTGAATTTATGAACGAAATTCGTAACATCGTTGTGAGAGAACAGGTTCGTTTTACATTCATATATTATTATTACCCTTTAAACACGACATTTAAATACAAATCGGCAATGTAAAACAATGTTCAATACTGTTTAAATACTTACCTGAAAAGATAAAGTACACATTAAAAACTTTTTAAGAAAAACATTAAACTGACTTCAAAAAAAACACTGAAATGTACAAAATAACTATCCTTTATTAATCAAAACTCAAGTACAAAAATAACTATAAATACGATACAAATACCTATGCAATGAAATTCGAAAGCTACTCAAGGAGGTGCCAAGCTTACCACACTAGCAGACTTTATGTTGTGACACATTGCTTTGGCACCGACTTCAATAACTGTCAAATTTAATTATGATGGTTCGGGCACATAGAAATAATTTGATGTGTGTGATGAAAGATTGACGAAGAAAATCTACAGAGCGAAAGCGAGTGGTAAAAGACACCAAGACCAAGGTTGATTTACGAAGGTCAAATAGCCAGAGTGTAACCTGATTGAAATGTCAAAAGCACTTTCGTACCTAGGCAAAAATCTGAGAGGAGAATGAAGTTCGGCAGCAACTCAAGGAGATGCGAAGCTTACCAAACTAGTAAACTTTCTGATGTTGCATATTAATTTGGCACCGATTTCAATAACTGTCAAATTTAATTATGTAGGGATTTGTATCGGATTTATAAAGTTATTTTCGTACCTGAGTTTTGATTAGTAAAGGATAGTTATTTTGTACATTTCAGTGTTTTTTTTTTTAAGTCGGTTTAATGTTTTTCTTAAAAAGTTTCTGTGTACTTTATCTTTTTAGGTAAGTATTTTGATAAGGATAGTTATTTTGTACTTTTCAGTGCTTTCTTCTGTCGATTTAATTTTTTTCTTAAAAAGTTTTTTATTTCTCTCTTTTGAATAACTTTGGCCTAAATAAATGTCTAGGGTAGATTTACAACTAACTTATTTTCTATTTCTGGAACTGAATGATGTAATACAAAAAAATCTTCAATACAATTAAACCAATAAAGTGGTCGAACCTTTTTGAAAGTATGTTCTAATTAAAGAAAATATTGCTTAAATTATTAAAACTTTCGTGAGATATTATTAACGCACTAATTATTGAATACGACTTTACTCACGTATAATCGGTATAGGTACCGACTAGTTTCGGACCTATTGGAGGTCTATCTTCAGGGTGAGTGGGATGAGTTCGCAGCCGCGCCCCGTCCGCACTGCGCGCCTGAGCTCGCAACGTGCGTCTTGACAGGGCGGGGGGCGCGGGGTGCGCCGACGATGGTGATGAACTCGGCGAGACCGATGCGTTTATGTCAATATTGGTGTTTACGGGCGCACAAAATGTACTCACGATATCCACTACATACTCGTCAGCACTATCATTCTTATTCCGCATCGCGTTTAACAACACGGGTTTCCAAGTAAGCGGCAGGGCCCATCCCTTGTCTCTATTAAAATTAGGCCGGCGGTCGATTTCGATGGCTTCAAAGAGCTTGCGTGATACAAAGTTCTTTTCGCGAGCCAACACTCACCTTATCGAACCTAATATAATGTGAGGTGTCGGAGTTGAGGGCGTGCTCTGGCACCGCCGAGGTGTTGCTGTTTGTTTTACGCACACTGCGGATGTGCTCGGTGAGCCTCGTATTGATATTGCGTCTCGTTTCTCCAATGTAGCTTTTGCCGCAATCGCATGGAATTTCGTAGACGCCAAGGCTATCTAGAGTGTCCCGATCCTTAGGCGATCGTAGAAGACTTCTAATCTGTGTCATGGGGCGGAAAATTGTCCTGATGCTATATCTACGGCGTAACAGGTATCCAATTTAATCCGTTACCCCTCGCATGTATGGTAAATATGCCGGTACTCTCTCTACAACCTAAGGCCGTTGTTTCCTGGTCATGTTTGCTAGCCGGCAACTCTGTCGCCAGTTGTAACCATTGCCAGCTAGCAAACACGACCAACAAATTGGACATCTGTTACGCCGTAGATATGGTATCAGGACAATTTTTCATAACTAATTTAATTGGCGGAAACAGCGGGATCACCACAAAAGAATAATAATAATAATAATAACTGTTGTAATTTACCTAAGATTATTTAAACATAATGCCTCGTAATTTATCTTTAGCTGAAAGGGCAGAAATCATAGCGTTACATAGAAATGATCAAAATAACAGTGAAATTTCAAGAAATTTAAATAAATCCGTAAGTATGATTGTATGATTGTCTAAATGTTATCTTTTTTATTCGTAATCGATTTAGAATACAAAATGCAATAATATTAATGTCTCTGTTTTATAATTTCAGCCAAATACCGTTTCCCTTTGGATTTCGCGTGAAGGTGAAGAAGGTAACCTTCAAGATCATAAAAGAAATAGTCATCGGCCTAGTATAACTAATATGCATAGGGAAACGCTGAGATGTGCCTATAAAGAAAATGGTTTTACACCCAGGTCTCATTTTGCGGAAGAATTTGATGTCCCTACTGAAACTATATGGCAGCACTTACACTTTATAGGATTGCACTGCAGACGTCATTCCAAAAAGGTTCATTTGACAAATAGCCATAAAGAAGCTCGTTTGAATTTTGCTAGAGAATTTTAAATTTTGATTGGTCAACTACAAAATTTACTGATAAGAAGACGTTCAAATCCAGCCAACATGGCCGGTTAAGTCTGTGGCGTTACAATAACACAAGATACGATGAAACTCATTTAGTTCCAAACATGGAATCTGGTAAAATTTGTCTTAACATATAGGGTTGGATGTCGGCTGACAGAATCGGTGAACCTGCATGAGCAACTGCTCCTAATTATATAACGACCTCGAACACTTAAAGTTACCATCTGTCCGGATTGTCTACCCGGAAAATGACCTGCCTGAATTTAATTTTTTACGTGTAGGTTATATACTGCTACGGTGACTCGCAATCGGTTTCAACGACATCAATGTATTCGACTGATTCCATGGCCTTCAATATCTCCTGATGTGAACCCCATAGAAAACCTCTGGGGACTAATGGTACAACAATGGACTAACCAAAATGAAAGGACATGTGAAGCAATTGAAAGTCATTGCATTGAGGTACGGGATCCCATGCGGGGCACGGATATTTGTTCACGACTTGTTTGATCCAAGAGACACCGACTGTCAGAGGTTATTCAAGCTAATGGTGGATATACTCGATATTAATTTAATATATTTTACAATAATGAAATATAAAAACTCGTTTTATTATGATCTTTTAAGAATAGCCACAAGCATGGTGAGGCGCATCGCAACGCACTGCAAAATTGTAACAGCCCGTATTAGAGGCGTACCCCGGCGCTCGCAGTGCATCACAATTTTGATTTCATTAATAAATAAAATGCGTGTGTTGTGCTGCAGTTACCATGGCTTATCTGTAGTGTACGATCTATGCAATATGTATCAAAGAGATGTGGCACGCCTACATGAATGATAAACTTTATCAAACGCCTAAATTTTGAGTCGCTTTTTGTTGATAGTGGCATCACTACTACCATCTCTTGCTACCTTCTTTGCTTCTATCTCATTCACCCTTATAAACGGATGAGAAAATAAAATTTTATTGCTGACTCAGTCGATAAAATTCTGACAATTCTGTCAAAAGAAAATCTCATTTTGTTTGTAGATTTTGTAATTTTGGTAATTTATCATTCTGCACTCAAATGGAAGCCAACACGTCACAGATATCATAATATGATGGCAAGCAAAAATAGTCCTTGTAGTTTTATGACACGTAAACGATAGTCACTCTTAAGGTGCTCAACCAGTTTCTTGACCGACCATGCAACGCCAATGGTTTCTATCAATACTGAAACTAACGCCAACGTTTTTTACAAATACTAAGATTACATTTAAACCCTTAGAATCTCATTTACAACTAACTACATATAATTATTATAATATTCAATTTCAAAAATTATTAAAGAGTTATTACTACGTAACACCTGTTAAAAAGTAACAAATATCATTACAGGTAACCCACAAGGAAGCACTTATTAAAGAATTAAAGGCTTCGCTAAACTTTTTCCAACTGCAGAAGCCCGTCCTACGTAATCCAAGTCGAGCTCCATCTATCGCAAATTCAAGCAACTCTGACGAAAAACGACACAACCGGACCATGGCTATTGAAAATTTTCTAGATTTCGAAAAAGAAGTTCAGTGATTAGAAGACGCTGTTATATTTACAATAGCATTAAAAATTATAAATTAACAATATTCAGTCTTCTTCAATATGTTGTATTCAGTTACACGTAGTATGCTATATGTTATACAAACATGGTTATATTTTGCTTATTTTTCAATAACAATTTACAATTTTTAGTAGGCACTTACTTGTCGCAAGGAATCAATTCCTATCAGTGTAAAACAGTAACTACCATTTATTGCTTGTACTTGGCATGATTAATTTAATCTTGAATTTTTCAGATACGAATTTGTCTAATTAACATTTAGGAATAAATTACTAGTGATAAATTTCGTTATTTTCTTGTTTTATCGTATTTTACTTAAATTATTTATTTTATATAGTTTGACCCCAAACTACTGACTACAAAAACCTAAATTAATGTGAGTTGTATTTTTTCAATACCTATTACCGACAAGGCAACAACAGAAAGACACTCCGGAATTTTAAAAATAGTAGGTATTAGGCAGTTATTTCTATCCGTTAGTGCTATTGACATAAATAACTGACGACTCTGCTTATGCTATAATTATATGATATATATATATTATATTATATGAGCAATAATTGTATGTATGTATATATGTTTGTAATCGTGTTCTCGAAAACGGCGACGATTTCGATGAAATTAACAATATAGAATAACTTCACTTAACACAAATACACTTAACAGTTTTGTTTCTTTAGTAAACAATAAAATAAAACCTTAAAAAGTTAAAATACGTAAAATAAAGTACTTTCTCGCACTTTTTTGCTGTCATGAAGTATGAAGTACGTTTGTCCGAAATAACGTACAATACTTTATTATGAAGTACGGGTGGAAACCCCAGCTGTATTGAGCGTACAACAGCAGACAGGACTTTTTGGCGAGAAGGGGAGAAATGAGGTTGTCATTTTATTACTTTTTACATTTTTGGGAGTTTTAAAGTACAAAAGTGATAGTAAATTGTGTTTTAAAATTCTGTGTAAGTAAAAGTTATGGAGTAGGTCTAAATAAACATGTGTATCTGAAGTTCTCCCGCTCTTCCAAGAAGTCTTATAAAACTTCAGTAAGGTCTACTATCACTTTACTGGAGGAGTTTTACGATAACGATTCTACTTATTAATACAGTACGTGACATTGGCAAATGCGCTAATCTGTGCGCCATGCCACAAAGAAAAAAAAACAGCAGACAAATCACAGGAGTGACTTTGTGTGACCTTTCTACTGTCTCAAGATGTTTACTTTCTTCCTCTGACCAACATGAATGGAAAATTTACAAGGAATACGAGTATTTTTAAATTTTTCTTAAGACACTCATCAAGTCATCACATATTGTTTACCTTCTTTTCCAACACGACTGTGTAATGCAAAGGTAAATCTCTGAAGCTATTGTACGAGATCAAATCTGAATCTAAAATAAATGATAGCCAACATCCGGAGGTCTCACGTGCTAAAGCGATTAAGAATGTTACGTAGTCGCGTGCGTCGAACGACACCCAGTCGGAAATGTGGGAACTGTCGGAAGCCCGCACAACTTTTTATCAATACTCAAAGCAAACAACGCAATAATACAAAAAAAGTTAAAAATATAATATGTAATCTTTTATTCACTGTCCATCAGTGTTTATTTCATGCTGTTATATCACGATGTCATGTAAAACGCGTAACGGGTAAAGAACATGGCGAAAGTGTTGTAAAAGATCGATGGCGTAAGCGCAGGCGATCAAACTGTTGTCGTTGTAACAAAAGAGCCCCAATCTGGTTCAGTGGCGCGAGAGCCACCGTCTGAGATGGCCGTGCCTTGGTACGCAGTTGTAGTGCTCACAGCCACCGTTCTTGGGGCTTCAATTACTCGTAAGTATTGCATTTATTTTAAATTGGTAATAAATATATTGAAGGGAACAAACAAAGGGTTCGTGTACATACATACTACTTTAAAACACTTTTAATTCATATATTATTATGATTGTTTAAATGTATTGTTTGTAAATCTTAGGTCATGAAATTCAATTGTTTAGTGCTCACAAAAAAAAAAACTTATACAATTGTTTTGTATCGAAGTAACAAGTTAACTAAATACTGAAATGTTATAAGCAAAAAAAATTTGGACATTTTTCTTAACAAATAAAATTTTAATAATTTAAGTTTTTATAATAGTAATTTGGTTCTGATTCATTGCCAGTAAAGGCGTATAGTGCATCGATATTTTTTTTTATTTAAAAAAAAAATAGTAATAATACTTTATTTTTTAATTAGTACTTGATATACGAATAACTTAATGCGTAATGAATTATTGACGTCACAAAATCTGTTGTTGTTATATGAAACAACTACGATTAATATGTTTACTCCGTTTAATCAAACGTCAATTGATCCATATCAGTCATTAAACGTAAGAAATCAGATGTTATAATTCTACCTTATCACCTAATTACACGATTATCTTAAACAATATGTAAGTAATTAAATAACAGAATTTCACATACGTAGAGAATATCGATAAACTCATACTTATAAATAACAATAAAACTCCGCTAACACTTGTTAAGATGCGGGATTTTTCTCTTTCAATTTTGTCAATGAACTAATGGCTGAACAGTTTAACAAAAAGTTTCACAGTAATTACAATACATATCCCTAAAGGGGTAGTCAAAGAAGACGGAACGCCAAGCGTCGCGCTCCTTACATGCTTCTTTCGCTTCCTCAAATTTCATCATTCTCTCATGTATTTTCGCCTAGGTATGGGAGTGCTTTTGACATTTTCGTCAGCTATTTGTATGACTATTTGATACGAAGATCAACTCAGATTTGCTCTTCCTTGATTTCTGCAACCACTCGCTTTCGCTCTATAGATTTTCTTCGTCAGTCTTTCATCACTCATTCTTTCCATGTGCCCGAACCATCCAAGTACTCCTTTCTTCATTTTTACAATAACAATGACGTGCAACCCTGCCATACTGCGTCTCTTCATTGCTTATTTTATCCGCAAGGGTGACAAGTGACACCGCACAATATTTCTTTGAGATTCGCATTTCTACTGCATTTATCTTACTTATCAATAATTACAATGTTTCCACTCTATTATATTCATACACATATACATACATACGTATATATCATACATATATACATACATACAAGGGCTGCTATTTATGTATCCGGAATAACAAAGTGAAACAAACATATAGCATTTATTATAGTTTTATTGCTTTTCAAAATATTCACCATGATGATTGATGCACTTTTGCATGCGTTGGAACCAATTTTCGTAGCACTTTTTCCATTCGGATTGAGGTATCTCCAAAACGTGCATTTTGAACGCATCAACAGCCTCTTCACGGCTCGAAAAACGTTGACCACGTAATTTATTTTTCACGGTTGGGAATAAATAGAAGTCGTTGGGGGCCAAGTCGGGTCTGTACGGCGGATGACCCGTTAATACGATCTTTTGATCTTCCAAATACCGAGTTGTTTCGGCCGATGTGTGGCACCTAGCATTGCCATGATGAAGAAGGATTCTGCGTTGTCGGTTGTTATTTCTTATTTCTTCAAAGACTTCTGGCAAACAAATGGTCGTGTACCATTCAGAATTAATCGTTTTACGATCGTCTAGTGGCACTGTAGCTACATGTCCATTTATACCAAAAAAACAAGCGACCATTTGCTTCAAAGTGCTTTTTGAACGAATGACTTTTGTTGGGTTCGGCTCATCTTGGAACACCCAAACTGTTGATTGTTGTTTAGTTTCAGGATCATACGCATCCAAGATTCATCACCTGTGTAGATATTATAGACGGCTTTTGACGCACCCTGATTGTACTTTTATAACATTTTTTCACACCAATCGACACGAGCCCGTTTTTGGTCAATTCTCAAGTTGTGCGGAATCCAACGTGAACAAATTGTTTTTACAGCTATATGTTCGTGTAATATTTTATATATACTCGTCATACTTATGCCCAGAGACGCCTCTATCTCGCGATATGTAACATGATGATCTTGCATTATTAGTTCCCGCACAGCATCAATATTTTGAGGTACAACAACCGATTCAGGGCGACCTTCTTTAACTTCGTCCGTGAGCACAGACCGCCCACGATTAAACTCACTAAACTAGTGATACACAGTAGTTTTCGATGGTGCTTCGTCCCCAAAAGTCGAAGTGAGTCGAAATTGTATTCTTCAGCTAAAGAGTTCCATTTTTAAATGTTATAATTACTTTTTTAATATTGTTCTGTAACTGGCCAGTTCCAGATACATAAATAGCAGCCCTCGTACGTACATACATATTCTCACACTGTATTCCTAATTGGATTGTCAGGGAGAATGGATGGCCAAGCAACGCGATTCTTACAGACTTCTATCGCATCATCAAATATCATTATTGTCCTCACGCATTTTCGTCTAGATATGCATGTGCTTTGAACCTTTCTGTCAGCTAACACTGGCTATTGATCTTCATAAGTCAGTCTTAGTCTTCCTTGCCTTCTAATACCACTGACTACTATTATTGTTTGAGAATGTCCATATAGACTATTGTTACTAATTAAAGAAATAAATATTCCATTCGTTTATATACAAAATAATGTTATACGTACATATATTGGTCCTAGTCTACAGTATTATCCCATGGTTCTAAACAAGAATAATATTAATTAATGTTATGCATAAGTATTTGTACAAAGTCACATTTTATATTAATGATCGTGTTCAAAAATATATTATTTAGACTATTTATGTCGTGACAAATATATTTGAAGATATGAGTTACATGTAGACATGTAGAGAGAGTTAAAGTCGGATCAAATTCTAACCAATGAAGAGTCGCGTGGTCAATCACAAATCGCACCTCTACATTATTTTCCTAGAAAATCAAATGGAGCCACGTTCACTAAAGAACCAAGGCAGCAACGAGGTGGTAGCGTGAGTCGTCCCCGTCATTTTGTTTTGTCCCTTTTTCCAACAGAATTAAGATTCAAGACGCCTGCATCTCGTCATTTAATGTTGACACAGAAGAAACCTGAACACAAGCTCCCAGATTGGTGAGGGTGAAACCGGGTTGTTGAGGCTTTTACCGCCTCTACGCTGCCTTTGCAGTGAGCATCAGGCCTTCAATTATGTCCACCGTGGGTCTATTCCATAAATTCCACTGCCTGAAAATCGACGTAATTGTTTCGATATTGGCAGTAGCATTCCGCTGCTGCGATTGTAAAAACAGAGGCATCTGATGTTCATCCGTGACGCTATAATGTCAAATTTATATGCATTTACATACATTTCCAGGCATACTGGAAGTATTATGCTGGAAATAATCGAATGAATGAATGACAACAGTTTGTTTGTTCTAGTGTTTTCACTGTAAAATATACATACATATACCTGATTAGCGTCCATTAGCGAGCAAAATGTCAGATCGATATTATTTTTTTTACTATTCGATCGAAAATCGGGACGTAATTCGCTGTAGTTTAACAAAAATAAATTGCATGTTGTACTAGTAAGCTATTGAATTTGGAAACCATGTTAGTACCTATATATGCAATATACGTATATAAGTCGTTAATATTCATAAAATACGCAAAGCATTTTACATTAAAACGTATACAAACTGAATCAAATTCAAAAACGTTTAGTTACTGTAACATTGTAATAGAAATGTTAAGTACTTTATTAATTAAAAATAGAAAAATAATTTATAAATTAAATAGTTTGTTTGAGACCACGGCTGATGCAGTTCGGTCGAAACGTCAAGCCAAAATAAAAGATTTTAATGCAACACGAAAGTTTATAATTTATTGTTTTATTTCTATCAAGCAAACCAACTAATTTTTAGCATTTAAATTAGGTAATAGGTCACTTTATTTATATACATAAGTAGCTTTAATAATGTCTGCAACAAATCCTCTTACATAAAACATAATACACTGTGACGCCACATCCATATAAGAAAACTGTTGTTGCGTCTCGCAACCTAAAACCTGCAACGTATGGTATGTACGTAAGTGTTACGAGTTCTCAATTATGTCATTACTGTTGCATTAGACTACAAAATGCATTTGGAATAATAAATCTTTGAAACAAACAAAAATGTGTACAACGTTACTGTTTTCCTACAATTACACCAAAAAAGGAAAGTATCGAAATATCATTTCTCGCACCGTTACGTATATATGTATATTGTGTACCTTATTACAACATTTCAGTTATTACACAACTCATTTGCAAATTATATAAAACAAGTTATAAGTATTGTTTTTAACTAACTTCAAAAAAAGAAGCAGGTTGTCAATTCGTCTGTATGTATTTTTTTTATATATGTTCAGAGATAACTTTTTGTTTATGAACCTTCGATTACAAATAAAAAACTAGACACACGATCAATACTCCGAAAACGTCCGCTCCAAAATGTGCACTCAAATTAGTATTTGAGTGCACATTGTTTTAATAATATTTGAAAAAGCTAACAGCGAACATGTCAAATTGCTCCTTCAAAAGTTGCAAAATCAATACATCTAGAAGGCTAAAAAAGCTGGAGATCCTTATTTTTGGAAAATAATAATATCATTTTGTTAAGGTATTCGTTATTTCGTAATAATAATACACATACATACATAGCTCTTTTTTATTAATTTCGTAATTATATTTTCCAAATAACATGACCTTAACACCATTCAGTTTAAAATCATGAATAAAAAATTTAAAACCATACCACCGCATTCACGTCTAATTTACTCGGGTTATACTTTTATTTCTGTTCTGATTATTAGAATCGAATTATTAATATCATAGGTACTATTTTTTAAATATATTTTCGGTACTAAATATTAAAGGTTTTAAAAAAGGATTTGCTGTACTTAATTATGGATTTATGAACACTGTAAATTGACCCTAGTAACATTTTTCTCATAATAAAAAACAATATAGCCTACCTCCACTGACCTTACCTTGTACTTCATACAAGCCCAAAAGCCCGGCTCGCCTTACTGAAATTCTCAGTGAAGAATAAATAATGAATAGGTTTGATAAACTTTAAAGTTTGTCAAACGGTTTTAAAAATACCCGTGAATTACTTGTCTTAACGAAAATAACAGAAGAAAAGAGGTACTTAATTACCCCAAGTCGCGACCGATGAGTGGCAACAACCAGCCAACAGACACTAAAACCTCTCAAAACATACTCAGAGTAATCAGTTGTCTCTGTCTCTCATGCTGGCTTGCAGTCAAGCTTTGTAAACTTGTGTAAAAATCCGTCTTTCGTAGTGCACTTCGTACAGGTTCAATGTAAAATGCGCACAGTATGTAAGAATCAAATGTGAGTAGCATTCAATACGATTCAACTTTATCCTTTATTTGTTTGTGTGTTTTCATTGTATTTATATATTTATTTGTTTACCTCTTCAGTCAAAGGTTTTTATAAATACTGAACGTACACGTAACAGTAGTACCTCGTTTGTCTGTATCTTTATATTGCATTAGATAATTAATAAACTAAAACCAAAACCTTTTCTAATAATGATTTTAAGTTATTTAATTATTATTCATAAAAGCTATGACTTCTAGACAATAATGATAAAATATTTAGTTTCAACTCTCTTATAATTATCCATTTGAAAATAAAAAAATATCAATAATTGCATAATAATGCACCCAAGTTTTCTGTATTCGTAGATTGCGTCTGAATATGTCATTGCCTGACGTGCAATATTTTGTTGTTTGTCTAGCATTCTAATTTATATATATGTTTTATCCTTGTCATGTTCACGTAACAAATCAAAATGACATAAAACGCGATTTAGATGCATTACGTGAATTATACCTTAAGCACGAAGCATAAGATTGAATTTTAAATATTTTATTTTTAACAAACTTCGTTTTTATGTCAAGCATGAGTATTTTACGAGCTTGTACAACCTTATGTTTTGATGGTATGGCCTACTTTAGATTAACATAATATTACCGATATTACTATGTGATATTAAAAATGTATATGTCAAGTCGGACAATAATTTGTTTTTACAGAAGATTATGAATCTAGTTCTTTATTTGTTGGTCGAAGTTATGAACCGATTCCAATGATTATTTTTCTGTTGGAGCTCTAAGGTGGTCCCATTTAAATTTCACCGATATTGGAGCTTGGATTTCGACGATATACCAAATAATCCTAACTGCCTGTAATGGTTTAATTATATTGAAGATTATTTTGTGTAATATCATTTCGTTCCAGAAATTAAAAAGAAGTTAGTTGTAAACGTACCCTAGATATTTATTTAGGCCAAGGTCATTCAAAAGGAAAAAATAAAAAACTTTTTAAGAAAAAATTAAAGATGATCGTCTCAAACGAAAGTAGTGAAAAGAATAAAATAACTATCATTTACTAATTAAAACTCTAATATAAATATAACTTTACACATATGATATAAGTAGTTACGTATTTGTCTGGCCGCGAGCTGAAAGTGAGTGTTAATGGGGTTTTGTCTGTGGGTTCAAAGTTAAAAATGGGAGTTCCCCAAGGATCAATTTTGGGACCTTTCCTGTTTTTGGTATATATTAACGATTTCCCATTTATGCTCAGAGACTTATGCGAAACAGTATTGTTTGCTGATGATACCTCATTGTTATTTAAACTAGACAGAAAAAATCTAGATATTACTTGGGTAAACAGGATCCTAACAGATGTCTCGAAATGGTTTGCTGCCAATAATTTACTACTGAATGCATAAAAAACTAAATGTATTAAATTTTCCCTTTCTAATGTACCCAGAATCAGTGATAAAATAGAACTGAGTGGGAAACAATTAGAATTCGTTAAGTCAGCCAATTTTCTGGGTTTAACAGTAGATAACAAGTTACAGTGGGCGGACCATATCGGGGCATTGGCTAGTAAGCTCGGTTCTGCGGTATATGCAATTAGACGCATTAGGCAAATGACAGATATGGATACGGCAAGGTCGGTGTACTTTGCATATTTTCACAGTTTAATGTCCTACGGCCTTCTGCTGTGGGGATCAGCGGGGCATATTAACTCCATTCTCATTTTACAAAAAAGAGCAATACGTGCCATCTACAGGATGAATGCACGAGAATCGCTTAAAGATCGTTTTAAAGACATTAATGTCCTCACCTTGCCCTCCTTATACATCTTTGAAATTATTATGTATACGAGAAAAAATATGGTTCAGTTTAAAAAGAATGGCGATATGAATGGTATGGAAACCCGAGGTCGTAATAAATTGGTTATTCCAAAATTTAAATTACATAAGTCAAATGTTTCATTTTTAGGTAACTGCATTCGTTTTTATAATAAAGTTCCTGAAGAAATTACTCAATTAACAGAGAATAAATTTAGATTGGTTATAAAACGTACATTGACTAGACAATCATACTATAAAATAAACGATTTCATTGAAGATAAAACAATAGTCTGGAAATGATGTTCTCTGCACATGCGTTTACTGGCTTAATGAAAATATTGTATTTTAATAAACCTTTTGTAAAATGAAATTGAAAAAATAATACCTGACTGAGTTTCTTGTCGGTTCTTCTCAGTGTCCAGGTTTTCTATTCGAACCGAACTAAAGTAGATTTGACGTTCAAAAATACCATGTAATTGGGTTTACTTGAATAAATTGTTTTGACTTTGACGTTGACTACATAATTAAATTTGACAGTTATTGAAGTGCGTGCTAAATTGCACCTACATCGG
The DNA here is from genome assembly GCA_907165235.1 of Zeuzera pyrina. Classification (NCBI taxonomy): domain Eukaryota; kingdom Metazoa; phylum Arthropoda; class Insecta; order Lepidoptera; family Cossidae; genus Zeuzera; species Zeuzera pyrina. The sequence goes on from OU015630.1 coordinate 12,707,959, forward strand.
TCACTGTCAAATTTAATGACATAGCTAATTATATCGTATGTATAAAGTTATTTCCGCGCTCGAGTTTTGATTGGTAAAGGATAGTTACTTAATATTTTTCATTTTTTTTTTAATTCGGTTTAATTTTTATAGGTCTCCATAGCCTTAATAACACGATTAACGTTCTTTCGGCTGTTCTAAACAACATACTGTTTAATGTCTGTGTATTATTACAATTATACCGATCTGGTATTATCTTTTGTTTGACAATTTTGCTTGCAACTTAAGTATTCCGTTTCTTATTTTAGGATAAGATAAGAAATCACTCTTACCTCTCTCCGTCTATCTATCTGTCCGTCCGTCTATCTGTCCATCATTACCGATTTCTCATGAAAGAGCAATGGCACATACCCATACAACGGTTTACCCGTGTATCTGATATCGATTTGCAGCGTCTTAGGATGAGAAAATATCTATCCTAAACGTAATCACAAAGATATATTTATCTAATTTGAGATTATTTTAATATAATGTAGGAAAGTATACCTACATACATGTGAGAGAATGAAAGCAAAAAAAACGAGTAGCATCATATTCACTCAACTCAATAAATGCATTCCAATCCAATTATCTAATCATATTATTTACATAAGTACCAAGTACTTAAGTATACTGGTAAGTATACCGGCGACCGAGCTTTACTCGGTGTTTTATAAAAAAAAATACTTCTAACCACATTGCAGAATTCAAAACCGCGCACTTCAGCATGGTAGACCTACACCATACCACTGTGCTATTGAGAAGGTTAACTCTGTTGCAAATTGCAAATCAGCACCCACACATCTACATTTCATTCGACTTTATTTGCCTCATTCCTAGGACAGGCTGTCTGAAGTTATGAAGTCATTGTTTTTGTCATTATTTTTCATTTTATTTCTTTATTATAAATACATTATTATAGTGATATGTGTTTTTAATAGGTACTCGTTGCAAACTGAACTTAGACATGTTATGTCAAAATTAAAAAAAAAACAAAAAATGTCTGACCACATTGCAGAATTCGAACCCGCGAACTTCGGCGTGTTAGCCCGAAATTCAGCTCCTGTGCTGTTGAGAAGGTAAACTCTGCTGTGAAATTAAAAAAGTTCAGAAGTTTAGAGTTCAGAAGTTTTAAGTGTGTGAAAGACGGAGAAAACAATTTTTCCCAAATTGAGACCTAGCTAGATCGATTTTTCGCCCCCCTCAACTTCTATATTGTAAACTTCATTGAAATCGCTAGAACCGTTTTCGAAAAAGTGAAATCAAATATATATACAAATATTGCTCGTTTAATTTAATAGTACCTGGGCGACCGAGCTTTACTCGGTATCTTATACAAAAAAGTCTAACCACATTGCAGGTTTCGAACCCGCTAGTGAGCTAAATCAGATAACCTGACTCACCTGTACATACGACACATTTATTATCAGACAAGTTGATCGGTCGCCATTTCGTCAGAAAACAGCACCCACACATCTACATTTTATGCTCTACGTTGAAATGGCAGAAGACGAACGCGGCGCGATCGCGGATCGTTTTGATGTGGTGACCAAAGGTCATGGCACTGTCAAGGGTGACTCCTAGGTATTATACTTTCCTAGTCCAGTGAATATCCTGACCGAAAAGTATAATCGTGTGGAGAGTGTTAGCGCGGCGGGCGCAGCTGGTCGTCGTGCCCCTCGAGAAATACACGACGGTGCTTTTCTCGGGGTTGTCCTCGATTCTCCAAAATCGGAATCACTCGCCTAGGCTCGTGACCGCGACTTGGAGGAGTTGAGAGACTCTGAGGCGACTATGATCTGATGTGAAAAGTGCGGTATCGTCTGCGAATAGGGTGAGTACTACACCGGGGGTTTCGGGAACGTCGTTCGTGTAGAGTGTAGAGCGAACAAAGAGTGGGCGATAAAACAGAACCCTGTGAGACGCCTGCCTTGAAGAGGCGGGAAGAGGAGAGTATCTCTTAGACTCTATATTGGAAAGAGCGGTCCAACAAAAAGTTCCGCACTATGCGTACGAGATCGTCGGGCACACCGAGCCGACGCAGCTTGTACACCAACCCGGCGTGCCAGACTTTAACAAATTCCTTCGCTACATCGAAGAAGAGAGCCCTCTTGCCTATGTAGTGACTCGGGAAGTTGAGGCCATCCAGGATGTGATCTGTGACGCAGTGCACTTGTTGTATACACGAGTGTTTAGCTCAAAAGCCAATTTGCTCGTCTATGAGGAGACCGGAAGTATCTAAGTGGGCTTTGAGACGAGCCAGAGGGACCCGTTCGTAAATTTTCCCTAACACGCTAAGAGGACTTCTAATCTGTCGATAATCTGTCTGGTATTTTTATACCAATGAACAAACAACAGATGGAGTAGTGGGAGTGATGCACGTGTTTCGTTGTACTAACGACTTGTTTTGAAATAACTTAACTGTTTGTGTAAAATAATGAACAATCTCCCACACGGCCATTCTGACGAGCAGCCTACATGGCCCGCGAAATATAAACTTATTTTTAAAGTTACAATAATAATTAAATATAGTACATGTAAGCGCCAAGTGGAGCTACACTAATACATATCATAATAATCATGTTGCAACATTATTTGAAAGATAAACATTTTATTTTAGTCAGTTCATATGACTGAACCAAATCATATGCCAACAGCTACATGGTCACACGACCAAGCCAAATCTCATGGCAACAACTGTGTAGTCAAAATCACATGACCAATACTAAGTCACATGGCAACAGTTGTGTGGTCAAATTACATGATTAATGCCAAATCACATGGCAAAAGTTATGTGGTCAAATCACATGACCAATAGTAAATCACATGGCAACAGTTGTGCGGTCAAATCACACGACCAATGATAATTCACATGGCAAAAGTTGTGCGGTCAAATCACATGTCCAAAGCCAAATCACATGGCAACAGTTGTGCGGTCAAATCACACGACCAATGGTAAATCACATGGCAACAATTGTGCGGTCAAATCACATGACCAATGTCAAATCACATGGCAACAGCTGCAAATTTGATGAGAACTTTTAAGCGCTCGGCCGTACCTGACCAACAGAGCGTACACACTCGCTCGTCTTTACCTTCTTTTTACCTTTACCGTTACCTTTTTATTTTTACCGTTAAACCTTTGAACGATTGACTTTACAGGCAACTTCAAATTGTTAACCTTACAGCTAACTTCAAACAGTAGATTTTAAAGCCAACTTCAAACAGTCGATTTTAAAGCCAACTTCGAACAGTTGATTATACAGCCAGCTTTAAACAGTTGATCTTACAGTCAATTTCAATCTTACAGCCAAAATCAATCTTACAGCCAATTTCAAACAGTTGATTTTAGACAGGTTGCTTTCCACAGTATTGAGATTATTCACATGATCTACTAAACATCAACCTCATTTAGGTATAGCAAAGTTATAAACAAATGTGGATCTACCTTACCGGTATCATGGAGGATTTGAAAAGTCATTATGCTTTGATAGACTACTACTTTTACCACTACTTATTGAAAAAACCAAAGTCGGACTTCTGTACACGGTCTCATTATACACGCGAGTAAATTATTCTTTCTTCTGCCACAAGTAGTGATGGTTACAACAATAGATAATGTAACGAACAACACATTACCAAATTCTTAATAAACTGCATCGAACCGTTGTTATCGTTACCAACCACGAATTTCTACTTACGATTTCATACTTTTTACTTTCTAAGTAAAGTTAGTTTCCTTTATTTTCGTACCGTAAAAGTCTATAATAACAAATTTATAACAACTAAAAGAAATAATGAGCTAATCAGCGACAATATTCAAACAAATTCAATATAACAGGACAACAGTCCGCAATTAACAGCCATTTTAGGCTAATACGACACTTCTATTCATTATTGCAAAACGGTAGTTATTGCCATCACTAGTCACGAGTACCAAAATAATAATTGATGTAATTAATTTCTAAAAGAATCCAAGATGCAACGCAACATGCGAAACGTTTCTCACAAAACCAATACCCGTCTATGATAAACCCAGTTATACATTTATTTGCACTACTTACAGTAAGACACAAAAGATATGGAGTGTCGTTAAATCTTCGTTCGTGCAGACACAAAAAGACTATCGACACAAATACCCGAAACGTTAAATCAATTTTACAATCAATCATATGCTACACTTTTTATTTAGATCATGCGATATTAGACACTTCGTGCGATTGAAACGGGTCACTTTTATTAAAGTTTATTTTATTAATAAAAATTCGAATTGATAATTTTCATCGCAAAAGACAAAACTACATTTTTAAATCAAAGTAATGACTTGACATTATAGCTATCTAGTCTGTAAAAGACTGTAAAATATTATGAAATAAAAAGTTCAAATTAAAAGTCGTTACATGGATACAAAAACAAGAAATTATTTAAATATAAATCATTTGATTTCCTTCGATTGTCTTTTTAAAGAATGTCCTGTTTTCAATGAGGACATAATTATTATGAAAAAGCGTTTAATTTGCAACCAAGCGTAAACTCAAAAAACCACGTGCAGTCACAATAACGACTGACGGCCAACTGAACGAGGCGTCTTAAGTGCATAAGGCGCCAAATCAATTAACCGTAATGGCGTAGATTTTAACACTCATTAATGTCGTTACAGCAAGCCAATGAATTGGTTCATTCATTTCCCGCGCCTTAAAAATTATGTCTACTGCACAGGTACATTGGTAAGCCATATAAGATGTGCACCATTGTACTTGTACCATTGCACTGATCACATAACGACGCATTTCAACGATCGTCTTTTACCTTTTTCGGATGTTAACTTCACATTAATAGCTGCCGCACGGTTTTGCGGACTTTTAATATCACGCACAACAGTAGTATTAATCAGTTCGCCACCGAGATTTAAATATACCTACGTAATCGCAACAATGACCAACGAGCATGGAACAGGTATGCAGATTGTTTGTTGGAGTAGGTGCTCGTGACTTTTTAAATGAATTTTTGCGACACAAAACGGTAGGCACTGATCATTAATTTTAAATTAGTCCGAATACAATTAGCGTTAGCCTATTCGCGTAACCACGTGGGTATTTCACATTTTAAGCAGGTACTTCTCAAGCACTCAATCATTCGAGGTACGATTAGTTCTTTTCGTCAAATGACAAATTGACGCACGACATGATTATGATAACAGGGTCAAATCAAATAGAAGGTAATTGTTAGGTCTTACCAGATTTGAAGACAAATCCGTCGATAAATTGTTTTGTAATGTTACCCAATGCCACTGTACATCAAGATCCAACGCAGAGAAGGTGTGTTTGCCCTATACCTCTGCATGCCCAACAGCGCTTCGTAGAATGAGCGATGCTCCGTGACGGCCAGCAGATTCAGGATAGTGTTAGCAAAATTCGCCATTGCAGCAAAATTGAAAAGTAACACTTCTAGAAATCAGAATAAAAAATTAGATAGGCAGTGGAGCCCGTTCCGCTTTTGATGTGAAAGAATGAAAGCACAAAAAAACGAGTTAAATAACAAATTAATTGTGTGAAAGAAGGGACAAACTGAACAGTAGAATTTTGAAAGTTTCAGGGAATGTAGAGCCTTATCTTAATCTAACAGAGAAAGTGTAAGCAAAATTCTGTGTTTTATAATTCCAGATCTCCAGAATTTACATACATAAATACATACATATGCTTACTCTGTATCCCCAACGGGGTAGACAAAGAGAACGGAGCGCTAAGTATCGCGGTCTTTACTTCTTTCGCCTCCTCAAATCTCATCATTCTCTTTATACACTTTCGCCTAGAAATTAAGTTCATAAATTTACTATTTTGTACATAATATGGTATAATATACGAAACTGTATGTGCACGAATTGAACTCCCATTTATCTAGTTATATATAGTAGACGTTATAATGTAATAATGTAAGTTATTGACTTCGTGGAGTATTTCATTTTCAACCTTATATTGTATTATGTACATACTGATTATTTTTAAATTATTAAAAGGTGTGTATATGTTTACATAATCATTCCACATTTCAGTTTCATTCATGCCATATCGAGCCCCTCCACCAGACGTTACCATAAAAACGAGCCGAATCATACGAACACTTAAACGCGTATGTACGTATGTTATGGTATAATGGTGGAATACATCAATATTTGGTGACTGGTAGCACTTAAATGATTTATCAACAAAGACTAATTTGGTGAAGTGGAACATTTTTCTTCAATCTAATGTATAAACATTACGCTTACAAATGTATCTTATCTACTAACCTCTGCTTTAAAACCGAAAATATTTTTGCAACTCTTCGAAATATTAGATTTGGATTTTGCTGGTATATGGAAGGAACGATCTGACAATCGCTATTATTAACGACACGTTTAAATAGCTAGTAGAATTCTTAAAAATATAGACATGAAATCAAATTTCACAATAACGCACCAGTTTGCTTCAGAATGCTTTTGAATCTTAAAATATTTAATTCAAGCGCTTTAGGGTTTGGTAGTACACTTAGCTTTCAGTGACGATCTTTGCTTAGTAACGACAAAAGTCAGCTTTCAACGAAATTTCAGTAGGAACATGCTAAGTAAATAAACAATAATATGATAAAATTAGGAAGTTTTTTATGCAAATAAAACCGTTTTCATTATTTCCAGACGAAAAATGGCAAATGCTAGGCATAAAGTTTTGGATGTCATCATCAGCATACCATATCGTCACAATAAACAGAATATGCATTTGTTACTATGTATTAGTTTTGAAAATGAGAGCAACGAACAGACAGACCACTTTATTTTATGTAGATATAGTAACATCTTACATGACATTATCTAATCTAAATCCACTCAATGCATCTATGATATCTGATATGGTGAAAGATTTTGTTCATTTATTCATTTCTTACGCTTAACAAAGGCATACATTCACAGTACGCATTCATTATTTTTACAATCTGATAAGCACACATTAACACGACATGAATTAAAATTAGCGTTACAAAAATAAACAGTAACATTAATATTTTGTAAATTTAACTTAGAATTATCAAGTCTAAAACTATGTAAAATAACATATATGTTTTACGTAAGATTAATTTAAAAAGAAACTCATTTATATCGTAATTAAGAGGATGTTAATTACGTGTGTTTGATACTTTGATTAGCAGAGAAACAAGTGCTGGAGAAGTCAACGTGTGGAAGGGTATGGATAACAGTACACTCTCCTGAAATCCGTTTCACAGGAGGAGAAAGACTGCTAGATGCTTTAGAACTAAACTGGGATTTCTCAGGATGTTCTAATTTCCCTAAACAAGTAAGTAACTAAATATCCTGTAAATATTGATCTTACAAGCATTTACGGAAAAAAAGAGAAATTCGAATAGTCAAATTAACTGGAGAAAAAGTCAGAATAGTTATTAATTGTAAAAAATTCATGGTTAGCTTCTGTTATACAGCTTTAATGTGACATGAATCTTTCTTATTAGTGTTGACATCAAAATAACACAACAATGGATCTAATTTTATTTCCAGTCATTGCACTTCACGTACGGTTCTTAACAACTTTACAACAGGACGTCTCTCTTTGCACGTTGATCAAAACAATACAATGATATATATGTATGTACGTACATATACACGTCGAGTGCATTTTTATGATGTATTTTATTCGTGTCATAACCGTGCAAGTCATCTGGAATTCCAATTTGATACATTTGCTGGATTGTTTGCTATATCCTTTTCGTCATTACGTAAGTGACTTACTAGAACGTAACATTAGCATATCGACGACTGAGTTTTATTCACTCTTGACACGATTCTAGTGTAGGCCATTATCACTACATTATGCTATTGTACGCATTCAAATACTGAGTTACGAAATCTAATAATAATAGTGGAAGTCTTCAATCTCACACGTCCGCCTTAGCCGACCGACAGTCGTCGTATCCGTTGCGTGTGAAAATGTGTTGTGGAGACAGTTAGACATTATTATAGATTTACATAAATTATGTGCATGCGTAGATGCATAATATAATTAAACCATAAACAAAATTGACAAACAAAACTATTTATGTATAATCTCAAATAATAGAGTTCCTCAAAGTCTATTTTTTATGCAGATAATATTTAGTTTTAAGTTTTCTCATTTCGTTACATTATATATTTTATTTTATTCGAAGTATTTATTTTACTTATTACGTACATAGAACCGAATCTCGATACCTAATAACTTTATGGATCGGCAGGGTTTTTTTACATATCTACTGTATACATAGATTTCCATAAACTTTTATTTTCACAGGTGGGTCTCTTCGACGACAGACCTGCATCATGGAACAATGCTCTCACCGTTCATTCATTAGATTCAGAAGAGGGTTATGTGATTACGAACATGTCTCTAGGAGAAAGCACTTTGCCTGCTGGTTGGGACAAAGGAACTGGAGAAAAAGGTCCACATTGCCTTTGGCCGTGGGTCGGTGCTGGTGATGATCACATACAAGCGTACAATTGTTTAAAAATTCAACCAACATGGATGGAAGACAATGCGTAAGTATCTATTATAACACATTTCATGTTATGCATAATATGTGCAGAGCAAGGGAAATCATGATGATCGCTTCCTTCCTCTCAGAGTAAGATCAATTCAGAAATAATCTTAAAACATCTACTGTAGTCTGAAACTGAATTTAAGAAATTATTTAGGGTAACATAAATATTGTAATCCATTTATAACGCCTTGGTATCACGTAATTCATAAAAATACAATTCCTCCCTCCCCCACGTCCTCTGCATCCGCCTCTAGACACGATATTACATTATCCATTCGCAATCAAATGCCCAAATGTCTAGCTAAATATTTATACACTTCAAGATTAAAACAATTGCCTGCAGGTAAGAGAGATTGCTTTATGACCGCCCCAATTGTACTTTCGTTAGGGTTCTCTTGTTTCTCTGTCTGTATGTTTTTACTGGTTCGACAGTGTTTTATATTGTACGCGTGTACGCGTACCATATGTATATGGTTTATATTGTTTCTGTATATTCTTTACGAGTACAATAAAGTGTGCGTATATGTATGTATTTTGCAAAGTTAAAACAATCTAATCCGAAATTTTTGGCCTTCCACTTTTAAAATTGTTAATTTTTTCAGTGATAAAATAAATAAATTACGTATCGGCGAACTAGCTTTGGCCGGCACACATAACGCTGGTGCGTGGCGATTTAACACAGAGATCAGTTCAGTGTCTCGTGATAGCTTCGTGCTCTGCCAAGACCGATCCATATGGGCGCAACTCGTCCACGGCATCAGATACTTTGACTTCAGAGTAGCTTATTACGAATTTTATGATAATGAGGAAGACAGGTGAATACAACATTTTATTTAATAAATAGTTCCATGTCATCGTTCAACTGATGTCTCATATTAGCGAGCACGTACGAAAAAATGAGTACAATAAGTACCTACTCAATAAATGGTCATACATTTTTAATAACGATCAATATTCTAGAATTTCATATTACTTGACATCTTGAGTAATAGTTATCGAATGATTGGCTAATAATTAAAATTATTATTACTGTTAGTATTTATAACAGAAACATCATACATAATCTTCTTTAAAAACAAATACTAAAGAAGGCATTACGTATCGTGGAATGCTCAGTGGTTTCGCGTGGCTTCCTCGATTAACTATTATATAATAGTAACCGCGATTGAAAGTAACTAGAGTATTTAGATCGTAAAGAGAATAGAAATGGTAAACTGATATTGTATCGTGGTAATAACAAGAGGATAACGGTCTCTTTTCAGATATTGGTTAAACCACAACTTAATACGAGTCCGGCCATTATTGCCTCTCCTTAAGGAAATACGAACATTTTTAGATAATACTAAAGAGGTAAGAAATTTTTATAGTTACTAGCTAATTTTGATAATTCAAAATACAAGTTAAAATTCATGTCTGATGACGTGTGTAAATTTTAAGTGTTTTTAGAATTTATTATCTGTATTGTAAGCAAATACCCGAGCAGCGGTAACATTTTAATGATTGTTGTTATTGATATTTCATTATTGTTAACTCAAAATCACCAAATTTTGCTAACCTGCAATATATTCACCAACTAAGAGAGTAATATTATCCTCAACCTTCTGAAAACTGATTCAAAATTAGATTATACTGGGTGTATTAAAAAGGCCGAGTAACACTGAAATGAAATTCTATACAGTACATTTTTCAGATATATTATAAGGATAAATGACTGTCGACTGTGTAGCGAAATATCCATCACTTCCTTTGAACAACCCGAAACTTAGCTTTTGGATAATAAATTCAGTGACAGTGCCCAATCATCATAACATATGTTTTAATTATACATCACTCAAAATGGTGAAGTTAAATCTAATATTGACTGGAGTAAAAATATGAAATGTTATTAAAAAGCATATTTTAGATTTAATTCTGTGTCATATAATGTAGTACCCACGTAATTGCGATAAATACCACGTCGCTGAAAATAAAACATTATATAAACATAGTAAATGCTTTAAAAAATCTTACGGAAACAAGCAGATAGGTATAATGTAAAATTAATGAAAGGCACTTTTAAAATGTAGATACTGAATGAATTTTTAAAAACTACGTACATTAATGTTGTTACTGTAAGCTAAGCCGTAACGTTCGAACAAACTGTGTAGGTCACTTTACTCAAGTTTTAAAATGCGGGTACTATCATGTATATATATATATATATATTACGATGTCACAGAGAAACATGCACAGAAACACACATTCCCAAAAACGCTAAAAATAGAAAATTTAAATAAAATGCAACATCTTCCTTTTCCGCCAAAAACTCAAGCGTTATATTTTAATGCCAATTATATTTTTGACTGATAGCTTCATTAATTTTCTGTTTATGATTGTTTTCATTTAAGAACTATGCAATCTTAAAAAATCAATAATTCATCATAACTTCAAAACTGGCATAATCTATAGAATCTTGATCAATACACACACCCGATAAGCAAATTATTATAAAATTACTAATACTTTGTGATAATATGTCACATACTTAAATCAGTGATATTTCATTCAGGTCGTATTCCTCGACGCCCATCATTTCCCGATCGGTTTTTATCAAACCGATGGCACTCCCATCCGAAGTGTTCACGCAGGACTACTGGAATTAGTCCAGAGAGAACTTGGTCCACATTTAGTAAACGCTGTGGAATTCGGCACCGGTGGTGGTACCAGAGGGCCCACAATACAAGTCTTGTTGGACGCCAATAAGAGATTGCTGTTCAGTTACGTGGACAACGCCATTGTTGCTGGTGAGTGAAAATCTCAAGAGAGTTTGATTAACAGCCAATTCAAGTACAGATACATGAAAACGTAGATGTAGTAGATATTCGCATCACAGCTTTCTGTGCTTTCTATAAATTCTATGAAGATAGAAATTAAATGTAAATAAGGCCTTTACCTGACTTACACTTAATCTATCTTCTCATTTATTCTGTGCTCACGTTAATTCATGAGACCGCTGAGTTAAATAGTTAATTCCTACATTTTATTAAGCGACCCCCATGGATATCAGTGGCGTGCACTCCATAGAGACAAATAGACTGCCTACCCTAGCAACTTCCAAATTAAATAATGTAAGAATTAGATATAAATCACAACCGAAAACATTTTCAAAATTCCCGCGCTCGCCTTATTCTATCGTTAGCCCGAGAGACAATTCGCATCAAAGGCTGAATTTACACACATGCAAATATTTTCTAACGTTATGTTTCGTATAATTACACGCGTGCTGCATCTGTAGTGGTTTTGAATGTTTACTTATCCCAAAACACGCGCGCAAGTTAAAAAAGAGACGCAGTCTCTAGCCAATACCAGCATCGAATAAAAAAATCATCAAAAGTTTTAACTTTATTAATTATTATTATATGCGCTTTCATTTTGCTGAAGTCTTATTATTAAAACTGCGGGCTGTCCTTTTCCTGATATCTTATTGGTTAATATCAGATACAACACATAATGCACCCGATTTCAAAATACGTTCATTTTTATTATTTTCTTAACAATACAAGTACATTTATTGTAGCCGTATAACATTTTCGTATTTCATTGCTAGAATTGGGCTTGCACGTTCAAGAATTAAATTCTCTCATTTTTAGTCATTTAATATCTAGGTCGTTCACTTAAAAAAAGTAACATATAACTTCATTAAAAAATATTGTAACTGAATAAATAACACGAGCGAGCGATTTCTTTTTTTATTAGCGCCCTCTAAACAATTTCCAGTGACTTTTTCTTCCTTACTAAAGAATATTTAACAGATAGGTATAAAAAATGACAGATGGCGCTTGTTGGCATTCAGATTTAAACGAAATTATGTATAATTATTATTGAGTGAGATTGATATAGGTGATGACTTTTACAAATTTGTTATATTATTAAATATTATAAGATAGTCTTTTTACAAAAATGATAAGGATCAGTTTTGCTACCTTTTAAAAATCTTTCATAGTAGTTCCGATGAATACATTCAGTCAAGAAAGTATCGGGAATGGATGATTTGTTTATGGTTCCAAATTCAATTTATTGTTTTTTTTTTTGTTGTTGTTAGATTGGCACAACTGTTTTCCATTTTGGCGCGGAGTTTCAGTTGCATCTGTAATTTAGATTAAATACAGTGCTGTTTTTAGTTATATCATTCTAGTGTATATTGCGAATTTCATAATGGACGAAAACATCGAACAAAGAGTTTGTCTTAAATATTGCATCGCCAATAGAATTTCGTGTTCGGAGTCACTGAAAATGTTACAGAAGGCTTACGGTGAATCGACTTTATCAAAAACACGTGCTTATGAGTGGTACAAAGCGTTCAAAAGCGGTCGAGATGTGATGGAAGATTTGTCTCGCTCTGATAGGCCATCAACGTCGGCAACTGAAGTTAACATCGCAAAAGTGAAGGAAATAGTGACTGTAAATGCTCATTCAAGTTTGACAGAGATAGCCGCCAAACTTTCTATGTCTAACGAGTCGAACCGTACCATTTTAAATAATCACTTGGGTATGAAACATGTTGCCGCTCGGCTAGTCCAAAAGACCTGAATTTTCTTCAAAAACACAATCGCATAAGAGTCGCTGAGGACATGCTAGAACGAGTCAATTCCGACCCAACATTCATGAAACGCATTGTTACTGGTGACGAGACGTGGGTTTACGAGTTTGACATGCAAACTAGTCAACAAGCTTCGAAGTGGCGCCTTCCAACCGAACCGAAATCGAAAAAACCACGCCAAAGTCGATCAAAAGTCAAAGTCATGTTGACTGTTTTCTTTAACTATCGTGGTGTTGTGCACTCGGAATTCTTGCCGGAAGCTCAAACGGTAAATAAAGAATATTATTTGGGCGTTATCCCGCGTTTAAGAGAGCAAAGGCCAGGTTTGTGGAAAGAAAATTCTTGGATTTTGCACCACGATAATGCGCCTTCGCAGAAGGCCATCATTGCGAACGAATTTTTGACCAAAAACTCAACAAATACCATCGAGCAAACCACCTTATTCACCAGATATGGCTCCAGCCGACTTCTTTCTTTTTCTTAAACTCAAATTACCACTTCGTGGCACCCGTTTTCATTCGGTAGAAGACATAAGGGAGAATTTGCGGCGAGCACTGAACTCAATTCCGGAAAAAGCGTTTAAAAAATGTTTTGATGATTGGATTATTCGTTGGCGTAAGTGTATCGTTTCTGAAGGAGCATACTTTGAAGGTGATAAAATAAATTTGGATGAATAATTAACATTTCGTGTATTATTGATCTTTTCCCGATATTTTCTTGACAGAGTAGTAAATAACAACATAAAGTTAATTAACATTTAGGTACACACAAACTTTGAATGACGAATTCGGTGTTTTCTTTTTAGTCTACCCTATTGAAATTGTCTGTGCACGTCACTGATGGATATCGACACTGATGGATATCAATATTAAGTCGGGCTTGAGAATCTATAACATCAACTGAAAATTTTACTGTAGATTAACTCTTTATCCACTTTATCCAATCGCGAACACATTTCATGATTTACAACTTTCATATCGTCAACTATCACAGTTAAAGTTTACTAATGATATATTTGCATCAGTTTCCTAAAGTTGATAATAGTTGAATATTGTCACCCGGCTAAAGTAATAATTAATTATGTTGGAGAAAAAATCAACACAACAAAAATTCCAAGAAATGTACAAACAAGATAACACAAGAATAACTATTTCCCATAAAAACAAAGAAAATTTTTCGTATCGGCTCAACTTTATTATTATTCACCTACATATATAGTTTGAAATAAATAAAATATACTCGCCATGCCATACTTGCTTTACTAATATCTTGTTTTGTAATTATAAACATTATAGCAGGTAAAAAGGAATAAACCCAGAAAAATTAACATTATTTTAGTCGACAGTGCCAAGATATACTTAATTTTACGTTTATATACTTATTTGAAAAATGTTATTTTAATATACCACGAGGGCGTACCCTAAAATAAATAGTCTAAGAGCTTTTCACGTCCTTGTGATGGATTGAAAAATACTTACCCGAGAAAGAAGCATACTCTTTCAACCTTTTTGAGATTACTCTTACGGGTTATTCATGGACATTTGTATTATATAAGCGACAATAGTAATAAGGGTTAAAGTATGAAATTGCCGTTTTAACGCACTAAACATTTTTAATTAAAATTAAATCTACGTGGATTTAAGAGTGAAACTTTTTTTACACGAAAACTATAAAATTTTAAATTTTAAAAAATCATGACTTTACTTTGTTCGACTTTCCATTGTTTTTACATTTAGCTTTTAACGTGAAGATGGATATAGCGAAAATCGGAGTAACTTTCAAACACGAGTTCCGACTTGGGACTAACACAGCAGAAACTAATGCGTTAATACCACGCTTCTGTGTTTGGAGAGGATATGGCTAACGCACACACCGTGCGTTTTTGGTTCAAACGCTTTAGTTGTGGAAACTTCGACGTGAATAATGGACCACGAGGAAGATCAGCCAATAAGGTAAATAACGGTGAATTGAAGGTTTAGGTGGAAGCTGATCCGTATCAAACTACCAAGGAATTAGCGATATGGTTTAACGTTAGCATTCCCACAATATTGACCCATTTGCAGCAAATCGGTAAAATTAAAAAACTCGAAAAACGAGTGCCTCATGATTTGACTGATCTGCAGAGAGCAACGTGCTGCAGATCAGTCAAAACGCTGCAGAGAGCAAACGTTAGCATGTTAAGCCAATACAGAAACGAAGGAATTTTGGAACGAATTGTGACGTGTGACGAAAAGTGGATTCTTTACGATAATTGCAAGCGAACAACGCAATGGTTGACTCCAGGTCAAATGCCATAGCAAAGCGAAGCTTACCCATAGAAAGGTGATGGTAACTCTTTGGTCGTCACTTCACTACAGCCTTCTCGGATCCGATCAAGCAATAATAGCAGATATCTACAGTGCAGAACTCTAAACAGTGATGGCGAAACTCGCAGCAAAACGGCCCCGACTCGACAATCGATCTTCGCCATAATTGCTCCATGATAACACAAGACCTCACACTGCTCGAAAAACAGTTTTAACACTACAAAACTTGCAGTTAGAAACCATCCGTCATCTTCCATGCTCAGCGGACCTCCCCATAACCGACTACCATTTTTTCCGCTATTGGGATAATTTTTTGCACGGAAAAAAGTTTTCTTCACAGGAAGCAGTACAAAATGCCTTCACACAGTTTGTAGAGTCCAGATCACCAGAGTTCTATCGCAAAGGTTTAAATGATCTTCCGATTAGATGGCAAGAATGTGTAGACAACGAGGGTAAATACTTTGATTAAATAAATGTATTTCATCCTACAATAAAAATTGTTTCAATTTTTCAGTACATACGAAACCTCAATTTCATACTTTAACCCCATGTACCTAACACTTGCATCACTTCATACACTTATAATGTACACTTTTCACTGTAGTAGTAGTGAAAAAAGAAAAAAAATAAGATATTTTATGTAAAATGGAAAATATACATAAATGAATTGAATATTAGGCCTTAATTATTCGCTCTGTAGCGTATTGGCATTGTCAACACTTTACCTTTCCATTTATTGTTAATTATAAAAACGTAATGATTCGTCTGCGAATTATTTATTTTGAGTTTTTAATGTAATAACACCTATTACCACGAGTGGAAATTTCGATCATGGGAAGTTTATGAATAATGTGACGTGTTGTAATACAATAATCAGATGTGACACTGATGCGATGCTGGATGCCGTATTAAATTAAGCTATTATTTTAATTCATTTTAAAACGAATAAGTATTTATACATTTAATCATTATTTTTCCAGAAAATAACTGGTTATGGCCGATACTACCTCACTTATGGGCAAATACAAATAGTCCTACTGCGCTGTTCCAGTACTTAGACCAAGCAATCATCGCATCGCCGCAACCAAATGCAAGATCACCTCTGCATTCTGCCATGGCACAAACCACACCTAGTGTACTCGATATACTGTTCTTACGAGGGTCACTGAGGGAGAATGCAGATGAAGTCAATAGAGTTGTTACCAAACGTCTTAAGACTAGATGGAGGCAACAAGCAAATATTGTGTCAACTGACTTCTTTCTCGGTGAAGATGTTATTGACGTTTCTATAGCTCTGAGTATAGAAAGAGCTGAACGATTATGACATCACAGCAAACGCTTTAGAAGCGGAGGTCTTCATATAAATAAGATTAAAAGACTAAAACAAACTGTTAGATTTCGTTCACCTTGGTTGCCTCTGACCAAGTATTGCCGAAACTGCTTGAAATCACATCGCATTTACAAATACTTACATAGTCAATTTATCTAGTTGCCTACAAATTAGAGATATCCGTCGAAATAACGACACATCTTTCGTATTGTCCAACGATCAATAGTGAGATATTTTAGGTGTAGGTATATTTTATTAGTAGTCAAAATCAAACTAGTCCATCGTTTCTTTAAGAAACGTTTTTATGTAAGTATTGTAATAAAATAAAACATTGCAACAAAGATTTGTTTCTCTATCACTCTATCCCTAACAATATTTGAGTTAAATTAAGAGAAAATTAATTGCAAAATTTTTAATTATAATATAATTACAACGGTGTCAGCAAACAATAAATATCTAAACATTAATAATTGTACTTGTACAACAAAAACGAGGTAGATTCACAGTGCCAATGAAGCACAACAGTCTCTGAATTAATATTACGTATGAGGCGCTAACAGTGGTAGTAATTCTGCGCGACTCATGCGAGATAAAGCTCTAGCATCGAGGCCCATTGCAGCAGCAGCCCCTCGTACATCCAATCCAAAACTTTGTAGCAAGGAAGCCAAAGCGACTTCTTCGCCAGTACGTGGATCCCGAAGTCTTGGACAGGAACCATTACACTGAGGCCACGAACATTTCTCCACTAGCCTTCGAGGTGCACAACCTCCTCTAGTCATTCGTTTGCTTCCCAACCTTTTCTCCCAACATTCAATAGCTCGGGGAAGCGATATGCCAGACACGTTTATAGCCAGCCATTCTGGACGGGCTAACGCTCCATGTGCTAAACATGCTGGTGCGAATGTTGCTCTTACTTTCTTGAGACTAAGGCGTAAAGCAGAACCTGTTTCATGTACTGCATCCCATTGAGCTCTGGTCCGCGGAGCACGAACTCCTTCAGCGGCAAGTTGCGCCGAGTCAAATAAATATTGAAACACAAACAAAGGAGTCCGTATGTGAGAATATAGACGATACCCAAAATAACAGAGCCAGGGTTCATAGGGATGTTCTCGTACACAAGAAGTAGGTGGAGAACCACGCCATAATGTGTGTCCTAATTTCGCTATTGTAGCAGCGGATATAGAACGCGCTCTTTTTACTGGTCGATCTAAAAACCATCCTGAGTCGGCAATGGCTGCAACTTTAACACCATGTGGTCGTAACATTCTCCTGATGGCATCTACATGAAGCATGACGCCCGCACCACCTGCACTGGATCCCACTAATAAAAGTCGTCCTGACAATCCTATTCGCACAAGTTCAGAGACGACGGAAGGGACAATAAAGCGGCCGGCAAAGGTAAAACTTGTATTTTTTCGTAAAATCTGTGTTCCAACCCACATATCACTGGAACAGTATGGTAGTAATACATGGTTAGATGAATACCACAGTGGATTCGCTAACGGATCAGAAGACAATAACGCCGGAGCTCTACGAATTCGAGGCCATCGCGTGGAAGACATGAGCCCTGGCCGTCGTCGCCACCTTGAGCTGCAGGAGCCAGCATCCCAGCAGTAGCCCCCGCCTTCCAAATACATAACCCAATGCCCGGTGTTGGATCCTCTTCGAATATAGTATCTGAAATTTTAATAGATTTTTTTTAATTTAATTTTTAATATTCATACTGTTTAATGTTATTAAATTTACTAATCTTTATAGTAAAATACTCTTCTTGTCGGTTCATCATCATCACGTAGTGTTCTGATAGTGTTTTCTTACAATAATTAAAGCCTGTTTTATTTATGAAAACCGGAGAACATCGTGTTGCTTGCTTGAATGGGACGAGGTCTTTGTTACACTATGTTAGAAAAGATTAATTAGGATTAGGGATTACCCACCCGGCAGGAGTGCCATCGTTACAAGTAAGCGAAGTATTAGAGAGCCAAACAAGTCGCAAACTGTCGTGTGGTGAGTTCTCAGTAGTTGTTGTTAACACCGCCTGAAACAACATGAAACAATTGCGTGTAAACTTAACATTTTATGCATTTGTATTGTCTCGTTTAAATGAATAATTTATTAATTTGCTTAAAATAATAAGAAATGCTTTGATGAAATATTTATTATCACATGGAATTAGAATTAATAGATAAAACAAAATCAAAAAGCTACGCATGATACATAATTTGCGTGTAAATATTGTATGTGTATTTACACAGAATATGATATACGGTAGTAAAATAAAGGCGTTCGGCTTTTTCAATATAAATGTGCGCCATATTTTCAAGAAGATTGGCTTATCTAGATTGCTTAACTTTCAAAATCCGTATGCAACTAAGTCTACGTCATAGCATTAAATTATTTATTGGTAATTCGTGATTAAAGGCAGCAAAAACGAAATAATTAAATGAAATTAACTGCACTTGGATACTGACTTCTAAATACTGTGGTAAGTAAAATTATAATAATAAGATGTATAGGTATACCATATGTACCCACGTTTACATTACATCTACAAGCAAAACAAAATTGAGGCAAACATTGGCAAACTGAGAGGACATGATGGGTACTGTACTGACATCTACGGTTTTCTTTTATCATTCGTCTAATATTTTAAATTGAAATATCACCAAAGTTATAACATTATTTTCACTTCACAGACTATCACTTATTGATTTTATTTGTAAAGATATGATCAACAAGAGTGTTAATCTTAAGTATTAATGGCCATTTGTAGCCATTTATGGCTTCCAGCTCCAAAATTGCTTTAGTTTCGTGCGCTTATTAGATTTTTAGCGTTATTACTTATTATTATTCTAAGCGTTACTACTTATTATTCTAAGCTCATTTGCTTATTTATTCTGAACTTTATTAAGGATAACATTTAATCTCAGAAATCATCAAATTAATGACAGAAACAAAGCTAAGTAATTAACTAAGTAAGTAATAATTTTTCAACCAAAAAACGAAAATATTACTTATGATCCAGCTCTAAAAACTATTATGAATAACTTTAATTTATTGGAAATGTTCAAAACTGTCTATTCTGTAATTGCCGTAGGTTTTTACTATAGATAAAGAATGTCTTCATAAGGCCCTACCAAAATATATGTGTACCTACACTGTACATGTACACTGTACACACGGCGTCACGCCATTTCCCGTTCTTGATCTTGACCTTAACGCTACTTCTAGTACCTAATATGTATTTGAGCTTGAAATCATGAAATAGCAAAGCGAACATAGATTGTATGTATGTATGATTGTATGTATGTATGATATGTAACATTTAACAGATTGCGAGTCCATCCCATAGGTATTACTAATCAGTTATTACTTATTAGGCATCTTCTAATATTATAATAATTTACGAAATTTTCTCTTTTTCACCCACATCAGCATGGAAAGACCTAGAGATTAATAGTAATGATTGAAATCACTATAGCAACACCTGATAAATCAAATCTCATTACTCAGTTTTGTTTTGTATTTTGCATAAGCGTTTATAAACATAAGTCTGTTGCAATATAAACAGTAGGCTTTAGAATAGGTATGTGATATCAGTCGAACGTGCTACTTGTTAAAACAACGAAAAATATTGAACGGGAAACTAACGGATCGTTTACAAATGTACCTCGACGTATAAAAACGCAAAGTAAACACTAGCTCCTAAAAAACTTCTAAAGAACTTCCTAAAGAATATCACAGTTTTTCTACCTGTATAATTTGGAGTAAACCAATTTTTTTACAGTCTAAAAAAGGTTATATTAAACTTAATCTAATCTTCAATGTAAAAATAGAGAAATCTTTTAAAACATAAACAAGTATTTTATTATCTCGGCTTTATGCACACAGTACATAACATTGAAAGTTTTTTTTTGGCTTATACGTTTTTTTTTTACAATACTTGGAGACACCAATGTACGTACATAACCTACAGTTAGGTATACGTTTATTAACAGTACCTTATGTAGTGTAATTTGTAAACTCGTTTAATTAACATATCCTACAAATATTTGTAACCATCATTAGTTTTTAAGGATTACTGCGAAATATTGTTTTAAATTATCACATTATTATATCCCAATTATTACAAAAATAATGTTACCGTTTTTTCATTAACGCTATTACCACAGTACAAGTAAGCATACAGTATGCTATCTCGGCAGTGTCCTAGAGATAATTACCTACGGTCGTTTGGTACGTAAACACGCAATAGGGCTACTGACTTGGACTGAATGTTTTTCTTGGGTTACTTATTTGATAATAGGTACTATATTAAATTGTCATATTATCTTTTCATTTTATATTATTGCAAATTTAATACGTTTTTATTTATATAATTTTACTAGTATTTTATATCTAGTTTCAAAAGTTTGTGAGTTAGTATGGTGGAAATGGACAAAAAAAATGCTTTTTTATGTGCAGTATAATTAAAAATCAGCAATAAATTAACTAGATCATTATGATAATATATTTCCTACAAATTAGCAACAGAGAATTCTGGTTTCGATATAGATGTATTCAAACATCCATACACTGAACATTGTGCTCGTAAACTTGATTGACATAATATTTAGTCAATAAATGCGCAGGAGCGTCTCATACCGTCCGACGACAACCGCGGCGCGCTCGCGACTGTCGTATGTCGAGATATGTCGAGATTTCGAGCGCGTTGTTTGGGAGCGTTTGTATGAAGATAGCATACTGTATGCTTACTTGTACTGTGCTATTACCTAGTAACGTATTATACGACGTTGCTAACTCAATCTATAAGAGCTTATCATAAATTATGTTGGTAACGCATTGTGTTGAATACATGTATTCCTCTTCTCTATTTTTGAAACATACACATTTTCGTTTCTTGTTATAGAGAAATACTTAAAATTATCTAAATTTTGAATATTTAACATTTTTCCGTAACCACTATGAAAGTTTTTTATTCTGCTTTTTAGAGCCTTCAATAGTTCGTAAATATCTTCTATTATTATTTTTTTATTTTAATTTTATTTTATACTTTGTAGTTATATATAAAGCACATTTTTGACAAGAAAACCAATAATAATTAGTAGATATTCTGTATTACTTTAAACCTAAAATATAGATATTTCTAGAAAAAGTTTAATAATTGCAGATAAAAAAAGTTAGTACCTATATGTAATACTTTATTTACGCTAGTAATTAATTAATCTGTGACTTTATTATGAAAGAATTAGTACCTATGCTTTACGTTTACGTAATTAAATAATAATAATATACTCAGACATTTCACACAGTCATCTAGTCCCAAAGTAAGCACCACAGCACTTGTGTTATGGGTACTAGACAACTGATATACTACTTATATATTTTTTCTTTCGTAAATAAATACATATTATACATAAACACCCAGACTCGGGACGGGAATCGAACCCGCAACCCCCGTTTACTTTCCGACGCGCTAAACCGTTGCGCCACGGAGGTCGTCAAGTCAACACGGAGGTAAATAACGAAGAGTATTGTCTTCAAATCTAATTTACAAACAGACAAAATTTTCTATTGATAAAAATGTTTGATACTCAGGAAGCTTTTTGATCATTATGAAAATTTAGAAAAAATTTAATTAAATTACCTTAGCATTTAAAATGAACAAACGAGTAACGTTACCTTGCATCATAATCTGTGCCTTGCATATAACCTCGTTTTTACCCAATAATCGTAGTAATTATCACATCTACTAATGACAACACTTGTTGAGGTTTTATGTTCCAAGCCGTTATTGTTTTGATTTATTGAAAATATGGATTTCCAAATTCATTTACTTATGAAACGTCCATCAAGCTTTTTATTTTTGGAAAACAAGCTTTTACACTCTTTTAGGCTTTTAACTACACAATTCGGCATCTTCAAGGTAAAACAATGTATTTTATAATTAGGTAGCTCTCGAGTCTTTAACAAACTAGCTAAAACGAATACTGGGAGGCATATTTTGACCGCATGTGTGTGCGTTTTGCTTTGTAAGTATATGGCTAGATATAGTTTTGCTTTCCTCTCTGTGTTGCTCGCTACAATACGTCTTTCTTTTTTATTTGGTCTGAGATTACGAAGAATACTAAAATACATATTTCATAGATATTTCGAACCCAATTTTTAAATTAATCAAAATTCTACGGAACGGCGGAACCCTAAATTAATGCGCGTCTGACATGCTTTTGGCCGGATTTTATTAATTACTAGCTTTTAATTCGCAGTTTCGCTCGCATAGACTGTAACATTTGTACATTTTTTTTATTTTAAAAATTTAAATCCATTCGCCACCTTGCGCCGTACTGTATAAGAAACAATGTGTACCTCTTTATTTCTTACCATGAAAATACCGTAAAAGGATGGATTTCCCATAGAAATTTTTACACCCTATTTCAACCCCCATCGAATATTGAAAAATAACTTGCTACATTTATATCTTGATACATTTCATTCATCGTGTCGATGTAATACCAAGTTTCAAATAAATCTGACAACAAAAATATTATCATATTACCTGTACATACTTTGCCACCACCCTCTTTCCTACCTTAAGCGTTGGATTTTGCATTAATTGTGTCGAAGAGTATTAATATCAGTTTCAAGTTTTGGCCATAAAAATATTATGTAATTCCCGCTCAAACTTTGCTTACTCTCTTCATCCTCTTAGGGGTTGAATTAAGTAAAATACTTAAAGACGGGTTTCATTAATTGTGTTGAAGAGCATTGATACCAAGTTTCAAATTATGACCATGTCAATATTACTTACCGTACAAACTTTGCGACCCTCTTTCTCCCTCTTAGCGGTGGAAATTCGAGAAATATATTGTTAAACGATGCTTACAACATAAAATCATTATAAAATCTCCATAATTCAAATTTCTATCCTAAATAATAACTTGATGATGATGAATTAATCGATCTGTGTGAATTTTTTTTATAAGATAAATCATTTAAGCGCCAGATAATATACACCACTCTGGTCTCGAACTAGGGCATTCCCTGTGCTACGAGAACCAGACGAGGACTACTAGGAGCGTCACTCTGTACACACAGACCTGAGACTATCGAGAACAGTTCGTTTCCTAAATTAACCTGACCGGGAATCGAAACTGGAATCTTCTGCGCTTAGATACAAGGGCTAAACCACTGCGTCATGGAGATTGTCATAGTACAAAAGAGTACGTAGATTTAAAAAAAAAAGAACACACGAAATAATTTTTTTTTCTCATTAAATTTTCAAACGAGTTTTCCTAAGTTTTCAATAATAACGCATTTATTGTTATAAAAGCATTAAAATTATTATGTACTTATAATATATATGTATATTTGAAAGTAGATAATGTTTAATGACGAGTTTAGAAACAATTAATACAATTATAGACCGTATACACACAATTATGTAGTACATATATGAATACAAGCAATCACGTACTCAAATATGATAAGTATTAAACTGAGGGACTTTAATTATTATAATAAAAGCTGAGGGAAATCCATACGTTTCTTATTTAAAAAATAGAAGTAGGTTCTTGAAAGTATAAAAACGTCTAAATCATGAAAACTTGTGCGAAAATGTAGGAATAACCACAGCATACAGCAACTGTACCTAGGGCGTTATGAGTGAAATATAGGTTCACCTTGTCGAAATATTTGAAGAGATAAACCCAATAGTGTAATATTGTAGACGATCTAATTTATTGGGTACGTCTTCCTTGTGTAAAAATGTTTATAGTATGTGAATTATTTACAAACATTCTGAAGGTAATTCATTTCATGTTAGAGAAATAGGCAGAGATAGAAAAATATAGAATCTGTCGCTTATCTTCTCGCACAGATTATAAAGGTCGAAAGGATAGAACTTTATTATAAAAAAGGCAAATATAGACGATAGGCTAGCACCTAGCAACTTGTTACTGGTCAGGGGTCATGTTTACTATCTGTAAGTCCAAAACGTCAAGGTGTGATTTTCTTATAACTTAATGATGTCTACCCTAAATGGGTAATGGCGAGACGTTATATAACGTAAATACTCCACTCAAAATTATGAAAACAATTGTAATAAATGTATACATTATATAAACATTTATATTAAACATATGTATTAAATTAAGACAGGAACTTCTGGAGTCGCGAAAAGGATGAAAATCGTTACTCCTTTAGTCTTATTGATACTAATAGACCAAATATTTAGTTCAAACGCTTTTATTGTAGTTGGAATCAAAATAATGTTAACAAAATATTCTTCACGTCTAATCCAAGGTATAATGGGTAAAAATAAAATGAGTATGTAAATATCTACAAAAATGCGAGTACATGTTATTATATGTTAAAAAATAGATCTGTCAAAGAAAGTCAAACTCTGTTAACCATTAATTATTGTAAAATGCAAAAAATCGCTATATCTTCAATCTATTTCACTACCTCATTCGACACTAGGATGTACTTATTCTTTAAACGTTTATTTATTCTTTAAACGTTTAGCCGCACTAAAAGAAATGTCATCGATATAAAATAGGTACGTATTAATTATATGATACACTAGCCCCCCGGACCGACTTCGCTCGTGTTGAATACAAAATATATACCCTATGTCCAACTGGAATAATGTATCTTTCAAGTAAGGAAAGAATTTTTCAAATAGGGGCACTGGTTCCGGAGATTACGCTTCACATATAAACGAACTTACAAATTCCGTTCTCTCTCTTTATAATATTAGTATGGATAATATAAATAAATAGACAGCCGTTTATTCTTAAGTTACATTAATTTGCAATACCTACTTAACTAGGTACCTGAAATGTAGCCAATACAAAGTAAAGAAAATTAATGTCGGTAATGACGGGCAAAAAAGTCGTTTCATACTCAAAACTAATACCTATACTCCTACATCATTAAATCTCAACACTTGATTTTTCTGACATTTTGTCCTAAAACACTAAATACAGAACACAAACACCATATCCAACAAAAGCGATGCGCACACCTGCAACATCTTAAATAAATATTAGGAATTAATCACAAACAAATGCGTACACATAATGTCCAGGTAATCCAGGTGTTCCATGGATGAACGCGGCATCTCCAGCCGCGACACCTCGCGATCATCACAAATTAAGAGACGGTGCAGTCGAGCGCGGGGAGCGATCACACCCCATACTGATAGGTCCCGGCGCACGCGCACCACTGCCGCGCGCCCCGGCCTCTGCGCGCACGGTAGCGCTCCCGCTGTTTACAAAATACAGCCTATTTAGAGCGAGGGCGAAGGGCCGAACAACTCGCTACGCGGCGTCGGACCGAATAAAGGTAAAACAGCGGCTCGTTTGTGCGGCAGGGCAGGAGCAGTGCGACCGGCTCCGGAGCGGCGGTGAGATCAAACGCGCCGCAGATCAAAGGAGCCGCCGCGCGATCGGCATCCGTCATTATTATTATGCAAGCATTACGAGGCGCGCGTGACTCAGGCGAGAGGGCCACGCGAGCTGCGCGGGCGCCGCGCCGACTACGCCCTCCCCTCCGACCCTCGCGCACCTTCCACCTGTCAATGACAGTCCTGGGAACTTCACCGTAGTTGGATCTTTCAAGCACACCTGGAGTTATTTCCCAAAAATTAGTTTTGTTGATGTTACTAAAATAAGC
Source organism: Zeuzera pyrina (assembly GCA_907165235.1). Classification (NCBI taxonomy): domain Eukaryota; kingdom Metazoa; phylum Arthropoda; class Insecta; order Lepidoptera; family Cossidae; genus Zeuzera; species Zeuzera pyrina. The sequence goes on from OU015630.1 coordinate 12,734,429, forward strand.
TCGAGCTTTGTGTATGATTCGCCTATTTTGTTAATACTTACTTAATCTTTTTCTACTTTATTTAGTTGCTTATTCTATTTCACGAAAGTAATGTCATTAGTGGATAGGAGAGCACAAGGCAAATAATAAAATATCTATATATAAAAATCTTGGTAAAAAAACAAATTGTCCATTAATATTGTTGACGTAGATATAGAAGTCTGTTTAGTTATCAGTCGATAACCGATACAATACAGCGATTGACAATATTGTGTTAATACGAACACGTCAACAATTTTATGTATTTAGGTTGTTCGTAGCTAAACGAGACGTTTATTTTACAAATTAGTCTGATGATAAGTGAATAGCTCGCAATATCTGTGTATAGGTGATAACATTTAATTTAAAAATAGTTCTTATAACAAAAATATTCAATAGTGTATATTCTACCATAAAGCAAAGTATAAAATATGACAACTCCTTATATTCCTCGCAAATCGTAAAGATGACCAAAGAATAGGCCTTATCATATAGTGCCTAGGGGCTTATTAATTACAAGGCATTGGTATAGATGTTGGGCTAAAATCCAGTGTTTATTTGTGGTTCCATTCATGGAGGTTCCTTCCTATCTGTAACCCTAATATGTCACTAGTAGTAGTTAAAAGCGATGTAAGAAACGTATGAATTGTAATAATCAGTAGTGGTGGCTATAATTTTATTGTGCCTTATAAAATAATGCTCTGTCTAACTCAAGTAGGGATTGGCGTGAGTTTGAAGTACCTAGGTATGAATGTAAAGCAGTTTCTTGGTTTCAAAATTCACTGTTAAAAATAGATTTTTGCAATCTACCTAATACCTACAATGTTTTTGACAAGAATTGCAAAGAAGGTTGTCCATTAAATTCTTTTTACCTATTACGCTTAACTTACATGAGTTTACAAACAATTTTATTCAGAAAGTAGTTAGAAACGTTATATTTTATGCTTATACGTGGCCATCGTGTTAAGTAGAATTTAATTGGCAGGCGGCACGACAAACGTTCAAAGCCTATACCTGTCAGTAAAAATGCCATCATAAAGTCGAGCCGCCGCTACGAGCCCTTTGACAGTTAGTACCATCCTCAATAATGTCCACTCTGATATACTACATGGCCTCATTATACGGACTTTATTGACTCCTGTTACAACGTTTAGTTATCCAGATGGTTGTAAATCAGCGGATTGAAAAGAATACGTGCGACTACCGCACATAAATAGAGCGGAAGACTGAACCATTTAGGCCGCTCAATCTTTATAACTTGTAAGTTATTGTTCAATCCACGTTCAATCCCATTATGGTTTGTTGAAAAAGCCTTTTAAAAACTCTTAAGTATAAAAACCATTATAAAATTCGTTTTATATAACAATGAACATAATAAAGAATGCCATCGTATAATTTGCTTTTATTGAACTATAAGGATAATAAAGGGGATCTTTTTAAATTAGTTACGCGTACAATAAATAATAATATAAGCTTATTATATTAAACAGTAATGCCGAGTAGATCTAAAATGCCGCCAAAACAAGTTAACATTTTTTGCAAATTATAGGTAATGGCTAAATAGAAGTCATTACAACAAGTACCGGTAGCGCAACACGCCAACAATAGCAGTAATAAATGCTAGTCACCTCGCCGTAAGGCCAGAATAATGCTGAACTTTTTTACAAAAGCTTTCTAGTTGCTACCGGGGTCCGCAATGATGGAAGCAAAAAATATAGTGGTCATTCTATGACTTGGATGACGTACATTCGTTAACACAACTACCATTACATTGTCGATAATTTGACACCTGCAAGGAATAACACTGCAATTTATTTTAAATGTCTTACTAATTTGTATTTTATTTTAGCATGCAACACACATAATTATTAAAAAATTGCTAAAAACTTAGTTACAATGTTGTTACCTGCAGGTGTTGAGTAATTTTAATGTACGCATATGTTACCGTTATTCGGATGCAAAGTGTTCTGTATTACGTATATACTTAGAAGTCTAGTTATTAGTGCAAGCAGAAATAACTCCCAAGCAGAAGTGTCCGCATTTCGGAAACGAACCTTTATAAACTGTTTACAGTCTTACTGAGTGCTCCTCCAATAACAAAATATAACAGAAAAGTACATATAATCTGGAAATGATGATCTCCCTGCATATTTTCTTGCTTTCATGAAAAATTATGGGGATGAGTCGTAATTAAGAACAATGAAGTACCTAGTTGTAAAATGGTTTTGAAAAAATGTTACATGATGACCGAATTTCTCATCGGTTCATCTCAGTACGGAGTTCAAACTTGTAATAGAAATGTACATTCATTTTTAAAGGTTTTTCCAAAAGTTATTGATCTAACTAGGTGTATTGTGTAAAATGTTTTATTCTAAATTTATATCAATCTATTTAATAATAACATAAAATACTATAAATATGTAGGTATTATAATTTACCTACAGTCCATGGAAATCTTATAATTAAATTACGATCTATAAAATATTAACCCATGACACATTACAAAAATCGATACACATTAATGTACAATACACACATAATACCAATAAAAATAAAACTAAAATACAATGCAAAAAGAGTCGCTGCGAAGTTCATAATGACTACATTAATATAAGTGAGTACTCCGCAGTAATTTGTCAGCGAAGCACTTTTGCTTTTGGCAGTGCACGCATGAATAGGCATCGTATCGTAAGCGAAGTACGAATGGGTGCGTGGAGTGCGCGACTCCCCGCGGCCCAGGCTCCGAATCACAATAAATCTGAGCCGATAAGTAGTCGGCCGGTTTGTCGGCACGGCGTGATCAAAGCGAGGGGAGGACTTGAAAAGCGCCGCCGACATATGCCGAGAAGGTTCATTTGATGCTGCGTTTCCATAATTTAACCGTCAAATATTATGTCTTTGTATGATGACATTTTAATTAATTTGATTTCTATCTTGAATGACAGACTAAAATAATATTAGGCTGCACCTCGGACCAAGAACGTAATGGACGGAACCATAATAAGTTGCTTCTCTTACCACTGTGTGTCAAACGAATTTTCTTGTCTCTTTTTATCTCATTGAGCGTAATCACACAAACAGCTATAGTAAATATGGCAACCTCGCACTATCAGTGTAATTCGTTTCAGCTAATGAGTCGGTCATGAAATAATTATTTGCAAAATCTTATTTGTTTTTTTGATTGTTATTTGTTTTGACTACTAGTATTCAAAAAAAAGGACATTGTGTCATGTTGAGCTCTGTTTCTTTGTACTGTGATCTTGCCAGTCACGCGCATTAGTAAAAATCGAGAAAGTTGGTCAACAAAAAAGGACACTAAGGATACGCTTTAAAACAAATGCTCCGTCCATTGTTACTTGGTCCGAGGCTGCACCTTTACTTACCTACCTTAAATCTAATTCAATTTTCTAATCATAATGCAGACAAGGCAAGTACGTTTTAGCGTGTTTATACAGATATCTTGAATGAGGCACAAATTGCAGAAAATGGGCTCTTGCCGCCAATATCGCGAGAGCACTATTTAATGATTTACAATAATTTCATATCATGGAAGACTCGAAGAAAAATACTCAATCATTCTCTGAAAATGTTTTGATGGCTTATTTCAATGAATAACGTGTGAACAATGATGTTATAATACAAAATATAACATATTTGCGTGTGAAGTATAATAAGCCGTCCACAATGTGGTCAATATATTCGATGTTAAAAAGCACTCTAAAACCAATAATGACATCGATTTAACAAAATACATAAAATTACATGTATTTTCGAAACGACAGTCAGATGGGTATACAAGCAAGAAATCAAAAGTATTCACTACAGCTAATGTAGAAAAATTCCATAATGACGCGCCAGATGAAAAATATTTAGTAACTAAGGTACGTTTTTAAAACTTTTCTTTTCTTTTCTAACACTTACATACTTATTTGCTTTAATAGTTTAGACAATGCTTAATTTAGTAGGTAAGTACCTATATTTGGTTAATTGTTACTTACCTGTATAGAACTACATAAAGCATACTTAAATTACTTGTATTTTATTACAGGCTATATATTAATTTTTGGTACACCTGGGGCGTGCAGACGACAAGAATTAGCCAACATAAATCTAAGTGATATTGAAAACCATGGAGACTTATTGCTTGTCAAGATACCTGACAGAAAATCCAAAATCCCTTGTACATTCAGCATACATGGTGAGTTTTACGCAATTGTCAAGTAGTATCAAGCTCTAAGAATTACAAACGCAAAGAGTAACAGATTATTTCAGAAGTACCAAAACGGTAAATGCATGCGGCAAGTCGTTGGCGTTAAAAAAATCGGTAGTGTACCAAAAGAAATAGCCACGTTCTTGAAATTCGAAAATCCGGCTAGTTATACCAGTCACAGCTTTAGAAGAACCTCTGGAACATTACTAGCGAATTCCGGAGCCGATATCATTACACTGAAACGCCACGGAGGATGGCGCTCTAATAATGTTGCAGAGAGTTATATTAAAGACTCGGTGCACAATAAAATTGAAATAGGTGACAAGATATCAAAGTCTATAAATATAAATAATGCTGTGGAACCGCGCCCTTCTACCTCACGCGAAAATGTCCAGCCACCGCCGCCGCCGCTGCAACCTCCGCCGCCTCCGCCGGCACCGCCGTCGTCGCCGACGTTTACGCCACATTCTCCCATTCAACATAATACGTGTGAAATTAATAATGTCAGTCAGTCAATGAAGCTTCCAAAGCAGCAAATTTCACTGAACTTGTTCCAATTTTACTATTAATTTCCAAGAGTAACCTATCTGTATAACTTCTTATTTGCTATTAAAAATAGTCTAATGAAAAAGTTTGTTTCATTACCTATTGTGCTGTTTTCTCGCAAATGTATTGAAAAACGTTGTATGACACACGTGCGGAAATTGGTATTTACAAACTCGTGACTATGATAAGCCCTCGACTTCGTCTCGGACTTACATTCGTGTACTCGCTTGTAAAAGCCAACTTACCGTACTAGTATCATAAATAACTATTATAGCTTTTAAGGTAGGCCTCGATTGGACCTAATTTGAAGGCTTGTAATCACTAAAAGTACGCCAGCGCTTCACACACTCCTCCATACGCAGCCGTCAGCACCTTCAGCGAATTTTCTTTTACGGATTCGAGCGTCTCAAAATTAAATGGTTATTATAACTTCTGAAACAGGAAGAAGATAGATGGGCCTTTTCAGGTGAGAGCGGTGCTTGGTTGATGCCATGTGTGCATGTGTGTGTGTGTGTGTATGCGTATGTAGTTGTGAAGAATATGTTTGTAGGTCTGTTTTTTGTGACCCCCTGTAGCCTTAACGGTTTGACAGATTTTATAATGGGAAATATAATTATTAGATTTGTCTTTATACCATCTACATTATCCCAGAAATGTCTTATGTGTTTTAAGTTCAAACTTTGATCCTCCAGAGATACCTAAAACGCGGGGTTTATGTATTTATTCATTTCAATTAAGTGTTAAGAATATCAAGTAAACACTTATCTCCTAAATTTTATAGGTCCGATTATTTGGTCCTGATGGGGCAGAGGTACTGGCTACTTAAACCGCGGGGTTTGAGGATTTGTTCATTTTAATTTAATACTGAAAATATCAAACAAAGATCTTTCCACAGAACTCCAAATTCAAACTCCTCAGTCCTATCGCTACTAAGAACTTTTTATATGGACGGCGGGATTTGAAGATTTATTTATAAAGACTATATCGAACACGTCAAACAGGCTTTTTCACAGAGTTATAGTTACATAGTATTTAGAAATAAAAAAGTCAATTCGAAAAAACGCAAAATCCGTGAAAAGATGTAAGAATTGATGTAATTAAGACGTGTTCATAATCAAACTTTAAAAATTCATATTTTCTATTTATCCTTGTAACTCAGAGTGTCTAGTGGAGAAAATGTAGACTTTCAAAAACTCATGCTATATCTTAACATGCAGTTTGAGGCTATGCCAGCTATCTCGGTAAATATGTAAATAGTTCATTACATGGCCAGAAATATTTGTTGTTTCCGACTGCATGCATAGCCCAAATATTTTAAAGCCTACATAAATTTTATCTTTCAAATAATTATTTGTTTACCGCCATGAAATTGAATATAACCTACAAACCTTTCTCCATACAAAGACCGTTCTAATATTGCAATATTATACATATTCTCAATAAGTTTCCGAACCTATGTCGTGTGTAGCTTCCAAATTACCCTCGTGTTATAATGGAACTGGATAAGTAGGTAAATGTGTACGAAGCTAATAACAATTATTATTACTACTTATATGCGCAAAACAACAACATTATACCTTAGAACTAAGGCTACTGAAATCTTTTAATATCAAGTACCTAACACTTTGTTTCGCAAATTCACAACTTTCATAAGTCATCTGCAATCATCTATATCCTCTTATGCTTATATGAACGGAATCCTACTTTTTATTCAAAAGCGTTCATAATCATTCGTAAAACCTTTTTACAAATCGTTATGAACGCGTTTTTAGGTCACAGCTCCGCAATTCCTAGGTTTCGAGATACTAACCCCAAAAGTTAAGTGTCACGGGCCAATCGATAATCGACTTTATTACCTCAACTTCAGGTCAACCGTAACAATACAATAACAGGATGCCGATATCGATCGGATAGATGGGGACCGGTTAGATAGACACCGGTCAGATAGGTCTCGAGATATAAACCCTAAAATTTGCGCGACGGAGCCCATTCGATACATATATATCCTCACGCTGTGTCCCTAACGGGGTAGTCAGAGAGGACGGAACGCTAAGCTTCGCGATCCTTACATACTTCTTTGGCCTCCTCAAATCTCTTCATTCTCCTCACACCTTTTTGCCTAGGTATGAGAGTCCTTTAACACTTCCGTCGCCTAACACTGGCTATTTGATCTTCGTATGCTGGCCTTAGGCTTCCTTGGTTTCTGCTATCACTTACTTTCGCTCTGTAGATTTTTCTTCTTCGGTCTCTTATCACTCATTATTTCTATGTGCCCGAGCCATCTAAGCATTCCTTTCTTCATTTTTACAACAACACTGTCGTATAACCCCGTAATACTGCGTATCTCTTCATTGCTTATTTTGTCCGCAGGGGTGACACTGCACATATTTCTTAAGATCGCATTTCTACTGCATTTATCTTACATTCACCTGATTTCGGACATATCCAGACCTTACTACGCTATAATAAAATTGACAACAACACTGCATTGTGGATGGCCAGCGTTGGCTGAGTTAGATATATTCAAACTGTATATTAGGAATGTAATTTAATAGGAATTACGTACGTCTGCACTAATTAAAATGAAATAGAGATACAAAATAATTATAATTTTATTTTATTGTAAGAGTTCTGTACCAAATAACAAAAAACGCATAGATAATTTCGTCCTGTTCGTCTGCCACAGCTATTTTACTATGAGTTACTATCGCGGAAAGTCAATGTTTAGCAGTTTAAAAAACCTTTGAGTTTGCCGATAAAACAGACTGTTTTATCGACTCGACAAAGTCAACAAACTGAAGTTTCTATTGGTGTCTATGGCATATTTTCTAAATTCAAAATTGAAAGATAAACGTACGGTATACCAATCGGTAATCTTCGTATTCCGAATTAACGACGCATGATAAATGACGAAAATCGAAGAGCGACATGTGCCAAAGAAATAAATAAAAATTAATTGCAATTTATGGATGTGTAGTCAAACTTCGAATCCTTATATATTGGTCGTAGGTCACGAATAAAAAATTTTGGGTTAATCTTCACTTCCTTACGGTACTCCACGGTTGTTACACTTACGCAATGAACGATACTTATTAATTACATTTTTTCCATTGTATAGCTGTTATTTGAAGACATTGCGTTCGATTCTCTAAGTAAGAAGTTAGCCATAGCAGCGCCGTCCACGAATACCATATTTCTCTAATTTAAATAATAAAAGCTTATGTGACACAAAGTCAAAGGCTTTAGATATATCAAAGAATATTCCTTCTGTGGATTTATTATTATTTATGTTATTATCAATCTCAGTTCTAACTTTGTAACAATCATCAATCTTTGATTTGCCTGTTTGAAATCCGTATTGCTCATCTCTCAAAATACGTTTGTGTAACTTCGAAAACTTTGGATATAATGGAGGTCAAAGTTATCGGTCTGTAATTATTTATATTGGTTTTGTCTCCCTTTTTACTATAGAAAATTTAAGTAAGTTAGGAAAGCATCCGCTTATAAATGATTGATTGACTAAATGTGTCAACACCGGAGCAAATTCATGTGAACAGATTTTTTAAATTTTAGTTGTAAGTTCGTTAAATCCAACCGGTTTAGTATTTTTTAGAGACATAATTATTTTCTGAAGTTCCTCAACAGTACATGATATAAGATAGATACTACTACACGGTATTTGATCGTACTTATATTTGGTGCTATTTATTTCGTTGGTTGAATTTATCCAATAATTGTCAAATGCATTTGCTATATCATGCGGAGTATTCAGGGACTTATCATTAAATTTAATTTCTTTAATAAATTCCGTGGTTTAATTACTTTTTGATTCGTGTTTGATTAATTGCCAGCAGGCTTTGCATTTATTTCTTGAATAATTAATTTATGAAATCTTGATTATATCTTTTTTGTAATATCGAAATGCATTGTTTTAATAATTTAGAATACTGTTTATATCTTAGCCACGTATTTAGATTTATCATTATAAAATTTGTTGCGTAATAGTCTTTTAATTTTACAGCTCACTCTTAGACCCATTGTTATCCATTCGTAAGTCATAGTAGCCCTATTTGCGATTTTTGTTCTTAGTTTTGGAAAACATAAATTGTAGAAAAGTGATACGATGTTGTCGAATTCTAGATATGCACCATTTATATTTTCATTATTGTATACTTCTTCGAAGGATAAGCTTAATAGGCAATTTTGAACCCTCTTTATATTTTCTGTATTATAATCTGTAATATATGTGTAATAATGTAATAAGGGCATCACCTGCTTCACAGGTATATTTAACATTTGAGCAGTATTATGATCGGAGAGATCCCAATGCAGTAGATTTCCTTCTGCCTCATTAATGTTACTAATTATATGGTCAATGCATGATTTTTCTCTTGTAGGCTCTTTTATATGTAATAATCAATTATAGTTTTTAATGACGTCTATTAGATATTGAGTATTTTTATTAGGTTTTAAAGTATTTATGTTTATATCGCCAATTAAAACAATCTTTTTGTTCGATTTATATGCAATCTTATACAATATGCTATTAAGTTTATTCATGAATGTATTAATATTCAAATTTTGTACCTTGTGTTTCAATACCGCAACATTCAAATATATGAATTGTAGCATAATCATTCAAAAAATTGATATTCTTACAAGCCAGGCCATTCTTTAAAAGTATGCACAGTCCACCTCTTTTCTGTTTATTAGTTTTGTGATATGAAGTTACTAACTTATAACCATACAACTTTAATAATGTTCTCACTGTCTTGTTCAAACAAATCACATCGGGGTCTCTATTTTCATTTTTAAGTTCTAATAAATGTATTTATAATAAACTTCTTTTCGCAACTATAACGACAATGTTTTGATGTAAAATTCTAAAATAGTCCCTAAAACTGTTACGTGTTTCGAAAAAACTGATTCTTTTTATTTCTTCTAATTGCTTCATACTTAAAAAATCAGTCTGTACACATAGATTTTTCATAATTAACTTGGACTATAGTAGTACTTACACGTTCAGGATATAATTTATCAAATGGAAAAATATTTGTCTCAAAATTTATGTTAAAGGTAATTTTTTTGGTGACTAAATTGATTGGTAAGAATTTTAATTCATACTAGTCAGTTTGATCTAGCATCGTATTTATTAGTTTACATGATGTATTATTGTTATATCTATTATATGTGTCATTATAATCATAATCAATAAATTTAGAAATACTGAACTGTTTGGTTATTGTATTAAGCTTATCATTTAATTTCTTTTCTTTTAAATATTTATTTTTACTAACTTTTAAAACAAATACAAATCCAGCAGTCATAGATTTTAAAAAAGAACATAATTACAGTTTTTATATAATTCGTATCATTCTCATCAATATGTAATACAATTCTATCTTCGAGGTGATATTGTATATTTTGCTGCTGTTAAGTATTTCATCACTTGTAGCATGAAGTTTTATAAATGATGTTATTTGATAGTTTTCGTATGAATTATTTACATAACAGATTTAATCACGTTGTTGCTTGATATTTTATGCATTTGATATACGTTTTAACATTTTTATGACTCTTATTAAACAACAGTATTCGGAACGCGACAATGTTATGCTAGTTTTATATGAAATTCACGATTTTTTTCTGTTGTCAATATGAAACATTATTGTAATTTTTTTGTTTGCGTTATGCTCCATTTCACAGAGCAGCGAGTGGCATTTATTTTGTTTAGAAATGTATATGTTTACTATCATCTAAGCTCGGAATGCCAAACCCCATCGGCCGCGATTTGGGCGCGCCGACCCTTAATGAAATTATATGTTATTTTTTTTTATTTTGATCATCGTGATTAACAGCATTATAACCAATAAGATTCAAAATGTTGACGATTTCTTTTTCCGGTGTAACTATGATTACAGATAGTGTTTCTTTATAACTTGTGTGCGTGTTTGTGTTGTGAGCTAAGTAAACATTCACCGCTTCGTATGACGACAGTTAATCTTTGAATGTGTGCAAATTCAGCTCTCAGTCATATTTTCCGGTGTTCCCTGTGCCGGAACCCCTAACTCGAGTCCTTATGTGTCCAATAATTGACATACATGTCTTGTATATAGACATAATTGGTATACCGAAGCTCTTCTCATGCGTACGTATTGTACGCGACAGATCGACATGGCAATCGGGGTATGAGCTGAGGCGTGGGGGAGGGGACACCCCGCATACCCGTACATCGCCCGCGCCGTCTTAGTCTTAGTGCTGCACGAGTCCGTGTCGACCGCGTTTTCGATTTCGATCTCGCTTACATTGTTCTTTGTTATTGTGTATTAAAATGACTTCGGTCGCTTCCTCGTCACGTGTTAAAACAAAAAAACCAATAATTCACTCTCAAGCACGAAATCTAGCCAGAAAAGTATTAGAAAATTGTGACATTGAACGAAAAAACAATTATTATAAATACCCTGTCAATCAGACATTGACAAGGGCTGCGTTTTACACCGGCTTATCGAAAAGAACTTTATCCAGAATAAAATCCGAATCAATATTAGCAGGACCCGATAAAAAATTAAAATCGCCCACAAAACGGAAGAAGACAGGCCAAAAATTTTGTATAGACAATTTTGATCGTACAGTGGTTCATGACACTATAACAGAATTTTATTTACAAAGGAAAATCGTTCCGACATGTCCCAAGCTACTTGTTGCGTTACGTGAAAAAATACCTTTTCCTTGGGGTATTCGTATATTACAACGACTATTGAAAAAAATGGTCTACAGGTGGCGTCAGTGTCAAACCAAACGATCTGTTTTAACTGAAAAGCCAAATATAGTTTTCAAACGTTATGAATATTTAAAGAAAATGAGAGAATTCCGACAACAAAACAGGAATATTTTTTATTTAGATGAAACATGGGTGGACAATAATTTAACTTTCAAAAAGTGTTGGCAAATGACTGGATCAAAAGGAATTCTCACAGATACTAGTTCTGGGAATAGACTCATAGTAGTCAGCGCAGGAGGCATAAACGGATTTCTACCGGGGGCTACTTTGATATTTAAGGCTGGTACTACTACCGGCGACTATCATGGACAAATGAATGGCGAGAATTTTGAAAAATGGGTAGTCGAAAAGCTTTTGCCTTCACTTCCTGAGCGCAGTGTCGTGGTAATGGACAACGCACCTTACCATAGCGTTCAGCTAAATAAGCCTCCGACAAAAAGTTCGCTAAAATCTGCAATGATAAAATGGTTGGAACATTTCTTACGACAGGTCAATGAGGAAACCAGATCTATTTAAAATTGTAGAACAACACAGACCCGTTGATATCAATTATAAAATTGATAATGAAATTAAAGGACATGGCCATGACATTATAAGACTACCTCCATATATGTGTGATTTTAATCCTATTGAATTATCCTGGGCCGCCATTAAACGCTTTGTAAGAGAATACAACATAAACAGCGATTTGTGTTTGACAAAACTGAAAGAAGTAACAACAAATGCAATTTCGACAGTTACGGCAGAAAACTGGGCAAATTTCGAAAAACATGTTCAGAGACTGGAGAATGAATACTGGGAAAAGAATATAGGAATGGAAAATGTAATGGAAGATTTTATCGTAGAAGTCGGAGAAACTAGTGACGAAGAGTCACTAAGTACTTGTAGCGATGATAGTATGAGTTCTTTGGATGGCTGACCTCTGCGTTGTAAAAATATATAAATAATAAAAATATATAAAAAAAATATTTGGTTTTTGATTTATTGTTTGTGATGATTAAAATATGTAATCTAATTCATTTTAATTTTACTTATAATAAATCTCACTTAATTAATTTTACCGTTATTTTGTTGTGGGACTAAAAAAATATCGATAACCTGGTCACATCACTAGAAAATTGCCATGTCGATCTGTCGCGTACTATAGGTGATATTAAATACTATCAATATATGAAATAAAACGCGGATGTTCGATTTTGAAGCCAAAATACCTTGTGCACACTGTGCGATACTTTTTCAAATTAAATAAGAAACTGTCACCTTCATATGACATCAAAAACACTTAAAAAATTAAACCATTTTTACAGCGATTGTGTAAAATTCAGATAGCGGTAATTAGGAATGAGACCGAATCATAGTCCTATAAAAAGAACCAACGAAATCGTGATTAAACGAATGTTTGCTAACACATCCAAAGAGCAAATCTTCAGTTTACCCTGAATTACTAATTGTTATATGTACTTACAGATTAACAGACTTGTAGATATTAATTTTAATTTATGAATTATGACTATGACCAACATTGATCTATTTGTTACAGAGAATGAATGAGTTTTGTGCAAGTTCTGGAGACTTCCTTGGACCCGTGTTATTTTCATCTATAGGTCAGTAGGTATATTTTTATCTAGTAAATATTACAAATAATGGAACTGAGGCCAACACTGGTTGAAAAATAAATAAAACAAATTGATATTAGATCTGTTATAATAAATAGAAGATAAACATTAAACATACATGCATGCCTAAGTTAATCAGGAATAATTTAACTGTAATACAAAAACAAATATTTCTTACATAAAACATAATGGAAAAAAATAAAAACCTTTTATAAGAAAAAATTGGCGCTAACAATCTTAAATCTCACAAAAAATAGTAATGTAACCAAAAATTATGAATTGTACATTCTTTGAATATCGAGAAAACAATAATATTACGAAACAAAAATATTAATAGAAATGAAAAAGGTAAGGCACATCACTCTATCACAGAAAATAGAAGCATACTAATTTTAGTAGCTCTGATTATATTTTTGTATAAAAAGGCAGGTTACTATTTTTCTTATATTGCTATCAATATACATATTTACTACAATAGAATAAATTACATTTAATAGGTATTTAGCTCCACAAACACGCTCAATGTTTACATACAAGTCCAATCATATACATGTTACCTACACTAACTACATGTAAAACACGATACTAATGACAGAAACATTATGTTATGTGAACTTGTAATTTCACTTTAAGAAATTTATTCCAAAGATTTACACAAAACTTTTATTTGTATGTAAGTATACCTAGTAGTGAAAACTTTATTATATAGAACTGAGCTTCTCAATGGAGCTCAAATTATTACACAAATCAGAAAATTCCCCATAAAATTATTTCTCAGATATGTTTAGTGATTAGATATAATTTTATGGGTATCATATCATGTTATATCTAAATTTTTAAAAATAAAGTCAGCAGTGTGTGTTTTAAAGTCACAAATTTTCTCATAAGCATGAGCTTATTTCTCTTTTTAAAAAATGCACACCATTTTTGTGACTACGAGATCTTTTCACTGATAAAATGTAACTTGTAGAAATATTGCCATGATGATATGTTTATTTAAAGAGATTCATAAACCAAATAGCAACTTTTATAGTCATAAATACATCAGTCTATTATTATTGCTTACAAGACAATATCTAATTATATAACATAAATATTAAATCATAACTTTTTATTGAAGGAAATTTCGAATAAAGGAATAATACTAAAATTCATAGCCTTAGTATCCCAAATAAAGGCAATAAGGGCGAACAAATTATACCTATTCTATAAACATTTTTATAAGCACCATAAAGACGGAGCCACAATATAACTATATATGTAGGTATATAACCCAGTAACTATTTCGATGACATAATATGTGTGTACCCATAACATTGAGTAGGTACGTGGCACTCGTTGACATCGTCTTTAACTTGATCTAAAATGCTGGAACTATCAAACCATACTTTTCCAATATCTTCTTTACTAAATAAAGATACTTCAAAATATATAAAGTATTATTTGTTTATGTGTACATGTGTACTACTTTTACTCTCTGACATTAACTGCGAAAGACTCCTCTGATAGAACGAAATTATTATATTTGTGTTCTCGTGCGAACAGATTTGGCAGATCATAATGTGCCTGAGATTTCACAAAATGCCGCCATTTCATGAAATAACTAATTTAATCGTCCGACGCCAATCGCCCAGATATAATTGGCCATGTTGATTCTGTAGGATGTTGAAATTATTATTGCAATTGTGTGACATATATAAAACTGTTGTAACTATTGCTCGTAGCTTAATTGAAGTGCATTTTTTTCGTCAATATCTAAGTACTAAGTACTTTATCGTTATGTTTTTTGGCACAATATTCAATTCGCTTAGATATTATCTGTCGCGGACGTAAAGCCGAAAACGTGTAAATAACGGCACTAATGAAATACAACTGTTTTACACTATGCCTCAGATCGTGCGTAGCATTTAATTTAGAATGTTACTTATCCGCCTTAATTTTCACTCAGCCCATCGAGATACGACGACTAGACATTTCTTAAATTGACAGCGGTTTATGAAATGCCCAGATACGTCTAGGCCTGCCCAGTTCCGCGATCGAAGGACGATTTAAACAAGTGGAAAGTTTCAGCTTTCAGGCTAAAATCCAACAGTTTTGCACACACACAGTACGAAGAATACTATAGATTTATAAGGACAAAAAGGTACAAAATAAAAATAAGTAACTATTAATGAATAATTGGTAAAACTTATGGTGATGCTGTGCAACAATGGCGGAAGCCCGTTATCAATAGAATCCAAGTATTTTATATGTCTGTGATCACATTCTACTGGTACTGATTTTCTTATACGAGTACATTCCAGCATTGACTTGTTTGTATTTTTGTATCAAACCCGTAAGCAGTTGGATTTTCGTTCTGTATCTTTTTTTTTTATTTTTGTATTATTTGTATGAAATGTGCAAAGGCCCTATAGAGAAATATTGTTGAAATTGTACATGGTATATTTTAGCCATATTTCAATTGATTATGCTATATAAACACAAACATTTATCAAAGTTAGAAAAATCAAACATTTTATACACATCATTATAGATATTTACTGACCTACGTATATTTTCAAGTCAATAAATATTGTTCGATTTCAGAAGAATCTTTCACAAAATTGATAATATGCATGAATCTATCACAGTCTAAAAGTATAGATATACTATTTGCGCGTAATCAGCGATCTTAATTATGTATTTGCAAGGTTATGATTTAACTAAGAGAAAAGAATTGTTTGCTAGGCATTTTCTGTCTCTGTTTCTTAATGAATTCTCGGGCTTGTTTGTCACCTTGACGTGTTTCCAAAGCCTTCATAGCATCTCCATCTAAAAATAAACAATGTAAAAAAAACTTAAAACGTTTCTATTATTATTTATACAAATATGTCATTATCTCAATACATAATATTTATAATTAAAATCAATTTCAAATGTACCATTGAATAAATTGCCATTGCCATAAATATTGTTACACGGAAAGCATCTTTTTTTTCTATTATATAAAACGTTTATTACTGCAGCGTGCGTTAGTTTATACATTAATGTAATAACATTTTAAAAATATGAAGCTCATTCAAAATGATCTCCATTCTTAATACAATCCTTTAAATGTTGTGGCCAGTTATCGATTGAAACACGCACTTTCTCCAAGGGAAAATTAGCCACTTCCACTCTTATGGAATATTTTAAGGACTCCAAATTATCATGGCGTTTAGGGCATGTCAAGAGACCATAAATCACAATCAAGTGGATTAAGATCGGGACTAGATGACGGCCAGTCTTCAGCTCTGACAAAGTTACAAACGAAATAACAAACGACCCGGTGCTGTCTTGCTGAAAGGACCATTCTTGGTTATGGTGTTGCTGAAAGGCTTAACTACTTTCTCTAGAATCGTATCTTGATACACCTGGACCAGATGTTTTGATACCTTTTTCACAAAAATATGGCTCAGTCACTCCTTGATAGCTAACATCCCACTAAAGCATCACTGAAGCCGCATAATGCTCACGTTATACCCTACTGACTAATTGAGAAACATCTCTAGAGCTTTGAGCACAAACTCTGTCATTCTGCTCATTTAAATATCGGTCGATAGTAAAAGTTTTCTCGTCAGTAAATAAACATTTTCTGTGACCTCCTTTTGCGTACATAAGTAGTTTTGATTTTACCACCCTATTCATTTTTATTAATGACCAGTGTGTCTTATATAAGCTGCAATCCTAAGTCATCTTTTAAAAGACGCGACATGGTTCTAGGTGCTATATTCAGTTCCCTAAATAACGTCCTTTGCTTTCGGACAGAATTTCTTTGGATACTTTCCTTCACTGCTTTGATCACCTTTTTAGTACGAATACTACGTGGACGGTCAGATCTTTTTCTGTCACAAACAAAGGACGTTTAATTACACCTATAAATAGCCCGGTACACAAGCATTCGACTAATACCATGCGGATGGAGTGTTTCAAAAATTGCATTTGGCTCCATACCTACTTTGTGTAATGCTGTCTTAGCAATTCGGTTCTCTTTATTAGCCCACTCCATTTTAATATTACAAGAACATTTAACAAGCATTGACGCGAAAATGAGAAAACACTATAAATATTCAAATGAGAATGACAGGTTCCAAATTCAAATGTAATGTGATTGTTGTTTTTTTATTGTAACAATATGTATGGTCAGATTGTGTATTTTGCAGTCAAATATTAAACTGAGCATCAATTTTATAATTACTCATTATAAAGGTGAACATAACTTACACAAATGCTTTAAATATGAAATGCAGTAAAATGCGTTAAGTTCTTCACTGCGCAAGCGTTGACTTGAAAGTGAGCTAAGTGTGGTTCCGGAACCGCAGTTGAGTGGAACATAGCGATTGTTTCCAACACTCGGTCTAGTGAGTACTACATGCCATAGATATCGTTAGTCTCAAGATTAAGTCACAAGTTGATCTCAAAAGCGCATTTTACTTCATTTCGTATTTAAAGCCAGTACTAGACTGCAAAATATACATTTAAAAGGAATTTTTAACAAACTAAACTTTCTTTATTGTACGTAAAATTATAACGTCGTCTTGCGCTTTCGAAGCGACGACACAATAGCACTGTCTCACTCTTACTTCCGGCGAAGCGGCAGTTCCCGCGGCCCGCTCTGCCAACGCATAGCATCACGATGATTGTTTTGATCATAAACTTAGTATACATTCAGTCAAGAAAGTATCGGGAATGGATGATTTGTTTATGGTTCCAAATTCAATTTTTTGGTTTTTTTGTTGTTGTTAGATTGGCACAACTGTTTTCCATTTTGGCGCGGAGTTTGAGTTGCATCTGTTTAGATTAAATACAGTGCTGTTTTTAGTTATGTCATTCTAGTGTATATTGCGAATTTCATAATGGACAAAAACATCGAACAAAGAGTTTGTCTTAAATTTTGCATCGCCAATGAAATTTCGTGTTCGGAGTCACTGAAAATGTTACAGAAGGCTTACGGTGAATCGACTTTATCAAAAACACGTGCTTATGAGTGGTACAAAGCGTTCAAAAGCGGTCGAGATGTGATGGAAGATTTGCCTCGCTCTGATAAGCCATCAACGTCTGCAACTGAAGTTAACATTGCAAAGGTGAAGGAAATAGTGATTGAAAATCCTCATTCAAGTTTGAGAGAGATAGCCGCCGAACTTTCTGTATCTCACGAGTCGATTAGTACCATTTTAAATAATCGCTTGGGTATGAAACATGTTGCCGCTCGGCTAGTCCCAAAAGACCTGAATTTTCTCCAAAAACTCAATCGCATAAGAGTCGTTGAGGACATGCTAGAACGAATCAATTCCCATCCAACATTCATGAAACGCATTGTTACTGGTGACGAGACGTGGGTTTACGAGTTTGACATGCAAACTAGTCAACAAGCTTCGGAGTGGCGCCTTCCAACTGAACCGAAACCGAAAAAACCACGCCAAAGTCGATCAAAAGTCAAAGTCATGTTGACTGTTTTCTTTAACTATCGCGGTGTTGTGCACTCGGAATTCTTGCCGGATGGTCAAACGATAAATAAAGAATATTATTTGGGCGTTATGCGGCGTTTAAGAGAGCAAATTCGACGAAAAAGATTTGTGGAAAGAAAATTCTTGGATTTTGCACCACGATAATGCACCTTCGCACAAGGTCATTATTGTGAACGAATTTTTGACCAAAAACTCAACAAATACCATCGAGCAACCACCTTATTCACCAGATATGGCTCTTCTTTCGCTCGACTTCTTTCTTTTTCCTAAACTCAAATTACCACTTCGTGGCACCCGTTTTCATTCGGTAGAAGACAAAGGAGAATTCGCGGCGAACACTGAACTCAATTCCGGAAAAAGCGTTTAAAAAATGTTTTGATGATTTCTGAAGGAGCATACTTTGAAGGTGATCGATAAAATAAATTTGGATGAATAACTAACATTTCGTGTATTATTGATCTTTTCCCGGTACTTTCTTGACAGAGTAGTATGTATACTGGCGTATAGATAAACATAAATCTCATTGACGCGTGATGATTTCTAATTTGTGATTGTCACCTATGAAATGAATGATTCTCGATTATTGCGATATGTAATAATATCACAATCACACTGAACACGTAGCTGTTATTAAAAATACAGTATTTCTTTGAAATAAAACAGGAATAACACAAAATCATATAACACCCCTTCTTTTGCGTCGGGGGTTAAAAATAAGTCAACAGCGTTCTCCACAGCGTGACGACTTGTGACGACCTGTCGTTCAACATGGCTTGTAATAGCGTCCTGTTTGCTGTTCCTTTTCTACTCGTGGGACTATCCTAAAGGATTACATTCTCACTCGCATTCGTTGTACGTCTATACGCCAGTATATACTAAGTTTATGGTTTTGATGTTATTTTCTTGTGTAACGTATAGTTGAGTGGTCTCGACTCACCGACAGTGGCCGGGCGCGACAGCGGCAGGTGCTGCTGCGGCAGGCTGGTGATGGGCGCGGGCGTGGCCGGCACCTCGTCGAAGTGTAAGTACGCCTCGCCGACGAACGCGTTACTCATACTGAACATGTCCTTGTCCTTTATCACGAAATGCACCAAGCCGTCGGACACGCGGCGCTGCTCCGATGTCAGAGGGCTACACACACAACATTTTATTCAGTCTAGCCAATGTCCGTTACCTCTTACGCGCTGACCGTGTAGCGATGCCGCTTTTAGGGTTCCTTGGCCAAAATAGCAAAAACGAATTTTTTATAATTTTGTGATGTCTGTTCATCTATTTATGTGCATTGACTATGCTCTATTGACAATACTCAGCTAAACACAAAGACGTTAACTGGTAAATCAAAACTCGAAAAGAGGAAAAAGATTATTGCGTTTTTCCCATTTTTCTTTTTAATATTTTTAACATTAATATTCATTAACATTTATTAAAATTAAACTTCCGCTTTTTTCAAAATTCCAACGATACCCTGTTAATACGTATTCAATACATGCTGTCTCTTTTTTTTGACTGCTGACAAACAACGTATCTAATCAAGTGTCGGCCCGCTTTTAAATTGCTGACTCAAGAAACTTAAAATTCGCATATCTTTTATAGTTAATTTAAACTGAATCATCCAATCATCCAATCCAAGGTAATCCAAGTAATTAAGATAAGCTCTACATTTTTCTAAGAAACTGTATTGAAATCGATTTAATAATTTTTACGTGAGATAAAAAGACGTGATGCAACAAAGAGATTTAAGTTTACGATTGACTAATTAATTTTTATTAATAATTTATTAATATTAACTTTTAATAGTAAGTAATTTTTCAATTAATATTGAACAAACAAACACAAATAAAAACCGATAAAAAAAATTTAAATATTTGTTTTGAAGCGAACTAAAAAACCTATCCCGCGTGGTTATTACCTAAAAATTGGGTCCTTACATATGACATTGGCGTTTTGTACGGGAGGAATATAAAGTCAATTTTTTTTTTGTAAAATATATTTAATTAATCAAAGTATGCACCGTTGTTATATATATGCACTTTTGCCATCTCATAGGTAGTTCATTGATCCCTTTACTAAAAAAACCATGGGGGCGAGAATCAATAAACTCTTTGAAGGCGGTTTGGACTACCGCATCGGAGTTGAATTTTTTTCCTTGTAAGAAGTTGTCCAAATTCCGGAAAAAATGGTAATCTGTTGGAGCAAGGTCCGGGGAGTACGGTGGATGTCGCAGACATTCCAATTGTAGCTCATCTAACTTAGTGGTTGTTTGTTGTGCAGTGTGTGGTCTTGCGTTGTCGTGAAGCAGCAGTGGCCTAGAGCGATTGACCAATCTCGGTTGTTTAGCAGCTAGTTCTTCCTTCATGGTTTGCAGTTGCTGACAATAGATATCTGCCGTAATCGTTTGGCCAGATTTTAGAAAGCTGTAGTGAATGACACCGGCGCTAGTCCACCAAACACTCACAAGTAACTTTTTCTGAGTCAATTTTCGTTTAGGGCAGCATTTGGCTGGGTCTCCAGGGTTCAGCCATTGCGACGAGCGCTTCCGATTATCGTACAGTATCCACTTTTCATCACAAGTAATGATTCGATTTAAAATCCCTTCATTATTGTGTCGGTTGAGCAAAGTAACACAGCAGTTGACGCGTGTTTGCAAGTTCGATTCACTCAATTCATGAGGTACCCATCGTTCAAGTTTTTTTACTTTCCCGATTTGCTTCAAGTGGATTAATACAGTTTTGTCACTTACCCCGAAGCCTGCAGCTATCTGGATCCGCTTCCACAATAGCCTTTAATTCTTCATTTTCCACTTTGGTCTCCGGCCGTCCACGGGATTGGTTCTGAAGGTCACAATTTCCAGAACGAAAACGTTGAAACCAAAAACGTACCGTGCTTTCTTTTGCGACACCAACGCCGTACACATCATTAATCCTTCGAGCTGTTTCTGCAGCACTGGTGCCACGGTAGAACTCGTACTCGTAAATATACCGATATTTCATATTTTCCATTGTGCGGTAATAAGCGACGCCAAAGAAAAAAATAATGAGGAAAAACCAAATGAATGACTGTTTTCAAAACTCAAATGTACCAGCTAAATGTGTTTATAAATTTGAATTTGGAATTCTTAACCAAAGAGGAGATATTTCAGATCAAAGTGGTCAGTACGACAAAACGCTAATTTCATATGTAAGAACCCAATATTTGCAGACAGCGACAGCCACGCGATCATTGCGCGACCAGTGACTAATTGTAATAAAACATTGGTATCATGTATGTATGACGATTGCGTATTTATTATTCTATGACCATAAAATGCACTTTTTGCGATTGATTTAGCGCCACTATACAAATTACATTACGCAAATTCTCGTTTTGACAGCAGATATCACACGATATTGGCTGTCGCATGCTGACTGCAAGTTACGTAATAAGCGTGCCGATCATTTTTTGCAAACATGGCTTCGCTACTGTTATTAAACGTATAGATTATGGTAGCCCTTTTGACGGAAACACTGTGCTCTCATCCAATCAAAATTTCTAATTAACTTTATGGCTCATATAAGAGTGTAAAACAATCATACTAACATTACAAACATTTCATCGTATAAAGGGAATAAGTTCTTGTTATGCGTCTGTGTTTTCGGCTTCACAACATTAGTGAACGAGTCTTCGGGTAGTAACATCACGCGGACATATGAATCACACAAACCTGAAACAGGTGAAAAAGTACAAAGTGAGACAGGCTCTCTGAACGTAGTGGTGCTTTGATGTTAGATATGATCACTGAGATCACATACTTGATAGGTAACCTATTGGCATCCAAATGATCCATACTAATTGTCTTCGCGTCTGGGAAGGCACGTTTAATCGTTGCTTCCAGTCGTTTGGTGGAGACGTCAGACTAATCGTACAATGTGTTGATTGTTGAAATACCATTAGCCTAATAATGATTAAGATCACGGATTGCACTGAAGACAAACTGAACATTTAATCTTTATCACTAATTTTTAAACTGTCAAATTAATATTAAATTTTAACACGGAAGTTACATAATTAGGGCCTTCAAACATTGAAAATTGATATGACTAATCATACCAATTTTCAATGTTTGCTTCAATGCTTCCATTCCAAGACTCTCGACTTTAGAAATGTCGAGTGTCTACGTTTTTCATTCTAGTTTTGAGACTGAGATACAATCATTATGTCTCGAAATTGTTTTAAATGTTTTTGTTTTCTACTTCTGTTTCTTCACGAATATTTTTGATGCTGTACAAGATCCCAGCCCTCAACTAATTGTGTTGTTGAAAATAAGTTATTTATTAAAAAGTTATACATATTAAATTACCTGCGCGTTAGCGCGTTCTTTAACACTATATACATATGTAATTATTATAACATATTCCATTGAACTCTGATCGCTGGATGGTGTATAATATAAGCTTGTATTTATACGACGCATTATACACATACATATATACGTTAAACGCTATAATAATGGAAACATTGTACTATAAATGTTTAATTTTATCATAAAAAAAAGCCTCTATTAATCCACTATAGAACATAGGCCTCTCCTATTACATGCCACTGAGCTTAATCTTCGGCTCATCTCGTTCAGTGACTGGCAGTCGTTCTGTGCAAATATTCGCTCCATCTTGTTAGCTAAAGAACATCCTACATTCTACTATTTACTAATTTGTCTACCCCAGCACTTATTGTTTATTCGATAAATATGACAAGCCCACTACCACTTTAGTTATTCCTTGAGCTATATTCGATTACTTTGGTTACCTAACGGGTCACCTCGTTTTAGATTTAGTCCTTCAGAGAAATTAGCGCTTAGCCTATGTCATACAAAGCTGAGCGACTAAACTTATGGACCAACTTAGTGTACTAGTTTATGTTATGGCTTCGTATGTCATTATAGATAGGATGCACTAAACAACGAGGAAACCTAACGGAGTTTCCGGAACGCTGTTCTAACTTAGCTGAATCCTCCAGTCGGTTTTTCTTTGGAAGTTATTTTTTACCCAGCATAAAGTTCGTCCGAGGTAGATATACTCAAGTGCAACTTCAAGTGCCTCTGACAAGTATTGGTCCTTATTCGGTAATCTTTTATCTAATAATAAAATTATAAAAATGTACTACATACAACAACAGAAGCAGCATTACGGACCCTAGTCAGTAGTCACGTACATGAAGGAAGTGTAGTGAAAGGATTGAATATGAAATGTAAACAAAACTAAGGTTCTGAAGTTTGAGAGAGAACATGTACAAACAAAGTGTGAAAGTCCGGACTAGATGAATGAAACTGTATACTTATCTGACGAATATATTTTCGAAGGATAGAAGATGTGAGCTAGATTTGGTGGAGCAGACAATAAATTTAACGATGAGATAGCAATGTGAATATATCCAAATCTGCCAAAATAGTCATCCACAATGGACTTTTAGTGCCCACTTTATTGTATAGTAGTGAAGCTTGGATATGTCGAAATTAAGTGAATATAAGATGAATTTGGCCGAAGTGCGATCTCTCAGAAATATGTGTTCTATACCCGTCGCGAACAAAATAAGCAATAAAGAGATACACGATATGGCAGATTTGGATAAAAGTGTTATTATGAAACTGATGAAAGGAATGCTTAGATGGTTTGGGAAAGAATGACTATTGAGCATTGATTAATAAATGATCGACAGAGAAAATATACAAAGCGCAAGTGAGCTTTAGCAGAAGTCGAGCAAGACCAAGGCTGATCTCAATTTCTCTTGCATATTTTCATATTTACATATCAAAACGTACTCAGAGCTTAACTTAATTAAATAGAACATCGCTACGTTTCTAACAAAAAGACAAAAGAAAGTATTGAAGCAAACTAACCGTTAGAATCCGTCGGCATCAAATTTCTTCCGTTCATAATTTCTACTTTCAAGTTATCGTCTATGAACTGTGCTCTCACTGTGAGCACGCCCATTTTCGGTTCAGTAATATTTTGTTGCTCCTGCCACCTTTCTAAATGGTACTGATGTATCAATTCTCTTGTTTCCATACCGTGTATTTTCAGTAAATACTCTACACGTTTCAGTGTCTCAGACGAGTACATCTCCTTGTGGTCTTGACGGAACGATCTTATCATGATTTTGAGGCATTCATGAAGATTCGAGAAGAAAGCTGGAGGACGACGTTTCTGTAAGGTTTTATTTTATGAATTAATAAGCAGTTCGCTCTTTAGAAAATACCCTTGAAGCGATATTTTATAACGTTTTAGTAGTACTGAAGTGCACATTGTACCACGTCAACTGGATAAAAAGCAATACATCAAATATCCATCACCTAAGACCAACACCATACATGCATGTTTATTTTAACGACCGATGTAGATTTATGACAAATGACATTTCAAATACTAATGATACCAGTAGATTGATAGGATAACAAATATCGTGCATTAGCATATGTAATTATTACATTAAAATATTGTTTTGAGGACTGAGCTGAATAATTGCGGTTATTTCATAAAGTACAAAAGGAAGAGAAACAACAAGCGTTTACAACTGTATAATAACTTAATAACACAATGTACGTTAGTGGTAGTAGATATTAAGGTATATTGTGTTATTACTACTTATTATACAATGTCGAATAATATTGTCAGCCAAATGCCACGTCCATCACAAACCCTGACCCAGCGACAGTTTCTTTCTTACTTCAGCACTACAGATCCCGAATTCACTGAGCTCGGTCCCCTGATTATGATTTTTTTTTTATAATGTTACTAATGGCTAAACACCAATATATGAGCAATTAAGAACATTTTTATACACAGATGCAACAATTATTTAATGTAGCAACTTTCAATTTGTTGAGTAAATTCAGTACGACGAAAAGATATCCCAATAACATTTCAGTATTACACAAACATGTACCAATAGACAACGGATAACTCATACAATTAGAAACAATACTGAAGTGTGTTCGCTCGGATATTTCAAATATAAAGCTCATAAACAATACAAACATATTCGGAACGGGAAACAAGGCAAAGTGCGCTCTATTGTCTATGGTTTACCGCATATAATCGGGCCACTGCCGATCTGCTCAAGCGTCGCAGGTCGATATAGCGTATTATTTTTGCCCTTCGGTGCTAATAAACAACAAATATAAATAAAATGAAATTAACATTTAATGTCATACAATAATAAATATATTCTACCCCTAATAAATGTACCCTGTGCATAGTATCTCAAGGCACCGCGTTGTCTTCGTTGCTTTGTCACAAAATTATTTTCTCCTTTGTTTTGTTATCTTTTCAAATATTGGTGTCATAAATTATATTAGTACAGGTGAATTTGAAATCATTGGCATTAAATGAACATATTATATAATATACATATTGTTCGACCTTATAATAAATATAATTGAGTATAGTGATATCGATTTATTTTCCTGTAGCCTTCTAAATATATTTATATAAATTAAAATTTATTTTAATTATATGAGATGAAAAAGCGATGGAGAACGTTAAAATTATCTTTGCGTCTCTACTCAATATCTATCAAAATTCAATAGTGGATACATGTTTGGTTTATGTCAATTTCTGCAATGTTTTTCTTATTCTTAAAGTGTCCCTTAACATTATATGTAACGCCTTCGCTACATCGAAGAAGAGGGCCCCCGTGCCTATGTAGTGACTCGGGCGGTTAAGGCCTTCCAGGATGTGTTCCGTGAGGCGGTGCACTTGTTGTATACACGAGTGTTTAGCTTGAAAGCCAAATTGTTCGTCTATGAAGAGACCGAAAGTGTCTAAATAGGCTTTGAGACGAGCCAGAAGGACCCGTTCGTAAATTTTCCCTAGCACGCTAAGGAGACTGATGAGACGACAGCTATTAGGGCTTTTGCGGGGTTTACCCGGTTTCGGGATTCCGATGACGATCACTTCCTTCCAGGCTGCTAGAAAAACGCGGTTCGCCATGGCGGCATTAATAATAGCTGCTAAGAGCGCGAGAAGGCGCATCGAAAAAAGTTTAACTACTCGGTTAGAGATGCCGTCTCTACCGGGGGCCTTTCTAGGTTTGAGAGCCTTGACAATGTCCCGAACTTCGTCAACCGTCGCGGGTCTTAATTGGCAAGGGGCGGTCGCGGGCGGGCGGTATACTTCGCGATTGACTATGTCTAAATGGTTCTGATCTACAGACTGAGAGCTAGGGGAGCATTGGGCCTCCAGAATGTCGGCCAAGAGTTCGGCTTTATCTACGTCGTCGAAAGCTGTGTGTCCGTTTGGTTCCGTCAGAGGTGGCATTGTGTCATGATGAAACGTGTCCGATTTGAGAGATCGGGCCAACTTCCAGTAAACCTGGTGCGTTGGCTCGATCTCTCGCATCAGATCTCTACACCTATTTTCCATAAGTTCGGAAATTCGGTCTTTGACTTCGCGTTGGAGGGCGCATAAGTTACGTCTATTCGTTTCTGAGGGTAACGAATGGTAAGCGCGGGTCGCGGCGGTCCTGACATGCGCCAACACACGTGGACATTCGTTTTTAAACAGGGCGAGAGGGAGAGCGGACTTCGCACACCGTGGCAGCGCTTTGCAATCACGAGTGACCTTGAGTCATCTCTTTACAGTTACAAAACATGATTAGTTCAAAGATTCAGAGTCGAAGGTTAATTCAATTTTTATTGATTTACGTAATTGCAGTTCTAATATAATCTAAATAATTAGTAGTCCTAGATTCAAATGATATTAATGATTTCAAAATCACCTACGTACCTACATGGTACTAATAAAGAAAAACTACATCGAACAAGTCAATGGCACTGCCGTCCGTCCGCCATTTACTACATTTTCACAATAAACGATATAAAATTAAAACCAACACATTATGCGATGTGCACACTTCTAAAGAATATTGCAGTAGCGTGTGATATAAATGCTAACACATTATTTACCCGAATAATTATTGTATAGTCGGGCGATACTTTGTTTTTCCCAAAATATCTACGCTTAATAAAGCTGATACGGGTGGCGAGTTTCACTTTCTACAAATCGAAATTACTGAGTTAGTTTGAATGATTTAGAAAGTTAGACACAAGTCGATGATACAGCGAAAAATATGCCATTTTATTTGACGAAAATCAAAAACATGAAGAAAATTCTTGCTTATTTTAGCCAGACATATATTTCGCTGCGTGTATTTAAAAGAGTAGGTATATTAGTAAATATTATTATTACAGGAAAACATGAACTAATATCTATGCATTATTAATTACACAGCGATTAGACATGAGAACATCTACAAAATTACTGTTCTAACATAATTAAAATCTTTAGCGATACCTCTAAATTCGCCTGTATCAATTCGTACAGTACTTCTGCGAGTTGTTCCCATACAATATCAAGTGTCCGTGAGAAATTTTCGTTGTTCAAATGCTGATACAGAGTATCCAGATTAGCTTCGAGATATCGCATGACGCGGTCCATGCTTGAACAGTCTTGATGAAGCAACTCGGCACCCTCTATGAGAAACCTTGTTATCGACGGCATCATCTGAAATTCGAATAAAGTATAATTTTAATACATAACATAACGTATCGCACGCTGTATCACTAATGGGGTAGTCAAAGAACAATTGAATGGAAACAGAATTTTATAATTTTTAACATTACCAAAACCCATCCTCTGAATCCCATATAATTAAAAAATTACCCACCTTTTTGACCATTACTTCCAATAAATCTGCGATCTTATTTTTTACCGTGTCTATAGCGTTTTCAATTACATTTTGTAATGTATCTTTACATCTGAAATAGAATCAAATTAAAGTTATAATAATTACTGTCTAACTTAAAAAAATGCAGATACATGTATGTAAAATAAACGTTTGCCAAATTATAGCACAAGGCTTGCATGTTTTTAATAAAAATTTCTAAGTGTATTGTGTTGTATACTACATAATGACAAATACTTGTAAAATTAAGAATAATCTCTGATTTAAGTTAAGAAAATCAACATACCTCTGAGCCTCCATCGGTGTTTTGGTCTCGCACATCTTTTGTATAACTTTATCCATTCCCAACTCCTCCGCGAACGGCTGCAGACTCTGTCTCACGTAGTCTATGTTGTTGATGGCGACACACCACTCTGTAGTCACTTCAAACCGCTCTTCGAACACTGTGCTCACCCTTCCGACGTTATCGACTCGGCTTGCCATCTTATCGGAATAGAATACGCAACAGCGGCAGATATCCTGAAATACATAAAACACGATGCGCTCGTAAGTTAAGCAACGTTGCACGCGGTCGTCTACTGCATGGGTGACTTAGTGTAGTGATAGGTCTACTTGAGTATTTTCTAGGTATATACGTTGATCCAGATAATAATTTCTGTAAAAACGTTTTTAGGTAGGTATAATAGATTGGTCTAAGCTAGTGGCATCCATATCAATCGTTCTGCGTATCTCAGAGGGCAGGTTAAGTCGATATTTCCGGCTATTGCTACATCGTTGGTGATAGCGCAATAGCGTATAATTAGTTCTAGTATATACCGCTTACGTGATGATATCACATAAATCTACAAGTTAGATAAATGTGATAAAATATTATTTTTCCAACAGAATTAACCCCTACAGTAGGTAACTTCAAGAGGTCAATTAGAAGCTATGTATATAGGCAGTGGCGAACTAGGCTGAAGGCTAAGTAGGTCTGGGCCTACTTAGCCTTCAGCCTATTAGTCAGCCGATTCTAGATCTAGACAGCGACAAAATTAGTAGAAATTAAGGGCAGCTGATACTAAGCGGCATAGAGCGACCAAGACTGCTAGTCCGCCCTTGTATATAAATATAGGTATATTCTTGGTACATTATGTTCAATGATAATCATGACAAACATAAATGATGTTGTTTTTTCATCCCTCTGTAAATATTCGTATGACTTACGCGGAATTTTTAATTGAATTAAAATTTCATATATTTCAATTTCATAGGTAAGAACCTAATAGATGATCAATAGTATCAGTTTTTTTTGGTTATGTAATTACAAGCGTTTGTATAACTTGAACTTACATCGATAATCTTAGCTATAAAAGTATAGCAGCCTTCGACATCGGGCCACGCCAACTGCTCCCAGAATATCTTAATCTGATAGAAAATTGCCAGCGTGTCAACTCCAGAGCTACTGTATTTTACGTTTGTATCAACTGGTACTAAATTGTCTAAGTCGACTGCTTTTTCGATGCGCGTTAACGCCTTATAAGCAGACATGTCCAACCACTGAACAACACCGCCGAAAAACCAATTATAGAAATTTGAAATGGCGTAAGAATTCCAGCCGGTTTCATTGAGACCTTGACCCAACCTGAAATTATATATAATAACGAACTTAAAACCAATCGAATGCAAATCGTACTTAATAATAACAGTGATACTCCAGGCAATTATACAAATTGTGTGACCCCGTACTAAGCATTTGGGTTATACTATGGATCTAACGCAACGAATTGGGGGACCTCCGAGTAACACCCAGACTCTATAGTCTGGGTGTTACTAGGTTTAGAAAAGTTCGCTTCCTAAATTGACCTCACTGGAGATCCAACCCGGAGTTCCGTATTGGAAAGCAGAGGTTCTGCCACCGAGCAAACAGGCCAATCATCAATCAACGGTAATTAAGCAATTAGCGTAGACAACATGCATATACTGTCAACTGTTACCAACCGTAAAATAAAGTTTGTCGTTAAGTTGTTTGCCGTTCACTTTATGAACAAAAAGGGATAGCTAACACAAAACTTTATAAATAACTCCAGACACCGTGACCGAGCAGGAACGGTGTGGTAAATCAGATAAGCTGACTCACCTGTACATACGACACACATTTATTATCATATAAGCTGATCGCCCGTCTTTTCGTTAGAAACCAGCACCCACACATCTATATTATATTTTCTTTGCCTAATACGTAGTACAGCACAGGCAGTTAGGAGTTATAAACTCTGCTGTCTAACATTATGTGATCCTAATAATTGTCGTTCAATAAATAAATGAGTTTGTAAGATTAGACTTTTTCGAAATATTTCTGAGCGATACTTTTGGAAATAGGTGGAGGGACAGTAATCCTTTAACCTTTTATAAAAATTGGTAATTAAACGTAATTGGTAATATTGTACATTGCTAAATTCGTAGTTAAAAGAGTCTTCTTTCATTTTATACCCCACACGATTTAGGGCCCAGAACTAGTCCTCGAAATTAAATTTCAACCTTTTGAAGTCCAAATGTGGGCTACTATTTCTATTCTCTATAAATAAAGCTGTTGACATCAAAATAAATAATCTCTAACTGAGAAGATTGCATGTGGTTTACCATACAGGCAAACAGACAATGATGACAAACATAACATAACATAACTTCACGCTGTATCCCCAACGGGGTAGTCAGAGAGGACGGAGCGCCAGGAGTCGCGGTCCTTACACACCTCTTTCGCTTCCTCAAATCTCATCATTCTCCTCACACATTTTCGCCTAGGTATGCGAGTGCTTTTGACATGACAAACAAACAGACATTATTCCATAAATGATATTATTCCATAAATGATCTGTTTCCAATTTGATGCGGGACACTAAAAATACGTATATGTACGTAATACGATTGGATCAATAAATGTTTCATAAACAAATATCGTCAAACAATGAATCTGGATAGCATTTAAACTTAGGAAAATTTAAATTAAATAGTTATAACATAAACATAACATAACATAACTTCACGCTGTATCCCCAACGGGGTAGTCAGAGAGGACGGAGCGCCAGGAATAAATAGTTATATTTACATAAATACGATAATTAAACATACTTTGTAATCGAATTAACGATCATAGAAGTACAAATAATAATCATTATTATGAATGTTCACCAGGTATAAAAGTTTGTAAGTAAAGATGTTTAACGACTTTTTAAAATGTGTTTAACTTTACTGAGGAACAAAACATCTAACACTTGTCCTAACACACATATTTGAACAACCTACGACACGTGTATTTAAAACAAATCCTCTATCACATTCTTGCATTTGTAGGAAATAAGATGATTTATTAACGAAAAATTGTTAATGCTAGTTCGACTCGTGCGGCTTCCCTAAGTGGTTCTGCGCGATATTTATAAAATGGAAAAATTGTATACATAATGTCATGAGATCTATATAACTTCGTTTATATTTTTCAGATCTTATTATATTTTTCAGATTTCGTTATATTTCCCCTGTAAACTTTAGGTGAAGCTTCATACTTTCTCCCTATTTTAAAATTCTGAATCAAGTAATTTTCCAAGTCAGTGTCGAGTACCCAATTTGCCTTCTCTTTAATTCCATTAGATAATAGATAGATACCAGACGGAGGAACTTATAAGGTTCTCATAAAAGGATCTCATAAGGGTTTCTTTTTTCTCCGGTAACCTAAAATCATATCTCGTGTAAAAACTATAGGTGTAATCTGAGATTTTCCTAGCAAATAGCCAGCGGATCACCCGACACAAAATTCCAATTTTCTGTAGTTGTAACATAATATGTAATGTGTTCATTCTCTGATAATTAGTAATTAGATAGAGATAGATAATTATAATAACTTACGCCAAAAACCTCTGCAACAACAAGTATAATTCAAATAATGCGGTTCCCATGGCTAGGGGTTCGGAGCCTACTTCTGAAGTTCCTAATCCTGTCTCACCATTTATGCCACCGGCCAAATGCACGCTGTTAGTAGAACCTTCGCTATAACGCAACCTTTTGAGACTCTTGCACACATCTAAAACTTCAGGTTCAACTAGAGAGGCTATTTTATTCTCATATAACCCGTAAAGCACTTTCGAGTATGGGAAGCTCATAATCCTGGAAAAAATTAATTAGACAAATGAAAACAAGTACCCTAGCTACTTATTTCGAACATAGGCAACCGACGGATTAATACCTAGCATATCATAATATAATATATTACAAATAACCAGTTAAGTGTAAATTGTACTAGGAATTACGGACAATCTAATGTTACCACACGCAAAACAAAGTTCAAAGGAGATATTTCTTTTCATGAACAATACTGTTAATTTTTATTCAATGTACCATCTTATTCTTCTTCTTTTTCTCGTTTCATATTTATAAGGAACACTCCCGCCGTCCTAGCGTTAAAAAGTGATATATCTCTGATGTAAAATGTCCGCCTCCTAACAACCCCCAGTAAAGTGATAACAGTTATTAAAATTAAAAAGGACCTCTTAGAAGAACGCGAAATCTGCAGTTGCACATATTTATTCAAAGTTTTTAGAGCTTCAACACTTACAAAGAACTTTAACGCACAATATACCATCACTTTTACATTCTAAAACTCTCGAAGTTCAAAAAATTGAAAATCCAAAGAAAATATAAACCTCACTTCTCCTCTTTTCCCATTTCCGTCAAAACGTTCGGTACAGCTTATTAAGTAACGTATTTTTCGATTTCTTTCGATGACCCACACTCATCTCAAAAAAAAGAAATTCTTATGTATTCTATTTCACAGCCCAAAAGGAAAATTTTAAAACTAAGAACAGATGGACAGACAGACACTGAGGTAATTTTAGATAAGTGTTACTTCTAATTTTGGTTAAGAACCTTAAAAATTATAAACATTAAATTTAATTCGCATAACACTTGTCAGTTATCACTTACTCTATAAAGACTCTGTCGTAATACTCAATAGCCCTCTGAAGATCTGAGCGCACCAACTGTATCACTTTGATGAGATGCTGTAACCTACATTCCTCTGTCTTTTCTTTGCATTCATTGTTGTCCAAGATATCCACAAAGCAATCGGAAGCTCTTTGAATGACCGCCTCATTCATCACCTCATGAATAGTTAATTTGGCATCATTATTCTCTTTCTTTAACCAACCATACAGATTTTCTGGGAATAAGTCTGTTGTGTCTGGGACATCCAAAACAGATAATTTTAATAGAATCTTAAGCACTTCTCTGAGAGTCTTCAGAACGATTTTATCGCTAGTAGTCTTCTTTCTTAGTTTCCTTATTTGACCAAAACAGGTAGGCAATAATTTCTTAACGCCTTCCCAGAATAGCTTTACATCTTCTTCATTAACGAGTCCTGCGTAAGAGGGGATATAAATTAAAGTACTGAACGGTTTAATTTTTTGACTCAATTTTATTTTCATCATTGAGAATATTCGGTATAATATTAACAGCCGCCGTGAACGATTCGCATGAATATTACTTATAAATAATACATTTACTTGTTCTTATCTTGTAGTAAAATAAATTTAAAAAATGTCCATCAGACATTTATATCTAAATCGAAAGCAAATCTACATATGAACTCATATAAAACAAATAGATGTGTTTTTAAATGACAAATGTTAGAAAAAACCCTAAATATTAAATTTCGTTCAAATCTACCCGAATACGAAGACGCTAAGTCATATTACAGTCAAAAATGTGTGATTTTATTTATCTTTTTTGTTTCAAATAAATTATTTAAAATATCAAGTTTGATCACAATACTATTTCATTGAGTTCATATTGAGCTCGAAATGTGACAAACTCGTATTGCTAAAAATCTTACCGGATTGTATCGGTTTCGTGATCTTGTCTAATATCTGGTTAAAAAGAACAAAACTAAGTGGATGATTAGCTGTAACAGCGCAGTAGACCGACCATTGTGCTAGCAAATTGTCCGTCTGACTCAGTCCACTCTGCGCTACATGTTGCGTCAATATAGCTTCAGCCGGTGCGCTGAAGTTGCCACACCACCAAAACGGAGCCACCTGTACAAACCAACAAAGTTACTCGTCTTTACCATTACAATCAGCTTTACTACAATGACTATCTCCTACAGAAGTTACAATTCCATTGCTGATGTACATTTATACATTACTAGCTTTTGCTTCAACTTCGTTCGCGCATAATTCAAAGACACAATATCTATATAAATTATATCCTATGTGCTATTCTGATGTATAAGCTATATTACTGTAGTTTCATTAAAATCCGTTCCGTAGTTTTTTCGTAAAAGAGTAACAAACATTAATACATCCATCCTCACAAACTTTCGCATTTATAATGTTAACCATTTATATCGAGTTTCTACCAAAAATACCAAAACCATTTACACACTTATGTATCAAAATAGATGTGAGGTCTGCAAATCTAAATCATATTAAAGAGAAATATAATATATGTAATTCTACAGCTGTAGCGTAGCACCTTTTAACCAAAGCATCTGCTTAACAACTAGGTACCACTTCAAAGCTATCAGTGTTAGTGGATATGGTTACAAACCTTGGAATTCTCGAGTTCATGTAGCAACAGTAACCTTAATAAATGTTTGTGCTCCTGCACCGCTACTTGAGAATTCTTCTCTGATGAGAAATTAAGCCTCACTTTAACCACGCCCTGTCGGTTCAACTTACTTTTGCGGTTCAAATTGAACCACATGGTCATTCCTCCAGCAGGTATAGACTAAAATATAAAGTAAAATGTTAATTGTTCACACCATATAGAATATGATCGTCAGTTATCGGGATTATTATTTTTATTCAATTCACGAGTAACATCTATTTACAAATATATGTTCTAACTCACTTTGAGAGGTATATTAGTAGTACCAATATGTTCGTTGTCGTGCTTTCCTGTGGAGGCAGTGATAGCTATCTCTTTCATTAATTTACGAAATCCTTTTACACCTTTGACTTCAAAAAGTTTGGTCATTTTCTCCTTCACAGTTTCAGCTGGGTCGAAATCCCTAAATTTATGTGATGATTAGTACGTAGACTACAAAATAACATAATATGCTGTATACATTTTTATTCAAAGTAGGTGCTTACCAAACTTCCAATACAAGAGAGTCATCTTGTAAGTTTTCTTGCATTGGTCTAAAAATATAAAAAATCCGTTATCCGTTAGCGATAATCAATATTATAGGAATAAACGTAATAAGCCTAGTTATACATTATCCTAATATCTAAAATGCCTTCAATGCTCGTGCCGGTATTACGTTAGTCTAATTGAATCGTAAAATCTGTGTACCATTTTATAAACCACTTTGTATCAACTACGTTTTAAACAACACCTCATATAGTGAAACATTATTGAAACGAATAATTTAAACGAAATTAAAGTACCTATGCTCTCATTTTTACAATAATGCATTTTTGTAAAAATGAGAAGAAAGAAACGAGAAGAAAAAAAACGCATCATTTACCAATGATGCGTTCAATATAATCTAATGCATAAGTATGTAACACATGTAAATCTGAAACAAATTATTATTCGAGACTTTTAGTAACTTGATTGTAACCGGTAACATTGTTGGTCAATCTTCACAAGAATATTTATATATGAAAATCATAATTAGGATAAACGTAAAACATAATTGTTATCTTACAAATGAAATAAACGGGCATAAATTCAGGAGTAGACATTTAAATAAGCAACTACATACACACGTGTACCTATTACATTATATTGTATATGAAAATAATTGTAGGGAAAAATATTACATAGGTACATTACAACTACGATTCAGTTTCAATTTAATGTCTACCTTTATGTATTACAATACTCACAAAGAGAAATGCTCCTCCCAAACAGGATTCAACGTTCCCTGCTTAACAGACGTATTATATCTATGTGATGAATTTGACATCAAATAAATAGTGACGAAAGGATCACTAAGACCATTTGGATCTTTCGGCACCAATTGCTTAGCTTCTATGACCTCAACATTCAACATCAATTCAGGAGGCTCTTTAGCCTCTGCTTGAGTAAGAATTTGCATATGTTTTTCATTTGATATTTTAAAAGCCTCTTGAACATATCCTAGCATAGCTGCTTGTCCCACTTCACATCCTATGTCACATCCCCCGACATTGTGTAAAATTTCATAAAGTACTTCCAAATATAATTCATCGACCTGAAAAAAAAATAATTATTTGTCATCAATTTGAAATTAATTCCTCTGATCGAGGTCATGACTTTTTAACACTGTCCATCTTAATCAGTTTCTTTAAGTCAATCAGTGAAAATTAAAAATGTTTGTCATTATGTATATTATTATAAAGTACACATAATTTTAAAATGTTCACTTCATCAACATTTTTATTTGATGTAATTTTATAACAAGATATTATTTTCTTTAGAGAAAATCTTTTCTCCGAAAATATAATATTAATCATTATAACGAAGTCGAGTGACACATTAAAAGAATCTATTATTGGCGATTTGGTCACAGTCTAATCGTCACAAACCCTGAAAACAATACATAATATGTGACACTAAGACAATATTAATTAATGTCATCAACATTTAACCTATATTATTAATTGATTTCACATGTATACATTTCTTTCGGTAGTTTCCCTTCATAATACAAATAAGTTTAGAACAAGTAGTTAGATAACAACATCCGTTTTCACGTCGCACCCAAACTATTTCAATATAACACATACCGAGTGCTCGTATAACAAATATCTCAATTTCATTAACCAGTTTCAACACTAAAATGATTTTATTCAGCTCTACGAACAACTTCGCTACTTCGCTCCTAACTCATTAAACTACCGTCTGATTTAGGGTAGTGTTGCTACGACACCACCATAACAAACCCTTGTCGAATAAACGTCTAATTCCAAATACCATAACGTTGATAATCTCACCACTACGCGGGTAACAATATAAAATGGTAGGTTTACTACAGCACCGTGAGAACTCGGTGGGTATATTGATCTGACAAAAAGCTCGCCAGTGTTTAGTGTTAACTGCATCGCTGGTTACGAAATATATAGGCTTGTATTTTCTTACTGAATGGAAATATTCAAGAACTCGAGCGCGCAAATGTTAAATTTCCATAGCTTAATAATTCTATACATATATTTATTATTTTAAAGATATTTGAAGTTATGTGATGAATAGTCAGATAAGTTGTGTGTACTGATAAAAAAAAACTTAATTTTAAAAGAAACTGCCGACAGTCACAGTACAAACTGTTTAATAGGATACCTATTCCACTGCAAAAATATTAAAAAAGTAAGTAATGAAAGAGTTTTATAACCGAAACTATTTTCTGTTTCAAAACTTATTCAAAACAAATTATACTGATTATACCTACAGTCATAGACTGAATGCGCAAGCTCGTCTGTCTTTCCAACAACTCCTTCTTAACACCCCTGAATTTTGTCCGTAAAGTTGCTGTTCCATTCATTTTCTCACTTGAAAAGTAATACATCTAAATCACTGTTTAAAGAACACTGCATGACTGTACACAACCATATTTTACAAGACTGTTCCCAGTCATAACATATGTTCCGCACTTTTAATGAATAATTATTGTAACTAAACAATACGAACGAGACAATTGTGTTTCAGGTGAGAGCTGTGGTTGCACTGTTGGTCAACTCTGGGGCGATCCGGGACTGAACCCGCGCTTCGCCAGAATCTATTTTTGCAAGGCGCCCGCCAGCAGAGACGAATGCGAACTCAACCACATAATAAAAAAACAAGTGTAATTCACTCACGGGGCTGTCCGGATTATTTTTTTATCGTAAAATGTGTAAAATGTTATTTGAATAATCTGTATTATAGTTAATTCGTATTATTAATTATTATGAAGGAAATAATTTTTCCACATAATTCATAGCAATGCTGTGAATATATAAGATTGCGTGCAATGTGTAATTTATTCTCTGACGTAATTGAGTAGTATATTGCCTTCGTATCTGTTAATGGAGAAATTAAATTTATATGTGGTACACATCTCTTCAGTTACAGGCGCAAGCAATAAACATTTAACGATAGATGTAAAAATTTTCAAATAACGCAATCACATCTTCACGTTCATAAATATCTCAATAATATTGAGTTCATAATTCATAAATATCTCAATAGGCTTGAATTTGTATAGTTAATGTTATCTTTCAGTATCACAACATTTGTGGTCATAAACTTAATTATGAATCATTAATGGCAAAATTCCTTTTAATATTTAACCAAGAATTTAATGACAGATCGAAATCCCCAGTTTTGTTTACATCTACTTAACAAAATTGCGAAAATTTCGCATGTCAAATCCTGCTTTAAAAAACAATGCTTCGATTCAACTACTTCGCGGAGAGAAATGCATAAATAACTGAAATGCTGACTAAAATCTCGGTAAGTATTGTTTATTATAAATAAATGTGCTATTTTAACACGAAAAAGCCAAGGCGCCGGTAACAGTTCAAAGCAACAGACGCGCGCCGACGGGTTTATTTATTTTATTAACCACCAGCACTACATAACACTTGTACTCCAACAACGGAAACTGCTGTTTTACGTTGTACCTAGATTATTGCCTAGTCTCTTATAATTCGCCATTTGTTCAAAATTAAATTGAATTGTATGTTGAATGAATACATATACCTACAACGTTTTTACAAACGGACAACGGAGGCTGTAGTCTTCTCTTATTCACACCTTTGACGTGCTTTTATATTAAACGATTATAATTTTTTAGTGTGATTTATGGTACTATAGATTATTTAGATGGATTCAAAACAATTTTTTCTTTTTTTTACAGGCCCTGTGGTTTAGAAATTTAAAAACCAGTCAATAAATCACGGTAACGGAATTAAAACACTTTAATAATGATACTGAAAATTACGATGAATGTCATTTTATTTGTTTGTTGACAATCGTTCGCACATTTCAGTATAATCCATTACATATATGATTATTATTAAGTGCTACAATTATCCTACTGGTACAAAAAAAATAGTCACAAGTCTACAGTAGAATATAAATATGAGTCACTGCCTAACTACTTATTTGCATTTCGTACTGAATAAAAATTAACGGCCTAAAATATTCAATGTAAATTGTGTAAAAAAAATATATTTTCTAATCGTTATTAATGCCGATCTATTCTCTTTGCCTATCCCGTAAAAATATATAAAATTCCCCCGTTACCTACGTTGTATCATTTCTAGATAGTGAAGATATCTGATAATAAATAATTGTAAAATTATTTTTTATTGATCAAATAGCAATATCGATGTTATCTAATGATTAAAAATTCTTAAAACTCTAATCTAAAAATGTTTATACAGATGTTTAGAGGGCTTCCATTGATTACGTGAGACGTTTAGGGGGTCGAGCCGAATCTCACCCAATCTCACATGGGGAAGAGGGGAAGTCTCGGCAAATATCACGTATCAATTTTCACGCCTTCATCAGCATGACTTATGACCTCTATTGCCCAAATGTACGTAGTGATCTAGAAAAGAGATGCGGCAGTACATGCGGTATCTACTTTTCATCCATCACAAGAGCTGCAGAGCTCCGGCGTGCGGTACACGATGTACAAGGTGCACCAGCGCGCAAAGAGCGACCCTCACGGATTGTCACACGTCGAAATACTGAGCTTCTGAGTGCATGCGACAATGGTTTAGAGTGGCTAATTCAGAACGACGTTGAGGGAGGAGATGATGATGATGACTTAAAATCACATGGACATAATGTTTTCAGTAGTCGCTGTTGACATGACACATGAGACATGAGTCTCCGTGGACTAAATTGGAATGATTATTTTTTTACGAATTTTTGTAGTTCCTATTTAAGTACTTTATTGTTCGATTTTCTCACTTTGATTCTAGACTAAGTTCTTAGTAGTACTCTTAAATACTAGTCTTCACTAGTCTTAAATAACAATAATTAGGCAAATTTTGTCTTTTTAAATAAATCTAACGCAATCAAGCACAGATTAACGTATTTACACTAAAAATACGCATTTTGAAAACTCTCACGTGAGAATAGAGGGGGTCGAGACAAATCTCTGAACGACAACATTTTTCATAATATTTATATTAGCCATTCAACCCAACGAGAGTTGAACCCTGGCACAAGTTGACAAAATAAAAATGAAAGTGTAAAAAATATCTGGCAAATTGCCATGTACCAAGCTTCAGCCAAATGTACGCCCAAATATCTATGTAAGCAATACGACAAAACAAAAAAATAACCTTGGGAGCTTATATGGCTTTGTAATTTACATTTAATGAATATGCAATAACGAACAGTCACGCATAACATCGCCCTGAAACACTATACAATTAAATATTACAAATATTTGAAGAAGGTCTAAAATCAAGCACTCAATTTTAAATTGAAAAAGTTTAAAAAAAATTAAACCGACTTCAAAATAAAAACATTGAAAACTAAAATAATTATCCTTCACTAATTAAAAGTCCAGTACAAAAATAACTTCATGAATATCATAAACACGATACAAACACCCATACATGTAATTAAATTTGAAAGTTACTGAAGTCGGTACCAAGCCTACGATACTGATAGACTTTCTGTTGTTGTTTTGGCTTGGTCTCGACTTCAATAACTGGCAAATTAAATTAATATAGGTATTTCATTCGCATATAGGTTGGCGCTTAATATTATTAAAGTTTTAATAGTAAATATTATTATTTTGTACTTTTCAGTGTTTTTATTTTCAGGTCAATTTAATTCTACTCTTAAAATGTAATTTAAGTTCCCTTTGAGTGGCCTTGTCCTAAATGAATATCTAGGGAGGTTTACAACTAACGCATTTCTGGAACAGAACATTAAATAAAACGATATCCGAAACATGTAAACCGTTGAGGAGGAGGAGAAGAGAACAGTAGGTACTCCATCATAAAGTCCTAATTAGATTTCTATGAGACCACCCTGAACATATACCCTTGCAAATAAAATAAGAAATATCAACTATTAATACACAAATTACGGAGTAATCAATAAACATATATAAAAAAAATCCGATATAATATATCATATAGGAAAAAGGTCAGTAACTGAATTCTACAAAGATAGCGTCGCCGTAATGTCTCTACAATCCTGAGTGCGAACGACCCACTTTCCTACAAATAGATTACTCAATGTCTAGTTCATCATGAAACAAAACTATGAAAACAAAACCGACCGAGATAATTTGTAATCCAGCTAAAAATAATATCCTTTTGTTGCAACTCCTATTGACCAGTCGACAATTGAAATTCGTCTGCAATGATAGACTAGGTTCCAGACATTTTTTTAATTACGATGCCATAATATTATTTATTAAAAATCATTGATTTCTAGTCTCTAAATGTTATCAAAATAATTGCGATTTTTATGTACTTACTTAGCGCTAAGTAATAGAGCTATGGAAATCTCTCTATTTTTCATATCTTGCCTAAATAATCCAATTTTAAATGAACTAAGAATAAACATGAAAACTTTCATTAGATACTTATTTAATATCTATGAGGTATATTTCTGAGATTCAACTTGAATATACAAAGATTAGGATCGTAACAAAAAAGATACGAACTTGAAAATACCTATTACCGAAAATTCCCGAAAATTATAAACTAAAAGTATACATAATGACAACTCTTTATAGAAATATTACTTACATTCCATCCAACAGCCTCTTTAAAGAGTTCTATTTTATCGGGATCGTCAGGCTCCGAATCTGTGTCCAGGAGAGTTTCATTTCCACTGTCTGAATCTCGCGCTAAACTTCTGCTTTCAACTTGAAGGTCTGTCGTTTCAATCTTTTGTTCGCCATCTTGTTCTTCTGGTTCTAGAGGGAGTGGTGCTAACGGTGTCGATTCTTCGAGAGCGGCCTTCTGCGATGCTTGTTTTAGTATGGAACCAAATTTCTCGAAGAAACTATCATCTACTTCTTGTATTCTGTAATTATAAATAAATCGTAATGAATTCTCACATCTTAACATTTTTTCTTTTAAAAGCATAAATTGTAATACATTACGTTTAACATAGTATGAGCCAACTAATATAGAAATAAATAATTGGTGTAAACTAAGATCCGCGAATTAAGATCAACAAATGTTTTGTTTCCAAAAACTACAACACTAACACTAAAGAAGTTAGTTTAAATAGCTCTTCAAAAATGATACAGAAATTTTAAAGCAATTTTTTTAAGTCAATAGTTGCTGAGACATACATTACTAAAGCCGTAAAAAATGTGTTCACTACGCTCTAACTTTTCAACTATGGGGTTGAAAATTCTGAAAAAATTTAAGGTATTAGAATTTAAACACTGAACGAAAATTGATTTCAATAATACTGAATAATATTTTGAATTCAGCGACCGCAGAAATATCTCTGTTTTTCAGTATGTAAATACTACGAAATGAAAACATATTTATAGTGCTGGTAAAATGAATATTTATGGGTATATATTTTATTCTAACCTAAATCCAACAACGAGGTAATATGTAGTAGGCATGTAAGGGTAAATTCAATTTTAACCGTGAACTTTCATCTAATTTTAACTACGAACATTCATTCCGACCGCGGAACCCTTAGTCGCCTTAGCGTGACCCGATATGCATTTAGCCGGTTTTTTTTATAATGATTTAATCCAATTGCAGTATTAATTTCATAAAAAACCATGCCACTAGCGGTGTGAAGTCGTAATAGACAAAAACAGGAGGTTTTTATTCATTTTTTCGCTTTCAACCCTTTCGTACAGAGATTTGTATCAGATGCGATATCTAAGATTTCAAATTAATGTGTTTCAAGATGGTTTCAATAGTTTCAACGTCGATACGCATGTTGATTGTGATCTCGATACAAAATCTAGTCTTTCGGAGTCGTTGATATTACATCTGAACTACCTTCAGCAGTTTGTTTTAAAGAACAAAGGTATGTTGTCTTTTATGTTTTCAATTTTTTGTAATTAATAATGACAAACTCTAATTCCTTTTATAGTTGTTATATAAGTATGTTTATAGTTGTATAAAATGAATTAAAGTTTGTCACTATAATTTACAAAAATTGTAAACATAAAAGACAAAAATCACATCTCGATTTCGTACTGCTATAATTATAAAATATTATTGTTATTAAAATTAAATTACAAAATCAAAGTAGTATTATTTGTTTAGCCGCTCTAATATAGTATATAACAACAAAGCCTAAGACTCAGGCCCACTTTTGAGGCCTTCTCAAAATGTTGCGATTTAAACCGTAATTTTAAACTTGTTTGTAATTTAAAATAAAATGATAGTCAAATGAACAAAAAATTAAGTTCATTATGAAAGAAAAAATTCAATAAAGTGTACTAGGGCGAGCACGAACTTTCGATAAATTCGTACTTAACGTAAACGTAACGAATTTACCATACGATTACAAGTCGCGACACGAAGCGCATTTTGTGAA
The DNA here is from genome assembly GCA_907165235.1 of Zeuzera pyrina. NCBI lineage: Eukaryota > Metazoa > Arthropoda > Insecta > Lepidoptera > Cossidae > Zeuzera > Zeuzera pyrina. Next base: position 12,778,298 of record OU015630.1, read on the forward strand.
CTATCGAGAGCTCGCTACGATTACAAAGGTGACGTCATCCTAACGTAACTAGGGACTGGCAAGTTTGAGGGAACTATACAATTTATTGAAAGAAGAGTGCGTCTTAAAACGAAATCAGAGAAAGTTTTACATTTTTATTTCAAATTTAAACCTCTGCTATAAAAAAAAACGAGCCAGCCTTACAGTAGTCGTATATGAAGTGTAACATCTGACATCTCACTTTTTCGTAATGGAGAATAATTGTTTGTAATGAAAATTGTATTTTATTTAATAAACACTAAAGAGAAATGCAATGTTTTATTGAAGACAGTTATTTTTGTTCAATTTGGGGGAGAGCAGAGACTATAGACAGAGACTTATGATTACTAAAATATGAGACATATACTTGTAAAAGGATTTAAAAATCGTTGAAAAACTATGTCAATAACATTACCACTGCTAAGTGTCGCGCGATTTTTTTTTAGCTCTACCTTTCCAGTATTTTATTTTTCCTCGCGTTTTTTCTGCCGGTAATCTCGCATATATTCTGCTCTGGATTTACCCATGTCTGCTACTCACGAAATCATTAGAAATAAATTAGAATTATAAATATTTAAGAAATTAATAATATCAAAGAAATTATCCGTGTAAATAATTTTTTTTTTAACCAAAATTAAAAATATCAATTGAGCAGCGACAGAAATGAACCTCGAAATTAAAAAAAAACTAAATACTGAAATATTTATTCGAATAATTATCGGTAAATGATTGGTACCATCTGACGGCCAACTCTACCACCGCTTGATCAAATCAAATAGCGCGCGCTTCCCCAGCTACCTGTTACACACTTTCGTCCCTTTTCAAGAAATCGCTCTCACAGATTGCAGAGAAGCGAGAGGAAAGATGTTACACATCAAAAATGCTACTGAGGTTTACAAGGACTTTTATTGTGGAAACTTTTAATTTTAATTTGCATATTGTAATTGTTGCATATTATAATAGTAAATATATTCATTTTAAACAATATTTCAAATAAATGTATGTATAAATTCAATGAATTCTCTCCATTAACAAACTTCTTATTTCTATTCCTCGAACTAAATCATCTCCAGAATAATTTTCTTGAAAGATTTGGAATAGTTTATTTGATTAATTCACATTAAAATCTGTATATGGTTTAGGGGACATTTAAATCTATTGCTAAGTTATGGAGTACACGCACACGGCAAGCCATTATTATCGAGATATATATAATGGAGCTATAGAATTAGTAATTTTATCTATAAATCTCAATGTTTAAAATTGACGCTTTTCTCTATAAATTTGCTACTTTTGATGGAAATCACATTTTCTTTAAAATTAATGGTCTTTGCTATAAAAACATAGTAAACTTCAAAATCAACACTTTTCACAATAGAATTTTTCAATCACTGAAACTTTAATGTGGTGTAATGGCGATAATAAATGGTTGGGAGGAAATCGTGAGGACAAATGCAGGCTAAGGTTCACATTGTTTCACATTGGGTAAAATTTTGCAAATTTTTTGTAACTTTATACAAACACGACCCATATATTTCTCGAATCTCGAAACATCTCTATAATCCTCCATCTCTTTTCACCTTTTGCTGTTGCTATATCTATATATAACAATGTTATTTAAACTTGTAGGTGTATTTCTGAGTTATTTCCAAGAGCAGCATTGACACAAGAGTCCGCACTAAAGAGATAGTTGAAGTCGAGAAATTTAATCTCTTAACAATTCTATAATCCTCCATCTCTTTTCATCTTTTGCTGTCAGTATACTACTCTGTCAAGAAAGTACCGGGAAAAGATCAATAATACACGACATGTTAGTTATTCATCCACATTTATTTTATCACCTTGAAAGTATGCTCCTTCAGAAACGATACACTTACGCCAACTAATAATCCAATCATCAAAACATTTTTTAAACGCTTTATCCGGAATTGAGTTCAGTGCTCGTCGCGAATTCTCCTTTATGTCTTCTACCGAATGAAAACGGGTGCCACCAAGTGGTAATTTGAGTTTAGGAAAAAGAAAGAAGTCGGCTGGAGCCATATCTGGTGAATAAGATGGTTGCTCGATGGTATTTGTTGAGTTTTTGGTCAAAAATTCGTTCACAATGATGGCCTTGTCCGAAGGCGCATTATCATGGTGCAAAATCCAAGAATTTTCTTTCCACAAATCTGGCCTTTTTCGTCGAATTTGCTCTCTTAAACGCCGCATAATGCCCAAATAATATTCTTTATTTACCGTTTGACCGTCTGGCAAGAATTCCGAGTGCGCAACACCACGATAGTTAAAGAAAACAGTCAACATGACTTTGACTTTTGATCGACTTTGGCGTGCTTTTTTCGGTTTCGGTTCAATTGGAAGGCGCCACTCCGAAGCTTTTTGACTAGTTTGCATGTCAAACTCGTAAACCCACTTCTCGTCACCAGTAACAATGCGTTTCATGAATGTTGGGTCGGAATTGACTCGTTCTAGCATGTCCTCAGCGATTCTTATGCGATTGTGTTTTTGAAGAAAATTCAGGTCTTTTTGGACTAGCCGAGCGGCAACATGTTTCATACCCAAGTGATTATTTAAAATGGTACGGATCGACTCGTGAGACACAGAAAGTTCGGCGGCTATCTCTCTCAAACTTGAATGAGCATTTTCAGCCACTATTTCCTTCACTTTTGCGATGTTAACTCCAGTTGCAGACGTTGATGGCCTACCTCTCTCTCTAGGGTCGGTCCCTCATGTCTGAGGATCGTGGTCAGCATCAGGGTTGCATCTGGAGCGGATGATCTGCCTCCACCGGTCTCTGTCCATCGCGTCTCCCATGACCTACCAGAGCGAGGCAAATCTTCCATCACATCTCGACCGCTTTTGAACGCTTTGTAGTACTCATAAGCACGTGTTTTTGATAAAGTCGATTCACCGTAAGCCTTCTGTAACATTTTCAGTGACTCCGAACACGAAATTCCATTGGCGATGCTAAATTTAAGACAAACTCTTTGTTCGATGTTTTTGTCCATTATGAAATTCGCAATATATTGGGTCCTTACATATGAAATTAGCGTTTTGTCGTACTGACCACTTTGATCTGAAATATCTCCTCTTTGGTTAAGAATTCCAAATTCAAATTTATAAATTCATTTAGCTGGTACATTTGAGTTTTGAAAACAGTCATTCATTTGGTTTTTCCTCATTATTTTTTTCTTTGGCGTCGCTTATTACCGCACAATGGAAAACATGAAATATCGGTATATTTACGAGTACGAGTTCTACCGTGGCACCAGTGCTGCAGAAACAGCTCGAAGGATTAATAATGTGTACGGCGCTGGTGTCGCAAAAGAAAGCACGGTACGTTTTTGGTTTCAACGTTTTCGTTCTGGAAATTTCGACCTTCAGAACCAATCCCGTGGACGGCCGGAGACCAAAGTGGAAAATGAAGAATTAAAGGCTATTGTGGAAGCGGATCCATCACAAAGCACTTCAGAGATTTCTGCAGGCTTCGGGGTAAGTGACAAAACTGTATTAATCCACTTGAAGCAAATCGGGAAAGTAAAAAAACTTGAACGATGGGTACCTCATGAATTGAGTGAATCGAACTTACAAACACGCGTCGACGGCTGTGTTACTTTGCTCAACCGACACAATAATGAAGGGATTTTAAATCGAATCATTACTTGTGATGAAAAGTGGATACTGTACGATAATCGGAAGCGCTCGTCGCAATGGCTGAACCCTGGAGACCCAGCCAAATCCTGCCCTAAACGAAAATTGACTCAGAAAAAGTTACTTGTGAGTGTTTGGTGGACTAGCGCCGGTGTCATTCACTACAGCTTTCTAAAATCTGGCCAAACGATTACGGCAGATATCTATTGTCAGCAACTACAAGCCATGAAGGAAGAACTAGCTGCTAAACAACCGAGATTGGTCAATCGCTCTAGGCCACTGCTGCTTCACGACAACGCAAGACCACACACTGCACAACAAACAACCACTAAGTTAGATGAGCTACAATTGGAATGTCTGCGACATCCACCGTACAAAACACCGTTTAAAAATAAATATCAAGATACTTTGTGCAATAATAATGTATTTTAACAAAACAATATTTAGAAGTGTCATTATTTGATGTAAACAGAGGACAATTTTTTATTATTTCGTTAATACAATTGAAACATTTCTCATATTGACCAGCCATTCATGTCATGTTCACGAAGGAAGTGTGTGAATCGGATAACATTCTCGGATTAACGTTGAATATTATTATTATTTATTTACCTTAACAAAAAGTATCTTTTTATTAGCGCCTCACAATAACAACTGGCAACCAATAACAACATTGATTGCTGTAACATGTATGTAGGAAGAGATATGGTAGGCATAAAATCAATTAATTTGATATCATTACGTCGCAGAACCGTGAAATGCAATTTTTGTAAAAAATCATTTCATTGTGAATGTTTGCAACTTAATGATCGTGTCCTCAATAATACCGATTGGAAATGTCCACAATGTAAAACTTTAAAACCGAAAACATTTAAAAACGACAACACTCTGATACCACGAAATTAAGATATGGAACGGGAAAACTCTGCGACGGCAGTAACAGCATCGTTTGTAACAAAAAGAACTACAAAAAAGGTTAACACAACGTCACCCCCCGAAGATACCCCACTGAGTAGTCAAAGTATACGAGAGATAGTGGAAAATGTAATTGATTTAAACAATTTAGACATTCTTTCTCAGAGATGTTAAATACCAAATTAACAACAATCAAGGAAGAATTAAATGAAATTAAAGATTCAATTAGCTTTATGAGTAAGCAATACGAGGATATCACGCAGGATTACAAGATGGTTAAGCATTCTATTAATGATTTGAAGGAGCAAAATGATAACCTGCAAGAAACTATAAACATGCTCAATTTTAAAGTTAATCAATTAGAACAGCAAGCCCGAGCCAACAATATTGAGATTCAGTGTGTTCCGGAAGGAAAAACGAAAATATTATTGCTATCGTAACGCAATTAAGTAAAGTAATAGATTACCCATTAAAAGAAAGTGATATATTGTACAAGAATTGCAAAAAAAGATCGCAATAACAAACATCCCCGATCCGTAGTGGTAAAACTTACTTCTACTACAGCGCGCGATCGTTTTATAGCCGCAACCATTAAATATAACAAGGCTCATCCAGAAGTTTAACTAAATACTTCGCTTGTTGGCTTTACAGGTGATAAAAACCCTATATTTGTTTTAGAACATCTGTCCCCTATTAATAAATCACTTCACGCAGCGGCTAGATTGAGAATAAAAGAGCTGAATTACAAGCATGTTTGGATAAGAAACGGGATTGTTTTTATGCGGAAAACCGATGACTCGCCATACATTGTTGTTAAAAACATGGATATTTTACAAAAACTCACCTAATTTCATTGTATTGTTTTTTTATTTTTCGATTTTATTTTATATGTGTACTTATTTATGTAACATTGTTGATCTTATACTAATTTACAATGCTCTCTAACATTAATATATACTACCAAAATGTACGCGGCTTACGCATAAAAACAAACATTTTTTACAGAAATTTGTGTACTTGAAATTGAGATGTTATAGTTCTTACCGAAACCTGGCTTAATGACAAAATATTTGATCATGATCAGTTTAATCAGATCTGAGATTATTCTGTATACAGACGAGATAGAGAGACTTCCCGAATAAGTGTAAAAGGATGGTGGTGGTGTATTAGTTGCTAGTTATCTCCAAGAAATTTCAATCTATGAGACTTAGAAAATTTGAAAGTTCATATGAAGATTTATGGGTTATTATAGATATATCAATTCTACCAACACCTAAAAAGCTTACACTTTGTGCTGTGTATCTACCACCTCCTATTTGATTGTTAAAGAATTTTTTGGATGGTTGCAATTCTGTATTGGAACAAATTGATTCTTGTTTTTACATGATAGGAGATTTTAATGTGGGTCGCATTGACTAGAGTCAGTTGGGATCACCTACCATGATCAGAAGCAATTTATCATTCACAGAGCTAATGCTAATAGATTTTTGTCACCTTAACAATCTTACACAAAGTAATGGCGTTACCAATATTAGTGGTAGATTGCATGACCTGGTGTTTACTGATATACCTAACAGTAAAACTGTACAATCCATAAACAGTCTGTGTAATATTGACTCACTGCATCCGCCACTTGAAATATATATATATCGATTATTCAAGCAAGGACATTACGTTATAATGAAGCGCTTCGACATAATTTTAGCAAAGCTGATTATAATGCTATAACGCGCATTTAAATAAAATAGACTGGTATAATAAGTTAGCACCTCCGATGAATTTGAATGAAATGGTAACTGCATTTTACGAAATATTGAATGACGTTATATGTAAATATGTGCCTCTCACTAATCCCCGTAACAACAGATTTCCCCCGTGGTTCAATAAAAATTTTATAAGAATATTTAAAAAAAAATTTAAATCAGAAACCGTTTTAAAAGATTTAAAACTCCGGTAGATTAAATTGCTTTACAAATAATAAACAAGAGTTGTAAACAACTTATGGTGGAGTGTTACAATAATTATGTTAAAAATGTAGAAAGTCAAATTCAAAAAAATCCTAAACGCTTTTGATCGTAGATAAAATCTAAGCGAAATGGTAGCAGCATTTATCCAGCAGACGTAACCGACGGAAACAGAACAGCTTCAGATGGACCAGTAATATGTGATTTATACACTTCTTACTTTGCATCGGTTTACAATTTTAATAACAATATATTAGGCGATTCTAACAACAATATTGAGAATAGTGTAACTACAGTAATGAACTATCAGAATGACTTTCTCTTCCATAAGTATAGATTGCGAAACTTCTGGAAAAAATAAAGCAGCTAGATTTGTTCAAAGGTTCTGGACCGGACGGTATTCCCCCTATTTTTATAGCAAATTGTGCAAAGGCGCTTGTCATTCATCTACAAAACATTTTTTTTAAATCATTAATTCAGGAGTTTATCCCGAATCTTGGAAAAATGCAAGGGTGGTACTAATTTTCAAATGTGGAGATATCAATCAAGTTCAAAATTACGGGCCGATTTCAATTTTATTAACTATGGCTAAAGTATTTGAAACAATAGTCTGTTCCAATATTCAGTGGTATTTCAGCCGTTTTCTTACCGAACACCAGCATAAATTCGAAGATCTACTATCTCTAACGATTCTCATAAACAAGTTGATGTGATATACACAGATTTCTCTACAGCGTTCAATAGAGTTCCTCACTGGCTGTTATTAAAAAAACTGTCATATTATGGATTTCATGGGCATATGTTAAACTGGCTAAGTTCTTATCTAACTCCCAGAACCTATCATGTGGTAGTAAATGGCTACATAAATCGATCAATTATTGAATTGTGTCTGGTGTGCCTCAAGGGTCAAATTTGGGACCTATTCTTTTCAATATCTTTGTAAATGACCTACCACAGTGCCTGAAATTCTTTTCTCCTTTCATGTTTGCTGACGACCTAAAGGTTTTTAAAAATTATAAACAATGCAGACGATGTTAAATTATTGCAATTAGACCTTAATTCAATAATAGATTGGTGTAAAACAAACTTGATTGAACTTGACACTAATAAATGTATCCATATAAAATTTTCAAGAAAATATAATATAATAAAATCAGCCTATAAAATTAATAATAAGATATTGAAAGAGGTAACATCAGTGAAAGATTTACGAATAATTGTCGATAGTAAATTGACTTTTTGGCACAGATTGATCGCGTTGTTAGTAAAGCCTCTCGTATGTTGAAATTTATAATAGGTACCTACGTAATGAAAAATCGTTTCGTCAATCTCAAACTAAAATAACTTTGTACAATGCATTGGTTAGAAGTGTTTTAGGATACTGTAGTGTAGTTTGGCAACCTCATTATGCAATCCAGACTTTGAGACTCGAACGAGTCCAAAAAAGATTTCTTTGGCACCTTGGCAATTCGACAGGGATATCCAAAACGATTCCATCATACAGAGAGAGGCTTAAAAAATTCGGAATATTACCATTTAACAACGTTCCCTACGTTTGTTGTTAGATATGCTATTTGGCTACAGTGTTAAGAAATAAATATGATTGTTCATTGCTTCTGGCAAAATTTAATTTCAAAATTCCAACGAGACTTCCGCGCACTCCCCTAAAACCTATAGCACCTCCATTACGCGCTACTGTGCTAGGCAACAACTCTGCTATTCCTCGATTGTGCAGGCTTGTGAACGAATACAGTGAGTCAGTAGATATAAACAAGGTACATATTTCATAATTACCACCATTGTTCCTATAAAACACTTCATACCTACTACAGAGTAGTGATCACTAGTTGTCTTATGTGGAGTGGATATGTATACCTATAATCTATCTACCTACACTTCCTAATAGTCCAAGATCCGAGAGCGATAAGACACAACTTATTTTCTAAAGCATAGAACTTTCGGTTCTAAGTAGTCTTTCGTATACTTTTAATACCTGCATGCTTGTGGAGTTCGCTCGGTGACACCTGGGCAGCTATCAGGTAAGAAAGGTAACTAAGTATCAGAAGCCCTTAACTTACATTTGTATGACTGATTTTTAATTATATTTTGTAGAATATTGCTCTTGAAGTAATCTCAAAAGTGTCAGACGATTTCCATGGGCCAGAACTTTTGTCAGACGCTTTAAATCTCTATAGAAAATAAATGAACTTTACTTATTTTTATATGTCTGATTTTTAAATATGTTATTAAGATAACTATTACAAAGTTATATTTAATCAGTCAGACAAATTGTAATGACCAAACATCCCCTTAGCACAAAAATTATTCAACCACGAGTATGAGCGCGAGAGTACTATACATACGTTTAAAAAAGGTAAACAAAGGCCATTAAATATAATGATGAAGAAACATGAATATCAGCGAGCTTTTATGCGATTTGGAGATCCAGAGTCGTTTACCGATAGAAACATACAACAACATATTTTCAACCAAATACAAAAATTTATCTGCGAAATTTATAGTTTCTGGTATAATCGACGTTGATGCTGTTCGGTTTCAGCTGTTTTTAAATAATTACACTGTTTCTGATGTTAACGAAGAATTTAATCCAAAAAATTTAAAAAATTTCGATGCGAGCAATTTACCACCATGCAAAACTTGAGTTATTTCAACAATTTCTGCGAGCCAATTACATTGCCAGCATATGGAATAATGCAAATGAAAAACGACCAACTACTTTTACTCCTGAAAACAATGGATGGACGTTAGAAGAAAACCAGTATCATTTTTATTGGTTTGATGGTGACAAATTACCAGGATTCGTTAGTGAATCACTTGAACAATCAGGTACTGTACTTTGATTTCTGGTTTACAATTTATTATATTTGTCCTTCTATGTTTTTTAATTTTTTATCTTTTTGTTTTGACAGAAGATGCTACCAGCAACGACAATATAACTGATGATGATGAGGATGATGACTTGAGTGGACAGTATCGTGATTTACTTGATCATGAAAATTCAAATGATTACTTGGACGATGATGAAGATGATTAATTAATTAATTTCAATAATTAATCATAATTAACTATTTTTTTACTAAAATTATTACAATTGATATCTTTTTTAAAATAAATAAAAATATTTCTTTTTGAAACACAATTGCTCCGAAAAAATTCATTTTTCCCTATATATATGCAGTATATTAAATTATTTTAAAAATGATTAATTATTATCTCTTCGCTGTTCTCAGCTTTTTAAATTTCAAACACTTAAAATCTGTAGACAATATTCTAAAAAATACATTATCTAAAATATTAAATTACTCCTTTGTTGATGACAGGGTCAGGAATCAAGCTTCGCTTCCAATCTGTTATGGAGGCCTGGGCATACGCAAAATCTCGAGTGTGTCACTGCCTGCTTTTCTTTCGTCAGCCTACAGCACGGAAAACCTTTTCCTATCTGTTATTCGCCCTTCCTTAGGATCGGTTGAGGTGCCGTGCTTGACTGATGCTTGAAATGCTTGGTTAAGTGTTTGTCCGAGTACTAACCTGCCTACCTCGACCTTTTCATTTAAGTTTATTATTTAAGATAATGTGTAGTTTTAAGTTTGTAAATATTAACATATGTATGTACTTTTTGTTAATGTAAATAAAGTCAGCTCGTAAATATAAAATATCCTCCCCATTATTATCTTAATTAAAGATTTCATCTTATTTAAATAGATATGAAATTGAAAGCAGTAAGTATTTTTCAAATATTCGGATATTTTACTCTGAAGCGCATGCGCATAGTGCTCTCGCGCTCATACTCCTGGTTGAATAATTTTTGTGTTTAGGGGATGTTTGGTCGTTACAATTTGTCTGACTGATTAAATATAACTTTGTAATAGTTATCTTAATGACATATTTAAAAATCAGACATATAAAAATAATTAAAGTTCATTTATTTTCTAGAGCTTTAAAGCGTCTGACAAAAGTTCTGGCCCATGGAAAGCGTCTGACACTTTTGAGATTACTTCAGAGTAATATTCTACAAAATATATATAAAAATCAGTCATACAAATGTAAGTTAAGTGCTTCTGATACTTAGTTACCTTTCTTACCTGATAGCTGCCCAGGTGTCACCGAGCGAACTCCACAAACATGCAAGTATTAAAATTATACGAAAGACTACTTAGAACCGAAAGTTCTATGCTTTAGAAAATAAGTTGTGTCTTATCGCTCTGGGATCTTACTCTATAATGTTTTTTGTTATTAAAATACTGCATGCTCTGTTTGCTTATAAGTGGTTTTATACAATTAATTCAAAACAGATTCTTATTGTTTAAAACGTATGTATACTGTAATAACTGTTAGCAAACCAAAATAAATAAATAAATTTTGAATGATTGCTTATTTTTTTTAATTGCCAATAATTATTTTATAGCGAGAGCCGTTTTCGAGAAAGCGATATATAAAAATCGTTAGTCGTTTTCGAGAAAACGATATAAAATATATATAGAGGTATACATACAAATATTGTTCGTTTAATATAATAGTGGATATCTTATTTATGGATACATGTAAAGTAAAAAAGTCGATGTTTTGTTATCAAGTCGTAAAAACAATATTTTCGGGCGCCTACATCATGCTATCTTACTGCTATTATAACTATAGCGAAATAATCAACTGTCTCAGCTCTATATATATTCATTACAGCCTAGGTAAAAGAGAGTAGAACCTCCAAGAAAATGACCCCCACTAATAATATTTTCTAACTCTTGCTCAATATAATATGTATACAATGTGTCAGCGAAATAACGCAAAACCGGCTGATGTTATTTGCCTTACTTCGTAGACAGACTGTCTCAAGTTATAAAGTCTTTGCTTTTATCATTATTTTTCATTTTATTTCCTTATTATAAGTACATTATTAAAGTGATAGGAGTTTTTATTTTTAATAGGTTTGGAAACTTAGACACATTATTTCAAATTATTAAAGAAAACGAAAAAAGGTTGACCACATTGCAGGATTCGAACCCGCACACTTCAGCGTGGTAGACTTACGCTCTAGCCATAGTGCTATTGAGAAGGTAAACTGCTGCAAAATTAAAAAAGTTTAGTTTTAAGTATGTGAAAGACGGAGAAAACGATTTTTCCCAGAATTGAGACCAGCTAAATCGATTTCTCGCCCTCGAATTGTATACGGTCCTAAACGTCTTAAACGGCACCACCTCTCTAACCAATTCAATAAGTAATTCCTTATGTACAATGAAAAATGAAACAAAGCAGAATTATAATTAAGTTAATACAATTTTTTAATCTGCAATGACATCCTTATTCGAAATGAACTATAGATAAAGCAAGCAGAAAACATTATAAGTAAATTATACAATAAATGTCTTGTAATTATTTTTTATTTATAAAGAGATACATTTCACATTAGAATATATGTAACCTTGATCATTTAAACTGTGAAAACCATATTTCTTATCTCATGTAGCATGTTTTTACTAGATACCATATAAATATCAACATTCAACTGTTCACAAATAACACAAGTTGTAGGTATAAGGCGCAAGCACCACCACAAGTGTAATGTTTGATTATTCTGAACTGTTATTGTCATAAATATCAAAGAATTAATTTATTTTCAAATCACACCACTTTTTTTATAGTTATCGTAGACAAAACTTTTACACTTACTAGCATCACGATATATTGGAAGACTGGAATGGTTTACAGACTTTGTTTTAAGCATCCTAAATACTATTTGTACATACATTTATTTATTTTATTTAAATATTTATTGTACACATGACATACACAAAAAGAAAGTTACACATGGAGAATTTAATACATATATAATATATATATATACATTATACATATGTGATTCAATCTGATATTACAAATTATACATATTTATACTTATGAAATAATTAAAAAAATAAAATTAACATGACTTGAGTGAGAGACATGAGTTGACATTCTATTAAATAATCACATGTATTTTAGGAACTACATATTTTTTTATTCATTATTTATCAAGGCCTGAAAACAGTGTATATTTTAATTCAGTGTATTCCTCTGCTCCATGCTGACTTCCCTCCCTCCCAATACCAGATTCCTTTATTCCCCCAAAAGCTGCCTCTGCGCAAGACAAAAGACCATCATTTATTGCAACCATTCCAAATTCAAGGTTTTTAGACATTCTGAAAGCCTGTGCAAGATCTCGAGTAAAAACATATGATGCCAGTCCGCTTCTAGTCCCATTTGCAATTTTTAAAGCCTCTGATTCATTTTTAATTTTAAGACACACAGCCACAGGACCAAAAATTTCCTCTCTGTATATATCCATGTCAGGTTTGACATTAACTAAAAGTGTGGACTCATAAAACTTATTACCCAACTCTTTGGCAAATTTGCCACCAATTAAAGTCGTTGCACCCTTCTTTACAGCATCATCTACTAAAGACGACACTTTATTGGCTTGTAGATTATTTACAAGGGGACCACAAGTAACACCTTCTTTAGTACCAGGACCCAATATACACTTTTGAGCAATAAGACTCTTGAAACCTTTTACAAATTGATCATAAACATCTTCATGTATAAGAAATCGATTTGCTCCAACACAAGCTTGTCCATTATTTCTGAATTTAGCTAATATTGCTTGATCCAAAGCATGGTCTATGTCTGCACTGGGAAAAACAATGAAGGGTGCATTGCCACCCAATTCCAAAGACACTCTTTTAATACCATTTGCTGCTAAACCATACAAAATTTTGCCAACATGTGTAGACCCTGTAAATGAGATACAGCGTACACTATGATCTTCACACATGATCTTTCCAACTGCTGCTGCATTCTTCCTACTAGTAGTAACAACATTTATAACGCCTCTAGGTACTCCCGATTGTGTTGCCAAATCAGCTAATGCTAGTGCAGTTAATGGAGTGTCTTCGGATGGCTTTACAACACATGTACAGCCTGCGGCCATAAGAGCACCTACTTTACGAGTAATCATAGCATGGGGAAAATTCCATGGAGTAATAACAGACACAACACCAATGGGATGTCTAGTATGAAGGATTTGCTTATTAGGCCATGGACCAGATATAATTTCTCCATTAAGATGACGTGCAGTCTCAGCAAACCATTCCAGAAATGAATTTCCATAAACAACCTCACCCTTAGATTCCGCTAATGGCTTTCCGGACTCGGCGGTTATAATGGCTGCAAGATCATCAGAATGCTTTTGACAAAGCTCAAACCACTTCCTGAGTACCTGCGAACGTTCCTTTGCTGTTGTATTCTTCCAAGTTTGAAAAGCATTTGTGGCGACTCCGAGAGCACTTTTCACATCAGTCACGTCCATATCTGGGACCTCTGTAATAACACTGTCGTCAACAGGGTTGGTCACAGGAAACATGACGCTACTCATGGCGTTCACCCATTCACCATTGATGAAACCTTTGTTTTTCAGCAAGTGTAAATGTCGACTCGCCATTGTGTACAAATTATGTTTTCCAACACGCAAAAGTTCCATCTTCACCTTGCGACGAAAACCGTGCTACTGAACACCGAGTATAATCATATAACTAAACATTTATCTCAATTGAAGTACAATACATAATATGTAGTGACGGCCGTAATTCAAGATAAAATAATGATATCAAAATAAACCATATACCTACTTTTAAGATTCAACCTCCGGGCCGAAAACGTCAATGTCAATGACTTCACAATCAAGCGTCAACACGACATAAAATATTCTTTAAGGCATTGGCAATCAGGCCATAAGCCTAATCACAACTGATAAAATACTAGTGTTCGTTCACAGACTTTTTACATAATAGTTTAAAGGAAGTCTTTGTGTTCATGTAATACCTACAACTTAGGGTTAAGGTTTAGATTGTTTCCCACTTAGTAAAATTTTGTAAATTTCTTTTGTAAAATTAAATAAAATGCTGATATATTTATATCACAAGACGACCATTACAAGTATTTAAGATTTAACGTATCACTTTACAATAACATTTTTTAAGATAATAATTTTGTAATTTCTATATCAAGTTGCAACTATTACGTGTTTTACCACTTGCATACATTGTTCATGGTTTCCTATTATGAGGAACGGGGACGACACTTACTGCAAGTATATAAGATTTTAAAGTTTTACATTACAAGATTTAATATTTTAAGATATTAATTTCGTAAACTTTTGTAACTGACAATTTTTTCGATATAATATTAATTTTTTAATCATAGACATTATTTCCATGATTGTCTAATTTTTGGGAGGCAAAGGAATTATATACTTTTACAGCTTTTACGTTATTAGTGAATTTAATACAAAATGGAATCCGCCTTATGAAAACACTCTCTTTGGGTAGGTTAGGTTAGGTAAGCGTAGCGAACCGAGCGAGCGTAGCCAGGTCGGTATTCGCCTTATGAAATTACTCTCTTTGGGTAGGTTAGATTAGGTAAGTGTATATATCATAACGCGCGAGACATAATGTCTAAGATGACTAAATGTAACAAATATATTAAGTCCGTGAGCGGCAAATAGGTACTAATAGCGGATCTATAATAATCAAAGCAAACAAACGTTATGTCATTAAAGGGAACTTCACTTGTTTACAAAATATTAAAAACATATTCCATATAACGAGGCCTCGGACCAAGGTTCTTGGTCTGAGGCTGAGGCTGATAACATAATTGTCAATATTTCGTTACATTAAAAAAAAACTTGACTCAGTCATAATTTTTTGTTGCTTTTAATACGGAAACAATCTAAAGCGCTTCCCAATTTAGTTGTACAGGCACAAAACATAAAGCACATCATATCTGATGTAAGATTTGTTCTTTATTCTTATAACTAAATTAAAGACTGCGGTAGAAAGCAAAAGCTTCCGCTGCTCATGTTTATTTAGAGCTCCGCCATTCTTTTCACTTGCACAGAAAAACGTACAATATGCTACGTAGAGGAAATATTTGCTAGAGCACGTAAAGCCGCGGCCACGTTACATAAAAATGTACTAGATATCTATACAGCTTTGCTATTACTGTTGTTAGCTAATATTTATTACCGTGTATACCAGGTTTCTTTATAATGACTTAGTGAAAAGTTAATAATTTGCACAATAATATATCAATTAGCAGTGGAACGTATTACATACGTGTAGTACGTGATGTACATACAAGTTATGTTTTTAAATCATAAAATAAATTAATGTTAAATAACATTTACCGCTGTTTCTGACATTTGTTTCTGAGTATTTTATATTACATATTAAATACATTTATTTCTATTTTATTTTATATTTACTGCAGAAATTAAAATTAAAAACTAAAAGATGGCACTTGTATAGCAAATTGAGAGCAATTCTTTTGACTGAAATTTACACGAAGTTAAAAATTTATTTGTTTCATTAGCAAATAAATGTCTCTTCACTTATTTTATACCTTATTTTATAGGGAAAAGTGGTATTAAAAAGCTGGTAGCCCCGATATGAACAGTTTGTTTAGCACATTACTGTACTGACCTTTAAACAGCCGGCATGCGCTAAAGTTTCTGCTACATCGCACGTAGAAAAGTTATCTCTTTATTGTGTAAATGAGATAGAAAATATGGCGTAGTTTATAGTATTTTCTGTCTACGACATACTGTCACTTTTGAATTAAAAAACTCACAAAAATGTAGAAAATATAATATATAAAGAAACTTCCAACTACATTTCTCCCGTTCTCGAAAAGTCCGAATACCAAACAACACTGACATGTATAAATTACCACTGGGCAGGCTTTACGAAGCAAATGACAGCTAATTTTGTGTGCCAATTTGAAGCGCCCCTCGCGTGCGTCGCAAGAATAAATTTTGACGTACACCGCAAATGGCTACCGTGGTCAATTAAACTATCGAGTATGGAGGGTAGAGGTAAGGAGAACCGTCTCACATGGGGGGTTAGTAGAAAAAGCGCCCAGCTGTAAGCAGTAAATAACTGTTCAAAAACTGTCTAGAACAGCGCTAGAGTAGCTAGAGAGAATAAACAAAAAAAAAACGAGTGTGCTTTAGACCACACAATTGAAGTAAAACTTCTTACATACGAAACGTAACTCTCTCTTTCCATCTTTACTAACATGTAACTCCATATCTCTCTCTTTCAACTTCCGTTCGCCTCGCCCGATCACACTTTTCATAACGCTCTCGTCATGCATTCGCTAGCTTACTCCCCAAGGCAAGCGTGCCTAAAGAAGTTTTACTTCAAAAATCGCTTTGATACACGTTGAGAGTAATTTATAATAATCGTGAGCTTTTAATATCTTTTAGTGATTTTATTGTGTTGACTGTTACAAAACTTTTGAAAATAGCACCACCCTTATATAACGCCTTTCTACGGACACTTTGATACACAGAGACGGCTCGCTTTATCTCTACCCTCCATAGATTGAAGGGTAGAGGTAAGAAGAGCTGTCTCCGGAGCCGAAGAGGTGATAATAGAATAATTGTGAAAATTTATCCATTGGCTATAGTAACGCCACCCATATTTAACGCCTTTCTAAAGACACTTTTTGATACACAGAGACGGCTCTATTTACCACTACCTAGAAGTGATGAGAGCTGTCTCTGTGTATTAAAAAGTGTCCGTAAAAAGCTGTTAAATAAGGGTGGCGCTACCATAACTAGAAAGTAAATTTTCACTATTATTGTTCTATTATTTTCAAAAGTTTTGTAACAGTCAACACAATAAAATCACTAAAACATAATATAAGCTCTCGATTATTATAAATCACTCTCAACATATTTCAAAGCGATTTTTTGTTCATGCTCTCTAGCTACTACATGTTTTTGAACTGTTATTTACTGCTTACAGCTGGACACATTTTCAACTAACCCCCCCATGTGAGACGGTTCTCCTTACCTCTACCCTCCATAAACCAAACAGTCGTGAAACATTAATGATTCAAAAGGTCGTATCGATAACTTCATACGTTTTAATTTAATAACCAAATCTTTATAAGCTATTCTTCTCTGCTACTACTAGCGATACTACTTACCTCTAGTATCAATTCATGTCATCTAATAACTTAAATCCCTTTACAGGTACAAGTAAGTACTACAGGCAAATTTAAGAAATGATCCCAATTATGGAATGGAGCTTTTGGAACTTGAAAGAAATTAAGAGTTAATTAAATTATAACAAAATAGGTGCAAAGGTGAGATTGTTAGCAGCTACGAAAAAAAATATTCGAAGTAAATACATACTGTTTATTTTTTAAATTAAACGCGACATTATTATTGTTGTTTTTTTTATTTCGTAGATCTAATTATCCAATATTAAATATCAAAAACGTTTTTTTTTTGTTTTCTGAGAGGCGAAAAAATTCCCACGGACACTCAATCGGACTCTACGCCGACTGAGTATTGTCGGACTCGAACCGACTAAAAAAATCCCTCTTTGCTGTTAGCCCTAATGGCTTTTACAGTGTCATCGGTCGCGTTGGGGCGAGCGCTGAAGGCGCCCTGCTTGATGATCGACCGCCTGAGGGTTCCTTCAGCCAAGGGATACCTCGTATGAAGTGCGGACCTCGGGCTCAAAGCGTCGTCAGGAGAGCTTCCGCACCTTCGTGCATTTAAACGGACTTTCTATTCAAGTGAAGGCCAGGCGTCTAGCGCACCCGGCCCGCGAAACGGCTGAAGGCCGATTAGTGTGCCTCCAAAAATGTGATAGCTTCTTACACTAGTATTTATAGTCATCCCTAACCACAAATCTAACTGTAATAATAATTAATGATCGATATAACGCAATCTATGTAGACTTACGGACATTACTAATTTTAGTTCCATGGAAATTCGTATCTGCCTACAGCGCCAAAATGGCGTAAATCAAACAGGCACAAATATAACTTGACAACCGCCAGTTCTGTGGTAATATCACAGCTAAACATGTCAGTGACCTAGCAAGCACAGAGTTGCTACTTTTTAGGAGATATATGTATGATGAAGCTATAAAATTAGTAATTTTATCTACAAATCTCAATATTTAAAATTGACGGTTTTCTCTATAAATTTGCTACTTTTGATGTAAATTAATCTTCTTTAAAATTAATGGTCTTTGCTATAAAAAAATGGTAAACTTCAAAATTAACAGTTTTCACAATAAAATTTTGGTTTCACCTTCATTCACTGAAACTTTAATGTGGTGTAACGGTAATAATAAATGCTTGGGAGAAAATCGTGAGGACAAATGCAGGCTAAGGTTTAGATTGTTTCACATTGGGTACAATTTAGCAAATTTTTTGTAACTCTATACAAACACGACGACATATTTGTAACACTTTTTTTAGTTAGGTTAGGTTAGGTATTTTTACCTCAACGCGCGAGCCGAGCGAGCGAAGTGAGCGTGCTGCGGCAGGGGCCAGCAAAGCGCCAGATCGGAATCCGCTTTAGACATGGAGCAATATTGAAACAGGAGTCCGCACTAAAGAAATAATTGAAGTCGAGAAATTTAATCTCGAAACATCTCTATATTCCTCCATCTCTTTTCGTCTTTTGCTGTTGGCATATCTATATATAGAAATCTTATTTATACTAGTAGGTGTATTTTCGAGATATTTCCAAGAGCAGTATTGTAATAGGAGTCCGCACTCTAAGGGATAGTAGAAATTGAGAAATTTAATTTTGAAACATCTTTATATTCTTCCATCTCTTTTCATCTTTTGCTGTTGGTATATGTATAGATAGCAATCTTACATATACTAGTAGGTGTATTTCCGAGTTATTTCCAGGAGTTAAGAAATGACATCGCGCAATTGCGCCAACTCCATTCACTGCACCGGATGTGTCGGCATTGTCAGGACGACAGCTTGTCAAGTTTATTTATTTAATTTATAAAAAATGTTATTTTTCATAGCACAATCTATTATTTTCAATGATTGCTTATTTTTTTTTTATTGGCAATAATTATTTTACAGAATTAAAAATTTTTAAAGCTATCTTTTTAATAAAGGTGTAACATTTTATTACATAACGTTATATTTTTTATTAACAATTCATAGCAATTTTGTCTATATTTTCACCAATTTTGAAGTGCCATTAAATGCATCTCCACTTTTTAGTGGTAACGGAAGAATCGAAGCAGGCATATTGTTTAAATTTTCAATTATTTGCGCTTTTGGGAATATTAAAGTACAAGTACAAGTGATAGTATAGTTATTGTGCTTCTATTTACGTGCAACTGTAAGGGTTTAGGTCTGAATAAATACATGCAACTAAAGGTTTCGCGTTCTTCCAAGAAATCTTTTCAAAGATTATGGGGATCACCACAGGGGATCGCAGACTATTATATATATTTGATTGAAGCGACTACTTCGAATAAAATGTGTAATTCCACATTATTTTGTACTTAACTTATGGTAAAGCAGAATGTCTTAGGTCCTAGATGAAATGAATTGCGCAGAATTTTTCTATTAATTGCAATCCTTTACGAATTTGTTTTCTTTACTCGCATTACTCGTTATTAACTGAGAGGAGCTCGGGGGGACAGTGATTATATTCTCTTTGGGCGGGACTTTATGGACAGCAGTTGGAAATTTATTTTAATTGGCATTTATTGTTGGATACGGTGATGTAAAATTAGCGTAGTTTTCCTCCCAAGTATCTACGCTGTTGTGCAATATGTGGAATTGTTACAATAGGTGCTTACTTAGGTGTGATGTTGAGATTTCTTTAGTGGCTTAGTCTGCCTCAGCAGATCTTATTAGAAAGGCTGCCTTAGTACATTTACCGCAAGAAACTCCAAGAAACATTAAAATATATTACGTCGACATTTTAATAAAATAACATGAAGAATGTATCTATTCATTACTGGACTGAATGGATATAAATCCCTTTGCCTTCCGTCTCCAGGGAAAATCGTAGAAACAAGAACAACGTTGTTAACCGACTCCAAAAAAGGTAGGTTCTCAATTCGTCTGTATTATAGTAAGGCATAACTTCCTTGTTTATGAAACGATTTTAATGATTCTTTTTGCATTGGGTTCATTGTAGGTCGAAGGTGGTCGTATTTTAATTTCATTGGTGTCGGACCTTGTACTTCGAATATACACCAAATAATTCTAACCGGTTATATATTTTGAAGATTCTTTTATATATTCAGTTCCAGAATCAAAAATAAGTTAATCGTAGACCAACCCTAGATATTTATCACTCAAAAGGGACAAATAAATAATTTGAAAACAAATTAAACCAGCTTCAAATTAAAAGCATTGAACAGTACAAAATAATATTTCTTTACTAATCAAAACCCAAGCACGAAAATAATTTCATAAATATGATACAAATACCTAATAATTTGAAAGTTATTGAAGTCGGTGCCAAACCATTAAGTCTTTTGGTACGCTTGGCACCGACTTCAGTAACTATCTAAATTAATTCTATAGGTGTTTGTATCGTATTTATGAAATTGTTTTTGTACTTGAGTTTTTATTTAGATGTCGATGTTGGTTTAATATTTTTCATAAAAAGTTATTTGTATGGAAAACTCAATCTATGTATTTTTGTATTAGAGTTACACACATAATAATTACGGTAGTAAACTAATTAATCTGTGATAATAGTATAGCTACGCAAATGACTTACAAGATATTCCATTTTATTAATTTACCGAATACAGCATAGTCCAACAGGAGGTAGGTACATATGTATGATTATATGTGAATCTTGCTTATGCTTACCACCTCAGATCAAAAAATTTTTATCTAAGGTCGTAGGTCTATGGTTAGGTACCAGGTATAACCTAAATACTAAAACGCTAGAACAGCTAGGCCGACTTGAGTAAACGAGTTGTGATAATCCCTTTACCTTATCATAGGTACAGATGCCCTAGGACGTTGAACGACACTACCTTTGGTACGGATATCAAATATAATAAAGATTGACTAATAGAAAATATATGTAAGTTATTCCCGGCTGTTTTTTGTGCAATGAGATCGATAAAATGATAATAATAATTTAACAAATAGTAATTTAACTATGTCAATGATATAAATAACAAAATGTTTTTATAATTTTATTACATATTAACTTCTTTTAAAGTAGGTATTTACTTACCTGTGTTTAACTTTATTTTACATTATCATTTTGAAATGTAAATTAAAAAAAATTAAGCTTGAAGGTAAGTAAACAAAAAAACAATGATTTATTAATGTAGGTACCTACATACTTAGATAATTCATTATGCAGATTCTGAAATCTTTTATTAATAGATATTTAAAAATCCTGATAAAATATAACAAAAATAAGCTTACTTAGTATCGTGTTCTTGTTCTTGAACAGATTTTTGCTGCTGTAGTTTCTCAAAGAAACCTTTCCACATAGATTCCTCGTCCATTTTTCTTGCAGTTTTAGCTGAACGGAGCTTACAATATTTTTTTCCTGATACAGAACTTAACAGTTACCGTTACTATATTATGCAGATAAGTGAATCACCGAACAACTCATATGTTCTCTCGCACACAATGACGTAAACACCTCAAGAAACCCGGCAATCTCAATACCGAACAAAAGTGGAGCTAAAAACGTAAGAAACGTCTTGTAGTACTAATTAACAACGGCCAGGAAGACTTGGAATAAGTTCATTCACCGAACAAACGCATGTACCAATTTTGTAACACTTCAAAAAGTACGAATGTACGTCAACACGACTAAATTTATTTTAAAACGTCGAAAAATCAATTGTTTTGGGTTTCTGTGCCGAGCAGGCAAACCAGACTGACGTAATCCGAGATCGAATCAGCCACGGTCGACTCTACGCTCACCGACAAGTGACAACGCGCCGGCATACAAACTAGCAGTTCTGCATTATAACGCACGACGTGTTATTGTAATTCACACAATTACAATGCGGAATAAACAAATAAGGTTAAAACATAATCTTTACTTCCTAGAAATGAGCGGTGGTATAACTATATAGCGATGGTACTCGTATAACCCGGCGAACTAATAAAAGATAATCAAGAACAAGCTAATTGCAAAAATCAATCATTTTAAAATATAATATAATTAATTATTTTAATTACTTTTGTGTTAAAATCGTAATTTGCTATTTGCCTAGGTAAAAATAATTAGAAACTCGAGGATATGGGGTATCTGTGTCGAAACTGTATTAGATAGTAATAGAAAGTAAAATAATCTGATTGAATTAATTGAAAAGCCCCCTTTTTTGACAAAATTCGATCTGATCGAACAATATGGTATGAATGATATGGTTATGAATATCACACACTATATCATAACTTATGACATAGTGTGAATATGTAACATATTATCCAAATATACCCATATGTTTTTACATACATACATATCCTCACGCTATATCCCTAACGGGGTAGTCAGAGTGGACGAAGCGCCAAGTGTCGCGGTTCTTACATACTTCTTTCACTTCCTCAAATCTTATATATTTTTTAATTGACGCAAATGAATTTATTAACAACAATTATATGATTCGGGCACATAGAAAGAATTAATGATGAAAGATTGAAGCACTCATATCTCGGTGAGTGTGTGATAAGCATGACATGACTAAAGAAGGAAAGTAGTACGTAAAGACTGCGGTATTTGGCACTCCATCCTCTCCTCCCTGAATTCTCACGGTGTAACTATAACGGAATAGCCGACTAGCCGTTATAGTTACACCGTGAGAATGTGTATGTAATAATTATAATAAACTAATTTCAATTTATAAATGTTACTTGAACAATAAAGAGAGATTATTACAGGTGAAGTAAAAACTATAAGACATCGACAACTCGCGTGTTGGTGATTATTTTCTTCAAAGTAAAGACACGCTTACGATCACTCACTAATATAACTTGAAGAGCTAGATACAAAATGATTAATCCCGTCACGCTAAAATATTCCCCACGATGGCGTCAGCGGGTACATGACCAAGGTGATTGCTGTGGGCGAATAACTAGTCGCCTAGTCTGTCTACATAAAAAGTTAAATGGTACATAAATAGGTACGTCATACATACGTACACATCTACCTACCTATTTCCAAATGTCACCATTCTAAAACAGTCCTAAAACACGTCTACCATCCTATCATGCACAGACACAGCGCAATATATGTGCAGAGTGCAGAGTTGTGACAGAGTTATAGTCTCTTACTCCATAGAAAACGTACAGTTATTAAACACTATACGAACAGAAGTGTCGTATGGGTAAATGGAAAACTCTATAACAAGTGAATTTTATGAAATTTATGAATAACAATTATTTAATGAAATTATCTGCTGCTGTGGAGTGCGTTTTCTAAGGATGGAAGATTGAGTTGGATGTCGAGAGACGGGTAGCAGCTGGCAATAAAGTGAACAGTGCTATGTCTGCATTAGTAGGCAGTGTGTATATATGTATTGTATTTAACTCCACCAAAATAGCCATCTACAATGCGGTGTTGATGCCGAATTTATTGTACGGTAGTGGGGCCAGGATATGCCTGAAATCAAATGAAAGTGAGATAAATGCAGTAGAAATGCGTTCCCTTAGAAATACGTGCAGTGTAGCCCTTGTGAACAAAATAAGTAATAAAGAGATACGCAGTGTAACAGGGTCGGACTATAGTGTTATCGTAAAAACGAAGAAAGGAATATTTATGTTTGGGCACATAGAAAAAATGAGTGATGAAAAACTGACCAAGAAAATCTACACAGCGCAAGTGAATGGTTGCCAAGAAGCCAAGGTTGATTTATGAAGATCGAAAAGCCAAAATGTTAGCTAACGGAAATTTCAAAAGCAATCGCATACATAGGTGAAAATGTGTGAGGATAACGATGAGATTTGGGCAGGCGAAAGAAGCATGTAAAGATCGCTAAGCTTGGCGCTCTTCTCTCTGACTACCCCGTTAGGGACACTATTAATTTGTACATATTATGTATGTATTAATTTGTACATATTATGTAATTAATACAGTAGTTAACAAGAAGCTAATTAAAAGTTTTTACAGATAGTTAACTATGGTAATATTGGAAATGGTAACAAATGGAATAATTATTATTTTTATTAATATTGTATATTAATAAAATTAATATATATTTAATTAATATATATATTTAATAAAGTTTATATAATTTATTTATGTATCGTATGTTTACATGTATTTATTACTTATAGTAATAATATACAGTATGTAATATAATATAGTACATAATATAATATAGTTATATTAAATGCTATATATTGGGTGAATTTAAAAATACTAATAACCTCTTAGTATTTTGTACTAAATATTATCCCCAATAACTTTTGTTCTACGACTAAAAATTCATGTTTTTTCTTTTATATAAATATACCAATCTACCCAATCGCTAAAGCGGCACACGCACAGCGCGATGCGCTTGCACTGTACCATTGGAATACGTAAACAGAATAATTACGTTTCAGAGAGTACAACAAAACTTAACAAATATGTTTTGAGGAACGTATTAAATTTTGAGAAGAGTCGTAGAACAAAAGTTATTACTTAGATATGATGACAGAAATTTTGCACTAAGTGGTATTAGTATTTTTCAATTCACCTTGTATTATAATTATTGTATTGTATTATATTATAACTGTATTATATTATAACTGTATTATATTATAACTGTATTATATTATAACTATTGTATTATAACCTTGTATTATACTTACATGAATAATACAATAAAAAATAAAAAATTTGATCAAATCTTGAGCCAGTGGAATACAGCTCTTTGTAGGTATCCACTGATTACCACAATTTTATTAAGTAATACCCTACCTACTTAACAACTTATTAACAAAATAAATATTAAATATATGATTTTTTTCATTACAAATATCTGGCTTGGACAGTACGGTATTACGGTATTAATCGTTCTACAGTTTAAGAGATAATAATGTTATGTTTCGTCATTACATTCTCAAACAAGAGATAATTTTATCAGAGCAAACTTGCTTGGATAATAAAGTTGTTTGGCATCAAGGTTACGATTGTTACAACAAATGTTCATATTATACTTAGACTTGAGGAAACTGGAGTTCTGTACCCTCAATTTACTCGAGCGTTTTTGTACAGAAGGTACACTTGAATAAGTTTAAACGGATATTACCTATCCATTACGTAAGTTCATTTAACTTTTTATCATTACTTAAAATAATAAAAAGCGTGGAGTGTTACTTGCTCAAACGCCTAAAGTAGGTACATAACATATACATAATAAGGAAATACATAATAGATATTTACACACAAATGATACACAGTATTTTACCAATCGACCCTAGCAATCGACTCATACGTGTTATTTTTGTGTTCCGTTTGTCTGTTTTTCTGTCACAGTAATTGCTCTGAGCTGCTAGACTTAAACAGCTGAAAAGAACAGCTTACTGAAGTAAATAGTGGCCCAAAAAGCACCAAAGCAAGACTTTCGAGGATTAGTTTTGGAAGTTTAAATAGAAACCTTACAAAAATTTGAGTCATCGTTGGGGGAATCACATCAAAGCTTTTCAAATCACGAATTGAAACGAATTGTTTAACACGCTTAGATTAAAAAAGTAATATAAACATTTCTGCATTTTTTTGCAACTAAATTATGTTAGAACAGTTTGTGTTACTAAGTGAAATCAGCGTATTGTGCAAAATATTTTATTTTAATTGCAACTTTTTCACGATTTGTTGTCTTCACTCGTTTTGTATGGGAGGGTCTATCTATGTATTTTTTTTAATCTAAGTTAACACGTTACTTTTTCACTTTAAACGCTCCAAAAACATCGCTTAAAAAATCTAAAAAAAATCATGAGCTTCGATATCAAAGATCAAGAGGTTGTACATAGAAGGAAAATTATCAAGACTGCATAATGTTATATTTTACTTGTTTTAATAAATAGTAAGCTCTACGTCAAAGTTTGCTGTTTTGTACGTATATAGTTTTGCAGTGTGACTGAGTACTTGCACTTGGCCGGTATATTACCGTAATTTATATAAATGGGGCTTAGAAAATTAAGAAATATAAATTACGAACTATTCAGAGGGCAGATAATTATTAAATAAATAATTTACTGCCTTTTAAAAGTAGGTTCCAGCTAATTATTTTTTTTGTTGCTACCATGTTGTTACACACTTTTAATAATACTTACTTCGTGCTGGTTAGATATCATCAAGCTTTCAGTGACCAACAGATTTCAAATATAATGTATTTAGCTGCAAAGTGCTTAAAATTCTTTCACATATAAAAGTGTTAGAATGACTACATCTATTTCCATGGCCTAAACTCTCTCAACAACTGCAGCTTTTAAAACAAAAAAAACCGCATGTATATATTCGGTCCTTTTCGTCAATTTGGGAACTAAGATGCTACACACAGGCTACAGATTCATTGACACAAACAGACAGTCTTCGAATTTATAACAACCCTCTTTATGTATCCGATCGCGTCATACGGTGGGCATATTAATCTCATATACGTAATACTTTCACCTATCACGTGAACAATATAGTTCATGTGTGGATGGTAGTACTTTAGTGTAGGAATAATTGATTATAGAAAAACATTGATGTTGACTTCGATGTAAATACATATATGCTCAAGTCCTCAACTATCGACATCCGACGAACATTGCACCATTATTTACTCAGTGCATTGCACCTTTTGCCTAGGTTTGCGAGTGCTATTGAAATTGCCGTTAGCTAATACTCTGGCTATTTAATGCTCATAAGTCAGTCTCTGTCTTCCTTGGCTTTTGCTACCACTCATTTTCGCTTTGTAGATTTTCTTCATCAATTTTTCTTCACTCGACGTCGTTGAAGACGAGAGTGGCGCCGCACACATTTCTAAGAGATTGCATTTCGACTGCATTGAATTTATTTTTATTCGATTAGGGTTATATCTAAGACTAAATAAGCCGAGTAAATTAGACGTGAATGCGGTAGTATGTTTTTAAACTACTTATTCATGATTTTAAACTTAATGGTGTTAAGGTCATGTCATTTGGAAAATATAATCACGAAATTTATAAAAAAGAGCTATGTAACGTATTATTACGAAATAACGAACACCTCAATAAAATGATATTAATTATTTGTCAAAAATAAGAATCTCCAACTTGGTTTAACATTCTAGATGTGTTGCTTTTACAATTTTTGAAGGAGCAATCTCACATATTCGTTCTTAGCTTTTTCAAATAGATATTAAAAAAGTTGTTCTGAAACAATGTGCACTCTAATACTCATTTGAATGCACACTTGGATCGGACGTTTTTGGAGTGTTGATTGTGTATCTAGTTTTTTATTTGTGATCGAAGAGAATAAATTAATATTGTGCATAACGACTACGGAAGTCTTCATTGTACATAATCCAACACGCACTTGGCCGATTTTTTATTTTGACCTTATTAAGGAATAAATAAATAATTATACTTATTAGTAAGTAAATTAATAACCGATAATCTTTATAAATCTTTATAACCAAAACGCGCAGTACATTTTTTATCAGTCATGTTCATGACAGCTATAGTATGCACGATATGTGGGCAAATATATATCATATAGAATAGGTACCTACTATACTACTATACGTAGGTACGCAAAAAAATATTTTGTGACACCTACTGACAACACTTTTAACAATATATTGATGCCAAATATGCCCAGTAGGTTCCCAAAAAAATATTTTCAAAAGGTTCCCAAAAATATTTTCATGATTTTATTCTTAAAAAAGTAATTAGCTACTTACATAATTTATCAAGAATTCAAGGTTGCCCATCGTTTTCTTTAAAATTGTAAATTAATATTAACAAAAGGAAGTCTTTTCGACCAAACGCTTTTCTGAGATTAAACAACGCATTCTTTTTAGTAATTTACAAAAATCTAATATTGTGTGATCCTGTGGTTTAGCTTATTTTAGTCAACAGACGGCAGTGTTACTTTTTTCACGTTTTATAATACGACTTAAATACAAGTAAAGAAAGAACCACAATTATTTAAAATAATTAAAAACGTTGAATAATATGATACATATTCGACATGTAATATGTACATTGTACATAAATAAAATTTGTATTTATAAATTTCTGAAAAAATGAAACCGAAATCCTTAAAATTAAATTATCCATTGATATTCGTATCTGTAGTTAAAAGTAAAATTTCAGATAATTCTATAATGCAGATCATTTCATCTTATTCTGTCCTAGATAACACAATTCAACATCATTAGTAAAGCGTTAAATTAATGGGTAATCTCTTTTTAGACCTAAGTCACTATTTCTGTGCTAACTTACTAATATTAAATATATCTATACTTAAACCACCCTAACAATTCAAAAATTATCAGCCCACGTACTTACGTTTATTTAATAGGTATTAATCTGTATTAATTTAATAAATCTTACTCACTTTCTTCTACTAACAACCTCTTTGTCTTGTAATTTCTTGTACACATACTTCCATGGATCGTCACGTGTTATTTTATCCATTTTCATAAATTATGTACACTAAAAATAACACGGTATACTTAATATTTAATAACAATTCAACTGAGGTTATAAATATTGCAACGGTTGCAAAATGATACAAGCAACGTGATTTTCAGGCTTCGCATAACGTGATGCATTAGTGACTGGCTGACTGAACTGTATACCAACGTTTCAAGCTTTGTTTGTTTGAGGTTTACCTACTCATGTTTTTTAGAGATCTCAAGGTTGCTTTACGGAAACCTTTTTGCTATATAGTTATCGTTATATCACTATAATTACAATACAATAAGGAGTATTAAAATATTAATTGACATTTCCCACGATATTCGCCAACACCTAACACCTTATAATATATCAAAGAAAAACATTTACAAATTACAACAAACAAAATGTAAGATGTGGGACTACAATTAAATCATGAAATATACTAACTCAATACCATGTAAGGGGTGTAATGTAAACTGTAGATTTTAATCAATACTAAAAAATATTAGAAAGACCATATTTCAGACGTCTGTTCTCCTTTTCTTTCTACGACAACAGCACTCACCAAGGCACACACTATCACACTAATAACTGACGCATAGCTGACGCATGCGTAACAAGTTCGTACACCAGCCAAACACAAGAATTGAATTGAATGAAGAAAATACTAAGTATAAGAATTATTTATTGATGAACGATGGCAATTGCAATATGCAACTCACTCGCATGTTAATTTGGGAATTCCAGTTATCATTTTCCTGTAGTTTTGAGTATTGAATCATAAACGAAATATAAGCTTGCATAAAATTAAATACGTAGCATACCTAGGGGAAAATGTGTGAGGAGAATGATGAAATTTGAGGAAGCGAAAGAAGTATGTAAGAACCGTGACGCTTGGCGCTCCGTCCTTTCTGACTACCCCGTTAGGGATACAGCGTGAGGATATATATGTATGTATAAAATTAAATATATAGTATTAGAAAAATTACATGGCAACAAATTTTCAGAAATTATGTAAAATCGAAACTAGTGTACTTTTCTAAAAGTTTCTAATGCGCAAAATTTTTTACGTTTTTAAGAAATTCCATAGAAAATTGGAAAGAAGCTTGTTTTTCTGTACATACTTTTTTTGCCTTCTGAGAAATCGATAGTTGAAGTTTATGATTAAGGCATATTTGTGGAACCCACTAATCTAACAAACTCAATTTTTCTTCTACACATACTCGTAACGTTTTCTTGTAGAGCATGCATTTTTTGAGGATTGTTACTGTAAACTTTTGATTTCACGTATCCCTACAAAAAAAGACACAAGGTGACAAGTGTAGCGATCGAGACGAGCAGGGTATTTCATTACATTTGCTTATTAATTTTCTTAAAAACGTCGCCCTCGACTTGTCCACAGAGTCCCTAGCAGTGTGTGGAGTTATTCCGTTTTGTTGAAAATGTGTTCTGTTATTGTATCCAATTCATTGGATAAACTAAAAACACACACTTGAACACTCGCATTAACGGTAACAAAAAGAGGTCAATCATATAGCAATAAACTGCAGAATTTCGTAATTTCCTTCTGGTTAAAAAATTATTATAAGAGCCGATTAGCTCTCGAACGGAAGTTGCGCAACGAACTTTTGGGAAATGTAAAGTTTTTGGTGGCGTTCTCAGGGGTTTTAGAGCCAGTAATCGTGTGTTCTATTAGTTTACATAGCTGTCGATAAGGAAATTCCCTTCATCACCTAACAGTATGTTTCGAAGTGTCCTTTGAGTTCGAAAGCGTTGAAACATCGTTCTGCGTAATATGTCTTTCGTAATCATCGTCATTAGGTTGTTACACAATTTGCATTTTTTTTAAATGAAGTTTTTGTGTCTTTTCAAATCCACATGTACAGTTAACTTTTTGATGCCTGTAGTGGTTGCGATCTTCCTCATTGATTATTTTGGATTTCTAAGGATTTTCTTATCGCACTTAAACCACATTTTTCGGTGTCGCTGCTGACGTTGATTTACCTGGAGTTGTTCTACTAATAATTGTCCCTTCTTACCTTTATACCCATGACCAGATCAATTGTGTGTTTTGATCATCGTTTAGGCCACTGGTTCCCAAACTTATTTTGTCTACTGAGTCGAGAGCTCATGCAGTCGTTGTCTAAGATGCCTCCTAGCTAAATGAAATTACAAATCACCCCCCAGGCCTCTACACAACGCCCCCATTTTTTTTCTGGGTCTCTTACCGCCCCCCTTTAGGCCTGCAGCGCCCACAAGGGGGCGTTATCGCCCACTTTGGGAATGGCTGGTTTAGGCGAATATCAAAGTAAGTACAAACAGCATGGTGAGCACGAACTAACGATTCGTAACACTATAAATATTGCTCAACTGCAAAAGCGTGGTGCGATTCCGACCAATGATTCATACTTACTGGTAACTCCGCAAAAAATATGTAACAAATGCGAACCATTTACAACTTGAAAAATTGTCGCTGCATAGTAGACACCATTTGTTAAAACAAAAATACAAAGGAGTTACATTAGACATTATACAAATGACATGGAATTTACTTTTCATAACAATTTTTTTTTTAATATTACGCTGCAAAATTTAAGAATTAAAATAACACATATAGTAATTTACTACTTACATAATTTATATAACTAAAATATTAAATTACACGAAATAATAATATGTACGGCCAGCTACAAAAATTTGTAGTCTCAATAAATTATGACATCATGACAATGTGACGAAATCTTATAATTTTTAGCTATCTTTTTAGCCGCCGAAATGTCAAACTTATTAATCGATCCGTGTTTCGCCTCTTAATGAAGCGTCCTCTGGATATTCCACAGATCAGATTCAGTCATCTAGCCAGCATTATACTGAATCCAACGGGAAAAGAATCGTTAGAATCTATTCATGGACAAAGAAGTTATGCCCGAACATATACGTCTACATAATTTTGACGAATTGATAACTTAACTCCTTTTCTTGTAGTCGGTTAAAATAAAACTGGGAGGACTTGAAAAACTATCTACAGCTGAAACTGTAGAGGTGACTAAATGGTTATAGTACAGCATCGATCATTACTACTTTGATAAACGTTTTAAATAAAACATTTCGTAAAAAAAATTAGATCACCCGAGTTAATAATGACACACGAAACATGACGGTATGTATAAATATAATCGAGATAATTACCCAACGCTTTATTTAGGCTGTGACAAATGAATTCTCATCAGAGACTTGCATAGATTATACTCGTATTGTTTGTCGTAGGTACAAGTAACGATTCTCAAAATGCTGTTGTCATGGTCAATTCATGTAAGTGGTCAACTGATAAAAACGTGGATATCGTCTAGGTAAGCACATCGAATAAAACAAAAAAATCTTTGTTCCAATCGTATAAAAAGGAAGCAAAGTCATAACTTAAAAATACCTAATTCGACATATCGAATTTTGTATTTTTCATTGCTTTGATTTTATTTCATTGTTTTTAAATTTTTACATAATACCTACTTAACATATGTCATTTTATTTCTTTTCCATGCTGGTCTGAGAGAGAAAAAAAATAGAAATGTCCAGCTGCTATCTTCTTGTGCACAACATGAAAGTCCGCCAAGGGATAAAGCTTATTTTAGGGAATTTGTATAGGGGATTGGCTAGCCAGCCTATCACTATATTGTTTCACTCTGATATAAATGATTAAAGCAAAAGTATATCTACTTCATCTTTGTCAGTTCCTATCCCGCTTCTTATTTTCACCGAAAAATTTCAGTCGTCGTCACACGGTAAAACTAAATTGAAAGATTGAATGGACTTTATAACTCTCCAAAGAACTCTCTTGGAGAATATCAAGAAATATTTAAAAAACAATTAAATTAACATGTAGGTAAAGTAGCTATACACTTTGGTGCTAAGCCTTGGTGTAAACAGCCATCAAGAGATCACCTACTTTTAAATTTTTAAATTTCTATGATAACTTATTATTATTACTTCGTATACTGCCTGCAAACATTTGTTATATTTTAAAGTATGTATGTATTGATTCATTTTTTTTTTGTGTTTCCATAATCATTACTTAGTACAACATACACTACACAATTATGAACATCATTGAAATGTTAGTTAGCAAGTGTCCGTTGCGAAACCACCACAGTATAAAATGAACAAAGGTTCTTTAAAACAAGGCGACCACGCGGAACGACAGTAAACTTCTTCTTGTAGTAGAGTAGCCATAAATTTAGAGTTTTAAGAGAATAAATAAATGAACTGGAATGGAAGAACTGCTTCATTATCATTACTTACAAATAATATCATTGTAATACACAAGATATTCACATGTCTACAATACTTATACTTACAATTTTTTATTGGAAAAATTATTTGAAAAGTAATTTTGATACAATTTATTTTAAGACAGTTAACTGTGTTCAAAAAATTTAGTAATGTAAACTATACCAAGATAAAAAAGTTACAAAAAAGTTGTCATATTTTTACAAAATAATTAGATAATAATATAAATAATTAATTAAGAAACAAATAGATAACAGAGCTAATAATAAGTCGAATTACCTTGTTACCTTGTGTAAAACTTAAAAACCTAAGAAATTAACGAAATCTATTAATTAATTAAGAATCTATCCATATAGAGTTAGACTAGAACTTTATCTAACCTGGCGCGCCTTCCGCCTCTAGATATCCTGGCGGAGATGGACGCGAGGGTGTAGTCCGTCTCTCCAGTGGGCACAGATAGTTGGCTACTTCGATCAGTACCTGAATGGGATACGATGGGAAAAAAGGTACGGTGTTATCATTGGTGCGAGATCCAGGACAGCGCCCGGCATTCGCTGAAGAAGTGCCCTGCGTGGGTCTCCTAGGGCCAAGGCCTGATCCACCACCAGATTGGGTAAGATCTGTCTCGGCCCAGCGTAGTAGCGGTTGTGTTAGTAGACGAAGAGTCGTGGAAGGTCATGTCCACCTTCTGTGAGGTTGTATAGGTGTAGAAGGCAGACGCCGAGCGGAAGCAGGAGAGGGTTGATCCCGCTCAGAGACGACGACGCTAGGACGATGGCATCATATGCAAAGGACCTTGTAAGCCTTGTAACCCAGGCCCGAGAATAAGGCTTTGATATTTCTCGCCTGTAGTGAGAAGCGACTAAAGAAGCTAAAGGGGACTAAAAGGGGCTTCGGGGTCGCGGCCAATCGGAGTGAGAGCACCGATCATCACACATGACCCCGAGGAGGATGAAAGCCCGTGTGATCCGCGCTTTTGAAGCAATGCAAGGGTGCCTTCCCGAGTGCTTCGGCACAGCACGAGAAGTGCTCCGGTTGCGTTCCGTATGAAATCACACAGCCCCTCGACAATGTGCCGACAGGAATGCACGGGGACTCTTTTTCCATCAATCTAATTGCAAGATACATGACAAACTCTCTCTCTCTCTTTACTCTAGCTAACTATCCATCAATGCTTATTCGTAGGTATAGGTAAGTGTAGACAAATATGTAGATACTCATTTACCGGTAAATATTAATGTCTAGGGTATGTTGAAACGTATTTGTCATATAATTTATCATCTTTGTATCAATGCTCAAGTATACTTGATCAAGCCCGTCCAATTTCCAAAAAACGGAAGTTGCATCAAATCAAAATTGATTGTGTGTGGCGTTCTAATTTACATGATCAACATGAATTAAATCAATTTTTGATTCTGCCGGTTTGATCGAGCCACGCGTCGTCCCTCAAACTTGATCGTGAGTGGCGGCATTCTGCTTTTTCGTCAGTCGTTCAATTTCAAACTTTTTGTCAGTGACGTTTGTGTCATGTCTCAGCGACGCACATACCGCGAAGTGTGTCTCGATAAATTTCTGTGTGACAAAGTCAATGACTGCAGCCGTAAATAGCTTGTACAGAAGGACGAGTGAAGAAATGGAATGGATTTTTTGAGCTTTAAGCTATATATATAGCTATGGATATGTCATCGTATGATTGTGAACACCGTTAGTTTATAATCTATCTTGCGAAATTGAAGACTGTCGATAAATTATGAACTGTAGCCATACGGCTTACAATACAACGTATTAATTTTCGATAGTTTCTATAATCTATATATAATCTATCCCTGTCAAACCGTCAAATTGTGAACAAGAAACTGAAGTAGGTACAGTTACTTCAGCAATAGTTGTTGCATGTTGCAGCAAGCAGCAACAACCCACACAAGAAGGTAATAAGGGAGTAAGGGAAGAAAGGTACACCGGCTCGTTCTTAAAATACGTACCTACTTATAATATTAAAAAATTACCTACTCCATCAGTTGTTATAATTAATGTGATTCACGGTCACTTAGATCTAAAAATCCAAAATCTATTATGGTATTACAAATCGTGGATATCATAATACAGTAACAATAATAATATTACACAACTATGCTGCTATACTCGTGACTAAAAACAGTAAAGAGTCGATGACCAACTTGAAGGTCACCATGAAAAAAAATCCACGAATTTAAAGTACCTATGTATTTTGATTGTAATGATACTTTCCATGCAGTAAATTTAACGAAATCCCTTAAGGCGACGCTTTGATATACAATAATTTAATCTAAAATAGACCTTCTGTTCTATGCAAACGTGCGCGCTAGCTTACGAAAAATACGAATAAACAGTTATTTTCGTTTATTTTAAAAACTACAATAAATTTAAAAAAATTCAACTGTCATTTTGAAAAATATACAGAAAATTTTGAAATATAAATCGGTCCCGTTGCTCCGATAAATGTAAATCTCTGTTTTAAAAGAGGTTTCTTTAATATTTTTTTTGTGCTACAAAAGTTAACCAACCGTGTATCGCAACTGTCAAAATGACGTCAATGAAATGAAGAATCAGGATACCAAATATCACTGTCATACGTTTTGTAGTTCTTAAATCATTATTGGAAAACAAATATTTTATGCTTCCAATGTTTTTGAACAGAGCCACCAACTTATTATAACCGCATATGAAATTAATATATTTTTCTACTACATTTCTATAAAATACAGCATTAATTACAATACAAAATAAAACGTATTTTTTTCGCATTTTTTCAGATTCGTACATAACAAAAATCAATTTAATTTGTTTTAAAAGGTTGTACAGTTCTTAGTTCAGTTATTCGAAAATGAGAGTGGATTTGGTGTAATTCCTGGAACTAAAAATACTTACTGGCATCCCTGTATTAGATAAACCTAAAAGTTACGAAAAAAAATTACACATTCTGCCATTTCCGATTCGGGGTGAACATAATAGCATCAAGGCCCAACAAAATCACACATAAGCTTGTTTAAGTTAGACTCAGCCTTTGTTAAGTTTAAATATTATTAATGATCTCTAAATGAAACAGTCACAATTATTACAAAAATAAGAATGTTTTTCCAATATAGCAACTCCAATACATTTTTAAAAAACGAAGGGCTGAAAAACTGTAATAATAATTTTCCAGCGCTTAATACATAGATGTTTCAATATGAAACACGAAAACAATGACGTACTCGTAAACAGGGGCAGCCCGTTCATATACTCGTAGGCGAACTAGGCGACAGCCAGGGCGTTCGTAAAGGGGGCCGGCAATTGGCGGCATCGAAATTGAAACAAATATATGGTTAAAGTCAACAATTTTGTCCTCTCGACGCAAAGAAGGAAGGTATATACTCTCTTCGTTATGTAATATAATAAATAAGAACTCCAACTTTTTGATTAAAAATTACCACGAATTTCGTTAAAAGGGCGCCGTTCCAGTCTTTCGCCTAGGACGCCAGGAATTATCGCGTCGGCTCTAAACGTAAAATATAATAGTTTTTAATCTTTAAGCTCAAGGCCTACCAGTTACCTCGATCGACTCAGATTGAAAGCGTGTGAGTTTATGTACTCTAGTCAGTTTAATCACGACAGCCGCGCTCTAACCATATAATCAGTTTGTATTATAAGGGATGCATTTAATTAAAAAAATGCTATTAATTGCTACGTACAAATATAACTTCATACAATTAAATGTTACTCCTTCATTAAAAAATATTACTGTATAAACGCTATTAAATATTAAATAATCATAGCCAATGAAAAAAAATGGGAATCATTTAAATTTTAAATTATTATATTGTGCTATGACATTTAATAAAATTGTCTATAAAATAAATGAATAAACTTGACAAACCATCAAGCTGTCATCCTTATAATGATATCTGCCATGAAGTTTACGAACGTTTCGCGACACTCCGAACTTGGCTACCGCTGACAGAATTAGTTTTTTAACCTACTTCAAAAAAGGAGGAGGTTCTATGTTCGTTTGGATATTTTTTTTTATGTATGTTTACCGATAACTTCGTCAATTGTGAACTAATTTCGAAAGTTTTTTTTGTGTTTGAAAGAGTATACTTTCGAGGTGGTCCTATTTAAATTTCACCAGTATTGGAGCTTGGATTTCAAAGATGCACCAAATAATACCAATTAACGAGAACTGCTTGTAACCTTTATTTATATTGATGATTCTCTTGTATGTCGCTGCGCTCCAGTCTTAGATAGAAGTTAATTGTAGACCTGCCCTAAACATTTATTTAGGCCAAGATCACTCAAAAGATAGAAATAATAAAAACTTAGGAAAAAATTTTAACCGCCTTCAAAAAAAAACACTTAAAAGTACAAAATAACTATCCTTTACTAATCAAAACCCAATTACAATAAAAATAAATTTTTTTGATAGATGACTTTCGAACAGTTAAAAAGAAATCTGACACGGAAGTCGATTTTGAGTAGAAAAGTTTCGCTATCTGCAATTGCGGCAGCTAAGTTCGAACCTTCGTGTCGTGTCGGGAGACATGCCTACCTACGCATTCTCATTCGTTTATTAGTTTTTGTTAGTCCAATAGTTGTCAAAA
Source organism: Zeuzera pyrina (assembly GCA_907165235.1). Lineage (NCBI taxonomy): Eukaryota > Metazoa > Arthropoda > Insecta > Lepidoptera > Cossidae > Zeuzera > Zeuzera pyrina. Next base: position 12,816,204 of record OU015630.1, read on the forward strand.
TAAATGACTAAAAAAACTAAAAAGCTCTAAAAGAAACAGATTGTATACAATACTAACTTATTACATTACTTGTGTTTTTTTTTGTACTTTTGGGATTTTTAAAGTATAATAATGATAATAAGAAGCATAAACAAAGTTTTATCGTGAAAACTATTAATTTTGAATTTTACCATATTTAGTGGATAAAAATAATAAATTAATTGCGGAGACTATTAATTTTAAAGTACCAAAATATCAAAAGTAGCAATTTTTTTGCGAGAACGATTATTTTTTAAATACAAAATTACTAATTCTCTCTCTCGTGTTGCTCCTCTATATATGATGTATATCATATATCCCGTATTATAATAGCTATTACCGTGTATTTTTTACACACATAATAAGTATCACATAATAAGTGTATGTATGTATAAATATAGATACATATTACGTATTAAACACTACAATTGTAAACATCTATGGTTCTATGGTAACCGCATCTAAGATCTAAGTACTGTAAATAGGTAAACATCATGTTATACCAACATGATCAACATGCATTATGCTTAGGTATACTAATAAGTAAGCAAGGTAAATAACATGTAACTATGTAGTAAGACGTCGTCGGATACAACATAATTTGTGATCAACAGCTAAATTATAATTAATTATGTTTTTATTATGTAGCAAATACAAACCGAAGTTTTTACTACATGCAGTTCTGAAGAATTATGTATTATCATTGACCACACAAAAAATTTGATTAACAGCGCCATCTTTCGGTTGAACGGTTTACTTCGAACACAACCCGGTAACTAAATCGTGGTGTAAATGTATAAATGCGCGCTTTACGACCTTAGTAAAGTAAAAACATTTGGAATTTGGAACACATCCGTGACGTGACGCGATCAAAGTTAGTTGTGGTTACGCCTGCAATACATTTTATATGACCTGCAACACATCAGTCGAAATTACGTCGCATTGCAACGTCCATTATATGTATTATCTAATGTTGCAACGTAAGCCAAACGTTCAGTTAGACCAGCCATTCCCAAAGTGGGCGATAACGCCCCCTTGTGGGCGCTGCAGGCCTAAAGGGACCTAAAGGGCCTAAAGGCCTAAAGGGGTAAGAGACCCAGAAAAAAAATAGCGGCGTTGTGTAGAGGCCTGGGGGGTGATTTGTAATTTCATTTAGCTAGGAGGCATCTTAGACAACGACTGCATAAGCTCTCGACTCAGTAGACAAAATAAGTTTGGGAACCAGTGAGTTAGACGAAGGTTCACACTGCAGTAAACATAAAGTACCATGTAACATTTCATATGCAAATATAATCACATAGTATAAACACAGCGTAAGAAAAAAATTATACAAACAGTGGACGATCGCCTTTGATGTTTGTGCCAATGCCAACATCGCAAGACCATTTCTGCCATTGACCTACCGCAATGCACTGCGATTGTAGTATAGAGCTATAATAGATATTAAATATTATTAGGTAGGTATGATATTAAATATTATGAGAATATATAAAAGTCCTTTAGAATTGTTAAAAATAACTAAAACATATACTAGCTATAAAAAAATGTAATGCTTTTAAAATCATTTTAAAATTGATAAAATTGACGATTAAAATATTATAACGCTATAAAAAATACCAGTAGGTACCTTTTACCTATCTAGATATAGCATGAACTTACCATCTGCTCGCCCCATTAGCTACATAATATCGTGAGAATATTTGCGCATGTATTTTAGACAAATACAATTTATTATTTTAGGAGAGAGAGTTCATTGTCATAGTCATCATCACACACTACTGAAATATTTTGTAATTTTGAAATAGTATAAGGCCGGCACCAAACTGTAACGCGTAACGCGCATATTATTAAAAAATGTATTTATTTACGAATTGTGCGTCACAGGTTTCTACCTAGTGCACAGTTCAAAAACCAGCATAATGATACTGATGTGAATTTATATTGAATTATACATTTCTTTCTTTCTTTCTATACATTGTCGTAACTTTCCAAATCAAATTCTCAAAATTATTGTATATATTACGTATACAAACTTCTGTTGTCAGCCTGATAAAAACATCTGCCTGTGATTTATGATTATGACTGAAGTAAAAAAAAATTAGTGTGAATACTACTAATTTTATAGTAAATAGTAGAATATTGTGCAGAATTATTAATTCTGTTGCTCATTTAAATATGATTACCTCGATAAATAGGTTGGGGCCCAGGTATCTAAGTAAGCGTTCGTGGTAAGCATTTCCAATTGTATTGTACACAAGCCGTTTCCCGCCCGCTTCGCTGGGCGTAAGTGAAAATTTTGTAAATAATAGTACATTTTTGTTTGAAAAATGGTGATGGGTCTATAAAATTGAAAAAATGAATAGACAAACTATCTATAAACGATTCCGCATCGAATGGTCGTGGTCCCATGTCGATCCGTTCAGTAGTTTTAACGTGATTGACGCACAAAGAAAACATAACTTCATTACATATATATATGGATTGTATGATTGCATGGCAATTTTTAATTAGAAAATGTAGCAAGTTCAAATAAACATTAATCATTATGGATTAATTAGATTTAAGCACTTATAATCTAGGTATATCTGTAGGTACTCTAACTACCTAAATACAAATAAATAAAATTGTAGTGTCGGTCTGTGACTTTAAAATAAAGGATTTTTCTTATATTACACTCATATGATTGTTTGTGTGTTACCAAAACCCAAACACACATTTATAAAATTATTGTCTGTCTGTTTATTTGCTTGTCTGGAGTCCGGGCTAATCTCCAAAACGTCTGAACCAAGTTTGACAGAAATTCATTGGCAATAAGAGAACTTTTCAAAGAGTGCCTAATATAGGCTACTTTTCAACCCGGAAAATACTAAAATTAACACAAATGAAACCGCGAGGCACACCTAGACATAAAAATATGTAAATAACCAATAATTCAATAATAAAGCAATCATTAGTCATAACACCAATTATAATCGTATAACATATCTAACGTTATCAAATGCAAAACAACTTAGAAAATGTAGTAAGTATCAATAGCCATCCGTTATCGCACAGAAAATAGATATCCCATACTTCAATTCCATAGATCCATACGGCCCATGCTTATATAATTAATTACTGTTGGCGCATTTCTTATGTCTTGAATTTGGATTTTATTGCAACTCTTTTAAAAAAAATTACACGACCGTGTTAAATCGTTGAAATTGTGCCAAAAGCAAAATTGTAACAGGTGTTAATTACCTATCATGACATAAAATAACAGTAAACTCACCTAGTTTTTCGAGATTGTGACCTCTTCCCACGCCAACGAAGTAGACAATCAAAATTTGCTTTTCGAAATGGTGCTTTCAAAACTTTTTTCCACTTCTTTCTAGAGTCCAATGTCTTCGATGTGTCCACTGATTCACCACTGGTACTGAGACTGAGAATATCCGGTTCCGAACAACCCTTTCTTAAACCATTCACATTGTTATAATTAATAGTATTTTTCTCGAAACACACTGATACAGAATCACCCACTGAGTACGTTTTTCTGTTAGACAAAGGTGTCGATGCAACGAAACCAGGTTTGTGTCTTAAATTTAAATTACCAGCATTACGGTCTGATATACTTAATATATCTTCGCTGATACTGTGCAATTTAGGGATTTCATTTGAAGCTAACTTGGCATTCATTATACTACCTTCTTCAAAATGTTTGCTTCTTTTAATATGATTTATGTCAACAAACACTGTTACATCCTCACAACTTTTTGCGTTGTATTTCGAAATGTTGGACTGATGTGGTATTTTGATTTCTTCTGAGGTTTTAGGTTTAGTTTCCATGCCTGCAGTCGCCAGATTATCTACACTTTTAGACAAATTGGTTCTCAATTTCTTTTGTCTTTCAGGACGTTTTGGAGGCGTTTCATAGATGTTCATAGGCAAGAAGTATTTTTCGTCTGATCTGTGGCTCGGCCTAGAGTACTTCGAAATAATTCTATTTATTTCAGCGCTATTCTTGCGTCTATTTGTATGTCGCTTGAAGTTAACTGGTTGCTGATAAGAGTCGACTACACTCGCACTCGCGACCCTTGCTGACCTCTCGCGCCACTCGGCCACTTTGTCCTCTATCACTCTTTGGAGCTCGAGCGCTCGCATCATAGGTCCTAGCTCTGGCATTTTTCCTCAATAAATACAAAATAATTTACAATATTTATATTTGGCAATTTCTTTGGCGAATTTCTTTCCTGTATATGTTTATATTCTCATTTCTCACACTTTCTTTTATCACTATTTGTGACAGTTTCTTGGACTGAAATGTATATTAGCAGTTATTAATAAGCAATTATGGAGTTCTACTTGATCACTATATCAAATTCAATAATTACATACCTGGTACCTACCTACATTTATAAGTACAGTAGACACAATGTGTCATTTAAGTATAAGTATTTACATGACAAGTATGTACATGACATTATATTTTACATACAAGATATTTATATTTAAACAAGACTTGTTATTTACAATACTACCAGCTATCGCCTGCAATTTACTCTTGTGTGGTATTTATATCGCTCCCGTGAAACGCTAGTGTGATGTTGTGGTTCCGTACAAATAAGGGATTCTCGTCAAAATTCTAAATGAATGTTGCTTAAGAAGTGATTTCGTACAAAAGACTACAGCAGCTGTATCAGAAAAAGTCCACCGATTCTGCCGTTATAGAAATTTTCGCACCATTTACTTATGATACTTTGGATTATAGTCATGATGATTCTCGATTTGTTTGACTCCATTCTACTGGCGAATCAAACTACATAATATTTACATATACACCTATATCTCATGTTTCATGAAAAATGTCTAGAACAGGTGAATGAAATTGTGTATCTGGGGAGTGCGTTTTCGAGGGATGGAAGATGTGAGTTGGATGTGGAGAGACGGGTAGCAGCTGGCAATAAAGTGAACGGTGCTCTGTCCGCATTAGTGGGTAGTGTGAATATATCTAACACTGCTAAAATGGCCATCCACAATGCGGTGTTGGTGCCAACTTTGTTGTACGGCAGTGAGGCCTGGATATGCCCGAAATCGAGTGAAAGTATGATAAATGCTGTGGAGATGCGGTCTCTCAGAAATATGTGCGGTGTCACGCTAGCGGACAGGATAAGCAATGATGAGATACGCAGTATGACAGGGTTGCACAACAGTGTTATTGTAAAAATGAAGAAAGGAATGCTTAGATGGTTCGGGCACATGGAAAGAATGAGTGATGAAAGACTGACGAAGAAAATATACAGAGCGAAAGTGAGTGGTAAAAGAAGCCAAGGAAGACCAAGGCTGACTTATGAAGATCAAATAGCCAGAGTGTTAGCAGACGGAAATGTCAAAAGCACTCGCATACCTAGGCGAAAATGTGTGAGGAGAATGATGAGATTTGAGGAAGCGAAAGAGGTGTGTAAGGACCGCGACTCCTGGCGCTCCGTCCTCTCTGACTACCCCGTTGGGGATACAGCGTGAAGTTATGTTATGTTATGTTATGTTATGTTATCTCATGTTTTACAAAGAGTAATCTAAGATCCAAAAAGTTACTGAGAAAAAAATGGCAAGCTTTAGTGTTCCACATCATTTTTTTGTAAACAAATAGATTGAAATAGTCAAATAGATCGGTACATATATCATAAATTTCTTTCCGGCTTTTAATGTAAGTGGATTAGTTTTTAGAAAATAGCCTACTGAGTGATTCGGATTCGGACCAACGGGAAGTATCTTATTCCCTCAAATAGTAATTTTAACTTGAACCAGACGTGCACCAAGTTTGCCATGACCCACAATGATTCGGATTCTGACCAACGGGGAGTACTTTACTCACCCAGCTAGCAATTTCAATTTGAACCAGGCGTGCAGCAAGTTTGGGCATGCATTGTATACACTTGCAGCAAGTTAAAGTTAGACATCCTAGTTATTACGCGACAAAGATACAATGTTGACAACGAACAGTGGTTTGTGTTGAAATTATTCAGGTACGACACTCCATCGTCGTAACTGAAGGCAATTATGTAGTAATACACAAAAGTAGATAAGTATCAAAACAAACCTAAATTTCTTAGCTACTAAAAATAATAAAAATAATGAGATTGCATCAACATTGTCAAAAACTTCAATATCATTTTTAACATAGCAGTTTTTAATCAATAATGTCTAGTATTGCCTCGTCATAATTGACTTGGTATTTACAGTCAAAGAAAAATCGATCCTGCAGCAACTTGACATTGTTTGGGCCCTGAGACCAGACCGATGCTGTGTCGCTTTAAACACTTACACATATTTTTCGATATCATTTTGTCCGTTTTTTGTAACACTACTCAAACAATCAATATGAAACAGCGCAGCAACAGATTCATACTCATACACATACTACACATGCCTAATTGTGGATAATAGCCACATTAGGTACCCGTATTAGGTTATTGTACTTGGTTAATTAAATTATAGTCCAGGCTTTATTAAGCGAAATAGGTGCCTATATACCCTTGGTACATAGTTATAACATTTGTGGGCATAAGATCACAACAGTCATCATATAAGTAACTACACTATGTATCTATATAGCTAAGCACTAAATATAATATGTACCTACAAGCCAGACTCAAATTCACGAGTAAACCTTTGTTACAAGTTACAACTGTGTCTTTCCTGAGGATGTAAATTGCAAAGTAACAGTCAACCGAATCGCGATTTCTAATGACCACACCAAGCCAACGTCCTTCCGAGTATATGGAACAGGTACGTAGGTACTCCAATACTAAATATTCAACGTCCGTAGCTATCACCACGCCGGTAACCAGCCATTAAAAAAATAATAAACATCAAAGGATGTATCGAAATACAATACGCATCTATTTTAATTAATAAACGCACGATTTTCTGCTGAAATACATTTTCAGTTTGTATTCAGTAGATTTCAGAAAAATGAATATATCACATAGTGTTTTAAGATTCTAAGACACTATAGGGTATTTACTACCTGATATCGAAGCACTACACTACACGCTTATACAAGAGTCAAACACACTTATTTACGTCTTTATAAAAATATTGGTAATAATATACATTTCATTTTTGATAACAAATGCAAGTACAACTGTTGACGAATAAGAAGCATCCGGACTGTGATATGAACATAAGTAAGCGATATCATTTGAGAGAAGATAAGATCATTGCGAAACTAGTTTTTAAAGAAAATTTCAAGTACACAAAGTTAAAATCCATTGTTGTGTCCTTTCTTAAAATGTGATAGTTTTTGTAAGTACGTTTCATTACATAATTTTGTTCTTAGTGGTTGAATGCGTATGTAGGACTCTCTTGATCATCTTCTCTGACATACTCCACACTCGTACGTGATGTTTCATATCGTGATATAAATCGTTAGTTTTATGAAAAACCGTTCATTGTAATATTATTAATTATTAGAAATGATATTTTTAGAAGCTGGCAAAAGGCATACATGTAGCACGAATTCATGATTTTTATGAATTTTTCTTAAAACTTAAGCAAAACTTAAGTTTTGTAATAAAAAACTACACTTGGGGGTATGATCTCTGTCTGTAAAAGGCTTTTAGCTTTCAAACAAAATAAAATCGTCTTTACGCAGTATTTAATTTCTACTTTTCTATCATAAAGCATTTCTACATTTTTAGAAGCACATAATATAACAAAATTATATTTGTAAGACCAAAAGATCGCTTTAAACACTTACACATATTTTTCGATATCATTTTGTCCGTTTTTTGTAACACTACACTTATTTCACAAATAAACATTTTCGTTAAACACACGTTATTCTAAAGCGTTTTGCACGTCGACTTCAGATGGTAGAAATATGTTAGACAACTGTATGACGAACTGTGAATGTTTTGGTACGTCAAGTCGCACGTGTGTCGAGGGCACGTGCAGATTCCACAGTGAACCAAGCGTTCCAGCCCAACGCTCCTGCACTTGACTCACCATCCACTGACCTGCCCATCCTGTTGCTACAATGGAATTAATAGAGCATCCACTCCATCACACACTTGTATACCAACATAGTTACTCTCTGTTACATCATTGCAGTACATCAAAGGAAGATTATAAACATTACGAACAGCTACAATGTTCTTCATGATCAATAATTCTTAATTACGTAGCGCATGTATCTAAATGTTGATAACTATGAACTTTTCTTGCCATAATAGGCTAAATATTAAATTTAACTATAAGAAACTTAAATGAGTTCAATATTACCTAAATATATGTACTACAAAATAATATAAAGTTACATTTATTGATCGGTTTGTTGATGCAAAGCTTGAACGTAGTAGCTGCATGATAAAATGAATGTGTTGGGCTCTGGATGTAATTATTATCTACTTTACTACGTTGTTGTGGGCCACATACATACTACATATCTTCACGGTGTATCCCTAATGGGATAGTCGGAGAGGACGTAGCGCCAAGCGTCGCGGCCTTTACATAGTTCATTCGCTTCTTCAAATCTCATCATTTTCCTCGCAATGTTCGCCTTAGTATGCGAGTGCTTTTGACATTTTCGTCAGGTAACGCTCTGACTATTTGATCTTCGTAAGTCAGCCTTGGTTTTCCTTGGCTTCTTTTAGCCACTCGTTCTTCGTCAGTCTTTCATCGCTCATTATTTTATATGCTCGGACCATGGCCCAAACCATCTAAGCATTCCTTTCTTCGTTTTTACAATAACACTTGTGCTACCCTGTCATACTGTGTATCTCTCTCTTCATTGCTTATTTTGTCCGCAAGGGTGACACCGCACATGTTCTAAGAAATCGCGTTTCTACTGCATTTATCTAACTTTCACTCAATTTCAGGCTTCCACGATAAGCTTATATGGAAACAACACAGTATTAGCGAGATTGTCAAAATCGCCGACATATAAGTTTTATTTTATTTACTTAACAGACCCCAGACGTCTTACGTAAAAAACGGAAATTGTTTTTTTACTTTTTACGGATTTTGAATCCGTCGGCGGTTTCTTCATTTTTTATTTTACTTTTATATTAAGGCTTTTATGAGTAATAATTAGAACTTGTATAAATTTGGTTTTATAGCTTTTGTCAATGGTCCTTTTATTAAATGTTTATTGTAAATATTGCAATATTATAAATACTTTTTTCTAAATATCATGTTGAATAACCCCCAAACACAACGCATCTTCTTTAAGTACTTAGTTGAGGAGCTGGGTCTGACCGCATGCACTGTCTGACTGTAGCATCTATTCATCAAGTCAAGGTTATCAGTGTTATCACTTACTACGTTATTGCGGCGTCCAATATTGCAGTGTACCTAATTTGAAGTCGAGCAGACAAGTGAAAGTGTGTTAAATTTTCATTTTACAACTGAGATCCCTTCACCAAAAAGTGCTAAATATTCTTCGGATCTGCTGACCTGATCTTCATCATACATAGCTAAGTACCACCCCAGTTCAACAAACCCTTTAAAAAAAAACCCGGAATGGACTTTTTTGTTTTTTAATCGGTCCATCCGTTTAGGAACAATCGGTACAGAAAATGGAACAAGACAAACAGACACAGAGACATAGGCGTCAAACTTCTCAACAAGACCCCTCTTTTTGCATCAGCGGTTAAAAAGACATGTTTATCAATATTTAAAATTTTGGATACTGACTTTAATTACAACTTTCTATCTGGTACCTATATTATGATAGACATTGCTAGACTTATATAGTAGAAGTGTTTCCACATGGACCGGCTAGGTTCGAACTAAATTCTAATCGCGATAGAATAGTTAATTGTTTTTATCTGTTACAGCCTTACAGGGCATTGTTCGGTGCTGCGGGCGTGACAACTACTTCCGCCAAGTTCATTGTCGTGTCACCATGTCGATGTTGCACTCGTGGTAAGTGCCATAAATTCTAGAAAAGTATATTTTACAGAAATTATAGAAAGAGTAGTATTTTATGAACCATATTATAATCCGGTAATAACAGAGTAGTCAAAGAAGTAATTACAAAATAAATTCTCAAAACGAAAACATGATATTAATAATAAATATGAAATACGAAGGTCACGAATGACTGAATAGGTAGATTTTTCTAAATAGATAACGAACATTTTTAACAGACTTCACAAAAAAGGAGGTTCTCTGTTCGTCAGAATTCTTTTTTCGTAGGTATGTTCAGAGATATCTTCGCCGTTTGTGCACCGATTTTGATAATACTCACTATATTAGAAAGGGTATCGTATATGGTGGTCCCATAGGAATTTTGTTAAAAACTGATGAGGAAGCAGTTAAACAAAATAAATTCTCAACGGCTTGTATATTTTCATGATCCTTTTATTTAATGTTTCGTTCCAAATGTTAAAAAAATTTAGTTGTATACCTACCCTAGATAATTATTTATAGGACAAGGTCTCCTAAAGAGAAAAATAAAAGATTTAGTGAGAAAAAAACCGATTTCAAAATAAAAACACTTAAAACTACAAAATCATAATAATTATCCTTTACTAATGAAATTAAAATAAAATAAAAACTTCATACATTTGTATCGGTACCTACCAAATCAAAAAACAACACAAATTCTAGAAGGTAGTTTGGTAGGCTTGGTACCAATTTCAGTAACTGTATTTAATTATACTCGTATATGCACCTAGGTATTTGTATTGTCGTACTCATGATATTTATGAAGTTATTATTGAACTTGAATTTTTAATATTAAAGGATAATAATTATTTTGTAGTTTTCAGTGTTCATATTTTGAAGTCAGTTTATTTGTATACAACATCTTACAATTCTAACTAAAGGAGTCTAAACCGGATTGCACCGATCGTGGTCACGGGCAGAGGCGGATTTCCCATAAAGCCGACTAGCTCTGGGCCTAGGACGGCCAGACATTAGGGGCGGATAATTTTGGCAAAGTGAATCCATATCATCTCAGTAAATGACGGAACTGAGAAGATGGCGACTGGTACTACACGGGCTAGGGCGGCCAAGACTGCTGGTCTTCCTCTGGTCACAGGCAGACTTTTCAAACATTCTGACTGTAATTATGTATGTGAAATCATTATAACGATGTGAAACTTTACTGTTGTCTATTCAGTTAGGTACGTCACCTTTTTTTAATGTTCTGGTATTTTATTTTGATTACTAGTAGGAGTAACTACTACCTACTTATGATGCTGACTGTGCATATGTGTAATTAAGTTGTTGCTGGACACCTATAACAAAATTGCTACGTTATCGCATTAGAGCTATTGATTAAATGGCTTTTTATTATAACAATGAGGTCAAGATTCCTTAGAATAACTATGCTCTCACCAGTCACTTCAACACCTGATTAATTGCAAACTCACGCTTTCAAGGTGACCTATTTGAAGATATTCAACATTACATATTTTCAGACTCATCCGAGGCTAAGCTAAATTTGGTTTGTTGATGGCATTTGCCCCTTATGCTGCGTATACATCGGGTCTTCTGACCTAATCAAAAACATCTGAGACTGAGTCAACGAATTTCGGCTTCGCCTCATTTCCATTTCACAGTAATGCAACAGAAATAGTATCTACCAAAGATATGGCAATAAAGTGTGACTAGATTAGTAATGGACAACATGATCAGTTTTCTTTGTATCACCCACTAGTTGTTTCCAGGCACGCGTTGCTGCGGCGCACGTTAAACAAACGAACATTTAGGTACATTGTACCAGCTTATGCTAACACATCATCATTATATTAATACATGAAGCGAAATCTTCGGATCCCCTTCTAAGAATATTGCGCGCACGGAGAAGTGCGAGATTTGGCATAGTTAAAATATATAGTATATAAGATATGGCATAGTTATATGGAGAAGTCAAATTATAACATCATTGGGAGAAGTACAGAAAGCTAAACATTTTTATGAAATATGTTATGTACAAATACATAAAATTAAACAAAACGCTCATTGTTTACATTATTCTTCTTCTTTAGTTGAATGGCACCAACGCGATTTCGAATATTATCAACGTTGTTCATACTGCCAATGTAAAAAAGACTGTCAATGTCAAACTCATAACAGTTTGTGATTACATACTCCAGACCAAGAACATAATGAACGGAGCCATAATAAGCTGCGGCTTTTACCACGATGTATCACACGAATTTTCGTGTCTCTTTCTATCTCATTGAACGTAATCACGAGTAAAACAGTTAGCTATAGTAAGTATGGCAACCTCGCACTGTCGGTGTAATTCGTGTCAGCTTCTGAGTCGGTCATGAAATAATTATTTGCAAAATGCTCGTAAATCTTAAGTGTTTTGGCTAATAGTATTCACAAAAATAAAAATATGTATGTATGTAAGTAAAATATTCAGCTGTGTATCGTTGTACTGTGACCTTCCCTAGTCACGTGCTTTAATAAAAATCTAGAAACTTGGTCAACAAAAATAGGACACTGTAAGGACACGCTCTTAGAGCAAACGCTCCGTCCATTGTGATACTTGATCCAAGTCATATACTATATGTAACCTCCTTGTAACAAACAGTCGCACGGAGTAGAGATTGCCACCGAAGAGTTTATATTATAAGTTTACATTTATATTTACGGTCATTTTCATACAGTCATAGGTAATTTTTTCATATTCATATCATCGACCTATATTCATATTATTGATATTTTCCCATGTAATATAAATGTACTTGTGTATATTGAAAATTATGCTATTCACAAAATATTTTCAAAATTCACTTCATAACTTAGAAATGGGATCGGTGTTGAAACTCGGTAAGTCTACCTACATTTTATATTCATCCTCTTTATTACTACCACAATCTTGCCGCCTATGTCTCAATTGCTTAAATTGGTTTAAATTATCTTTGGGATGAACATAAGACATGGTGTATTCTACCGAAAGTCTTAAGTACCTACAATTAATGTATAATATTCGTTTCTCAGAAGTGTTCTATTGTAAAATAAATAGTATTACAGTTTTTCCTTGTTTTTGACCAATTTCAGATAGGTAGCAATACTTACTATGTCAAGTATTACTTTCATATACGTAAACACGTATTTACATAAAAAGTAAAGTAACGGTCCCACTATTTTGGAATAAAAAAGATGTAACCAATTAATTTGAAGTTACCATTATGGTATCCACTTTATTATTAAACAAAAAAAAGTTAAGTATGAAATATTTTTCAGAAACAGAAAAAAATTCCCATTGGAAAAAGGCGTGAATGTAAATGTATGCCTATATGCGAGTATATGTAATAAATTTGCTTTCAAATGTAGTGTAAGTATAGTTTCGCAATTATTTTTTTAATTCGCAATTATTTCAATATATATTATACTTTAAAGCAAAATGTAAATTATTTTTTAGAAAATGACTGCGTAGTCAGTTTCTCAAAATCAACATTTCAAAGCACGATATTTACGCATGCAGTTATGAACAAAATGTTTACGATCCTATACATTTCTTTATCTTTCCATGTTTTGATATACCAATCTGTCTATGTATATAATAATTATCAAGTACGAAGGTATGTCTCCCTATGCAATCAATAGATAACTAGTGCACGCAAGCAAGACACTCGGTCATCGACTGTCAACTAATTTTCTAATTGTCCACAACAAGAAAACAAAACAAGTATGTATTGACATTTACATGATTAGTATTCAGCTGAGGTCGCGTACGGTACCATGTGTAGTATTGTTGCTGTATTGAAGACCTCGGTCTTTGATCCCGAAGTTGATAAGGAGAAAGTAGAATTTCACTAAAATTGTGAAATCATTATGTATGCATCTTAGATTTAAAAAAAAACACAGAGATAGACCCTGTCATACAAAATGAGTGAAGACTCAAATCGAGAACGGGTTGCAATGAAAATGCAATATTTTGCACAATAAATTCATTTCCCCTAGTAACACAATCTGTTGTGACATAATTTAATTTCAAAAAAATGTGGAAATATGTATTTTATTGAATGTAACCTTTACAAACATTTAAGGAAAGCTTAATAATAATGTGTCTAGCAATCATATTAAAATCCCAAACTGTGTGCAAGACGACTGGTATCCCTAAAACCAATGTAGGAGTATTGCAATACCAATTCGTTTACCCGAAATGAGGGGTAACTTGACAAGATGATTTGTTATTAAATATTTGTTTTAAATTAGTTATGTAGTTATGTTTACTGTTGTGTGTTTATTGTTTATATATAATGTTTTACCTTCTTACAGTCTATTATTAATAAATATGAACTAAGTTGTCTCACCAGGGAGCCTAGACAAGTGCCTCAATTGTCGTAAACGCTAGTAGAATAGAATGACAAATACCGCGTGATTTCGCGTAACGACTTTAAAATTGGTTCTCAAACGTTATTAACTTTCTATAAAATCAAACGATATGTAAAGTCGTGTGAAAAGCGCCGTATAAAACGTAGCCAAATGGCACTTTTGACGAGGAATAACGCCAGCAAGCGTTTCGATTTTACGAAACGTTTGCCACTTGTCTAGACGCTCTGATATCTGTATATATATAGGTAAAGGCAAAACAATTCAGTCTTTTTCTCCTCCGTTTGTGAACGGATTTTCTTTTTTTTTTGTTTAGTAGCTATTAACGAGCTTGTGTTATCAATAAAAAAAACTTGGAGACAGTTATATTAATACGTGAAGGGAAAACTTCGGATCCCTTTTTAAGAACATTGTGCGCACGGAGGAGTGTCAGATTTGGCAACATTTTTAATAAGTACGTTATTTTATACATTACAATAAAATAAAGCTTACTAACGATAATGATAACTTAGTCTTTTGAAAGACTATATTTAATTAGAAATAAATTATACAGTTTAATATCCGAAAAAAAGTTTCGTTCCGAAGTTCTCGCTTATGTTCGCGATACGTTTCTTTTCAAAATATAAACTCAATATGAATTAAATAATTTATCAATTACATTTTTAATTAAGTTCATCATTTTCAAACATTTTAAAAACATTGTGAGCCTTCATTCTGCTTTATGAATCTCTACCCTATTTCTTCATGCTCGGTCTCGCACCTCAACTCGTTCATTAAGTATTTGGAAATACCTGTTTTGATGCATAATAATATTTAAGTACTTAAAACAAATAAAATGTAAAACTAGGTAAAAAATTGGAATATGGCATCACTGAACAAATTCTTGTCTACAGTTTATTTTAGTTTTATTTTGAAAAATAACAATTTAGAATGATGATTTAGGTGTGATTTGTTACTTCATCGGTTTTATTTGCGTTCTTTAATATAATTTTATATGATTCTGAACTAGAAATCTGAGCTAAGCTAGAATATTGGGCGTAAATACAAATAGCACGAAAATTAGGGGAATTATGTGACCGCCATTGTTAGAATAACGTGACAAGTTAATTCACTGACTTACGAATGCTTCACTTTTCGGTTCTGTTGCTCTATGTTTTTTTTTAAATTTAATGTATGCCTGTAGTCTTTAAAAATTGTAACTAAGTACTTACATAAAAATTTTCAAGTATAAGGGGTTGTGAAGTACAATTTAATAAATACAACAAAATTACAAAATTCTTATTTTTCTAATTATTTTATTATTGTTTCTAAATAGCCATAGTAGTATACTTACCTATTACTTAACTAAAATAAATAATTAATTTAATTTCATAAAAGTCTATTCTAATTCCAATGGCACGTGCTTTAATCGTCTAATAGGTAGAATTTAGGATGCCTCTAGCACGTCCTCCCTAAAACAGAAAAGTAATTAATATTAGATAAAGATAATAATGTAATATTTGAATAACAATATGTCTGCAGAATTTTAACTAAATCAAATAACTTATTAATTATTATTGACGTATTCAGCGGTAACTGTTCTACAACAACAAATAAATAATAATTATACACCTACACAAATTCTTAAGAAAGTTCTTTCCAAATTTAAAAGTGTCTAAAATACTACATAGGTACTCTAAATAATCAAAGTGAATACCTAGGTACCTAAATATAAAAATTTAAAAATCTGAAATCGACATATCCAATTTTTTTTCTTGACTTCAAAGGTATTTAAAATGTATGCTTTATTTTACAGATGCTGAAGCCTTCCGTCATTTTGCAAATGGGATACATTGACGCAACGAATTCGTTCCACGGACGGCTGGCCCAAGGATTCAGATTAGGTACGTTTCTCGTTTTATTCGTATTGGGACTACGTAGCCTTGTTAAGGTATGTGCTAGTATATTCTACTAATATGCAAAAAATGTTTAGCAATTCATGAAAATTCATGTACAAAGGCCATGAGCTATCTTTATTAAATTAATTTCAACAGTATACTGACCTGAAATAGGGTTGAAAAGCGTAGATATCATCTATGACTCGACGTACGCGACACGTGACGCCACAAGGTGGCTGCTGCCGTCCATACACAGCGATCGCTCGCTCCAGCAACTCTTGAACTGACGTCAATTCTACCACTAGAAACAACATGAAATGTATTAATAACCACATTACATCCAACTCGCTCGATTCACTCGAGAATTGAAACACGACTATACATCAATACTATTAATATTATCATCTACTGCCGGCGTCGACTTAGATCATGCAGGAGCCCTTGGGCACACTCAGTTTGAGGGTCCCTATAGAAAGCAAGAGAGAAATAAAAATCTATTAAACAAAAATGCCGATTACATAATAATCGATGTAACGTCGACTCTTTTTTCCGTTATTTTGATTTTATCTGCTTAGTTTTAAAAATGGATTAGGTTCCGATTAGAAAATATTATAGAAACCTATGAAAATAAAATAGTACAAAAAGAAGTATTTTTTAAATTGTATGGAAGTCCCGAATTTTTACAAAAAAAATGTTGTCTCATCAACTAATTAGATCGTATATACACGTACCACTTATTTACTACTTTCATCCCTCGTTATACATACACGTAGGTACCTATTTAGTGTTTTCTGGCTAGCTATAGCTCCAATCTTAGCTACATACTTTTAACCCAGTTGCGGCAGTAGGAATGTACATTTTTTTTAAATCTGATCCGTATTGGTGAAGTTATATTGACCAATCGATAAAAGTTCTGCTGAAAACCGTCAAACCGTTATTTCAAATAATAATAATAATACTCTAAACCAGCCATTCCCAAAGTGGGCGATGACGCCCCCTTGTGGGCGCTGCAGGCCTAAAGGGTAAGAGACCCAGAAAAAAAAAGGGCGTTGTGTAGAGGCCTGGTGGGTGATTTGTAATTTCATTTAGCTAGGAGGCATCTTAGACAACGACTGCATGAGCTCTCGACAGTAGACAAAATAAGTTTGGGAACCAGTGCCTAAACAATTAGATACCCGAAATTAGGGCTGTACTGAGAGTCCAACACAACGAAAGGGGATGCATCTCAATAGCACCTAGACTTCCAATTCGATTTAGAAATAATCTTTTCCTGAAGTGACCTGTCTGGGAATTGAACCCGGGGCTTGAAAACCAGCTTGCAAAGTAGTAGCTTGCACTACCATCGCGACAACTGGCCAATCTAATCCTCCTCTAACTTAAGAAACAGTATGTTATTCATAGCGTACTTTTTGAAAGAAATGCACCAATAGAATTATCTATTACTTACCCTTATTGTTTCTGAATGTGCGATCTTCGTCATCACTATTAGAGCTTCCTTCATTTTTCTTGAAAGTTATAAGTTTTGGTATAACTAGTAACATACACACTACAGCAATCATAGTCACGATCTTTTTAAATATGAGAAATTTCAAAAGTAATTTCGCAATTGTCAATATGTCCAGCTTCAAAGCAAATTTGTCTAAAAATCCTAGCACCGGCGCCGTGTAGGGAACACCATAAGTAGGTTTTAGGGGAGGACCGTAAACTGGTGGTGGTAGTGGTTTATGAATAGGTGGCCCGTAATTATAAGCGGGAGGGGAATACGTCGGTGAAGGTGGTCCATAAGTCGGAGTAGGCGGTCCATAGCTGTTGGCAGGAGGTCCATAAACTTGTGATGGAGGCCCATATGTATTCGGTGGCGCATCATATGTAATATCCGACTCGAATTTTACCGGTGTTCCGTAGTTCGAAGGAGGCAAATAGTTACTTGAAACAGATGGCTCGGACGAAAAGCTTGAAGCTGACGATGCTGAACTGAAACTACCGCTGCTGTCACTTGAGTACGAAGAAGGCGAGTAATCATAACCGGAATAACTGTCGTCACGATTCGAAATCTTCTTCTCTCCATCTTTTGCAGTGATAATTATAACTCCTTTCTTCGCCTTTTCGGCATCTATGCGAGACTTAGAATATGCATCTAAATAAGTATCAGTCTTCGTTGATTTTGTAGAATTCCCAGGGGGTCCCATTATCGCTGAAGTACACATGATGAAAGATAACACTACGATACAACGATGAAGAAGCGCCATATTCTTATAATTCACGAGCTACCGTATGAAGGAAGTTGTCTCCATCGATTGCGACTAACGAATGACAAACAACGTTGACTCTCATTTAGTTTTCACTTTTGACTTACAGTAAAAGAACCTAAATATGATAATGGAATACAATTAAATTCTCCGAGTGACCCGTGCGTTCCGCATTGCTCATTGTAAGTAGGCTTCCGCAGGCACGGCTCGCATGCTAATCGACGTTAGAGACAATCGCACGCCTCAGTGGCTAACCTTTTTGGATGAACCTCCCCAAACCATAAGACCTTTTATCGGAAAAAGAAACCTTTATTAGATCGCACTTCGCGGGTGAAAGTCTCATATCGACTTAACGACCCATCCTAGCTCCTTTCAGACGTTATAACTTATAATAGGTACTTTAAAAAATACTTTTTATTTAACATACGGTTAAAAACACAAAAATGTTTGCTTGTTAAAAAACAGTAAGTTTCTCAAGAGTTCTTTTGGATAGAAATATTAGGCTACGTTGAAAATTATTTTTCTATTGTTCTTGTATTTATTCTAAACAAAAAAGTGACTGCTTTGTAATAAATATTTCTAAACAGTTTAAATGACTTTCATTTTTTTTTTTCATGGTTTCATAGGGTAACAGTAAATAGGAGATGGGTGGCATAATGACATCGACTCAAGCCTACCGCGATAGGCTCAGTTTGAAAGAGTAGGAGAGTATGAAACGTCAAAGTAGGAGAAACGACCGCACGCATTTCTTGTAATAAAAAAAACATTAATTGACTGCAATTGAAAATAGAAGTGCTGTGTGGTAGGTTGCAATTTGCAAATCACATTCAGACAGTCGCTGTGATACTCCAAAAAAACATTACATTTCACATTTAAGATCTATTTACATAATTTTATATCGAACGTTCTAGAAAGTTTCCTTGTTAATGTAATTTTTTTACCTTCTGTTGCCTACGCATCCGGATGGTTATTCAATTTCAGTGATATACCTTCGGGTTCATCAGTCCACTGTATCGTCCGGACCCAAGTGTCTTGTCTGCGGCCAGATTCTGCCCGGCCAATTGGGTGGCGTCACGTATGGCAATGAAATCTGCAAACTAGGATGGATTGCGAGAATTCAATGAATCGTACACGTGGAGACGGCTATGCTTCACAATGAACGATCCTGACTCTTGTACATGGAGCCGCTGTAGCTGCGACGACACTGGTGGGTATAAAATGTTATATTCGTAATCTGCTGATGGCTGTGGGGGTGAAGATGCCGACGCGGAAGTTAAATCCTGCCTCGAGGCGTATGGGAGTAAATGTCAAGCCAAAATTTAATTTAGACAGCGAGATTGATATGCGACTAACAAGCTATCCCTTGGAGAGTTGCACTTTCTCATCGCTCACCAAGGCTGTTGAGGAAAATTTTTGTCAGTCCTCATTGCCGCGACTGCGTACACCCAAGTCTGTGGTACGCCCAATGGAAACTTGGCTCATAGCGTAAAGGAGAAAGCAGATTTAGTGGGTACTCTTTTTGCCTCTAACTCGACATTGAACGACGGAGGTGGCGTGACGGCTATCATCGTGTGGTGCGGATGAATACTCCTTGCCGGAAATCTCAATAACGCAAAAGGCAGTCCAGTATGAGACACTTTCTCTGGACGTTCACAAGTCGAGTGGGCCTGACGATATACCAGCAGTAGTTCTGAAGCAGTGTGCTCCTAAGTTACATACCGTGCCAACGCGTCTTTTCGCGCTTTCGTATTTCACTAAGAAAGTTCCGTCTTTATAGAAGACTGTCCTAATGCCCCTGGTTGCCAAAAATATCGAACCTGTCGAATTATGGGTCGATTGCTATCACATCCTTTCTGACTAAAGTGATGGAGCGAATAAAATACACTTAGCATCTAGGATACGTAGAAGATCCCGAGCAGATCAAAGACCGCCATACGACTTCCGCCACTATCCTTAGGCTGGTGATCTTCTAGTGTACCTTGCTCACAGATGGACTTTTACTGCTGCAGGTAAGGTGAAACGCTTAGGCATAACAAGGAGGCTTCTGTCGAAGTTACCATCATACGGGCTACCCTAAAGTTCATGCAAATGTGTCGCCAGCTTTTTATCCGGCAGACGAATAAAAGTCGTAGTTGACAGTAGTTGCTCCGATACCATGGACGTTAATGCTGACATCCCGCAGGATGCTGACCCCGACGCTGTTTTTGCTGCATACCAATGATATATTGTCTATCGACATCAACAATTTGTAAGGGAAGTCTTTACGCCATCTCCCCCTTTGTTTTTACTCCGTGATAACAGGGTTAATTTAAAAATACTAATAACCTCTTAGTATTTTGTACTAAACATTATCCCCAATAAGTTTTGTTCTACGACTTAAAAATTCATGTTTTTTCTTTCATACAAAAATAAAAATACGATTTCTTTCCTCTCTTCTTGTCCATCGGTTGTGCCAAAAGCATGACTTATTAGTAATCTATAATGTTTTAGCCTTTCCTATACTTTTACAAAAACAATGAAGAACATGTACTTGTGTGGGGCTTGCCCTATTCTGAAGCTCTAGACACGCCACTGGTAGGTATATATCTACTGATACTTATCTTTTTAAATAATAAAAAAAATCGGTGGTATTACAAAAACGATATAGAGTATAATTCCTCTTTTTCATTCTGAAGTGCGTTATAAAAAATGCGTTTCATAATCACCCCGCCTCAAACCGGGAATTAACCAGACATCGATATATAACATAAGTATAGAAAAAAGAAATAAACACTGAGAAGCGTATTTAAATTATTTATTAGCAATTTCTACTCATCAATAATGCTACAACGCTCGTTTTCATTTGTATATTCAAATACAATCACCATGACCAATATTTGCATTATTTATACATACGAAGTTTCTGTGTTGTAATTAATCATGTTTTCGATACTTTTTACCGGTTACGGTTGTATAAATAACGTCACACCATCTCATTCAGGGTGAACAGAGCGTCACGGCACACCAAAATAACAGTAACACCTTGACACTGCTTTTAGTAGTATTTGGTCTAACAAAATATGTTAAGCAACCACCTGTTTGGGCTGAATTTTACGTTACTCTAGAAGTCTAGAATATTACATGAAAACAAGAATCGTGGTGCCACGCGCTGGTAGAGCGGGGCGCAAGAACAACCGCTTCACCGTAAGTAAAAGCGAGACAATGCTATTGTGTTGTCGCTCCGATTTGTCAAGATCTGCTCATGATATTTTAATTTTATGTATAATAAGATAACTTCAATATTAAAAATCCATTTTAAATGTATATTTTGCAGTCTAATATTAAACTGAGCATCAATTTTTAAACGACTGCTCAAAAAGAAGGGTAATGTTTTTCGGTTATATGGGTATATCTGTTTCTTTGTGATCTCCTTCAGGGTAAACAATTTGATGGATTTTGAAGTGCAAGATATCGTTAGATTGGTCTTAATCCAAAAATTGTCCTAGGCTACATTTTAACCTGTGATCTTCAAATTCTGAAGACCAAAAGTTTGGAAATAAAAAATGTTAATTAAAAATTCAAAAAACCCGACGTAAAAACTATAAAAGTATAAAAATGATGTTAAAAGACGAGTTCATAATAAAAATGTTAAAATTCATATTACATATGCTTAGGCTTTCAAAAATTTATGCTATTAAATCTTAGCATGCAGTCGGAGGCTACACCAGTTATCTAGGTATTTTGGTACCTAATTTGTAAACTTGACTAAAAATAATTGTAGCCTCCGACTGCATGTTAAGAATTAATAGTATGAGTATTTGAACGCCTAAGCATAAGTAGTATGAATTTTAAAAAGATTTTGATGTAAACCAGTTATGTTAACATCATTTTTAACATCGTTTTAGATCCTTTTACAGTTTTCAGTCGGATTTTTTGATTTTTTAATTAACTTTTTTAATTATTTGTTATAAAAGTACTACACAAGTGCTTTAAATACGAAATTAAGTAAAATGCGCTACGTTGTTCGCTGCACAAGCGTCGCAATGAAAGTGAGCTAGGTGTGGTCCCCGAGCTTCATTTTAGTGGAACATAGCAATTATTTCGAACACTTAATCTAGTACTACATAGATATCCTTGTTTATAACGAACCCTACTCCTTGGCGTACTTTTACAACCTAGGGGGTAAAATAAGCAGATGGCACATTCAGTATTTCTTTCCTCTTGAAGCCAACATGGATGCATGGATAAAAAGTAATTTTAAATAATTTTAGTAGATGTGCCAATATTAAACACAAGTGTTTTCTAAGCACGTTTATTTCAAAACACCAAATTACAGCAATATCATACATCACTCAAATGCATTACTAACAGTCAGATGCCTCTCCTCAAAATATTTATGTCGTTTCCTTTTTTTTTCACCATCAAGCAATGGAGTAAAAAATGAACTAATCGGCTTAATTGATTTCTTAGTTGAACCTTCATCATCAACTTCTTCAAAGATGCATTTGGCAGCTATCTCTTGCAGCATCAATTCTGCTGTTGACCAACTGAATCTCACCAACAAAGGATAACCAAAAACATTGTCAATTTGGTCTTTAATAAACTTTTTTGTCAGTGGATCTGCGAAGACCAAAACATTCATATTAAAGTTGTACTTTTCATTCTTTGCTTTCATTAATGTATTTACTAAGGATAAGTATTGATATTAGTTGTAGTTTATAAACCGTACCTTCACGAGAAAACAATAATTTTAATATTTATCATACTTATTAGTATAATAATTATGTGGACTCAAACGTAAAAAGAAAACTTTTAAGACAAATACATACATACATACGTAGATATGTCCTCACGCTCATCTCTAACGGGGTAGTCAGAGAGGACGGAGCGCCAAGTATTGCGATACTTGGTCTTTACATACTTATTTCACCTCAATTCTCCTCGTTCTCCTTACTCACTTTCCCCTAGGTTTGCGCTTTTGACATTTCCGTCAGCTACACTCTGACTATTTGATCCTCATAAGTCAGCCTTGGTCTTTAAGATAGATTATTACTTCAAAACTAAATTCAAATGTAGTTTTTAAAATCCAATAGAAACGTTTTACCTCCAGGATAGCCACTCCCAAATTCAGTGTGATCCATCTCTAATCCTTCAACAAATCTCCACACTTTAAGTGCATGGTCTCTCGTTACTTTTGCTACGATACTTGCAGCGGATACAATGGGATAAATTGAATCAGCTTTCTTAGCTACCTAAAAAACGCAATGAATGCCTGTCATTATTTAATTCATTTGTATTTTTTGAACTGAGACTATAAACAGCAGTTTCAAAAAAAGTTTTGTTTTAAGCATTTACGGTCCTTACATACTTCTTTCGCTTTCTCAAATCTCATCATTCTACTCACACACTTTCGTTTAGGTATGCAAGTGCTGTTTTAATCAATAACGTTATACCAAAAATATATTGCAAATGCATAAGCTAATTTTGCATAAGCTTTTTAATGTTCATTTTTAACAATGATAAGAATAACTGGTAGATTACTAATATAAAAGCAAGTATTTATTGCTTAATGTTTAGGTATCTATTTTCTTCTAACGTTTGTTCCACAACTGTAAAAATGTACTATACTAAGTATAATTAATTGCCGCGAATATTCGCTATTCGTCATTATTGGCCATTTTTTTATTATTCGTCGAATAGAGAATAATTGTGTCTATTATTCGCTAATTAACAGCTCTTAATTTGGATACAAAAACTACAGATTTTTTAGAAACTCAAACAATATTTTTTATTTCTTACTAATTATTATGAAGACACAATTATTGTATTATTATTGTTAATTAAAATAAGTCCACCACATATTATTATCATATGAAATAAAGAAAATAGCTTATTAATATTCAAAATCTATTGGAGGCAGATTGCGGTGCAAAAAATCCAATTTTTCTGCACGATACTTCTGAAAATGGTCTCTCCGAATATACAGAGCTCTCTGGAGTGGTTAGGTATCTATCTAGCTATAATTGTTAGATTCTCATAAAATAGAAAAGAATTAATTATTTCATATGTTACGAAAATCAATGTAAACCATGCTATTATAATACATAATAATAATAATACTTAATAATAATTTATATTTTACAACCTAATATCATTCATGGTATTATTCTTTAATATTAATAATTTTCATGGTAAGTACTGTTTTGATGTCGAATAATTCTGGCGAATAATTCGACTATTCGTAATAGGGAATGGCGAATATTCGCTATTTGTTTATTCGCCATAATACTATTCGCAGCAACTCTAAATTAAAGTACTATTTGGACTACGGCACCTTGATTTTAAGTAGTATACTCGAAATAAACTATGAATATGATATATTAAGGAACATTCATTTATAAAACATTCTAAATCTGTATTAGACGAACAATAATTAATAATTTCATTGTTTTAATAATACTTGTATTTTAAACAATACTTGTAAATAATAGTTGTATTTTAAACAAACTACAACTGGAAACTTCAGGTGAAGAAAATCCACATTATTCATGAGAAAATTATACCAGATAAAATAAATAAAGTAGTCTATCCTGCAACATAAACAAAACGAAGCAAGTAACAAGCTCTAAGATCCATGTAATTAAAATCAACACTCAACCTTTTGAATATGTGGAAGATCATCTCACACAAAAAGATCTGACTAAGCTAGAACATTGCTGGATAGCTATGGAGAGAAGTACCGCAGGTATTAATAAACAAGATAGAAAACAAATTACGTTTATAAGATTGAAGACAGGAGTTATGACTTAGGAGTATGATTATACTTTCCTCATTAGAGCAATTAAAATAGAGATCATCTGGTCACATCTTAGAAATTAAAAGGAGAAGAGGAACTAAAAATTATAGGGGAAATGGGGAGCATAAAAGATGGAAGGATGAACTTAATCTTACCCATGCAGGAAAAAACGCTGTTATGATCAGGGCTCAGAGCTTAGAGCGATAGGCTTAGTTTTAAAGCGTAGGATGTATCAGCTACAGATATGCCAGTTCGATCCTAACAACCGCATGTATTACTTTAAAAAAAAAGATTTATTTTCAAGGAGTGTGCAACAAAAAATGAAGTGCTGTGTTTGCTGTGCTAATGTGCTGTGATACTCCAAAAAATATCACATTTCATGTATAAGTATCAATTTAAACAAGTTTATATCGAAAGTTTTAGCAAATTTTCTTAATGTAGTTTTTACTATTCATCAACAGCCCCCTTATTCACAACACTTCGAAAACTTTCCGCGGCGGAAAAGGCCGATCATCGGAAAGCATAAATTCAATTCGACGGATGGGAAAACGCTATTCACAAACCCTATCGGAATCTCATCGGAAAGGACCTTACGAAACCGAAAGAAAATGCATTTATGAAGCATGTCACAAAATGGTAGAAATCGTTTTCGTTTTGGTAGAAAATATTAGTGTGGTTTAAACGTATCACATTTTGACAATCACAATGTATTCGATAATATATCATAAATAATAATTATGAAACAGAAATTACTTAGTATTTTTAAGATTAAACAGTTTTGTAAATATTTTACTTACATTCGAAGAACTAAACGGGCTTTATAAATACGAATTATACTGTCTGTGCTTATCGTTCGTGCGTTCAACAAGTTCAAATAAATTATACTAGAATATGTCGTTTAGTAAAAATTAATAATAACTACAATATAAAGTACAATAGCGTTTTTATTTTTGATTGTTGTTGTTTCTAAAAATACCTCAAACAATGTTTAGCTATGGATTGCGTAGTTAATAAAATATGTTATAAAAATATAAGGCAAATTAATCCTTAGGCATGTATTTAAAAAGGGCACGAAATTTGTCTAGAAGTCCAGATTACATACGCGCACGCAATTTGTTTAGATTTTTGACGACAAACGTCATCGATTATACACTATAGTATACATATATGAGAACCGACATCTTGGTGATGCCAGTGCCTCAACACTGTACAAATTATTAGCATTATCCTTTCCTTATAATTTAAACGTAATCTAAGTAGTAATCGACAATAATTGTTTGCCAAAATTATTAATGTACTCGTCTCGGAAACGTTTTCGACACTAAAAAGTCGTCGGAAGCATCCGAAGGTTTCGTCCCGAAATGAACTGTCAAATCATGTCGTTTGGGAAAAGTTTCGAATTTCTGAATTGCGTTTAGACAAAATCATCGAAAAGTTTCCTGTCGGATACGGAAAGTCGAGTTTCCGACGTTTGTGAATAACCCCGCTGATCTCAACTTAATCGCCTCTTAAAACCACATCTTGCACACAGATTTCGCAGAGATTAAATTTCTGGACTTCAACTATCTCTTTAGAGTGCAGACTCCTGTTTCAATACTGCACTTGGAAATAAGTCACAAATACACCACATCTATATACAGCAATGTTATATACACAAATATATAACATTGCTACACATAGATATACCAACAGCAAAAAATGAAAAGAGACGGAGGATTACAGAGATGTTTTGAGATTAAATTTTTCGACCTCAACTATCTCTTTAGAGTGGCGGACTCCTGTTTCAATACTGCAATACAAAGGTTAATAAATAATAAATAATATTTGTAAAGCGGATTCCGATCTGGCGCTTCTCCGGGCGCGGCATGCTCGCTTCGCTCGCTCGGCTCGTGCCAGTTGTGGTAAAGACCTAACCTAACCCCTTGTAGCAGTCATATTGAGTCTCCACCGACGTGGAGAACAATAACTTATAATATTTATAGATGCACGTAATTACTTAAAGGATAAATTAACTTTTAACTTCTGTTATCTAGAAAAATAAAGCATTCCTTGTTTAACCTAAATGTTTACAAACAACATTCACTGTGACAAACGGACATGGACAACGTAGACCCATTGAGCTTTCTTAAATCACGTTTGAAGCATTGACCGTAAGCCTTTCAGGAGGAATAAATTTGTTATAATTATAGTATCTTTGAGTATTGAGTAATATTAATGTAAAAATAATAACCTACGAATTATCTAGACCTTTAGTAATATTATTTTTAATAATTCGTTTGTAAATAGAACTTTCTACAACATTCTAGAACACGCACACGACAATAGATATACTGATAATAGACAAATGTACCGTTGGTCTAGATTATCTATACTTAGAAGTATGGATGAAAAGATATGTTCGATAAACATATCGATAGACTCTAAATATGTAGCCTTTGTTTTTAGATGGAATAAGCTCTAAATTAATGAAATATTAGGTTTCTAGTTCATAAACTTATTAGTACGAACGAATAATAATAAAACTATCGTTGACATAAACGTCATACACTCGGAAAGAATTAATGAATTTTATCGACTCGCTAGGTAGGTGTAATTTTAGATAGGGTTTGTCGACCACTGTTTCTGCACTAGTTGTTCCAGGAGTAGGAGCATAAGTGACCTTCGTCGTGGGGTATAAAAAGCCTCTCGTATCCGACAGCTTCCTCTTTCTTTTCTCTCTGCTGCGGGACAAGTTGCCTCATCAAGGTCTCATAATGTAAACTAAAGTTAGGCCACATGTCGCCTAGTATAGTCTTAGCTGTATTTGTTTGGGAGTAGCAACCCCGATTAGAAGTAATGAGTAATTAAGTTAATAATATGTTAAAGTAGTCGAGGTAATCTCATGGTGGATCCCATGAGTTCAAAGGACACCTAAAGAACCAGGTGGACCTCCTGTCCCTATATGTAATGAATACTTTGGAATTACTATTCATGGTAATACTATTCATTCATGGAATTCATATTCATATCTATTTTACTACTTTAAAATCTATTCAACATTCATCTAAAGTTCAGTATGAACTAATCAAAATAGTTCTTAGAATGGTTTGGTGCACTACTCTGACTATTAAGAAGTCTAAGTCTTCTTCACTTGCGTGCTATATCGCGTGGCCAGGTCGCAGTTACTGTTAAGGGGGAATCTTTGAGGACCGGGGCATGTGGGTGCTGTGATGCTAGTAGATGTTCGACAAAGGGGAAGACTGAGGAGTAGGTGCAGTTGGTGGATGACCACCTCCTTCTTTAGATTGATCAGTGATAAAACTGATTACACTGCTTGTAACTAATAAATGATTCTCTGTTAGATATTAGCTCCACATAAAGGTATTGTGTATCTAATATATATTTTTCTCTGTGAAATGAAATACTGATTAATAAGGTATAAAATGTACTTGGGTTTATGTATCTGTAACACTAAGAATTTAAATGCAGTACATAAACAAGGTAATGGTGCCTAAGTCTTCCTAAGTTCTGCTTCCTAAGTTCCTAAGTCATGGTACATTTCTCTTTAATTTAAGATAACATAAATAAATTATGTTGTTGTAACTATAACAAATAATATCTGAGCTCAATACTTGTAAAACTATAATACTAATCAATTATTCTGTAAACTAATTAATATTTAAGTGCTGTTAGATAATAGATGTTCTTATTTAATATATATAATAATAAACAGGATAATGTTGTTTAGCCATAGCATTTATTCTTTTTAAATTGTTACTAACTTTTATAATAAATACATAGTGAGCTGATTGAATCCACCATAGAGATTAAGTTATAAGAAATAAATGTTGTTTCTTCGTGTGATGTTTTTCTGGTGTCTAATTAATTAACTTTCTATAAATATACCATTAGATGTCGATTGCAGAGGTGTACTAGGCGCCCTTAAACAAATTAGGTACACCACACTCCAGGTGACAGTAATAATAACATCATCAATTAGTCAACCCACACCTCACTCTGCCAGCCTGAGCAAGCCACGTTGCACCCTAACCAAAAAAGTGTTATAAATATATCGTCGTGTTTGTATAAAGTTACAAAAAAATTTGCAAAATTTTACCCAATGTGAAACAATCTAAACCTTAGCCTGCTTTTGCCTTCACGATTTCCTCCCAAGCATTTATTATGAAAACAGTTAATTTTGAAGTTTACCATTTTTTTATAGCAAGGCCCATTAATTTTAAAGATGTGATTTATTCAAAAGTAGTAAAAAGAAAACCGTCAATTTAAAATATTGAGATTTGTAGATAAAATTATTAATTATGTAACTCCAATATATATATATCCCATAATGAAGTATAAATAGATTTTACAATCACTTTTTACATTTTAGGAGATAAAATCAAATATTCGTACCAGTATAAAAGACAGCTTGCCATCCCTTGTGTATGAATATAATGATAAAAATACAGTGTTACAGTACAGTTGCTTCTTTGCAAGAAATATTTATTATTTGAGGAAATATCATGTGCAAACATGTTCATACATTAAGACAACCAATCCTCATCGAGCCAAATGAAAATTTGTCACACACTTCTTGCATGATGGGCACACAAACAAATCGACAAATGTTAACTTAAAATTTGCTTGTCTAGACCATTATTCCAATACAATTTGGAAATCTATTTACGTACACCTCGCCCGCTTTACTGCTCCATCATAATGTACATTACGGATTTATATCATTACTCATTTTTTTCTGAATCTTATTAAATTTTTTTCTTATTAAATTTGTATTGTACAAATATAAATATTCCACAATTTAATATGAAAATGTTTGAATTGTGCAATTATGAGTTGCCGATTAATCAGTGAGTATGTACCTGTATTGGGAATGTATTACCAATCTAGTCGTCAATAATAAAGCTACTTCGAAAATCATAACACAAAGAGACTTTGCTAAAAATTGCTGAAGATGGAGGCAGAAAACGCAACATGGGGGACGTTGCGTTATCTCCCTCCATCTATCATATTTCCAATTATTCCGCGTCCCCCTCACCCCGCAAATTGTTACACTAATTTGTATGGCAAAATTAGTTATGGCAGCTCTACTTCGTTTCTGCTCAGTGATCTTACCAGAGACTCAGGCTCAATGGGATTGTTAGAATAAGTCTTTACTATGAGACACACTGAACTATGGAATATTTTATAAAATCTAAAACAAGTGCACAGAAACAAATATCAGGATTAGTGATTATATTTTGCTTGTATTCAAATATGTCCTCTCTGACTACCCCGTTGGGGATACAGCGTGAAGTTATGTTATGTTATGTTATGTTATGTATTCAAATAGTGAGGGCATATTAATTTTATTGATCACCAAAGAATACACACACACTGTTGGAGCATTTGGAGCATTGGTCATAAGGTTGCATAGATTTTTTAACATTGGTGTTCCCAGTCAGTCCATCATATTTTGACCCCTGACAAAAAAAGAGGTGTTATTTATGCTGTAGTAAATTGATGCTGTTGTCTCTTGTCTGTCTGTCCAACCAATGTTTTATTTTTATTATAGCACCATAAAATATGAACAGATGTGTTTGAAATATTTTTCAATGTTCAATCTAAATTGGTTCCGATATCTTATGTGTCAGGGGATTTTTATTTTTTAGTTATCATAGTTTCTTCATGTTACTAATACTTTGAATTGGTTTTATATTAATTGATAATACAATATTATTGAAGACAGGGCCTACTTATTCAAAATAATTGCAGGACAGTCATTAATAAAAATAAAAGATAACTCACTTTTATTTTATAGTTGGGGAATATTTCAGACAACCTAGTTTGATATTTTTCAGGTGGACCAACTGTGTCAACATATACTTCAGATATATTGACACCAGAATCAGCCACTCTTTTAATTAAGTCTATTGCAGAGTTGATAGAGACCTGTAAACATTTTAATATAATATAAATTAAATATTAGGATGTCACTATGTACCATTTATTATTATGTGGGAAAACTATATTTACCTCGTTTAGGGAATGTTTCGCTCTTCTGTACATTGAGTTAGAAATGTAATTTGGTGAAATAACTTCAGCAGCCCATCCTATACTTTCAAGTGAACTCTCTTCCTTAAGCATTTTGGTAAAAATATCATCTCTCTTTTCTTCAGTCAGTGCCTTTGAATCAGCACAACCAAGAGATTTTACAACATCTTCTTTATCTAATGGACAGTATGCTACTGCATATACCATAGGACCTTAAAAACACAACTAAAGGTTAGGATTAACTAACATTTTCCGTTTTGACAATTGACTAGAAGTTTTTAATAATTCTTCGGAGCCAAAACTAGGTATATACATATAGTTAGCTACATGGGTACATATATCAATAATACATAGTATGTATATCAATAAATATGTAAGTGATAGTTAAAATTAATGTAATCTAAAGTACTACCAACAGTAAGCCTATAGTTTATAAATAAGTAGCTGTTGGCTGCAACTTCATTTGAGTTTTTTTACTAAAGAAATAATTCAGAAAGCTTCACAGGCGTAACTATGCAGAACAACTCACCGCAGTTTCATTGCCATCCGATGAACAGTTTAGGAATGCATAGAGGACAAACATACAAACATTCCTCTTTACATATTAGAATATATCATTTAAGATTTACAACCGCTTATGAAATATTCTAAGATCCTTTTTATAAGAATAGACAACTGATTTTGAATTTTAGCATTTAACATAACATAACATACTCGTATCTTCACGCTGTATCCCTAACAGCGTAGTCAGAGAGGACGGAGCGCCAGGAGTCGCGGTCCTTACACACCTCTTTTGCTTCCTCAAATCTCATCATTCTCCTCACACATTTTCGCCTAGGTATGCGAGTGCATTTGACATTTCCGTCTGCTAACACTCTGGCTATTTGATCTCCATAAGTCAGCCTTGGTCTTCCTTGGCTTCTTTTACCACTCACTTTCACTCTGTAGATTTTCTTCATCAGTCTTTCATCACTCATTCTTTCCAAGTGCCCGAACCATCTAAGCATTCCTTTCTTCATTTTTACAATAACACTGTTGTGCAACCCTGTCATACTATGATAAACTATGTTTAAGAATTCCAAAATTCAAATTTTTTTTTTTATGGCAATGCAATGCTAAAGCCAAAGCCATCATATAAACATGATTGTTATAGCTCAAGACAATGTAGAGATACTCTGTATTAATCTTTAGATTGTTTGTCAAATGTAACCTACTAACAAACATTTTAACATTGTGTTTGTCTTTTGTTTTAAGTAATTCAATAATTGATTAATGTGTGAAAAATTGTCGGTCAAATCCTCTCTTGTACATTCATTAGACCAGTTTCATTGCAAAGTCTACTTAAGTACTGTAATAGCAACTATTTAAATTTATCTGACACTCTTGGTACTGTGTCATTGGCGGAAACAGCAGGATAGCTACAAAATAATAATAATTGTAACAGATATCCCTAAATTTTAATTGCTCACCTAAAACTGGACCCCTACCAGCTTCATCGACACCTAATATACATGATTCAGACTTACAAATCAAAGGCGGCTTTGAAAAGTTAACAAAATTCTTGTAATTATTTTTACACTTAATAAATTCTTGTAATGCGTCTAAGGACTCCATCATAGATTATAGTATTGACTAGGTACATCAATACGCATACATATAAAAATTAATAATAATACAACAAATAAATACTAAATGGAGATGTTATTTGTATGCTTTTGTGACATTCCACAGAGAAAATTAATTAATAAAAGAAAGATTCTACCATGAGAGGGAAGGTGGGGAAGTCCGAAGACTGAATAAATAAGAATAAAGACCGAAGAGTTTTAAGGAATTCCTGAAAGAAAGAGAAAAGTTCAGCAGACAATGTTTATGTCACTTTTGTACTGTTGCCAATGACTAAAGAAACTAAAGGAAAAGGACATGTGTGGCATGTTGATCTATAGTCTATAGCAACATTTAGTTATATATATTCTAATGCATAACATCTAAATGTAGCGTTGTCTCTTTTTGACTTACGGCTTCTTGTGTGTATATGAGAAAACAACAGTACTTTTCTCAAAAAGTAATTTTTTATGTGACATCATCGTAATGTCAAAACGTGCCGGTCCGCCATTTATTGCGACACGCTGACAAGTACACGAAGTGTCAAAACATATCAATGGATTTCATATTTTTTAATGTTTCTGTGATTTTGTGCTGGATATTGGAACTGTTTTGTTAAAGGAGAAGTTAGCATAATGCCACAATAATTTCTAAGTGTAGTCTGTTAGGATGTGGCTCGAGAAAAGCAACCATCAACGAAATCTATAATTGCACTGGTACGTAACAGAAATTCATTAATTTAGTCTGATGTCGTATATATTTCCATCGTAATTACTGTTTCTTAGTTTACTGTATTATATTCATGTATATTTTAGTTATTAGCAGTTTTTATTCATATAATAATAGTAACATCAATTTTTGTTGTTATTGCAGTTAGGGCTATTCATGTACCTATATTAAAAAAATATCGATAAATACAGGTATCATATTATATGTCGTAATTATCTCGTTTCAGATTACCATCATGTATTATTAGAGAAAAACAGTGGCTTGATTTAATCAGAAAAGAAAATTGGACCCATATGATATATACATACATATCTTCACGCTGTATCCCCAAGGGGGTATTCATGATATATATTATGTTATTTGCATTTCGAAGAAACTTTTTTCAATAGAACATTAAGAAAATATTTTTATGTATGAAGCATTACCCTCGCAAAGATTATTGGGAATCAGAGAAAATATTTAGAGTGGTAATTAATTACTTTTTAATTTCTTGACCACGTAAATCCTCTATTGTGAAAAAGTAACAGGAATATATTAATTGTTTACAGAATGTGGCTGAATTTTTATCGATGTTTCCGAGAGAGAAAAATCTGCTCATAGTTCTAAATATCTGCTTCTGAATGATGTGAATCAAGACCACGCTGTTATTTTTGCGAGCAATAAGAGCTTGTAGTGGTTTTACTAATAATTCAGATGCGGTACAATTTAAAGAATCTTTTAATAAACTTTAAGAGCTAACTAAGAGGAAACAATTTCATTCTTTTCTTGACGCACAGAAAAACGACAGCGTCATGATGAGTACGACGACTGCTTAAATTCAAATATCAGTATTCAAAAGTTTCATTCAGAAATTATTTAATAAAAGTTGTGCTATTTAGTTATCTATATTTATTTATTTTGTGAATATGTTATTAAAAAATTTATGTACATAATATAAATAATATTTTACAAACAATAATGTTAACAAACAGTTCTATTTTTCAAACCCAATAAAAATATGTTACTAAAGGTACATTAGTTATGACTAGTCAGACATTGGTCACTCTTGTAGTGCCTAGCAATTTATGTACTATCTTAACATTTAAAATATTTACTCAAAAGGCCGGTATATTGTGGATTTTCTACGCTAGATAATATTATAAACTATAATATTACTTATTTCTTTAAAATTAAAAGAAATAAAATTTGTTTGTTTGTTTATACGGGGTAACCTCTGAAAGTACTTAACTGAATTTGAGATTTCTTCGACTAATAGAAGTCCACAGTGTTCTATTCATAATTGAAATATTATTCCCAATTACTGTGTGATAGGCCACTAGTTTTTAGTAAAATTCATTATT
The DNA here is from genome assembly GCA_907165235.1 of Zeuzera pyrina. Classification (NCBI taxonomy): domain Eukaryota; kingdom Metazoa; phylum Arthropoda; class Insecta; order Lepidoptera; family Cossidae; genus Zeuzera; species Zeuzera pyrina. The sequence continues at coordinate 12,851,104 of OU015630.1, forward strand.
CTAGTTTTTAGTTTATCAAAGTGCTACAGTACGCCATGGCTATAGATTTGGTCGGTCCGTATGTATGTTTGTCATAGCACTTATTTTAATTTCACCATCACCTCTAGAAGAAGTAACGTTATACATGTAAAGAAAAGAAAGTCATAAAAGGACTGTGCTGTTCTTTAACTACTTTAATCTAGGTTCATTGATCTTCAACATTTATGAAAGCGCTTCATAAAAATATGGGTTTCTTTTAAAAAGCAATTTTATATCTGTAATAATCATGGACGTACTTAAGTATTACAAAAAGAGGTACCTAAGTAATTTGTTTGTATGTAAGGTTCATTTGAAAGCGACTGTTGCTATTGTTGCTAATAATACCTTAAAATCGCCTTAAGCGCAGATTCTAATTATATGCCGACAGCATTGAACTACGCTGACTGCTATTTTCAGCTTGAACAATATTTCAGTACTTTTGTATAAGTCTATGACATACAAAAAAAAAGCTCTCCCTTTTTCTGAAGATATCATGCAAAATGATTTTTATTTCAATACTGATGCTATAACAAAACTTCTTTTAACAACTTACTTAACGACATCTACATAGTAGACATTTGGGACATCACTAATCGGCAGTCATTGTTTGCGACACTCTAAGTTTAAGCGGCACGATTATTTTGTACTTGTTGCATGCCCTTTAGTTTCCTTAGTCATTGACTGTTGCTCACTTCGGTCTTCCCCATAGAGTAAACTATATATTATAGTCTTCGCTTACTTCAGTTGAACGCGCAATTTAGTAAGATCTACATCACTAGACAAGCAAATAGAAACTATCTTTCGTTAGTTAGGCCTAAAATACCCTACACATCTTCCAATTTGTTGGAACAACTTTCCTTGAAGTTTTGGCGGGAACGAGAAAAATGAGGTTGTCATTTTATTTAGATTTTCTATTTTTTAGATTGTTGGGAGTTAAAGTACAAAATTGATAGTATATTTATTGTGTTTTAAAGTTCCGTATCAGTGAAAAGAATGGAGTAGGTCTAAAGAAACATGTGTAGCTGCAGTTCTCGTGCTCTTTCAAGAAGTCCTTTATAATTTCATTTAAGCCTAATACCACTTTACTGGAGGAGTTTTACGATAAGAAAACACTAATTTAATTGTTTCTACTTATTAATACGTGATAGGGAAGGTGTAAAGGGGCCTTAACATCTCAGTGTCTCCAAAACTGTCAAACTCACCTGCCCGTGGTGCACCCTGCTGATTAACGAACGAGGCTCTGACGACCGATCAATAGCGAGATACCTATCCAATCAACTGTACTGTAAATGTAGCTGTGACGGGCAGCAGCGTCACATGCGTAAGACAGCACGGTACTGGGCTCGCCCATCCGACCTTGTCCAGCGTATGCTAGTATGGGCAAATCTTCCAAAAATGAGCAGTACCACTAAAATAAGGCCCTCAGTTCCCGGCGGTCCCGCTAATCCCGGCCGTCGTGGTGACGGCTGGAGTCCTGGCGGGACAGAGGGTGCCAAGAATCCCCGGGCGCGGACTGGTCACCACAAACAACGACTATTTCTGGCGACCTACAATGCTCGTTCGTTTAGGGATGACGTCTATCTTTTTGAGCTCGAGTCAGAGCTAGGACACATAAATTGGCATGTCCCGGGAATATCCGAAGTCCGAAGACAGGGAGAGGACACAGTAACCCTAGAATCAGGCCACCTACTCTACTATCAGGAGGGCGAAAAGACGTCACAGGGCGGGGTTGGCACGATGGTCAACAGAGTTCTCTCTAGCAGCGTGATAGAAATTGGTAGTGTGTCTACGCGGGTAGCATACCTCATACTCAGACTTACCAAGAGATATGCTCTGAAGGTAATCCAGGTCTATGGTCCCACGTCGACACTCCGATGAAGAGGTCGAGGCCGTATACGAAGACATAACGAAGGCAATACATGATACCATCAAGACCCACTTCACTGTTGTTATGGGGGACTTCAACGCCAAAGTGGGAGTACAAGAACGCGGAGAATCTGTAGTTGGAGCGCACGGTATCGGCTATAGAAATCAAAGGGCCCAAATGCTGGTTAACTTCCTCGAATCCCAGAGGCTATCCCTGATGAATTCATTCTTTCAGAAAAAGCCCCATAGGAAGTGGACTTGGCGAAGCCCCGATGGGGTGACAAAAAATGAGATTTACTTTATTGTGACGAATAGGAGGTATATATTCAAAAATGTCTCAGTGATTAACAGGTTTAACACCGGAAGTGATCACCGACTTGTCCGAGCTACTTTGAATATAAATTTCCGACTTGAGAGAAATCGCCTGATAAAGTCTACGCTCCGTCCGTCGCCGTGCCATATCGCTGCAACATCCAAAGAATTCCAGCTGGAATTGCGAAACAGATTCAGTCCGCTGGAAACCATTGTGGACGTCGATCAGTATGTCGACAAGTTCACGACTGTTGTCCGAGAGGTGGGAGAGGAGTTCTGCCAACGGAGGCGAGGGAGTAAATTGTCTAAGTTCTCGGCAGAAACAGTAGATCTCATGAGACAGAGACGGGAGATGTCTACGGATGCATTGGACTATCGTCTTCTCGATATGCGTATAAAGAAGCAAATACGATTCGACATACCACAAGTAGTACTCGAGCAATTAAATGCCATTAGTTGAAATAGAGGTTCGAAGGTATTTGCTAAGCAATCGGGAAGGACTCATCTGACGAAACTTACGACATCCGATGGTCGAGTTCTCACAGCCGAGCCAGATTTACTTGTAGAAGCCGAGACGTTCTACGGACAACTATACTCCTCACACGCACCGAAGCCCACAACTCAAGTTACGGACGACAGACGTGCTAAACTAACCCGCCACTTTACGAATGAGCTACCGGACATAGAGACTCCCGAAATCGAGATGGCTCTTGCGCAGCTTAAAAACAACAAGGCCCCTGGGGATGACGGCATTACCTCGGAGCTTTTAAGAGCTGGTGGGTTTCCAGTCCTGGAAAGCTTCGGAAGCTGTTTAATGCTGTCATCGAAAAAGGTAAAACGTCCGAGGTGTGGTCCAGGAGTGTGGTCACCTTGTTCTTCAAAAAAGGCGATAAAACGCTACTAAAAAACTACAGGCCGATATCACTTCTGAGCCACGTATATAAGTTGTTTTCAAGTCATCTCGAATCGTCTTGCCCGAATTTGCCGAATTACAACCTCCTGAGCAGGCTGGGTTTCGAAAAGGCTACAGCACCGTAGACCACATACATACGCTGCGGCAGATTGTACAGAAGACCGAAGAGTATAATCGCCCTCTTTGCTTGGCGTTTGTGGACTACGAGAAAGCTTTCGACTCCATCGAAACCTAGGCTGTTCTAGAATCCCTGCAGTGATGCCAAGTCGATTGGCGCTACATCGAGGTGTTGAAGTGTCTGTACAAAGCCGCAACCATGATCGTACAAATCGAAGATGTCCAGACAAGACCAATCCTTTTGCAGCGTGGAGTGAGACAAGGAGAAGTTATCTCTCCGAAGCTCTTCACCAACGCACTGGAGGACGTCTTCAAAACACTGGACTGAAACGATCTGGGCAAAAATATCAATGGTGAGTACATTTTACACCTACGATTCGCAGACGACATAGTTATAATGGCAGAGTCGCCGCGGGACTTGTCAGAAAGGTTGCGGAGCCTAAATGTTTTTTCCAGACTGGTGGGTCTGGGAATGAACTTAGACAAGACGAAAGTCATGTTAAATTCATTCGTAGACCCAACCCCAATTACAGTCGATAATGTCAACATCGAAGTTGTTTAGGAATACATCTATTTAGGACAAGTTATTCAAATGGATAGAAACAACTTCGACAAAGAGGCTGACAGAAGAATACGTTTGGGTTGGGCAGCATTTGGGAAATTACGTCAAATCTTTGTCGCCACTGCCTCAGTGCCTAAAGTCAAAAGTGTATGACCAGTGCATCCTCCCAGTCCTGACCTATGGGGCGGAAACGTGGACACTGACAAAAGGCCTCGTCCACAAATTCCAAGTTGCACAGCGAGCTATGGAAAGGGCTATGCTCGGAGTTTCTCTGAAGGATAGAATCCGAAACGAGGATATCCGACGGAGAACTAAAGTGACCGACATAGCCTTGAAAATAAGCAAGCTGAAGTGGCAATGGGCGGGGCACATATGTCGCAGAGCCGATAGACGTTGGGGTAGACTGGAGTGGAGACAACGTTCAAGACTCTCGCCTCCCGCTAGATGAACCCACGACCTGAAGAGAGTGGCGGGAAGCGGATGGATGCGGAGAGCCGAGGACCGGATATGGTGGCACAATATTGGAAAGGCTTATGTCCAGCAGTGGACAAACAAGGACTGACGATGATGATAATGATGATAAGGGAAGGACAAAGAATATCGATATATCAAAATATCGATATTTTTTCAGAAAATAATCGATAGATATCGTCGATGTTTTTAATTTCAAAATATCGATCATCGATGTTTATTTCTTAGTATCAAATTCAATATTTTTTTACGATCTTTATTATATTTTATATTGATTATGTTCCACTTATTTTTGTAATATTATTCCCCCTTTCATCAATAAATTAATAAATGAATTAAATAAATTAATATAAACCAGAGCGCGCTAGCTTTGGTACAAGTGCTGCCTCTATATTTCGAACGCGGTCTCTACGAGCTCAAATTGATTCGTTTTGAACGTAACTATGCGTAGTATCCCTTTGTAGTTTGTGAATGCAACCAAAAAAATTTCTATGGGTGGTCTCTTTGGCGTCTGTGACAGTGTCAGTGACAGACACAGTTGTGTGTGTGATAACCAATGACTAAGGAAACTAAAGGACATGGCATATTGATCTATAGCAACATTTAGTTATATATATTTTAACGCATAACATTCAAACGTAGCGTTGTCTCTTTTTGACTTACGGCCTCTTGTGTGTGTAAGAGAAAACAACATTACTTTTCTCAAAGAGTAATTTGTTTATGTGATATCATTGTAATGTCAACACGTGCCGGTCCGCCATTTATTGCGACACGCTGACAAGTACACGAAGTGTCAAAATATATCAATGGATTTCATATTTTTTAATGTTTCTGTGATTTTGTGCTGGATATTGGAATTGTTTTGTTAAAGGAGAAGCTAGTATAAGGCCACAATAATTTCCAAGCGTAGTGTTAGAATGTGGCTCGAGGAAAAGCAATAATCAACGAAATCTACTGATACGTAACAGAAATTCATTAATTTAATCTGAGGTCGTATATATTTCCATCGTAATTACTGTGTTTCTTAGTTTACTGTATTATAGTCATGTATATTTTCAGTTATTAGCAGTTTTTATTCATATAATATAGTAAATTACTTCATATCATTTTTGATGTTATTGCACTTAGGGTTGTTCATGTATCTATATTAAAAAAATATCGATAAATACAGGTATCATGTTTATATGTCGTAATTATCTCGTTTCAGATTACCATCTTGTATTATTAGAGAAAAAGAGTGACTTGACATAATCGGAAAAGAAAATTGAACCTATATGATGTATTCATGATATATATTATGTTATTTGCATTTCGAAGAAACTTCTTTCGATAGAACATTAAGAAAATAATTTTATGAATGAAAATTGCTCTCGCAAAGGATATTGGAAATCAGAGAAAATATTTAGTGGTAATTAATTACTTTTTAATTTTTTGGTCATGTAAATCCTGTATTGTGAAAAAGTAACAGGAAAATATTAATTGTTTACAGAATGTGGCTGAATTTTTATTTGATGTTTCCGGGAGAGAAAAACCTCATAGTTCTAAATATCTGCTTCTGAATGATGTGAATCAAAACCACGGCGAGTTATTTTTGCCACTAATAAGAACTTGTAGTGGTTTCACTAATAATCCAAATGCAGTACAATTTAAAGAATGTTTTAAAAAACTTTAAAAGCAGAAATAAGAGACGAAGGTTTCGGAAACTATTTCATTATTTTCTTGACGTACAAAAACACGACAGCGACATGATGAGTACGATAACTGCTTAAATTCAAATCTCAGTATTCAAAAGTTTCATTCAGAAATAATTTAATAAAAATTATGCTATTTAGTTATCTATATTTATTTATATTGTGAATATATTATAATATATAATAACATAACATAACATAACTTCACGCTGTATCCCCAACGAGGTAGTCAGATAATAATATATAATAATTATTAAAATTTTTATTTACTTAATATAAATATTATTTTACAAACAATAATGTTAACAAACAGTTCTATTTTTCAAACCCAATAAAAATATGTTACTAAAGGTACATTAGTTATGACTAGTCAGACATTGGTCACTCTTGTAGTGCCTAGCAATTTATGTACTATCTTAACATTTAAAATATTTACTCAAAAGGCCGGTATATTGTGGATTTTCTACGCTAGATAATATTATAAACTATAATATTTCTTATTTCTTTACAACGAAAAGAAATAAAATTGGTTTGTTTGTATATACGGGGTAACCTCTGGAAGTACTTAACTGAATTTGAGAATTCTTCGAATAATAGAAGTCCACAGTATTCTATTCATAATTTAAATATTATTCCCAATTACTGTGTGATAAGACCACTAATTTTAGTAAAATTAATTATTCTAGTATTTAGTTTATCAAGTGCTACAGTACGCCATGGCTATAGATTTGGTTGGTCCGTATGTATGTTTCTCATAGCACTTATTTTAATTTCACCATCACCTCTAACGTTAATGTTAAGTAACGTTATGCATGTAAAGAAAAGAAAAGCATTAAAAGGACTGTGCTAATCTTTAACTACTTTGACCTATGTTCATTGATCTTCAACATTTATGAATGCGCTTCATAAAAATATGGGTTTCTTTTAAAAAACAAATCTATATCTGTAATAATCATGGACGTACTGTTAAGTATTACAAATAGAAGTACCTAAGTAATTGGTTTGTATGTAGGGTTCATTTAAATGGAACAAAAATGATCAAAGGACAGAAAGGGGCTATCCTTGAAGGCGCCTGTTGCTATCGTTGCTAATAACACTTTAAAATCGCCTTAAGCGCAGATTCTAATTACATGCCGATAGCATCGAACTATCCTGACTGCTGTTTTCAGTTTGAACAATACTTCAGTACTTTTGTACAAATCTATGACACAAAAAAAAACCCTCCTTTTTTCTGAAGATATCATACAAAATGATTTTTATTTCAATACTGGTGCTGAAACAATACTTATTTCAATAACTGACAACGACATCTACATAGTAGATATTTGGGACATCACTAATCGGCAGCCATTGTCTGCGACACTTGAAGTTTAGGTGGCACGATTATTTTGTTCTTGTTTCATGTCCTTTAGTTTCTTTAGTTATTGGTGTTAACTTAGATGTGTATAGTTTGATGGCGGCAAAATGTACAATGAAAATTTGTATTATTTATTCGTATTATTTATTACTTTGTATTATTTAATAACAAACAAATGTCTGCGGTGTAGAAGGTTTTTTTCTAAAAAGCTTCTTGCAGCTTGTGTGGTAAAACGTACAAGAACTGCGGAAATACTGCTAATTTGGCTGCACATCTGAAAACGAAGCATTATATTTTCGAATCGAATCGAATATTTAGACAATTTTTTAGGTAATCGCTCATTGGGACAAAAATATCGATATATCGAAATTTTTTGCTCTGCATATATCGGTATTGTCTAAAAATATCGATACAACATATATCGATATATTTTTTATTTGCCCATTCCACAGACTTTTAAATGGCAGCAAACTATACCTATCGGTTCAAAATGCGTGGCAAATTTAACACTAACAAATATTACTCACGCACATACAGAACTCAGGGCCGCATTAAGGAGTGGGTATCTATATTATGTATTATCTTAGAGCGGGACTATTTGGGACACTCCAAATTATATTTTTCTTGTGATAAAATAAGGATAAAATAAAGATAATGTGTAGTTTTAAGTTTGCAAATATTAATGTATGTATGTACTTTTTGTTAATGTAAATAAGGATAAAATTAATTGATATACTAGTATTAGAGATTATTACTTTATTATATTCCTTCTTTTTGTAGATTGTTTTTGTTACATGAAGGATGTAATTTGGAGTGTTCCCAATGGCTCCACGATACAATATTATGATTGTTCGTTCGATACATGAGGCCTGATGGCTGTGCGCTGCTGGTCTTGGGCCGCATGTACATTGTGATGACCTTGCTTGGGGTTCGATTTATGTGGGTACATGAAGTTTAATGACATAAACGATATATTTTTAAAAGTCGGGAAAGTTGATAATCAGGTAAGTGAAAGTTTTGAATTTAGACTTTTTGGCGCAAACAAAAGAAGCGTGGTTGGCATTTTATTCAAAATTCGGATTTGCTATTTTTTGTGCTTTTAGGAGTTTTAAGTGCAAAAATTATAGTATATTGTACGTTAAAGTTGTGTGCGAGTGAGAGGAGTTGGAGGAATTTCATTTAACAGTCCTTTGTAACTCCAGTAAAGGCTACTTACCATTGCTTTACTGTAAGTGTTAGAGACTTGGTTATGAGAAAATAGAACAAGTTTTATATCAGACGAGTGTTATAGTTAACTATTTTTCTAAGGAGATAAGCGTCAGTTAATGTTTTGTAAAATTATTAATTAACTCTTCATCGCTATGCTTTGTCCTTTGATTATTATTTTCTCTAAACTACGCACAAAACTCAATAATTAAAAGAAATCGGGAGATAGTCGATGGGTGATCGATCACATTGAGAATAAAAACTAAAATAGCTTACACAATAAAACAATGAATGTTTTCAGTCTTCTATTTATTAATCGGATTGTTTTCTTATTACATTATATAAGAACTCATTATTGTTGTGCATCAAACACATCATTTCACTGTTTTTCAATGTGTGCGAGAAGTAACTAGCGCAGAATGTCAGATATGCTAAGGATTACCATTGCAAGTAATCGTAGGTATTATTTGTCATTGTTCGCCTCGAGATATCCATATTTGTTTTCAACATTTTTACATGTGAACACACAATTTATGCATAATAAAGTCCATCTTCGATTACCTGAAGCAAGAAAGTTATATTATTTTAAAATAAATTAAAAATAATTTTGTAATTATGAAGTATGGATTAATTTGGCGATAGCATGTTCATTTTTAAAAGGTATGTTAAATTTCATAGTCAAACAACAACACGGTTTTACGGGTATCTCTTTTACATAATAAATGGGGTTCAAAATGTTTTGAGCACAAAACACTGCCAGAATTGATCTGCCAGTTTGTTCTATGTAGCCTTTCTTATGTATTTCTTTTATGTAGTTCTTTAACCAAAAAATTTGAAGATTTCATCCTTTAGAAACCCGAAATTAACAAGATATACATCAAAATCAAAAGATAGTTGCAAAAAATATATAGTTACTTAACCTTAGGTACCTGTCCGTTAATGTTTAATTTTATTACGAGACTCAGTTTTCTCTGAATTCGGCCCCTCTTTAAGGTACAAGTACTAATAATGTCAAAATTGGTTAGGTACTTGTTACAAAAATATAAAAAACCTATAAAAAAACCTTAAACAATATAAGGAAACCTTAATTTTAATAGTTTGCAACATATTTAAGTGTCGGAGCCACGAAATACAAAAATATCAGCTAACTGAATGCAGTAATCAAACAATTTGCAACATCAGATTTACTTACCGATGGAACGTGATTTTCGGGGCTTTTCTGTATAAGGCGTTGCAACTATTGGGGGTACAACACTTTTGTACCATTTTTTGCACTTTAAATAACCAAAATAATGTTTATACACCAAGAAATATTTAATCATCGAACATGTGACGTGCTACACAAGTAAACAGACGTCATACTCCGCTTATTTTGACTTAAGCGGAAGATGGCGGCTGCCACGGTTTCGGAATTGTCTATGTGTGCCATTGTATTGCAGCAAATGAAAGAAAAGGATAAAGATATACAATTTTAAACTACAATGAAAGTGACAGTGTTATTACTTACACGGTATCTAAGTGTGAGTGAATTATGTTTGATCTGCTTCCATTTATAAATCTGTGGCCCATTCCTAATTACGTGACATTGACATTGGCAAATGTGCTAAACTGTGTGCCATAAAAAAAAATAAAAAAAAACTTTCCTAGGGATGGCGATCTGAGATCGGTTAATGAAAGAATCGATCATTCGATCTAGAGCAGTGAATTTATCCAGTGTATAGACGACAGATGCTCAAATATCGTTCTACGGGTTTTTTTAAATTTTGTATGAGATAGATAAAAGTTAGACGACTCAATAAAGCGCTAAATCTGGCTCCGAGAGCGCTATGGTGACGGCAGTGTATGTATAATTTATTAAAAAATTACACGCTAGCTCATTATTTTATAGTTGCGATCTTACGAATACAAATATTATGGAAACTCAATTTTTGGGTTTCCACAATCAATTCACTCAATCGATTCTCTACTCGAGATCAATCGATCATTTTTTCCATTAATTGGTCTCGTATCGCCATCCCTAGAAAAGTTGTTCCAAGAAATTGGAATTTGTGAAGGGCGCTTTAAGCGCTTATTACGCAACGCAACGCAACATACATATGTCGATAATACATACATATGTCGAACATTCCCGTCACCTTAACGCTCTCGGAGCCAGATTTAGCGCTTATTTGAGTCGTCTACCTTTTATCTATCCCATCCAAAATTTAAAAAAAGCTGTAGAACGATTTTTGAGTGTTTGTCGTCTATTCACTAGATCGATTCACTGCTCGAGATCGAATGATCGATTCTTCCATTAATCCATTTCAGACCACCATCCCTAGAAAAGCTGTTCCAACAAATTGGAAGGTGTAAATGCACTTTAAGGCACAGATTAAGTAGTCGTAGCAAACTACAGATGCGACAGTCACTTTGCCTTAATTGTCATAGTATTCTGTGATTGTTATGTATGTATTTCGTTTTGGCCCAATTTTGGCCGTACTACCGCCAATGGGCGCTTTTATAATTTTTCGTTGAACGTTTTTTCGCCACTATTTTACAGTCCGAAATACAATAGGTAAGCAAAATGCTGCCCTATTATGTCGTCGATAAAGACGTTTCTTCAACGTCCACTGCATGATGTTATCGTGCACGGAAATATAAAAGCGTCTCCATACAACTACATATATTTTGCTTCCTCATTGTACCGTGGGCGGTAAAAACGTGGCGATAAAAACGTTCAACGGAAAATTATAAAAGCGGCCAATGACTAAGATATACTAACCTATCGCCTACTTTTTAGACAACCGTACTATACGTTCGTACCAATCCTTTTTATTTATCTTTATGTAGGTATATCCTAGTGATACATTGAGTGATACCGAAAAATCACCAACGCAGCGGTTCAGATTATTTACATCAAATAACAGAGGAGAACAGGCATTTCAAGGTTCTTAACTCAAGCATGAAATCGAATAAAACACAAGGTAAACTAAAAGGAACTCAAATCAATATAAAAAAGTAGCCAGCCGTAGCCAGAGTCTGAGTATGAGTGAGATTGACGACACATATAATTTTCTCTATGGACAGCACACTGACAAACAATTGACTTTTATGGCGGTAGTCAAGACGGCTGAACAAAAAGCGATTACAGCGCCAATACATTAGGTAGGTAGTTTTTGAAGTCACCGACCATAGACAATACAGTTTGCACGAAGTTTGCACAGACCACAGACAAACTAGCTTAAAGACAGGAAATGAAGAGGCACCGTTTTCTGCTATCGATTTGCACAAATGCTCATATAAGTACAAACACAAACACGCGCTCCTTTAGTATTAACCAGGAAGCAGATCTGTTACTTGTGTCTAACCGGTGTCGTTTTAAAAAATATAGAATAAAATACGTAAGCAATGCCAAATTGCGCTGTAGTGGCGTGGTAGTGACAGTCGTAAAAATAGTTTCAAAAAGGACAATATCACGTTTTATCGGTAAGTATAAAATTAATAATAAAAATGTATGACAGAAAAATGCAGAGCTTTAGTTATACTGGTTGCTAGTAGCTTTCAGTCAGCGTTTGTCCTTGGCTAGTAAGTTGCATGTTGCGTCCTCACTCTTGCATGTTGGCACGTGTAAGTAGGGATGCGAAAAAACGTATCGATACGTCTACATCTTTTCCATTGATTTTCAGAATTTATAATGACTACCATTCTTTGAAATTATATACCTAGTTCCATATTATAATATCTTGTTTTTTAATACACACTATTTTTAAAATAAGGTTATGAAAATAATTCTTGAACTTAGTGATATATACAATGTCCATGAGTACATCACTTTTTCGTCTAGTACGTGACGTTATCGTGACGCCCACTTACGTCTCATTCCTATCTGTGTATAAAATGTCCTTCAAATCTGTTCAGCCGTTTTTGCGTGATTTTTCTTTTATGTTATGTATTATATATTATATATTTCATATTATGTATTATACACTATAAGTTTTATATTATGTATTATACATACATACAATACATACATATCTTCACGCTGCATACCTAACGAGGTACTCAGATAGGACAGAGCGTCAAGCGTCGCGGTCCTTACATACGTACATAAGACATACGTCTTTCGTTTCCTCAAATCTCATCATTATGTATTGTGTATCATGTATTACATATTTATTACATATATTTCTTAATTCTTATGTACTGGCAGCATCCACTGTTAAAAGTAAAACACTTGTAGTTCTAGTGTTAGCTATAGTCAATATTCGCATTATTGTCAATATTTTATTTCTACTTAGTTCGATAAATGTAACGACCTCGTATTGCGTATCGTATTGCGATCTCCGACTGTCGGTATCGACTCACACATTGAATTTTGTGTAGGTACACACTACACTCTCCATATTGCCGTGACGATTTAATAGGGAGCCACGTTTTATGGTGGACGTCTACGGCAAAACGTTATCATGCACGGAAATATAAAAACGTCTCAATACACCTGCATACATTTTGCTTCCCGTTTGCGTACCGTGGACGGAAAAAACGTAGCGATAAAAACGTGCAACGGAAAATTATAAAAGTGGCCAATATCGCGCGATATCTGTTGTCAAAACGAGAATTTGTGTAATGTAATTTGTATAGTGGCGCTAAATATACCGCGAAAAGTGGATTTTACAGTTATAGAATAATAGTTACGCAATCATCATACGTGATACTAATTTTTGTTACAATTAATCACAGGTCGCGCAGTGATCGCGTGGCTGTCGCTGTCTGCAAATTTTTAGATAATAACCCCGCGGTTTTTTTTCTGAATAAATCGTCTTGCCTGACTGACTTTTTCAGAATGCATCGAATCCATATCGACTTATCGAGCATGTAAACGAAGTATCGATACGGTGTATAGTATCGAAACAATAGTATCGTCAATATTTGTGGCGAAACACTAATTATTTATTTTATTTAATCTGTGCCTAAAAAGCAGTCTGTGAGTTCAGTGCATAATATTTTTAGATGTAGAAAATAGATGTCATCTCCTTATTTATGAACCAAAGTCTTTCTAATCCTACACATATAAGGTAAGAATTTCGCTTTTATTATCATCATTGACTTGCCTTAATAGTGAAAGTTTCGATGTAACTCTGAAACTCGTTTATAGGTTAGAAGTAACGAGTAATATGCAGAACAACCCCCAGGAGCTTTCATGGCAAGCGATTCAAGCCATAGTGGGGGTTAAACTTCCTCAAACTGTGCTACGATTTGATGATATAGGATTTCACTTGGTAAAAAACTCAGTTTCTAGTGCGGAAGATTCCGATTCAGATGTGGAGATAGTTGAAAATGATTGGGAATCGGATAATAATGCATCATCGAGACTCGAGCTTTCAGACAATGAAAAGACTACATCTGACAGGGCACAGAGTGAATCACCTGTTCTACATCTTGTAGAGCCAGACAATAACAATTCAGGCACAGATTCATTAGAATGTAAAGACTATTTATCAGAAAAAATGGACACTAAAGACAACTCAAATGGAGATCAAATATCTCATGTGCACAACGACGACACTGACAGCTCTAATGGTAATGTCATGTTAATTGAGAACTACTTGGAAGTCACCCTGTCCACTGATACTGAGACTAGTCACATGTGCAACCAATGCAACCAAATGTTTGCCAGTGAACAATTGCTCTCCTCTCATAATTGTAGTGCCAAACCCACCGATGAAAAGAAATATCCATGTCATGTTTGTTCAGAGAAGTTTCCTAGTTATTGGGAATTAAGAAAGCACATAAATAACCATTTCCCTGGTATGTTGGATTCGAAATCAAGCTTTTGTCACTTATGTCAGAAAGATTATACAAAAACAGGTTTTATGAATCATCTCCGTAAACATACAGGAGAGAGGCCATTTGTCTGTGAACTGTGCCATAAGGCATTTTCACAGTCCAGTTCCCTCTCAATACATATGAAGTTCCACTTAAATGTACGCAAACATTGTTGCACAGTGTGTGAGAAAAAGTTTGTAACCAAAAGTGAATTGTCCCGTCATATGACTGTTCACACTAAACAAAAATCCTATTATTGTGGTGTATGTGAGAAAGCTTTTACACGCTCTGACAACATGAAGAAACATGAGAAAACTCATGGATGAGGAATACGAAGATCGAACAAATGTGTGAAACATAATATGTAACAATGATAATGAATCCTAGTGTGTCCACATATCCGATTCTCTATTTGCCAAAAATTTTAGTCACTATGTTTTGTTAATTTAAAAATTGTGTTGATTTATACCAAACTGGAAAATATCATGATCTAGTTAATAATTTTCTTAGTCATTATGGTGTGTTTCTGAGTGTATCTACACTCATGGTGTGCTGCTGTAGTTGCTTTTGAGTTATTAGATATTAAGGATTTTATTTATGGGATTATACATGCATGTCTGGGAAACAATTTAGTGTTTAGTAAAAATGCCTTTAAAGGTGCTCTACAATAAGGTTGCACATACATATCTCAGCCAAAAGTTGCCTTTGTAGATATATATAGATAAAGTGATACTATTTACTTTGTATGTACTATGCATACACATATATAGGTCAAATATGTCCAAAGAATCCAATAGTGCTAATGTAATGTTTACATTAGATAGAGGACAAACATTATAAACTTGAGGCCTTCAATGAAATGTCACAATTTATTAATATATATATTTCTTTTCCTCCTTGAATGTTTTAAGGAATTATATATTTTTTAGTAATATACATACATAAATTACATAATTGAAAAATACCAGTTGTAGAGTAAACCTATGCCAAATTTTAGATAAGTATTTCAAGTGATTCTTATTGTACTGTGTTGTAACCAAAGCAATAATATTTAATGTGCCTATTTTTAAAAATAAATACCAAATAATAACTTAGATGATAAAAGCTTTTTTAAGTAAAAAATTCTTGTCAGAGTAATACGCATTAGACAATGATTATTTATAAAAGTACTGGAAGACACGTCTCTTCTTTGTTTAATAGTCTCAAACCCCAACAGAACAAGTAGAATGTAATTAATTTGAAGTAAGTAAAAATCTGAAACCTTTTATATACTTATTGAAGAATTAGGTGTCAATATTTGTACATAAAAATATATGTTTATAACAAAATAAAATTACATAAACATCACAAAAAGAAAACTGGATTAAATAATATTCACAAATTTTATATTGCAGACTATTATCAGTAGTAGCATTATACATGTTATGTGCATATTAAAAAACAAAATTCTGTTTGGTTTGAATAACATTTGTGTGTATATATATGTAGGTAAAAGGCTATTTAACTGTTTTTGTCACTACAAAAGGAATCTTTTCAGATTTAACATCAGCTTTAATGTGAAAACATGTTGTGTATATTCATTTAAAACTTTAAAATCGTCTATCTTACTAAATCATTGTCAAAAGTAAGCTCTGTTTAACTTTTGAATATTTTTAGTCACATGAAATTTTTACTACTACCTAACTTTTCCCTTATGTGTCTCCTAAAATTAAAGGACTCCTACAGATTCTTAAATTATTCACGAGGGACCCTAATGTTCAGTGGAATGTTAAACGTAAAAAAATAATGCTAGATGTCCTCTATGCCTTATTAGGAGATCCCGAAGTTGTAAAGAATGTTGGTGAAATCATCAAAAATGTTGTTAAATCAGTCTAATACCCAAGTGACATTTTTTTTTTTATTTCCGATTAATTACTTTCACTATCACAACAACATCACACTTTATTCCAGTACATAATATTGTTTTATTAAGTTATTATTTTGTGGTAACCAGCAAACCGGAAATAAGATATCCATGAAATGTTTTAATATATTTTCACATAATGTAACCAAATATTAGAAAAAAATCCAAAGATGTTTATGTATATGATTGGCTATGAAACCAAAGTTTTATAATATTTTTATAATAGGTAATTGTGCCACTGTTCTATTTTATAAACTGGTTGTCAGTACTTTAGAATTTTAACATCTAGTTTTTTAATTTTAATCTTAGATAATAATCATATTTTAATATATTTATTATATTTAATAGTTTACATTTTAACTGCATGATTCTATAAGATATTACGAATTATAAAATTGAGCCAAATAAAAAAAAATACACAAAAACTACAAGACTGACGATAATATTCAGAGTAGATTTTAACTTCTGCACAAAAAATATTTATTTCCTAATGTCTACCTATATGTAGTGAAACCTCAATTTTGTAACTATATTTTTTATCAAAAAATGCACCTTGTTATTAAAACAACATGACAATTAGACGTAAGATCAGTTTCATATGAATATAAACTGTTTTATGAAAAATATATGTAACAATTTTCGATTTTATTAAAGAGTTGTTTGTTGCAAAATTATGTTTTATTTAAAATTCTTCGAAACTAAATAGGTCGTTTTTCACTTTGTTCTAGGTTACGCTTGCGCTAGCGATGTCTGCAAGGTTGCGTAATCTTAATCCATATGAAAGACATAAGTATCTAGTTAACGTATACTATCTGAATAATAAGGGTTCAACAGGGCTCTTGAAACGGGACACGTCCAAAGATCGAACCGACCTCGATGTTATAAGGGACAATCACAAGTTTCTCTGGGAAGAAGACGATGTCGCGGATACTTGGGAAAAACAATTGGCCAAAAAATATTACGACAAGCTATTCAAAGAGTACTGTATATGTGACTTATCCAGATATAAGGAAAATAAAGTAAGTCATCTGTGCTCTATTTTAAACGTAAGCCTTCACACTACCTATAGTGTCTATTAATAGAAGGTGCAACGGTTAGTTCTAAAGTTACACACTTCGTTTGTATTTTCAACAAACAGGCTCTACCATTGGCTCTACGTAATTCGATGCTATAAAAGTGTAGTCGATTTTTTTAGAAGTATAATACCTATATGTTTCGATTGCGTTGGTAGACACACCATAAATTAATGTATTCTGCAATAATAAATGAATTTATAATATTCTGCTCGCAGTTTCCGTGGCCGTCGATATTTACCGGAAATATTCCTAAATCGTAATTAAGTAGCTATTCGTAAAAGCAATGTTGAAAATAATTTATGTGCCTAATGTCTAACAATAGACCTACCCACTGGATTAAACTCCCCTAACTTTAAGGCTGAGATGGGGAGAACGTTTCAAATCCCCAATGCTTATTGCCGTTTTTGTCCATGGGGCCTTTGTTCGTGTGATATATTCGTATCGGGGAGTAGATACAACAATAGCAGTAGTGCCTTTCTGTAGGCTAAATATAGCATTATACTGTTCGCACACGCATACTAAAGTTCACTCTTGCGACTTGCACACATCTGTCGTTCCTTGAGTATTTGATACAAATGACAATAAGCGAACCGGGTACAACCGAAAATGTATAAGCTCGTTATACCTGAACTATATTTATTCCCATATCTAAGTATTTATACAGTATAAGCTATAAGTATAATAATATTATATACCTACTTAAGTATAATTCCTCCAGCTACGTATTTTTTTTACATTATGTCAGAATACGTGGAGATGCAAAACTAATGGTAACAACCACGGCGTCTACTTAATCACGATTTTACGTTATTAAATTTTTCATTACTACGTAAACGCTCAGACAAACTTTATTTATAAGAAAACCTAAAGTATAGATTAAAAATGATTTACATACATACATATCTTCACGCTGTATCCCTAACGGGGTAGTCAGTGAGGACGGAGCGCCAAGCGTCGCGATCCTTACATACTTTTTTCGCTTCCGCTTCCTCATCATTCTCCTCGCACATTTTCGCCTAGGTATGCCAGTGCTTTTGACATTTTCGTCGGCTAACACTCTAGCTATTTGATCTTCATAATTCAACCTTGGTCTTCCTTGGCTTCTTTTACCACTCACTTTCGCTCTATATATTTTCTTCGTCAGTCTTTCATCACTCAATCTTTCCATGTGCCCGAACCATCTTATCAGTCCTTTCTTCATTTTTTCAATAAAACTGTCGTGCAACCCTGTCATACTGCGTATCTCTTCATTGCTTATTTTGTCCGCAAGGGTGACACCGCACATATTTCTAAGAGATCGCATTTCTATAGCATTTATCTTACTTTCACTAGATTTCGGGCATATCCAGGTCTCACTACCATACAATAAAGTTGGCAGCAACACCGCATTGTATATGGCCATTTTGGCTGAGTTAGATATATTCACATTGCCTACTAATGCGGACAGAGCACCGTTCACTTTATTGCCGGCAGCAACCCGTCTCTCCACATCCAACTCACATCTTCCAACCCTCGAAAACGCACTCACAATTTCGTTTACTTGTTCTAGACATTTTCCATTTACCCATACTTCACACTTTGTCTGTACATCTTCTCTATCAAACACCAGAACCTTAGTTTTATTCACATTAACATTCAATCTTTTCACTTCTCAGTCTTCTTTCATGCACATAACTAGTGTCTGCAACTCCGCTTCTGATAGTGCTATAAGCACAGCATCGTCAGCGTACAATAGGCAGTTTACCACTGTACCATCACATATACCACTCATACTACCTTTCAATGTCTGGTGCCAACTGTCCAAATAAAGCACGAATAGCCAGACAGACATCACGCAGCCCTGTCTGACGCCTGAACAGACTTCGAACCAGGGCGAGATGTCACTATCTATCCTTACACAGGCTCTGTGGCCTCGATATAATGACCTCACAGCCTGCAGTAAGGGGCCCTCCACGGCATATTCAGGCAGAAGACTCCACAATTTCTTCCGCACTACTCTATCGAATGCTTTTTCTAGATCTACGAAAGCGCAGAAAACTTTCTGGCCTAAAGCCAGAAACCTTCCCACGATAACGCGAAGCGAGAAAATCTGATCCATACAACCTCTACCGTTCCTAAAACCACCTTGCGCTTCCCACAAATATCTTTCAGAAACTTCTTTCATACATTCAGTCAATACCTTGGTACAGACTTTACTTGCTAAACTGACCAAGCTGATGGCCCTATAGCACGCACAGTCTAAATGAGAACCTTTCCTTTTATAAAAAGGCACTATGACTGCGGTGCGCCAGTCCTCTGGCATCTCTCCCTTCTGCCAACAAAGGCTGCACAGTGCACAGAAGGTATCCCAGACCCTAGGGCCAACATACTTGATCATCTCAGCAGTCTCCTCATCAATTCGCGCAGCCTTTCCACATTTCAAACTTCTTATCACTTTTTCAATTTCTTTCATATTAATGGCATACTCCAGTCCCTGAACCGAGTGTGGTAATTCATTAGAATCGCTCTCAGTATCAGAGACGGAGTCGCCACTCTCATACAGTTCTCCATAGTATTCACTCCCTCGCTGCAGAACATCTTTTTTATTTCTTAGCAGGTGGTTTTCTTTCGAACGCACTTTATTCATTCTACAAGGTGCCGGACCACTTCGGTACTTACGTACTTCTTTTCAAAATAGTTTGGAATTTCTCTTGAAGTTGTCCGACATTTTGTTTTCATCTAATACTCTACACCTTTCACGCTTCTCTTTCACTAGTGCCTTCGTTTCTGCTTTCTGCAGCTTATATCTGTCTGTCATCAAATTCTTCATACCACAGTAATTTTTAGTAGTAAGATAGTCTCGCCATGCTTTCTTCTTCTTATACACAGACTTTCACCTCATCGTCCCACCACACATCACGCTTTTTACCATTCCCAATCTTATTCGTTCCACACACTTCTTTCGCAACCTCGATCATGCTATCCCTAAGGTTCTGCCAACATTCTTCAACATTCTCGCTCGTCAGTTTCATCATCAAGCTTACCGGATACTACCCTCTCATATTAATTCCTGGAGGTCCGTCTTGCAGTTTCCAGCTCTTGATGCGATAGACCGCTGCAGGTTTGGACGCTACGCGACATCGCTACGCTGCAAACAGACCCC
The DNA here is from genome assembly GCA_907165235.1 of Zeuzera pyrina. Taxonomy (NCBI): domain Eukaryota; kingdom Metazoa; phylum Arthropoda; class Insecta; order Lepidoptera; family Cossidae; genus Zeuzera; species Zeuzera pyrina. The sequence continues at coordinate 12,871,543 of OU015630.1, forward strand.
TTATTCTAGTTACCACTAGAAAGTGGTCTGTTGCCAGATCGGCTCCTCTGTGTGCTCTCGTGTCCATAACCTGCTTTTTGGGCCGGCTGTCCATCAGGAATAAATCAATCATACTTCTTTCATCCTTCCTTTCCCACGTGTACTGATGAATCCTTAACATAACATAACTTCACGCTGTATCCCCAACGGGGTAGTCAGAGAGGACGGAGCGCCAGGAGTCGCGGTCCTTACACACCTCTTTCGCTTCCTCAAATCTCATCATTCTCCTCACACATTTTCGCCTAGGTATGCGAGTGCTTTTGACATTTCCGTCTGCTAACACTCTGGCTATTTGATCTTCATAAGTCAGCCTTGGTCTTCCTTGGCTTCTTTTACCACTCACTTTCGCTCTGTATATTTTCTTCGTCAGTCTTTCATCACTCATTCTTTCCATGTGCCCGAACCATCTAAGCATTCCTTTCTTCATTTTTACAATAACACTGTTGTGCAACCCTGTCATACTGCGTATCTCATCATTGCTTATCCTGTCAGCAAGCGTGACACCGCACATATTTCTGAGAGACCGCATCTCCACAGCATTTAACATACTTTCACTCGGTTTTGGGCATATCCAGGCCTCACTACCGTACAACAAAGTTGGCACCAACACCGCATTGTGGATGGCCATTTTAGCAGTGTTAGATATATTCAGACTACCCACTAATGCGGACAAAGCACCATTCACTTTATTGCCAGCTGCTAGCCGTCTCTCCACATCCAACTCACATCTTCCATCCCTCGAAAACGCACTCCCCAGGTACACAATTTCATTCACCTGTTCTAGACATTTTCCATTTACACAAATCACACATTTCGTTTGTACCGCTTCTCTTTCAAACACCAGAACCTTAGTTTTGTTCACATTAATTTTCAATCCTTTTACTTCACAATCTTCTTTCATGCACGTGACTAGTGTCTGCAACTCTGCTTCTGATGGTGCTATTAGCACAGCATCGTCAGCATACAATAGGCAGTTTACCACTGTGTCACCACATCCCATACCACTCATATTACCTTTCAATCTCTGGAGGCAACTGTCCAAATACAGCACGAATAGCCAGGCAGACATCACGCAGCCCTGTCTGACACCAGAACAGACTTCAAACCAGGGCGACATGATGAATCCTTCTGTGCTTAAATAAGGTATTAGCAACAAAAAGATCCTTTTCCATACACGGTCCTAACACAATCCTACCAGCATCATTCACTCTCTTATCTCCATACTTGTCTTGCATAGGAGAGACTCAAATCTTGTTCGAGCTGTCCCGACCCATCCATTCATGTCTCCACACACTATAATTCTCTCATTTTCTTCAACTGTCGCTAGAACTTCCCTAACATTCTCCCAAAACTGCTCTAGTTCGCCCAAGCCGACAGAGGATACTGGGGCATACTCTACTAAAACAAATAACCTCGTCAAACCTGTATTGAGACGCACCCAGAGCATTCTCGGGTTTACACACTTATACTCAGTTACACAGTTAACCAAACGAGAGGACAGTAAGACGCCTACCCCTTGGCATCACCTTTCTTCTTGTGGTACCCCTGACCACAAAGCTATGCCACCTCCAGGCAAGTCGACAAGTTCACTGCCCTTTCGCTTGGTTTTACTCAAACATAACACATCCAATCTTCTTTCTTCCATAATATCAATCACCTCATTCAGTTTCCCTTCAATACCACCTCTCACATTCCACGCAGCTATTCTGCACTCCTTCTCCACTTCCCGCCGCTCGGTGAACAGCGTATTGGGTGGCGGTCCCCGACTCCGAACTGCACTCTGCTCACACCAGCGGGGACAAGTCGGTGTACGTCGCTTTTGAGCGATGATACGTATAAACATACGTAATAATATAAGGGCATAAAAACTAATTGCTTCAAGTTCTAGATTTGGAATAATAAATTACGTGTACTTCAATTACATTATTCTTTTGCTATAATTTTCATTTCGAATATATATATGCATTTGTATACTTCTCTAGAATAGGAATAAGCTTGTTGAAATCACGGTATCAGTTTAAAGGTATCTGTCAAATTAATCTAAGCTTTCTGACCGTCTTTAGTCCAGGACAAAGGTAGAAAAGTAAACATTTTGCGAGTTGCTTTCAATAAACTCGAATTTGACGCGTTCAATGCCGTGCTCCCAGATATATTTGACAAAGGTTATCTCATTGCTTCAACGTGTATGAAATTCAAATAAATATTTATCACAATATGACCCTGCATTAACCAATACTTCTATTTTACGCTAGTAAACTAATTAATCTGTGCTTCTATTACTTTAGTGTGATATAAATCATAATACATAATTACATTAGCGTAATATTAGTTAGGTACTTACTTTTTGATCGTTGATCGTAACAGCGTAACTGCTCAACTAACAAATGACTGACAAACTCTACTACTATTTTATTATAGCAGAATGTCGTATTTTGTTTAAATATACGATTTTCTGATACATTGCTTGGCTACATTTCGTCAAATATTTGTACTATATTGTTATAAAATGCCCAAAATACATCCTAGAAAAATATAAAACTTACTGTGCCTATGTATGTACATATATAGTACATTACATTACCTATACAATGTTATATTACATTACACTGTAGGTACCCACTTAAAACAGAAAAATTCAACAACTGCCTTATTTAAAATTGAAGTAAGTACATATTACTATCTACAACTACTAATATATTACAGGTACTATTTATTAGAACTAAACAATAACTGTTTTTATTTAAGGAGTAATTTACAAATAATGCATATTATATAACCTTATTTATATTGAGATATAGAGATTTATTAAGTACTTGCTATTTATGTTAGGTTTTATCCTCATATAGGTACAGTGTAACATTCTTCATAATAATAAAATGTATAACTTAAGGTAGCGTTGCGTTGGCGCGTGGAAAATGAGGTGCTACTTGGAAAAGGACAGTTTCAATGCGGTAACAAACACTGCAACAGCGACAGTAACCTTAAATCGTGGGAGGTCAACTTCGCTTATTTAGAGAACAGGCAAAAGAAAAATGCTCTCGTAAAACTTCGTAAGTTTTTTATATCAATACTACGAAATACATCTGTACAAGTACCAGAGAAATGTTTCCTGTCTGTTCTGTGCTTTCCTTGAGCGTGGAAGATCCCGCAAAAACTCGGTTACAGATTTCTTTTACGCTAAGAAAATATTACACTGAAAAAGTATTTATTTAATTTTGGAATCTATTAAATTAGTTTAGTATTTGTAAAGTATCATAACTTAAGACTCGGCTGCCAAAATTTTGAGCGTTTTATATATTTCTTTATACATTTTTGTATTGACCGCTTAAAACCATAACGCAATTTATGTATTTTCGTTCGATACTCTATTTTCTGCAATGTGATGCCTTTTTGAGAGATTTTTTAAGTATTTCTCCTAAATTACTTGAGTAAGTTACATAAAATTGCGCCTAATAGGAAGACAATACAGTTTACTAAATACTGGCTAAAGGATATTTTATTATATGAATTAGTATTCCAGTTATAACGATATATGTCCCGTTCGGGTGCTGGAGTAAGGGCGGAGCCTACGCAAGAAACTTTTTTAAGGAGCTTGCTCTTAAACAAAAGCGACTGAAATCCCACTAAAAAGTTTTTTTTTTTTAAGTGGCTTGTACTGTAATCTTAAATACATTAAAATGCTTACAGATAGTATTATATTATATTTGATAGTATATTACATTTCTCTATGGCCTATAGGAATTCTAGAATACTATGCGTTTAAAATAAGAACAGAATGGCCCCCAGAGATCACTCACTATTGCTCATATTTTAACACTATTGCACTGCTAACAAAAAAAGTTCTTAATAGAAATAATATATAATATTTTTTCAAATATTTTTATTATTAAATAAAAACATCAATATGATTTAAATTAGAACAGCACCATCAAGTGCCAAGAGGTTATTTTCGTAGCAATATTTTTAATTTCTATTCCAAAGTTTAAAATGGAACACTGGAATCACCTTAGTGTCCGTGTATCTGTTACCTCTTATCTCCGAAGGTATCGCTTAGAAAAATCTGAAAAAGCGTCATGAACAATGAGAGTAAGGTCATGAAGGCACTAAAGTACAATTATTAGGATTGCATAATAATTTACATTTGTTTTACACAAAAAGAAAGTTGGTGCGAAGTCTGTTCAGGCGTTAGACAGGGCTGCGTGATGTCTGCTTGGCTATTCGTGCTGTATTTGGATAGTTGCCTCCATACATCAAAAGGTTAAGTAAGTTAGTTTTACATTGAATTGCAGAACGAATTGGGCCGGCTCACCCGGTGAAATACCACCCTCTCAGAATATCGGCATGAAATAACAGCATTTATTGCTGTCGTGTTTCGTTAGGTGAGTGAGAGTACCGGTGGCCGATCACCCCTTCGTCTTCATCTCCCTCCTTTCCCTGTTTCCCTAAAGGCTCCCGTGATTTCCCGGACGTTGCAGGTGTCTGTCCATGGGCAGCGGATGGTCACTCTCTATCAGGTGACCCGTTTGCACCCTCTTTTATATGAAAAGAAAAAAAAAGGTAGTATGGGTGGTATGATATGTGATGGCAGTGGTAAATTGTCTTTTATACGCTGACGATGCTGTGCTTATAGCACAATCAGAAGCAGAGTTGCTGAGTTGCAGATAGTAGTCACGTGCATGAAAGAAGAATGTGAAGCGAAAGGAATTAATGTGTACAAAACTACGGTTCTGGAGTTTGAAAGAGAAGATATACAGACGAAGTGTGAAATATAGCTAAATGGAAAATGTCTAGAGTAAGTGAATGAAATTGTATATCTGGAGAGTGCGTTTTCTAGGGATGGAAGATGAGAGTTGGATGTGGAGAGACGGGTAGCAGCTGGCAATAATGTAAACGATGCTCTAGCCACATTATTAGGTAGTGTGAATTTATGGCCATCCACAATGCGGTGTTGGTGCCAATTTATTGTACGGCAGTGAGACCTGTATATGCCCGAAATCAAATGAAAGTAAGATAAATGCAGTAGAAATGCGATCTCTTAGAAATATGTGCTGTGTCACCCTTGCAGACAAAATAAGCAATGAAGACATACGCAGATTGACAGGGTTGGACGACAGTGTTACCGTAAAATGAACAAAAGGAATGCTTAGATGGTTCGGACACAAACAGAATGAGTGATGAAAGATTGACGAAGAAAGTCTATAGAGCGAAAGTGAGTGGTAGCAGAAACCAAGGAAGATCAAGGCTGACTTATGAAGATCAAATGGCCATAGTGTTAGCTGACAGAAATGTCAAGAGCACTCGCCAACCTAGGCGCAAGTGTGTAAGAAGAATGTGATAAGGATTAATGAGGCGAAAGCAAAGGACCACGATACTTGGGGCTCCGTCCTCTCTGACTACCCTGTTAGGATTGGTATCAACTGCCAGTCCGGAATTACTAATTGCGTAAGTACGGGTTGCTCTTGGCTGGTTTTTAAATACAGAATGGCAGAATCGTAAAAAAAAAAATTAAAATCACAGTGAATTATGTCCATAAAATATATAATTAACGTAAAAAATATTTTTAAATGATAAAAAAAATAGTGGTATGTTTTTTTGTTAACCTTGTGTCACGATTTGACGTTGCATATGGAATGCGAGACTAAATGGCATCTAGATCTACCACTCTTAGTAGAATTTTACGCTAGTAAACTAATTAATCTGTGGGAGAATCCGATTCCTATGTATTGCATAGTAAACCTTTGACCTAGCTACATTTTGAGTTTATGATATTGAAACCTTTTTATATATATATATCTGAATTATACACCAGCATATTAGTATTCTGTGATCTGAATACCATGTAGTGTAAGAGCAAGCATGACTAGGTATTATGTATATGCGTTCAATTCGTAAATGTATCTAATTAAATGAAAATATACCTACAATACAAAGCACAATTCATTTTTCGATATAATATGTATATTGCACCTTGACAATGTATGTATAGTATATCGTCAGAATATTTATGCATGTATTCCTAAAAATCCATTTTATTATTTTGGATGAATTCATTGTCGTTACTTGCCAAAACAAAATCTCAAAATTTTGAATTAGGTCAGTTTCATTCTCAAGGTGCGATATCTAAAATTCTGTTAGGTTTGTGTCCAGAATGTTCAGATAAACTAAACTACAAGTCCAAAAAACGAGAAGTTAAAAGATTGACGAAAAGTCAGAAGAAAAGGAAAAAGACTAAATACAAATCCGATGAAGAGATCAGTGGAGAACATAGTCCATGTACACCAGAGCGAACAGACACCCTTGACGAACCTTCTACATCGAATGATATGTCGGTAATCGAAAAGAGTGATGACTTATTATGGAAACAAGGTTAGCGCAACTTTCAAGTTAATTTTCTTAGTGTTTCAAAACTAATGGGAAACATAAAATATTTATCTAATTCGTTTAAATTTAGGAAATTTTGAAAAAAAAACCGCTGTTCATTGCGAAATAATTTCGATTGCTTATATAACTCGTCACATTTTATTAAAAATAACTAGGTATTTGTATCTATATTGTATTAGTGTCTTAATTAGCCTATTTCAAATTTTTATTGCAGGGGTACAAGAAACAGAAGAGAAAACACGTGAAGAGGAATTTGAAGAATACTTAGAAGATTTGTTACTGTAACTTATTTACTACATAATAATAAAATAAAAATTTGATTTACTTAATCCTTTTATTACGCTTTATTACATATCAGTTTGTGATTACGTACAAAAGTAAATTCGGTGACGATACAAAACTGATTTCGGTATGTGTATAAATCGTTACAGTTTAACTACGTATGATACAAATAAAAAAGAAAACAAAATTAACACAAATAAAATTTCAAACTTTTTCATAACAAACTTTTTTACATAACAAATTTACATGCAACAGTAACTGTAGAACACTTTTACAAATAATAAAAAAAATTGCCATTTATGTAGGTTTGTATATGGAAATCACAAGTATGGAAACGCTTCATTCTTATATTATTTCCGTCAAAAAGCCCTTGAAAATTAAGTTTAACAAACAAACAGTTTATAGCACTCGTGCAACTCACCAAAGTATAAATTCAGTACATACCCTCTTTCTATTAACATAAACATTCGAAAAAGAGGACTAGTTACTCTCGAAGATTATATTAATGTAGAGATGGGTAGGTCTGGATGGATACCTGTCCGTAGACCCGAATTCCTTCGAATACGTATCTTTTGATACAAATTGTTCGCGCACAGAATGGAATGAAACGTATCTGTATTTTTTTAAGTTTGTTATTCGTATTTCGCCGTAGATCTCTCAATACGTGGAAGGCAAAGGGAACTATGGCCATACAGCCGACATTCTCAGTCAAAAGCATTAGTCTGATGTAGAAATTCTTCTTTTTTCCTAACAGTAAGTCCCTAACACTCCTCAGTGAAATGATAGTGGGCTAAAGTTAATAAGGACTTCTTGTAAAATCACGGAAGCTTTAGTTACACATGCTTTTATTTAGATTTTTCAATTCTTTTGTACTTGTGTAAAAATTCAATATACAAAATAATATATATCACTTCTATATATTAAAACTCTCAAAGACATTAAATAGAAAATCGTCGGGAATAAAAGTACTCTGTGGAAGTTAAAACACTCTGTGGTAGAAGGTTACATAAAGTACGGTCGGAAGTTATAATAAAGTACTCTGTGCTCGGACCCGCACAGTTATATTAGTTATCTGTGATTCCGCGGACACAAAATGGAATCTTGTTCTTCTCTTTCTAATATTGGCAACTCGTTTCATATATTGTATAGAATCAGGTGTTAAATTGTGGAAATCCATTTCATGTGATGAAAAAGGGCAGCTGACTCATTCGTTAATTCGGTGCTGGTTAGCTGGCCGAGTCTGATCTTTGGAATATCCTGAGGATGCCTCATTGAGAGGCGAAACGCGTATCGATTAGTTTTAGAATTTTGGACAGAAGATAGGTAAATTACAAGAATTCATTCATTTCTGCCATTCTCATTTAAAAATGTGGTGTATCTCTTGTGTAAAATATCTGTCTTCTTATTACTAATTGTAAGTCCCAGGACATTTCCCACTGAGCTGATAGTAGGCTTTACTGGAGGTTAAAAGGACTATTTGGAAGAACGCGAAAACTTCAATTGCACCTATTTATTCTAATTTTAACACTTGCTCAAAACTTTAATGCACGATATACTATCACTTTCATTACCTTAAAACTCCTAAAAACGCAAAAAAATATAAAATCAAAATAAAATGCAAACTTCTCCCATTTTCGCCAAAAAATCCCTCTTTGTCGACATGGAATCTGGTTACAAGTTTGCGGAATTAGAAATACATCATCGGAGGCAAAAGTAGTGTGTAGTCGGGAGATAAGTACTTTATGGTCGACTTTTTGGCGGGGACGCCGCGACCGGAAGAAGTGAAATTCTTATTTTCTTTATATTTTCTATTTTTTTCACTTTGTGAGTTTTTAATGTTAGCTATTATCAATATTCTATTAATCGTTCTAATCATAATCGTTAACTAATGGCAACACTGTTTTTTGAAAGTGTTGCTACTTTCATAATAACATGGTATTCTTGAATGTCAGAAAATAAGTCAGTCGAGAAATTCACGAGTTAGCCAAAGCACGTCTTTTAATTATATCTCCTCATCCTACGTTTCCATCCAATTCAACATCCTAGAAGAACGATTAGTTTTCATTAAGTATAAAAGTGATAGCCATATTATGCTTTAAAGTTCTTTGCAAGCAAGATACATTTTACATTAGAGATACTTATTTTACTTTTTTACATGAGAAAGGCAGGAACGTTTCTAACAAATATGAAACAGACTGCCAGTATTTAAAAAAGAAGAAGACTATGGTCGGACATACAGGTCCACGGGCACGGAGTTTGGATGAAGGTTAGCTAAGCTAGATGTATATACGGACACATATTCCTGAAAATATTGTCCCTACTCATCTCTATATTCGTATATTGTATAAAAACTCCTAAAAAAATTAAGTGTAATACATTACTGACTTAAAAAGAAGCTAAAATTAAAATCTATGTCGTTACAGACTGTGACTCACTTTAAAGAAAATAATTAAAAAAAAACCTAACAATAAACAATTCTGCATGCCATCAGGACCGGCCTTTACCAATAATATACGTATTTGCAATATAATATTTCCGTTAATCCGCATACACACTCCAGGCATTAAACAGGTAATTCTCTGAATATGTCATTTGTACTCCTTACCATTTCCAAAATAAAATATGACAAGTTATTATTGTTATATGGTGAAGAGTTCGAGGTAAAAGTTCAGAAAATTACCCGTTTGTTTGCTAGTTCGGTGTATATGCCATAACGACACAGGTGTAAAACACGTGAGCATCATAGTAGGTAAATCAGTAGGGCGTGTGCCCAGGGCAGGGGCTATAGGACGGAGGACGGTCCTACTTGTTGTGCGCGGACTTGGCCAGTTCGTCCTCGTCGGAGCAGTCGTCGTCGTGCGTGTGCGTGAGCTGGCGCGGCGTCTCGGGCCGCGCGTGCGGCACGGCCGGCGGCTGCGAGGGCAATACAATAGGTATACGTATACGTATAGGGATATTCTGATACAAATAAATACGAGTAAGTACTCGATACTTTTGTTTCTATACCAATTACTTTAGCATCGAATCAATCTTGCGATACTTACTCGGTATCGAAACGAAAGTACTTGGTATCGAGTCGAAATTGTAAATTACCATTAGACTGACGCGCGTAAGTATGCGCCTCTCTCTGAGTTTCATATTTACGCCCTTTGCAGTCGAAACTTTGGGTCCCTGGGGCCCCGAAGCCCATCGACTGGTTCCTGATATTTGTAAGAGACTGGTCGAGGCTTCGAGAAACCGCCGGACTGGCAGCTTCTTCCGCCAACGAATCAGTTTGGCTATTCAAAGAGGCAATGCTACCAGTCTGCTGGGTATCTTGAGCAATGACAGCTTTCTAAGCGGCAACTTTGAGGAAGTTTATTATTTAAGACAATGTGTAGTTTTAAGTTTGTAAATATTAACATATGTATGTACTTTTTGTTAATGTAAATATAGATTGTTAAATAATATTATATAAGTAATTAAAATAAAATTTAGTTTGTAATCATATTGTAACCTCCTTGGATTAATCTTCCGACATAAGGACGGAGCATTTGCTCTAAAAGCGTGTCCGTTTTTATGGTGACTTACTTTCTAGACTTTTACTAATGTGCGTGACTTGGAAAGGGTCACAGTACAACAATACACACAGCTGAATATGACATATTTTTATTTATGTGAATATTAGGAGCCAAAACACCTGAGGATTTAAGTCTTTTGCAAATCATTATTTCAGTAATGTACGTAGTCAGTCATGAGCTGACAAAAATTACATCGATAGTGCGATGTTGCCACACTTTCTATAGCTAACTGTTTTACTCTTGGTTACACTCAATGAGATAGAAAGAGACACGAAAATCCGTTTGACACACGGTGATAAGAGCGGCTACTTATTATGGCTTCGTCTATTTTGTTTCTTGGTCCGAAGATCAAATCGCACACAGATAGTCGCCAAAGAGTTTATATTATAGTTCGTATTTATGGTCGAATTTCGACCACCGGGCGACCTCTAATATGTATACTGGACATAAACCCATATCGACATGTCCATCGACAACATCAGCATAATATATGCTACTAATAAAAGCCTCGCATGCTGGACTGACTGAGTTTCCTGTCGATTCTTCTCAGTTTCTTTTCGAACCGAACTAAGGTAGATTTGACGTTCAAAAATAACTTGCATTTGGGTTTACTTGAATAAATTGATTTGCCTTTGACTTCGAATGATTGTTCAAATCAAATGACATTTTTTGCTATTGTGAATATTAGCATTGAATTATTATGGATCTCATACCATTAGGTATAGTATAATTATGTCTTTCATAATTAATAAGTAAATCATTTTTAATATATATGATTATGTAGATATAATTATATGTATTAAAAATGTAATAAGTAAAACATTTTTAACACATTGCTTTAAACAAAAGGTCATATTTTATCAGTTAATTTTTATTCTCCTATTAATAAAGTACAATGTACATACTTAACTACAATCAACTCGTTTTGATTGCATATTTGAAAAGTACATTTCAGTAGCTTTTTTATGATACTAAATTTGGCTGCATCCAGTTGCGTCTGACATTTTTGCTCTGCACATATGTATTTACCTCAATCTAAACGGAAAATTCGGCTCGACGATTTTTCAGTAATTACAAAACTTCTGCAGTAATAACTGACTTTAAGCACAAATTCGATATGACTGTGGATAATTTTGACGAAAATTTCTAGTCGGTTAGCAATAAAAATTTACAATATAGATACGCTTTAAAAACGGTAGTGATCTCTTTGAAATGGTATAATATGCCGACTACAATTGACAGAATATTAATTCATCGAAATATCATAATGAAGAATGCAGTGGCTCCTATAGGCCTTTTATTAAAAAAGGCCCAAGAAAGTAAGAACAAGATATATAAAATATAGCGAATACTTTATACGAAAATTTTCCAGGAAACAAACTATATTATATATAAAATTTATTTCATCTAATTTTAATATCTTCTGATCCTCACATTACAAGTCTCAGAAAACTACCACAAACAATTTAAATCTTAATTCTTTCCAATGTCATGCTGTAAAATTTTATTTATATTTTTTTTTTCGTACGAATATATCAATATATCTTCACGCTGTATCCTCAATGGAGTAGTTAGAGAATTATATTATATTATCAATAAAAACTTCAAACATTTAAAGTATTATTTCAGACTAATTAAAGTAACGAAAAGGCGTTTTCACCGTTTAAATAATTCTGGCCATCTTTTACGTAAATTTCACCTGTGTGTCGCTTACTACTAACAGCAATACTTCAAAATCAAAAAACATGTTTCTTCATTGAATGACCGAAAGTTGACTTGTAGGACGTCGCGTCAATATGAGCGCCTAAGTGAGCCTGCGATTCTGCGAACTATCAAATTCGCGCGGGATTAGCCTCAGTTTGAGTACAGTTTAGTGTATTTAATAAGGTATTTTATTATGCATAGGTAATACCATTACACCTGATTTCGAAAAATGTAATTAATGTAATACTGATCGGATATTATGCAATATGATACTTCCTGTTGGTTAATAATAATATACTTAAACATGCGGAGAGCGCGCGTTCACCGCTCGATGCTAGAACTGCGGACGGTAAATGTCGTGTTATTTTGTATGTGTTAATGACACGAGTAGGTACTAGGTTTACTTAGATAAGATTCGCAGTGAAAAACCCCTTTAACAGTTAGTTGGTTCGGTTATTTTGATCCCTGGCATAACTCAAATGTTTCAATTCAAACGAATGTATACAATCTATACAAAACTTAGTGTTTATCTATGTTTTGAAATAATCTATCGTAAGCGCAATTTAGTCGATTTGGTGGTCAATTAGGTCAAATTTAAAAAAAATTGTGGTCTATTATATCTATAATTCTATTCTAGAGGTATCGACCGTCTTTATACCTCGGAAGCTACGTAAAGTTATTAGTGCAGACTCGTTAAATGACGGTAATTCCTAAGCCAGGCACATTTCAGACGACTTGGAAATTTTCGACAGTAGGTTATCTCATAAGTAAGGATGTACAAATTTTGAAATAAGAATATAATTACAGTGCAACCTTAATATAACGTACCTCAATATAACGACTTCCTCGATTTAACAAATTCTTCGTAATCCCCTTGAATTGTCCATAAGAGTCAACGTTAAATATACATTTACATTGCGAACATTTTTTGCGAACAACCTCTTTATAACGAATTTTCAGCTATCAAAAAAAAGTGTAAATACCTCTAATTAACGAATTTGGTCAACCCAAAGGCTTTATATAACGTTCCCACCAATGTATGACCCTTAATCCCATAGATGCATTCTATGGGATGACGATTCATGTCGCGACATGAATTGCATTCTATGGGAACCTGTCGCGACAGGTTTCGACACGTTTTTTTCGTAAAACAATTCATGTTTTTTGATGGAAAGTAATGTAAACACTGCTACTCGTCACTATTGTTAAAGATTCAAGTTGCAATGGCTCAGAGACGTAAAAGGTGTTCCTTATCAGTCGTAGAAAAGCGAAACATCATTATGTTGACGAAAATCCTACGACAAAAAAATTAGGCATAACTAATAAGTTCGGGATTTTTTTACCTCTATAACAAATTTTAGACCAACCAAACCTCAATATAACAAACCTCAGTTTAGCGAATTACTTGATATAACGAATATTTACTTGTTCCCTTCCGATTTGTTATATCAAGGTTGCAGTGTATTAAACTAATTATTGAACACGGCTATACTCGCGTTTAATCGGTATAGGTACCGACTAGTTTCGGACCTATTGGAGGTCCTTCATCAGGGTGAGTGTTTTTTTAATAATTTAATATAATTATTTTCACAAACCTGTTGCTTCTGTGAATCTTTGCCGTCAACCACAAGAACAGTGTCATCCTCCGACGTATTTTCTGATATTGAAACTACGCTGAAAGCCCTCTGAGCGCTTGGGTGTCTCGACCTGATACAAAATTACATTTATTAAAAAGGAAACCTATAAGTCAACAACAGAATTATTAATTCAAACCATCTTACATTTAAAATTAATAATTTCCACTATTGAACTACAATTTTTAGTAGTGTCTTACAACGTTAAAGTTCCGTTCGGACCATCCCTTTGGCAAAAAATTTCTCTTATATAAATCAAATGTGGATTGATCCTCCTCATGAACCATGATACAGGTTCACCGTAATATACTTGTATGTCGTGATATTACATTACGTTTCAAAAATTTGTTATAAATGGAGAAAAGTGAGAAGTTATGTGGTGTGAGGTGGTATTATATCGTATGTGTGTATAGTGAGGTGGAGCGACAGTGTTGGCTATTTTTTTCATTTTTGTCCATAATGTAAACTATTGTAAACTAATGTGGCGACTATGACATTTATAACATCACTAGAATTGCGCTAGTTCACAATTGGTTAACTCAGTTGTTGCACTTGTTAGTAGTAAAACAAACATTTTTAGAATTTTTGTCTGTTTATGTGGTTGTCTCAATAAAAACCACCAAGAATTGAGGCGACGCATTGCAAATTTTGACGCCAGGGATCTCAATTTTTCTAAGTGACTACAAAACGTATGAGAGTGATATTTGGTTATCCTGATTCTTCATTTCATTGACTTCATTTTGACAGTTGCAATACACGGTTGGTTAACTTTTGTAACACAAAAAAAAATATCAAGAAAACCTCTTTTAAAACAGAGATTTACATTTTTCGGAGCAATGAGACCGAACTATAATTCAAATTTTTCAATATAATATACTTTAAACATATTCTTCAAAAAGATAGTTGGATTTTTATTATTAAAAATTAATTATAGTGGTGCGAGGGGTGTGGTGCGAGGGGGTGTGGTGCGAGGGGTGTGGTGCGAGGGTGTGTGGTGCGAGGGGGTGTGGTGCGAGGGGTGTGGTGCGAGGGGGTGTGGTGCGAGGGGTGTGGTGCGAGGGGGTGTGGTGCGAGGGGGTGTGGTGCGAGGGGGTGTGGTGCGAGAGGTGTGGTGCGAGGGGGTGTGGTGCGAGGGGGTGTGGTGCGACGGGGTGTGGTTCGAGGGGGTGTGGTGCGAGAGGTGTGGTGCGAGGGGGTGTGGTGCGAGGGGTGTGGTGCGAGAGGTGTGGTGCGAGGGGTGTGGTGCGAGGGGGTGTGGTGCGAGGGGGTGTGGTGCGAGAGGTGTGGTGCGAGGGGGTGTGGTGCGAGGGGGTGTGGTTCGAGGGGGTGTGGTGCGAGAGGTGTGGTGCGAGGGGGTGTGGTGCGAGAGGTGTGGTGCGAGGGGATGTGGTGCGGTGTGAGGTGGAGATGTAGTGACGCACCGGTCGATGGTGGGCGTGTCGACGGTGAAGCGCTGCTCGTGCGCCACCGTGGACTCGTGCGGCATGAGCATGGCGGGCGCGCGGAACATGTAGCAGAACGGGTAGTACATCAGGTTGAGAAACGACGCCGCGTACAGGTCTGCGTACCTCACCACCTGCCGCAAAAACACACATTGTATTTCAAATCATCGATCAATCACGTTTTTAGAAGAAGTCCTAACTTGTGAAGAAAAGACGCACCCGCTTGGTCTTGGGTTTCAATACACAAATTATCTCTTTATTCAATACTTTTTAGGCTCAAAAAAGTTGAATTGAATAATTCACTAGATATACTCGTGACTTCGTCCGCATGGAAAATTTTTCCGTGTCTTTCCCGGGTTAGAGATAGTTTTTTTTTTCAAGTAGCCTACGTCTGTCACCGGACACTTACTATGTCTGTACCAAATTTCATCACAATCGGTTCGACGGTTTAGCATTTCCCATACAAAGTTTAATTCCCCTTTTCACCTCCTTAGAGGTAACTTTTTGGTAAAAAAAAGTAGCTTAAGTACGTACCCTAATGTTGAACTCCGTGCCAAATTTCATCAAAATAGATTTCGCTGTAAAACAAACATAACAGGCAGACAGAGACTTGAATTCAAAATTAAATTTATTTGACGACCTATACACGGTCACAAACCATTAAGCGTTAACATTATACAATGGAAACTCAACCTACAATCTGTATTAACCTGTTTTAATCTGTTACTATATTTATCAGACGTAATCTACCAGCTCTTTTGGAAGTTTGAATGTAGTGGTGCTTCGGTGTCTGATATTACCGAGGCTAGATAAAGTTGCACTGGGTCACCTATTTGGATACCGAAGCGGCGAGTGTTATCGCTGCGGTCAGGAGGGTCACTTGGCCGGCACGTGCAAGGCGGCGCCTAATTGTTCGCTGTGTGCTGCCAGCGGTCTGTCGGCCAATCACATATCTTGGGGGGGGGGAAGTGTGAGGGAGCTAAGCCCTAAAAGAGCAGGGGCGCGGTGTCAACTGTCGCTGCCCCGATAGTACCCACCGCGGTAGGAGAAGAGGGGATGGCCACTGATTAAAGGCTTCTCCAGGGACCATCACCTTCGGGCGAGCATATGCTCCACCGTTCTGTAGGCGGAGTGCACATAGAGGCTTGGGGTGACTTTCGGGGGAGGGTCACTCCTCAGATAGCCTCGAGATGGCGCGCGCGATGTTCCTGCGCGCCTCTCACGACATTATGGGTGGGAATTCTGTCCTCCCACCCAAAACGAGACG
Organism: Zeuzera pyrina; assembly: GCA_907165235.1. Taxonomy (NCBI): domain Eukaryota; kingdom Metazoa; phylum Arthropoda; class Insecta; order Lepidoptera; family Cossidae; genus Zeuzera; species Zeuzera pyrina. Next base: position 12,887,852 of record OU015630.1, read on the forward strand.
AGGCTGGCGGCTTAGCGCCGGCCGTTGCCCGCCGGGGTCGCTGAAGAATGCCAACGCACTCCCGTTGCCCCGGTACAAAGGCTCTCGAGGAACACCGTCAGGTTTTAGTGGGTAGCCCGGAATTGCACCTTACAGCCGTGGAGTACCACATACCCCCCTGCCATCCCCCATGGCAGGACGGGATGCATAAAGCATTTCCTGACGCAAAAAAAAAAAAGACCTATTTGGATGGCTGATTAAATAACATCCATATCGATATCCTCTCCGTGTCTTGGAAAAAAGTCTATCTACCTCCGTCAATCTGCATTAGACCTACGTGGTCGAGAACGGTCCATCTCACGTCATTTCTTAGAAAAAGCTTATGCCCAGCAGAGGTGCCTAGCTGTTACAAATACAAATCAGTTTGTGAATATTCAAACCTGTGAAGAGAAGAATGTTTGTCGTGACCCCGATCTGAAGAGTGAACCGAGCATGCCGTACGAGAGGTCCATCTTATGCGTTACGTCGCGGATCGACGTCCGTAACTTGGATATATCCGGCTTTTCCTTAGTGCTGGAATCTAGATCTCTGAAATACAATTAATTAATCATGTTATAACAGTCATCATAGTTAACGTTATACAAAAAAAAGTTTTCTGTGTAAAATAATATTTAATTATAAATAAAAAACCAATACATCGAATACAAAAAAAAATATATTCACACACACATTTTTTGTACACATGTTTTACTGTTCATTTTATATTAGATAATTCAACAACACAACATCAATTAAAATAAGTGATACATAAATAGTCAAACTAATATAACAAGTCAGCTCAGTTGTAGCGAATCGAAAACTTATATAATTATAATAATAATAATGTGCCAGACAATACACACCAATCATCTGATCTCAAACTAGGTTATTTTCCCTGTGCTATGAGAACCAGACGACGACTACTAGGGGCATCTTCCAGTACACCCAGACCCGAGACAATCTAGAAAAGTTCATTTTTTAATTTGACCCGACCAGGAATCGAACCCGGAACCTTCCCCGCTTGGGTTAACGTCTAAACCACTGCGTCAACTAGGTCGTCATTATATAATTTAGAGATGAACATTTACTCGATTTTGAACTATCTACTACATTCGAAAACTTTACAGGTCATTTCAATTATATTATACATACATAGTAATAACGCCTGTATTAAATATTCTGCAGATATTACTATTTCAAATAAATTAAGATTTCTCTATGAAACGAGTTCAGGAAATTTTTTGAACATTAATTTTTACGCAATACCTGTATACTCAGACCCATCACTATTGTTATATTTCGCAGAAGTAGTCAAATTCAATTTGTTTCAATAGATATATATTTACCGCGGAAGCCATGAATACAGAGGCATTGCAGCTGCATCTACAACAACGTATCTTTGACGGAACGGAAGTGAAGCGCAAGTGCCGTTTGGCGGCGTTACAAAGAGTCTTGTCGAAGGAGTTACATTCTTGTACCTTCTTCTACATTCAGTGTTCAGTGTGTCTCTAGTGGTGGTTAATTGTGTATTATAGGAACTGTGATTTTTACTGTTCGAACTATAATAATCAAATCAACTGTGAATCGTGTTGAGAGTGTTTGAACACTTATATCCTGATCGCCCACAAACCATGTCTGATCCTGCATTTATGTCCCTTGATGTGACATATTTATACAACACATTCTTCAATACCTACTTGTACATATCTCCAAGTTGTACGTCTAAATTCTGTAACTGCGCGAACAACTGGCATTTATCCGTCCAGACATGTAGCTCTTGGACTAACTCGGGCACGATTAGGAACGTACGCCAACCGCCAATCTTTTTTGACTTCAGAATGTCGCCAAATATATGGTCACCTATGTACAGCACATCCTTGCCTTTCGCGCTTATTAGTTCCGTAAATACATCACACGAACCTGTAAAGAAACGTACCTTTAAATATTATTTCAAATAAACAAATGAAATAAGCAGTGGCTTTGTACATAATTTACATTTCATGTCTCTTTATAAGGGTGTGTATGTGAATATAAATATATAAATAAATGATTCAAGACTTGCAAGCCCATAGGCAAGCTTGCATAGGAAAGAGGTCTTGGGTTCATTCCTTTCGAGAATTTAAGAATGTAAAAGTAAACTTATTATATCATTTTGTTTGGGAGTTTATTCTAATCAACTACTTTTACTATTGACTGTACTACAGTGAAGAGCAGGGATGTTGCAGATATACATATCCGTATCCGCAATTGCAGAACTTCCGCAATAATGTTAATATCCGCATCTGTAATATTTAAAACCTTCTATACAAGAGCAAATTCTGTTATGCCCTGAATCACTACCACTGTGATTCAGGGCAAGGTTTAGGAATCGACTATCAGACATGATCCTTCGGAGAAACTCGGATCGTAGTCCGTTTCACACAAAATTCAGCGACTTTTAAATTGCAGTCTGGTGTGACTATCAATATCCACGTTTTTGGCTGTAGCATCTCATTACAACGCCTTAATACGTTTAGTCAAAACACGTAAACCTTGCCCTGAATCACTACCACTGTGATTCAGGGCAAGGTTTAGGAATCGACTATCAGACATGATCCTTCGGAGAAACTCGGATCGTAGTCCGTTTCACACAAAATTCAGCGACTTTTAAATTGCAGTCTGGTGTGACTATCAATATCCACGTTTTTGGCTGTATGTATTATAACAAATTTTTGGCGCTACGTATTTTAACTAGTGCATCCTGCACTGGTTAAACGTAACGTAACAAAAAAAAATATATTCACACACACATTTTTTGTACACATGTTTTACTGTTCATTTTATATTAGATAATTCAACAACACAACATCAATTAAAATAAGTGATACATAAATAGTCAATATATCATTGAAGGTCAATATAATTTTGAACATGTACAATATTTTGAACATTGTACATGTTCAAAATATTTTTGAACATGTACAATGTTCAAAATTCAAAATATTTTTGAACATGTACAATGAAATATTTTATAATGGATATTTGTAAATGGCCTACCACACATAATTTTTGCATTTTTAACAATATGGGTATCAAATGAAATGGAATACGCAGGAGAAGGTAGATACATAAGGGACGTCACCATAAATCCAATATGGCGGATGTTCCAGAATAGGAAATAACTTTTTTATTCAACACTAATAATATGGGTATCAAATGAAATGGAATATGCAGGGGAAGTGCATCCTGCACTGGTTAAAGATTTCTGCTAGAATACTTTCCACTTTAGACATTTCAAGATGAACAAAAAGTAGTAAAGAAGTGGCAATTTTGCTACAATTGGACAATTATTTAAAGTAGTTTTGGTATAAACTATTTTATACTACTTTATAGAATTTTGGTATTACGTACAAATAAAATAAATAATGTAAAGAAACATACAATCGTTAAATGGCGAATTTGGTAAGTTTTCCTTTTTCTCTACCATGTTGAAAATATGCATGCAAATTGCTGCCTAAACTGCCAAATATACATGCAGTGTTATAAATTCATTTTCATCCTAAAAATCGTAATCAAGATTTAGTTAAATTCAAACTTTAATTTTAATTAAACTCATTAGATACCGAGTAATAATATCGTAAACGACAATTATCATCTTTATTTAGAACAAAAATGAATTTTTATCAGTGAATATTAAAATAAACTAACTTGGAAGTTTCCTTTCTCTTATCTAGTCATTAGTATCGCGGCAACTAAGAGCTTGTATTAACGATAATGTCTATATGAAAGAAATATTTAGTGGATACACATACCTACAAATATAATAACCATGTTGACATGTATCACATTTTAGTAGAAGTAAATTACGCGGGTCCCAAAATGTGTACAAATGGTTTTGGAAATATTTAACATCAGTCTGGAAAGAACGTTTCACAAATATTTATGGAATGCATAAGTATCCGCGGGGTTATATTACCTAAAAATTTGCAGCAGCGACAGCCACGCGATCACTGCGCGACCGGTGACTAATGGTAATAAAAAAATTGGTATCGTGTCGACGATTGCGTATCTATTATTCTATTTCTGTAAAATGCATTTTTCTCGGTAGATTTAGTGCCACTATAAAAATTACATTACACAAATTCTTGTTTTGACAGCAGATATCGCGCGATATTGGATGTCGCATGCTGACTGCGAGTTACGTAATAAGCGTGCCGTTTTCGTATAACACGAAAAGCATTTTTAATGCGAATCCACGCATTGTTCACTAAAACTGCAAGTGTGTGGGAGTCGTCTTTATAAATACAAAATATTTTTGAACATGTACAATGAAATATTTGTAAATGGCCTACCACACATAATTTTTGCATTTTTTGCGAATATCTTTACACGTGTCTGGGATCGATATTAGATTTAAATACACGTTAGTGCTTTACTACTTTGTACATTATAAAATTGCATTCCTATAAAACTACACGCACAGTTTGTCATGAAAATTATATAAAAAACTAAAAACAAGAATATTTCTTCACTTGCAAGCAAGCGTTTCCATTCCATAAAAAATTTGCGAATTATTACAAATTAAACAAATAATAATTCACATCTAGAGCTAAGAAGCATAGCGTCTCTTTTGTTTTATAAATGCCTGTACTGCATAATTATTATTTATAGATATAAATATAAAAACGAAGGTCAAATTGTGCCAAATAATATTGAAATAATTCTATACAAAAAATGTTATTTTGTTATGGTATGCTAAAAATACGCTGTAATAAACAGGTACATTATCATGCATATAATAATAGATTGAATAATAAAACAAGTGCTAAACTGGTCTGGCAACTATTACATTATCCATACTATCCATATCCATACTAATATTATAAATGCGAAAGTCTGTTTGTCTGTCTGTTTGCTGCTAAACCGCCGGACAGATTTTGATAAAATTTGGCATGGAGATAGTTTGACACCAGAGGGTGAACATAGACTTCTTTTTTTTCCAAAAATCTACCCCTATAGGGGTAAAAAGGGGGATGAAACTTTGTATGGGAAATTTTTAACCGCTGAACCGATTAAAATGTGATTTGGTACCTTTTCTATTAAAAAAACATAAGTTTTCTTTTTAATCAAAAATCTACACCTAAAGGGGTGAAAAGGGGGATGAAACTTTATAGGAGAACTTGATAATGCTAAACCTTAACAATATGGGTATCAAATGAAATGGAATACGCAGGAGAAGGTAGATACATAAGTGACGTCACCATAAATCCAATATGGCGGATGTTCCAGAATAGGAAATAACTTTTTTATTCAACACTAATAATATGGGTATCAAATGAAATGGAATATGCAGGGGAAGGTTTCTACATATATGACGTCATCATAAATCTAATATGGCGGATGTTCCATTACAGAGAATAACTTTTTTGTTTAACACCAACAATATGAGTACCTCGGGTAACCTCAGTAACCTAGAGGTCAAGGAAAATTTTTCCACGCGGACGAAGTCGCGGGTACAGCTATTTATCTAATAAATAACAACACACTGACCACAATGTGTTTTTGCATACACATATTAGACACATTATAAAATATATGTATATGTATGTATACGATTGAACTTTAGTACAGAGTATTTATAAAATAATAATTGTATGTTTTAAATAAAATAAAAATTACCTTAAAGTTTGACATATTATACAGGTTTTACTTAAAAGCAGTTATTACTCTCAATTTTATACAAATTATATTTATTTAAATCTGAAAATAATGTATTTTTAATTTTAAATTAAAAAATAGTCCAAATGGAAATCGCGATAATTGTTCAATTAGTATTCCGTAAGCGCCAACAGCCATAGAACTTTCTATGCAACATGTAAAAAAGCGTCTAATAGAATGGAATCCTCATGCCCTCCCTTCACTCTACAGCTACGCGTTATTCCCAATATTTGTTTTTTTCCGATTTTTCTGAGCTATACTTTTGAAGACAAGAGGAACAGCGAATTTTAAGCGTGTTTTGAAAAAATGATACGAGATGAATCCAGAGTAACATATTTATACATTCTTAAATTTGTGATGTAAGAAGAGAAATTTGATACCACAAACAAAGACAAATATTTTTCTTACTTCCCAGTGAACATACAAAATAAATATTTTTTAGTTTGTGGGAAAAAAAATTGGGTATTAAACTGTTCTTTTCTCGAATCAAACCCCCAAAACCAACTCGAGATTTGAAACTCAACTTTTAATGTTAACTTTTATAACCAAAGTCAGATTAAATGACATGCTCACGACTTTTAACGCTGATAATTCGCCATTAAATTTAACTGAGACAGGTTGCAAATGTGATAAAGAGGCGCGTATTTTGGTATTGATTTTGTATTGTATACCATTTATTCGCAGCGTACCGTGTAAAAAAGTCGTCTTGGGCATACACTGTTATTATCCTTTACTAAGCTAACCTCACGGTTAATAAGCCGTAAAAACCTTCGAGTTGATCACAAAAAGTGCTACTCCAAGGCTACTCCGAGTAACTCACCTCCGGAGTACACTAGTCCCTCGTGCAGCGGGCCCACGTGGTGGCCCATCTTGAGCGCGCCGGTGCGAGTGTCCACTTGCCTCAAGGTTGTGCCTTCGCCGAAGAAAAGTGGTTTCTTAGCGTCCACTACTATCCAGTCGAAATAAGTCCTCCAGTTTCTATGGGGTTCGTTTACCTATTTTGGAAAAAAAATACAAAATAATAAGAAAAAGATTATTACTTTAAAAGTTCAAATATAAGAAATACTTCCACTTTTTAATCACTTAATAAAAAATATTTTATCTCCGTGGTTGGTAACTTTTTGGATAGATTCCTTTTTGGTCATTGATTCAGAATCTAATACTTGAAAAAAATTGGAATTCCACCCAATTTCTAAAAAAAACAACTCGTATTTTTGAAACTAAAAGTTGACACTACCCCTCATTGTTCATAAGCTTACATTTCCTAAAAGTGAAGTTTAAAATATCATACCAGTACATACGTTTCGTCACTGATAAAATTAAAATAAGTTATAGAAAAAGAAAGTCAGTAAACGTCACATCTTTTAAACCATGATATTCAAAAGTAAAGTACTCACCTTAGCTCCATGTGGAAAATCAAATAAGCAATTCATAATTTTATCTGTGAAGTTGTAATCACTATTTGTTAACAAGAACAACTTAGCACCGCTCTCCCTTATTCTCGACAAAAACGTAGGCAGTCTTTCATCTTTCTTTAGGTAGAGATCTAGGTTCTCTGTAGTTTTCTTCTTGAGGTCCCCATGGATGTGTACATAATCTACAGCACTTCTCACGTCTTGAAATATGGATTTAAAGGACATCGCTAAGTCACCGCATCTTACGCCAGTTTTCTCTCTGTAATACATTAGCAATCACGTTGTTAATACAGTACCTACATGAATAATCGTTACTGTATATGGTCGCATGATTATGTGTATATACGTATGTATATCTCTTACCTTGTGTATTGCGGTGAATTCGTAAAAAAGTCTATCAAACATGCTATAAGGTATGTTTCTGGTAAGTTGAATAATGTGTTCAATACATATACCCTCGACTCATCCAATGTTAAAAATTTATTGGGATATAATTCGTATACTTGTGAACTGAAAGTAAAATAAAATATTTTGGAGTTACCAGAGCTTGTTCTTTGTGTAAATTGTGAAACTATATCATTCATTATTATTATAATTCACGTGTCGTTTTTAAATATTACGAAAAGTTTATATAAAACGCAATGAAAAAAGATGTATACGTTACAAAGTTACGTTCGATGTAACTCACTGAAAATAACTCATTACATAGTTTATAAATAAATTGGCTGAAGTAAATCTATAACTATCACCATAGAGGCAGTTAACTTACTGTTTTAAAAACTCGAATCCGTGCACGCAAACTAAGATATTGCCGTAGGCATCTACTTTTAATAAATTACCGTACAACGTGTCGAACCACAACCCTCTGAAATAAACGGTAATACATTAGAAACATTCACAGTAACTGCTAAAAATACATAACGAATATTAGCTAAGAGCATGATAGCTACAACGAATACGGACTAAGTTGGCTTGATATTATAATATTATATGTACAATAATATTTGAATTATATTATTATTATTCACATAATGTTTTGACCGAGTCAAATCTAAATGATAACTATTTACCTCATATCTTATAAACAAATAAAATTGCAAAACCAAACCATCTGTTCATTAAAAATATTTTATTTTATTCGAATTATTACAGATACAAGTCAAAGGAATCAATAAATTCTACTTTTTCTAACAGTCGTGAAAAATGCAGATTTATATCGGACTACATGTGGTCCTACTCGACCTTACCCTTAGTGATTTATAAATTGCAAAATAAGATCGTGATATTGAGTGGAAGGAGCCGTTATAGAGCATAACGTCACGTCATAGTCTCATAGCATAATAAAAGGGACGTAGCAACGAGTAGCCATAAAAAATAAATGTCGGACAAGTAAATCATGTCACCTTAGTAAACTACGTATTACACAAATACGTTTAGAAAGTTAAGACGTTTAATTTATTTTCCCACGTATCGTATAGTGCTATTTATTGGCCACATATTTTGATAAATCGATAAATTGCATTTATTATTATTTATATTTACTGGGTATTATATACCTACATATGCTCACGTTGTATCACTGACGGATTACATTAGTCAGAAAAGACGGACCGCCAAGCATCGCAGTCTTTGTATACTTCTATCGTCTCTTTTACTTCTTTCGAGTATTATGATATATGTAGTTATAAATTATAATTCAGTTCATGATATTTATTAAAAAAAATTCAATTTTCCTTACCTTACTGGAAACGAAGGATCATATTCAAATTCCAATATTTCACTTGGATAACCTTTGTGCACTAATCTCTCTTTGGTTAAATTAAATCCTAACGTTTCGTATTGTGGCGATTTATATTCTGCAAGTATTGAAAAAATTATGTAGCATAATTTATAGATTCATATTTAATATACAGTTAAATTAAATCTACTATATGAAAATAATTATCTTTTTATTGGGTCCTTACATATGAAATTGGCGTTTTGTACGGGAGGAATACAAAGTCAATTTTTTTTTGTAAAATATATTTAATTAATCAAAGTATGCACCGTTGTCATCTATGCACTTTTGCCATCTCATAGGTAGTTCATTGATCCCTTTACTAAAAAAACCATGGGGGCGAGAATCAATAAACTCTTGGAAGGCGGTTTGGACTGCCGCATCGGAGTTGAATTTTTTTCCTTGTAAGTTGTCCAAATTCCGGAAAAAATGGTAATCTGTTGGAGCAAGGTCCGGGGAGTACGGTGGATGTCGCAGACATTCCAATTGTAGCTCATCTAACTCAGTGGTTGTTTGTTGTGCAGTGTGTGGTCTTGCGTTGTCGTGAAGCAGCAGTGGCCTAGAGCGATTGATCAATCTCGGTTGTTTAGCAGCTAGTTCTTCCTTCATGGTTTGCAGTTGCTGACAATAGATATCTGCCGTAATCGTTTGGCCAGATTTTAGAAAGCTGTAGTGAACGACACCGGCGCTAGTCCACCGAACACTCACAAGTAACTTTTTCTGAGTCAATTTTCGTTTAGGGCAGGATTTGGCTGGGTCTCCAGGGTTCAGCCATTGCGACGAGCGCTTCCGATTATCGTACAGTATCCACTTTTCATCACAAGTAATGATTCGATTTAAATTACCTTCATTATTGTGTCGGTTGAGCAAAGTAACACAGCAGTCGACGCGTGTTTGCAAGTTCGATTCACTCAATTCATGAGGTACCCATCGTTCAAGTTTTTTTACTTTCCCGATTTGCTTCAAGTGGATTAATACAATTTTGTCACTTACCCCGAAGCCTGCAGCTATCTCTGAAGTGCTTTGTGATGGATCCGCTTCCACAAAAGCCTTTAATTCTTCATTTTCCCCTTTGGTCTCCGGCCGTCCACGGGGTTGGTTCTGAAGGTCGAAATTTCCAGAACGAAAACGTTGAAACCAAAAACGTACCGTGCTTTCTTTTGCGACACCAGCGCCGTACACATCATTAATCCTTCGAGCTGTTTCTGCAGCACTGGTGACACGGTAGAACTCGTACTCGTAAATATACCGATATTTCATGTTTTCCATTGTGCGCTAATAAGCGACGCCAAAGAAAAAAATAATGAGGAAAAAAACAAATGAATGACTGTTTTCAAAACTCAAATGTACCAGCTAAATGAATTTATAAATTTGAATTTGGAATTCTTAACCAAAGAGGAGATATTTCAGATCAAATTGGTCAGTACGACAAAACGCTAATTTCATATGTAAGGACCCAATATAATTACAGTTTTACACCCTTACTACACACGACACCGAAGCCCAAACGACTGTTTTATTAGTTTTTGTGGTTTGAAATTGCTGATTCAAATTTAATCTAAGCAACGAATTCTGAAATACTACGGAACTCGCATTCATTAAGCATATGACACAACGCAAACCCCAATCAAGTAGGCGGGGCTCCAAACCACAATCAACATCCTACTCTACCGTGCGCTCAGTGACAGTCAGCCGTCGCAAATAAAATTGGTTTGTTAACGTGAAAACTGGCGAAATGTAAATTATCTACATGACCTTCTGTGTAGTTAAGTGATGTATAAGACAAAAAGAAGTCAGGATATGTATATAATCATATGTATATAAAATAATTTTACGTAAAGAAAATTAATATAAATATTGTGATCTGTATTAAACAACTAGTAGCCAGCCAGTATATAGTACGTAAGTTATTTTTGTTGTATTTTTATGCTCAGAATAAATATGGGAATTCCCTTTATTGAATTGGATCTTATAAATTTATTCCTTTAATTTTACCACAAATGACATTCGTTAATTACAGTGGATTAAAGCAGTTTGCTTAGAAAGAAGAGAAGATGACTGGTTACCAACTAATTCTAATAGGCTGTGCTCTATAGATCTTGAAAATGAATGAATCTATTCCTGTTGTAGAGGTATCGCATGTTATGTAATTGAAGACTGAAATCTTGCACTGATCCTAAAACGATATTTCTCAAAGACTGTAGAATGAATAAACATAATTACAGTTATTAAAAACAAATTTTCACACATATTTTTATTCCCATATCTAAGTATTTATATAGTATACACTATAAGTATAATAATATTATATAACTACTTAAGTATAATTCCTACATCTACGTATTTTTTTACATTATGTCAGAATACGTGGAGATGCAAAACTAATGGTAACAACCACGGCGTCTACTTATCACGATTTTACGTTATTAAATTTTTCATTACTACGTAAACGCTCAGACAAAATTTATTTATAAGAAAACCTAAAGTATAGATTAAAAATGATTTACATACATACATATCTTCACGCTGTATCCCTAACGGGGTAGTCAGCGAGGACGGAGCGCCAAGCGTCGCAATCCTTACATACTTTTTCGCTTCCGCTTCCTCATCATTCTCCTCGCACATTTTCGCCTAGGTATGCGAGTGCTTTTGACATTTGCGTCGGCTAACATTCTAGCTATTTGATCTTCATAAGTTAGCTTTGGTCTTCCTTGGCTTCTTTTACCACTCACTTTCGCTCTGAGATTTTCTTCGTCAGTCGTTCATCATTCATTCTTTCTATGTGCCAGAAACATCTAAGCATTCCTTTCTTCATTTTTACAATAACACTGTTGTGCAACCCTGTCATACTGCGTATCTCTCCTTAAAAAAGATTCTTTACTAAATTCTACAAGACACTCATCAAAAACTTAAAATAAAATTATGAACAGAATGAACTCGTAAATATGCTTTTTTTTACCTTTTCGAATAATTTTTAAATATTTTCTCATATGAGAGAATCAAAATAAAAAACTATTTAACTTCACGTAAATAAGGTAGATAAATATTACCTATAAGTTGCGTTGCGATACGCAGTAATGCATATAAACATTCTCGCTGACTAGCACTTTCCCGTACGATCACATGTGCCGGACATCCAGTCACCGTTGACTTTGGAATGTAGTACGAAATGTTTTAAACGCCAAGCTACAGTTGAATAAAGATCGTGCGGGTTTAAAATAGAGTTCATTTTAAAAATTGACTGTTGAGTTTGCGACCTTTCGTGTTTCGGAGTATTTGAATCAGACTCGCGGTACCGTGTTTTTTGGCCACAATTGTTCTGAATTACTCTTCCATAGTATTTTCGAATTCGTTGAATGTAAGTAACTTTTTGTGAGTGTTCAGTGAATAAAATATTAATAATTCTCTTAACTTAGTTGTTTTTTTTATGGCGGAAGGGGCAAACGAGCAAGCGAGTCACCTGATGGTAAGTGATCACGCCCATGGACACCCATAACGTCCTGAGAATCGCGAGTGCGTTGTCGGCCTTTAAGAAAGGGAGGGAGAGGGGGGCGATGGGCCACCAACGGTCCCACTCACCGATTGAAACAACAGCAATAGTTGCTGTTATTTCACGCCGATATTCTGTGAGAGGATGGTATTTCAACGAGCGAGCCAGCCGATTAGTTTATTTTTCGTATTATCCGTTTATTAGGCATTAGTGGTCGTTTTATAAATACTCTAAAAATTCTAAATGTAATAAAATTCTACATCATATTTATAATCAACCAGTGTTCTTGATAAAAAAAATTCCAAAATAACCTCTGAACAGAATTTATGGGGAAAAATTCTGTTTTCGCCGTTAACATATTTTAATAATATTCGGCAAATATATGTCTTTTATCAAAATAAACGGTTTGGACGATTCAGATTTTCGATTAATTCGATAGTTTAGAAGAAAATACATGGTTCATTGTTTTTTTTTTAAGCCACTTTATTTTAAAAGATGTCACGATGTTCCTACTCTTTCACTCCTATGCGACTCGACAGTGATCGCTGAGGTGTGTTGCTAAATGGACGTGTATCATTTGTTCCTCATGAATTTCGAAACTACAATTGTATCTTGTATTGAAGCTAAGCTCTTTCATACACCTTTGCGATAGAACCTTATTCATAAAAATAAAACACAACCGAATTGTGTAATATTATGTAGACATCGCGTATTGTTGCTCGTAGCGCTTTAAATACAAGATTTTGGCGTGTGACATCAACGTGTCAACGTGGCTCATTGTCATCGTAATTGAAGAAAAGCCATGAATAGCATTTTTTTTTACCAATTGTAACATAATTTTTATAAATGCATACCTTATTAAATATGTTTTATTTTATTCGTATTTAACTAATATCTATTTGTATTTGACAACTAATATTTACATGATGAATTTCACAAATTATGAGTCTCATTAGTCTTAAATTGCAAGAGTAAATAAGTGTTGTTACGGGTGGGGCTAACGGTTTACTCTTACTCTTTTGCTATTTGGTTACCTGCCCGAAAAGAAATGTAAATATAATTCAATCTGTTATATTTTTATGAGTTAACAACATCGATACAATCAAAACTGATCTAAACTAATTAAGCATCATAAATTCACTTGACACAATCAAACCAATTAAATTTTACTAACCTCTAATCTAACATGAAAAACCTAACCCACAACATGACGGCTAGACTCAGGATTACGAGGTCACTTGAAGTAAACGTTTGTTCTCACTTGTTCACTATGTTAAAATAAAGAAAGGGCGCCACTGGCAGTAACGGCTGCCAGACCGAAAAAAAAGTTAAAAGCTTACAAAAATTATCAAGTTAGGGTTCAGTTCATTGAGCCAAACGCCTAGCACGGAATGCCCGTACCAGAAACACCCGTACGTGGAACCTCCTATCGGAGGAAAATGGATCAAGCTTGGACTCCACGGCGGTTCAATGTCAACTCCGGGGCACGTTGCTATGCCAAACCTCCGACAAAGCCAGCCACTACACCACCAACTATCTATGGAGGAAAATAGGCCCCTATAAATTCCAGGAATTTATAGGGCCCAATGTCAACTCCGGGGCCACCAGTACACACTCAAGACACCAAACTCACACAATTAGTCTCCAAATAAATTTCAGTCACTCCCACGCAGGCCGTGCTAGGAAAAAACACCCCACCGCGGCTGTCAAACGAATACCAAACTTCACGTATCGGGCTGCAAGCAAGGCATGTTTACTCGAAAAGTGGGAAATACGCATCGACTGAATTCCGTTTATTGCAAAACGTCGTACTACAATGTAAATAAACTCTCTGAGAGTAGCGAACACACAACCGATGGTAGATTAGAAATAACAAACATCAACTCACTCCCTCACCACAGATAAAACACAAAGTCACATATAGCGTTTACATACGTTCCGAGTTGCGTAAACTTAATTTAATGAAATAATTTAAATTATAAAATTATTTAAGAAAAAAATTACTATACGTGACAGGGTGAATGTCGAAAATTGCCGCTAGGCGGCGGATTATGCACGCGCTGTTTTATTTCAGAGTATTGCATCGCGGATTTTGTGGCGAAAAACGTTTGGCCACACCCCCAGGGCTCGATGCTCAATGTGGTTGAGGACTACACGCGCCTTAAATCCTGACTGAAAATGTAACCTTAAATCCTGACTGAAAATGAGCCTTAAATCCCAACTGAAAATGCAGGTTTGTGGCAATATAGCTTGAGCTCTAAATAGATATATAAGTATGCAGTATACTTCCTTTGAAGGAAAGAATCTTCACGTTGCCGGTTACAGACTGCTACGGGCCAGCCAGTGTTTGTCCTTGGTGAAACAAATGCGACATTAAAAATGAGTGACAAAACGGTGACACATTACAGACGATTGCATCATTGGGTTGGACTTCCTGGCAAAGCAATGTTGTGTTCTCAATGTAGCAAAAGGGGTTTTAAGGTTTGAAGATGAAGAAGTTTATCTGCAAGGCGCAAAACAAGGGTCGGTTTACAGTTTGAAAAGAACTGTTTTACCGCCGAGATCGGAAACCTTAGTAGAAATGCGATTCTCACCGACAGTATCCAGTAAACGCAGTGTTATAATAGAGGACGTCGGGAATCACCCCGACTGGATAACTGCGCGAACCCTAGTGATGACTTCGGGAAAAGCCAAGGTAAGTGTTATCAACGTCAGCAACAAGGAGGTAGTTTTAGAAAGGAATTGCGCAGTTGGCAGTTACGACCCTGTTACATCCCTGAGAAGAATAGATTTGCATGAAACAAACCACGGTAATCATACAGCAACTCATATATCCACGTTAATTGAAAACGGCCGGAAACATTTAACCGATCTGGAATGTCGCAAAGTTGAACAGTTATTGTTAGGTTTTCAAGACATCTTTTCGAAAGGCAATAACGATTTGAGACGTACTGGGTTTGTTAAGCACCGCATAGATACGGAAAATACACAACCAATAAGACAGAGACCTCGACGTATTCCCCTAGCAAAAGAGCAGGAGGTAACGGAGATGTTAAGTGAAATGGAGAAGAATCGCATCATCGAACCATCGACTAGCCCTTGGTCATCTCCTATTGTTCTGGTTAAGAAAAAGGATGGCAATACAAGATTCTGTGTTGACTACAGAATGCTGAACAGTGTTACAAAAAAGGACAGCTTACCACGCATAGATGACACGTTAGACTTGCTGAGTGCCGTGAAATGGTTCTTCACAGTTGACCTCAAAAGTGGATATTGGCAGGTTGAACTCAGCCAGGAGGATAAGGAGAAGACTGCGTTTACTACTGGCCCTGGGAATGGTCTCTGGCAGTTCAATGTTATGCCATTTGGACTATGCCATGCTCCGGCTACGTTTGAGCGCTTAATGAAACGCATTTTAGTGGAGTTACTCGGCGATCCGTGCTTGGTCTATTTGGATGACATTATCATCATGGGGCGCAGCTTCGCGGAGCACCTGCATAATTCAGAGGTTTTCCAAAGAATACGGGAAGCTAACCTGAAACTCAGTCCTAAGAAATGCACTCTGTTTCAGAGGGAGGTTAGATACCTAGGGCACATCATCTCGGCACAGGGAATTCGAACAGATCCAGACAAAATAAGAGTTGTCCAAGAGTGGCCGACTCCTGACAAAATCGCAGTGCGCTCTTTCTTGAGACTTTGTGCGTATTACCGCCGATTTGTCAGGAACTTCTCTGACATTAATATAAGTAATAAATAAAAAGTAATAATATAAAAAGTAAATATAATAAGTTACATCGGTTGAAAGAGAACAAGTGCCAATTTGAGTGGATTCTTGAATGTGAACAAGCATTCACATTACCTAAGCAGCATCTGTGTGAGGCTCCTATACTGGGCTACCCTACTAGAGAGGGATATTTTGTTGTAGACAGGGACGCCAGCAATGTCGGCATTGGAGGAATTCTATTTCAAAAACAAGGAGAACAGCAGGTCGTCATTGCCTCTTTCAGCGAATGTCTTTCGAAACCAGAAAGAAATTACTGCGTTACTCGCCGGGAACTTCTAGCTGTTGTTAAGATCTTACGACACTTTAAGAAGTATTTAATCGGAAGACAGTTTACTCTTCGTACTGACCACGCTGCTTTACAATGGCTTCTTCAATTCAAGAACCCAGAGGGACAGGTAGCGAGATGGTTGGAACAGCTGCAAGAATTCGACTTCGTGGTTGAACATCGGAGACGAAAATCACATTCTAATGCTGACGCTTTATTCCGACGACCTTGCGAAGAATCTTGGCGGCATTGTTCGAGACAGGAAGTTAAAAAGAACATACAGATAACAAAAGTTAATGTCTTAGATGATACGTGGAGCGACGAAGCCATGGGGGATGCACAAAAATAAGACAGCGACTTGAAGTGCATAACAGAGTGGAAGCAACGTGACCATAAGCCAGCTTGGAGAGAAGTATCGGAGTTTAGCCCAATCACGAAAAGTTACTGGGCTCAATGGGACAGTCTGGTGGTACATAATGGAGTTCTTCATAGGAAATGGGAGTCGCCCAGTGGACAAGAGGTTACCATGCAGGTCGTAGTCCGCCGAGGGAAAGTGGCGTCGGTGTTACTTCAGATTCATGATGCAGTATCGGGAGGACATCAAGGCGTTAAGAAAACTTTGGACAAGGTGAGGAAGAGATTTTACTGAGTGCGGTGCCGCGAGGATATGGAGGACTGGTGTAGGAAATGTACAGCCTGCTCTTCAATAAAAGGGCCATTTTGTCGGTTTGGCGTACCTTTGGAGTTGTATACTGATCAGGGTAGGAATTTCGAGTCAGCATTATTTCAAGAAGTTTGCCAACTACTTGGGATACACAAAACGCATATGACACCAAGTCATCCGCAATCCGATGGAATGGTCGAGAGATTTAACCAGATGTTGGAGAATCATCTGGCGAAAGTAGTGGAAGAACATCAAAGGGACTGGGACCAATACATTCCACTCTTCTTAATCTATTACCGCTCCACTGTACATGATAGCACAAATTTCACACCATTTAGGATCAATTTTGGACTAGAGATACGACTACTAGTTGATGCTCTAACCGGAATACCAACTGACGCTCCAAAGCCAACTACCGATTACGTCTACGATCTACAACAAAAACTAACGTCCATGAACTTGTATGAAAAAGTAGCTTGAAAACTAGCGAAAGAATGAAAACTCGCTATGACCGTAGAGCTAATGTAATGGGTTTTGAGGAAAGAGCCTTAGTGTGGTTGCATAATCCCATTAGAAGAAAAGGGAAGTCTTCGAAATTTCAGGCCAGATGGGATGGACCATATACGGTGATAACGAGAATAAATGACGTTATCGGATAAAGAAGGAGCCTAGAGGAAAACTAAAGATCGTCCACGTGGATCGCCTAGCTCGCTATCATGGTTCCTATCATGCTCGGGACGAGCATGACTAAGAGGGGGGCAATGTTACGGTTGGACTTTATGCTTAAGGAATAAGGTCGATTTTTAATAGAACTAAAAACGTAACTTTTAGTGCTTATATCTCGAGACCTAGGCTTTGTAGAATTATGACCTAAAAACGCATTGCTAGGTTTAAGGTCTACTATCGAATGGTATAAGTCAAATTAAGAAAGAAGAACAAAGTTGCACCTCGAATATTCCCGAGCGATGACGTGTCATATACCTATGTATGACTCATGCAAATAGGTGGCGTCGAGAACAATGTCGAATTATTGTTAGCGAGCGTAATTAACTAGAAAGTTCCACCCTCTTTATTTCTATGCGTTATTATTACTATCATTCAGGTTTACTCTAGAAGTTTCCACCTTCATTTTTATCGGACTATAAATAGAGCTCCGTGTCCGCCGCGGAGTCAGTGTTTCTCAACTATCGACCAAAGTGATATATCAAGGCGAAATACGAAGACCACTACGACGACCTTGGATAGAAGAACTCTGCGATTCGGGAACGTTGTTATTGAGTGAAGCGTGTACCTTCGGTGACTACGATACGAGTACCTACTTCGAGGGCGACTACGAAGACTAGGAATCGCCGTAATTAAGTTCGCGTGTTCTTGACATTTGCTTGTACGAATGAAAATAAACTCTTTGGACCCTTAACCGGCATCTTATTACCCTCAGCTCGTAACAATATCTATAATTACAATTTTTTATAACAAACATTGTAAAGTATTGTACTTTGTATGTCATAGGTACATAAAGCATTGTAAAAAATGTAATAAGTAAATATGATTAAACTATAAAAAAAATGCAATTTATTTCTTAATTCATAAAAAATTGTTACAACCCTAGGCAATGTGATCAGTCTTGCGATGTCGGGATTTGCACAAACATCAAAGGCGTTCGCCCACTGTCAGTATAATTTTTTTTCTTTACACCGTGTCACTACACTTAATTTCAAATCTGTAGGGCACATAGTTTCTGAGAAACGGACAAACAGACGGACGCATGAGTAATCTTATAAGGGTTCCGTTCTTCCCTTTAAGATACGAAACTCTGTGATGATATTACAATGTCTTAAAATACGAATAAGTCTTGTTGAGAAATAAAACTGTGTGGGTGTTTAGACGACGTATATTGCGACACAAATGAGAGGATGAATGCAATTTGAAATAAATTTCCACTTTATATAGCAACGGCGTTACGTAAGGTAAAGTGGTGAAGTACACTGGAAACGTATAGCTTAGAGAACTCTTAAAAGACACCCACTCAACTCGTATGCTTATACATAAGAACTCTTTGGAATAACACAAGAAGATTAGTTTGATAGAAAAAATTATTGACAATTATGATTAAATACAAGTTGTACATCACAACACTGTTATCGCGTTGCTGAAAAACGGTTAAAGGCACGCAAGATGTGATCTACTTTAAATAATACCGAGGTGTCAGGAAACTAAGAAGATATTCTGTGATTGATCACATATTTATTATAGATTTAGACAAACACACACCACACTTTAAAAGCATTAAACGTGCAGACATTTGATCCAGATCCAGAAGAATGATCCAGAAGAAAAATTTTATCCAGAAGAAATAAAAACAAAATATGACTCAAAAATAGAAAGATTATGAGAACAGTCTATCCATAAAACTTATTTTGAGTATACATAGACAAAAGGAAAGACAAGTTAATATACAATTGAATAGAGTTACAGAAATACAAGAATATATAGTAGCAGTTCCTGAGCCATATGAATGTGATTTTCACAATAACTCAGGAACACTTGGTAGTATAAATTTCTAGTTAAAATTGAATCTAATTCTGTTGAGTTATGGGTCGCAGGTGTAGAAACACAAACCAAGTTTAACAATGTAATCACTTAAAAAGATAAGGGGGCCGCCGCCGCCGTATTTCGTACTTAAACGTTACGTCATTTAACCGAGTGTATCATGGAAGACATATGCCAATTTGAGTCAGTGTTACGATAACAGAGGCTTCTTTTCAGAAATAAGTAGAACTAATCGGAATATACGGTATTGTTTGATATAAATGAATATCTTATGAGACTGAGAACTAGCCTAGGTACTTACCAGCCAAGGTATAGTCCATGTCGAAACCATAAAATTTGACATTTTCTAAATGTAGAGATCTATTAACGAAGATTCTGAAACAAAGAAAAACAAACATTATTTTCAACTAATTTTGTTTTTAAATATTTTTTTATAATCTTTTAAGTTACACGCATGTAATAGCATGCAAAGCCGAAGACATAAGTACACACGAGTAATAGAAAAAATGCATAAAATTGACTGTTCGAAGTTTCGACTCACAGTCATAAAATCCGAATATTTTATTTGTAATCATATATTTATATTTAACGGATTATATCATCGTAATCACAATCATATTGGACAAGTAGTAACATGTATTCATTGTATTATAATTATATTAAGTATTTATTTCACTATCATTTTGTATGCAATTATAATATGTAACTAGCCGTGTGGCTGATGAGATTATTTCCAATCGGCGACATCTCAGAAACCATACGATTTTTTTGAAGATTTTGGATAATCTACCCATCCACTACCTATTACACTGTGGTCACGAGAAATTTATTCCACATAATATGATTCACTATCTATGGAAATATTTAGCTAGTCTTTTCTCATGAAGTACTTAACTCAAATAATACCGTGTGTCAATATCACTATATTTAAACAGTTTCTGAATAAAAATATGGTACTAACTCACAATATTTATAAAAACTAAAACGTAGTTAAGCTCAAGAGTAAACATAGGTACATATGACTTTATTTATAGAAAGTTATTGGAGCTGCGTGACTAAAAGCATGTTACCTGTATCACAGGCAAGTAGGTAACTTTGTGAGCGAAAGTTATGTATAGATATGTTTGACCTAAATTCCGTGTTGGTATTTGTGCAATAGTTCGTGATAATATATTTAATTCCACAAAAAGGATCCATCTGTTACTCTTACAAACAACTAAGTACTGGCATCGTAGTGAGGTGTTTAATCTGTTTAATATATAAAATTTTATGTCAAATTTGAGGTAAACATCCAACTTATACTATTTAATTTAGTCTTAGTAAATTATGAGAAAAAATACACCATATTTATTTTTATATAAATATGGTGTATTTAAGATAACTTTAAGACTTTCAGAACTTCAATAGCGCTCACTACCTAGCCTTATCATAAAGTTAGCGTAATGCTAATGAGTGACACACTTTATTAACATAAATAATACACTATTAACTAGATACATGGGAGGCTATAATTTTAGTGTTTTTTTAAAATGTAAAAATTGCAATCTTATAAAACAAAAAATATAACATTCTTATAACTAGGTTTGACAACAAAAACAACAGTTTGGTCACAATTGACTAAACTCATTTACACACGAAAATAAAGGCCCACAACTGTCTTCCGAAGACGTGCGTCTTTTAAGAGACGATACAAAAATTAGCATTTTCTGTGAGGCGTTAGAGGAGCTGATAGAGGCTAGGTCGGTCTGTAAAAATGAAAAATTTTTGTGGCACACAGTTTATGGAAATATCGGTAATGCCTAAATGCGTAGCAGCTTTAATATTTTGACATTCAAAAATACCAACTGACTAATTCACAAATAAAATATTATTAAGTAGCAACACTCTCAAACTGACAGTGTTTCAATAATCTGGATTGTAACAATCATGAATATTGACAATAACTAACACATGATCTACGCACTATCAGAGGATACAAGAATTGTGCGCCACAGACATTTAGCATTTTCATAGACAGAACAAGGTTCATTTTTGTATTGGCTCAATTCACTTAATACGCCACCTTTTTTTAGTTCAAGCTCTCGAAAACAGAAAAATTTCAAATCATTAAAGTACCATCAGAATTATTGAGATCAGTAAAGTTCACCTAAAGAGTGACATTTAAGACATAATTGATTTTTTGCTATTAACATAGTAAACTTGGTTACAAAGAAAACTCCTGTGATAGAATTTAAGGAGTTATGAATCATTTTGAAGTGATGACTACAGTTAATGAGTAAATGGTTTTTTGTTAGATTAGAAACTGTAGTAGATAAGTGTACTATTTTAAATAAAAATGAATGACGTTGTGTTATTTAAGATAAATAAATAATGAACTCGTCGCCTGTATTTGTAACAGTACACAGCTATTACTGTGACACTCAGTGATACTACTCCAGAATCACAATATAATAGTATTAGAACATTGAATCAATTCCTAAATACAGCGAACATAGCAAATATAACAAAAGTAGTTGTATGTAGGCTTCGATCACAAATAAAAAACAAGATGCACAATCAACGCTCCAAAAATATTCGATCCATTGGTCCAAAAATATTCGATCGATCATAGTGTGCACTCAAATGAGTATTTGAGAGCACACTATGTTTAATAATATTTGAAAAAGCTAACAGCAAACATGTCAAATTGCTCCTTCAAAATTTGTAAAAACAACACATCTAGAATGCCAAACGAAGTCGAAAAATAATTAATATCGTTTTAATGACGTGTTTATTATTTCGCAATAAAATACATTATAGCTTTTTTATTAAATTCGTAAGTATATTTTCCAACTGACATTAACACTATTAAGTATAAAATCATGAATAAGAAGTTTAAGACCATACTACCGCATTCACGTCTAATTTACTCGGGGTTATACTTTTATTTCTGTTCTAAATAATGGAGTCGAATTGCTAATCTTATAGGTACTTATTTTTTAAATATATTTTTGGTACTGAAAATTAAAGATTGTAAAAAGAA
The DNA here is from genome assembly GCA_907165235.1 of Zeuzera pyrina. NCBI lineage: Eukaryota > Metazoa > Arthropoda > Insecta > Lepidoptera > Cossidae > Zeuzera > Zeuzera pyrina. The sequence continues at coordinate 12,910,534 of OU015630.1, forward strand.
TTTGCTGTACCTAATTATGAACTAATGAACACTGTTAATTAAACATAGTAACATTTTTCTCATAATTAAATAAAATATAGCTTTCCTCCTTTGGCTGTACTTCAAAAGCCTGGCTCGGTCTACTGGAATGCTCAGGGAAGAATAAATGATGAATAGGTATCAACTTTAAAGCAAATCAAACGGTTTTAAAAATTTCCGTGAATTTCTTATCGAATTAAAGTAGCACAAAAACAGATTCTTAACTAGGGTTTTTGGTCGAGACTTCTCGAAGAGAGAATTCCCGGAAAATCTGACTCTACTCGAGACGAGAAAAAAGTGTCGAGAAATTGAGAAATCGCGTCTTGATCTCTTGATTATGTTTGCATCCGTGTTCTCTTCTCCCGCGCGGTTTTTTTTTAGTTAATTACAACGAATGTGATTAAAGGCTCTAATTATTTATGAGAAAAAAGATACTGTAAGTGTTCAACTTTAATTTAAAAATGGTTTGTATGAAGATACTCGTTATTATAATTGAGACTATTGAAACTGCCGGGCAATTGCGCCGTTCGGCTATAACTTTCGTTCTATAAGGTCTCAGTAGAGAAAAGACTCATTATTTCGTTAAATAAATGTCGTTATTAATAAACCTTATAGAACGAAAGTTATAGCCAAATGGCGCAATTGCCCCGCAGTTTCAATAGCCCCGACCGACTATTTACTATTTGTTTAATGAAAAATATACTCACTTTTAGTTATTTTGTTTAAAAATATGTGTTATTACTCACAAGACTGAAGAATTAATAAATGTTGATGATTATTGCATAATAAGCGTAGTTTTATTTTGCATTTAATTAAAAATATTCTATTTTTTTTTTATTTAAATATTTCTTGAATATTCCAGAATTCCCGGGAATTCTTAGTCGAGAATTCTCGAACTCCGGGAAAAACATAAGTCGAGAAATCAGAAACCCTATGTCGCGACCAATAGTTAATAGGCATAGGCAATAGCCAGCCAACAGTAACGAGACAACTGATTACTTTGATTATTATGTGTTCAGAGTTCATACAGTACTCTTACACTTACTCTTGAGACGAAATTCATAGTAAAATGCAGACAGTATGTAAGAATGAAATGTGAATAGCGTACAATACGATTCAAACTTATTCTTCATTAATTTGATTTGTTTGTGTGTCTTATTATATTTATATATTTATTTGTTTAACACTTCAGCCAAGATTTTTCTAAATGCTATTAAACGTACACGAAACGGTTGTACCTCGTTCGTCAGTGTCTTTCTATTATATTTGATAATTAATAAATAAAACAATCATGATACATTCAATAATAAAATAACTCGCCTATAATTTTCCACTTGAAAAAAAAATTAAAAATTGCATATAATGAAATTCCCAAGTTTTCTGTTTTAAATTGCGTCTTAATACGTCATTGCCTGACGTGCAACATTTTGTTCTTTGTCTAGCATTATAATCTATATCTTATCGTTTTCGTGATCAGGTAACAAATCAAAATGACGTGAATATCGATTCAAATGTATTACGTGAATTATAGCTTAAGCACTAAGCGTAAGATTGAATTTTAAACATTTTATTTATAACAAATTTCGTTTCCATGTCATGCACGATCTTTTACGAGCTTTTACAACCTTATGCTTTAAAACTAAGGTCTACTTTAGAATAACACAATATTACTGATAGTACTATACGATATTAAAAATATATATGTCAAAACGGACAATAATTTGCTTAGATTTTACAGAAGATTGTGAATCTAGTTCTTTATTTGTGATATGTATTGTGTATGTAGGCCCTACATACTTCGATCACAATCACTAATATCAAAATCAAATAAAGAATCACAAATAAGAATCACCGTAAGTAAACACCGCGGTCAAAGCTAATACTCTACACCACTTCTATCTGTCAATTACCGCGGACCCATAGCAACATTCGGTGAACCTAACTCTATGAACGACAAACACTTCAGAGTAGTCACGCCACATAACTTCCATGAGGTGACAAATTGTTTTCGTGAAAAACAAATCAATTTTGCAAGGTAATTTTTTTTTAAATATATATAAGACTTCCTTTGGCATTCTTTACTTGGTTAAAATTCTAACAGATATTTGATGAGCTTCCTGTGATGTGTTATGATTATGAATCTGACAATATTTATTCACAGGTCTATGTCGGACAGACCTATAAATAAATATTGTTAGATGTGTACAAGTAGTGAGTGTAAGTAAGCAAGGGCTTCAAGTAATAGTTTTTGTTTGAAATAGGACAATCTTAAAAGTGGTCACGTCGGAAAAATAAATACTATATTTACTTTGCCCTATTTACTTTCGAGTCATTCAGCAACTTGAAATTTGGTTAGTGAACAAACGTTGACCTAAATTTCTAATGAACCGATGTAATGAAGTAGTATGCAAGCAAATCTGGCAAAGTTCGATCCCCTAAGGAACCAGTTCCATCATTTACTTTATCACATGTATTATGTCGATCCTTTTGAATATCAAATGCTGTTTTTAAATTAGTTGTTATTTGTCTCAAGAAAACCACAGATCCTAAAAGATTTTGCATTGAAACCTATACGTAATCCTGCTGAATCAGTGACAACACAAACAGAAATTACAAAAATCAGAAGTACTCCCGAGTACACAGGAAAAGAAAAAAATCAATAAAAAATTCGTAAAAACTCGAGTTATTAAAAAAAGTTAATAAGAAATTCGATGACTAGTTGACGACAATTTGATAAAATATTATCAATGCTATAACGTAGAATCTATAACCTTTGAAAACAATAGACAGTACTTAAATATGTAATGAATAATGACTGACGACTACGCTGATTAGACAATTTACAGAGATTATAATATCAATTAGTAACGTTTGCTATTAGACGTTAACCCAAGCGCGGAAGGTTCCGGGTTCGATTTCCCGGTCGGGTCAAATTAGAAAATGAACTTTTTCTAGATTGTCTTGGGTCTGGGTGTACTGGGAGACGCCCCCGGTAGTCGTGGTCTGGTTCTCATAGCACAGGGAATACGCTAGTTTGAGATCAGATGATTGGCGTGTATCGTCTTGCGCATTATTATTATTATATTTACAATATAGGTACACTATAACAAACAAACCGTCGATGAGTTTTTTGTTTATCAAGTACTCCATCATCACATTATGACTAAATTTTTATTTAATCAACCTGGGGACATATTCTTTATCAAATAAAAAAAGGAAAAAGTTATAGGTACGTGGTCATAGAAAAAATTTGCGTCGACTTGAGTATCTCCTCATTTTTTCGTCAGTTAAAAATACGAAACATGTAAGTCAAATTTTATTATACCAATTTAATAACTACAGTCTATAGAAAGTTATGGAATATGAACAGTCTTTTCCACTTGTCCAAAATGAGGTGAAACCTTAATAGTTCCATAGATAAACCAGAACAATCAAAAAGCACTATTGAAAAACCTGACATTGAATTATAATTATCGAATAAAGATAAAAAGACAAAAATTCAGTTAACAGAACGTACCTATTAGCACCGATAAAAAGTGTGATGTAGAATATAGTATTTAATATAAGTAAATGTAAATAAGCGTCATGGAAAAGCGTCAGCAAGATTAAGGAGATATAATTTTGGCGACGACAGTACGATAGCGTGCAGATAAAATTACTGTCGAACGTAGGTAACACGCGACGCATATCGGTTTGATTCATACTTCATTTACAATGAAATTGAATCATGTCTTGAAGTGTCTTAAGTATGTACGTCATTCTATTAAATGAACACAAAAGAGGTTTCAATAATTATAACTACATACATTTGAACAAATGTAAATAAACACGAAATTAGTAAATTCAAAATACACAAATGATACAATGCGATCATGTTTTCATCATATACCAATTCCAACATCAATGCCAATATATGCTATGCGTGTGTCGTGTTCACTCCAGTGATCTAGAAATACACATAGTCGTGACATTGCTGAAACCTTGTTGAAATGATACCGACAAATAGCATCCAGTTATCTTTTTAATATTTAATACTAGTTAGTGGTACATTAAATAAAAGAGGAAATATACAGAATAAGTAATCACAAACAACTCAATATCAACACTCCATCCCTTCTACTGCTTCTAGGATTAATTTTGTTTCTGTAAAAGAAAAAAATCCCCATAGAAACCCGAGTGCCTCTCACGCCTCAGGAGAGAACATGAGAACCGGTTGGATAATATCCAACTCCAACCGTCTAAAAAACCACCCTCTCGCAACGTAATCTCTGTAACCAGTAAAGGACAGAAGGAAGCAGCGTGATCGCGTTTCACTAGGAAAGCTCGACAAGGCTGAGGGCCCCTTGAGGAGCAGGGGGCGGAAGAAGGGAGCTCGAATTAAGTGGTCGCCGGGAAATCTGCACCTTTGTGCTAGTGACTATCTATACGGTTACGGATATAGGCCCCAGTGGTCATGGCCGACCGGAGATATGATTTACTGAAGGCCCAAAATGTAGTGTGCCTAAGAGGGTATGATTGAAGTTAGACCTACGTGGGTTTTGGTGTCAATGTGTGGGACGTCGAAAACGAACTCCATGTTATTGTAATTGTTAATTACTTCGTTATTGTAATTGTTAACAATTACAATAACGAAGTTATTGTAATTGTCTCCTTACTCCATGAGTAAAGGGGACAATTGTCCCCTTACTCAAACATGTCTTCATAAACAGAGTAGCAAAATGAAACGATGAGGGCACTGTACTCTCCGGGTCAAAACTGTCATGATAGCTTTCGCCTCAGAATCATTGATCAACTTTTCAATATTTCATCTAACATGTTTGCAATTTAAATCAAAATACACAATGCACAGTTATAGCAAATAGCAATATATAGCAAAGCCCCTCTCAATAACACTGTAAATAAAAAGTTATTTCTGCGGTCGCTGAGTGTGTAACCGAAAGTACCCCATATCTCAAAAAACTTCACAACATATCTTATTCAAACCGATTTTCAGTGCTTTTCAAGTTCTACTATCTAAATTTTTTCAGAATTTTACATGCCGTAGTTGCGAAGTTAGAGGGGGAGGCACACTTTCTACGACTTTAGAAGCGCATATCTCAGCAACCTGCCAGCAACTATTGATGTAAATAAAAACGTCATTGTGAAACCTCTATATACTTTTTGAAGACCTATAAGATGATGATTTATTTGAAATACATCTATTTAAAATGCAAATACAAAATGCAAAATACTTATTTTTATTTTCCATTTGAAGTACTTTTTTTGAAAATGCATTTTATATTTTATTTGAAATAATCTACATAAATATTTAGTATTTGTAAATTGCAAAAGGGTTTTGTTAATTTTCTTAATTCATATTTCATATTTTTCATTCTTAAATTCATAATTACTTTATTTAAAAACGCACCCATCATTGTTGTTGCCAACAATAATGCCAACGTTGCAAGTCAAACTGTTTCTGTGCCAATGCCAATGCCAATAATGGCAATACTACAATAGACCTGGAAACACTTCACAAATAAAAAACCCGTCATACAATTAACGTAGTAGGTAGAAATTTTTTAATGCTTAACTAACAATGCCAGTCTTAATTGTAAATTCATATCATGACTAATCGTATCCAATTCCAACAAAGATACGTAAGTATTATAGCACCTGTAAGTAAAATAATAAAATATTTACCATTATTGTAGACAGTGATCTACAGAGCGAAAGTGAGTGGTAAAAGAAGCCAAGGAAGACCAAGGCTGACTTATGAAAATCAAATAGCCAGAGTGTTAGCAGACGGAAATGTCAAAAGCACTCGCATACCTAGGCGAAAATGTGTGAAGAGAATGATGAGTTTTGAGGAAGCGAAAGAGGTGTGTAAGAACCGCGACTCCTGGCGCTCCGTCCTCTCTGACTACCCCGTTGGGGATACAGCGTGAAGATGTGTTATGTTATGTTATTGTAGACAATAAAATTAGATTTAGGAACTCAGCTTGCGCCATCTATTTCTGTTTTATTACAGATTTATTTTCAAAACAGTAATTATCTTTAATGTAAAATAAGTCGCAACAAGATCAATACACAAAACTTACTCGTTTGGAGCAGCTGTATATCTATCTCCTTTTCCATAAGAAGATCCATTAACGTTGGAAATTAACAATTCTGGAATTCCGTTTGCCATAACCTCTTGCAGTCTCATGGTAATCACTCCGAAATATTATTTCACTTCTTTCGTTTCAATATAAACAATTTATTTCAAGATACAACCCACGCGAATCAAGCTTAGCACCGTTAATTATTTCTTAGAATTTGCTGACGTAGGCTATGTCAAATAACTACTGAGGATGATTGGTGAATCTATAATATACTAATGTAATCAATAATCATAAATAAAATCGAAATTCTAAGAAACGCACAACGCATATTGCTTGTCCCACATCCGTATTAGTGAAACAGGAAGTATATGAACGAACATCCTTGACAGTAACAAGGTTCGAGTTGGAACGTCTATCCTTTGAGATTTCACTTTGCAACACAATTATTACATATTTTTAATCTAAGCATTTTTCTTTTACAGTTTCTTTGTTTTTTAATAAAGTTATAGCAATTTGAATTTAAAAATTGGCTCTGATAAATAATTTTATAGCATTTTTATCTCATTCACAAAGAATTTGTAGATTTTTAGTACACAAACTATTGAACTCATAGGCATAGTGTAATCGAGTCTATCTAAAATATAATGAAAGACTGTATGTTTTCTATTTCTATATAAGTAAATTTATTCTGCTCTATAGTAGAAGTAGGTAATAACAATAGGTATATGCTAGTAATATTATTAGTATTTCTAACTTATACTCTGTATCATTATAATATAAATCGTGAACATAATTCTCGCACGATAGGGACCGAGACGGGATGCAGAGGCAGAGCGCATGGGAAAACGGATGCCAGAATACTCTCCAATGCCCAATCGATTTCTCGACCAGCACGTGGCGTATCGTTCAATAAACTAAATTAGAATTCGTATGCCTTCCTGTTGACATTCATAAAAGACCGAGATCGTATTTCTTAGTGATAAACAAAGATCGAACTTTTTGCAATAATATGATTGTCTTCATATTGTTTTGATAAATACGATAGTAAAACAGAAGTATAACATAATTTTGATATTTGTCTTTTTAGTAATGTAGGTAGTAAACGTGCTTGTAAACTTCGCTATAATTATTTTAATTGGTAAGCAGATATTATGAATAAAAGGTTAAAAAATAATAAAATCAGTTTAATAAAGTTAAAATAACCTTTGCACAGCAGTTCATAAATTGTAAATTAGAAGTTGATAAAAATGTGTATTAAGAAAATCTTTGTTGTTTTGTCAATTTGAACCTTTTGTTTGTATAAAAATCTTCGCCGCCATACCATACCATACTTTACCATAACTTCAACAAAGCAAAACAGTCCATGAAGGTATCAAGGCATAACAAAAAAGAGAAACTTACCTATTTCATATTTACTCGTAATAGTTAACACCCTAATACTAACAAACACACAACACGAGTGAGTAATAAGCATGTTAAATATTGCTATAAAATCAAATGCTTTAAAAAGCAGTAAATTAAAGGCATTCTTAAAAATTCCTGTAGCAAGTACAGGCAGTTTATAAATATGAATGCAAAAAAATAATAATTATTCAACAACAATAGACAGAGTTGTTAAAACAACAAAGGCTTTGTTTATACACATTTCATGTACGTACTTATCAACTTCTAACTTACAGCCAACGCCGTTTATTTGTCACTAGTAATTATTTGTAATATGCAACAAGGTTAAAACTAAATAAAATCAGTATAATATTATATAAAAGTCAAAATAATCTCTTGCACAACAGTCCATAGATTGTGTCAGAAACTTGTTCCAATTCCAAGGACACAAAAGTAACATATTGAAGTTAAATGCTATGCCATGACCAACCAAGCACATAAGTATAACGCAGTCTACCTTGTTACTGTCAAAGATCCTTGTTTATCTACATTTTAGGCTTTATCACACTTAATTACAAAATAAACACATGAACGCTATTAAACAATCGAAATTACATTGAACAGTTTTCTATTAAATAGATGGTGTGCACGTATGTTGTAACTATATTTTTATGTACGTTGTATTATAACTATAAAACTAAAACCCCGATAAACAGCTGTAACGTCAACGTCACGTTTCGAGATCAGAGATAAACTGTACCTATCAATTCATAAACGACAACGGGCGTTCATCACAGGCGTCACAGTGTACTGAGGCAGTCGGTGGCGACTGGCGTCACTAAGCCTATGCCCACTCTTGCACTCCCCCCTCGACACCTCTAAACAGTTGATTCATTCTATAGTCTCATAGACTGTGAATGAAATTACTCAGTAATTTCCGTTCATATAGTTCGGTACATACTAAATTTAAAAAAAATTCATAAAGATTTGTTATTTGTATCTTTTATGCAAGTACTTACACAAAAGAAAAATAGCTTGGCTGATTTCGAACTTTGCAGTTTGAAGTTTTGTTAGAGGTTCTTTACACTTTAAGCAAACACTTAGATGGGATTTTTGGCAATCCACGGTCATGAGGTTGAAAGTGTCAAAATTAGTAGAAAACAAAATGAAAAATGTATTGAAAAAGCCAAAACTTTGTGTAATTACACATCGATATCTAATCTAATATTAAATATTAAAGCACGTATTCGTATTTCCGATTTCGTAAATACTCGATCGATTTGGAAAACCAGCCCCAAGAGGATAAAAGAAAAACATTACGCGAACGTAGTCTTAGCAGGTAATAGTTATAACTGCTAAAACCAGAGTCAACACTATTTTTTAATAAACTCTAACAATCAAATGAGGACTGCACCCAGGACAGTATCCCCCCAGTCCGACCAAACACGCCGGGCCGAGTTTGATGGCCCCTGCCAACCCTCCTACCACTCGAGGCGATCCAAATACACACCAGCCGCCCAAGAAGAACCGTAAGACAAAGAGGAGTAAGGGGAAAAACTGTACCAACTAAGACAACAGGTCACCGCTGAAAATCGGAACACAAAAGATACAATACAGCAATACAGAATACAGTGGCCAAGAACGGTAAACAGTTAGGAGTCAGCCACAAGCGTGGTGGCTCGAGAGATATTAAAGAGTTTTTGAAGCCATCACAGACAAACGAGACCCTCTCCCGATTATCCTAGAGGGCCTCACGAAGCTCATTCACTAAATAAGCCCGTTCTCTTTGAAGCCGTAGTGATCAGCTTACAAATGGCTCTCCTTAAGCTAATTCACTGGAACGCCTGTGGAGTTAATAGAAAGTAACATGGCTCCGCACACTACTGAATTCCCTGGCTATTATATCTATTGCCAGGATGAACTAAAAGCTAACCAGAGAGCGTATAGAGGCCTAATGGTTTCGGTGAAACGCAAGCAGGACCACCAACAATTAAGGACACTACAGCTCGACGAACTACAAGCAGCCGGTATTGAAATAAGCGTTGCCAATCAAACCGCCAAGGAGTTTGCAGCTTACAGACCCCCAAAAACTACTAGAACTCTACGACACATTGACACCCTTCTCAAAGATGGAAATATCACAATAATTGGAGGAGATTTCAATACCAAGCACCCAGCATGGAATTCATCCACAGATTCGAATAGGTTTCTGCCCCTGTGGGCATTGATCACAATCAAAGCTGCGGGCAGAAACCTATTCAAATTGATTGAATTGAAGAGCCTGAATGTGTTGGGTTCGGAAGCACCAACATACTACCCCTTCACGGACACTTTCTCGCCAGATATGCTAGATATACTCGTGGTGCACGGCGATGCTGACAAAATAAACCAAGAGAATCTGGAAGATCACACGGGCTCGGATCATCAGCCTGTCAAAGTGTGTCTGGACCTGAATCCGCTACCAACTCGCTTCCCGGAAAGGCCCCGCAGATAAATTGGGAGCAGTTCCAGAAATTACTGCTGAGTGCAACACCCACACGACCCATAAGGACCAGCGAGGACGTGGATGCGATCTCACACTTCCTCCTCACACCCTCCGCTTCCGCGCCGGAGTCAGCGGAAATTTTCGCACGCCACCTTAATACACAATTTCAACCGAATCCGCCAAGTAATGCAACTGAAGAAAAACCTTTTTAGCGGAAATCGAAGAATACCCTAACACCCCAGTGGCTGCAAACGAGGATTCTATAGTGTTCAGACCAACCAGGATCCGTCGGCAAGCAGATAAGCTACCACTTAAGAACGCCGCCGGAAAAGATCACATTAGTAACATGGCGATCTGATATGTGCCGTTCAAAACAATAGGCTGTTCTCACCCGCCTCTACGGTATCGTGCGCACGAGTTACTTCCGACAGATTTGGAAAGAGGGGAAAGTAATTACAATTCCGAAACCTGGAAAAGATGCCACTAAACCAGAGACTTACAAACTGACCTCGTGACCTCCTTCACTAACAAAAAGAGCACGTATTTCTGGACATGGAATAATCATTCGAACGTGTCTGGCACCACGGCCTATGCTACAAACTTGCCCAATCATCGACATCTAGGAGAATTGTCAAGCTGATCGCCTCGTTCCACCACAACAGAAGCTGCTGAGTGTCACAGGAAGGTGAACCCTCAAGCGAGTTTCACGTCGGGTCCAGAGTCCCGCAGGGTATCTGGTTGTCACCCGCATGTTACTCGTGATTCACCGACGACATACCGGTGCGGGAAGGATTCCACCTGTCACTGTACGCGGATGACACAGCCCTCTTTACCCCCACCTTAAATCCTAAGATGAGAAGGAAAAGTATACAAGAAAACCTTGACATGCTATCGACCTGGCAAAATTGCGGTTATCAGCAAACGCTAGGAAAATCAAGCCATTATTATCAGCGGCCGCCGCCATCCGAATCCACCACCACCTTTGACGTTGAACGGACAGGAAATCCCGTAGGCCCCTCACATTAAGTATTTGGGTGTTACGATTGATAGCGACCTAACCATAGGCTGTCACGTTCGTAACACCGTGAATAAAGAGGACAGCACGCGCCAAATTAAGACCTATTCTGATTTCTACCGAAAACTCCCGCTGAAGGCAACCATATACAATACTTATATCAGATTCGGCTTAACGCATGCAGCCCCGGCGTGGTACGCCCTGGTTCCTGAAGGCCGCAGGCAACAGATCCTAACTAGGGCTGCGAGATATGTCCGAAACTCAACGATCCAGAGAGAAATAATCATTTGCCGCCTCTCTAGAAACATGTTCTAGAGGGCCGACCTATCTGAATATCCACATATAAAGGATATTGCGCCTTTACATGCAAGACCGCTGGATCTCAAGGCCTTTTCCAGGGATCTTATCGATAACCACTAAATAAGGAAACTAAAATATTTAAAGCCTCAAGCAAGGGAAACTATTAAAGATAACCGTCCCCTGTAGGGCGTGGGAACTGGAGTAGATCTGAGTACTCTCGTACTCCCTTCAGGAGATGCATTCCACCACAAGAAAACAAGATCAGAGGGAAGAAACCTCTTCAACCCAACCCCGGTGACCTTCCCGCGGTAGCGGGAGGTGAAAGAAGGCCACCGGAGAAAGGTTAAAAACGTCGGAGCGGTTTCCCCGCAGTTGCTTGGCGGCTGCGAGAAGTCCCCGAGACCGAATAAAATGTTAGAATTCGTTTATTATAATTATAGCCTTCAATATCAAGGTATTCAAGATAAAAAAATTATTATAAAATATTACTGTTGATAATGAGTTGATGAAATTATCTGTAACCAACGAGGTATATTAGAGTATATTCTGTAACCGTAGAACCTCATCAGAGTAATTTCGAAATCCGTGAGGAAAGAGTAATTTTTCGGTGTTTTGTTTGTTACGCTAACTTTTATTTTTTACACTACATACATTACTTAATGCCACGGCATTTTTCATTTGCGGTAGACAGTAAGAATAGTTGAAAAGTTAGAGGAGGCGACACCTTTTTACGACTATTGAGTCTAATAAAAAAGTGATTTCGAAACGTCATATCATTTTTGAAGACTTATCTAAATATCCACGCTTATGTGTACTGGATTTTTTCATCCCACTGTTATACATGGAGTGCCATCTCTAATTTCATTTTTTTCGTTAATTTTATTACACCACTGACAACAGCAGACCTTCAACATTTCATCTACATGGTGCCAAATGTGTTCCAGTAATATGGCTGTGACATACGGACAGACAGACGGACAGGACTTATAGACTTCCTTTTTTTGTTATTTTGCTATGGAACTTTAAAAATGGAGTCAACAAGGCTCGTAGCTAAAGGCTCAGAGACACCAGTGAGCGGTTAATGTCGAGAGCAAAAAGTGAGTGCCCCTTTTGCTACCTACTTTCGTTTTTTGCCTTTTTTTGTTGGATATATATAATAAATATAAACAAAAGAAGTGTCTGTCTGTGATTTGAGTAAAGACTTTTTCTTAGCTTATGTGATTTTGGACGTAACCAAAGTCCAAACACGCTTTTTCAAAATTTTCGTATGTTTGTCTGTTTCTTTGTTCCGGCTAATCTCCGAAACGGCTGAACGAATTTTGACGGGATTTCCATCAGCAAATAGATAACTTTTTGGAGAGTTATCTAGGCTACTTTTTATACCGGAAAAATATCAAATTTAACTTTTTAAATTATTAGTATCCATCCATCATTCCATCTTTGAGTTTTAGTTTTTGGGGATTAGTTTTTGGGGCTTAAATAGAACGTTATAAATCAAATTATAGTTGGGGGTCATTATGTGGGGCATCCAATGAAAACTCTTTAAGCCACACTTTCTTTCTTATTCTCATTCATTTATAACTTTTAACATTTTTTTCGAAAATTTGCCTCAAAATTGTTCTCCATCCCACCTCATCTTTTCTCCAAAAGCATCATTCATAAAAATTTTAACACACACTAAAAATAACACTAATAAGGAAATTTTCAGGAGGGCATTACATTAATTTTTTTAAATACATAAAAAACACTACGACAACATTTCTTTTGCGGTTGGCCGTATTCTTTCCATAAAGAGAAAGTTTTATGACAAACTTGAACTAGTTCGCGCCTGATAACAACTGATAACATGGTTTACACTTAGCCGGTTTTCCATATCGGATTTCGAATAAACATAAGACTCCTAGTTAAAAGGCCCCTACGCTCAGCTTTCCAGAATACTGCCTCAGCAACAGTCACCACCATTTAGTCCTTGTTTAAATCAAGTGATAATACTTAATTGTTTAATAAATTAGGTACACATTACAGTGGAAAAGAACACGAAGCACATAATCTTCCGCCAAATAATATCGTGTAAGTCAATATCGAGTATTTATTACATAGATAACAAATCGTTTAATGATCCAATTCACATTCTTGCGGTTATTTAATTTTAGATATTAGTTGATCATGAAATCTATATATTATAATTAATATTCGTACATGACCAAGCCTCGCTTAGATTGCATAATATGCTTACAGTACCTACTTAAGGCGACACAGTGACAAACAATAATTCAATCTAAAATAGAACTGTTTTTGTTTATGTTAAAAAATATAATTAATTTTTAAAAATCCAATTGGCATTTTGAAGCATTGGTTATTTTTGTTATTGTACTCGTATTCTAATAATTTTTATCACGTGTGCAAAAGTTGACATATTTCGGTAGTTCGGGAAGTTGAAAACTGAACTGAATGATTTCATTACTTTCAGATCTATATTAAATTGGATATGAAAAATTTTAATCTTTCATTTATCCAATCAATTAAAAATTTTCGAACCTTCCAATTTACGTGAAATTTCTTATATATAAATACAGGTAAAGTTAAGAAAAGTCTGTTAATTAAAAGTACCTACCATTAATTTTTTATATTAATGTTTTCTATCCCAAAGGGAGGAGAACGAGTATTTCAGGTCTTGCCTAGGCTTGACCTTCCGAAGATTTCCCTGCTGTTCCCTTTCATGTGTCTGTGATTCTATCCTATCTGTGAGGGCGAGAAAGCTCGAGCGAGAACGGTTGCGCTGCTCCACGCCCGTTTCTCTTCCCTCGTGACGGGTAGCTGCGTGGGGTCGCGCGACGCTTCCCCAGTACAATACCTACGGAACTTAAAAACGCCATTTTATAGATCATAGATAAATTTGAACAGCAAGGAACTTGCTCCAGGCAAGACCTGATATTCTCGTTTTTCTACCTTCAGGGTAGAAAATGGTCATATTTCAGTTCTTTGCCGTCGGCTTGACCTTCTGCCGGCATTTAGATAGCGTACTGTGATGTAGAATGATACTCCTTCAATCAGAGGTATAGAGACATTAAAATAAAATAAATGTCAATAGAAAGTAATCAACTTATATTGCCTGCTAAATCTAGGGAGATTATAAATAATACTGATGTATTTGTTAATCATTGAGATCTGATTAGAGACATTAAATACTTAGAACTTACAATTAACGTAATAAATATGTAGTTCCACAACACAACTCTAATAAATAAAACTTTTTAAGGAATAATTTCTTTCTTATAACAATCTTAGAACTTTTGAATTAAATCAAAATATTTAAACAGGTACATAGGAATCATTTAATATATTATTGCTACGCCATGCAGGGGTAGAAACTTGTTCATAATAATGTTTAAAAAAATTTGTTGCACCTCTCCAGTTATCTCTTTAACAAATCATCTAGACTCTAGAGGTAAATTATTCTCATAATTATTTGACGCAACTGCTGACCGTATAGAGCCAGGACAGAAATTTAAATTCAACTCCGAAAATACAGGCCTCAACCAGCCCGCTATAACTCATATCCTTCATATCCCCAAAGTCACAGCTGGTAGCGGAAGTTTTGTGCCCGTTAGGTACTTTTTCAATTTCTTTATTTTTAATTAATTTCAATTAGCATAGTTGGCGCCATGGTTCTCATTTTCAATACTGTTCGCGAAAACACCTGGGCCCTTTTGGAAACGCCTATAAAGTAGGTCGGCTTGGCTATATTTATCATTCTAAACTCGCCGGGAATGTAATAGAGCATCGTAATCCTCGGATGGGCAAATTAGAGCACCTTCTGTGTAAGTTGTAGCACGTTTATAAACCGCGTGCCTCTCAATAACTCTTCCGCGTTGATGTCCCAGGTCCGCTGACGTTCGTATCAATTCTCGGATTCTAGCTACTGATCAAATTGTATGCCTCAAACTGTTTTGACTACTTCCGTTGCCAGATAAATTTCGGGCTTGCTCTCGAAAATTGAACTTGCATCTTTTACATGATTTACGCAGTATGTCCATGGGTCCATCCATAAATCCATGGGTAGACCAGTCGCCCGATACCCTTTGTAGTGTACAGTCCAAAAACATCGGGTAAGCGGGAGCACTTTCACAAAGGAAATTCCCTAACTTGTGATCATGCTTTGCTTGGAATCTGGTGCTACTACTTCTATTAAATGAGCGAAAATCCGCTAAAGCTGTCTCCATTGGAATGGATAGTCAGTATGATGGTGACCGTTTGTCCTCGAAGGCATGATCTTTCTCATTGAATCTGAATTATCTCTTTCCATTATTATTATAATGAGAAGTAGATACGGACTGCGACTTCTTCCAATCAGAACGTCTTGATCTAGCATTTTTACTTTGCCTGTTGTGCGTGATGTTATTACTGGATGTTGCAAACTCTAGCTGCATTGGTTGTCTAGATGAGTTAAAGACACAAAACAACCTGCCTTGTTTATCTAGGAAATCATCAAGCTGTTTTTCCTCAAAAAGATGAGATTCCGATGGTATTTGTTTCATTTGTTATTTGGCATTTGTTTCTATGGCAGTAGACCTCCCAATTGGTCATTTACTTTCAAAAAGTGGAATACTGGCGATGATTGTAGTTTTTTCTGAACATCCTTATATCTGATGCGATTCCAAGTCGCGGTAACCAATTTTTTACAGGCTAACCCTTGGGCCTTGAAACTCTCTGATGGTATGAGTGGGTCATCTCCCCTTACCTCTGGGTCAAATTCTAGACCTGACTTCAGAGTTCGGAATGTAGTTTCTGTTGCCAATAAGGAACCACTGTCATCGCAGGATTTTTTTTATCAGATTCAAAGCTATAATAATTGACCCTTGCTGGTGCTTTCTTTTTAAGAGAAAGTAAATTTATCAGACTATCAACTTTTCTTTCTAAAACATCCGGACCCCGGACATAGGACCTCGAAGCCCATCGACTGGTTTCTGATATTAGTAAGAGACTGGTTGAGGCTTCGAAAGACCGGGCTGGCAGCTTCTTCCGCCAACGAATCAGTTTGGCTGTTCAAAGAGGTAATGCTGCCAGTCTGCTGGGCACCTTCGGTAATGACAGATTTCTAAGCAACTTTGAGGAAGTATATTATTTAAGATAATGTGTAGTTTTAAGTTTGTAAATAGTTACATTATTATTATGTTTAATAAAGGTACTATTTTAAAAGTAAAGATTGAATAGAGGTAAGTATTTACCTGTCTGGCACTACAGTATTAGGATCGGTTACCTAGAAACCAGTAGTTACGTAGTCATGATTAGATATAATTATCCTTTACTAATCAAAACTCAAGTTCACATCCTTGACTAATTAAAAATTACTTCGCACCGTTGTAATAAAGATGAACGTGCACTATTAATATTATGCACTTTATTAAATAAGTGAGACTCCAGTTCTTCAAACAGAGAGATTCGTATAGAAATTCAATGTTTCTTAGCTTAAAAGAAATAAACATACAAATACACTGACAACAAATCTTTAAGTATTTATTTTGGAATCAGAAAAACCTAAAATGCCTAGTTCAATCATTTTTAAAAAGATCGTCAATGTACAGACATGGCTTTGTTGCTGTTTTATAAAAAAAATATAGATAGATGTCTTTGCTATGCTTATATATATTTACAGTAAAAAATATAGGATCAACGGAATAACCAATATAAAATAAACCCATATTACAGATGCAACTTAACTAAAGAGAGCTCATTTAAGATCTCAAAAAGTTGGCTGCACATTAGGTATGTTTTATCGTGATCCGCCATTTGGAAAGCCAAATGACGAATCACGATAAAACATACCTAATGTGCAACCTGACTCTGACTTAATTATAAAAACCATCTTTAAATTCTTGCAGTCCTTATGGTAAGCTAATAAGTACATATAATGTTGTATATCCAGACATACAGACAGACAGATAAAAATTCTAAAAAAACTGATTTGGTTCCCATTAGTGTTTATGCGTACCTCTCGGCTTATTTTTTGTTGTATCTTTAATTAACATGTGCAGATCAATTTACAGTTTAATTATTATTTGTAGTTTTCAATTTTGAACACGCTTTTATTAGATTCACCTGTATGTTTGCATGTTTGTTTGTAAGTAACGGTAGCTTTAAACGAGATTTTCACCCATTTCAAAACGTCAGATTAAACTGAAACTTACAATACACACAATACAATACAATAATTTATTACTACAATAATTTGATATTGAAATGAAAAATTTTGAAAAAAATTGTTTGATTTGATTTGATTAATTGAAAAAAAAGTTCCTACCTGTGGAAGCTTCCTATTGTATTCAGTCTCACAATATGGATTTTGGTAAATTTTTAGTCAACGAAATAACAAAAATTATAGATTAAAAAACTAAAAAAACAGGCTTTGAAGGAAAACCGAACTAAAAAGTAAAAAATAATGTCTATTAAGATTTTGTTTAATAGTGATAAAAATTCCACTAACTCAATCTAATTAAATGCTTTTTACTAAGTTTAAAATAAGAATAAAGTGATTGACAAAAAACTATCTTATTGTAAAAAGCGTAGGGTGCATGATATTAATTGTTAAAAATATTTTATTGGTAGAATATACTATTGATAAAAGAGGAGTTATTAAAAAAATATAGTAAAAAGCACCCCACGCTTTTTTACAATAAAATCATTATTTTGTCAATCACTATTGAGAGCGAGCGAGAGAGCGGATTATGTAAGTTTATATGTGGAGGGTAACTCCGGAACCATTGCACCTATTTGAAAAATTATTTCACCATTTGAAAGCTACATTATTTCAAATGGACATAGGCTATATATTATGTATTCAACACGGGTGAAGTTCAGCCGAGCCGCTAGTTTTTTAATATTCCTACAGTGAAACTGAAGTTAAATAACTAAACGTAATTACAAATGTTAATATATGATCTCAGCTGTCCTACTGTAACATACATTTATGGTAAAATAGTAGAGTGGAATAGAAAGTATTTAATAACAAATATAATATTTAATATTAGTAAAAAGTATGCTAAGATTGGACAACAGTGTTATTGTAAAAATGCAGAAACTAATGCTTAGATAGTTCGGGCACGTAAGGAAAAAAGAGTGTTATACGTTTGACAAAGAAAATCTACAGAGCGAAAGTGAGTAGTACAGAAGCTGAGGAAAACCAAGGCTGTCTTATGAAGAGAAAATAGCCAGAGTGTTAGCTGACAGAAATATCAAAATCACTCGCATACCTCAGTCAGCATGTGAGGAGTGATGAGATAGAAGGCGATAGAAGTATATAAAGATCACAATACTTGCCACTGCATCTTACGACGTGATGTATTTATGTAAAAGGTTTTGAAATAAGTATACTTATACATTTAAACATTACACAGTAAATAATATATTATACACTTTGTTTTTATAACAAATAGATTATAACTTCGTTTTGCTCGCGTCGCGCTGGTAATAATATTAGCTTGTTTTAGTTATAAATACAGCGTAAGTATAATCAGTCCGTGTACAAGGAGTGGTTTCCGCGTGCAAGAAAATGAAGTAAATGGACAACATCGTTTTTATAACATTTTTAGTGTATAGCTGAAAGTGAAACTTCAATACACACCTGTGCTCCAGAACCCTCTTATCGAACCACGTGCTGTGCATTGTGGTGAGAGACTCAGCGTAACTATCTAATTCGACTTCGCTCCGATCACTCCTCGCCAACGGCTTATCGATACCTACTAAGCTTTTGTCAGGTATTTCTACGGCTTCATCTCCGGCGAGAAATGTTACTACTGCTCGCTTTTTCTTCGATGACGAATTTGCGCGTGCGCGGATTTCTTGCGGACTCAAAGATGGCGACAGGGGATAAGCACTTTCAAACGCGTCCGGCATTTTTACGTTAAAGACTAAATAGTGAACTGTTCAGTAGGGAATGTAAAATATAACTGTGACAAGAGCATATTTTATACCACGCAAAACAATTAAATCGTTACGTGATGACCCCCCACACAGTGATAACTCTCGACCCATCAAGTTTCCTTCTGATGTAAATAACAAATATGCGTCATCACTTACCACAGAACTATATCATACTACCAAATTATCAAATACTAATCTTTTTACTTTAGTTCTAAAACATTCGTTTTTAATAGACATCAAAAAAGAGAAGATTCTCAATTCGTACGATTTCTTTTATTTTATTTTTTGTATATTACGTGATATTTTCGCCATTTGTGCCCCGATGTTTAACCGACTTAAAAAAAGGAGGTTCTCAATTCATCTGTACCTATACACATATATATATTTATGCATATTCGGGCACAACTTCTTTGTTCATGAACTCATTTCGATGATTCTTTTGCCGTTGGGTTCAGTATAGCTTTAAGGTGGTTCCTTATAATTTAAATTTCACACTTTTATAAGCTTTATTTACAATTCGTAGTTTTCCATTTTTATTCTGAAGTTGGTTTAATTTTTTCTTATCTCTAAACAGTACAAAACGGAGCCGCTGTCCGCGTCTGTCTGTTTCCTGCTTACTTCTTCGAAACACATACCAGATTTTAATACGGTTTTCACTATCGTTCAGAGATTTTTTTCGGGAAGGTTTATTTCGGATTCGGATTTCGGATCGGATTTTTTTCGGAGAGGAGCGAAGGATTCTGGCATCTTGCGTGCATTTTAAATTACTCGTTTATTTTTTTTTGTCCGGTGCGCGGCAGTGTTGGACAAAATGTAATTGTAAATTGTCGTCTGGTTCTCATAGCACAGGGAAAACCCTAGTTTGAGATCAGATGATTGGTGTGTATTGTCTGGCGCATTATTATTATTATTATTAATTACATTTTAAACTTGTAATTGTAAAATGTAATTATAAAAACATTTTGTTAGGCAAACAATTAAAAACAATTACACATACTTGTAATTGTAATTGTTTTTCAATTACTTTTCCCATTTTTCACACAATATTTTTGTTTGAACTCTTTACAGATTCAGTAAGGAACAGTATTCGTGTTACTTATTCAAATTCGTTTCTGCTCTTTATGAAAGTCTATAAATGACCTATTTTGGTCGCAGTTGTCATTGTTTTTCAAATAGACGAAATGAACAGTGAACATTATTTAGATGCTTTCAGCACACCCTGGCATATTTCTTATTACGTTTATATTATAATTTTACTGAATGTAAATATTTTTATTAACTTTTTGCCTGTGAAATAGTGTCCTATGTTTGTAGGTTTGAAAAATTATTATTTGGTTTTCGAAGTTCAAAGGCAAGTTATTCTTTCAATAAACTAGAAAACAAAACATAAATGCACTTTTTTGCTTTTTGTAACGGTGAAATGTCAATGTCAAAATGCCATAAAATGGATCAGACAAGGATAAGGTACACGATCGGATAGTACCGTGAATAGTACATATTGTGTCTAAAATGTTCTCCACGTCTTCCAATTTGTTGGAACAACTTTCCTAAGGATGGCGATACGAGATCGAGGAATGGAAAAATTGATCGATCGATCTCGAGCAGAGAATCGATTTAGTGAATTGATTGCGGACACTCAAAAATGGAGTTTCCATTATACTTGTATTGGTAAGAACGCAACTATAAATTAATGAGTTAGTGTGGATTTTTTTAATAAATATACATACACATATCAAACACTGTCGTCACATTAGTGTTTAGTGATTTAGCATTCTTTTTAGTCGTCTAACTTTTATCTATCCCATGCAAAATTTAAAAAAACCCGTAGAAAGATTTTTGAGTGTCTGTCGTATATTCACTGGATCGATTCACTGCTCGAGATCGAATGATCGATTCTTCCATTAATCTATCTCAGATCGCCATACCTAGGAAAGTTGTTCCAACAAATTGGAAGGTGTGTAGAGCATTTATATCATTTGGACATTTATTGATAAATGACGGCACATTAGTACATTGCACCCGTGCGAAGCCAGTGCGGATCGCTGGTTAATAAATAAAATACACGAACATGATAGGATTTCATAGTAGTTCTTGCTTAACACTTTCTTTAACTGTTTATTTGGCAGATATCTCCTACCACTTCATCATTTCTGTGGAAACATTTGACTTAATTTAGTCATTGTATGAAATACATTTGTATACTTCCAAAAAGTTATTTCTGAATTCATAAAAATTAAAACTATCAACAAAAATAAAATTGTAATACTTATAGTATATTCATTGAGAAAAAAAATGTTGAGTAAGTTGTATACTTTTCACTATATGAGAAAGGGTCACAAAAAGAATCTATAGTAGTCCGAGTAGAAACAGTTGATGACATTTTTAAACTTTGCATGATTGGTGCTGAAATTTTATTAAGCCCAATGTCACCTCACAGTTGATACTGTGACTGTTTATTTCACTTGTGATACGACTCTGGGGCATTCTACTAGATAAACTGGTTCAGGTTCTGCAGGGATGTACTCCGAATGACTACTGCAGTAATGACTGAACTCAACACTTCTTTTAGTCGCCCTCAGTTTTGCTGTTCCTAACTTTTGCTGCTTTCGGTGTTAATTTGCCAGTTCTAAATCAGCTTGGTGGTGGCCAAGCACCATACGCCTAATAGTATTCTGTAGTCATATTTCTCAACATTCACTATGACTTGTACTACATTATAATACTTATATATACTACATATGACATGTAATATGACCATATATATATATATATATATATATATCATATATATCTCATACAAACTAACTAAATAATCAATCAAATCAAAATTTTATGAGTACAGAATTAATATAATTTATTTTTGAACTGAATATTAATTATTTCAAAATTATTGTTAAAACCATTCACGTAAAAGACATGATTCGTAGATTAATATCTGATCTTTTAATGTGTTTATTTTATTTTATTCACAATACTATTTCTAGTTCTAGTCCATTGAATTCTTTGTTTATCATCACTTTGCCTCAACTGATATAAAAATAAAAGATGAAGAAGGCTATGTCATACTGTTGGATAAAAAGGTAGCAGATGAACTTAGATAAATTAGACTTACATCTTGAAACTAAAAAAACTTACCTATGTTCAGCACGCCTATAGTATTTCTTTGAGGATAATTGTGGATTATCTTTGGATGATAAGCACTCTTTATTCTTGCAGCTTTCCATTTTCAACCTGAGTTCAAATTCTTGCTTCCAAAAGATATTGTTAAAATATTTGAGCCTCTGTTTTACTTGCAGTTTTAGTACAATATTTGATGATCTAAACATGCACAGGCGAACTGACTTCTAAGTTATCTAAAACAAGACAAATATTGTTTTAAATTAGCATCTACACACTACTAGTTCACAAACATTTCTATAATAGTAAATTAAATTAATAAATCTCCAAATTTAAACATGAAGTAAATATGAGGATATTTACTAAATGAGTAAATATCGCTATTATAACGATATAATAACGATAGATATATCAAGAGCCAGCAAAACCAGAACTTGTCTCTGGTAGACTGAACTAGTGTAATGATACTAAAAGCTAAATACTTGTGTTTTCATACTTTCAACTAGCACTTAGCAAATTTTAGGTACTTTTCAATTAGGTAAATGAATTGATTACTTAATGAAATATACGTATGCACATTCCTTCGCACTGTTTCCTTAATGGGGTAGTCAGATTAGTATTAATGAAATAATATCATACTAAATCTTAAAAATTCAAATTGAATGAAACATTAAGGTATGATAGATGATAATTAATTAAAATAGGTATGTACCAAGCTACCAAGCTTGCAGCTGACGAATGAGAGTCAACAGAAAAGATAGAACTTATTAGTTTTTTTCATACAAAACTTCAAATTAGCTGTGTATTTCTTAGCATTTTTCATATGAAATTTAAGTTATGTATTTAAATATTTAAACTAAATGTATTTCCATACACTTATAAATATATACCAAGTCTTGCTATAAATATTGTTACAAGGAAAACATCATTTTTTTTCTATTACATAAAACATTTATTACTACTGCAGTGTGCATTAGTTTATACATTAATATAATTTCATTTGCATTTTAAAAATATGAAGCTCATTCAAAATGATCTCCATTGGCCTTAATACATTCCTTTAAAACTTTATGGCCAGTTATCAATTGAAAGACACACTTTCTCCATGGGAAAAAAATTTGCCACTTCCAATCTTATAGAATGTTTCAGGGACTCCAAATTATAATGGCGTTTAGAGCATGCCATACTCTCTAAAAGAGACCATAAATAATTGTTAAGTGGATTAAGATCGGGACTACATGACGGCCAGTCTTCAAGCTCTGATGAAATTAGAAACATCCCTTTCCAGCCACACTAGAGTGGATTGAACTTTATTACCTGGTGTTGAGTTTTGTTAAAAGGACCGTTCTTGGTTATGGAACATGGTGTTGTTGACTCTTAACTATTTTCTCAAGAATCGTATCTTGATACACCTGAGCCGATGTTTTTAATACTTTTTTCATAAAAATATGGGTCAGTCACTCCTTGATAGCTAACACCCCACCAAACTATTGCTGAAGCCAGACAATGCCCAGATTATTCTCTACTGACCAATTGAGAAGCTTCTCTAGAGCTTTGAGCATAAACCCGATCATTCTGCTTATTATAATATTGCTTGATAGTAGAAATTTTCTCATGAATAAATAATTATTTTCTGTGTCCCTCCCTTTGTGTACTGCTTAAGAAATTGTTTTGATTTTACCACCCTGTTCATTTATCGGTTAACCCGCGAGAACTCTCGTCTCATTTTAGATCGCGGCCACTCGCTAGTGGGTCGAAAAACCCAGTTTTTAGGTCTTTGTAATAACACAATTTCAATGAGTTAGGGCCTTTTTTTATAATAGAATGGATAAGTGGTAACAAGACAACATTTAATTAAGTCGTATTTTTATTAACAAAAAAGTAAAAAAAAATTGCACAGTTTGCAATTTCAGATGCTAAAGTTTTTAAATTTTTGTATGAGTAATAAAAATATGTAAAGTTTTATATTTTTTTATAACAAACATGCAAAATCATTAAATTATCAAAGAACAAATTATAATCTTCTAAATAATCTAAAGAATAAGCAAGTATCATAGGATTTTTTAAGAAATAATCCAGGTAAAAATTAGTCTTTTTTTAAGGACACTATTCCAACTATAGGTAATATGCCTACTTCCTGTGATCTTCTTCATACTTCTTAAACAAAAAGCTTGTGTGTTCAGGACATATATTCTCTACAATATTGGCAAGATGTTTTCATTTTTTATCACATACACATATATAGCATCTCCCGCAAAGGATCAATCTCTTTCGCTTGCGTAGTTTTCTTACTGGCTAGAAATATAAATATTAGTAAATCTCACAATCTCCTCCATAAAACTATCGACAAACTTTAGACACCAGCAATCCAAAGGTAGAGATTTAGATGGAGATTACTGTTAGGGATGTCCGCCAGGCTGCCGGCTTCTCTCCAGTGGCGCCATTCAGCACTATTTCCTGGTTTGAGCTCCAGTTACAGCTGGCCTGGTGCTAATACAAAGGTACTTCCGCATATCTAGCTTCACCACAGGCCCCTGAGCTTGAGCAATAATATTGTGTTGTCTTGTCCTTACAGCTCGTGAAAGTTCTTGGATTCACTGTGTGATCTTGTCCTTACCAGTGAAATAACCTTGGCGAATATATCAAAGTGGAATGTCACTCAAATCAGGTCTATGTACTAAGTCGACCGGCACATTGGCACGTGAAAGTAACACCGGAGAAAGATGTTCAGGATAGTCATCGTCCTAACTTTGACGGGAGTCTGAGTTATTGTAGTTCACTGGTAGATTAACCTCTTCCTCTAAGCAATCGCCTTCTGAAATATCTTCTTGTATCAAAATGTCGTCGATAACACATGTTTTCATGACATTTTGTACATAAAAGAAAATACAAACACGAAAACCACATTGGAATAAACACTTAAGTAAACACTCGCATGTGGGTCTAATGCATCCAAACTCACTGACCACCACTCCGTCAGAAGGGATAGCTTATAATGTGGTTTGAAGGTATGAAGAATGACGCCGCAAAATAACAAATATTATCGGAATAATGAACGAATTAGTGCAGCTCTAGGTCTTTTCGACCCAAGGTATGTCCTCGCAGGTAAAGTAATGACCAGTGCGGAGACGGTACGGAACTTATAAAAGAATGCTTATTCTTGCCGCTTGGCAAGTCCTAAATGTTATCTTCACGACATTCTCATCACGTCAATTAGTCTTCTATGACAATTTTGTGACGTTTTGATAGAAAAGGGGGTCAAAATACTTGCCTACGTATTAATGAGGCTTTATAAAAGAATCTGTCGTTAGTCTTTGTCTAGTAGTTATCAAGTAGCAACAAGCGATTGTGTACAGTTTATTTGAATGCAGGTAGTCAGAAACAATTTAATTATACCCTCCGCTATGCGCTGTTAAATAGAAGTAGTCTAGTGTAATCAGTGTTAGTATATCTTTAGCTGCATCCGCGAACCGAACCGTTGTTGTTAAAATATAACCAAAATTAGTGTCCAGTGAGTTATTCAGTATACAGTGAATTATTCAGTGAATTTTATACGTAGTGTTTTAACGAGTGCTTAGTGAGTTTTATAGTATTGATTAGTGTGCTTTTATACGAGGGCTGCTATTTATGTATCCGGAATAACAAAGTGAAACAAACATATAGCATTTATTATAGTTTCATTGCTTTGAACGTGCATTTTGAATGCATCAACAGCCTCTTCACGGCTCGAAAAACGTTGACCACGTAATTTATTCTTCACGGTTGGGAATAAATAGAAGTCGAAGGAATACTGTGGATGGCCAAATCTTTTTCTGTCACAAACAGA
This sequence comes from Zeuzera pyrina, assembly GCA_907165235.1. Taxonomy (NCBI): domain Eukaryota; kingdom Metazoa; phylum Arthropoda; class Insecta; order Lepidoptera; family Cossidae; genus Zeuzera; species Zeuzera pyrina. The sequence continues at coordinate 12,936,681 of OU015630.1, forward strand.
GGATGTTTCATTATACCTATCAATAGCCCCGTACACAAACATTAGACTAATGTTACCAAACAGATGGAGTTTCAAAAATTGCATTTAGCTCCATACCTACTTTGCCTTATGATATCACAGCAATTTCGTTCCCTTGATCACCCCACTCCATTTTAATACAATGAGAATATTTAACTGAGATTAGTGCGAAAATGAGAAAACACTATGAATATTCATGTGAGAATGACGGGATCCAAATTCAAATGCAATATTACTGTTTTTTTTATTGTAACAGTATTTATGGCCAGTGTATATGTATGCAAAAGAAGTATGACAGGACCGCGACACTTGGCACTATGTCCTCTCTGACTACTCCGTTAGGGATACGGCGTGAGATATGTATGTATGTATGTGCATGTATGTATATATATACTACATATATGAGGAAAATCTAGAGCGAAAGTGAGTAGTAGCAGAAGCAGAGAAAGACCAAGGCTGACTTACGAAGATCGAATAGCAAATGTTAGCTGACAGAAATGTCAAAAGTACCCGCATACCTAGACGAAAATGCGCGAAGAGAATGATGAAATCCAAAGAGGCGAAAGATGTAAAGAGCGCGAAGCTTAGTGCTCCGTCCTCTCTGACTACCCCGTTAGGGATACAGCATCAGGATATTGATGTGTATAACTATACATTTATAAACAAAAAATAGGAACAAAAAATAAGAAACGTTTTTACTAATTATAGCCTGAGTTTCATTACATATGACTCAACGCTGGTGGAAGATCTATTCAAATATCACTTACCAAAAACTTTCTCATTATGTTCTAAAATCATAAATATTACAAATAAATATCTTTAATCAATCAATTTAATACAAAAACTAGGAAATACAATTTTTGGATTGAAAAAGACACTGAAAAACTTCTGAAAGAGGAAAAAGCAAAGAAATCTAGTGAGAATATGTCAAATATCAACTGTCAAGAGTTTTTATTTTCATTTTATACTTCTTAACGCATTGGCAACTAGATTATCAGCCTAAGTGTATAAAATTGAAACCCTTGAACCAAATCAAAAACCACATAGTGTATCCAAGTATATCTGTCGCGGCCGACTGGTGAAATAAAGTGAAGAATACATTTTCTACTGAAGACATCGGCTATATAGGCATAGCTCTCTTTACCTTCCTTCGCGTGGAGGAATCGTGCAAACAACAACAATTAGCAAAATGTCATATAAGAAATGTCAGGACTTTTGGCGGGACTTTTGGCGGGAACGGGAGAAGTGAGGTTGTAGACTTTTTGGCGGGAACGGGAGAAGTGACGTTGTCATTTTATTTAGATTTTCTATTTTTTACATTTTTAAGAGTTTTAAAGTACAACAGTGATAGTATATTGTGTTTTAAAGTTCTGTGTAAGTGACAAGAATGGAGAAGATCTAAATAAACGTGTAACTGAAGTTTTCGCGCTCTTCCAGGAAGTCCTTTATAACTTCAGTAAAGCCTACTATCACTTTACTGGAGGAGTTTTACGATAAGAAAGAACTAATTTACTTGTGATTCTACATGGATTCTGTGTCTGTATACTAATTTGTGTTAATGCGTGACATTGGCAAATGCGCTAATTATCTACTGAATTGTTTTCTCGCTTTACTTGACGTTGGCAATGTATTCACGTACGGTGCCATTTAAAAATAAAAAAAAAGAGGTAATTTCATTTAGATTTTCTATTTTTTACATTTTTAGGAGTTTTAAAGTACAACAGTGATAATATATTGTGTTATAAAGTTCTGTGTAAGTGAAAAGAATGGAGGAGATTTAAATAAACATGTGTAGCTGAAGTTTTCGCGGACTTCTAAGAAGTCCTTTTTAAATTCAGTAAAGCCTACTACTTTACTGGACGAGTGTTAGGGACAATGTTTCTCCGGAAGTTGGTCATAAGGCTGATGGTCTTTTACCAATGCCTTAAGAAAATATAAATAAATAAATAAATATGAAATGTCAGTGCTATGAACTGCACCACTGCTATGTCAGTTTCTTGTTATTGCTTATTTTTTTAAAAAATCGTGTTAAATTTTTATATAACTGTTTTTGCGAAATCGCATGTGATTTTATAAGTGTGAAAATATTTTATTCCCAGTGTTTCGAGAATTTAATAGCTTTCTGCAACAATGGCATACACAGAAAAAGTGTCATTAAGCGGCACTGCTCTGTCGTTTTTGTTATACGAATGTGTAAATTCTGTTACCAGCCAGGTAATGAAACGATGAAATTTATATTACTTAATATATTGTATGTTACGATACATATTAAAAATATGTCTGTTTCAGGAAGGATTTCTTATTGGCGATGTAACTTCTGAAATAACTAACCACATATCTGACTCACAAAGTGATAATGCTCGACTAGATACTCAAATATTTATAAGAACAGTTTTACCGCTGCCAACTGTTTCTCTTTTTTATTTTCCTACGGGAAAAATAAAGGAGGATATTTTAAGAGACACACTTTCAAATACAGCAAAAGATATTATTGGGTGGTATAAATACAGAAAAAATAGTAATATAAAACCAACATTTAGAGACAAACTGATTTCAAAAGGGCTTCAAAAATATTTTGAAAGACATCATGGTAGAAAGAACTTTGTCACATGTATTTTATCAAATAAAACATCTTCATCAGCCTCGACTCACACATTCACCTACAGGTTTGGTAAGATCAACTGCTTTGACATGTATGAATACCTGGAGGATGTAACAGCTAACTTAGGTGAAAAGGTTACGGGATATAAAAAAGCACATAAACACTCACCACATAGTATTTTCAATAAAATTGTTAAAGAAAGTAATGTGCAGAATAATAATACTAGCGATGCAATACTCCGCATACAGGAAGCAGTTGATTTAAGACTTGCAAAGGAAGCTAAAATTGCAGCTAAAAATGAATGTACTATTAGAGAACTGGAAGCTGAGATCAAACAAATGACTACCATATTGTCTGATAAGCACTGTGTAGATTTACAAGCAACTTATGACAAAATGCTTGAGGAGAAATTTAAAAACAGAGAACTTGAAATGGCTGAAGCTTGCATGACTGCACTGAAGACTCCGTCGGCAGTGGATATTCTGAATATACCAAATGTACCCATGAACAGTAACCATTTGCAAAACGATCAAAACTGTGTTGAATTAAATGTTAATGTTGAAGACAAAACTTCAAGTTCTGTTTTGCCCACAAGTTCTACAAAGCCCACGCTAAACTATGCTGCTGCATTAAAAAAATCCGATTCTCCTTCAACCAGTGTAAGTGCTCATTGCCAGTAGACGTAACATTTTGTAATCCCCCAGCATGTAATGTTAACCTTCATGGTGACTACTGTAATACTCAAGCATGAAAAATATATTTCACTTTGTACCTAATATTAATTCACTACTTCTTTCGTTTACGATTTATTCAGGTACAAACATCAAATATGTTTTTTTTGTTACACTAAATTTTGTTGAACTGTACCATATCAAACATGTTTGTTACTATACAAATTTTAATCATGCTTTTGGTGTGTTTCAGAAACCAAATGATTTCAGTGAGGATTTAATCCAATTTGATGTGGAGGAGAAGCAAGTTAGTATTAAACCAGCCTTTGCAAATGATGATGTTTCTTGTGTGGGTGACAGTTCACCTGAGTACTGACGAGTGCCTTATTGTGTTAAATAAGTGTTAATATTTACTCTTGAATGACATGGAATAGTGAACTGAATTAGAAATATAAGTTTATCAGTGACTGTTACTATTAAATTTCCATGCAATCAGTGAAAATATTCCAGTTTCATTATTCAGCATTCATAGATAGCAAATCAAAGTTACTTAGTGACTAAAACAAAAATTTAATTTATGCTTTTACATTGGGGAGAATTATAAACTAATGAATTAGTTACTGTGCAAGTGAAATAATGTTGCTGAATCACTATCTATGATTGAATACAAATGGGGTTGTTTGCTGAAAACTGGTCTACTAGGGGGTGGAGTCTGATACCTATTAAGCACATACTTTTACATACTTGGAGAGCAATTTAGTAACTTTAGACATATTTAAGTTTGAAATGTTTATCACATAACATAGAATAATTTGTACCTTTAAACTTTACTATTTTATTTGTTGCCATGTGTTCTCATGTTTTTTTCATGACAAAATCTTTAGGGAATCTATAACCTCTCCTTCCTTTGCAGTGAGATAAAGCACAACAACCCATTTCTAATGAAAATTACAAAATTACTAATTTTGTATTTAATGTAATAGTCTTTTTGTTGTAGTATTGTAACAGTTTTCTTTCCCATTGGTTACTGCTTATATGATCAATACATTTAACATTTGATATAATATTGCAATGCATTTATAAAATTTACATGTCACCTGTGCCAATAAGGGATGAATATAATTTTTAAAAATATTACTTTGTAATTTCGGAATACATTCTGCAGTATTTTTTAAAGCGTACAAATATATGAATCCAGGATCCACCGTCCATTTTTGCACTTGATTACTATCAAGCTAATTTTCTATGAGTAGCTTCATTTTGATGAGACGCCCAACAATTTCCTGTACGAAAACTCTCGATTATGGTAGGTAATAGGGGTAGCAGGGATAAAATATGTTGATTTGATGATTCTCAAAAATTTATTACTGACTGGGTTTTTTTTATTATATCTGATGATAATTATCTAAAGTATTCGAAAAAATATTTGTCCTACAAAATGTACGGTTTGATCAAAGAGTCCCCTCCTTCCAACATGTATCGATAATGAAGTCATAAAAAATGATTACTAACCAGCTGATTTTTTTTTTACTTAGTTAATATTTGTATGACGGTGGATTCTGGACTATATATGATGAAATATATATAGTAGTTGATGTACCGGGGCAGTGAAGCCCTAGTACATCAACCATAATGTGATTGTGACAAAATTATAAGGATCAAATACCTTAATTTATGTGTCATGGTAATATCAAAAGTATATTATGAGAAATGTCTAAGTACATTACATTAAATCATGATGCATGAGATAATGAGATGAAAGAAGAATGTAAGTATCACTATGTTAGACACTTAATCCTCTCCGATTACTCCTTTGGGGATAAGCATGATGATGTAAGTACTAAGTATGTACATTATAATAGTAATATGGTAAGGTTATTAAAAAAAATAATACCTTATGAGTAGGACATACCTATTATATTTGTAACTAGTTGTGGCTCACTAGGTATATTATTATTCCTGAGTTATGGTCTTAAGTTCATACAAAAATCTCTTAGAAAATGCACTTTTTATTTTTTCCCAATTTTCTTATTTTCCGGACAACTTTTCCAATTTTTCTTTCTATGAGAAGCTACTCGGACTATTATGAACGCAAAAAAACTAATCAAACATTTCATTTTATTTATGTATAGATAATATGTATTTAAACAGTACTTAGTCTGGCTGCACAATTTCTAGTGATCTTATCAAGATAATGATATTTAGGCGAGACAGAATAATTACATTTTTAATATATCATGCATTGTTTAAAACCTTAAGAATTTCTAATTTTAAAATAGTTATTCTTTGACATTCTGCGGACCACATTAAATATTCAAATCCATTGCTGTTATTTGAAAATGTTTAATTTTCTCCTATGATTAAAATGAATTTAAAATCTAATACTTATTGACAGACTTAATATTATTAAAAATCAGTTTCACTACATTTTTTAATTATAATTTCTTTACCGTGTGTTATATAGGTATAGGCAGTCCAGCTCATTTTTTCGCTCGAATATTTTCGGTGTTGTGGATTACTTCCTGTTGTACTGTCTGATGCTGTAAGGCACCATTTTCAATTTCATTTTATTGGCTTGGGCTTTAAGTTACCAATTCACAGTGATAAAGTAAATAACAAGTAATGGTTCAGTACTTTTGCTGCGACAACTGAAATGGATTGTTGTAGGTAGAAGAGATTTAATAAAAAATAATTAGAGCTTTGTTTATAATGAACTAGTTAATAAGAAATTAAAAGAATTATAACTTGTAAATTTCTTGTATTTATTTTTAATTAACCCATGAGTATTAAGTACACGTTATTTAAAATATCTTTCGACATGGCAAATTACATACATATCTATCTAATTTATCTACCACAAAAGACTAACTGTGACGTTTATAATTTATACCTAAACAAAATAGACATTAAATGCTTTATTATAAAGTCCTAAACCTTTGCGCCATCTAGGTCGTCCTTTCCGTTAATTTATACTTTACATGAACTATGATTATAAAACCGCAAGTCAGAAGAGCCTGGTATCAATATCCAAAGAGAATATAATCACTACGTTTCAATATCACTGACATCAACAGATTTGCTACCTTCTAATAGATATTGCGTTGATCGTGGCTACTATACTCGCTTTGACGACTTATTTGTTAAACCGGTAACTACAGCTTAAATAACTGCATTCAACCATCACGCCTAAAACTGTCTCTATCTCACATATGTTTACAAAAATGTTTATATTAATTGTTCACTCGCAAAGTTCAAAAATAATCAAAAAACTTAAAAGTACTTTTAACGACCGAAGATTTGTTTGGTTCTTGTTGGTAATTGCAACAGATTGTCTTAAAATATTAAGGACACCGATAGAAGCGAAATATGCGTATTCCCATACCTTTCTATCATAGGCTTACGCCCTTAAAGTAGTAGTACCTGGGTGACCGAGCTTTACTCGGTGTCTTACAAAAAAAAAACAGGTGACCCATTACAGGATTCGAACCCGTGTATTTCAGTTTGGTACCTACGCTCTAGCCACTGTACTACTAAGAAGGTAAACTATTGTGAAATCAGAAGAGTTTAGAAGTTTTAAATGTGTGAAAACATTGAGAAAACGAATTTTCTCAGAATTGGACCCTAACTAGATCGATTTTTGACCACCGTAAAGCTCTATATTGTAAATTTATATCGAAATTGTTAGAGCCGTTTTCGAGAACGCGATTATAAATATAAAAATATTGCCTGTATAATACTGTCTTTTAAATAAAATAGTATCTTAAATAAAGGAGGTTCATGAAATAAATAATAGATGTTTCTGTTTTAACTTTATAAATAACTCCAAAGCCAAACACCGATTGCGAGCAGCAAGTCTATGCTTTTATTATTATTTTTCATTTTATTTCCTTATTATAAGTACATTATTAAAGTGACATGTGTTTTTAATAGGTACTTGTTGCAAACTATAATTACACATATTATTTCAACTTATTAAAAAAAACAAAAAAAGCTTGACCACATGCAGGATTCGAACCCACGCACTTCGGCGTGGTAGACCTAGCCATTATACTATTGAGAAGGTAAACTACTGCAAAATTATAATAGTTTAGAAGTTTTAAGTGTGTGAAAGACGGAGAAAGCAATTTTTCCCAGAATTGAGACCTAGCTAGATCGTTATCAAGTATAATGACTAAATAACTATATTTGGTTCTTGATCATAGAAAAAATACATGTTTTTTATACCGTGACGTGTCAAAGTTGATTAAAAGTTAAAATTCTCTAAAATCGCAAGTAAAAAGTGAACTTAGTTTTATTTTTGTATTAAAACTACAGAAACGAAGGTTGCTATTTATGTATCCGGAACTGGCCAGTTACAGAACAATATTAAAAAATTAATTATAACATTTAAAAATGGAACTCTTTGGCTGAAGAATACAATTTGTTTCATGTAGCTGTCATTTGTTTATCCTTTGTGGCGTCATATTGAAAATTGCGAGTCTTTATCACCATGGATTTAAGTCGTGAAAATTTTCGTGCTATGATTTATTACGATTTTCAGCGAGGGCTAACTCAAAAAAAGTGCATCGAGCAACTCACTTCGACTTTTGGGAACGAAGCACCATCGAAAACTACTGTGTATCACTGGTTTAGTGAGTTTAATCGTCGGCGGTCTGTGCTCACGGACGAAGTTGAAGAAGGTTGCCTTAAATCGGTTGTTGTACCTCAAAATATTGATGCTGTACAGGAACTAATAATGCAAGATCGTCATGTTACATATCGCGAGATAGAGGCGTCTCTGGGCATAAGTATGACGAGTATATATAAAATATTACACGAACATTTAGCTGTAAAAAAAATTTGTTCACGTTGGATTCCGCACAACTTGAGAATTGACCAAAACCGGGCTCGTGTCGATTGGTGTGAAAAAATGTTACAAAAGTACAATCAGGGTGCGTCAAAAGCCGTCTATAATATCTACACAGGTGACGAATCTTGGATATATGCGTATGATCCTGAAACTAAACAACATTCAACGGTTTGGGTGTTCCAAGATGAGCCGAACCCAACAAAAGTTGTTCGTTCAAAAAGCACTTTGAAGCAAATGGTCGCTTGTTTTTTTTGGTATCTTGATTCTACAAGTACGCTTCCGCCCTGTTTACCTCACTGCGATGCCAAAATGCGTAAAATAAGCATTAAGCAAAAAGAGGTACTGAAGGCGATGCGGAGCCTGGACATCAACAAAGCTAGTGGACCTGACGGCATACCAGCAATAGTACTTAAAAATTGCGCCCCTGAGTTGTCTCCTGTCTTGACACGCCTGTTTCGCCTTTCTATGGAAACTGGTTCAGTCCCAAAGCTCTGGAAAATGGCCAATGTACAACCTGTACCAAAAAAAGGAAGCCGAGCCGACCCTGCCAATTATCGACCTATTGCAATCACCTCCATACTCTGCAAGATTATGGAGCGCGTATTGAACACCAAACTCCTGGCACACCTCGAGGATAATGAGCTCCTCAGCGATCGCCAATACGGCTTCCGCCAAAATCGGTCCACTGGGGATCTTCTGGTGTATGCCACACATATATAGAGTGAGGCTATCGAGAAGGCTATCGAGGGATACGGCGAGGCTCTCGCCGTATCCCTCGATATTTCGCAAGCATTTGACAGGGTTTGGCACGCTAGTCTCTTGGCCAAGCTTCCAGCCTATGGGCTTCCAGCTGGTCTGTGCTCTTGGATCTCTGACTTCCTGAGTGAGCGGTCGATAAGAGTAGTCATTGATGGCTGCTCTTCGAAAGTGCATGGCATCAACGCAGGAGTTCCTCAGGGGTCTGTCCTTTCTGCTGCATATTAATGATCTGCTTAAGCCCGGTACTATTGGGTATGCAGATGACAGCAGAGTAACAGAAAGATACTTATCTAATGCACGGGCCAGCTGCACTGATATCGGTCTTCATAAAGAGTAAATGGTCAAGCGTCTTGACCTGTCCCTGAAGGCAGTCTCCGAGTGGGGAGATGCCAACTTGGTCAGGTTTAACGCCACCAAAACACAGGCGTGTCTATTTACCGCTAAACGGAGTCCGTTCACCATGACTCGGACTTTCCGTAATGTATCCGTGCCGACAGCTGACCACCTTAATCTCTTAGGAATGGGTCTAACATCTGACCTCAATTTTGGTCGCTCCATTGAGTCTAAGGCTAGTACAGCAGCAAAAAAGCTGAGCATCCTGTTTAAAGTCAAGCGTTACTTCACACCTGAACAGCTCTTAAAACTTTATCAAGCACAAGTTCGATCGTGTATGGAGTATTGCTGTCATCTTTGGGATGGTGCAGCAAAGTACCAACTTGCCGCCCTTGATTCGGTGGAAAAACGAGCTAAAAGATTGATAGGTAACGAAGAATTGGTCAACAGTAAATTGCAAAGCTTGCAACACCGAAGAAAAGTCGCTTGCCTCTCAGTCTTCTACAGGATATATTTCTGAGCGTGTGCATCGGAATTGCATGACTTGATTCCGCCGTCCCCTTTTTATCACCGGACAAGCAGACATAGGCGGGGTTTCCATCCCTATATTGTGGATGTACCACCCACTCGCACTAAGCGTTTTGCCTCAACATTTTTAATACGCACGGCTAAGGAGTGGAACGTCCTGCCGGCGTCTGTGTTTCCTGACGAGTATAACGTAAAAGTTTTTAAGGCCAGAGTGAATAGGCACTTACTAGATCCACGCGCTACATCTTAGGCTCCACTGCTACTTAAAATCAGGTGCAGTAGGAGTCAAACGTGGACCTAGTTATCATAAAAAAAAAAGGTATAAATGGACATGTAGCTACAGTGTCACTAGAGGATCGTAAAACGGTTAATTCTGAATGGTACACGACCATTTGTTTGCCAAAAGTGTGAAGAAATAAGAAAGAACAACCGACAACGCAGAATCCTTCTTCATCATGACAATGCTAGCTGCCACACATCGGCTGAAACAACTCGGTATTTGGAAGATCAAAAGATCGAATTAACGGGTCATCCGCCGTATACAGCCCCGACTTGGCCCCCGACGACTTCTATTTATTCCCAACCGTGAAGAATAAATTACGTGGTCAACGTTTTTCGAGCCGTGAAGAGGCTGTTGATGCGTTCAAAATGCACGTTTTGGAGATACCTCAATCCGTATAGAAAAAGTGCTACTAAAATTGGTTCCAACGCATGCAAAAGTGCATCGATCATCATGGTGAATATTTTGAAAAGCAATGAAACTATAATAAATGCTTTAAGTATGCTTGTTTCACTTTGTTATTCCGGATACATAAATAGCAGCCCTCGTATTTTCGTTTTATTTGGAATTGTGATGAACAGTAAATGCTACTTAACTTTGAAGCAAATAATCAAAGGCTACATAGGTTGCTAATTAAAAACAAATTACAGTGATATTGGCAAAGAAGAAGGGTCATCTGTCATCTGTGACCCAGGCCCGGCGCATTTGGAACATATCTCAGTTATTACGTTATTTTACGAACATCAATCACCACATTTTTTTTTTCGATTTCAGTAGCTATCATAGTTAAATTGCCTTCCTAAGGCAAGATACTTTTTCTTCCCTGAAAATGTAATAAAACTTATTCTGAGTATACATTACATTTTGATATAGTATATTACGTTGCAATATACAGGGTGTATATGAAAACGGGACAGTTACTTTAATGGATGAAAGGGCATAACTTTAGTATGTAGTTACAAAAAGAATTATCGAAAAAAACGTATCCGTTTAAGAGTTATGACCGTTTTAATTTTCAAGTGTTATCCCCACCATTTCTCGTAAAATTGGGTTGATCGTGTACAGTTACAGATTATAAATCTTACGTTTTTTTTTATTTTGTAATAATTTCATCCGTTACTGAAATACAGCCTGAAAACCCCCATTGGGGTATACGCATTATTTTCGAAAATGGTTATCAGGCCAATTCAAATAAGTTAGCCACCGAAATCAAAAAAAATTATATCTAATAATTTATGTACATAAAATAAGAAAAAAAATTAGATATGTTTCGGTTGCGCCGGGCTTGGGTTAATTTTGTACGCATTATGACCCTTGTTCTTTGTAGTCATAGTACCTATAGTATCGAAAAATACTTATTGTATAGAATGTCAAATTTCGAAGTTTTTTTTTAAATTATTAAGACTAAAAAAAGATTATTTTTTTATTTTTCCCTGGATAGTCATTAATTTGTCCACTCTCTGGTGCCCGCTTACGGTCGAATTTTGAGACACGTACATGTATAACATATCTTCAGACTGTATATCCCCAACGGGGATAGTGTGAAGGTAAAATTATTACATATAGATAAAATTATTGCTCGTTTAATATAATAGTCGATACTATGTTTATGCTGACGCGATATATTTCTTTCATTCTAATTCGTGACGTGTGATAGGCGATATCTGTTAGTGGTAAATCTGCGTTGTCATCCTTTTAAATTAACGATAAAGTACCCACTCTTAATACGCAATTCTTATACCTATTGTAGTGGGACAACAGGATTAAAACTACCTATTGTAGTGAAACACGCGTTAGCTGAATCAATACTGTTTATTTATTACATATCTATATGCCGGTAAAAGTATAACATATTTTAGAAGTACCTACAATTTACAACCACAAGTAATTATGTATGGATATAAAAATTAAATAAATCTTCCAAAACTATGAACTCGTCGTTCAGCCGTGAAACATTACTATGGCCTTCTCTTGCTTCCCTAACAGAAATGTCCCGCCGCCCGCCACGCTGTGTAATTTCTGCTCAGTGTTCTATCTACCAGAACTTGTCATGCATTATAATGCATACATAGAACATATTGTACTTAAAACCACAATCAAATAGTGTATATGTACAATAGAGTAGTCTGAGTTCTATAAATCATTGAGTACTTACAACGGGAGGCGCGAGATTCACAGGCAATCCCCTCTGTCAAGCTATAATTTGAAAAAAATAGCCACTTCACAATAAAAACTAGTTTTGAATCGATTTTTTATCATGCCTATAATCGAATTTACTGCGTCAAGTGCTCCGCAAAATTGTCGTCTTATACCGTCACGAGGAGCAAGGAAAAATCCGCCACATCTAATCTAGTCAAAGACTGAATCCATAAGTAAATATATTTTTTTGTATTAAGTACAAGTTTTCCATTTTAATATATTTTTTCAGAATCGTTTCACTAAATCGATTTACCCATCTGATCATAACGAAATACGACTCATTCGAATATGTTGCATTAACTTGTTCATAGTTCTAGAAAGTCGCATCGTAATGTTTATCATAATAATAATACTATTTTTATATTTAATATGTATTTATTTGCAAGAATGCGAGTAAAATCAGATGTACATAGAATTAAATAGACACTACACACTCTGCTCACTAAAAGCATGCAAATATTAGACTTGAACTCCTTAGGAGGTTCAGATCATAACATGAATTCTTCTATTCTGTCAAGTTTCATCATTATTCATTATATCCATATTATTGAGATCCATAATATTAATAATTTAACACAAGTACCTACTGAACTCAATGTTCATAATTTTGAATGTCATAATGAATTAGAACAATTATATGTCAAGCCCATAACATAAAAGCACAAAAGAAAACATTTCAAAAAAGTAAAAAAGACACATGTCAAACATAAAAAATAATAATAACAATAAATGTCAAAGCAAAAATAATTAATAAAAAAAGAAATCGATTTAAAATCAATTAAGTACATTCATGAAATTCATTCGTACCTTATACTTTTTTATTTCCGAATTGTACAAATTATGACGGAAACGCACTCCCTAGCGAGACTATATAAATAAACCAAATATTTAATTATAGACCTTAACGCGTTACAAATAAAATTGCAATTAAATTGCAAAAGAAACAAAAAGTTTCGTGGTAGCATTTAATTTTAGATCTTAATAGATCACGAATATAATTTAAATCAAGCTATTTCTACGTATTTGTTTAATTGGGGGAATGTTGTCGAATTGTTTGTGTGCGAAAGCGTCAAGACACAATTCATCATTCCATTTGAGTGCTCCCATTTACTTGTCGTATTACTTCTCCCGCAAAAAGGGCCAGAATTTTTTTTTATGAAAAATAGCGCGTATGCCGCCTCCTGTTGTAGGTACTCAATGATCTCAATGATCAAATAGTTATACAGAGTTACGGGATTTTAGAGGAAGTCAGTATACGGTCAAGTTAGCCTACAAAATTAACACAAAATTGAACTATCCATCGGCTTTATCCCATATTTGAATAATTTTGACTATAGAGTTGAAATTATAATAAGATTCATGACACATAAACTAGTGGTAGAATCAGAATGTTTGACAAAATATACTTATTTTTGGTAATACAAAAGAAACCTTCAAAAGGTAGCCCGGACATGAGACTGGGTTATGTGAGATATCCTAACTGCAACTCCACTAACAAAAATTTGAATAAACTGTTGATTTAAATGTAAAAAAACAAAAAACATTATATATGTCGGTGGAAATAATAATAGGCACTCCTTTGACTATACTATGGCAAAGCGCGACTTCCGGTTTGGAAGGGATAACGCGCTATCGGAACGTCGGGGCCAAAGAGAATGTAACATTCTACGTAATAGTCGGGGCCGGCACTGAGTCTGTTAGACTACGGCGGCCGGTGCGATAGCATTTTTCCGTCGGATCGTTTGCCATTATTAAATTTCCAATTACCTACGTAATCATTGTAGCAAAAAGTTTTCTGTCGTTTGCACATTAATTTTGCCTTAACGTTGTATTTTATGGAGTAGTTCGCCTCTTATAAGATTAGGTACCTATTTCGCATGGCTGAGTCGCAAGACCACGAATTGCCCCGTGTCTTTTCCGACATATATATGCTTCCATGCAGGTCTGGGAGAAGGAACGTAGAATGCTATCTACTTATCTTCCTCGATCCTTGATCGACTTTTACGGGAACGTAATAGTTGATGCTGTCTGTAAGCTTTATTACTAGAAGTGACATTAGAGTATGATTTTGTTGCACATCAATAATGTCTGTAACTTTATGTAAAAGACTGTTTCCCGAAACCGAATATCTCCTACCTGTCAACCCCAAACGAATGGACACAGCTGTAAAGTTTCTCGAATGAACACAAATCTACTTACATCAAGGGCAATTGATTACCTACATAATTTACTACTAATTCATTCTCTAAACATTCATCTGTCATATTTCTATTACAATGATCAACTAATTCGGAAATACTATGGAAGTGTAATTCAGACCAATTATGGCCGAAAAACACTACCACGCGTCTGATTCAAATATTCCGAAACTAGAAAGGTCGCAAACTCAACAGTCAACTTTTAAAATGAACTCTATTTTAAACCCGCATGATCTTTATTCAACTGTAGCCTGGAGTTTAAAACGTTTCGTATTACATTCCGAAATCAACGGCGACTGGATGCCCGGCACACGTGATCACTGATCACGTGATCGCACGGGAAAGTGCTAGCAAGCGGGAATGTATAGGTAATATTGAATTACCTTATTTACTTGAAGTTAAATAAATTTAAAGTGAAAATATTTAAAAATTATTTTAAAAGGTAAAAAAAGCATATTTACGAGTTCATCTGCATTTTATTTACAAGATTTTGATGTGTTAGGTTACCTTAGAGTGTAATTAATTTATTTAGTCTGTGTCTTGTAGAATTTAATAAAAAATCTTTTTTTTTTATCAAACAGTACAGAGAAGCTCGTTAATTATTACCGTTTCAAAATACTTTTTATTAAAATCGAGTCGGAATCTGGTTTTCCTGCTTGTTTGTTTTTAATAACTGTATTATATTGTCTATTCATTCTACGGTTTTTAGAAATATCGATTTAGACTGCAAGATTTCAGTGTTTAATTAGATAACATGCGATGCCTACAACAAGATCAGGTTTCTTCATTTTCAAAATGTATAGAGCACACCCTATTGGCAATATTTGGTAACCAGTCGTCTTCTCTCCTTTTTAAGCGAACTGCTTTAATCCACCGTAATCAACGAAGCTCATTTTTGGTAAAATTAAAGGAATAAATTTATAGGATCCAATTTAATAAAGAGAATTCCCATATTTAGCATAAAAATACAATAAAAATAACTTACGTTCTAAAAACTGGCTGGCTACTACTTGCATAATACAGAACACAATATTTTTATTTAATTTCTTATAAAAGTAAAATTATTTTATTTACATGTGATAAGTTATCATATCATTACTTTTTTCTGTCTTCTACACCACTTAGCCACACAGGAGGTCATTTTAATTGGCATTTCGCCAGTTTTCATGTTAACAAACCAATTTTATTTGCGACGGCTGACTGTCACTGAGCGCACGGTAGACTAAGTATGGACTAAGTAGCGCGTAAATTGTGGTTATTTAGCCCCGCCCACTTAATTGGGGTTTGCGTTGTGTCATAATTTTAAATGAATGCGAGTTCTATAGTATTTCCGAATACGTTGACAATGATATATCTACAAATATAATTTTCATTCTGAAGTAAATTACCAATTTTTAACCGTTATTTTCAAACTAATATAATATTATTTCTAATGTTTCATTATTATTATTTTTATATTAACATACATACATATAATCACGCTTCTTTCCCGTAGGGGTAGGCAGAGACCACTTCTTTCCACTTGCTACGATCCTTACATACTTGTTTCGCTCCGTCCACTTTCATTATTCCCTTCATAAATGCTCTTCGGTTTAGGGTACTCTTGACCTGGCCTTTTTTCAAGACGTCCCTGATTTGGTCTCGAAACGTCCGCCGAGGTCTACCCCTTCCAACACTCATTCATACTCGCCTTATACACTTTTTTCGTCAATCGTTCTTCATTCATTCTCTCGACATGGCCAAACCATCTCAGCATACCTTTCTCAATTTTTGTCACTACATCTTCTTTCAGACCACAACGTTTCCTTATCTCATTATTTCTTATCCTGTCACTCAGTTTAACTCCTATCATACTTCTTAACGCTCTCATCTCAACTGCATTTATTCTGCTTTCATGTTTCTTCTGCCATACCCAACTTTCACTTCCGTACATGAGTGTCGGAACCAACACCCCCTCATGCACCGCCAAACGAGCCTTGTTAGACACCTTAAATATATTAAATGTTTTATATTATTTAAAAATTTTATATTAAATGGTTAGGGTAAATTATTACGCATGCGTCTACCTTAACATGTAATTATTGTTATGGTATTATGAATTATATCCATTCAAGATCAATAAAAATGGCTTCCACTTGGCACATGTTACTCAGTTTCAAAGTAGATCGGCAGCTGCTGCCAGATTGTCTCCGACAAGTTCGTGGACAGTGTGGGCAAGCCGACGTGCTTGCTGCACTGCCGTGGATGCTGGAAGGAGTCCCAAATGAATGCAGATAAGTTCTTTAATACTGACGCCTTGACTGTCGTTTGGAAATGCTAGCTCTAACCAATGCCTGTAACAAAATAAAAATTTTTTTGTTATATATACTACTATATAAATCTCTAGCGTCTGTCTGTAATTTCAATTTCTCTTATAAATTTTGTATAATTGTTTTATGGCTCATGATTTCGATTCTACCATTTTTTAAATTTTTGTCTGTCTGTATGTCCTTTCATAAGTAAAAAAAGACCGAATGACTTGAACGATCTTGACGAAAATTGGTACGTAGTAAGAGAATGTGATTGTGCACATGTTAGGATACTTGTTTTTTGGAAATTCTACCCCTAAAGGGATGAAAAGGGGGATGAAACTTTGTATAGGAAATACTAAACCACTGAACCGATTATGACGAAATTTGGCATGGAGATTTTCTCCCCTTCCCCCTTTTTCATCCCCTTTTTCACATTCTTAAATTTGAGTAAATTTAAGAATGTGAAAAAGGTAAATTTTTAATTTGAGTGGGAAATGCTAAACCGCTGAACCAATTGTAATGAAATTTGGTACAGAGGTAGTATGTGCCCGAAGACAGACGTAGGCTAGGCTTTTTTTCAAAAACAATAGTTGTACGTATATACATGTACACGTAATCTAACCTAATCCGCGAAGCCACGAAAAAATTTTCCGCGTAGACGAAGTCGCGGGTACAGCAAATTTATTATAATTACATATTTGCGTTTTTATGGGGTTAATTCTACTACCCACATTTTCGAAGCTTTTGCAGGATGGAAACAATTGCTTGCATGATGTTTTATAGTGAAGTCACTTTAGTTGAAAAAGAGAGCCTAAAACAGATTAATTAGTTACTAGTATAAAGTTAGAACTTAGAGTGAGATCAAAACTACTCTGATTTTAATGATTTTTGATCACGTTGAGGGCGATAGGCTTGTGTCCCACGTACTTTTAAGGTAGGTAAAGTTGAAACAGAGCGAGAAGATATCTGTTTGTTATGTATTTACCTATTTAACCTATCCTCAAATAGTTCACTAATAATACATTCGCAAAGATTGTTTGAAACTCCAAAAAATTTTTACGAAGTCTTCAGATTCGATTACGGTTTCGGATAGGTTTTTATTTCGGATATCCAATAGTATCGGTTTCGGTTACGGAGCTCCAGAACATCCCTAATCTTAATTAGCCCGAGCACCATCTGCGTGAGGCAGGCAGCAGGCAGCACGCACCACAGAGTACATTATACTATATCGGTATAGGAAATAAAGGTATCAGTCGAAATTCTGAATCTTGTGTCATCTAGTAAAACTAGACTAAAACTATTAATTAATCTTACATACATACCTACATATCTTCATGCTGTATACCTAACGGGGTAGTCAGAGGAGGGAGCGCCAACCGTCGCGGTCCTTACATACTTCTTTCGCTTTCTCAAATCTCATCACTCTCCTCACACATTTTTGCCTAAGTATGCGAATGCTTTTGACATTTCCGTCAGCTAACACTAGGGCTATTTGATCTTCATAAGTCAAAGTTAGCCTTGGTCTTCCTTGGCTTCTTTTACCACTCGCTTTCGCTCTGTAGACCCTCTTCGTCTGTCTTTCATCACTCATTCTTTCTATGTGCTCGTTCCTTTCTTCATTTTTACAATAACACTGTCATGTAACCCTGTCATACTGCGTATCTCTTAATTGCTGATTTTGTTCGTCAGGGTGACACCGCATATATTTCTAAGAGATCGCATTTCTACTGCATTTCTTTTACTTTTACTCGATTTCGGGCATATCCAGGACTCACTACCTTATAACAAAGTTGGAACCAACACCGCATTATTTATGGCTATTTTGGCTGAGTTAGATATATTCACACTGCCTATTAATGCGGACAGAACACTGTTCACTTTATTGCCAGCTGCTACCCGTCTCTCCACATCCAACACATCTTCCATCCCTCGAAAACACACTCTCCAGATATACAATTTTATTCACTTGTTCTAGACATTTTCCAATTACCCATATTTCACACTTTGCCTGTACATTGTACAACCTTAGTTTTGTGCACATTCATATTCAATCCTTTCACTTCACAGTTTTCTTTCATGCACGTAACTAGTGTCTGCAACTCCGTTTCTGATGGTGCTATAAGCACAGCATCGTCAGCGTACAAAAGGCAGTTTATCATTGCAGCACGAACAGCACGCACGAACATATTATATAATCTTCATATACTTATAAAACAAAACTACGTAAAAATGTTGTCACTTGATTAAATAACAATTAACAATAATATGAAATTGAATAATAATGAAATAATAATAACAATAAATGAATTTTCATTAGGTAAAATCAAGGTTTTAACTTTGAAAGTTAGACTAATCACAAGATAGAAGACGACAACGACAAATGCAAATGAACTATCACTACTTCTAAAGTAAAGGACGAAAAAGTTCAATACTTGACATAAATAAAATATTATAGTTCAAAAAAAACTAAAAATGCGCTTTTATCACGCACTAAAAGTTAAAAAATAATTAAATTAAATAAACTTTTATTTGTTACGATATACGTATGTTACCCTTGCCAATAGTTTAACTTCATTGTAGAGTAAATTTAAAGATTTTAGTGCGTGATAAGCAGTGATGAGTGAGACAGCAAATAATATTACCTGGCCAACATAATTAGACGACCAACAGAAATGAAGCAATTAGAGCAAAAATGCGGCTGCGATAACGCTACGAAGGGGTGAGCGGGGACTGAAGTAGGGAGGGGGCGGGTGTTCGACCCTGCACCCGCGCATATTTAGGTTCATTCGTCGCTTGTCTGTCTATTCATGCGTTCGGCTGTTGTGTTTTGCTCCTTTATCTAACGGCTTGGCGTTCCCACGGTTTTTGATTTGCATAGTTATCTGGATATCTGTTTTGCTTGGAACGACAACTTTATGCTACGAATCACGGACTCCGTCACTCTCTGCGACCTGGCTTGAATTATTTGTTTTTTTACAAGGTAAGAAATGTTTACTTCTTATTTTCTACGGTGCAATTGCAGTGTCACCAAAGTTGTATAGCAAAAGATAATATACTTAAATACAGAATATTACCATTCAGTTGTTTTTCAGTTAACCCTGTAGTTCGATGATTTACCATTTGCGCTAAATAATCTAGAATAATGCGTAACTAAATGAAAACGAAATTGATTTGTTATTTTGAATTCCTTTTTTATTTCAGTCTGCGATTACTGCATCTTGGTTGGCTGTGTGCTCGATCCTTTTTCCTCGATAAGGGATATTCCTGAGATGATTTACGACGCAGCAAGTAAAACTATATTTTGCTGTAAGTGTGAAACTACTATGAAGGCAAAGAAGACAAATGTTGATCGGCACATAAAGTCGCAGAAACATCGAAATCTTCAAACAGATGATTTTGATTTTGTAGATTTTCTGATAATCTGCAACATACCTTGGTCAAAGCTAGAAAATCCCACATTTCGAAACTTTTTTCAAAAATATATTTGTAACTGCAAACAAAATCGTACTATTCCTAGTGAATCTTTATTGAGAAAAACATATTTAAATCGTGTTTTCCAGGCTAAAATTAAAAGTATTCATGACGATGTAAATAATTGTAAATTATGGATTTCATTAGATGAAACTACAGATTTTATGGGTCGAAATGTGGTGCATTTTTTAGTAAAACCATTAATTGAGGATGAACCTAAACAGACTTATATGTTGGCCTGTAAGACTCTAGACCAGCCATTCCCAAAGTGGGCGATAACGCCCCCTTGTGGGCGCTGCAGGCCTAAAGGGGGGCGGTAAGAGACCCAGAAAAAAATGGGGGCGTTGTGTAGAGGCCTGGGGGGTGATTTGTAATTTCATTTAGCTAGGAGGCATCTTAGACAACGACTGCATAAGCTCTCGACTCAGTAGACAAAGTAAGTTTGGGAACCAGTGCTATAGACGCTGTGAATGGACAATCAATATCTCAATTTGTCATTGAATGAAGAATTTGTGGGGAGACTTATTTGAATCTAAAGTTCAAAACTTGCTTATGATGTGCACCGATAGTGTAGCGTACATGATACTTGCTGGCAAAATATTGAACAAAACTTTCCCTAACATGAAGCATTTTACTCGTTTAGCTCACGCATTGGATAGGTTAACAGAAAAATACGTTTAGATTACGAGGACGTGGATACGCTTATATCAAATGTAAAAAAAGTGTTTCTGAAATCTCCCAATAGAGTTAAAATTTTAAGGGACATGTATCCAGATTTACCGTTGCCTCCACAACCCGTTATTACTAGATGGGGTACTTGGTTGGAGGCGGCATTTTATTATGCAAAATATTTTAATGAAATCTCTAACGTTATGTCTTCGTTAAATAGCAATGAATGAATCAAACATGTTAAAAATGTATTAACTAAAAAAAACTTGTTACCCGATCTAAAATTTATAGATGAGCATTTTAAAATTATTCAGATTGCAATAAAAAGTTGGAAACATATGATTTGTCCATATCCCAGGCATTCGAAATATTTGACGAGGTAAGAACGCTAATTGAGTGGACATCAAATAATAAATTGACAGATAAGTTAGAACAACTCATGGATGGAAATCCAGATTTTGACGTAGTCAGGGAAATATCCCTAAACTTTATGGAAGTAAGTGACGCTAATCTTTACAAGTTTGCGCCACTTACTTCCGTGGATGTTGAAAGGTCGTTTTCAATATGTAAGTGGATTTTAAATGTTAAGAGAAATAGGTTAAAAATTGAAAATCTAGAGAAAATTATGATTATTTATTTTAACTCAATGAATGTCCTAAGTGAGAGTACTTCGAAGCAAGTAAAATCAGACGATGACGACGTTAACGTTTCTGCTTCATGTTCACAACAGCCTGACACAGAAATGCTAACTTCGTGAAACATACGATCAAATTAATTAACAGGTGTAAAGAACAGCTATCCTTAAAATGAATTCAGACCACCTTACAATAATAATAAGGATAACCGTTCCGTATACTCTGTGTAGTATAATTTTTAAGTACATCTTTAATTTTTAATACTTTTTGTAAAAGATTTTATAATTTTTTAATTTGCTTTTGTACGAAAATAAATGGTGCTACACATAAAATCACAATTGTTTCAATTCCATACATAGTTTAGATTGCTGGCCTGTTACAAATCCAGTTTTCATAAAAACTTTTATTGTAAATTAAAAGTTCCATTAGAATCGGCTTTTTAAATCTAAATAAAATTACAATGAGAGTTGAACAAGGAACAGCCGTCTTGAAAGTACGAGAGGGTATGTAAGCATTATTCAAACAAAATATATCGTTTTCACAACGAGTTCTAACTATTTTGTATGCAGGTAACATTTTTAGCAATCAGGAATTTCAAACGATTCCGGGATCCGGGATTCTAAAAGGCATGTCCACATTATTCTTTCGTAGGCATAAAAATGAAGTTTAGGTATATTAGCGCCCGATTATCCGATCACTGGTGATAAGAGCGTGGTTTTTAGTTTTTTTTAAACTATAGTATTTTATTCTATACTTTTCGGTAATTCAAAATACGTTTAAAGCTCGTTTAGCTAGTTATCACCTTTGGATCAAGTACGTTTTAGAGTATCGCCGCAATTGAGGATTATCACTAACTTTTTTGCATCGCTATTGATTCTTTTTAGTGATTTTCACTATTTGAATAAAGAATTCTCTTTAAATTTTGATTAAAAATAGAAAATCAACTGTCAATCAGGATTCCTATAAAAGTGTGTAATACCGTTTTTACAAAACCATTACAATTTCTGCATCGGAACAGCAAAAAATTGCATCAATATGGAGCGACGACATTATTTGACACGAGAAGAGATCATGAGAGCCGTCGGAATGTTGCAAGCTGGTTCCAGGCAACGTACTGTTCCTGTCGCTCTTGGCACTACACAGAGCGTCATAAGCCGTATCTGGACACGCTATCGTATCACTGGCAGCGTGGCCGAACGACATAGAGGACGATCTCGCATCACCACTCGCAGACAGGACCGGTACATCCAAAATATTGCTCGACGGAATCGTACTATGACCGCCATGATGTTGCCTACGAGGCTCCACAGCTCTGTAGGCTTGCTGATAAGCGACCAAACCATCCGAAATCGTTTACGTGAAGTGAGTCTGCGTTCCCGAAGGCCGCTGAGAGTTCTGCCTTTAGCACCCTGCAATCGTAGGGCCCGTTTACAATGGGCTCGCGAACACAGAAATTGGGAGGAAGAAGACTGGCGTTGTGTTTGCTTTTCCGATGAATCTCGTTTCGGTATGAGGCCTGATACAAGACGTACTCGAGTTTGAAGGACCTCTGGACGTCAAGAACGTTTGAAATTTTATCAAAAAGTTCAATCATATGGAGGGAGAACTAATGGTTTGGGCCGGTATTTGGATCGGTGGAAGAACCGATCTTATTTGTATCAGGGGGTAACCTCAATGCTCAGATTTATGCGGAGAGGATTCTTTGAGATGTGATCATTCCTCTGCGAAGCCGGTTAGATGATTCGTTTCGACTAATGCACGACAATGCACGTCCACACACGGCTAGAGTTATAACAGGCGTTCTTGCCGACGCTCGCATCAACATTCTGCCGTGGCCTGCTCAATCGCCAGACAACCCAATTGAGCACCCATGGGATATGCTTCAAAGAAGAGCTCTGCCGAGTATGGATGCCGTGCATACCCCACAACAACTTTTTGACTTGTTGGAAAGAATGTGGACGGCTATTCCTCAAAGTGACTTTGATGAACTGATTTTAAGCATGCCAAATCGCTGTGATTGTGTAATTTGTGTCAATGGTGGAAACACAGATTATTAATTTTTTTATCTTTACAATAAAAATTTTAAAAGTCCTCATTTTTGCCTTTTTTTGTCAATTAATTGACATTAACTTAGGTTAATTTCCCACAATTTGCAAAAATTGTAATTTTTCTTAATTTTTACAAAATATAGGGATAAGTTGTTAACTTAAACATAGGAATTAAAGTAAGAAGCCAGTCTGGAAGACTAGATTTGATAAATATTAATTGGATAATATTTTTTACATAAAAATGTACTTGACCCTAGACACTTTTGATGTGTGTATGCTAGACTACACTACTACGACGGCTGAAAATTCATATGAAAAATGGTAGTATGGAGTGTAACGACACAGGGCTGGCACGGCACGCACCTGTAGAAGGCGGCGCGCAGGTCCCCGGGCGGCGGCGCGGCGCGCACGGCGGCCGGGTGCGGCGCGCGCGGCGGCCGCACGGGCTGGCCGCGCCGCTCGCACCAGCGCACGGCGGCCGCGTGCAGCGCGCCGCGCCGCCACGCGCCCGCGCCCTGGCCCTCGCGCGCCGCGCGCAGCGCGCCGCCCACCGCGCGCCGCACCTGCCGACCACCGCACACATCACACACACATTTACTATCCATCGTCAACTTAAGCCTATTTTACGTCAAAGCAACATCATGCTACATTGCGGTATGCTACAAATTGAGGCATACGTCTTCTTGTTGCATACTGCAAACGCAAACATCTTGCGGCCGATGTAGCGTGCGGCAGACTATTCTACGCCGAGGCAACATCATGCTGTTTTAATATTTTTGGTCTACTCGATTGTTTGCGACACCACAGAAAAAGGGTTTATCGAGTAATTTCAGCAGCAGCTTATTTGTTGCTAGTAACTAAAAAACAATGAAAAAAGAAACGATGATGGGAAAAAGTATTATTACGAGATGGCCCACGGCTTAGTTTACTAACAAAAATAAAAGCAAATGATGGTGCCTCATTTCAAAACTTTACAAGAATATCTATTTCTCATTAGACCACTCCATGAGCAATATTTTTGTTAAAAATTGAGAAACAAAATATAATCTAGATTACAAAAACTGTTTTGACGCATGAAAATGTCGCATGGAATCCATAGGGTTCGGATACAAGGACGACAGTATGCCACATGACGCAGGGTGTTGCCATGCCGCACGATTCTTGCTACAACGCGTGACATTTTTGACGATTGTGGAATGCGGCTTTGTGGCATGCCACAATGTTGCATGATGTTGCTTTGCCTTAAAATAGCCTTTAGTATATGATTTTTAGCGGGAACGGGAGAAGTGAGGTTGTCATTTTATTTAGATTTTATATTTTTTACATTTTTGGGAGTTTTAAAATACAAAAGTGATGATATACTGTGTTTTAAAGTTCTATGTAAGTAAAAAGAATGGAGTAGGTCTAGATCAGCCATTCCCAAAGTGGGCGATAACGCCCCCTTGTGGGCGCTGCAGGCCTAAAGGGGGGCGGTAAGAGACCCAGGAAAAAAATGGGGGCGTTGTGTAGAGGCCTGGGGGGTGATTTGTAATTTCATTTAGCTAGGAGGCATCTTAGACAACGACTGCATGAGCTCTCGACTCAGTAGACAAAATAAGTTTGGGAACCAGTGGTCTAGATAAACATGTGTAGCTGAAGTTCTCGCGCTCTTCCAAGAAGTCCTATAAAACTTCAGTAAAGTCTACTATCACTTTACCTGGAGGTGTTGGTGACGATTCTACTTTATTAATACAATACGTGATATTGGCAAATACGCTAATCTGTGCGCCATGCCACGGAGAAAGAAAAAAAAACTTAGTATATACTGGCGTATAGATGAACATAGAACTCGTTGACGTGTGACGATTTTTAATTTGTCCATGTCACTTATGATACCAAGGATTCCCTTGATTATTGCGATATGTAATATCACAATCACATATAGAACACGTAACCATTATTGAAAAATATAATACTTATTTGAAATAAAACAGGAATAACACAAAATAATAAAATAAGTCGACAGCGTTCTCCACAGCGTGACGATTTGTGACGACCTGTCATTCAAAACTGGTTACACCAGTAGCGTCTCGTTTGCTGTCCTTTTCCTACTCGTGCCGCTATCCTAAAAGATTACATTCTCACTCGCACTCTGTACATCTTTATGCCAGTATATACTAAGTTTATGCTTCCGATATACTGCATTGATGTGGTCTGTGACCGCCTCATGCGTAACGGAATTGCCTACTCTCGGTCAGATACGTATTTGTTGCTGCGGTGTGAGATGCGGAGAGCATTTCGATTAGTCATACATTTAGTACATAATAATATACAGATATAATAGATATAATGTGCATACAAATAAGTTTTCATGTCTGTTAAATTTAATTTCTTGTAGTTATGTTGAAGAATGATAACTCTATATTCGAATAACTACAATTATTTAGGCATCTAGGACCATTATAATACGTTCGTTTATGCGATTGATGCCCGATTTCACCAAAAACCCTATTTTTTTCATTCAATTTAAATTAATATTCATTTATTTCCATGTCTGTTTGCAATTAAAAATGTTTTTTTCTTGATTTATTAAACATTGTTTTAAATTATATTCTTTCGACAACTTTTAAAATGCTAACCCTGGTAGGTAATGCGATGATTTATAGTACGGAATCTTTTTTATACGAATCTGAGTTGCACTTGACAGGTTTTTTTCAGTCTAGTCAGTCATGACCTTATAGTAAAGCTATAATAGTTGTATCTTAAAATATACTTCTACTTACCGTGTCAGGTGTCAACATGTCTACACAATCAGCCATATCCGGAGCTAAAAATCTGCCTGCAGTTCGGTCAATGTAGATGAAGTGTATCAGTCCGGGAAACTCTTCCACATACTTGTGCAGCGTTAGGGAACAATCCAGTTCACCCTTATCGCACCCACATTAAGCGAAATAATCAATCAAATCATGAAAGCATGTGTAAAACTGTTTTGTGACGTTTTATTAATTATTAAGAAATAAAGTTCTTATTTTTGTTAGTAAAAATTAGAAAATAACTAAGTCTAGAACTATTTTGTCTTTTGATAAAATGTCAGTAAACAGTTTTCAATAATAGTTGTTTTAATAGAACAATGCAAATATCGATTGCATTTCTGCATGTAAGTACCTCGTGTGTTCATAAGACTTGAGACAAAGTAAAACTAAAATATTCTTGGAGCAATGTTAAACATTAATTTATTGTTTACATAAATGATAAGTACTGACATCTAGATTTAAATACAAAAAAAAGTCATTCAAAATGGCCGCCCTTGTTTTCAATGCAGGCCTTCAAATGCATGGGTCATTCATCTATGGCGGCACGAACCTTTTCAATAGGAATCCGTTTCGATTCCTTGATAAGGGCTCGCTTGAGAGAATCTAGGTTTGGGCGAGACTTTCTCCATGCCCTTGGCTTCAATTCAGTCCATAAAGAGTAATCCAAAGGATTCAAGTCTGGGCTCGACGACGGTCAATCTTCGCTTCGAATGAAGCCTGGCAAATTGGCCTCCAGCCAACGTTGGGTAGACTTAGCTTTATGGGAGGGTGCAGAGCCCTGTTGGAAAACCCAGTATTTTCCGGCGATCACGGTTATTACTTAATGGTTTAACTACCGCTTCCAATGTTATTTTGGTAATTTTGTGACTTCACCTTGACGCCTTGCTAGCAAAAATGGAGCGAAGTGACTCCCTTGTAGGAAACACCCCGCCAAACCATCACACTTGCCGGATGATGAGTGCGCTAGACATTGCGTACAGAAGGTTGGACGTCCTTCGAGCTTCTGGCGTAAACCTTATTGTTCTGCCGGTTAAACTTTTCTTCCACCGTGAAGATTTTCTTATCGGTGAACCGGATATTTTTGAATCGTGTCTCTTCAAAAGGTTCCGACATCGTTTCAGTCGCAATTTACGAAGACGCTCGTTTAAATAATGCATTTTTTTTCGACTGTAGGCCTTTAGTTTGAGATCATACTTAAGTATTCTGTTCACCGATATTCGCGACATAATGGTCTGAAGAGCTAATTTGTTTTGAGTCCGACAAGGGTTTCGATGAATTCGCTTTCTTATCACTTTGATGTTGGCGGGCGTCCTTACAAACCACGGGTGGCCACATCTTTCACAGTCTTCTAAAGAGCCAGTCTCCTTATACTTCTTTATCGTATAATACACAAAGTTCCGGCTACATCCCAAACTTCGGATTTCACTAAATATCTGTATTGGTTTCTTTCCAGCTTGAAACAAGGAAATTACAGTCGCACGCAAAACTAGTAGGCGCCTTTTCACGACGAATGAAAAAGTCATTCAAATTTATATTTTTTCTGATTCGTAACATTCGAAATTTAAAATTTAAAAGGTTAAAAATAGGCTGCCAGTATCACTTTATTTTTAAATTGTTAATAGAAACTCGTCTCAAAACTTATGAACACACGTGGTACGCAATTAATGTTTACGTTCCATTGCATTGATAAGCAGAGTTGGATTTCGTACTACTAATAGTCTTATTTATACCACAATTCCATCCTTTGTACTACATGTTACCCAGTTCTGTGGATAGTACGCTAAAATACTACCATTTTACTGCCACAGCAATGCTTAATACAATTTGAAAGCAATTATGTCAGCACGTGTAAAACACGAACAAAAAAAATATTCGTGTTTATAATTCAATATTTTTTGCCATTTAGATCAACTCAATATTAAAGCAATAATCAAACGGTACTACTATTTTCGTGAAATACTACCTTTTTAAATTCCAAATACTACTCTTTTCTGACTGTCAAATTCCAACCCTGTTGATAAGTAATCTATTAATTAAGCATCAGACATACATCAAAACAACAACTTATTTCATTAAAAAATCGCGTACCTTTAGGTCATGCACATATATTGAAGTTTTAAAAGTATGATAACTGGCAAAATGTAGTCATATATTATGAAACCATGAAACATGACACTGCATGTAAAAGCAGTTCCACGCTAAATCATCACAATAAATGCATTTTCTTTAATTTGTATGTAAGCAACATTAAAACAAGTTAACTGTAGCGAAAAATAATTGAAATTGAAAAGGATATGATCCCATACTGAAGTATCTCATAGCCTTCACTTTTAAGAACTCAACATAAGGAGAAAGTATGGTTTTCAAGTCTTTCAAGGCCTGCTCCTTCTTCAAACTAGGTATATCAGGTTTCAGTTGTTCTATAACGGCCTCCAATGCAGTGTGCATTGCAGTAGCAGTTGTTTCAGGTGTCAAAGGCGTAGTAGTAGTACATGATTTGCGTAGTTCTAGCATTCGGCTTGTAAGCCGAGCACACAGGTTTGAATTGGCTTTATTTTTACGTAAAGCATCTGTTGTCTGCAAAAATATATAAACGAAGCTTAATACCAAATAAAACTGAAAATAAATTTGTTATTCATTAATAGTCTAATTCTATTTTGTCCTTATTACGATGTCATCGATATAGGTAACCTCTTTGTCACTCCTTCAAAAAGCATAAAAGATTTCGATTGATACAATAATATAAATCAAATCGAATGTAATTGTAAATTTATTAGCAGGATTAGTATTCTTTTAGATATCCTCCGCCCAAAATTCCACACACACTAATCGACACGTGTTTCGCCTCTAAAGAGGCCCCTACCTGCGGGTTATTACCTAAAAATTTGCAGACAGCGACAGCCAAGCGATCATAGCTTGTCATAGCGCGGCCGGTGACTAAATGTAATAAAAAAACTTTTTTTAAAATAAGCTTTTATTCAAAAATTCAGTTATACTAAAACGAAAATAATAATTTTATGCAAGGGTTGTGCTGATGAATATTATTTATATAGATGAATATAATAAAGTAGATCAATCGAAATCCTGTTTAATAGCAGAGTTGCTTTGACTACCTTCCAGCTCCATCTTTAGACCCTGGAAAGTCCAGAGTACTTGTCAAGCCAAATTAAACGAGCCCAAACACGACGGGTCTATCTTGTTTAGATCAGAAGTTCATATGTTTACCTTCCGTGTCCATCTTCAGAACCTAGATATCATATAGGACCAGAGTATTTGCCAAGACAAAACAAATGACCCCAAACTCGATAGGGATGTGTAGTTATCTTACAGAGTTCCTTTGGCCAACTTCCAGCTCCATCTTCAGGCCTTAGATATCATGTAGCACCAGAGTGCCTGCCAAGACAAATCAAACGAGCCTAAACACGATGGGTCTATCTCGTTTAGTTCAAAAATTCCTATGACCACCTACCGTCTCCATCTTTAGACCCTGGATATCATGTAGTACCAGTGTTTGGCAAGAAAAAACAAATGAGCCCAAACTCGATTAGTTTATCTTGTTTAGTTTAGGAGTTCCTATGGCCACCTTCCGACTTCATGATCAGATCAGCTCCATAGTACCATATTATTACATCGTCACCGAAGATACGCAAGTATACCAAATTTGAGCCCAATCGAACGTTAGGAAGTGGTTCTAATTTAGCTTCCAAGATTTGATCCACACATACATACTAACACGGCCAGTTAAAAGCTTATAATAAAAATTGATATCACAAATGACATTTGCATGTTTATTGCGCTAATGACCGTAAAATGCACTTTTCGCCGTAAGTATAGCGCCCCTATACAAATTACATTATATACAAATTCGCGTTACGACAGCAGATATCGCGCGATATTTGGCTGTCGCATGGTGACTGTAAGTTAAGTAATACCTAACTAATAAGCGTGCCGGTGCACCGAAGTACGAGGGCTGCTATTTATGTATCCGGAATAACAAAGTGAAACAAACATATAGCATTTATTATAGTTTTATTGCTTTTCAAAATATTCACCATGATGATCGATGCACTTTTGCATGCGTTGGAACCAATTTTCGTAGCACTTTTTCCATTCGGATTGAGGTATCTCCAAAACGTGCATTTTGAACGCATCAACAGCCTCTTCACGGCTCGAAAAACGTTAACCACGTAATTTATTCTTCACGGTTGGGAATAAATAGAAGTCGTTGGGGGCCAAGTCGGGGCTGTACGGCGGATGACCCGTTAATTCGATCTTTTGATCTTCCAAATACCGAGTTGTTTCGGCCGATGTGTGGCAGCTAGCATTGTCATGATGAAGAAGGATTCTGCGTTGTCGGTTGTTCTTTCTTATTTCTTCAAAGACTTCTGGCAAACAAATGGTCGTGTACCGTTCAGAATTAACCGTTTTACGATCCTCTAGTGGCACTGTAGCTACATGTCCATTTATACCAAAAAAACAAGCGACCATTTGCTTCAAAGTGCTTTTTGAACGAATGACTTTTGTTGGGTTCGGCTCATCTTGGAACACCCAAACCGTTGATCCTTGTTTAGTTTCAGGATCATACGCATATATCTAAGATTCATAACCTGTGTAGATATTATAGACAGCTTTTGACGCACTCTGATTGTACTTTTGTAACATTTTTTCACACCAATCGACACGAGCCCGTTTTTGGTCAATTCTCAAGTTGTGCGGAATCCAACGTGAACAAATTTTTTTTACACCTAAATGTTCGTGTAATATTTTATATATACTCGTCATACTTATGCCCAGAGACGCCTCTATCTCGCGATATGTATCATGACGATCTTGCATTATTAGTTCCTGTACAGCATCAATATTTTGAGGTACAACAACCGATTTAAGGCAACCTTCTTCAACTTCGTCCGTGAGCACAGACCGCCCACGATTAAACTTACTAAACCAGTGATATACAGTAGTTTTCGATGGTGCTTCGTCCCCAAAAGTCGAAGTGACTTGATCGATGCACTTTTTTTGAGTTAGCCCTCGCTGAAAATCGTAATAAATCATAGCACGAAAATTTTCACGACTTAAATCCATGGTGATAAAGACTCGCTATTTTCAATATGACGCCACAAAGGATAAACAAATGACAGCTACATGAAACAAATTGTATTCTTCAGTCAAAGAGTTCAATTTTTAAATGTTATAATTACTTTTTTAATATTGTTCTGTAACTGGCCATTTTCGGATACATAAATAGCAGCCCTCGTACAATAACACAGTATGACAAGCATGGTCTAAAAGCTTGCTAAAAGTTTTGTCCAACGCGATGTTTTAAAAAGTGGCACTGCAAAAAAGAGATAAGTAGCGCTTGTCACTCGCCCCGTCACCAATTAACTCGTCCCCCGCGTACCTCACGCCGCCTGTTGACTTAAGTAAATAAGAACGCGTAACATGGAACGAAAATCGGTACGCGGAAATTTTATAAAACTTGTTCCAGGAGATATGTTTTTGAAAAAGCCTTACATATTTATAAAAAAAATTTTGGTTATTTATAATCTCCATTACATGTGCAAGGTTTCTGTTGGGATGTTTTTTTATTGTTACAATTTACAATACGAACAATAAAGCCTTTTTATTTCCTTAATAAATAAGGAACTATTATTATTTAAAATGTTATTTAGTTTTAAGTTTGTAAATATTAACATTTAGAAACGTACATTTTAGTAATTTATTAAATATCTATCACTTTTAAGTAATAAAATAAATTACATTCACTCGATAAATTAAATATTGACAATAAAATAATCTCATCCAAAATAAAAGCTAGTAATTTGCACATTTCACAATTAAAGTTATTAATTTAATTAATTAATTTAGAAAATAAATTTCAAAATAATAATAATAATAATAACAACAATCATAATAATGATGTTGCATGCATTTCTTTAAAATATATTTTTTTTATTTATTAAGAACCTCGCAATACGTGAAAGCCTCCTCCATTTTTCTTTACACGTCCCTATCTTTAGCTTTGTTATTCGGTGATTACCTATCAATCTCGATATTTCGTCATCCATCGCTCTACTGGTCTTTCTGTTTTTTTTACCAAATGGCCATATGCTAATACTGAAAATATGCATAGTGATAAATTCCCAAAATCTTTAGCTATTTTCCGCTCAAACTCCAAAAACCACCAATCGACACGTGTTTCGCCTCTCAACGAAGCATCCTCAGGATAGATCATGGACCAGAGATAGGATTCGGTCAGCTAACCAGCACCGAATCGGTTAGCTAGCCGAGTCAAGTCTCTGGTATATCCTGAGGATGCTTCGTTGAGAGGCGAAACACGTATCGATTGGTGGGTTTTGGAGTTTGAGCGGAAAATAGCAAAATATTTTGGGAATTTATCGCATGAAATGGAGTTCCGCAAAGTAACACCTGAGTCTATACAATATGCATAGTAGCAACTACTCCATGTAGTTACTTTTTTGACCCCTTTGTCATTGTCCATGCGTGCGATGTTTCCAGCCCATTTCCATTTAAGTTTTTACAATACTGTAAGGCGTCTAATATCTTCGTGATGTTCCTTATGTCCGTTTGTTTTTTTATCTCTTCTTTTTAAATTCATTTTTATATTTACAATTTATGAGTACATTATAATCGGCCAAAGATCAGGTAAAATTTTTGCAAAAATGCTGATATTCGGAGGATTTTACTAAATTATTTGTTTTAAAATTTTAAAATTTTTAAATGTTTTCTTCGATAGAAACCTAAATCTAGTGAACAAGATAATTTCATGTATTAAACATTTAAAAAAAAATTGATAGAACGGTTGGCTGCTCTTGACGAAGCATACTCAGGATTTTACAGAGAACAAGCTCGGTCAGCTAACAAGCATCGAAATCTTTACACCACTGAATAGCCGACAGAGTCTGATCTTTGGAATATCCTGAGCTCCTAAAAGACGCTTCTTAAGAGGTGAAACACTTGTCGATTAGGGAGGAATTTCGGGCAGAAAATAACTAAAAATTATAAGAATTCATCACATCAAATGGGTTCCAAAAAGTAACACCTGAGTTTACACAATATATTTAGTATTAATCACTTTATTTTACAACAGGATTAATAGTCACTTTATTAATTACAAAATATTGATCAAAATTGTCATTATGTATTTTAACATATTTCGGAATAAGTGTAACGTAAAAATCAGAAACTGTATTATATTTAAAGTAAGCATATTTAAATACAAGAGTCATAAGTCATGGATCAAACATGAGTGGTCGATAAAGAAGAACAGTACTACACTATCATCCTTAAACTAGATATCCACTGTTATATTAAACGAGCAACATTTATATATGTATATATACGTATACATATATTTTTGATATCGCTTTCTCGAAAACGGCTCGAGCGATATCGATGCAATTTACAATATACGGGTTGAGGGAGGGCGCGAAATCGATCTAGCTAGGTCTTAATTCTGGGAAAAATCGTTTACTCTGTCTTTCACACACTTTAAAACTTCTTAACACTAAACTTTTTTATTTTCGCAGCAGAGTTTACCTTCTCAATAGCACAGTGGTTGAGTATAGGTCTACCACGTCGAAGTGCGGGGTTTCGAATCCTGCAATGTTGACCACATTGCAGGACCTTTTTTTTCAATATTGTTACGGTTGGACTTTATGCGTAAGGAATAAGGTCGATTTTTAATGGAGCTCGAAACGTAACTTTTAGTGCTTATATCTCGAGACCTAGGCTTTATCGAGTTATGACCTAAAAACGCATTGCTAGGTTTAAGGCCTACTATCGAATGGTATAAGTCAAATTAAGAAAGAAGAACCAAGTTGCACCTCGAATATTCCCGAGCGATCACGTGTCGTGTACCTATGACTCATGCAAACAGGCGGCGTCGAGAACAATGTCGAATTACCGTTAACGAGCGTAATTAACTAGAAAGTTCCACCCTCGTTTTATCCGACTATATATAGAGCTCCGTGTCCGCCGCCGAGTCAGTGTTTCTCAACTATCGTTCGAAGCGACATATCGAGGTGACATCAAGGCGAATTACATGTACTACTACGACGACTACTGCGACGACCTTGGATAGAAGAACTCTGCGATTCGGGAACGTTATTATTGAGTGAAGCGTGTACCTTCGGTGACTACTACGCGAGTACCTACTTCGAGGGCGACTACGAAGATTAGGATTAGGAACCGCCGTAATTAAGTTCGCGTGTTCTTTAAATTGGCTTGTACGAAGGAAAATAAACTCTTTGTACCCTTAACCGGCACCTTATTACCCTCAGCTCGTAACAATATTTTGAAATAATATGTCTAGATTCTGTTAGCAACGAGTATCTATTAAAAACACGTATCACTTTAATAATGTACTTATAATAAAGAAATAAAACAAAAAATAATGATAAAAACATAGATTTCATAACATAATTTCAGACAGCCTGTCCCGTACCATGAAATGAGGCAAATTAAATCAAATAAAAGGTAGATGTGTGGGTGCTGTTTTGTAACGAAATGGTGACCGATCAGCTTATCTGATAATAAATATGTGTCGTATGTAAAGGTGATTCAGATCATCCGATTTAGCTCACCGTTGCAGTTCGGACACGGTGTCTGGCTCTGGAGTTATTTATAAAGTCTATGGTACTGTGCTAAAAGTCACAGAGAAAAGTCTATTACTTATTCATTTTCCTGAACAGTGAATTAAATGTTAAATTTTATGAATTTCCTTTAATTTAAGATACTATATTATTTAGAAGAATAGTAATATAAAGAATAGTATTATACGAGCAATATTTGTATATTTGTAATTGCGTTCTTGAAAACGGCTCTGACGACGGCTTCGGTAAAATTTACAATATGGGATTTACGGGGCGAGAAATCGATCTAGCTAGGTCTCAATTCTAGGAAAATTCGTTTTCTCTGTGTTTTCACACAATTAAAACTTCTACTCTTCTAATTTCGCAACAGAATTTACTTTCTCAATAGAACACTGGCTAAAGCATATGTCTACCACGCTGAAATGCGCGAGTTCAAATCCTGTAATGTGATCAGACTTTTTTTTTATAAGACACCGAGTAAAGCTCGGTCGCCTAAGTACTTATGTTATAATCAAGTACAAAAAGTAAAACATCACAACATAATATTATACCATTTTAAAATGAATGTGCCACGCTTGCTACTCACTAACTAAACAATAAAATTAGTTATTTTTTTTTAACTTATAAAACACTTAGAATGTGACTGCAAACACCTTAATCAATCACTCACGTTTGATTTCCGATTTACTAGACACCTTGTATTTATTTTGTAATTAATTTTATTAAGCAAGCTACCACATTACCTTTTTCACAGCAGATTCCAAAGAATCCAATGTAGACGGTAGCATGTCTAAGTTTCTTTGCAATAGAAGTCGTCGCAAATTTGATAGTATTTGACTAGACAAGTGTGCCGCAATCCCGATTTCCCTACAAAATTAATATCAATACAAATGAAATTATTATAAACATGAACAACGATTATGAGTTTTTATTGATATGACATGATATAGGTACCTAAATAAGAGCATACTAAATTTTAGTTTCAAACCTTTAGCACAGATTAATTAGTTTACTAACGTAAACCTTTAGTATTAGCAATTGCACGTAAAAAAATATGCTAATACTGAAAATATGCATAGCTATAAAAAAACTGAAAACATTGATAATTACCTCATCTCCATATCAACCAGTATGACCAATGTGATTCTAGGTGCAACTTCAGCAATATGCATAGAATGGGGTGCACAAGGACTGTTACTTGTGCCCGCGCATAAATGAACTATCGCACTATTCTCTTCCGATAACCCTGTAATATGAACAAATGTCTTTAATATGCCTATTATAAATAATTATACTGTTGCTGTTTGACCTACATCAAAGTAATAAGGTTTATTATATACTATGACATTAGTTTTCACGACTATCGAATGGTACGTAACACGCAACTTTTAGGGCTTATATCTCAAGACCTAAGCTTTACGATGCTATAACCTAAAAACGCAGTGCTGACTAAGGTCTACTATCGATTGGTATACGCGAAATTTAGAAATAAGTACAAAGTTGTAATCCAAAAATTCTAGAGCGGCAACGTATCATGAATTCAACAATATTTTATTTTTATTCAGAATTATTATTAGCGACGAGAATTACCTAGAAGGTTACATTCTCTCTATTATTCTTCGCTATTATTATTAGAGTCGGGAATGCTCTGCATTCCCATAATAATAACGAATAATAATACCTCTAGTGTGAAACCTCCAAGAATCTAGAAGGTTCCACCGTTATGTCGGGATATATTATAATATATAAGGTCAAACGTCTATCGAGTGAGTCAGTTAGTGCTAACAATTCTGCCACTCCTATCACAATTACCACAGACCTGTAACGTGCATCCGGTGTGGAAGCTCACACAAGGCGAGACTGCCCGCGCCCAATAGCCGACCCACCAACATACACCAACTGTGGCGAAGCGCACACTGCCAACAGCCTCACGTGTTCTATAGGACACGACGACCTCCGCGCAGTAACATGGGACGGTTCAAAGCCACATGAGAGCGGCCAAGGCCCGCGCAAACGTTTCCCCGCTGCCCAGGAACGATCAGCGAGAAGAGACCTCAAGTGAGTCAGTCAAGTCGATCGAAGTTATAACAAAGCGATATTAAGGTGAACTGCGACGACTCTAAAAAAAAACTATTGCGATTCGAGACCGTTGTTTGTGAGTCAAACGTATACAACCTTCAGTGACTACTACGGTGCTACACGAGGACTTCGAGGGATGACTAAGAATATTAGAAACCATCGTAAGTAAGTCCGCGTGTACTCAATACTTGTATGTGCGTACGGAAATAAACTCTTTGCACCCCTAACCAACATTTTATTACCCATTTTTGCAGGCATATAACTTATGAAGTATAATAATTAATAAATATTTTAATTTTGTAATCATCCTACAAAATTATGGCGGAGTAAAAATGGGGTAACTTGCTAGCTGTAAAGTGTAGTGAAGTAGTGCTTATGCACTTGAATTTGATGGATAAAGTATGTTTAAATAGTTCAAGTGTACAAGCCAACGAAACTTACATGGTAACCGCACAGCTTCGTTAACATTGTCATGTGTTCCCTCAAAGTCTTTCCAATGTTCCTGGGCACCAATACACTGAATACTCATTAATATTAAATCTGGAGGTGCGATATCTTCACTGCCACGACTGAAAGATAAATGTAAATATTAAACCAGATGTAAGTACTATTCATCACTAGCTTTTGCCCGCAGCTATTATTAATTATAGTATACGTGAATTCCGTGGATTCGATATCATACCCATTTATTACAATCGTACGTACTCAAAGTCTTCTATACAAATTGTGAAGCGTTACGTAGAAGCTAATAAACATTAGTGTATGTGTTCTGTGCATTAGTGTGCCGAATGCTGTTACTGTTGTGCGTCACGTGTACGTCACACGATTTTTAAAAAAGTGCTCTTCATAATTAGAAAAAACTTTAAATTATCATTATATACGTGGTTTAAATTCAGTAATGTACAACGGGGTACTAATTTATTTCATAAGTATCTGCAATTTATGAGTTTTTCTTTTTTAGATATTTTTGTAAATATTTAAAAATCACTAAATTATATACGTCTGAATATCTAACTCGCCCACTGTAATGTGTCTTTGGTTTGATCGCTTACATTTTGTAAACTTGTTTTGTACTTTAAATAATTTTTGTGCTAAAAATTACATAAAATTCGCGTTACTCTCCAGAACTTGAAGGATTGTAGGAGGCTGGTGTCGAAAGTATGAAACACCACTTCAAAAGAGAATTATGTTTAACTTATGAGCAACTTAATACTGTATAATTGTAGAAATAGAAGCTATTTTGAATTCTAGGCCACTACTTTCTGTAAATTCTCATGATTGTCAATATTTAACGCCTGAACACTTTCTAATTGGAACGGCTCTCTGATCTTATCCTGACATTGATCTAACAAATGTTTCAGTAAATCGTTCAAAATTTTGCGAGTATTTGCAATAAATTAAAGCAAGACGTTTGGAAATTATGGAGTAATGACCACTTAACACAGTTAGAAAGTCGACCCAAATGGAAGTTCCAGCAACTAAATTTGAAGGAGACTACTCGACTTATTGTTAAAACTTTAAACACTTCTTTAAACTGGCCAATGACTCGTGTTGTCAAATTATTTCAAGGTAGTGATGGTGGAGAAAGAGCGGCCGATGTAAAATGAATAACAAAATTTATAATAGAGCTGTAACTATCATAAATTGTGTCTGTTACCTGTTAAATGAATGTTTATATTTTAAACTTTTATCTACTTGTCTGGCCCCAATTATGTACAGTACAACCTGACCATATTAATTAATTCTGTTTACTACTAATAGTCCAATTAAATAACGTTTGAAATCGAAATTTCGATAATAAGGCTGAATTTTTGATATAATGTTCATAAGTGTTTTAAACACGCATGTAAAATTTCAACACGCTAGCCCCCCGGCTTCGCTCGAAAAACAAACAAAAAGAAATGATAAAAGCGTTGTTTTCTAAATTACTCTACAACGGTAAGTCATAGAGAATAGAGTTTCAGGTAAAAATTATAGAACGCAAAGTTTTATGTAAAATTGCTTTTATTCCTTTTTGTCGTAAGTGTCATATTAACGGAGTTAAGGCGGTTTGAAGCACAAGAAATGAGAAATTTCTTGAAAACGTCGTAGTACACTAATAAACTTTTACTTGTATCTTGCCCATGAGATACATTAACCTTATCAGTGTAATTTCAACATCAATAAGCCAGCATTTATACTTTCCAATTTGTTAGAACAACTGTCCTAGGGATGGCGATCAAAATCGATCATTTGATCTCGAGCAGTGAATTGATCCAGTGAATAGACGACAGACACTCAAAAATCGTACTACGGGTTTTTTTACATTTTGCATGGGATAGATGAAAGTTAGACGAATCCAAAAAGCGTTAAATCTGGCTCCGAGAGCGCTAAGGTGACGGCAGTGTTCGATATATATATATGTATAATTTGTTAAAAAATTCCACGCTAGCTCATTATTTTATAGTTGCATTCTTACCAATACAAATATAATGGAAACTCCATTTTTGGGTGTCCGCAATCAATTCACTAAATCGATTCTCTACTCGAGATCGATCGATAAATTTTTCCATTAATCGATCTCAGATCGCCATCACTAGGAAAGTTCCAACAAATTGGAAGGTGTAATAAGTGCTTAAATGTTACAAATCGAAACGCATTTAATTTAAACAACGACTAATTAATTAGAAGCTATAGTTTTCAAATAAATTCAAATAAAAGCACAACTTACGTGGAAAACAATGCCAACAGCTTGTCCCCAACAAACAACATTAAATGATAATGTTGATAATGATTGCATTTGATTTCTTTCGAAGTAGTTTTCAATGCATTTAGTGCAGCCACCGTGGCGCCGCTTTCACCTATAACACCACTTGCGCCAGGAATAGAGTCGCCTTTCGTGCGACTCTCTAATAAAACAGACAGCCAGTCTTGATAAACAGGTGAGTGCAGGCTGAAAAATAATTTATACATAAGAAAATCTATAACATGGAACTAGAGTGCTCTTGTGATGTGATATTTGACAAAATCGAAGGACGAGGATGTGTTAAGTTAACATTACTATTGTAAAATAAAATATAAACGTTCTAAAAAAAAAAAGTAATATCTTCAAGAAATGATGGTTAAAATTATGTACATTAAGTTGATGATGTGATGAATGGCTGATGAAATCCGGACAAATTATGAAGGGATTTCTTTCTATTTTTTTTAATATTATTTATTAGCAAAACAAGTATACAGATTCTCGTCACTATACCCGGTAATAATTTACAGACATAATATTGTTAGACTTGCTTTGTTCATTATTTTACTGAATATTGTCACTTTCCAACATGAACATTTTGACAAAAATCCCTAATCTGTATCATATAATATCCTAATATTATATGATACAGATTACATAATATTGTTCCTTTTGGCAATAAAGGTCGTTGCTTATTTACCAACCCGGTAACCAACTTACTGGTTGCTCTCTCTCCTCGGCTTTCTATACACGTGTATTAAGCTGCTAACTTATCAACTCCGTATCGTCACTAGAACACCTGTTTATAACATGCCGTCAACTAATCCACTCGCTTGCTACGCGCTGGTCGCGAGTGTCGCCGTAATTCACGTGAGGTTTGGTCAAACTAATATATAAGTTTTCGAAAATTCGCTAAGATCCTGTATGAACGGCAACTGACGAGAAATTGTGCGGTTAGGAACACTATTTACATTAATAAGTGAAATAATGGAAAGCATTAGAGGGCGCGCATTAAATAACGTAAGCACCAACTACTAAAAAGGCGAGAAAATAAAAACGAATGGACGAAATAATATTTTATCAGATTTTTCTAAAGTTCGTAATGTTTTCAATAAGTAAAAAATTATACATGACATTATTCCCATTTCTATGTACCTACTAAGCGAAAGTTTGTAAAAACAGAGTCCACTTTGGTAAAAAAATTCTATAGAGAGAAAATTTAATCTATTTGTGTTTTCCTTTTACCGGAATATACACTATATGCACTAAATTTATAATTTAAAAAATTACATTTCTAGCATGTCTACATTCGTTATGCGACGAATTGTTAGATGTCGCATTTTACAGTGATAGAGTGGATGCCGAACAGCAAGGCAGTGCTTGTCGAGTGCCGGGTTGATGAGCGTTGACCTTTAGGCTTACAAACGGCAAGGCTTATAATATAATACCTTTTGCTGACTTTTAGAGCCGGTATGGAAAGCTAAGGCGCAGATACATTCCATATTTTTATATTCTTACTTACATGTTTATATTCTGTCCACAAATGTGTTGTACAAATGTCTTACAATCAAGCAATTCTCTATGAGCATCATCTATGTTGTCTTTACTAATTATCATAAATAGATGATCTAGCCACTGCAAAAGTATTCAATAATTATAAAAAAATAAATATTACATTGACATTATGATCAAAGACAAAAATCAGCTAATGGTCCAAGAGATCATTGTAATAATGTCGGCCTATTGAATAACAGCTTAAAATCGTATAAACTTTTAAACTTTCGCGTTGCATTATAAAATATCTAAAACGGGAAATTTAATGGGACATTTTACCAACCACTGGATTGAGTTTCATCGTTCACAAGTCCTTTCTACTGATTGCCTCTTTTATCCAAGAGTAGTGCGTGAAGCGATTGAAATCAAGAGACATAGAAATTTTAATCGGGAAAACATGTACAATTTATCGACGATGTGGAATCCTGTGATTCAAGGAACAAAACCTCGTGTTTCGCTTTAGTTAACCGCGTGGACACTGTGAGTGTTGTGTGTAGGTATCCCGAAAACTATTTACAAATATCGGGGGCAGATGACAAAACGTCTACCTCAGACACGGAGTGAAACTTGCTGCGATAGTTTGCATGAGACCACGGCCGATGCAACTCAGTCATAACGTCAAGCCAGAATAAAAAGGTAATCGCGTTAAATTTCCCGTTTTAGATAGCTTAAAATTGTTTTTAATAGCAGTGCTGTACATATGACTTTTTTGCGTCCCCACTTCTGGCATATTTTTTTGTAGTGTTATTAGTGTTATACCTGTAAAGTAAGAAATTAAAATTATTGCTTTAGCATGAATAAAGATAATACATTTTGTACCCAATAAAAACTTGCTGCAATGTTTTGGCACACCAACTTACCAACCAAGTTACACCAAGTTACCGTTACTTTCAAATTATGACTAAATAAAAATGTGTACTTCTTTCTACAACAAAAACATTTGTGCCACGTCAATGCCTGCTGAAAGTACACTAGTCTTTTTTATTTTCCTTATTAAAAGTTCAATATCTGATTTCGTACTCTTACAGTTGGACCTTATGTTAATGAGCATTAGGCCGATTATCAAATGGCACGTGAAATGTAACTTTTAGAATTTCTATCCCGTGACCTAGGCTTTGCGGAACAATGACATAAAAACGAATTGTTAAGATTAAGGTGTAGGTACTATTATACAAGGTGTTACACGAGTCCACCAAATCCCTGAAAGGTATTGTAGCATGTCAAGTAGAGAGTCCACCTATGGGTTACAAAAGTCCTCGTGTGACATTTTTGTTTTGATAAAATTTAAATAATTTTAATGATAAATGAAAATATCGACTAAACTGCCGGCATCACTATTTTGAGTTCATGACCCATATACAACCCCAGGGAGTAGTGAATTACCAGCTAACTACCTCCTTTGTTACGCATCTACCAGGCTACCAGCGGACCACGCCCACAGCTAGATAGGGATAGCTATATCTATTGTTAAATGCAATGTGCCGTCGGCAAGCGGCTCGCGGCCGCTAGATTTAGGCCTACTGTAAGCAATTAAATCGCACGTTACTTAACAAACAAAAAAAAATAAAAGATACTTCGCCTAGGTATGCGCATACCTAAGGGAAAATGTGTGAGGAGAATGATGAGATTAAAGGAAGCGAAAGAAGTATGTAAGAATCGAAAAGCTTGGCGCTCCGTCCTCTCTGACCACCCCTTTAGGGATACAGCGTGAAGATATGTATGTGCAAAACCTACTTAATAAATAATAGGTGTGGTTATACTGTACAGATATGTGTTACTTAATAAATAAATAAAAGCTACTTAATAAAAATACGTGTTGAAATACTGTACAGATATGCGTATCTGTTAGCTCTCGGAAGTTGTGCTACGTTCCGACGGCAAGTGGCTCGCGCCCGTTACAAAGTACATATGTATCTACTGTTTAGGTATTTTATCGCGTAATAAATAATAGGCGTTGAAATATTGTACAATATGCGTGTCTAGTAGCTCTCGCAATCTGTGCTGCTTGGCGTCGGCACGCCGCGGCCTGCTATACATACCTACCTATTGCTTGCAATTATAACGCGCACTAACCTATCGCTAAAGGTACATAGTTAATAATGTGAAATACATACTGAAAGTTTGATGACTCACAATGCAGCCGCTTTGAACCCATCCAAGGGAATTAGGCATCCCTTCGAAAGAACACGTAAGTTGCCGTTCGATTAATCGCACTAACACAAACAATAATACACGCACTCTTTAAGTCACAAAAGCTGTCTCTCTCGCCGTTCAAAACAAAGCGGTTCGCTCCGATATATTGAAATTGATGTTTAGAATCCGCCATACGGTCATGTGATTCGTGCTGAGGATGGCGGCAGCGCTTCGTTTATTACTTCTGGGCTCAGTTGTAGTGTTCTAATATCTATCTGTTCTTCGAAGTCTACATTTGTGTGACAGAAAATCCTTCTCTAGTAGAACTGAGAACACTATCAGCGGTATGCAAACGTTGTGTCATCTTGCGAAACATTTCCAAAAACATAGAAGCAGCCTCCCATCTGCTTCTGATTTGTTGAGGCAAAACCGATATTCGTAAATTCGACAAGCGGCACACAAGTTTCCTTTAATGGCTCCGAGCACAGCATCATGTCATAGTAGTCTCCTTTAGTACTATCATATTTTCACTCACAATTAAAATAAATAAAAATTAGATGTTTACGTAAACAGCTCAGAGCTCTGACTAAAATAATAAGTTCCGCCTTCCGGCAGTCAAAGGTGCCGACAAACAGTTGCGATTGGTCGAAGCAAACCAATGAAATTATTGCACATTTTGTGTGCAATTTGGTATTATAGTTTTTATCAATGACTAAGGAAACTAAAGGACATGGCATGTTGATCTATAGCAACATTTAGTTATATATATTCTAACGCCTGACATTCAAACGTAGTGTTGTCTCTTTTTGACTTACGGCTTCTTGCGTGTGTAAGAGAAAACAACAGTACTTTTCTCAAAGAGAAATTTTTTTATGTGACATCATTATAATGCCAAAACGTGCCGGTCCGCCATTTATTGCGACACGCTGACAAGTACACGAAGTGTCAAAACATATCAATGAATTTAATATTTTTTAATGTTTCTGTGATTTTGTGCTGGATATTGGAACTGTTTTCATAAAGGAGAAGCTAGCATAATGCCACAATAATTTCTAAGTGTAGTGTGTTAGGATGCGGCTCGAGGAAAAGCAATAATCAACGAAATCTATAATTGCAC
The DNA here is from genome assembly GCA_907165235.1 of Zeuzera pyrina. Classification (NCBI taxonomy): domain Eukaryota; kingdom Metazoa; phylum Arthropoda; class Insecta; order Lepidoptera; family Cossidae; genus Zeuzera; species Zeuzera pyrina. Next base: position 12,981,241 of record OU015630.1, read on the forward strand.
TGATACATAACAGAAATTCATTAATTTAGTCTGATGTATATATTTCCATCGTAATTACTGTGTTTCCTAGTTTACTGTATTATAGTCATGTATATTTTTAGTTATTAGCAGTTTTTAATCATATAATACAGTAAATTACTTCGTATCAATTTTTGTTGTTATTGCAGTTAGGGCTGTCCATGTACCTATATTAAAAAGATATCGATAAATACAGGTATCATGTTTATATGTCGTAATTATCTCGTTTCAGATTACCATCATGTATTATTAGAGGAAAAGAGTGGCTTGACGTAATCGGAAAAGAAAACTGAAACCTCTGTAAAAATTACATACATGTATATGATATATACATACATATCTTCAAGCTGTATCCCCAACGAGGTATTATGATATATATTTATGTTATTTGCATTTCGAAGCAGCTTCTTTCAATAGAACATTAAGAAAATAATTTTACGGCATGATGCATTACCCTCGCAAAGATTATTGGGAATCAAGGACAATATTTACAGTTGTAATTACTTTTTAATTTTCTGACTATGTAAATCCTCTATTGAGAAAAAGTAACAGGAAAATATTAATTGTTTACAGAATGTGGCTGAACTTTGTTTTGATGTTTCTGAGAGAGAAAAATCTGCGCATAGTTCTAAATATCTGCTTCGGAATGATGTGAATCAAGACCACGCCGAGTTATTTTTGCGACAAATAAGAGCTTGTAGAGGTTTTACTAATAACCCAGATGTGGTACAATTTAAAGAATCTTTTCAAAAACTCAAAGAGCAGAATTAAGAGACGAAGGTGTCAGAAACTATTTTATTCTTTTCTTGACGTACAAAAAACTACAGCGACATGATGAGTACAATGACTGCTTAAATTCAAATCTCAGTATTCAAAACTTTCATCCAGAAATTATTTAATAAAAATTGTGCTATTTAGTTAGCTATATTTATTTATTTTGTAAATATGTTATTAAAAACTTAATGTACTTAATATAATTATTATTTTACCAACAATAATATTAACAAACAGTTCTAAACTTTTTCAAACCCAGTAAAAATATGTTAGATATGACTAGTCTAACATTGGTCACCCTTGTAGTGCCTAGCAATTTACTACCTTAACTTTTAAAAGATTCATTCCAAAGGCCGGTATGTTATTATACACTATAATATTACCTACTTATTTCTTCACAATGTAAAGAAATAAAATTTGTTTGTTTGTATGTACGGGGTATCCTCTGGAAGTACTTAACTGAATTTGAGAATTCTTCAACTAATAGAAGTCCACAGTGTTCTATTCCTAATTGAAATGTTATTCGAATTTGAGAATTCTTCAACTAATAGAAGTCCACAGTGTTCTATTCCTAATTGAAATGTTATTCCCAATTACTGTGTGATAAGGCCACTAATTTTTAGTAAAATTAATTATTCTAGTATTTAGTTTATCAAAGTGCTACAGTACGCCATGGCTATAGATTTAGTCGGTCCGTATGTATGTTTTTCATAGCACTTATTTTAATTTCACCATCACCTTTAGAAGAAGTAACGTTAGGCATGAAAAGAAAAGCATTAAAAGGACTGTGCTGTTCTTCGACTACGACCTATGGTCATTGATCTTTAACATTTATCAAAGCGCTTCATAAAAATACGGGTTTCTTTTAAAAAGGAATTCTATTTCTGTAATAATTATGGACGTACTATTAAGTATTACAAAAAGAGATACCTAAGTAATTTGTTTGTATGTAGGGTTCATTTAAAGGTCCATACAAAAATGATCGATGGACAGAAAGGGGCTATACTTGAAGGTGCCTGTTGCTATCGTTGCTAATAACACCTTAAAATCGCCTTAAGCGCAGATTCTAATTATCTGCCGACAGCATCGAAGTACGCTGACTGCTATTTTCAGTTTGAACAATATTTCAGTACTTTTGTATAAATCTATAACACAAAAAAAACCCTCCCTTTATCTGAAGATATCATACAAATTAATTTTTATTTCAATACTGATGCTGCAACAAAACTCATTTCAACAACTGACTTAAAACGACATCTACATAGTAGATATTTGGGACATCACTAATTGGCAGCCATTGTTTGCGACACTCGAAGTTTAGGTGGCACGATTATTTTGTACTTGTTTCATGTCCTTTAGTTTCCTTAGTCCTTGGTTTTTATGTATTATAATAAAGGGGAGAACTAATCATTTTTAGGGTCCCGTTTTAAATTTTTATAATTTAATTACATTCGATTTCGTAGTAGGCGTTCGGAACTAGAATTTCAATGATTAAAAACAGTAATGTAAAATTAATACGATGAGTACCATGACCCCGTTATAACCGTTTTAACAATGGAACTACACATTTTAAAAATCTTTTAGAAAAACAAAATTTTTGCCGTTTTAGAGTTAAGAAACTAATTTTTTAAATACGATACAATACCTAAAAAACTCGAATACTAAAAAACTCGATAAAATATTTTTAAAAAAAATAGAATCTTCAAGGATTCAAACTCATATTTCATATCGAGTGCTTCATTTTCTTTTTTATTTAAAAGCAACCATTGTACGTCTTTTTAATGTACACTAATATTATTGTAGGGACATTGTAAGTGTGTTAGAAAAGACGAATCAGCAGTTTTGTGTGGAAGCGTGATGTATGCGAGCGTCGACGGCAGTTACTGCGCACTGCCCGATCGGAACGAACGCGACCTAAATTGGGGTTCAGTTGGGACAATAAAATTGTACGGAACTTTCTAAATTTACATCTTTATTTCTGCCAGTGATTCCCAGTATAACTCATATAAATAGGAATATCCTAAATTATAAAGAGGTTAACTTTGTTTATTTGTATGTTAATGGATAAACTCAAAAACTACTAAACCGATTTCAAAAATTCTTTCACCTTAGAAGACTACATTATCAGCGAGTAACATGGGCTGTATTTTTTTTTTAATTCTACCGGTGCAAAGCCGGTGCGGGTCGCTAGATGTAAATAAAAGCGACGAAAAAAAAACATAAGTAAATATTAGAAATACATAATAGCCATGAATAAACAGTCATCTATGAAAGAAAAAATTGTACGTCTTTTTAATTGTAAATAAAAGTAACGAGAAGAAATCATAAGTAAATATTAGAAATAAATAATGTATAAAATCAACATTACTTTGTAGTACTATTTTGAAAATGTGATTATCCGGGTAATTACGATTCGAAACTAAATGAACAATACTTATTAAAAATCATGTAAAAGTACGGAACCCTTAAAATTAATTTAGGAAGCCAAATACCAGGAGAGCATGCAATTTATCTGTGCTCTGTGGGTTGTACAATTGTGCAATTTAGCTGTTGAGAGGCCGGAATATCGAACCCTCCATAATACTATTAGGGTCCCGTTTTCAAAATAATTTTAATGCGAAATGAATTTATGAATTTTAAAACAGTAAAGTAAGGGATATGTAAAAAAGAAGATAATTGCTTTGTATTATTGATTACTTTCGAAAATCAATGAAGGAAAGTTTTAAGTCACTACATAAATAGATAAACCACCTACACCAAAAACGGTAGGTATATTTCTAAGTAATTCAAAATTAGAGGAGAGGTTCAAAGTGTCGTACTTTGTCTTTTACGCACAACCTCGCCTGTCGAAAAATGGCTGTGTTTGCTGCGTTTGGTAGGTATTCACTACTCTACTCACATTCAAGAAAACAACTACAACAATTGTATTTCTATCGTAAGCTAATAAGATACGATAAATATTTTAACCGAAATGAAATGAAAACTATTGTCTTCCGAAATTCGATATTGATGCGTTTGATTGATATGAAAGTGAAATTTAAAAATGTCACAAAGTATCCTGCAATGTAACTTGGATGCCTAATTGATGTTGCTGAGCAAAGAGAGTTCAATTACTTATTTGCATTGTTTATTTTGTTCTTCGTAAACTGTAAAGGTCGTTCCTGGTAAACATCTTCTGGTCTAGTGAACGAAGTTCCATATCAACTAAACCATTGTATCATATTTTAATTGTTATACGGAACCCATGTAGAAAAAATAAAAACTTTGAAAAAATAGCGCCAAATTCTACATTGCCTGGTATTTACAAAGATTAAACTACAGGAGATGGGTCTGTGTGAAACAGCTAGATAATACGCGTTCCTATGGAATAAGTGCGGTATCGTTAAAAGCCGAAGCGTAACAATCCGTACTTTAATTTTCATATTCTAAATGTAATTAAGATAATTTGCCGAAAAAACTTTAATGTTACTCCTTCCTTAAAAAGATAGCATTAAAAAAAAAAGTGTTTACACTATAAAAAAATTGCAATTATTTAAATAGCTTGTATTATTAAAACTGAGAAAATATTTAAAATTAGAGAACAAACTTTTCAAACTGTCATTCTAACAATGACATTTGCCATAAAATTTCGTTTCACACATTATTATTTACTTATTAATTTTTATTAGTCCATTAGCGTATGAGAATTAAGAACACATAAATTAAAAAAGAAAAAGTAAAAAACTAACAAATAGAAATGGATCAAAGTCAAAGTCAAATCAATTTATTTAACTAAACCCAATTACAAGGTATTTTTGAATGTCAATCTACTTTAATTCGGTTCAAAGAAAAAACCTGGACACAGATGAACCGACAAGAAACTCAGTCAGGTATCATTTTTTCAACACCATTTTACAAAAGGTTAATAAAATACAATATTTTCATTAAGCCAGTAAATGCATGTGCAGAGATCATTTTCACACTATTATTTTATCTTCAACGAAATAGTTTATTTTATAGTATAATTGTCTAATCAATGTCCGTTTCATAACTAATCTAAATATATTTTCTGTTAATCGAGTGACTTCTTGAGTCACTTTATTATAAAAACGAATGCAGTTACCCAAAAATGAAACATTTGACTTATGTAATTTAAATTTCGAAATAACTAATTTATCACGATCTCTGGTTTCCATACCATCAATATCGCCTTTCCTTATAAACAGATCTATATTTTTCCTCATATACATAATAATTTCAAATATGTATTAAGACGCCAAGATGAGTACATCGAAGTCGTTAAAACGATCTCTTTGTGATTCTTGTGCATTCATATTGTAGATGGCACGCATCGCTCTTTTTTGTAAAATAAAAATGGAGTTAATATGCATCGCTGATCCTCACAGTAAAAGGCCATAGGACATTAGGCTATGAAAATATGCAAAGTACATCAACCTAGCTGTATCCACATCTGTTAATTGCCTAACACGTCTAATAGCATATATCGCGGAACTGAGCTTACTTTATTATCTACTGTAAACCAAGAAAACTGGCAGACTTAACTAATTCTAATTGTTTCACGCCTGGATTATAGGTACATTAGAAAGGGAAAATTTAATACGTTTCGTTTTTTGTGCATTCAGTAGTAAATTATTAATGGCGAATCATCTCGAGTCATCTGTAAGGATCCTGTTCACCCAAGTAATATCTAGGCTCTTACTGTCCAGTTTAAAAAACAATGAAGTGTCATTGGCAAATAATACTATTTGGTGTAAGTCCCTGAGCATAAATGTGTTAGCAATACCGACGAATAAACATAGAGGGGAACACTGGCGCCCCGCGACGGTGTTCGCGACGTCATAGAAAAGAACGACTGACGGCTTGTTCCCCACTACAGCTCGAGATTATAGAAGTCAAAACTCGAGCACTCCGCTCACTCTATGTTACTAATTTGTGCACTCTATTGCTTTTTACCTTCACGACTGCAGCACGAAGTGTTCGAATACAAATTAATTAATTATTAATTGACATTAAATATGAATATTAATCGATTATTCGATAATTTAAGTAAAGTTTGGGGTGTTCCATTGCTATAAGTATCTAACTTACTATTTAATTTTATCGTAGCTAACAAATGGGAGATCATTAATGCAGACTAGAAACAGGAGAGGTCTCAAAATGGATACATGGGGAACGCCCATTTTTAATTTCGAACCAACAGAAAAAACCCTATGACACACACTTTTTGCTCCTGGCCAGACAAATACAAGATCACGAGATTGAGAGCGTATTATTTAAGATTGAAAATTAAAGTTTCGTGACAAACACAATCAAAATCCTTGGAAAGATCACAAAAAACACCAATGGCATCCTGGGATCCCTCCCAAGCCTGAAGTAGAGTCTTGATCAAGCTTGCTCCCGCATGAGTTGTTGACCGCCCTCTCGTGAACCCGTACTGTTGACCGTGAAACACCCCGTAAATGTTAAAATGTGCATGCATTTGATTAACTATTATTTTTTCGAATATTTTACTCAATGCTGGTAATATTGACACCGGGCGATACTTTGTTGGATTTAACATACAACCTGCTTTAACTAATGGAATAATTTTACTGTTTCATTAAATTGGGAAATACAAGGGGTATTTCTCAATTTAAAACCATTCATTTTAAAGATTGTGAGTTGTAGATAGAATTACTAATTCTATAGCTGCAATATACCTTTTATAACTACTAACATATTAAGAACTAACATTTTACTTATTAATGGTACTTAACATTTGTTTGTTACTTTTGGGTTCTTTTATTTAGATTTTTAATGTTATTCTAATAAAGGATATTTCTTCTTTTTTTATATGAGGGTTATCTGGCACCCCTTTAACAAATTTTGATATTGTTACTCCAGGACGTGCAAACAAATTGTCTCGCGAACCTGGTAAGTTTACATTTTCATTTAGTCAGAATTTGAAGCTTTTACTTGATAGATACGGTAGAGGCAAAAAAAAAAATTGTGCCAAAACATTACAGCAAAATGGAATGAGGCACAAAAATGTTTTTTATATAATTTATTAATACTGATGGCAGTAATTTTAAACTGTTAATTTATAGGTATAACTACGGTCCAAAAAAACTACACAGGAACTAGGGATAAAAAAAAATTGTGTATATAGTTCTGCACTGGCACAAAATGATTGCGACTATTAACACTGTTTGTACAAACATTTTAAATCCATTTTAGTTTGTTACTCCATAGGTTGACATTATAACTATGATCTCTTGCTCCGTAAGTGCAATTTAGATTCACGTGAGTTTTCAGTATCTAGTTTACACTATGAACTGAAACAGACTGACTATGCAATGAAGTTATTTATTGTAACTGCACTTCAGTAAAAAAATGTTTTCTTTTTCGTTTCCATATGCATTTCAAATCTCATCAGTGATACGTATTCTAATTATTTTCGTCTTTTTTTAACATATTTATATTAAAGCAAGTGTGATGAAAATATTTTCATTTTTTCATATATTGTTTCCTAATGTAAAATGTGGTAATTACAAACAAATACCTCATCAAAAACTATTGTAGTATTGTCTTTACACTGCATAGAAGAATAAGTGTTGCCAAACTGTGCAGCCATAATGCGTTGAGATGTAATAATTGGTGATAATAACTGAGACACATTAATATTTTCTGTAAAATTCTCTTCGTCATTCTGAAATATAATTAATAAAAGTACAATTAATAAACAAAAATATGTATATTCTATAAATAGTATAAATATTGAAACTATACCCATACAATTTAAAAAGTATGGCCATGCAGTGCATATGCGGTGACGGCGGTTGGCGGTAATTTTACTTGCCTAGCACCCATACCTATTAATTTCTTACTTAAAATTAAGCTTTCTATTGATTTGTATGTGTATATTTATTAATACAAATAAGTAAAATGTAAAAATTTATACATTTTGTATGTAAAATATATGTATTAGGGACTAGTATTGTATAATATGTTATTAATATTGTAATTTACAAAAAAAAATTAAATTTTGCTACTAACTTGTATTATTTTTTTGTTAGATTTATTACTAAATTCGAAAACCTTTTCTTTCAATAAAACAAATTGTTATTAAGACTGAAATTAAAATTTAAGAAAATTTAAGTGTCAATATATCATTGCATTATTAAACAGAACTTAATCTAGAATGTGAATAATTTCATGTATATTTTTCAAAAAAGCAGAGAAGTTCATCTTCACTTTTAATATACTGGCAAGTCATTTCATATTTATAACAAGCATTTCTGCCATTCTCATATAAAAAGTGGTATTATACATCTCTGAGCTAAAATTAGTCTTCTTTTTACTAATACCCTACCACTCTCCAGTTACTGAAGTTTTAAGCTTCTCAAAGCTTACTGTAGGCTTCAGTTAAGTTAAAAATAACTTTATAGAGAAATGTGATAACTTCAGTTGCACATATTTATTCAAAGTATCAAATTCTTCACACTCGTACGGAACTTTACTGGTAATAAACTATCACTTTTGAACCTTAAAACTCACAAAAATGAAAAAAAATATAAATAAAATATCAACTTCACTTCTCCCGTTTCCACCGCACAGAGAACAGTGTATGTGAATGAGTGAAATAAATAACTTATTATTAATTTCACATTTACCCATGAAAACATATTCACTTTGAAAGAAATATAAAACAAACCAAGATAAATCTGACAGTCTTTAAGCTATAACTCAGTTTTATTTTATTGTAAGTTAAGCCCAGCTTCGGTACTAGACTACCAGGCCTAAATAACAATAAAACATTTAAATATAAAGTATGCAAAGTAACATTTTCCTACGTAATTATAAAAGCTTTAAAATTACTTCACTTTCAAGACATGAGCAGATGTTAATAACATATCTATTACATTATTACATTTTGTAAATGCGTAATTGTCGAATATGTATAATATGTATCTAGCAAATAATTTATTTTTACCTGTACGCTGAACGTTTTAATATGGTTTATGAAAAATTCATCCCATTTGGAAAAAAGCAAATCATTGACATTATCGAAAATTAAAATGGCTTTCATTTTTTGGAAAACAGAAAATACAATGACTTTTATTACATAAAAATTAATTTTTCTTCAATAACGATAAACTGAAAAATGGGAAAAATTAACTGACAGATGACAGCACAAAATTTTTTTTCATTTATTTATTATTCTTAAGGCATTGGTAACAAGACTATCAGCCTAATGACGTATTTTTTGGAGAAATATTAACTGTCTCTAACACTCCTCTAGTAAAGTGATAGCAGGCTTTACTGAAGTTAAAAAGGACTTCTTGGAAGAGCGCGAAAACTTCAGCTACACATGTTTATTTAGATCCCCTCCATTCTTCTCACTTAGACAGAACTTTAAAACACAATATACTATCGCTGTTAATGTGACAAAGTTCTATGCTTGTGTGGTTCATTGTGCGCATTGAAATTAAGAAATAATGTCGTAAGTATATATTTTGTTACAATTTGCATATAACCAAATGATCGTGTTGAATTGTGCTTTCTATTACTATAAATATTTTAACAAAAGGTTAAGTTTTAATTCGAAAAGAAATCGTAAAATATGCAATGGAAATATTTTCAACGAACGCGTTATTGCAAATGGCGACTGATAAATAAAATTATTTTTGAGTTCCAAATCTAATTGAAACGAACGCCTTTTTTCATTCGTAATACTAATATGAAATGCCTGTTGTGTTAAACATTATCCATTATTGTTATATTGCACTGAGCAATGAAGAAAAAATTTTAAAGTTCAATGTATTTTACGCGTCGTAAGTGAAAAAAAGTGTATGAACTTATTCTTTATCTCGTTTGTTCTATACTTTGAATACATGTGTTGTTCAGGATATATGCATCAAATTTATCGTTATGAATCGTGGTTTCCGCTTGTATATAAATTGCAGCACTTCAGGTAATATTTAGAAAGTAGCATATTGTTTACAACAAAGAACAAAGAACGGCAACCGCCATTGCAAATGTCGTTCAATACGTAATATTTCTACTCAATTATTTCGAAATATTGTTATAACTAATTAGTTTAATCATTTCTACATCTATTACAAAGCATTTTTGTAACATTTATTTGCTTGGAATTGATAATCACATCGTTTTCGAAATTCTAACAAAATCGGCCATTTTGTGGTTAGGAAATTAGGCTCGCGATACATGACCGATTTTATGGTACGGGGAAAATTCCTAATATTAGAACAAACAAAATACAGTATTTTTTTTTAATTATTTTTAGCGATAACTTGGAAAATATTGATGGCCGGGGCCGTGGACGTGGTCCTTGTGGACGAGGACGAGGGCGCGGACGTGGACGGAGCTCAAGTGGCTCATTATCCCATCAGCCGTAAGTACTTCGTTTTCATATGTAATTGTTCATGCTTCAGAATGTATATACAATTCCCCTTTTTCGAATTGTATCATTTGCCTTGCACGCTTTTCACATAATATGATGTATGCACGCTATATCCTAATAGGGGTGTATAGTAAGTAGTAAAAAAGTGTTTATTTTGATTTTTGGGCTTCTACTTCGATGCTTGTGAGACCTGTCTTGCCTGGTGCCAGTGAGCGTAAGCGCAGGCGACGAGCTTTGAAAGTATTTGTTATATATCTGTCTAAGAGTAACATGCCTAGTACTTAGTGATCTGTTCTATATTGGTTTATGCTACTTCGTTTTCAGAGAACATTCTCCTGTGAGGCCATTGATAGAAGTAATTTCAATTTTAGGGTGGCTTGCACCGACTATTTAAACTCTATTTAAGATCTCGATTTGAAATCTCGCTTCCACCAACGATATAATAGTTGATGCAAGCGAGATGTCAAATCCTTAAATCGAGCTTAAATAGTTGGCGTAAGTCACCCTTAGTATTAGTGTGTAAGCAAATTTAACAAATAGTGTTTTTTTCATGTTACAGATGCTGCAGTTTCACATGCAGAGTCGGAACCCCGAGGTCGACCTGTCTCAGGTTGGACTGAGCCACACCATATCACTTGCCTCGCCGCCCGTCGCGCCGCGCATCACCACATTTAAATGATCATATTATTATTACATTTTAGTTGATTATACATATTCAATTGTTTTTACCACCGTGATCACTATCTCCATTTTTGTTGATTGTATTCAGTTATTTTTACCATTGTAGTCACTACCTACATATTTGTTGACCGTATTCAGCTATTTTTGAGCCAGAATGTTAGCTGAAGGAATTTACCTACTTCGTGATCACTATGAACATTTTTGTTGATTGTATTCATTAATTTTTCCCACTTCGTGTACACTATTGCATTTTTTGTTGATTGTATTCAGCTATTTTTAAGCCAGTGTTAGCTTAAAGAAATTACCTAATATATTATCGTTACCTACATTTTTGGTGACTGTATTCAGATATTTTTAAGCCAGAGTGTTAGCTGAAAGAAATTACCTAACATGTTATAGCTACGTACATTTTTGGTGAGTGTATTCAGATATTTTTAAGCCAGAGTGTTAGCTGAAGGAAATTACCTATTTCGTGATCACTACGTACATTTTTGTTGATTGTATTCAGTAATTTTTGTCACTTGTGTACACTACTTTTATTTTGGTGAATGTATTCAGGTATTTTTAAGCCAGTGTTAGCTGAAGGAAATTACCTACATCGTGATCACTACGTATATTTTTTTTGGTTATGTTTAAGTATTTTTGACTATCCCGTAAGAAAAATATATATATAGTTTTAAGATATGTCTAAAAAAATAATAAATATTAGTGTATCTAAAGATAAATAATAAATACGTATTATCATGAAAATAGTTTTATTTTAAATTTATTTTAAGATATGTCTAAAACAATAATGAATGTTAGTGTATCTAATAATACTAAATGCGTATTATCATGAAAATGGTTTTATTTCAAATTTATTACAATAAATTATTAGTATCGTACAAACCTCGTTAACAAAACTGACAGCGTAAAAAAGCCTTATTTGGTCGGCCATCTTGTGCACATTTCGTGACGCGCGAGGCGCGCGAACGTTCAAACTCGCTTCAAGCGACACTTGTCGCTTGCAGGAAATTTGTCCGCTACAGTGTATTATGTTTTGCGTTCTACTCTTCATGTTACACAGGTTTCACATATACTTTTGGTATCACTAAAAAGCTAAGAGAGTCTATTTTATAATGGAGTGAATTACATTTATATACTTCTATTGTTATTTCTAGAGAAATCAACGTAAAACTAAAAAAAAAACAAAAAAATAATTTCGTGTTTTAAGTTCAACCTGCTGGTAAACATTAGTTTCTCAGTTCGAAGTATTTAAATTTACTCCTTATACATCTAGCTTTACATCAGTAGTTCTCTCTTTGTGATAGGTATAGTAATTATAGAAATATAGGCGTTTCTTTGTTGCGTGGTCGAGCGTCTGGAATTGGAGAGCGGGCTTCGCGAGCGTCGCGAGCAGTAGCATAAACAGTAGCGGGGTAATCGACCAACTGAGTGGTTAAGGGGTAGACCGTACGGAGGTCTGGCGCTCATGTGGATTAAGGATAAGTTTCCCAGCGTCAGTGGTATCGACTGTCTGTGTCAGAACAAGTGCGATTAGGATTGACGTGGGAGTGGGTATGATTTTGGTCGTTAACGTTTATATGCCTACTGATGAACCGGGCAATCTCTAAGAGTTTACTAGTTGCTTAGCTGGTGTAAGTGCCATTATAGATGAGAGCGATGTGCAGACCGTATACATAGTGAGGGACTCAATGCGCACCCGGGTGTTCCGTTCAGTCGTGAGTTGGTGAGTTTTTGTGGGGAACATGAATGGTATTGTGTGGATATTGACAGATTAGGGAATAATGTGGAAAATTTCACTTTCATTAGTGATGCCAACGGTTTGCGCAGGTGGCTCGATCATTGCGTTGCAACTAAGGCAGCGCGGGACACGATTAAAACAATTGAAATTATTATCGACGTGTCGTGGTCGGACCACTTTTCATTGAGAGTGGTGTACGCCATTGATAGTGTCGTTACCAATGGTAATAGTTTACGTAACGCAATTCTGTGGGGAACAAGAAATTGCAAACAATTTGAAGAAAATTTTAAATTGGTAATTCTTATTTAGCAAAATTAAATGACAACTTTAGTTATAACTATTGTGATAAAAACTGATATTTCCGTAGATAAAGTTTCGAGGTGTACGAATATACATTTACATCATAAATTGATACGTGATTTGTATGAAGATATTGTGTCAGTCATGCAATCCGGCGCGAGTTCTACTTCCGGTTCGCGTACCGTTAGAAATAAAAGGCTTCATAAAGTAACGGACTGCAATTATCACGTGAAAGAGTATCAATTATATAGGTTGTATTTTAATGTTTGGGTGATTGCTGGTAAACTTAAAGATGATAACTTATATAATAATATGCGTCATAGTAGATTTACTTTTACAAAGAAATTGAAATGGTGTCAAAACGATGAGGAACAAATAAAATTCAATATATTAGCATTACACAGAGAAAGAAACAATTTCGGAATCAAACAAAAAAATTTAGTTACAAACATAGAGGAAGAGCCAGTGACCAATTTTCAGTTGTCATTTCAAAAGTCTTGAAAATTTACTGACTCAATGTTTAATATCTGCTAGATAATAGAAACTACTTCTGGCAGCCCCCAATGGCCGGGGTAAATTACCCTAAAATTTTAAAGAGGGTAGGAAATAAGAATTATTTTAGATAAATTATCTGTCATTAAATTTATGCAGATTATTTTTTAAAGTATACTGAATGTATAAAAAATTCGCCAGAACATTTTCGTCCCTCCTAATTGTTGACAGAACGCTATAAATATTTAAAGAAAATAGGTTGAGTTTTGTTATTTCATTAGTCTTCAAATTTTAACACAATGCAGAAAATATGTATAGAAAATATATTATTGCATGCCAGAAATAAATTTCATCACTTACTATATGCCAGAGGGAAAAACGTTCCCGTGCGAGTGCGAGCGAGACAGCTAAATTCATATCTATGTTTTGATAAAAAGAGAGCGCAAATGGACAGTAAAGTATATACAAGTATAAATATAAAAAATTCAGTGAATTTTTTACATCAGAAAAAGGTATTTATGTACAATATGAATAATTACCATTTTTCATTTAAATGCAACGTTGCTGCACTTACTATTTTGTAAAACTGTTTTAACTAAAATTGACTTGCAATCGGTCTATGAATCATTGGTACTTACAACACTTTTTAAAGTCTAAAGTACGTTATAGCTACAAACACAGACAAACTACCTTAGAGACCTGAAATGTTTACGAATTTCTAAGCAAACTATTCTGTCTAGGTTAGAGTGAATTATGATATTCTCTGGAGGAAGTTTCGCGGCTTCGGAGTCAATGAGATAGCGAATCTGATGGAGTTCTGGTACGAAATCAAATGTTAGGTGGGGCGAGGCGACGTCTAATTGTTATAAATTAGAATGTGGCGTTCGTCAAGGAGGGCTTACATCTCCGGACCTCTTCAATCTATACATTAACGATCTCATAGGGGGACTGAGAGGTACACGTGTCATGTTAACAGTATCTGTCACGCGGATGATATGGTGCTTCTTAGCCCTTCTCTGAAAGGGATTAGGAAGTTGCTCTCAGTCTGTGAGGACTATATTAGGTCTCATCGACTAGAATCAACGTAAAAAAACAGAAATGTTAATGTTTAGGTCCGGATAATGTACCGACTGTGTGCTTGTAGGTTCTGCATTTCGGGTTGTACAGCAATTTAAATACTTGGGACATGTATTGACGGAGTACCTAAGGGACGATCCTGATATTGAGAGAGAGGAAGACGCTCGCCGTGTACTGTAACATGCTGGCGCGTAGATTTGGCAAGTGTAATAGCAATGTAAAATTAACTTTATTTAATGCGTACTGTCAGAGGATTTACACTTGCTAACTCTGGATAGCATGTCGTAGAAGATCATTCGTAACCTTATCGGATTACCGATATTCTGCAGCGCTTCTGTCATGTTTGTGGAAAAACGGGTGCAAGACTTTTATGGTGTGGTCAGGGCACGCGTAGCACCCTTTTAGGAGAGGCTGCGTTGTTCGAATAATGCTATACTCAGAGTCGTCTATGGAGACATGTCAAGCCCAATATATACACATTGGCTTACTGTACATGGGGACGGGAGCCGGAAACGGGTGATATAAATGACAGTTTCGAATTACAAATTATTGTGTTAACCTTTAGATTATTATTATTATTGTCTTTATTTTATTTCATTGCATTTTAATGTTTTGTATTAATATGAGAACATAACACAATATTATGTATTAATATGGCTGCATAACCTGAAAATAAATGATTATTATTATTATTATTGTTGTTATTGTCTATCGTCACCAAGAGATGGCGCTAGACAATAACAACACATTCCCGTCAGCGCCGGTTTAGTTTATATTTTTCTTTATATGTGGATAATTTAGTGTGTGAATCGAGTTGTTATGGAGAACTAAAAAGAGTCGATCGCTTTGTGATAAGAAAAAGGGAAAGTTTTTGCAATATTGGTTGTAACATTCAATTATCTTTTTTGTTTTGAAGCTAAAAGAAATTCTGCCATGTTGTGTTATGTTATGTTGTGTTCGCCGATTGGAATTGGTATTTGATTGTTTTGCATTATATGTTACCATACAATTATTGAAGTGGTAGGCAGAAGTTAGGAAGGTGATAAGCGGATCTGTCTTCCGTTTTGTGGCTTTACGGCGCCAGAAGCTAACTCGGATTTCCACCACCTTTAAGACTAACGGACATTAAAGGTATTTAACCTCTCTTATTTGTACAATCTTGTTTATTAGCGCCGCGTATTTTACGCAACATAATAATATAATAAATTAACAATTTATTAAAAAAAAATATATAATAATTTATGATAATGGTAATAATCATAATTATAACAACAAATATATATTATTATATATTTTAGGAAACAAAAAAGGTACAAAGTTTATAGTTACTTTTTAGGGGATTCTTAGGGGTATATCAACTGTGGTTGGGGGGAAAGATTTTTTGGAGTTAGTAACCCTGCTATGTTATGCCAGTTTAATGTTTACGGACTATTTACTGTATACTATTTACAGTATTTTATAGTCAGTACTTCGCTTTCACCACCGTTATTTAAAATGAGCTATAGCAAACAGGCTATTGTAAGTTACTTTTAATACTGAAAATTAAATCAAAAAAGTTGTATTGCATTCGTTGAAATTTTATTTGTTTTCTTTCAGAGCAAGTTAAAATCTTTATGTTTTGTGACATTTGGAGGGTCAGTTGCTTACCAATATATTTATTTAAAAAAAGATTTTAATAGTTATTATGACAATGTTTTGCGACCTATAATTCAATATCTTGATCCCGAATGGGCACACAAGGTTGGAGTATTTGCCGTTAAGTATGGTGTATTTCCTCCTGAAAGCTATATTGATCCCAATATTTTGGTAAGAAGCAACGCACACACCCCTCATAGTGGATACCTACTTATTATTGTTTCAGTGTGAATATTTATAATAATTTGATCGTGTTTTAGAGAACAAAATTCCTTGGCTATGATTTAAGCAACCCAGTAGGGATTGCTGCAGGTTTTGACAAACATGGTGATGCAGTTATGGGGCTAAGAAACATGGGATTTTCGATTGTTGAAATTGGTTCTGTGACCCCTGAAGCTCAACCAGGAAATTCTAAGCCTAGAGTTTTCAGATTACCTGAAGACAAAGCTGTCATAAATAGATATGGCTTCAACAGTATTGGTCATAATGCAGTTTACAGAAACTTAGATAGTATAAACAAAGTTCTTTTAGGCAGAGGTGTTTTGGGTATAAATTTAGGAAAAAATAAATTTTCTAATGATGCTGTCCAGGATTACATTCAAGGAATAAATAAATTTTCAGATGTAGCTGATTATTTTGTCATAAATGTTAGCAGGTAAATTCTGTACACTTAAACTATTCTTGATAAGGATGTAGGATTAAGATATGTTATACTCAATTTCCTTCCTATAGAAGGAAACTGAAAAATTCATATGCTTCACATGTTGACTGCCATGAAAATTTTCATGATTTAATCATGTTATATTATTAAAAACTTTTCCAACAAGCACATTTTTCTAAAATAAAACTTATAAAATTTACAGAAACATTCGGCGATACGTTGATTGGAGAAGAAATAAAACCAGTTTCAAAAACAACACAAAACATAATTTATTTCCTTAAATAAACTTTTTCTGTTTTAATAAACTGTATAATATATTTTCTGTACAGTGCCATCTATTCATATTTACACTGTTATGCTTCAAGTTTCCTTGTAGCTGTACAAATATGGCAGGTAATGAAGGGATGAGATAACTCATAGTAGGCATTCTGGGCAAGTAAGCAACCTACAAGATATCTCGTAGTTGGCAGTCAATGTGTTAAGTAATTTTGTAGCTTTGAAATTAAAAAGCTTGTCTTTTACTTAATTTTAGGATTATGTCTTTAGGTACTATGAGATAATTATATTATTGATATTGAATACAACAATGAAATTTTTTTGTCTTGTGCAGCAGTGAATTTTATTGTCTACATACTTCCGATGTCGCAAAAAAAAAATATTGTTTTTCAGCAATTGTGTTAAATGTTTAAAAACGGTAATTTTCAGCCCAAACACACCTGGTTTGAGATCATTACAAAATAAAGAAGAATTACTGAAACTTTTAACTGAAATAAATAAAGCAAGAAATTCCACTGAAGCGTCCAGAAAACCTTTGTTACTAAAGCTTGCACCAGATCTCAACCCTGAAGAGAAAAAAGATATTGTATCTGTTATCAGTAAAAAAGAATGTCAGGTTGATGGCCTTATAATTTCAAATACTACTGTAGACAGACCTCATTTATTAAACCAACAATTTTCTAAAGAGTCTGGAGGCCTTAGTGGAAAGCCACTCACGAATAAATCTACAGAAATGATTAAAGAAATCTATAAATTAACTAAAGGTTTGTAATTTCTTTAATTCCAAAGGATATCTACTTCCAAAGCCAATACACTGTATACTGCATGAACTGACTGCCAAACAATAAATTCTGTTCATATTTGACATATTTATAATATGTACTCTTACTAAAAACATATCCTTCACATTCTAGGTAAAATACCTATAATTGGTGTTGGAGGAATATTTAGTGGAAAAGATGCTTATGAAAAAATTTTAGCTGGTGCAAATGTTGTGCAAATATACACTGCACTTATTTATTATGGACCTCCAGTAATCACAAAGATTAAAACTGAATTAGCTGAACTATTGCAGAGGGATGGCTATAGTAGTGTAAATGAAGCTATTGGTAAAGGAGTGAAATGATGTAATATTATGTTGTTTTATTTAATATTGTTTATACAGTTTGTTTAAATATTCTAAAAACAAGTATTTTTATAATTTGTTCATCATCTTCATCCACATCACGTGTCTTCATATAATTTATAATTTTATCCTTCAGCTTGTCACATCCTTCAGCTAATACTTCACAGATTACATTTATGAAGCTTCTTTCTTCAAAACTTCTGTTTCTCCTGAAAAATGCAACAGGGAGTAACATATAAAATATAGTTAAATAACTTCTTAATAATTAAATTTCAATAAACACTGTTCTTACACACTGATTAAATAAAAGCATACCATGTAGGTACCTGTAATTTTACAATTTTTCAATTGTGATTGTAGATACTCTTTGCATTTATCTAAGTTTTCAACACTCTTTAGATTAAATAATACAAGAGTATCGAGTTTTTCTAGTGCTTTTAACTCTTTGATCCCAGCATCTGTGACATCATGACATTTCGAAACTTGAACATAAGTCAAAGTTTCTTTTCCATATGATAGTCCTTTCATTGCTCTATTCTCAATATATAAATCATTATGAAGAACTATTTTTTTCAACATTGTGCATCCAGCTAAAAAGATTAATTGTAATTATTTTTTATAAGTAAAGGTGCATATTTAAAAAAGTGGTAATACAAAAGAGGTAGATAGGTTTCATTAGTACTAATCACGAAGTAAAAATAATCCAAGTAAAATATTGTCCTGGATACAACGTTACAAAGTAAGACAAATATATATTGCACTGCATCGCTATGCAATGTAAAACATAATTGCATTTCAAACTAACAAATCATATAGCTCTATAAATCATTGTGATTGGTCAATTTAAATTTCTTACTACATTTTAAGCGAATCCATGACTAATTCATAGAATATTAGTAATTAATGCCACAAAACAGACATTAAAAAAAAATATGATTGATATCTAATGGGATTATGCAGTAAAAAATGATATTTGCTTTTTTCGAATTTCGTTTTTCATGTATCATGTACATGAGAACAGATTCATTTAAAAAGATCGCCATTTTTTAATTATAAATTTGAAAATGAAACTACTGTCATATAAAATTATTATTTCTTAATATGCATTTACTATGAAAGAAAAATGTAGCAATTATTATTTCTAATTACCTTCAAATAAATTTAATTCATTTCTTTTGCCTTTTTGATATTTTTTTCCATTTTGGGTTATTTTTATGTACAGAATGAAGTCAGACATTGAATTGTCTTTTTATATTATTGCTTTTAATAAATGTAAACGATGATTAAAACTGGGTGGCTGTGTCGTTACATGATCGTGTATATTGTAAAAAACGTATAGATTATTCAAAATTTTAGAATTTTGAATGTGCAATAGGCATTATATGACGTTAGTTCTGTCACAGTAATTTTCATATTCTTTAACCAAGTCCGGTTTGGCTAATTAGCAAAGTTTTCGAGTGCCATTTTTCGAGTACATGTATCTACCTCTTTTGTATTATAACATTATTGTAAAATAAGTACATAGATGCGAAAAACCGTAATGTGATATAGAAGAATCAGTGCCATCAATTTCTAATAATTTGGGCACATTTTGATCTTCAGGTGGTAATGAATTGTAATCAGACGAAGCCTTTCCATCAGCCCATACCACTTTTCCACCATTTCTTAGCACCCACTCTGCACAGGCTCTATCTGGACCTACTAGTTTAATTCGGTCAGGATCTGGGTTATTGAACATCCTGTTCACATATTCCCAAAATGAACGAACTTGAGTATTTCTGTGTTTAAGTATGTTATTTTTGATGTTCTGAAAATAATATTTATATATTAAGTAAATACATAAACACACTTGATGTAACTACATAGATTATATTACTTATATTTTTAAGGCTTTTATAACAATTCAAAGTTCTTTCCATTATTTACTATTTAAAACTTACTTGTTTGAGTAAAGTTAGCATTTTGAACCTGTTTACAGAAACGAAGTGGTTATTTAGTCAATGATCTGATTTACAGAAATAGCATTTCGAGAATAGCATAATAATAGTTCACAGACTAACGAGAAGATACTACTACATGACTACGCAGTAAGCACCAACCATTGGCACCAACGTATAAAATTTAGTGATTACCACAGTGATTACTTAGTGGTCTTAGTGCAACGCACAATACTACTTATCAGTAGGGATACGGAAAAGGAATCGATTCTTTGTATCTGTACCTCTCTATATTGTCCGTACTATCACAGTTCTACTTACATCCAAGGAATAAATTAATTAATGCTTGAAATCACATACATTTATACATAGTTTATAGATTTGTGAATCTAGGTACGAGTGTTAATATTCTTATATAACTGCAATTATTGCTGTTATAAAAATATTACATTTTTGAACTTTTAATTTTTATGACATCTGTTGAAGAATCTCCAACTAAAAGTTTACCGCTGCAGAAATTTCCTCGTTTTAGATGACTAAGGATAAATATATTAGCATTAGTGCGACTGTGTAACTTTAGTAAAGAGAAAACAGGAATTATAAATTGTTTTGGTTATTTAAGCGCAAAAAAAAATTAAACTTCGATATTCGAAAATTGGTACTTAAAAAATTTATTAAAATAGTTAAAAATAAATCTTATCTAATGATTATGTACTGATTATTTCCTAATCCCATTAAAATTAGTCCGAAATTATGTAAGTGATTGGTTATGTGCAGGCAGGCTTTTATGGCTGTATGTCAGTTTCCCTTTGCTAGATTGTTTTAAAAGAAAAGAATGTCATTTGACTTCAGAAATGTCAAATGCTACAGCGAGAATTTTTGTTCGAGAGTCGATTATCTAATAAATAGAGATACGCTATCGCTACGAAAGTATCGATATTATATTTAGTACTAGTATCGTTGAAATGTATCATGTCATGCAAACTTTGATCACAAATAAAAAACTAGATACTACTAGTGTACTAGATGACTACTGACTGAATTTATTATATCACAGGCAATTTATATCTTCTCCCTACTACCATTATACCATGTGGGGACAACGATAGTTAACAAATGACATACAAGAGAATCATCAATATAAATGAATAAAGGTCGCGTTATTTGGTGTATCTTCGAAACTAAAGCTTCAAAATCAATGAAATTTCAATGGGACCAATCTGGAAGTGTATCCTTTCATACAAAAAAAGAATTTTCTAAATCGGTTCATAAATGACGGAGTTATGAGGTAACAAACATAAAAAAAAAAGTAACCGAATTTGAGAACCGCCTATTTTGGAAGTCGGTTGAAAATCTATGCGAACAATATAATCTAAGAAAATATTATTTTCGTGGACGTTGTCGGTGTTTTGATAGTAATTATTTCAAGAATATGTAGCAAGTAACAACGTTGGATTCATTTGGAAACCGCCGTGACCTGCACGTCATGCAGTTTTTGAAATTTATTTTTAGGTAAGTATTTATCTGTTACGTTACGTTACGTTTATATTCTTGTTAAACTTGAGTGAAATAAATTACTTTTATTAAACCGCCTCCATTATATATCTGATTATTAAATCTGAATAAAACTTAAATGAAGCTTGAATACTATAATTTAATAATAAAATCTAGAAGTATTGGATACCTTAAGGTATCGATACTTCTCTTTCGACGCTTTGCATGCTTCGATCACAAATAAAGAACTAGATTCACAAACTCCTATAAAATTTAAACAAATTATTGTCCGAATTGACGTATATATTTTTAATATCGTAAAGTATTATCGGTAATATTGTTTTAATCTAAAGTAGAAAAAGTACTTTGTACTTGCCTAAAAAGACGAAACACAAACTCGCTACATCAGTAGCCACATGTATTAACTCGGTTATAGGGAGTATAACTAAGAACTTAGTTAGGGACGAAGCAAATTTTAGTAGTTATACTAATATTACTGCTGATAATAATTATTTAAATTAAATAATCAGACAACGGAGAAACTTCATAATAATTTCATTACGTTTGTACATCAAAATATCAATAGTTTCTCTGGCAAAATTTTTGGTGTTGAATTATTAATTGAAAAATATAATATAGACATCTTGTGCTTCACCGAGACATGGTTGAAAGCAGATAAAATGTCTTTTAATATAAATAATGTTAATGTGGCCAGTGTGTTCAATAGAACGTCGACAGATGGCGGTAGCATGATTTTATGTAGAAATTATCTTAAAGTCAAGAACCGCAAAGACATAGTTGCTCATTCTATTGAACGTATATGTGAAATGTCATGTGCAGAGACGGATCAGCACATTTTTTTATTTGTTTACCGACCTCCTTCGTCCGATTTTTGCCAATATGTAATTTCTGTAGAGGAGAGTCTCACAAGACTTAGCAAATGTAAGAAGTCAATAATAGCGTGTGGTGATTTCAATGACATACTGAATAATTCGAGGGAAAGAGATATGCTCATTTCGCTCTTTCTCTCATTTAATTTAGTGCAGATTTTTAATGAACCGACCAGGGTCACATACCATTTCGCGACATGTATAGATAATATTTTTATGAGAAAGTGTGAAACTATGGAAAGTATTGTTGTTGCTGGTATCCGCTCTGATCATAAAGCGCAGTTAATTAAAATAGAGGACATGAAACATAAATCAGAACAAATATTTGGATTGGGCCATTAGGAGAGAGTAGGCTAAAAAACTTTACACATGATGTAGCAAAATTTGCAAACACTGCTTCTTTGGTAGATGATCCAAATATCATGTATGAATTATTAGTCAATAACTTATCTGAAATATTTAATAAGAACTGTCCAAAAAAAAAGAAAGTAGTTATTAATAACAAGTTACGTTTCGCGAATTGGGCGACGAAGGGCATAAGAAAAAGTAGGGACAGGCTTTATGAGTTATATGATGAGAAATCTTACACGGGGGATGAAAGTTTGCATAACTATGTCCACACATACTCAAAAATATTTAAGAGGGTATCAATACACGCAAAAGCAATCTATATTGCGAATAAAATCAGAAAATCAGATAACGCAGTAAAAGCTACATGGAATACCATTAATAAAGAAGTTGGGGGTAAACAAAATAAAAAAAACGAAAATATTTCCATAAAAATTGATAATAAAATTGTTACAAATAAAATTGAGGTTGCTAATGCTTTTGAAAATTATTTTTTAAATGTACCCATAGAAATTACTAGTGGTCTAGGATCGTCTTCGCCTACAGCAGAGACGTTTTTGAGCAAAAATATTGGAAATGGTTTCCTAGTTTTCAATTTAAGTACACATCTGCACATGAAATAGAAAGGACGTTCAGGCAATTAAATAAAAAGAAAAGTGAGAATTTATGGGGACTATCAATTAATATAATAACTAATGTAATACCTATATTATCGCCCATCTTGGTAGATATATATTTAATAAATGTGTTGATCAAGGCGTATTTCCCAGTTTAATGAAACACAGTAAAATTATTCCACTATTTAAATCGGGCTGTATGTTAAATCCAGCCAATTATCGCCCGGTGTCAATATTGCCAGCGTTGAGTAAAATATTCGAAAAAATAATACTCAAACAAATGCTGGCACATTTTAACATTCACGGGGTATTTCATGGTCAACAATACGGTTTCACGAGAGAGCGGTCATCAACTCATGTGGGAGTAAGCTTGAGAGGGGTCCCAAGATGCTATTGGTGTTTATTGTGATCTTTCCAAGGCTTTTGATTGTGTTAGTCATGAAACTTTAATTTGCAAGCTTAAATACTATGGAATACGTGGTAACGCTCTCGATCTCGTGATCTCGTATTTGTCTGACCGCGAGCTAAAAGTGAGTGTTAATGGGGTTTTATCTGTGGGTTCAAAGTTAAAAATGGGAGTTCCCCAAGGATCAATTTTGGGACCTTTCCTGTTTTTGGTATATATTAAAGATTTCCCATTTATGCTCAGGGACTTATGCGAAACAGTATTGTTTGCTGATGATACCTCATTGTTATTTAAACTAGACAGAAAAAATCTAGATATTACTTGGGTAAACAGGATCCTAACAGATGTCTCGAAATGGTTCGCTGCCAATAATTTACTACTGAATGCACAAAAAACTAAATGTATTAAATTTTCCTTTTCTAATGTACCCAGAATCCATGATAAAATACCTAGAACTGGGTGGGGAAACAATTAGAATTCGTTAAGTCAGCCAGTTTTCTGGGTTTAACAGTAGATAACAAGTTACAGTGGGCGGACCATATCGGGCCATTGGCTAGTAAGCTCGGTTCCGCGGTATATGCAATTAGACGCATTAGCCAAATAACGCTTGTGAATACGGCAAGGCTGGTGTATTTTGCACATTTTCATAGTCCTACGGCCTTCTGCTGTGGGGATCAGCGGCGCATATTAACTCCATTTTCATTTTACAAAAAAGAGCAATACGTGCCATCTACAGATGAATGCACGAGAATCGCTTAAAGATCGTTTTAAAGATATTAATGTCCTCACCTTGCCCTCCTCATACATCTTTGAAATTATTATGTATACGAGAAAAAATATAGATCTGTTTAAAAAGAATGTTGATATGAATGGTATGGAAACCCGAGGACGTGATAAATTGGTTCTTTCAAAATTTAAATTACTTAAGTCAAATGTTTCATTTTTAGGTAACTGCATTCGTTTTTATAATAAAGTTCCTCAAGGAATTACTCAATTAACAGAGAATAAATTTAGATTGGTTATAAAACGCACATTGACTAGACAATCATACTATAAAATAAACGATTTCATTGAAGATAAAACAATAGTCTGGAAATGATATTCTCTGCACATGCGCTTACTGGCTTAATGAAAATATTATATTTTAATAAACGTTTTGTAAAATGAAGTTGAAAAAATGATACCTAACTGAGTTTCTTGTCGGTTCTTCTCAGTGTCCAGGTTTTCTATTTGAACCTAACTAAAGTAGATTTGACGTTCAAAAATACCTTGTAATTGGGTTTACTTGAATAAATTGTTTTGACTTTGACTTTAGACCTTACTGTCAAACCGTAAGGTTATAAACGCTCGTAAACGATTCTTGCATGACATTGAAACGAAGTTTGTTAAAATATTTAAAATGCAATCCTACGTCTCGTGCATAAAATATAATTCAAGTAATCTATTTGCGTTGCTATGTTGCTACGTTGATTTGTTACGTGAGAGTGACAAGGATAAGACAATTATTGTCAGGCAATATTTAAAAATATGATTACGAATTTTAAAAAAGAGCTATGTAACGTTATTACTATAATGAAATAATGAACACGTAAATAATATTATTTATTTATTAACCGAAAATAAGAACTCGCGTCTTTTTTTAGCGTTGTAGATGTGTTATTTTTGCAATTTTTGAAAGAGCACTTTGACATGTTCGCTGTTAGCGTTTTCGAATACCATTAAAACAGAAGTGCGCTCAAATACTCATTGAGCGCACATTTGGTTCGGACATTTTTGGAGCGTTGATTGTGTATCTAGTTTTTTATTTGAAATCAAAGTTTGCATGACATGATACATTTCATACGATACTAGTACTAAGTACAATATCGATACTTTTGTCGCGATAGCGTATCTCTACTTATCAGACAATCGACTCTCGAACAAAAAATCTCGGGACTTTTTGGCGGGAACGGGAGAAGTGAGCTTGTCATTTTATTTAGATTTTCTATTTTTTACATTTTTAGGAGTTTTAAAGTACAACAGTGATAGTATATTGTATTTTAAAGTTCTGTGTAAGTGAAAATAATGGAAAAGGTCTAAATAAACATGTGTAGCTGAAGTTTTCGCGCTCTTCCAAGAAGTCCTTTTTTAACTACAGTAAAGCACTATCACTTTACTGGAGGAGTGTTAGGGACAGTTAATGTTTCTTCAGAAGTTTCATCATTAGGCTGATGGTCTTGTTACCAATGCCTTAAGAAATATAAATAAAAAATAAAAAATCTCGCTGTAGTATTTGACATTTCTGAAGTCAAATGACATTCTTTTTTTTTTAAACAATCTGTTTGGCAAAGGGAAACTGACATACAGCCATGAAAGCTTGCCTGTACATAACCAACCACTTACATAATTTCGGACTAATTTTAATGGGATTAGGAAATAATCAGTATATAATCATTTGATAAGATTTATTTTTAACTATTTTAATAAATTTTTTAATTACCAATTTTCGAATATCACCTTTTATTGCAATATTCTTCAACGTACTGACAGTAGTACCATCAACGCATTATTATTTAGCTGTACCAAAAAGAAACACGTATGTAAAAATAACTCAACGTTGTTAATGAATTTTACAATTAATTCTCTGTATAATTGTATAGTGTAATATTTTAATTATGACCTTTTATACGTCATCGAATTTTTTTACATATGTAATTAGTTGACTGAATATATTTTGCACTAGGTTATAAGTGATAACTCTGTTTGCTGTTGAACATTACTCATCAAATTGAGAAGTATAAGAAAGGGCAACAGCACCATCTCGCTCAATACGTATTTGGGTGACGATCGTTATTCTTACAACCGTTCACCACTTTGCTGAATTAATTATTACTTATTGAAACTGCGGTTAAGGTGTACAATATTGTTGTATTATATCAAACATTACGATCAATATGAATATTATTACCATCTACTATTCTTCTAGCTTTTACAGAGAAAAAAACTTCAATTGTTATGTCCAACTAGTCGCCTAGATACCGATTTCGAATTCTTAGTTCGGTGGGTTTAAATTACGAAAGCCAAATCACCCCGCCACGGAGAAAGTGCCATCAATTTTTTCAACCAAATTTCAACCACGAAAAGAAAAATTAAACATCGAAAGGCATTTTGAACCTTACGGAACATGCATCGCACTTTCACTCACATTCTTGTCACAGACACACGCCGGGCTCTCCTTGCACCTGAATCGATGCAGGTACTCGGAGAACCCTCCGTGGTCTGTGAACACTTGCACAATCACACTATCCATATTAATCTTCCTCACTGCCGAAGGAGCTTTAACGGCGTCCGGGAAAAACACTTTGGTGACTGAGGCCGTTTTCTCACTTACATACCTCCTATCCCATTCATCAATCGACTCTTGTCTAATCTGTCGCTTGATGAATGAGATGGGGCACTTGTCGTAATCCGGCCTCGTCTTCCGAATGAGTGCCGCGTTCTTCGCCAGCTCATAGGCCCTTTCGTTTCCCTGCATCCCTACGTGCGCTCGAACCCAATGCAGTCTTACGGACCTGCTTGAATTGGTCATCTCACCGATGTCTTTCCTACACTTTATAACCAAGGGATGCAGGGAATTACTTCCTATCACAGCATCCAGAGCAGACCTGGAGTTACTGAAGATGCAGCAGCTGGGCGTGCAACAACCGAGCGCGTATTCTACGGCCTTCGATAGAGCCAGAAGCTCCGCCTGGAAAACAGTGCAGTAGCGTTCCAATTTAAGTTTTTTCCTTCCATACTCGGCGGCGCCGTCCCATATGGATAGCGCCGCCCCGACCTTTCCATCAATTTTACTCCCGTCGGTGTAAATATTACACCGACTATTCTTGCATAGTTCCAGCTCTGCACTGTCCTCCACGCGTTTGAACTCCAGCTCCATCCGGCACGCAGGATGTGCCATCTCAGTGCACGGAACTGGCCTCTCCAAATCCCGATCGCCCACTACCCGCTGTGAGTATTCCTTCTTAATCTCGTATAAAAGTGCGATTTCCCGCACCCTCACGTCAAGGGGCAACATCCCTGCGAGCAGCAGCGCCGAGTTAAGAGAGATCGTACGATATGCCCTAATGATCTTCTGTGTGATACCCCGCTGTACCACACCCAACCGCTTGCATATCCCCAGTCTGTTGGATGTGGGTGCCCACACATTCATCGCATACAACACTATCGGTTCGACCACTGCCATATATATGGTCCGGATAATCTCCGATTCCAACCCCCAGTTGACCCTGGCAGCTCTCGAGACCTGTTTAAATATGTTTAGCGCTTTGCGACACACATTGTCTACATGAGCACCAAACATAAGATTTCGGTCGATCGTGAGCCCCATGATCTTGATCTCCTCCGAAAGCCCGATGCACACCCCACCCATGTCAGCACCAGAGGATCGTACTTCAGCTTCCTCGTTATTAACATAGCCTTGGTCTTATTCGGCGCGAAGTTTAGCTTATTCCGAATCCCCCAGTCCCGGACACACCGGAGCGTTGCATCGGCCCTCCGCCGGAGACTCTGAGTGTCTTCCTCAGAGAAAATCAAGACCACATCGTCCGCGAATGCTTGGCAGTAGTCTCCCCTTTCATTCAGTTGTTTCAATAGGGGGTCCAACAATAAATTCCAAAATGTAGGTCCCCCTATCGAACCTTGCACACACACTTTCGTTGTCTTCCTTTCATATT
This sequence comes from Zeuzera pyrina, assembly GCA_907165235.1. Lineage (NCBI taxonomy): Eukaryota > Metazoa > Arthropoda > Insecta > Lepidoptera > Cossidae > Zeuzera > Zeuzera pyrina. The sequence goes on from OU015630.1 coordinate 13,009,832, forward strand.
CTTCACCCGCATACCTGATTCTTATCTTTCGGTCGGACAAATACGAGTCCACCAGACGTCTAAGGGTCGCCGGACAATTTGTTTTGGCGAGTTCGCACCGTATAGCCGGCCACCACGTGTTATCGAAGGCTCCCTCTATGTCCAAGGACACCAACAGTACCGTTTTTTTGTTTTGTACCTATGTCTTGATATACTCAGTCATGATATAGAGGGAGTCCTGGGTTCCACGCTGCGGTGTGAATCCGTATTGGTGTGAACTCTGGTCCGGCAAAACATGCCACTTAATCCTATTGATAAGCATTTTTTCCAATATTTTGCCCATCACAGTCAACAAACCTATTGGTCTATACGACTTTGGACCTGTATAGTCCGACCTACCGGGTTTCAAGCAGTGTCAAGCAGCCGTGGATAGTTTTGTGGTACCATTGCAACGCGGCTTGCTCAGGCCGGCAGAGTGAGGTGTGGGTTGAGTAATTGAAGCTATTAATCATTACTATCACCTGGAGAGTGGTGTACCTAATTTGTATAAGGGCACATTTGTATAAGTACACCTCTGCAATCGATATCTAATGGGATATGTTTTGAAAGTTATTTAATTAGACACAAGAAAACATCACACGAAGAAATAACATTTATTTCTTATACCTAAGATTCATTGGTGGATTCAATGAGTTCACTATATATAGTAAGAGTTATTAACAATTATAAAAGATTAAATGCTATTGTAATACAACATTACCTTGTTTATTTACAAAGAAAGGACATCTATTATCTAACAGCACTTAGATATTAATAAGTTCACAGTTCACAGAACTCTGTGAAACTTTTAAGTAAAGGAGTTAGCTAATAAAATTAAACCAAATAGAACACCTACTGAAACATCCCCTAATAGTTGCTACTCTGGTGGAAATTCTATGGTACTACTTCAAGTTACCGATGAAGAGGTGGGTGCGATAATCCATGAACTTCGCGGGGACTGTGCCACTGGCTGTGATGGAATACCAGCTAAATTTATCAAATTGACAGGCAAGGTTTTAGCCCCTGTCATAACACATATTTGCAATCTTGCGATATCATCAGGAAAATTTCCAAATGCTCTAAAAAAAGCGATGGTTCATCCCATTTACAAGAGTGGTGACAGATACAGTGTCAATAATTATAGGCCGATCTCAGTACTGCCCATTCTATCAAAAGTATTAGAGAAAATTATGAATCGAAGTCTTATCAGTTTTCTAGAACAACATAAAATTATCTCTAATAATCAGTTTGGGTTCAGGAAGAATAAATCGACGGAAGATGCTATTAGTTCTTTAGTACAACATACAGTTGAGGCTATTGATAATAAACAAAAATGCCTGGGAATCTTTTTAGATCTTTCTAAAGCATTTGACACTGTCTCTGTTAAACTACTTGTGGATAAGCTAGAAGCTGTCGGGGTACGTGGAATGGTTTTATCCTTATTCGAAGACTATCTGTCACACCGCACACAGTGTTCCAGAATAGGACCTTACACTAGCCAACAGAACTCCATACATTATGGTGTACCACAAGGTAGCATCCTCGGCCCTACCTTATTTCTAATCTACGTCAACCAACTATGTAATATGACCATCCCGCACTGCCGTCTGTTCGCTTATGCGGATGATACAGCTCTAGTAATAATGGGCAGTAACTGGGCTGAAACTATCACTAATGCAAAAAAGGCACTTAGATTGGTTATGGGCTGGTTAAATAATAATCTGCTTACCTTGAATATTGACAAAACCAGGTATATTACATTTGCCATCCAACGGTCTTCGCAGCCACCCCCTGAATCTCTCGATATTAGAGCTCATGTGTGTGTGGAAGAATCGGCTGTCTGTACATGTCAGTCACTAGCACAAACTGAGTCAATCAGGTACCTGGGAGTGTTAGTAGATAGTCGTCTAACCTGGTACGATCATTTGCAATCGGTCGCGAGTCGTATAAGGAAACTCATTTTTATTTTCAAGAAGCTTCGAGGCTCAGCAGACATAAAAATATTAAGTACAGTGTACACTGCTCTCTGTGAATCCCTGCTAAATTACTGTATCCCAATTTGGGGGGGCGCCTGTAAGACAACCTTTATAAACATTGAACGAGCACAAAGAGCAGTGCTCAAGGTAATGCACAGGAAACCATATTGGTATCCCACCAGCTTACTTTACTGGGAGACAGGGGTGCTGACGGTAAGGCAACTGTACATACTCAGATGTGTCTTGCGGCGGCATGCCTCTCTCCCAGCAAAACAAGCATCTCCCCCACGACGAAGAAGGAGACTAGCATTTGCCACAATGACTTGTCGCACGGCTTTCGCCAAAAGACAATTTTCTTCAGCAAGCTGTAGAATCTACAATAAAACTGATAAAAGTGTAGAAATAACTTACTTAAACGAATACGAAATTAAGAAAAAGGTTAAAACATGGTTACTTACTTTAGACTACATTAAAACTGAGGACTTATTATCTTAACACTTCTACTTCACCTTCACTCCTTTAAATAGGGAACTGCCGTTGCAATACAACATAATAACGTACAATATAATAACATAATATAATATAGGTATATAATATAACATAATATATATATAAAATATAACATAATATATATAAATTTATATGTATAATTTCACACCAACACGCACTCATACGTAACTGTATATACACACACACATAAACACACAAACACACACACACCACACACACACACACACACACCACACACAAACGCTACCTACCTCCCACAATATTTTAAAACCAGTCTGTCTGTAACAGCACCGAACCACTGGCTTTCATAACACAGGATTTTCCTAGCATGAAGGCCAGGGGAAGATTTTTGTATGCGACTGGCCACTTGTTTTTGTAGATACCTATAGATTAGATGTCTATAGATTAGATATTATCAATATTATGTAAAGGTACTCTCAATCTCTCTTGTGACGGAGATTTTCCAAACTGATAGGATACTTCCAAATTTGTTGTCAAATATTGATAGTGTTTTTGTAAATTTTGTTCAATAAAGTTATTATTATTATTATTATTAATTGGCAGCAACTCATTTAGTCAATCACCAGCAAATGACATATTAAAGTTTTACAGGTATTGAGCTCAGATATTACTTGTTATACAACAACATAATGTTTTCATGTTATCCTAAATTCCAGATAAATATACTTAATTATAAAGGTTTAGAAACCATTACATAGCTTATGTACTGCATTTAAATTCTCAGTAGCACAGGTACATAAATCAAAGTATATTTTAAACATTAGATTTAAATATTAAATTTAGAGAGAAAAACATATTAGATACACAATATCTTTACGTGGAGCTAATATATAACGGAGAGTCATTTATTAGTTACAAGTAGAGAAGTGTTATCAGTTTTATCACTGATAAACCAAAAGAAGGAAGTGGTTATCGACAAACTGTACCTACTCCTCAGCCAGCTCACTTGTAGAGGATCTACTAGATTATAGCCCCCACGTGCCCCGGTCCTCAAGGATGCCCCTTTGAAAAGAAACTGGCCATGCGTTATAGCACCCAAGTGCTCCGGTCCTCAAGAATGCTCCTTTAAAAAGGAAGTGCGAGCTGGCCACTCGTTCTACCGCCCAGAGCGAAGAGGATTCAAACTTCTTGATAGAGTTGTGTACCCAACCATTCTAGATACTCCATGGGTATCTAAGTTATACTGAGCTTTAGATGATTTATAATAGTTTTTATTGCTATTGTCCCACCTGAGGAGGCCCACCTGATTTTGTTAGGTGTCCTTAGATCCACCATGAGATTACCTAATCTACACTACTACACATTATTAAATTAAAAACATTATTTCTAATTGGGGTGCCAATCTCACACAAGTAAAGCTAGACTAGGCGACATGTGGCCTAACTAAGAGTTCCTTTTTTACATCTCACATTTTTACGTGTTTCTCATGGGTTTTTAAAAGTTTTCCTTCTTTCCACCTCGGGGTATAAAGCCCCAACTCCATCCCCATCGAATCCCCACTCTTACACAGAGGACGGGGAGCACAATCTCTTACCCTCCTGGTTTGGGCCCTTTCAGCACTGCAACCTCGTCAGCCCCAACCCGTTACTGCCTGGTACAGCGTAGTCCTAACACCACCCTCAGGAGTGTTCATCAATTCTCTATTCTAGATCCGGGGTGTTTTGTAAAAACATAGTCACCGTGAGGAGGGTGTGGACAAAAAGTGGCAACGCGGTCTTGGGGTGGTAGGCTAAGACTCTACTTGATGGGAGCTGTAAGCGGCTGTTAGTACACCCACTGTGGCGGCGGCCTACCCACACCACTCGGCCCCTTTTATTTTGAATCAGGAAATGCTTTTTGCATCCCAGTCCCGCTGAAGGGGGCGGCGGGTGGGTATGTGGGACTCCACGGCTGTAAGGTACAATGTTGCACACCACTCGGCTCTTTTTATTTTGAGTCAGGAAATGCTTCTTGCATCCCAGTCCCGCTGAAGGGGGTGACGGGTGGGTATGTGGGACTCCACGGCTGTAAGGTACAATGCTGCACACCACTCGGCCCCTTTTATTTTGAGTCAGGAAATGCTTTTTGCATCTCAATCCCGCTGAAGGGGGTGGCGCGTGGGGATGTGGGACTCCACAGCTGTAAGGTGCAATGCTGGGCTACCCACTAGAACCTGACGGTGTTCCTCTGGGACGCCTTATGCCGGTGCAACGGGGACGCATTTTGCACTCTACATTGTCCCTCGCGGCGATGCCTAGCGCGTTGAGTATGCCGGGCCCATCCCGTATGGGGCAGGAGAGTGCAATCGCTCCTGCTCTATTTGTGTGTAGTGTGGGAGACGCATGGGAACACTGCGCGCGCCGTCTCGATGACGTTTGGACGGGGGTGACATTCTCCTCCGGACGTCACTCCCGAGCCTCTAGATGGGGGAAGAAGGGCATGGAATGCCCTCTTCCGGGCCCCAACTCTCTGACAGCGGATTGGTTGAGAAAGCGGATCGATTTGCCGCTCCCTCTCTGCCACCTCCTTCTGTAACATCACGTCCTAGCAGAAGATGAGAGCCACCAGCCATGCCTCCTCGCTGTCGACCATGGATTTTACGACAGGCGGTAACAAGAGGTCCCTCCCCACCGCCGCGAGCGTACGGCACTGCTCGCCCCATGCCGAGTACTCCGCGAGCGTATGCTGTGTCGTATCGTCGTCGGAGCCGCAGTAGTGGCCCTCGGTCGTCAACTCTCTCCGGCTATTCGGGACGGTTACTTGCCAGAGCAACCGTGCCCTGACAGCACCTGCGTCATCCGGAAGGTCGACGACCCCGACCTTTCTTTCTGTCCAGTCTTTTAGCACTGGACGGATCGCGTCGACGGTCCGGCGGCCGGCATTCAGACATGCCTGCCACCTCTCCCATTTCTCCATTATGGACCGCCTGGCCTGTAGTACCGCTCGGCCCCTTTTTTTTTACGTCAGGAAATGCTTTATGTATCCCATCCTGCCATGAGGGTGGCAGGGGGGTATGTGGGACTCTTCAGCTGATGGGTGCAAGGCCGAGTCTACCCACTAAAACCTGACGGTGTTCCTCGAGAGCCCTATTGCCGGGGTAACGGGTGGTGCTTTCGCATTCGTCCGCGACCCCGGCGGGCAACAGCCGGCGCTAAGTTCCGCCGGCTTCGTCTCTTTCGGCATTACAGCCTGTGCTACTCAGAGAGGCGCGCGGGAACACCGCGCGCGCCATCTCGAGGCTATAGTTGGGGTGGCCCCCCCCAAGGTCACCCGTGAGCCTCTAGTGGGCGCTCCGCTACAAAAGTTGGCGGAGCATTAGTCGCCCGAAGGCGATAAGTAACTTGAATGGGCACTAATCAGTGACCATCCCCTCCTCTAATGAAAGGCTACGAACAAAGACTGGCGCGGAAATAGCCGCCGTCTTTTTACTTTTTGTAAACTTTGCCATTCCACACCCTTTGGACCCGATAATGTGATCCACCGGCTTTTGTTCAGAAGCGCATAGTGTGCAACGTGGCGCCGCCGAGCAACCCGCTGCTATGTGACCCGGCTGACCGCAGCGGTAGCACAATTCGCTGCGGACCGCTCGGCCCCTATACTAACCTTTTTTTTTTTTTTGCGTCAGGAAATTCTTTATGCATCCCGTCCTGCCGTAGGGGGGTGGCAGGGGGGTATGTGGGACTGCTCGACATTAGGGTGCTAGGCCGAGTCTACCCACTAAAACCTGACGGTGTTCCTCGAGAGCCTTGATACCGGAGCAACGGGAGCGCGTTGGCATTCTGCCGCGACCCCGGCGGCTATGCCCAGCCTGAGCCGGGCCCTCCTCCGTTTGCGGACAGTTTTACCTGCCCGCTCTCCTGGGAGGCGCGCGGGAACAACCGCGCGCACCATCCCGAGGCCATTGGTGAGACGCCTTCCCCCGAAGGACACCCCAGGCCTCCGAAGTGGCGGCTTCCGCACCCCGCCTACACCACGGCAGGGGCGTCAGTACGCCCACCTGATTTTTACGTGTTTACTCACGGGTTTTTACAAGTTTTCCTTCTTCCCGCCTCTGATTTTAACGTGTTGTCTCACGGGTTTCATTTCGAGTTTTCCTTCTCTCCACCTCTGGTTTTAACGTGTTTTCTCACGGGTTTCATTTCGAGTTTTCTTTTTCTCCACCTCAGATTTTTACGTGTATCCTCACGGGTTTTAAAAAGTTTTCCATCTTTCCACCTCCGGGGTCACAATACCCTTCCTGAAAGAGGGGCAAGTGACCCCGACACCTGACCCCCGCCCTCACGCAGAGGATGGGGAACACAACTTGTCCCCATAAATGGGGACATCCCCCCCCCGGTCCGGGCCAGGCCCTTTCGGCACTGCAGCCTTTCGGCACTTTCGGTACTGAAGGCGCCGCCGAAGCACCACCCTCAGGAGTGTTTCACCCCCTGTGGCGGGTCACCCACACCACTCGGCCCCGCCCCTGTACTAACCTAACCTAACCCGAGGTTAGAGTCATGTTTAGAGAAATCGGATACATGATGCGACGCATGATGCATGGACAGAACTCCTAAAATATATTTCATTTGATACGCAAAAATAAATATCGAAATTCGATATATCGCGATTAAAAATATCGAAGATTTTTTTCGCCCAATCTTAACTAAAACTGTGACACGACGCTATCCATGTCGCCCGCTTACGTCCCACTTCCCAGTAGGGATGAGCAATATTGCTAAAGTATCGACATTAGTATCGATATTAATATCGATGGCTTGAGGTCGATATTCCGATATTTTCGACCACAAAACATCGATATTTTTTAAAGTTTACGTTTTTAACACTTTTTAAACACCTACTTATAAGAGACCATGATCATCTGCAACTTAGGTAAGTGTTAATTATACAAAAAAAAAATTGACATTACATTTTTTTCTAATATAATCTTAAAAAGTTGGAAAGGCATATTATGAAAAAAAATTTATTGATGTTGATATGAACAATGTGACGTCTGTTAACTAGTTACCAATGTCCTATCAATATTTGACTGTAGTAGGTGCTAGATAGGCTATAGTAAATTAAGAATATTTGCACCATAAACTTAGTATATATTTATATTTATACCGGCGTACAGACTGTAATCTTTTATGATAGTAGCACGAGTAAAAAAGAGAACAAATGAGACGCTATTGTAACCCATTTGGAATGACAAGTCGTCACTCTGTGAAGGACGCTGTTGACTTTATTAGTAGTATTAGTTGAGTTTATTAGTAATCGAATTTAGAGATTCGCAATTCGATCACGGGCGTTTGGGTTGTGATGATGAGTGATCGATTCAAAACGATTCGATCACTCGTGACCCTAAATTCGACACCATATCGATAAAGATCTAAATCACATTTGTTCACGTTTGTTCGCCTCTCTACAAGTGTCTGATTCCTATTTTATTATGATTTTATTTTTTAAATGTTTATGTTTTAACTCAACTGGTTAATATTTATTAGTGTTTATCGTTCATGCAATTCCTATAGCTGGCATTATTATAATATAAACTAACTCTACGTAATATATTTAACACTACGTATAAACAATTAAATGTTACATCGAAAATATGTCGGAATCATACGGTACGTAAATTACAAATGAAGTACTTAGGTACTATTCATGGAATTGAAATTTTCTTACCTAATTTCCGGGCTGATTAAATTCAGTAAACCTACATCATTTTCAGACTATTTGTTTAAATTCTTGGTCATCGGTAGTGCTGGCACAGGAAAATCTAGTCTCCTCAACAATTTCATTGGTAACAAGTGTAAGTCATAAACATTTTTTATATGCAGAACATGTGAATGGTAGAACGATAGTAATTCGATAGATGTGAATGTGATTATTCTTTATTATCATCTTTGTAAAAATTATGAACAATTTCATATATTTTCAGTCAAAGAAGATAGATGTCATACTATTGGTGTAGAATTTGGATCTAAAATCGTAAATATTGGGGGCAAATCAACAAAGTTGCAGATCTGGGATACAGCAGGCCAAGAGAGATTTCGTTCGGTTACTCGCTCCTATTACAGAGGGGCAGCGGGTGCGTTACTTGTGTATGACATCACTTCCCGTGATTCCTTCAATGCTTTATCTAACTGGCTCAGAGATGCTCGCACATTGGCTAGCGCTAACATAGTTATATTACTGGTTGGCAACAAAAAGGATTTGGAAGTATCCAGGGAAGTCACATTTACAGAGGCAAGCCAATTTGCACAAGAGAATGGTAAATAACTTAAATTCACCATTTCACATTAAACAATTTCATTGCTGCATTGTTTGGGTTCTGTAGTAAAACAAGGAACCCTTATAGTTTCTTCAAGTCTATCTGTCTGTTCAGCCTTCTGCCTGTCCACAGTTCAACTTGGAGACTGTTGGTACTTAGAAGCTATAATTTGGCATGGTTATACAGTTTAATCATGACTACAAAGTTGCAAGACAAAATCTTGAAATATTTTTTGTTTTCGGTACTTCACGTAAAGTGTGGATGATTTTTTTTCACTTGTTTATTTCATTGTGTGGCTTATCATTAGATAGATGTTTCAATATTATTGGAGGTATGTGGTTAGCATCTTTTCTATTATTACATTTGTAAAATATTAAGCTTTAGAGTGGTCATTCTTGTTAGTTGTATGTCCCTCCCTTACCAGCAAAATCTTTGTTTTTGGATATATTATAAAAAGTATTCACAATATTAGTGTAGTTTTATTGTAACAGTGTATATATTGTAATCGTATAATTAGTGTAAACCTTGTTGGTGGCCTAAATAAAAAAAATAAAAAAAAGTAGTTAAAACTATCACAGTTAAGTAGGCTCTACAAATTAATGAGTAATAGTGGACCAACTTCTAAAATGTACTTTGGATAAGTATAAATTTCATAGAAAATGCTTTGGAGCATGTTTAGCCATTAAAAGTTAAAACTAGGTGCATTATATCTTCGTAATAAAAACATAACATAGCAATGTATCAATATCTTTATAATATTATTATAAATTATAAAAAATAAATATTTTAGGATGATACTCAGATTAGCCGTTAAACCATGAACTCGGTATGCTAATAGTGTCAAAAATACCGCTTCGAAGTACGCTTCTTGTGACTAGCGACTACGGAACCCTACACTGCACATGACCCCACATGTATTTGGCCGGCTTTTGTACTTTTTGATTTCAGAATTGATGTTCCTTGAGACTAGTGCAAAGACTGGGGAAAATGTTGAGGAATCATTTCTAAAATGTTCTAAGACAATTTTAGCTAAGATAGAAACAGGTGAGCTTGATCCGGAAAGGATAGGTTCTGGTATCCAATATGGAACAGGAACATCAAAGAGACTGACTGCTCCCAAGAAGCCTGCACGGACTCCATCTGAATGTGCCTGTCGAGTATAAATAAATCATTTTAAATGTCTTATTTTGTCTGTTTCAAAAATGCTTATAAAATGTGAAGTTTGACAAAATATTAAATACCAACTTGTTGATATTAATTTTCGTCTTTTTTGTTTTGTCAGTGTAATTATTTGATAATGGCTTCTATACTGTGATTTAAATTAACTACTACCTACATAATGTTCATCAATGTAAATAAAAATCATATATAAATTAGTCACATTTTATTTATTGTATTATTGATGTTCAGAACATTCATCACAACTATGTTTACATACTAAATAATATAGTAGTTATATTTTTTGTTTACATTGTTATTAGCGTGGAATTTAAAAATAGTGTTATATTGAAAATAAGATATTTGTAATAATTTTAAAATCACGTAATATTGATGTGGTATTTCCAAATTCGTTGTATCATATACTAAATCTTTCGTTGTATTGATGAAAGGAGTAATTCCCTTTTTTAAAATGTTATGTATCATAATGACAATTGATACACAATATTATGTGCACTTCTTTAAATGTAAAAAAGTAAGCAAAAAATTTTAATTAAACTTAATTAAATATCTTTTTATATAGGTACATACATATTATGTAGGTATAGGTTATAGAATTAGTAGTAATTTAGTATTCACAATTGTTTTATATTTTGAAATGCACTATTGTACACTGGGATTGTACATGTGACAATAAATAAAAAATAAATCTACAACATTGTTTTTTTTAATTTTACATAAGCTTCCTCTGTTGTTTTTGTCATATTTATCAGAAGTTGAGCCAATTTATCAATTAGACTATTTAAACTCGATTCAACAATTTGACATCTCACTTGCACCAATTATTAAACTTTGTAACACCTTAAACTTAAACTTTGTTGTACTTAGCCACCTTTATATTAGGTACACTAATCGCCCTTCAGCCGTCTCGCCGGCCGGGTCCACAAGAGGCCCGGCCCTCACCCGAATAGGAAGCACGTTAAAATTCACGAAGGTGCGGAAAGCTCCTCGGCGACGTCTTGAGCCCGAGGTCCGCCCTCCATACGAGGTGTTCCTCGGCTGGAGCAACCCTTAGGCGGTTGAACATCTGGCAGGGCGCCTTTAGCGTTCGCCTCAACGTACCGGTGACGCTGTAAAAGCCACTAGGGCTAACAGCAAAGAGGAGTTTTTTTTAATCGGTTCGAGTCCGACACTACTCAGTCGGCGTAGAGTCCGGCTGAGTGTCCGTGAGGATTTCGCCTCAGAAACAAAAAAAAACAGATTAATAACGTTTCTTGCGTTTCTTGGTCCAAGACATTAACTAAGGCAGTTTTGACACGGGTTTGACTGTTACGTACAAATTTTACATTCTCTTTGGTTTTGATGAGTTTTGACCACGTGAGCACAAACGAGCCTCGTGACTGCAATTTAAAGCAATTTCAGTAGGTAGGAACTTTTTATTGTAATTACTTTAAATAGTCGTACTTAGACGTACCTATATCTTTTTATTATGTAGGTATGTCTGTGAATATGATCGGAATTCCGTAGAGTTAAGTCGTCTCGGACCAGCCCTGTAGCCCAGGCCCGACAATATGGCTACGGTCTGTCGTAAGAGGCGACTAAAGCGGCCTTCGGTGTAGCGACCGATCGGAGTGGAGTGGGGGCTCCGATCGTCTTTCCACGCGACGCCGAAGAGGACGAAACTACGAAAGTGCACGTGATCCGCGCTGTCGTATGTCGTGGCATTGTGAGGGTGCAGAGGCCCAGGGGGAGATCTGTTGTTGCCGGGCATAGATGTATTGTGCTATGTCTATTACAAGTACTAGGCAATTCTGACTCACACTCACGTAAATATTAGCAGAGAAGAATAGTCCAACGGCAACGTCTAGACAGGGTTAATTGAAAAATACTAATAATAACCTCTTAGTGCAAAATTCCTGTCATGCCATGCCATCATATTGATCATATCTAACAACTTTTGTTCTACCACTATTTGAAAACGTAATACCAGTAAACTAATTAATCTGTGGTAATACGTTCCTCAAAAAATATTTTTTAGAACGTAATTACTCTGTATGTATTCCAATGGTACAATGTAAACGCACCGGCCCTAAGCGACGCGCTGTTCGTTTACCGATGTAAGTCACTAAAGAGCCACACTCCCTCTACGTACACAAGAGATAAGAGCTCATAAAATAAATAATATAAGGATAATTATTTTTAATGTTTTGAATTGCTAGTAGATATCCTAAAATAATATTGTTCCCTATATTCTGTACCATGTCTAAAATTTAATAACTGAAATAAGTTTTTCCTTTTGTAAAAGTCAGGAGTAACTAGACACAGGTAGGTACCTAGTACCATAGAGAATGCACCCTGGGGGAAGTACCTACTTAGAATTCTGTACTTTCGATAAGTAGGTAGTTTATGACTGATAAGTATATACAGATTACGGTCCTTGATACAGACTACAGTAGGTATAGACGTTTGAGTGATTATGAACTACCGAGTAGGCTTGGTAGGTATGGCTTTGGGAAATATCAGGTTGTAAAGGTACTCTATAATAAATAACAAGCTAACACGTCACAGTATACAGGTAATTTTTTTTTTATGTTATTCTGATTAAAGTAATGTTATTCAAACGATCATTCTATGATATTTAAAAGCCAGAAACCTATCTATCTACATAGATCTAATACCTATACAGACATGGTAGAAGGTCCTAAAACGTATAAAGTCTCGGGAGACGTCATGCTTTTGACGACGCGTTTCCCCTTGTAGCTAGCTATCTCAGCTATGTATATACATGAGTATTCCTGACACAATTTTGTTAAAATATTGGATAGGTATTTAAAAAATGTTTTATTTTTTACAAATTTATTCATGAATTAAGTAACATCGCTTACAGCTATGCAAATGGAGTCTAACTACTATGGTTTTTAAATTTTTATTTTCATTCATTTTACACATATTTTATATAAATTACTAACAAATCAATATCAATAAATAGTTGCTCTTTCAATGACATGAACGTTTTGTATAACTACAATAATAACAAATTATAACTCTAAAGAGCAAATAACTTTTAAGTTAACATAAATTAAGTATTACTTGAAATTCTCCCCTGTGTATCGAACGTGATTATGGTGATATGTATATTTCTGCTGCTTTAAACATTATGTTGTTGTAAATTACTTTATTGAAATTTTATAAGGACATTATGAGACCTGTGGAATGTTTTGCCATTAGCAGAAATGTCCATAATTCCATATTTTATTTACTACATAATATAATGAAATTAATGAGCATATTAATTCATCATCGAAAAGGGTGGATAGATCTTGCGATCTCGCCTGTTAAAAAAGTTTACAGAAGATAGATATTTCTAAATATGAATGTATATTATACAAAATCCAATGAGAATATTCTTTCAAAAATAATAAATAAGTGTGTACACATAATTTAATTCTACACTTAATTATAATAATATATAAACTTACAAAGCATACAACAAAAAATTACAATACCCACACTAAATTAAAATGCACCTCTAATTAATCTAGGAATTATTAGGATGTGGGTGTGCTGTATACTGTATTCGACAATATAATGTCATGAACGTTATGTCGTAGGACAATGGTAATAGTAGAGATATTATAATTCAGGTCATAGAATTACCTACAAATAAAGTTACGTCGTGAATGAACAGAATTATTAAATCATTTTAATATACCTACTAAAATAATCGTAAGAACGAACCACGTATTATGCATATATATAACCAATTTTATAGAATACGGACACTGATTTCCGTGGTATTTCACTGATAGAATTGATTTTATCAAATTTCTTTGTCTTTTTAATCCAGGAATTAGGACAAAAAATGAGAACGAATTTTTTAGCACTTTAATACCATCTTTACCTAGTACAGCTGTGTTGTTGTTGAATGAGTCATTTGATTGCAATCATTTCAAAGCATTGGAGATTGCATTCACAAATGTATGAATATCTCGTTCATTGAGTCAATAATACCTCAGTGTTTATGCGTTTATGCGTGGGTGGTTACTGGGCCTTCGGTTCACTCGTTCTTAACGACTTTTATTGCCGTTGATTACTTTTTTTCAATGCGTTTATAATATTGTTTTTTTACTATATTTAAAAGTAAATTATTTTACAAATCTCAGTAACATAATTTTATTAATGATCCATGTTTGTATTAATTACGATTGTCCTAAGGCATAGTGTCATACAGTCTCTGCAAAAATGCATCACATTTGAAACAGAAAGTCTTTTCTGTGTATGGTTATTGAGTATACAGTAACTGTAGATTAAACTGTCGATCCACAAGTTAACCCTATTACCTACTAAAATATTTTTTTTGAGTAACGAAAAGTAAATATTTAAGACTTCGTAAAAATAATAAAAACTAATAAGTAATGAACATGAACAAAGTCTTAAACCATATTTTTCTTTTTCCTTAATATCATAATATTATAAGAATAAAGGAATAAAACAGCTGATAAAATATCCTTTTAATACTCCTAGTTCTATCACAGTAAAATATCAAAATTTTAAGAATCATCCTATTTTAATGTTTCAAAATTACATTTATGATTTAGTTCATAGAAGATTTACAAAGAATAAGAAAACTTTAAGCAGATATAAGTATCATAATGTTACGTACAGAACGAACAGTTATTGACCACACCTTTAGTGATAGATATCAACTATAAGTATCTTTGTCAATTATATAGGTACTTATAAAATATTTCACTACACATTGTACTATTGTGCAGTGTAGTAGAAGGTAGTACTGGTGATTTATTAATGGAATGATCAAAACATTGGTATAGTTACATGAATATGCTCACAGAAACATTGTTACTGAGATTCATATACGTAATTGTACATAACACATGATGTTTATTTACATGTTATTACAGTAACAGGGATTAAGTACCTATATAAGTAGTATTTAGTTAGGTGTTAAGTATCTGTTTTCATACGTTCATCACCCATATATGTATCTAGACATTCTGTAGAAAAATATTTCTAATTAAATACATACAAAAAAGTTTTTTCTTATAAACATATTCTATTTCATTACTAAACGGCTAATTTCGTAACAATTTTTTATATTTTGCGATTATTTATTCACATAATACCTAAATAAATTAAAGATGTTTAATAACTTTAAGACACATTATTGTAATGAAGTAACAACTACTATTTATAAAATGTATACATAATTAAAGAACCTAATTATTGCTAACATAAATTTTTGTCACTGAAAATTTTGATCTAAATAACTGTGTGCTGGCTAAAATAGGCACTTTTATGACATTTGTAAATAAGCGCTGTGTAATAATTTTGTCTACCGACTTACTTTTCAGTGATTAGTTTCGATTATTAACTGATTAGTGATTATTATGCAGGTGTAACAGGAAGTATTACAATCTCATTATTTGGAATCAGTCTTGTAAATTTATGTAATAATAGTATAATCGGTATTTGAAGTATTTCACAGTTTCGTATTAACCAAAAAGTTAAAATTCTGATATTTTGTGACTAGACTAAAATACGAAATAAGTACCTACATTCAGACCTTATTTTATTAACGTATTTATTGATATACTTATGAGTGCCTATCCTCATAATAGTAATACGAGTAGTAAGAAAATAACCAGATTTTCCAATATCGAGGTAGAGAGCGAAAGCGTGCCAGCGCGTATTTCGCTCGATTTCTAATAAAGCACACAGAAGAATAACAGGGTCACGATAAATGAAATTGCCTATTCTTCTAAAAAAACAATAATCGTTTTGAGACCCATACATGTAAACTAAATGTAAAATTTAGCAGGCGTGTATAAGCGCGATTTTACTGTACCGTCGAGCACCTCGGGGTGATTTAGACGTACCTGTGTAGGTACATATAGTAATTTAATTATTCTATTTTTACTTTATGAATACTGCCATCTACTTTAATACACGCAAGAAACTGCCCAATAAATTGATTTGGGATTATTATAATTAAAAAGCTGGCAACACAGCACCTATGTAATGATCGCTTGTATACTATACGTATGGGTGTCGTATGTCAGTGTGTGTGTTTGTGTGTGGTGTGTCAGTGCAGTACCCGGCGCGCCCTTACGCCAACCCCTGCTGGCTTTGGCGACACGCCACCGCAGCCACTAGCGCCGCGCCGCGCCCGCTGCCGTCTTCAGACAACATCAGGTCGAACTGCAAACAACAATGGTATCTATGTAGTATACTAGACTGAATAAAGCCTCACATATTCTACTCAACTGAGGGGAAACAACAATGGCATCAATGTAGTACTATAGATTAAATGTTTAAAGCATCTCTATGTTCCACTTGAGATTCGGGAACCACGACTAGCTCACATGCACTTCGATTTCACTCTTCGATTTCATATACAACGATTAAGGCGACGATTTGGAAATTTTGACGGCAGGGATTTCAATTTCAGAACGTATAAAAGTAATATTTAGTAACCTGGTTCTTCATTTCATTGACTTTATTTTGCTAGTTGCGTTACATGATTGCGATACTTTTGTAACAAAAAAAAATATCAAAGAAACCTCTTTTAAAACATAAATTTACATTTTTCGGACTAACGGAACTGATTTATGCTTCTAAATTTTCTGTGTGGATTAACCTAAACACACTCTTTAAAATGCCAGTTACATTTTTTAAAATTAATTATTATAATTTTAATATAAACGAAAATAATTGTTTTTTCGTATTTTTCGTAAGCTAACCCCGCATTTGTATTGTGCAGATCTATTTTAGATTAAATTACTGTTAATCACTACGTCACCTTAAGCAATAAATAA
Organism: Zeuzera pyrina; assembly: GCA_907165235.1. Classification (NCBI taxonomy): domain Eukaryota; kingdom Metazoa; phylum Arthropoda; class Insecta; order Lepidoptera; family Cossidae; genus Zeuzera; species Zeuzera pyrina. The sequence continues at coordinate 13,026,583 of OU015630.1, forward strand.
TTCAATGATTTTACACTTGTAATACTCAATTTAATATAAGGTTGCTTAATATATACGCAAACTTAAAACGTCGTGGACAAGTCTATTGTCGCACATTGAATTAGACCTGCACATTACTGTCTCGCTTTTACTTACAGCGAAGCACTACGCGTTAGAGGAGATAGATCTACTTTCTGCGTCACATCAACACCTACTATCTGTACTAAGTATAGTAGTAGGTGTTGGTCACATCCGCATGCAAGCGCGTTGCGCCATGATCATGATTTACTATTCTAGTGTAACGCATTATTCAATAGGAAACAAGCATTCTCTCGTGAACATCGATAGCTATACGTATTGTATTCTGCGCATTGCTGGTGATTGCGGGCCTGCTGCCGATAATTAACGAAGAGCGAGTTTTCCAACAAGGAGCGAGTGTGCTGTTCATTTTTGAGGTTATTAATGTTGTTGAGTGAGTTCATTAGTGAAGATCCTTGCTTGCATTGTGACTAATTATAGACAATTTGGCCTACTTTCGGTGTAAAAAATTCGCATCTTATCATCATATATCATAATACAATATTAGTTATCGTAAAATGTAGCTAGCAGGTAATTACCCTTCTGTTTAATTTATCTAAATGTTTAATAAATTACGTTTTGATAAATTTATTGCCTAAGCATAAAAAATATATTTTATTATGATATTTCACATATCGTATCTGAAATATTAAAACATTGTTATTTTCAAACTAAATGGACGAAATATTATAAGTATAAACTAAAACTACAACGGTGTAACAGTGGAGGGATAAGCATCTATTTGATCTTGACACAGTTGTTCGTGGAACGACATTGAAATTACGTGATCAAAATTCTTCTTACATAAGTAGTTAATTATTTAATTACTGTTCGAACTTTAATAGAAAATTAGTTACTTAATTTGATTAGTTACATGATATTCCGGTAGATAAAGTATATTTTATGTGTCAGATACACGAAACATTTTTATGTTGATATAATAATAATAATATACTGAGACATTTCACACAGCGCCATCTAGTCCCAAAGTAAGCAGCACAGCGCTTGTGTTATGGGTACTAGACAACTGATATACCACTTATATACTTTTCTTTTGTAAATAAATAACATATTATACATAAACACCCAGACTCGGGGCGAAAATCGAACCCGCAACTCCCGTTTACTATGTAAGTAATAATTTTAATATAAGCAAATAATTATGTTATTTATGAATACTTAGAAGATACTTTATTATCAAAATGTACAAATAACTATCTAACTATAGATCGAAGTTGATTAGGTAGGTAAAGTTCAAAGCAAATGTGATTGTATTTGAATTGATGCGTTATCATAAATTCAATGTCACTTCACACTCGCATACTAACAGATAGAGCCGGGTATTTACCTTCCTACATCTATGTATCTACGTCTACGTAAAGAGGCAGGATATGATGTAATAAGTGGTTTTACGACGAAATGTAATGTACATAGGTAAGTATAAGGTAAGGGTTTTACATGCGTCATTCGTCATTAAATGAAGTAGGTAGGTAATAACTATTGTAGTCATTATGACTTACATTATGAGCTACGGGTAGGTAAGTAGGGAAATAAAAATGCTAACTTCTTTGCTCGTGGTATTGCGTCCCGGAATTAGAAGAATGTCGAGGGATTAGTTTTGGGATCAAACCTCGACCAAACATTTTTTCGGAGTCGTTATTTATTCAAATGAAAGTTCTTTTCGATAATATGTTAAAACTGCTGTTCTCCCCACTATCTACAAAAATATCGCTCAACAATGTCGAAAAATCTTAGGTTGCTGAAAAAACTAAGAAGATTTTAATAATAAGGTGTAGATTGAAAAATACCTGTATATAAATTATCAATGCATTACTTACGTATATTAAATATTAGATACCCACTTGTTTTTTTACATAAAAAGGAAGTTCTACTAGACAGTTTCGCGATCGATGGTTTATAAGACAACTGATTGTACGGAGCACTAAGCGCAAACGGTTTGCACTTGAACTAGAACTTACAAGATATAAGAAATATGTAAGTTATTTATGTTACATGTGGGTAAGTGAACTTGTTATAGGATTAGGTTTTGAAATAATAGCCAGTGTTAGCAGATGGAAACGTCAAAAGCACTCGCATATCTAGGCGAAAATGCGTGAGGAGAATGATGAGATTTGAGGAAGCGAAAGAAGTATGTAAAGACCGCGACGCTTGGCGCTCCGTCCTCTCCGACTACCCCGTTTGGGATACAGAGTGTAGATATGTATGATATGTATGTATATATATTTGAAATTTGACAGGTGTCAAGAGTCCATTCTGTGAAGATGTTATTTAAATAAAGTTTCTCCTAAGTACATATTATATGAGTAGGAGCCTACTTATAAAATAAATAATGGTCATAAATAAAAATATGGATATATTTAGGACAGTTTTTACAAAATTTTTAGACATTTTTAGATATTATTATAAAAGTAATATTATAAAATGTACATATATAAAATATTTCGATGGGTTTTTTTATTTCTTGTTTATTGTAGATATTATAGGTTTTGTGGGACAAGCGAGTCTGAGGGGTGTCTTTATGTATAAGCAACGTGGATAGCAACGTGTGAGAATTTATTTATCAATTTAACTGCGAAAACTGCGTAGATAAAAGGTCAGTCAATAAACAGTTTCTTGTATGCAAAGTCCATATTTTATCCGTTATTGAAAACAACTTTATCAATTTTAATGAATATTAGACTTATTGACAAAAACAAAAGGGGCTCGTCTTCGATAGAGTTTATCTTGGAAAGATAATAAGGTCAATAACAGACTTATTGTACGATGAGTATTGTTTGTGAATATGTCTTGTTAATTTTAGTAAGTAATACGTGGTAAATGGTAATAGAAAATAGCACATCAACAATTAACTTAAGACAACTCGAGGTCAATTTATCAATACATACCGATTGTAAGGAATAAATTACACTCGAGATTCGAGAATATTCGAGAACATACGAGTACGTATAGACTATTAGCTACACATGTGAGTGTGTTTTAGTAAAAATATTAAGAGAAATGTTTTAGTTACAATAATATGATATCAAGGTAGATCCGCACATACAGAAAAAATATTGAGATTACCTGGGTTATCGAAGTCGGAAGCCTAAAATTCCTATTCAGGGGCTTCTGCATATACTATAAATGTATGTAATAATTAAAAAAAATTTTTTTCCTATTGTGCGGCAGCCACTCTTAGCAACTAATGGCAACCAGTCACTTATTACTTACCAATTATTTGAAATAATATTTTGTCGAACATAAAAAACGCTTGCTCGATAGTCATTTATCACAGACTATTATTACAGATACTATTTATTACAGAGAACACAAGATTTTATTTTATTTAAGTGTATCGAATGGTAAACACGAACTTAAAAATATCTTTTAACATAAAGCGAGAAATGTATAAATTAAATATTGGCGTTACCGTTTAATGACAAGTGAGCTTTATCTCCTTTCCTGTCACTTCATTCTGTTTTCATTCGTTTACTTCTATTTTTATTCATTTGGTTCCATCCGTGCGATTGGTATAATATATGTTCTTTGTATACAATTTAAAGTAATTGACTATATGCTAATTTTGAAAATGATAGTTAAATACGGGTAACGCAGCGCAGTTGCGAAACTCCGTTCATTGGGCCGGATGTGTCGACTCAATTATTTCAAATGTATTAGCGCATAACATACTTAAGTGCATAATTTTAGCATAATACGCTGCCTGCGCTAATAGCCCAGAGGGCGATGCGAGTGGCGCTTGCTTCGCAACTCACTCGGCGCGTAACATTTTGCTGCGCTATGAAACGCCTGCGCAGTGAGATGCGCTTGGATGCGCCCGAGTTATTGAGTTGACGCCATGTTAACGCAAGGAATTTTGGCTGAGGGACCCATGCCTAGTGGCGGTGTTATAAACGATAGATTGACGGACTCTTTGGCGGGAACGGGAGAAGTGAAGTTCGCATTCTATTTCAATTTTCTATTGTTTTTATTGGGAATTTTAAGGTACAAATTAAGTGATAGTATATTGTGTATGTTAAAAATTGGAAAGTGAATAAATATGTGCAGCTGAAGTTTTCGCGTTTTTCCAAGAAATCCTTTTTAAATCCATTAAGCCTACTACTATCACTTTAGTGGAGAGCGTTAAGGACTTAGTAATAAGAAGATAAGAAGACATTTTAAGTTAGAGATACACCTATTTTTTTACATGAGAATGGCATAAAAGTTTCTAATAGATTTGAAATGAGTTGCCGGTATATAAAAGAGAAGAAAAAGATAGATTGACGTACCTGTATGCCGGGCCGCACCAGCTGCGCGATCTTCTCGCACATGAGCGCGTGGAAGTGCGGGTGGAAGCGGTAGACGGAGCCGTCGATGCCGACCGTGACCCGCGGCTCGTCCATCTTGTTGAGCAGCGTGGCGATGCCGGCCGACACGAGGTGCGCGGCGCGCCGCGACACGCACTCGCACACGTGACGCACCGCGCCCATGTCCGCCTCCGTCGCGTGCGACAGCCCTAGCGACACCACCGCACATTACACTCACTGTCATTAATAACCTGTTCGGACTTTTTGGCGGGAACGGGAGAAGCGAGGTTGTCATTTCATTTGGATTTTCTATTTTTTACATCTTTGGTAGTTTTAAGGTACAAAAGTGAGGATATTGTGTTTTAAAGTTCTGTGTAAATGAAAAGTGTTGTAGGTCGAAATAAACTCGTGTAGCTGAAGTTCTCGCGCTCTTCCAAGAAGTCCCTTATAACTTCAGTAAAGCTTACTATCACTTTACTGGGGGAGTTTTACGATAACGATTACTATACGTGACATTGGCAAATGCGCTATTCTGTGCGCCATTCCATGAAAGAAAGAAGAATAACCGGTTCCGTTATAAACACAGATCACCTAGGTTGTATTAACTATGGTTGCCAGATATGAAGACTGAAACATCGAGACATTTTGTATTTTGTCGGGAGTTTTGACTTCATATGAAATGTCGGGATAATCCAGGCGAATCCCGACCATCTGGCAACTCTAGATATAACGAACGTTTACATTTTTATTTATACCATAATATATAAAAGATGCGACATATAAAGTACGTAAAAACATGCTCATATTCGAATGCAACGTTGAGTCAAAATTTCAAGTCAATCGATCGACTAGGTACTTTTTGAGTTTTGCGACCTTATACATACGGAAATTTAATTTTATATATTGTATATAGCTTATTTCAGACGAAGTGAGACTCCGAACTGTGCACTAGTCTTGCACTGTGGGGACCACACAACGAACTGGGGGAGCTCCCAGTAACACCGAAACTACAAGCTAATTAAGAAACGTTCGCTTACTAAATTGGCCTGACCGGGGAACGAAGTAGGGATGGCGATCTGAGATCGATTAATCGAAGAATTGATTTGATAGGCCAAAAAAAACGAATCGATCCAGTGAATCGATTCACCCTAGAAAATCGACATTAGATTTTTTCTATTTTGATAAAAACCAAAAAATTATTTACAGTTAATTGAATGTACTCCAACAAATACATTTAGTAAAATAAATGTCCTTTTATACCTGATACTTTGGTATGGTTGTAAAAACAATTGTAATTATTGAATTTCCTGAACTAAGGAATTTCCTGCATTTAATGATTAGAGATTGGTTATTATGGTGCCTTTCTTGTTTTCCATAAAATGGATTTATTTTTACATTGTAAATGCAAACACGAAAAAAAATCAATTTCTGAGAAATCGATCTGTTAGACCTCGATTTTGTTGTAAATCGATTCATCAGATTGCGATTCGAATCGATTTAGATATCGATCTTTTTCGAAAAGAATCGCCGTCCCTAGAACGAAGCTGGGGTCTCGGCTTGGAATCTATTTCGTGTAAATTTCATTTTATGCTAACGTTTCGACTGGATTGCACTGTTTGCGGTCACGGACATACTCGATTATACATAGATCCGGAATTACGAAACCCGGTTATTTGCCTTTGTAAGTCGTGAAAGTTCATAATATTCCGCTCTAAACTTGACACTTGGCAAGAATCGCCATTAAGACGCTTGATCATAGTAGGCTGGTAAAAATACGGTTTGGAAAAAAATAATTCGTAATAAGACATTTCTTTTTACAATCAATAAAGAAATGTAATTTTAAGATACTATATTTATGAATCCACATAGGTATTAGATACCTATATATCTGGCTACATTTTTTTTGTCTGTGACTTCTATATTACTTTGTCAAAAATGCTACGGAATGCTACCGTACCTTTACAAGCTAAATTGTTTCTTCTCCTTCTATTCTTTAAAACAATCTGATTGCTAATATAAAATAAATTATGATACGTGAAACATCTTTTAATTGAAATAAAATAAAAATAGACTGTACTGAAATAATTTCGACCAAAATATCCAACTTACGCATTTTTATGAAGTATATTAATTAAAAGAGACGTTAGATTTTCGGCTCGCGCTTTGTACACTATTTAGAAAATCGAGGAAAAATCTAGATTGTTAGAAAAATAGTGAAATCGCAATTTTTATTATATATTTTTAGTACAAGAGCAATATTTTATTATTTAACAGGGCTATACGGACAAGTACGCCATAACGAGTTCGTTCCAAAACTAAATGCGAAGTATTCAATTTACTATCAAACTCATGTGATATGTAGGTATATTATTAAAAAAGTAATGATAAAAAAATCTCATCCATTAATTTATTCTTTACTAAACAAAAATACCTACTTACAAAGAGCTTTCCGCGCAACTATTTTTATTTTGTTGAAAACATGTGTAGTTGAAAATGTCTTATAGTTATATGTATGTATGAATGTTGTATGTATGAATATACTTTAAACGTCGCGCACGTCACGGGTCAAATCGGTCAACACGCTGTCAAAAACTATGGAGCACAGATTAATTATTTATAGCAAGCTACAGATGCGACAGTCGTTTTACCATAATTGTTATGTATTTCGTTTTGGCGCTACTATCGCCTACTTAAATGTTCAGGTTATTTTTTTTTATTACTTTATTCATATTAGCCAAGCTTGATAAAATACAACACCATCTTTGATGTGCTGACTAAAAATCTCTACAATTCACACTAGAACTGCATACATCAAAAAAGGCGTGTTTATTTCTAATTTTGCTTAACTTTGACCTGTTCCTCAATCGGGATATTTTTTATTAAGTACTGTTCTTTACCCATATTATTTACCAAGATTAATAAAATAGAACTTATTTAATGTGTTGACTTAACATTTGTTGTCGCTATATTGCATTTCTCAAAAGAAAAGTTGATTTGGTTGATCTGTTTCACGAGGCGTCAAAGATTTCATTTCCTGTTAATTTTTTTATATCCTAAACTGCAGTGTGGATATGTTCAAACTGTGAACAGGCCACTGTTTGCGATTTTAAATAGGTCTCAACAGTTAAGACCTGCAATATAATTTGTTACAAAGAGTACTATTAACTAACTATTAAAAGTGGAATACGTCAAACATGTCATTGACACCATCTTGTTTAGGTAACGTGTTGCCTATGATATATGCATATAATACTTTTGTACGAAAGAACTAGGCTAATATATACCGAAACCATAATTAAAACAGTTTTATTTAGTATTAAAGTTTCAAAATGATAAGTGTACAAAGTGCAGGCCGGAGCTCCATACATTCGTGGAACGTCTCCTTTAATTAAGTAATATATCTATTAAATTTATTATTAGAAACGTATATTCATATGTGTAGTAATATGTTAGGTGGATTATTACATTTATGGAAAGTCAAGATTATGGTGACGACCTGTCTAAATGAGATCTAATCTCGTGGAATTTGTAACATGAATATAAAATAAGTTTTTTTTTCGTTGTCATGGACCCCGTGCAGGTCAGAAATGACTTCTGTGGGTCGATATAGACCACTTTGGGAATTATTGGTATTACGTGTAACCGAAACAGGAAATAACAACGACGTCACATTTTATTTAATATGGAAAACATGGGCTAATGGGTTAACGACCACTAAATTGAATTTAATCTTTTTCAATTCATCAATACAATAACAGTTAATGTTAATTATACGTATTAAAATTAGTTAACTAATAATGAAAACATTTTAAATCGTCCTAGCTTTTTAGTTTTTTTTTACGTGGGTAACTAGGAAAGCCTCTAGTCTTGATATACATATTATGAAAACTAAAAAAGATAATTTTAATTGTACATTTTTAACAAACGTCGTTTATTTAAATTTCGAATTCCTAAAGCCATTAGGTCAAAAAAAGAAATTTAAAATGAAATAGATAATGTATGTACCTTCATATGTACTTATATACATATTATGTACATAATATACAAAAACATATTACATTATTTTTATAGCATTTTGCGCTCTTTTCCCGCAACAATAAAATATTATTTTGTATCTCAACACTCCAAATCACCGAACGTCGACCTAACGTTTTCTACATAAATTACGCGTAAAATATATCACCTGTAAGTAATGTACGTACATCTTATGTATTAGTAATTTAGACGTAATAATTTTTTTATCTTAGCTTACGTCTTGCTCAAATGATCGATGTGGACTAATATTGACAACTCTAAGTTTAATGTATAAAATGGTGAGGAGATATTTTAATAACAAGGTAGAATGATGTTCCTTATACCTAGCAACAGACGACAACGTCATACTATGACGGTACGACAGTATGTAGATAGATTATATGTTTAAATATAAATTTTAATATTAATATGAACATAACTTACCAAGTTCTTCAAGAACGTCCATACAACTGGTGTAATCTCCCGCTTTGTCCGATTCGATTTCGGACACATATTTGGTATAAAAACTTCCCTTTTGGAAAAGCAAATCTGATCCGCGACCACCAAAGAGCAAACCCATGTTTGTGAATTTTACGAGTGCTAAACGCACTAGTTCACCGAGATACATGCCCGATATCATCTTCTCTTGGCTGGAAAGAAAAATGCTGTTAGATAACCTTATAGAGGCTTTTTACTCTCAAATAAGTTCTTGCTAACAATACGAAAATACATACGAATAACTCGTTATTAGTTTGGCTATGGGCAATATATGAAATACCTCACTGGTCACCTCTTTCTTCTAACAGAGGCCAGACAAAATTGTCGCTTGTTTGTGATTGTGGGAGTGGCATATTATACTAGTTGATATGAAACAAGATTTTGCAGACCTTGTAATATTTTGTATCCGGAACATAGAAATTATAATGGCTACATTTACCAGCAGGTTTTGCCCGACAATGACACCAAGTAACATTTACACAAGGAAGGAAAAATTTAGGGTATTTTTTGTCAGATAAATAATGGAATATTTGCTCTATCATAAATGTCATAAAAGATGTAAAACAATAAAAGAGAAAATTATCGTTTTACTAAAAATAATCTTTTACGATTTAGCAAATTAATCATAAACAATATCACACCCATCATTATCACAGGTATTTAGATAAGGAACGCATTATCTTTATGCGACGACGGGGATGACGCAAAGAATTACATACATTTCTGGCGACACAATTGTGTCTTATCTTTGATAAGTACCTTAATTTCGCACACAAGTATCTTTTATGGTCACCTTTGTCTTGTGAGACTTACATTTGCTTCCCTGGGTTGATGGAATTAACATCTACTTCTTTATCAAATTCGGTTCTCACGAAGTCCAATGTGCCATCATCTCCAAATGCACCCCACTCCGTGTTAATAAGAAGTTCTGATTTTCCAGGTTCTCCGTCAAATAATTCGCAGTTTTCAGTTTTCTCCACATAACAGGCATTACTGCCTGTGCCTAGTAATGAAAATTCGATAGATACATTTTCTTTAACTGAAGTAATAACGAAGCAACGTCAACAAAATATTTGTCTATTAGTATTACAAAAAAATTACACAAATGTAAAAAAAAACAAACCTATAATAAAGTAACATTATAGTAGCTTTAATGTGATTCATGCAATTGAAATAATGTTATTAAAAAGATTGTTCTATGGTTTGCCTGGTATATACATAATACGTAGGCAATTAAGAACATGGTTTAACCAATGACAAAACAATAGAATGATACATAATACGTCATGTTAAAAGATAGTATTATAAGTTAGTAATTAAATTACTAAAAGAGAAACCAAAATAAAAAGTATGAATAATTGAAGTAATCGCAACAGCAACAAATGCAATAACACAGTAAGCGACACACCACACGGCAACAAACAAGGTAAACCTACCAACGATGAGTCCTATTTTGCAGTTGTGGTTTTTCCACGCGCAAGACATCAATGTGCCCGTGGTGTCATTCAAGATAGCGCATATATCAATCTGTACATCCTACAAGAGCAAGAAAACATGCGTTTAAGATAATGTAAAGAAAATTCCTAAATGTGGTTATTCAGAAATCGGGAAAGATCGATGTTGAAGATGACTACAGAGGCTTTCAGTCTTGCACTAAACTCAGTCACGAGATTATGTCCACTGCAGCTTATTTTTGTTGTCAATAGAAGTGATACATAATAATAACAATATATGTACACATATGCGTATTTTTTGTACCTACTGATATAAAGTTACGTAATAATAATAATATAATAATCGGCTAATAATAATTGTTCATCACTGTAAATAGTTGTAAAATGCGCAAATTAATGCAACTGCATTTCCAATCAAGTAGATACTTATTCTTCATTAATATTTATTATGGACCCATTAAAATTTTGAAAAAATAAAAATAATAAGCTTAAATAAAATCGATTTTGCATTCCAACTAATAAATAAGCGTGCTACGAGTGGTTCAAACTATCTAAAAATAAAGATTAACGAATAAATTTATATTATGTTAAAAATATTTTTATTTGCTTGACATTAATTAATGCTACTAGGAAACATACTATTATAAATTGTACGAATCATTTTAAAAATGTGAATATACAATTAATGGCAATAAATTTTTACACAAAAACGTTTATTATTAATTCAAACTATTTCTTACACCCAGTTCTACAAGCAGTAGAGTTCATAATATAGCGCTGAGTCGTTATCAAGGTGAAAGCCTCTATCTGGCTCTCATTTTGGCTTCAAGAAACATGCCTTATTTCTAGAGAGCTGTTATCATCATCAACTCACCAATTATTATGCCTACTCGACAGAAACAGTCCTTATGTGCACATGACATAAGGGTGCCTGTAGCATCGTTAAGGATACCCATCACAGACAACGAGAGGTCCTGAAAAATTACTTTATTTATTCTTATCAGTGCAGAAGCGTCATTTCATTGAGTGTTAGGAGAAAGGTAGCTTTATAATTTATTCATTTATCTAACGAATACAACTGCGAGAATAATGTTTGCACCAATATATAGGTTATGAATATTCTAACCACTACGTCATTTCGCAGTTTGAGTACGCTTGGATATTATATATTTATAATTATGTCGTCGTCCGATCGTAGAATTGGGTAGATAGTGATGTGGTTAGGCATTTCATGGAATTATCTGTTTTCCAGTCAACATAATCATCATCATGTGCTTAAAGAAGAGGCGCACCAATAAAAGTAGGTAATAAGTTTGTCGATATGCGCTACCACGAACAGGCTGGACAAAACAATTGCATAGGACATCGCCGCGCCAGTAGCGCTGTCTTCACATACTCCACTTACTTAAACGCGCTAAAGATGGCTGCGTCAAAATAAATTATATTATGCTAAACCAGTCGTAATAATAAAGTAATTAATTAATTAAGGAGCGAAGTGCATTTCAACGAAGCTACAAGAGTTTTATGCAATTTACGCAATTATTAAGTACTTAAGGTGGGCGTCCACAGTCCAAGCAAAAAGGGTCCAGTAGTGGGGTATTGAGTTAAGACTAGATTCGGAATTTAGAATAGTCAATTGATAATAAGGATTAAAAAAATATTCAAAAACTGGCATATATTTTTTTATCAGACATTTAAAGTTGAAATTCTGAAAAAACTTGTTTTGAGAAAGGGCATTTTAAAAGTTTGATTGAAAAAAGAACTCACTTCTACTTGTTGTTGTTGTTATGTTTCTACTTAGAAACATCATATACTATATGAATTTGTAGGTAATTGAGCTATAATTAATAATCAATTAAAATCGTGAAATGCCATTTTTAGCCAACTACAAAAGTGTGTATACCTATCTCGATAACTAAATGTCGACCATTGAACCCTTTTTGCTTGGACGTCCACGTATTATTACGAAATTACGAATTTACTTTGGACACTATACAAAAACGATTTGCCGGCGGCGTTATTACCTAAAAATTTGCAGACAGCGACAGCCACGCGATCATTGCGCGACCGATGATTATTTGTAATAAAAAATTGATATCGCGTTTGACAATTTCGTGTCTATTGCACCATGAACGTAAAGTGCACTTTTCGCGGTAGATATAGCGCCACTGTACAAATTATATGACACAAACTCTCGTTTTGACAGCAGACATCGCGCGATATTTGACTGTCGTTGCTGTCTGCAAATTAGGTAATAAGCGTGCCGATTATTATAAATCGTCTAACGCTTTATATTGAACAGTATGTTGGGTATTAGTTGCCATGTTATCAAATGGTGGAGTCTCACAGAATACCCAGGCACATCATAATCTGCCTAATTTTACAGTTGATTGACGACATGCACAAACAATATATAAAACTCACCCCACGTCTGGCAATAGCATCTTTGAGTCCTTGAACAACGTCTTCACCGACGACGCCTGAGCAGGAGAACCCTTTTGTCCACCGTTGCAAAATGCCTTTTGTAAGACCCAATTGTTTAAGTGGGAAACTGAAAGTGAATCCTAATGCGAGACGTTCTTCATATACACCGTGTTCCTAAAAAAGTAATTTAAATGTTAAATTTTTTAGTTGCTGCGACTCTCTTGACCTTTGTGCGAAGCGCAGTGCGGAATAGAGTGGAAAAATAAATAATTAAAACATCGATAGGCAGGGGGAAAACTATTATTAGTTACATATATATCTAGTTATTCAGATTTTATTTGATTATTTTTGGTATAATGTTTTCATTAAGAAATAAAAAAGATACAATTAACTTTTGTATTAGGTTTTTTTTTATATTGTTTGCTTATAAATTCAATTAAACGAAATTACCTTCATAAAATTAGCTAAGCATTCAGCTATGTGGTCAAACAAAGCAATGCCCGTGCCAGTCATGATGTGGTTTGGTATCGCGTAAATTTTAGATTGCATGTCAAAGTGGTTTTCTCCTAGATTAATAATTAAAACTCTGAAGTTTGTCCCTCCTAAATCTAAGGCCAGAAATTTACCGCGTTCTGTAAAAAATGTCGATTTTACATTACTTAGTGTAAACGAAATTATATACTTATTACTGATTATTATTTATAAAGTGATTGCAGGTAGTTTTTAAATTATTATTGTTAATGCAGTCACAGGACAGTTCACAAGAAAAATAAGTGTTACCTTTCCCATTAGGTAAATCCTGTATATATGTTATGAAGCATTTCACAATAGAGTTGTCATGCGAATCTTTGCAAAGACCTTTGAGCAGGTCGTTGTGCAGTCTGCTCATTATCTCTCTGATCTGCTTGTCTGTCAGGTGTAGGATTTCGCATTCTTCACGAATCTGTACAATTAAAAAAAAATAACCGTTAATAATGTAATAATCCACTTGTATAATATTTAAATGTTAAAAGTCTTACGCGTTTTACGGCAAATGAAAAAAGCACAGCTAATTTTAGACATTTTTTTACATTCGTGACGTTGGTAGTGGTACTTGTACTGTGGTAGTGGCGTAGGTATAATACCTACACATTCCAAACGTAGGCAGGTACGGCATCTTAACTATTGTCATATTATAACCTTTGATTAAATGAAAGGATTTTTATTTCATCAAGAGTTAAAAATGAAGGTACCAAATGAAAACAAATCAAGAGACATTTATTTATTTTCCATATTATGCTCCAATTAATAAAGTGTATTATCCCAAACCAAATTAAGCCTATGTAGGTATAACGAAATTTGAAAAGTATCTATTAAACATCAATTTAGAAAACTTTATTCTTTATATAAAACCGACGGGCTAGAAATGAGTTACAAGTGGGCAGTGAGACTAAATTTAATAAATTAAATAATAAACATTTCAACTACCTACATATTAATTTAAGATATATTTAGACATGTAGGTACCATTGGTTTATTCGCAGATTATTTTACCATTCACCACCAACACCATACCAACAGAAATAACAAAATACAATACCTATTAGACAATGCAAAAATAGTGTATGTAAGTATAATAAATAGCTTCATAGTAAATTTTAATTATAATATAACAAGTCAATAACAATTTTTATTTCATATCAAATAATAACATTATTTTATTTAAAGTTTCAAAAAGTAATACTATAATAAATAATTTAAAAAAGTAATACTTAACTTATACTTTTATAGTTGAGAAATGTTTAAAATCTATTGCTTTGTGTAAATATTACTATAAATATGTATTACAAGGTTTTCTTCATTAGTATTTTTTTAAATAGGTTGGTAACATTATGTAATGAAATTTTAACATGAGACTAATTTTGAATCTCTTTGTCGTTATTACACACTGTCAGATTAAATTGAATATACCTAGGTACGAAAATCGAAATATGAATGCGTACGTAGTGCAAACCGTCGTTTATTATCGCTAACGAGTTTCACAAGGTCAAAGCGGTCATTGCGACACACCATCATGAAGTTGCTTTCCAATTCGGCGCCGGCAAAATTAGAAAAAAATACTTTATTAATATAATCACTTCGGAATTAGACCACTCACCCGAGGTAAATTGTTGACTGCCATACCCATTACGTATTTTTTTAAACACTATTTTTTGTATTAAAGATTTAGTGGTTCACACTGCGCGCGCGATTGTATTCTATACAATGAAGCGACTCACTAAAGCTGCAAAGAAGTGAGGAATACGAGCCAGAGCGGTAGCTGCCGAACGCGGTCTATGGTACAACTTGTGAACGCAATCCTTTTCATTCATGTTGAAATATTGGCGTCTCGCTCTTGAAACGTCAATATACCATACGTTAGAAAAGTATGTCTATACTAACACCTCACTAACACAAGATAAAGAGAAAACAAACTTGTAAAATAATTTATATTTTATACCGGCTTACTGAAATATTTCTTAAATATGTAAATTATGAATAAGTATATTTATTTTATTATATTTTACGAGTTCCCAATGATTTTCATAGACGAGCCTCTTGATGCAAGTATCTGATTGGTGGTCGTGTGGGCTCGCTCGTGACGTCATACACATTCTTCGACCTCTATTTATAATTGCATTAGTAGTGGTGTTGGTATTTGGTATACGTTTACATCTCGTTTATATACTTTACTGCTTACTAAGTAACACGATCACATTGGTTAAATTATCTTAGTATTCATACGATTACCTAATAAATAAATATCTAACATAATAATAAATATGAAGTTCTTTATATGATGATATTTATATGAAGTTCTTACTTCTCAGGTACCTATATGTACCTTAAACTACATATTATTCTACATTCATTGAAATAATCTGTTTCATATCCACTTCTGCGAAGGTTCATTATGTAGACAGGGTAGGTATAATAGATTAATAGATATGGTAGTTATCGTCATTGTATAATTGGCGGCACAAAGACTAAAACTTTAACGAACAATTTTTACCGGTCGATTACTTCGGTAAAATATTTTTTTTAATTTATCAAAATTTATTTATTAATAGATTAATTTGTTTAATACTTGAAGAGGATAGGCGATAATATGTGAACAATATACTTATTACGCAGGGCCCGATCTAAAGGGGGGACAATCCAGGCAAATGTCCAGAGCGGCAAAAATGAGGGGCGGCAAAATGGAGCGTGGTTGCGCGGCGGGAAAAATCTTACAAAAATCAAAATCTTGTAAAAATACAAGGAAATTCTGCAGAAGTTTTAGCTTTTGCCCGCGACTTCGTCGGTGTGGTGGCCACTTATAATAAAGGGGATAGCAGAAAAATCTTCTGGGTCAAACAGTGTTGGAGTTTAACGTTTACATATTATATACAAACATCAATTTTTATACATATACATATATATATATATATATATATCTATTTTCATTTAATATATTAGCTATTCAAAAAAGTAATGCTGCCAGTTTGCTGGGCACCCCTAAGCAATAACAGCTTTTTAAGCGGCAACTTTGATGAAGTCTATTGTTTAAGATAATGTTTACGTTAACGTTAACGTTAGGATATGTATGTCGTTTTTTGTTAATAATACATTCCATTGTTTAGAAAAAAAAATAAAAAAAATAAATGTATATTTTTATTAACTTGCAAAAAACTCGATAAAAATTAAATCTAAATCTTAAATATATAACTATATTTTCAGACTAATTTTAGTCAGGAATTTAGGGACAGCCACAGGGAAGTGCCTAGTGGGGGGAAATGCAGTGACACAAAAAATAGTTGATCGACCCAAAAAAATATTTAAAAAAATAATTCATTATTATTACAATATAATGATATTTTTGACAATAATATTTTAAATAAATGTACTAATGTATGTAGTAATGTAATGTATTATTTTTTGTTCATAATGGCTATGCCACTCAATTCATAACTCCCAAAATGTAGAGAAGAATACTGTAAAATCTTGAAGATTGACGTAAATATAACTTAAAAAATTAAATATAATAGCATAGTAATCAGTACATTCACAATTATTTTTTAAAACTATAATTAATCTCCTTGATCGCCTCAAGAGTTACATTACAGTACAGTTTATAGTTTCCTTATCTAAAGAGAGGTCTTTAAGAGTATCTATTAAATATAATTAAATTTATTTTTAAACATTTTGTTTGCGTCCGACGTCAGAGTAAACGCAGATCGTAGCTTCTTGGCACAGTGCGTGTCGTTAATTTTGGACTCTGTCTCGTGACAAAAACGCTGCGCTGTAATCTCTAAAGTGCTTAGGGATGTAACAATAATAAGTGTAAATTAACTAGCTCAGGTAAGCACTAAGGGCCTAATAATAAAGGTCTAAATTCCTAGATGGTTAACCGAAATACCGTATTGTGAGTTGTGAGAAACCACTTTGACGGTAAAATGTAAACACTTCTACTGCAGCTATAAACGCAAAAAAAAGACATGCGCTTAGGAAAATATTTCTTCGAATAAATTTTACAAAAACACTATAAGTAGGTATTTAATAAGAAATGAAAATATGTAATTTATTTAACAGGCGTAAAAAACTTTCATTTCGAAGTTCTTGTTCTGAATACTATTGAATTACCGATCACATTTTTTATTAAGTTTATCGTTTTCTCCCAAAAACGTTTTAAAAAACACATTTTTTTTTTCGCCTGAACGTTAAAGGATCACATTTTGCTTTACAAATCTCAATCCTATTTCTTTACCTCTGTCTCGCCTTCTCAACTCGTTAGTTGGTGCTACTTTTTCATTGTTTAAAAAAAAAACTAAATCGTTATCTATGTATGTAAAAGGCGATGTATGTATGTATGTTCCTTATGGATTCCGAAACGGCTAGACCGATTTCGATGAAATTTTCAGGGAATCTTCAGATTGGCCTAGCGGGTGATCCTGTAAGATCCCGTTTGGTAGCGATTGGATCAGTAGAATTATTTTTTTTGTTTTTTTTTTGTAGTATCAAAATAATTATTAAAACTGTTTAATTTATTTTAACTTCAACTAACGCCCAGTGAAACGGGCCAGGTTTGCTAGTTGTTCTGTAAATAAAAAAAGTAGTCACGAAAAGTAATAATGAAAGTCTTATTTATGTATATTAAAATTATTTTTGCATCATTTTACGCGACTTAAAACTACATAATATAGTATATGTTATCTCCATTTTTTTTACCATTAGATAAAATATGTGTTTAGGGTATAGATTCCAGTTTTCGTCAATATAAAAAAACCGCAATTTCGGATAAAATACGCGATATTTTAAAATTAGTATTGGATTCGACTTGAAAAAAATTCAAACAGTAAAATTAAATAAAAATACAAAGTCATATATAGTACATACGTTTATCTATTTAAGATATATATCATGGAGTGATAGATTTAGTAATTGCCTATATCTACATATCTCAATATTTAAAATTGACGGTTTTCTCTATAAATTTGCTACTTTTGATATGTCACATTTTCTTTAAAATTAATGATCCTTGCAATAAAAAAATGGTAAACTTCAAAATCAATAGTCTTCACATTACAATTTTGGTTACGAGTTCAATCATTGAAACTTTAATGTGATGTAATAGTGATAATAAATACTTAGGAGGAAATCGTGAGGACAAATGAAGGCTAAGGTTAAGATTGTTTCACTTTGGGTAAAATTTTGCAATTCTATTTGCAACTTTATACAAACACGACGATATGTTTATAGCACTTTTTTGGTTAGGTTAGGTTAGGTATTTTTGCCACACCGCGCGAGCCGAGGGAGCGAAGCGAGCGTGCCGCAGCAGTGGCCGGCGAAGTGCCAGATCGGAATCCGCTTTATACATGGAGCAGTATTCAAACAGAAAACTCTGCACTCTAAAAGAGTGAAGAGTTGAAGTCGAGAAATTTAATCTCGAAACATCTCTGTAATCCTCCATCTCTTTTCATCTCTTGCTGTTGGTAAAGTTAGTATAAGTATATTATGTTTACATATATACATACATTCAGTCAAGAAAGTATCGGGAATGGATGATTTGTTTATAGTTCCAAATTCAATTTTTTGTTTTTTTTTGTTGTTGTTAGATTGGCACAACTGTTTTCCATTTTGGTGCGGAGTTTGAGTTGCATCTGTTATTTAGATTAAATACAGTGCTGTTTTTAGTTATATCATTCTAGTGTATATTGCGAATTTCATAATGGACAAAAACATCGAACAAAGAGTTTGTCTTAAATTTTGAGAGAGAGATTGCCACCGAACATTCTGTGTCTCACGAGTCGATCTTTACCATTTTAAATAATCACTTGGGTATGAACCATGTTGCCACTCGGCTAGTCTCAAGACCTGAATTTTCTTCAAAAACACAATCGCTTAAGAGCCGCTGAGGACATGCTAAAACGAGTCAATTCCGACCCAACATTCATGAAACGCATTGTTACTGGTGACGAGACGTGGATTTACGAGTTTGACATGCAAACTAGTCAACAAGCTTTGGAGTGGCGGCTTCCAGCTGAACCGAAACCGAAAAAATCACGCCAAAGTCGATCAAAAGTCAAAGTCATGTCGACTGTTTTCATTAACTATCGCGGTGTTGTGCACTCGGAATTCTTGCCAGAAGGTCAAACGGTAAATAAAGAATATTATTTGGGCGTTATGCGGCGTTTAAGAGAGCAAATTTGACGAAAAAGGCCAGATTTGTGGAAAGAAAATTCTTGGATTTTGCACCACGATAATGCGCCTTCACACAAGGCCATCATTGTGATCGAATTTTTGACCAAAAACTCAACAAATATCTTCGAGGAACCACCTTATTCACGAGATATGGCTCCAGCCGACTTCTTTCTTTTTCCTAAACTCAAATTACCACTTCGTGGCACCCGTTTTCATTCGGTAGAAGACACAAAGGAAAATTCGTGGCGAGCACTGAACTCAATTCCGGAAAAAGTTTAAAAGTTAAAAAATGTTTTGATGATTGGATTATTTTATTATTACGGATCTTCTATACCTATCAGAAGAGGAGTAAGGCAAGGAGATGTCATCTCTCCCACAATATTTATAGCAGTGTTACAACACGTCATTAGTCACCTAAAATGGGAAAAAGTCGGTTTAAATATAAACAATCGCTATATAAGTCATTTAAGGTTCGCCGACGACATTGTTCTGATGTCTGAGAATACAATTGAGTTGCAGTCAATGATTAACGCCCTGCAAGTAGCAAGTCAACAGGTAGGTCTTGAAATTAACCGTAGTAAAACCAACATCATGTCAAACTCTTTCAAACATCCATTATACCTAGAAAATGTAGCGCTAGAGTATGTCGATACCTATATATATCTTGGTAAGCAAATTTCATTTGATAAACAGAGAAACGAATACGAAATTGATAGGAGAATTTCAAATGCCTGGAAAAAATTTTGGAGCCTGAAAGAAGTTATGAAGGGTGACATGCCGATCATTGTTAAGCAAAAAGTTATGGATACCTGTATACTGCCTTCATTAACCTACGCTAGCCAAACTTGGAAGTTTTCACATCAAACTAAATCCAAAATCAGATCATGTCAAAGAGGTATGGAGAGAAGTATATTAAAAATTAAAAGAATACAAAAAATTAAACATAAAAATATAAGAAAAATAACAAAAGTGAATGATGCTCTGTACCACTCCAAAAAACTTAAATGGCGCTGGGCTGGTCACATAGCCAAATTGACAGACGATCGGTGGACTCATAAGATAACAGTTTGGAAAGGACCACCGGGTGCTAGAAGGAGAGGTAGACCAGCTGCACGGTGGGCAGACGATATCATAAGAGTGGCTGGCGAAAATTGGATGGAGACAGCGAAGAATAGGGAGGCATGGAAATCTCTAGAGGAGGCCTTCACCTTCGAGAACGAGGGGTTCTTACAGAGTAGCTGAATTAATATTATATATTTTTATATTTAGCATATTAGTAGTTAAGCGTTTACAAATATTATTTTATTTTATTTCTTTTGTTACTTATTTTTAGTAAGAAATATAAGGCTTTTTTATTTTATTTATTTATTTATTTAAATCTATATATAGCAATCTTATATAAACTAGTAGGTGTATTTCCGAGTTATTTCCAGTAGCAGTATTGAAATAGTCCACACTCTAAGGAGGTAGTTGAAGTCGAGAAATTAAATCTTGAAACGTCTCTATATCCTTCCATCTCCTTTCATCTTTTGCTGTTGATATATGTATACATATAGCAATCTTATATATACTAGTATTACCGAATTATTTCCAGGAGTTAGTAAGAGATGTCGCGCAATTGCTCTACTGACTGCGCCGGATGCGTCGGCTTCTCGAGTTTATTTATTTAGTTTATAGAAAATGTTATTTTTCATAGCACAATCTATTATTTTAAATGATTGCTTTTTTTTATTGGTCATAATTATTTTATAGCGACTTAAAACCAGCAAACAGCCAAATCAGCCATTGCGGAACATCTTCTCCAATTGAATACTAATCATTGGATATAATTTTATCGCTCACAAGTCCTTTCCATCGATAGCCACTATTATCCAAGAGTTGTCCGTGAAGCCATTGAAATCAAGAGACACAAAAATTTCAATCGGGAAAACGGATACAATTTATCAACAGTGTGGAATCCTGTGATTCAAATGACAAAACCTCGTTTTTCACATCCGGTTTAGTGTGTGGACACCGTGAGTGTTGTGTGTAGTATAACTAAAATAAATACATATAACCCTAACAATTATTTATAAGTATTGGGAGTAGATGATATAAAACCTGCCTCGGACACGCATGATCACTCTCGTGTCCGATGCAGCTTACTGCGGCAGCTTACTTGACACCACGGCCGATGCAACTCGGCCGTGGTCTCAAGTAAGCTGTAAGCAATATTCGAAATATAATGAAAAATGTCAGGCTTATTCGCTTTTAAACTTATTTATTTTCCTGTTTATGTAGGTTATACCCGCTCTGTTTCCATTACTAAAATTTAAAATTCAATAACTCAATATCTATCAATGAATTTGGAGTAGCTTTTAACAATTACATTCATAATTTTTAATTAATATTTTAATACGGTGTATTTTAAATTAGGTATGTCAATTTTAAAAGCATCTTGCGTTTAGATCATTTTAATTTTTATTTATATTATATTCTATTGTTTTAAACTTTAGTAATGAAAAAAGGGGGGATAAACTAGAGGAAGATGACGTCACACTGCTGTGATGTTATTCCGTGTTACTCGCAATGACTGCACGGCGCTAGGAATAACAGACAGAACTAAACCCCGATCTATACTATACGTTTCATTTTATTTCAAATATACACTTATTTTTTCAGTTTTATTCACAATTATTAGTAGTCCAAGAGGTTAGACCTCTTTAGATCTCTTAATGAAGTCGTAAAGAGGTAGTCAAATAGCTTAGGTATTGTTAACCTGTACATTAATTAATACATCAGTTTTTTTTTAAAGTAAAACTATGTAAATAAGTTTACTAAATAAAGATAAGTATTTCTGGCCAAATAAGGAATTCATTTGTAACTTGTATTATTAGTTATCGTAACGTGTATCGTTACTTTGAATACACGCTGCAATTTTATTGGTCGACCAAAAGCATCCAGGTTAATCTATCCAAAGAATATTATCCATACCCGTAAATAAAACTTTAATTAAAAATAAAAATACCCACAAAATAAAAAAATAAAAATACCCCAAAATAAAATACCCACAAATAAAAAAAATAAGCATCGTCTTTTGAGAAACAAGCTATACGTAGGTCTTAGATGAAAAAAAATCCATAGATATAGAGCATCAAAAGCTAAGAAAAAATCTAAGACCCACTTTACTTACGTCTCCTTTAGACGAATTTATCGATTTGGTGCAAGGGGAGCCATGTATATGGAATTCAAAAAACAAACAGCATAAAACAAAAACTTTGTCAAAAAACAAAAGACAACGTCGCCCTTTTGAAAGTGGGTCTTCTGACATTCAAAAACACAAATTACCTACCTTGTTCTGCTAAGATACATTTCACACATCCATTCGCGCCTTCTTCTCGGACGCGTTATTATATTTTTTTGCACATTTAATAAATAGTTACAGACACATAAACAATATAGGCATACTGCGTCTATAAAATCATTGTCCATTTTGTTTGTCCTCTTACAGCATACTGTGGAGAACAATGTTTGCAGAGCATGTCTGGCAGGTTGCGACAATATGTGCTCAAATGTATGTGCAAAGTTTTCAAACAAGTGTTCAAATCTTTGAAGCTATGTCTGGCGCCGGCTTACAACCTGTCGTTATATCATAATTTGAGAAGCGCTTGTACTTCCTGCGTATGAGAAGATTAAGGGAGTGTAGGGAGACGGGAAAAGAAGTAACTAATGTTCTGGTAAGGGCGGCAAATTATGCAATCCTGATCTGGCGGTTCGCCGGCCGCTGCTGCGGTACGCTCGCTTCGCTTGCTCGGCTCGCGCGTTGTGGTTAAAATACCTTACTTAACCTAACCAAAAAGAGTGTTCATAATATAAAAATTACGAAATCAATATCTTGAAAATTTAAACTTGTGAGGCAAATATTGAATACTTATAGCGAATGTCTTGTGTTCTAAATAGTATATTGTCATGTGGGATAATTTCATAAAAAAACTGTAAAATTTTACCCAATGTGAAACACTTTTTTTTTTTAATCTAAGGTGAAACAATATAAATCTTAGCTTCGCATTTGTCCTCATTTATTATGATCAATTCACCATTACACCACATTACGGCTTCAGTGATTAAAGTTGTAACCAAAATTACATTATGATAACTTAATTTTGAACTTTACCATATTTTATTGCAGAGATTATTAATTTGAAAGTAGAGGTGATTTACATCAAAAGTAGCTTTATGACAAAACAATTATTTTTAAATAATGCCCGATATAGCCAGATTACTTTGTCTATTGTTCCATTATATATACATGTATATATATTTTTTTATATTGATTATAAACTATCATTATATAATAAAATATAATTTATTGAAGTGTTACCTTATTATTTTATTTGAATTTTTATTATGAGTTCACCATAGAATAAGTAATCACTTAACACAAATTATTATTATTATGGCGTAGCAAAATCTAGAAAAATGTTAGGTACATTATACACACATCAAAAATGTCTAGGGATCAAGTACATTTTTAACTATAAAAAATTATGCAATTAATATTTATCAAATCTAGTCTTCCAGACTGGCTTCTTACTTCAATTCCTATGTTTAAGTTAACAACTTATCCCTATATTTTGTAAAAATTAAGAAAAATTACAATTTTTGCAAATTGTGGGAAATGAACCTAAGTTAATGTCGTCAATTAAATGGCAAAAAAAAGGCAAAAATGAGGATTTTTATATTTTTATTGTTTAATATTAAATTAATAATGTGTTTCCACTATTGACACGAATTACACAATCACAGCGATTTGGCATGCTTAAAATCAGTTTATCAAAATCACTTTGAGGAATGGCCGCCCACATTCTTTCTAACAAGTCAAAAAGTTGTTGTGGGGTATGCACGGCATCCATACTCGGCAGAGCTCTTCTTTGAAGCATATCCCATGCGTGCCCAATTGGGTTGAGGTCTGGCGATTGAGCAGACCACGGCAGAACGTTGATGCGAGCGTTGGCAAGAGCCCGTGTTACGACTCTAGCCGTGTGTGGACGTGCATGCATTAGTCGAAACGAATCATCCAACCGGCTTTGCAGAGGGATGATCACGTCTGAAACAATCCTCTCCACATAAATCTGAGCATTGAGGTTGTCCCTGATCCAAATGAGATCGGTTCTTCCACCGATCTAAATACCGGCCCAAACCATTATTGTTCCCCCCCATTTGAATGAACTTCCTGACAAAATTTCAAACGTTCTTGACGTCTAGAGGTCCTCCAAACTCGAGTACGTTTTGTATCCAGCCTCATACCGAAACGAGATTCATCGGAAAAGCAAACACAACGCCAGTCTTCTTCCTCCCAATTTCTGTGTTCGCGAGCCCATTGTAAACGGGCCCTACGATTGCAGGGTGCTATAGGGAGAACTCTCGGCGGCCTTCGGGAACGCAGACTCACTTCACGCAAACGATTTCGGATGGTTTGGTCGCTTATCAGCAAGCCTAAAGAGCTGTGGAGCCTCATAGCCAACATCATGGCGGTCATAGTACGATTCCGTCGAGCAATATTTTGGATGTACCGGTCCTGTCTGCGAGTGGTGATGCGAGATCGTCCTCTACGTCGCTCGGCCACGCTGCCCGTGATACGATAGCGTGTCCAGATACGGCTTATGACGCTCTGTGTAGTGCCAAGAGCGACAGCCACATTCCGACGGCTCTCATGATCTCTTCTCGTGTCAAATGATGTCGTCACTCCATATCGATGCAATTTTTTTCAGTTCCGATGCAAAAATTGTAATGGTTTTGTAAAAACGCTATTACACACTTTTATAGGAATCCTGATTGACAGTTCATTTTCTATTTTTAATCAAAATTTAAAGAGAATTCTTTATTCAAATAGTGAAAATTACTAAAAAGAATCAATAATGATCCAAAAAAGTTAAAATGATAATCTTTAATTGCGGCGATACTCTAAAACGTACTTGATCCCTAGACACTTTTGATGAGTGTACTTCAGTCGACTACACTACAATCTTTTTTCGGGTTAATCTAGTGAATAATACTTTTATATTGAAGATATCATTTATTTAAGTTAACCCTTTTGACACCTCTGTCATGCCACTTCAAAATAAAGTAGGTATGTGGGCGGCTTGATAAAGCCGTATATCATTGTTCTGATAGCATTTATAGCTAATGAGCATTAGTGATTCATCGATTTCAATTTGATAAGCTATCTAAAGTGAAAGACTATCTCAACAAAAACATGAAATTGGCTATGTTCTCATTTGACCATTAAAGTCAATAAACAAAAAGTTATTAAAAATTTACCAAGTTCGTCCCTCGATTCGGTTCCTCGAACTTGGAAATAATGTTGTTTATTATTTAACATAGAACTTTTTGAATTTGGCAAGTTTTTGTAACTATTTACAAAGTTTATTCCCAGGAAAAGTAGTATTTATCCCAATTCGTCATGAAATCCTGAGGGTTGTTAAGTTTTTTAGTTGCCTTTACCGAGCTACACACAAAGTCCGCCACAGGTGGCTTTGGTCATTGCTCATTGGTAATTTTGCGCCTTCAAGGCATCTCATTGTTAACCAGACGTATTTTATTTATATCTGTACATAACAATAATTATTCATAATAAATCATTTTAATTTAATTTAATTAAATTTGAAGAAGAGAGAAGTATGTAAGAACCGCGACGCTTGGCGCTCCGTCCTCTCTGACTACCCCGTTAGGGATACAGCGTGAAGATATGTATGTATATATGCATTAAACACCATTATTATTTAATAATCATTATTAATAATGTTATGTAAGTACAATGTTAAGTAGGTAATAGTTTCCAAGTACTTAGCCTATTAGGTAGTTACACAGAAACTATCACGCCTACTAGTGATCCGCCCCGGCTTCGCCCGAGTGGGAACTACTATAATATAACCTATACAAACCTTTTAGAAGAAATTTTTTTAATGATGGTGAAAACCGTATCAAAATCCGTTGCGTGGTTTTGAAGAAGTAAGCGGAGAAACAGACAGACGCGGACAGCGACATGGTTTTATACTATTTAGAGAAGAGATTCTGTGACATAGGTAGCTTGTAACTATTTATTACACAGTCATTCGAAAATTTTTAGTATGCCATGAGGCCATGACCATGAGTGTGCCGCATCAAAAACGGAATACTTAAAGAATGACTGTCAGTGTCTGTCTATTTATGTATAATCTATTCGTTTATACTTAGATACTGGGTATTTGTCTTGGTTAGTAGACCAGACCAAATAAAAAAGAAAGATTTAACGCCGCAAACAACACTGTGAGGCCGGCAAAACTACGCCTAGTAACGTCCATACACAGCGACACCCACACATGCAACTTGGTTTGAGCTAGTCCTTTATAGGAGCGTAACGTAATTAGAAAATAAAATCTGTCATTAATCATAACCATGTCTATTTTTGGTTATAACATGGGCACATAAATAACAATTAAAGAAATTAAAATTTATAGGAAACTTAACTTCACAGGCATTACTAAACTATCAGCTGTTGTAGGTTAAAACCACATCATACAAATATATGTATAAAAAAGAAAAAAAAGTTATTAAAATTTTTAATTTATAGAGAAAACTATTAATTTTAAAGATTTTGAGTAGTGAGTAGTTTAAAGAGTGAGTGTAGAATTAGGTACTAAATCTATAGCTTCATTATAATACTGCTGGTGCTGCTTTATTATAATTCGCTTTTAAATTTTCTCAAAATGATGTAGTTACGAAATAGGAATGCTCAGGTGTCTCGAAAGTCTCGAATTTCCCAGAAACTTCGAGACTGACGAGTCTATAAAATTGGCCTCGAGACTGGAAAAACTAAATATTGGGTAAGTAAGGCTACATACAAGACTTAGATTTGCGAGGTATAAAAATGTAGCAGGTACGTGTTTATAACACTGTACATTAGAGGAATTTTTGAATAATTGATTGGCATCAACTATTTGTCCCTGCACTCAAAATATTTTTTTTAGAATTTTTGTCTGTTTAATATGACCTCATGAAAAAAACCATTGAACGGATTTTGATGCAGTTTTCGTTGGTGAATAGCTTGAGCTACAATTTATAAAACAAGTCTCATTTTATTGAAATTCACTCAGTAACCGATAGAGCTTCAGTGGATGGTTTCACGAATCCGTAGCGTGTTAAAAAAAATTTTTTTTTAATGAAGTATAATCCATATAAGCAACGCAATGCATATCTAATATAATTTATGATAAGCTTTCATAAATAATATTGGCAACGTCATATTATAAAAGCACGTTACGTATACATTTATATGTCCACAAGAACACCGTTATTTTTATACTAACTGAGGTACTACGAATCAATATGGCAACACGGGCCTACTTACCACGTACTAACCACATGCAAACCATAATATGTCAAAAAAGAAAAAACCCGGCCTCCTGTGTTGCTTGCAGACGTTAGGTATGTTTTTCATTTTTTTATTTGGGTCGAGCTTAGTTGTAGTTAGCTCAACAGAAACGTAAATTTCAACTGTTAGGAGAATTGCGATTTTGGAGGTTAATTTTGGAGGATTAACAGAAAGTTTAAATTTTTTTGTAGGGTTTTTCTTTTTTTTTGCTTTCGTATGGGTTATTAAGAGGTCTTTGCAGCATGATTCAGGGACGTCTAAACTGTTTAACATGGTAATTGTGGTATTAAGTTTCTTTATGTTACTTTTGCAACACTTTTTCTTTCAATAATATTTGTCTTTGAAATTGCTGTTTCCCACCTTCCGTTTCATTAAGTAATCTTTTTTGTCGTAGCTCGGAAAAATCTAAAAAAAATATGCAACAGACTAAATAGGTTGAGAAAAAATTATCAAAATTATATTATTTTGTTGCCTTACCTACCTTATTTTTTTTATAATATGCATTTACATAAAAAAAGTTCTACAACGAACTGTTTTGCCAGAATACGGTTTTGCGATAGGTAAAAATTCAGGTAAGAACCTCAGAGTATTTTTTTTGTTTTGATTTGAGCAGATCCGAGGTAATTACTAATAGAACAGAATACCTACTAATTGCGCAAGTACGACCTTGCGCCGGCCTGTTTATTAAATAAAATAACATGTTCTGAAAAGAACAATTTTGTCATTTAGTATGATTGCGATTATTTAAATACACATATGTATTTATATCTAGGACTAACGAATTACCAGATTTGCTTGCCTCAACTAGATTTGCTAATTATATTATCAAATAACCTTAAATCGTCTGAAACGTGTAAATATGTCTTACCGTGAATCCCATGTGAGAGTTTCCATCTATCTACATACTTATTAACTGGTTTCAACTTCTTTTTGCTATTATCTAACAAACTGTAATCAATAATCCAAATAGTAATTTGAAGTCAAGTCACGATTCCCACATTGTGACGTTATCATTTGGTATGTACCTAATGTACCTAATTACAGTAGCTTGGAACCGGACAATACGAGAAAAGTATTTGGAAATATTAAGTGATAGTAATAACAATAAATAAGTATTATTAATTTGTTATATCGAATGGTATCTCCTTAAACTATTAAAAAGTTAAATTAGTAAATGCAGAAAAAAAGTAAACCTACTCAATTTCTTAATTAAGAAAACCTCTAAAATATAATTGAAAATCATTTGCAAACTAAAATTCGGTTTACATGCAGTATTCCCGAAGTTCTGCAGCTTTTCCCGAACTTCATCAATCTGTGGAACTGCGAAGCTTGATAAACTAGTTGTAATAAAGTTTTGGTTGCTTGATTAGTGATTACCAGGTTATTTTAGAGATTATTAATATCACAGATTAATTAGTTACTAGCACAAACTAATACTTAAAAATGTGTTATTATTATAATTTACAGTCTCAGACCAAAAAAAAAAGGAGGACTTAACGCTGCGAACTACACAGCACACAATGACAAAACGGCGAGGCCGGGTTTTCAATTGTGTGGTACATAGGCTAGTGATCAGTGTTACCATATTGATTCCTGGTACAACAATTATTATGAAAATAGCGTTATCACTGATAACGTTTTTCTTCGGTTTTGGACTGTTTGATAAGGTTATTTCATTAAGAACGTATTTTTATAACACGACGTTGCGTATTGTACATTGTACAGATACGTCCTCATACACTTTTATAAAAATACTAGTAGAATTTGCCAGAGACTTACATAGATATACTTTTGAACAATTTTCCATCAACCTTTAAAACAAACAATAAAACGTTACTTTTAAAGTACCCGTACCTACTCAATAATAATAATTATAACACCTTCTAATGGTACCTAGCACTTGCTGACGTTTTGTGTTCTAAGTAGTTTTATTTAGATTTATTGAAAATATGGGTTTCTGTTTATTGAGGTATGAAACGTGATTCTATCCTGCTTTTTAGTTTTTGAAGATTGATTCTTGCACCCTTTAAACACAACATTCGGAATTAAAATAATGTAAACACGCTCCTCTAACAGATTAGCTAAAACTAATAGTACTGTAAGAAGCGTAGTCTGGTTGCGTGTTGCGTGCTTTGTATTTGTATATTGTATGTATATGGCGAGCCTATTTGCCGACATCACTGTGTTGATCCCGGCGGCGTTGTCTTCCTTTTTTAACCGACTTCAAAAAAGGAAGAGGTTCTATGTTCTTTTGTATGTATTTTGTTTATGTACGTTCACCAATAACTTCGTCAATCGTGGACCGATTTCTAAAATTTTGTTTTTGTTTAAAAGGAGATATACTTCCGAGCAGGTCCCATTTAAATTTCACCGGCATTGCGGCTTGGACTTCGAAGATACACCAAATAACGCGAGCTGCTTGTATAACCTTTATTGATAATAATGATTTACAATTTTTTTTGTACCTTTATACAAGCACGATATATTTATAACACTTTTTTGTTTAGGTTAGGTCTTTTTACCACAACGGGTCTTTTTACCAGATCGGAATCCGCTTTATACATGGAGCAGCATTGAAACATGAGTCCACACTATAGATAAGATAGCTGAAGTCGAGAAATTTAATCTCGAAACATCATTATAATCCACATTATTTTTATGTTATGCAATGTTATATATTCTAGTAGGTGTATTTCTGAGTTATTTCCAAGAGCAGTATTGAAACAGGAATCCGCACTCTAAAGAGATAGTTGAAGTCGAGAAATTTATCTCGAAACATTTCTATAATCCTCCATTTCTTTTTATCTTTTGCTGTTGTTATATCTATATATATAGCAATCTTATACATATAAATTAATAGGTGTTATTTACTAGTTATTTCCAGGAGTTAGGAAGAGACGTCGCGCAATGTACCAACTTCATTCACTGCGCCGGATATATCGGCAGCATTGTCAGGATTGTCAAGTTAATTTATTTAGTTTATAGAGAATGTTATTTTTCATAGCACAATCTATTATTCTAAATGATTGCTAATTTTTATTATTGGCAATAATTATTTTATAGCGTGTTAGTTTTAATAAAGGAATAACATTTAATTATATAACATTATATTTTTTAATAGCAATCCATACCTAGCAATTTCGTCTATATTTTCACTAATTTTGAAGTGCCATTAAATACATCCTGCTCACAAATTCAGTTCAAAAATTTGGCATTTTATAAAATCGTAAAAAACTCCATTCGCGAGGCGAATTCAAACTTGAATAATTTTGTGTTCCTCATTTTTAGTTCAGAGCTACCAACTTACAAAGTAAACGGCGCAATATTAGTGTAGGTATATATGACAGAATAAACAACAGGAAAGGGGAAAATGCCCCTATCAAGCCGGTTCCTAAGTAACAACCTCGGTTGCTGTTTTTAGCACAGTGGTAAGACGGAGGAAACATAAAAAGAAGACCGAAGACCACGCAATGGGGAGCCAATTCTGTACGGAAGCGAAACCCAGGAGGGTAAAAGAGTGATAGTCGCCGCCACAACGAAAAAGGAGAAAAAAAGAGCGCCCATAAAGCCTGGAGTGACGTTCTAGGAAACCGTAAGTTTAAATGGAAGGGGAAATCCCATTTCCCATTATGAAATCGCGTGACCTTGTAATATGACCTTCGAGTGACAGTGGTTTGGTGCGGTCATTTCCTTCCCTGCCTATTAACAATAGCGAGTTAATTTGATAAATATACATTATGAGCACAATATCTATACAAAAAAAGGGCATACTTAATTCAGGGATCATTATTATCAGTTTTCAATCTTTGTTATGTAAGTACCTATACTTAGTTAAGTATACCTACTTACTATACTGTGTCATAGGTGTATATGTCGATGATTGTGTCATTCAATTGCCATTATAATAATATAATATGTTACTTATTATTAGAATTATTGTTAATTCACATTTTACATATTTCATTAAAGTTGGTATGTACCTATACTGCTGGTAATTATACATACACAGACAACGATAACACGTATCTAAGTACATAGCACATAGGTACCTTAAAGACTTATTATCAAATTCAGAAGTAGTATTACCGCTTTCTGTAAGTTCTACAAACATAATGTAAGTACACACACGTGCTCAGCAGGCACACAGTGCCAGTCTGCCCGTGTCAAAGGTTTAAAAAAATTATATTGTCTTACTGTTACATTATATATGTAATTCAAACATAATTGTTTAAACATTTACAAAATTACTTCATTCTTTTAAGAAATAATTAGCTACTTACTATATCGCGTGCAGGTCGCATATCGATTCGTCTTGTCAGTCGCGACGACTGCGATAAAAGGTGATGAACGAGTAACGTTGGCGTCCACAGGGTGATGTTTTAATATTCCACTTTATAACTGCAATAGTATTCGCGTTGAATGCGAATACCGGTTTATAGAGACCGTTTAGTCGTGCAGAAGTGAAAGGAACCGAATGCTGAGCCTGCTGCGAACGACGTAATCGCGGAA
This sequence comes from Zeuzera pyrina, assembly GCA_907165235.1. Classification (NCBI taxonomy): domain Eukaryota; kingdom Metazoa; phylum Arthropoda; class Insecta; order Lepidoptera; family Cossidae; genus Zeuzera; species Zeuzera pyrina. The sequence continues at coordinate 13,058,934 of OU015630.1, forward strand.
ACACTTGTAGCGGGCGCGCGGCGAGTCGTGAGGGTCACCTTGAACGACGCGACCAGCGCATGTGCACCACACCCTCGGCTGGCCTCGCTCTCCCCGCGCGCCGCCGCTCTGTTCGACCGTTTGCCGGCTGCCGCGCAGCGCGTGACGTCACGCCCGGCCCTCCCGGCACGTGACGCCCTTCACGTCACGCAACATAGCGTTAAATATTGCAACTGATATGAAATAACACGATGCGTAATAAAATAATTATAGTGTAAAGTTTGTTTACCGATAGACCGATGTTTTACCATTTACCGATACCGCAAACGATTATAGATACCTACGCATCTTGTGTGTTGCTATCAAATGATATTTTTATTTAACGATTTTAATGTCAGAGGCAGAGGCGTTTTCCCTCCACTTATCTATCTAAGCTATCGATAGGTAACCTACTCCAAACTTCAAATTAATAAGCAGGTATCCGTAATCATGTTAGTAAAAGTATAAAAGACATTAACATTTTATCTTTGCTCAAAGGTATACTAAATGCGTTTGATGGGGCTCTCACCCATTCACAGTTCACACAGAAAACATGTTAGTCAAGATTCAGTCCAAATGTCTATAATATTATAATTGGAGCAATTAAATCTTTACTGATTAATGTGCTACATACATATAAAATGTCTTTATAATGTATTGAACTTGCATTATGCATCAGAAGACAGTTGCTTATCTCTGAACAGTACATATTTAGAGCTTCTTAATTCAACTCTCATCCAATTTTGACTTAATTACACTTATTATCACAATTCATTACAAATAAAAAAAGTAATAGCTAGTGATACTGAACTCACAAATAACCTTGTAATCTCAAAACCTATACAAATTAATGAAACTAAAGAAAAAAACCCAGTTTTTAAACATCGAGTTAAAAATTATTACCTTTCACATGTCTTTCACACTAGCTATTCGTTCATTTATTTTTAAATCTCTATGATGTAAGTACCTAATATGTATTACACATGTACTTACATATATGTGTAATGTGTACAAAGGTGGGCACTAAGTCGTTACCTAATCCGTTAATCGTTAATTAACGAAGTTAACAATTTGCTTAACCTTCAAAAAATGTTAACGTTCTTGTTAACTTTCGTTAAACTAAACTTCCGGTAATTTTAGTCCGTTACATTGGTTGTTTGTTAACATGTTATTTTTTTTATTTGGATTACGTGCCATGCCACACTTATTATGCTAGGCGTTGCGTGGGTGTGAGCAAGAACACCAGTTGTTGTAGAGTTATTGAGATATGTCGCAAAATACGTCGCAATTAATCTGCAAGACTGCGTACATCTCTGCCAATCTCTGCCAACGGACGATCTAAATAAGCACCTAAAAAAAGTAATGATCGAAGCATTGAATAGAGTGACATCTGCCGATATAAATTTTAAGCACAAGAAATTAAGAAATTAATGACACACCTAAACTTGTAGAGAACCGCCATCAGATGTAGTTGGATAATCAACCGATACTGCGGAATACGGGGCTCTACTTAATGATATCCTACAAAAGCTGAAAGAGCGCTAATTTGTAAACTGAAACTGAGTGTACAGAAAGAGCTGGATACTAAGAGACAGAATTTCAAAGGTAATCGAAATGAAAACCAGCAAACGAGTACTGCGTGCGGAATTATGTAATGATAGAAAGGCGATTTTCCAGTTATTCGACGAAAAAGGCGATATTGTTACGAATAGAGAGAATCCGCTACAAGTAGCGAATTTTTTTTTAAATCGCAAGATACCTGAGGTTTGGCACAACTCAGTGATAATCCTGCTCCACAAGAAAAGAGACATTCGAAAGCTGCATAACTATCGCCGTATTATATCTTATCTCATGTTTATAAATTATTTACCAGAGGAGCCTGACCCCGCGCTATCACCCGCGGAAGAGGTAGACCATTTCGGAGATGGGTGGATGGCATCTGACAACAGGCGGGCATGAAGAAAGCGGCGAAATGTAGACAGGCGTGGAAAGAAAGAAAGGAGAAATGAGAGCAAGCTCATGCCCCAAGACGGGGGCATCAAGGGTTGATGTAGATTGAGATTCATATTATTTTATTGCTATCTATCTTAGAGTTAAATAAATGCGTATTTAATTGTTCGTTCTGTATTACCTATAATAATTAATCTACCCACTTATTTTTGTCTTAGTTGCCTTTGTATTCCGGCCCAAAAGCAGTATTATTTTTGGATGGTTAACTTTTAACGGTTAACTTTAACTTGCGATAAATTTACAAAAATTTTACGCTTTAATGATTATCAAAGTTAACTTTTCAATTAACGATTAACGAAGTTAAGTTTTGGTTTAACTGTGTCCGCCTATGATTGTGTATTATATGATTTATATGTATGGTGTATGTACAGTGTACTATATAATCAAGTCATACACCATAAATTACCATAAATTAATGTCCTCTGATTTGTTTAGCATTCCTTTACCCAAAGGTTGCCAGGAGGAGATCGCTTTATCGATAAAGTCACCGAAATTGTACTGTTTAATGTTTTACCTACATTACATTTACCTACATTGTAATATACTTTTACGGGTGCAATAAAGAGTAAGTATTGCGGTTGTAATTGGCATGGGTTTGGCTGATATTTTAAAATTAGCCTGTTAAGTAAACAACAATTCATAAAAAAATAACTTATGATAAATAGAAAAGTATAACTACTAGCTTTCATGATTAAATATTGCTTCAAGTTTAGTTTGGTTTGGAGAAGATTATTCGCTTAAATGACAACGTGCCTTTAAGCATGCGGCCATACGTTCCGTGATTTTACGCACGCCCGCGGCCATCCCACGGCCGGTTCTATCCTCATGCATGCCACAGTATAAACATGCCATCTGATGCGCACGTTGTCTATGTCAATAAAATGTGGCATCATCTTCTACACTACAAAACTACAATATTGTTATTTTACATAACTTTTTTTATACCACGGGATCATCATGGGATAGATGAACGAGCAAACAGTCCACCTAATGCTAAGTGGACTGAGACCGAACACTTTAAATTGCAAATGCGTCGCTATATGCCATTTAAATTGTATGGCGTTGAGTATTGTGACAAACTGAGATGTTATGGACTTATTCGTTGGTTCAGCCGGAGGGTCGAAGATCATTATTATACACACGTTCTAAGCAGTTCTATGTGCATACCTAAACAAGAAAGTACTTCCTTTATTAATACCCTAGACTTAGGGAACGTATGCCTCCACGATATACAATTCATCCGCAGTCTTTCACTGTCTTATTAATTTATGGTAGTGTTTAGAGGGAGGCCCGTCTATATGCAGAAACTGCTTTGAGAATTACGATGACTTGGCTCACCTCTAATCTCACGCTCAATGTATACAAAAGTAATGTTATCACCATTTCCCTTAATTCTTCTTAACTCCCTTCGTTGTTCTAAATCCGAGTGTGACTGAAATAGTGTTTCTATAATGTTTAAATTGGACTATTTAAACAAAATATCTGGGTGTTTTGGTAGATAGTTTTCTATCTTGAAGATAGCACATTGATTCACTATTTCACTTGATTACGTAAATTAATTTACGTTTTTAGACACCTTACACATATTGCTGAAAAAATAAGTAAGTCTCGGGTTACCAGATGACAGGAATTTTGCTGATATATCTGAAATTTCATCCTTTGTCATAGGAAAACGGGAATTTGAAATCGTCATTAATTTTTAAGCAGATTAAAAATAAGGAAAAAATAAATAAATAAAAAAAGAAAACAAAGGAGAAAAATTACATATTATTGCATAGGTACATCGTTATTGTAACAAAAAAAAGAGAAAAGGATCAAATCTTAACAATTATTAGATCATTTTTAAATGTCTGTATCTGTGTGTAAGACAAAATTTCAGGCTTACTTAAAAGTCAAGAATTTTGTCAGGTAATCTCTTTTTCAGGCCTGGTAACCCTATACTAACCGCCAACCGCGGAACTTTGGCGAGGTGGTTGCTCTTTATGAAACGAAGTTTGTTTTGGAGTTATAAATATATAATGTATCTAATATAATGCAATGTGATCCTGATAATGTTACTTCAATGTAGGCACCTACTTTACTCAGTGTGCATGATTTTTTTAAATTTTTACTTTGTGAGATGGAACGGAACGACAGTTATTTTTATTTCGACGTACGTTTTCGAAAAAGTGTAAAAGAAAGGGAACTCAGAATTACACGTTATTTTATAAATTTTTTAATTCGTGTTGTAATTGTAATCTAAAAAACTTTTATTTGATACCTCACACGAGCACAAATCCCAAAAAAAAAAATTTTTTTTTAATTTCTACGTACCTAACCAAAACTAACTTAAAAATGAAAATTCGACTTTTGATTATTTCCTGTCTGTGCTCTTTAGGCCACCACTTACTATAATTATTTACCGTTTCAAACTTTAGCCATTTAGGTACGTCAAAAAACAGATCTGTCTCCAGACAGATACCGAGGCAATTCCATAAGCATTCCTTTTTTCCCGTTTTGAAACGGAGCACTAAAAAGAAAGAAAATTATATATAACTGAGCAACAGAATTAGCTATTGAAACTACAATTTTTTCATTTTTAAATATTTTTGCTATTTCTGATTTTGTAATTACATGTAGGTACTTACTTTAAATTTTAAAATTAGTCAAGTTAGTTGCTTTAAATTTTGAAGTTAGTATAGATTCCACAATAAATTGGAGTTAAATAAAGATAGTAAAACATTATCTCAGCGTATTGGGACAAGCGTTATCTTCCATAGAAATGGCACTTCCGTTCGTGTTGACTAAAAATAGATCGACGAACTCGTTTGAAAGCCAGGCCACGCGACATGTATGAAATCTCCGCCGCCTTTTCTTCAATACAGGCTTAGTTAGCAGCCTCCTGTTCTTGTCTTCTGTAGACTTTGCATCCCGTTGTGCTTTTACAGTTTGAATCTGGACTCGTCTGAGAACATCACTCTTGACTCTTAGAGTATTTAGTACTCGCACATATTTTAGCCTTGCGTTTCGTATTGCCTTTCCAGTTTTAAGCCATTTGTTGGTCTTAATGACTTCGAATTAGCTTATTCAAATCACAGTGCCTACGCTTGATCTGCTTTCTCCAATTAGTCCAGTAGAATTAGCTCAAAATAAGGCATGATTTTGCATTAATTGTGGTACTAATGATTTTTGGCACATCGATAGAGTTATGTCTGTGTATGATTACCTTAAATTCGCAACCGATTTGGAAGTGCGGAAAATGGTGAAAATTGAGAAAATCTTGGATTTTTGAATAATTCCAAAACAAAAATTGTGGTACTAGTTGCGAGAATACCACGTGTTTGGAGTACGAATACCTACCTACTCAAGCAATTTGGAGCGGTTGCGACATACGGAACATACTTAAATTTAAAAAAAGTTATTTTTCGTCTTTATCTCCTAGGCAAAATTTGTGGTGCTAGTTGCGAACTCATCGGACATTTGTTTTAGCTTAATATACTTAGTTTTAAATTTGCAACCGATTGTGACCTACGGAACCCTAAAAAAATACTTTTTTTAAAATTCTACTTCCAACAAAATTAGTGTAGTCAATATTATTGCTTATATCACATTTATAGGTCGTATTCTAACTACTTTGTGATCGCAACCTCTGAAAACACTACGGAACCTAGTTTATTTTGTAAATAAAAAGTACGTATAATTACGAGTCTTGCGAGGGGAATGCGGGCGGCGCGCGGTGGGCGGGACGGGACTAGCGTTGAAATTAGCGTTGCGTATGATAACTGTTTTTAATATTTGAAATCCCGTCTAAACTAAATTTTTATTGGAAATATATTCCAATAAAATTTAGTTAAGACGGGATGTCGGTGAGTGATGAGTACTGCTTAAACAAGACTTTTTATGTCTTCTTTTTTTTCGAAAAATAATTTACATTTTTTTTGTTTTAACAAAGATTCAGCGTATCTGTATTTTACTGACTATACAGGACAGTGATTTAAAAAAAAGCGATTTATTGTCCTAACTATAGTCTAACATTTTTACAGAGCTTAAAGAAGCATTATTTAAAATAACAATTAACTCTTTTTATACGCGTATTTGAGGAAGCTAAAGAAGTATGTATCGATCGCGAAACGTAGCGCTCCGTCCGCTCTGACTACCCCGTTAGGGATACAGCGTGAAGATATGTATGTATGCCTGTATACGTGTATATTCATTTTAGTTTACGTTTATTTTTATTATCTTTTCATACATCTTTCAATATCCAAAATTAGTAATAATTAATTTACGTCCAACAAGAGCTTGAAATAAAATTAATTGAAACAGAGTCCACTTGCATCAAATTTTTTTGAATAATCTATACACGTAATAAAATCGTAGACTGTCTTCATTTCTAATCACATCACGCATATACCACTTATTGAATTAAAAATCTAATTTCTGAAAAAAATTAACCTTCTATCTGAGTAACATATAAGTCTATTTTATCGAAATCGACCCACTCACTCAAAAGATTAAAAGAAATCGAAACCTCACAGACCACCTTGCAACACGTCACCGGGAGGAAGTGCTTTTTTCGTATATGATCTTTCATCGCTGGTTATGTTTTGTCTGAATCGAAATAAATAAAAAATTATCTACATCCATACTAATATTATAAATACGAAAGTCTGCGTTTTCACTGTTAAACCACCGGACCAATAGATAGTTTGACATTATAGGACGGACATAGGCTATCTTTTTTTTTTAAATCTATGCAAACTTTGTATGGGAAATGCTAAACCGTTGAACCGATTATGATAATATTTGGTACAGAGATAATAATTGCCCGAAAGCAAATGTAGGCTATTTTTTCAAAACATTTAGTGATTGAAAAAATGATATGGTTTTTGTATATGTTACGTCATCATAAATCCAATATGGCTAACTTTTTGTTCAACACCAACAATATAGGTATCAAATGAAATGGAAGACGCAAAGGATGGTTACTGAACATGTGAAATGTTATATTATACAAATTTTAGACTGAAAAATTTGCAAAAAAACCTTAGATATACAATTCAAACCTAGTTATGCAAACTGACTTTCATTTCAAATTTAGGGTTTATTAGCAAATACTAACGAAATTTCAGGTAGAAAAATATACGTAGGAATATTTGAAAATAAATGTAATTTGAATTGAAAATGTATAATAGTCTGACTGGACATAATTTTTTACATTATTTCATAATTTTAGGTTTTCTCTTCTGTCGGCAATGACTGCCTATTCTTTTTAACGAAAACTAATCGGTGTAATTTTTTTTCTACTGTCAAAAGTTGTTAAGATAAAATTATTACCTATTTCTCATAATTATAAAAAGAAAACACTCCACCAATCAGACTTTTGGGTCTACGTCCATCTATTTTCAATTTGGAATAATAGCTTGCTAATGCGTAATATTTGACAATGTATGAATGAACCGCACGGCTAGTCGTAGTTGCTCGAGCCGTACCGTCTCCCGCGCCGCTCGCATTCCCCTCGAAATATACGTAATAAACGTATATTTCACTTACAAAATAGACTAGGTTCCGTAGAGTTTTCAGAAGTTGCGATCACAAAGTAGTTGGAATACGACCTATAAATGTGATATAAGCAATAATATTGACTACACTAATTTTGCTGGAAGTAGAATTTTGAAAAAAGTATTTTTTTAGGGTTCCGTAGGTCGCAACCGGTTGCAAACTTAAAACTACATAAGTATATTAAGCTAAAACAAGTGTCCGATGAGTTCGCAACTAGTACCACAAATTTTACCTAGGAGATAAAGACGAAAAATCACTTTTTTTAAATTTAGGTATGTTCCGTATGTCGCAACCGCTCCAAATTGCTTGAGTAGGTAGGTATTCGTACTCCAAACACGTGGTATTCTCGCAACTAGTACCACAATTTTTGTTTTGGAATTATTCAAAAATCCAAGATTTTCTCAATTTTCACCATTTTCCGCACTTCCAAATCGGTTGCGAATTTAAGGTAATCATACACAGACATAACTCTATCGATATGCCAAAAATCATTAGTACCACAATTAATGTAAATTGATAATCTAATTCTACTGCACTAAATATGTAGTACTCGTTGTTGACAACAAATAGCGATCTTCTCGCGTCATTCTGCACCTCAGCCTGCCTGTTCCTGATTCACGAAGATTGAATCTAGTCACAGAGGAGCTTTGGAGCAACCTCTGAACTGTTGATACAGTGATAGTGGAACCGTCTCACTGTATCACGCTCACGTTAGCGGCAGATTTTTCGTTAGAATTATTTTATTAATTTTATTTTTATTTTCTTTATTTAGGAAATCTTACAGCCTAAAAAACTAAAAATATTTATGTAATATTAATAAAAACGATAACGTATATACGAATGATAAAAACTATTAATTAATGTCATATACCAGAAACACTGTATTTACCATATATAAGTACAGCATGTATGACAAAGTTTGACGCTCCGTCCATCCTACGTCCTCTCTGACTACCCCGTTAGGAATAAATATAGCGTGAAGATATGTATGTATGTATGACAAACATGAAACAAATGAAAAACAACTTTTTCTTAAATATAATTCCCCTAATTTTAGGGAAGTGAAGGACATGCCCGAAATCGCGTGAAAGTAAGATAAATGCAGTAGAAAAAGTGCGGTTGTGCCACCGTGTTATTGTAAGGAATGCTAAGATGGTTCCTATACATAGAAAGAATGAGCGATGAAAGGGTGACGAAGAACGTGTTAGCTGACGAAGCTTAACAGTTCTAACAGATTGTATGTTTAATAAATAATAATTATATTAACGGTTAATTACTGTAATGTCAAAATGGCGGTAAACTTGTGGAGCTGCGGAGTGCGAAAACATAGAATAGGCATAGGCCTAGAATAAATCCAATATATGGCAAGATGAACAAAATCTCTTTTCCATGCTCTTTTCTTTATAGTAGTTCTCCTTGTTAGGGGGAATTATAAATATATTTTGTTATTTCAAATGAAAACCCGACTGCAGAAGTTTTTAGTAAAAATTAATAATTATAAAAATAAACGAAACGACAAATGAATGGTACATTTAATAATGAAGTCATTATCCTCCTTTAATATTCGTCGTAGTCGGGTATAAATAATTGCAAATAAGATGTGAAGAAGACTGTGATTCATTTTTGTCTTAAAGTTGGAAGTTCATTGTACTTGTCTTATTATACTATAGCTCTTGAAGGCTCTTGGCATCCGACTTTGACTTCAACGTTGATGAATTCACAGTTCACGGTTTCTCATCTTGTTTACATTTTTTTTTTAATTTATGGTCGGGTTATTATTTTTTAGTACCTAATTAGGTTATCTTAGTTGAATTTTGATATTGATGCTAGAAAATAATTTCTGTATTACCTTTGAATCAACGATGTTCTTGGCCATTATTAAAGAAGATTCTTCTGATGTCTACAGTTCCTTCTGCAAAAGGTAACCTTCTTCCAAATCTGCAGCACTCGGAGTCAATTGTGATAATGAGTCTTTCCAGATACCTCTTTCCTATGAATTCCACATGTTGTTATCTTTACAATAAGTATAATATAATTTTTATCTAAATTGAACCACGGATAGATTACTGTAATGAAACTTGAAAATGAATTGTACAAATAAAACCATAAACATTAAAATAATATTATGTATACTTTGTTCTCATGTATGACTAAATTTTATTTCTTTTGTGCTATTGTATATCGAGATAAACATGTTACTATAAGCTGCTCCAATATCTAGGAACCGCCCAACAACGAGTTAAATAACAAATATTTGGCACTAAATGATTTGGATGTTTACCAAGTCAGAGTGGACTTACTAAGGGACAAGTGAAGAAAGACGTAAGCCTCAGATCGCAGACCAAAGACCAGCCTGCCATGACTTAAAAATACTTATATCTACCACGTTTTAGTCCGCACCTGGCCATCAATATAAAGTAACATACATATATGTAGTGGTCATTATACTTAAGACGTCAGTCGTAATTTAAAAGCACGAAAAATGCTTGATCATTTATTATTGCGCCGCACGCCATAGAAACTGCAGAAACACCACAATTTTTTTGAGTATCCGAAATTGATCGTCGAAAGAGAAGTTATAAAGAAATTGATATGGAATAACTTATTTTGAATTGTAATTATGTATATTAGGTATAGTACCTGGGCGATCGAGCTTTACTCAGTGTCTTATAAAAAAAAGGCTGACCACATTGCAGGATTCGAACCCGCGTATTTCAGCTAGGTAGACCTACGCTCTAGCCACTGTACTACTGAGAAAGTAAACTCTGTCGTTTAATCAGAAGTGTTTAGAGTTCAGAAGTTTTAAGTGTGTGAAAACATAGAGAAAACGAATTTTCTCAGATTTGGACCCTAGCTAGATCGATTTTTGACCACAGTAAAGCTCTATATTGTAAATTTCATCAAAAACGTTAGAGCCGTTTTCGAAAACGTGATTATAAACATGCAAATGCCCATGAAATTTAACATTAAATACATTGTTCAGGAAAATAAATAATAGATTTTTCTCAATGACTTTTAGCCATAGACTTTATAAATAACTCCAAAGCGACGCCGTGTCCGAGCAGCAACGGTGAGCTAAATCATATAACCTGACTCCACCTGTACATACGACACACATTTATTATCAGATAAGCCGATAGGTAGCCATTTCGTTAGAAAACAGCACCCACACATCTACATTTTATCTGATATTATTTGCCTAACTTCGTAGTACGGGACAGGTTGTCTGAAGTTATGAAGTCTATGATTTTATCATTATTTTTCATTGTATTTCCTTTTTATAAGTAGGTTAGGGTCGTTAACAACTAATTATTCTGTGGTTAGGGTGTCCCAAAAAAATTAAAGTTGTTTTTTTTAACGCATACCCCCTAATTTTATTTGTTTTATTTTAAAACAATTGTAAATAAAGTTTCGTGCAATTAAAACCACTGCATCCCGTGCCGACTTGCATCTGAAGTTGTCAGTACTTGATTACTTGAGCGCGCACGCCTACGTCTTAATGAGCTTATAACTTCTTATTGTTGTATCAGTTATATACTTTAGATGCACAATCTCTTGTAAAATCTAAACAAATTATTGTCCGAATTGACGTATATATTTTTAATGCTGTATAGTATTATCGGTAACATTGTGTTAATCTAAAGTAGATCTTACTGCCAAACCATAAGATTATAAAAGCTTGTAAACGATTCTTGCATGACATTGAAACGATGTTTGTAAAAAAATATTTTAAATGCAATCTTACGTTTCGTGCGTAAAGTATAATTCACATAATTTGTAACTCACTCAATGTGCACTCAAATATTTATTTGAGCGCACATTTGGTTCGGACATTTTTGGAGCATTGATTGTGTATCTAGTTTTTCATTCGTGATCGAAGGTTATATACGTATATTTTGATTAGTAAACATGTCGGTGAAATTACGTAATTCAAAGAAAGATACATTAATACATAATAGGTGATGCCAAACATCAAGCGACGGCTTCGAATCTTCCCGCAAATTGACAAGTTTTCGCAGTATTGTTTCACAGTATTCGTGCTAATCCCTATACATATATCTATGGGCAAAGAACAGGCACAAGCTGTTTGGAAAGCAATATTAGACTGGAATGGAATCTGTGTGCTGCTTGAACAAAAGCTTGATAGATAAATGCTTAGTTGTGCTTGCCGCCATCACGTGTATGAACTGGTGTTGAAAAACTTATTCGAAGAAAAAATAAAACAAGTGACCATAAACCCTAGCCTTCCACTCTTAGAGTTTAGAAATCATTGGGAAAAATCGATCCCCTTAAAATATAATGCGACAGAGAAAAAATAGAATCGTGCCTAACCACTTCCGAGATTGAAAAATTGCTTGAATTTTACAGAGCTGAAATAGCCAACGTAATTGCCGGAAATGGCTATTGAGAGCTAATAGAGCTTTCTGTAATATTTTTAGGTAGAGATACAGACAGAAAATTTAAAATCAGACCTCCGGGTGCCATGCACCAAGCTCAATGGATGTCTAGAGCAATTTATTCCCTAAAATATATTCAGTTCTCAGACGAGACTAACAACACCAAGGTAGCACTGTTAGGCGTCTGTTTATTTATTGTGATATTCTTCATCAAATCGTGTCTTCAATGCATATTAGCAGTTAAAGCACTCTATAAGGATTTGGGCTTTTGAAGTCAAAAGCCCAAATAAATCCTTATAGAGTCAAAGTTGGAAGCTTATGAGAAAATAGATACCATTATTTCGAAAGCAGCTCTGCAGAAATTTAATCAACATTTATGGCTTTGTCTGATGAAATAGCAGCTTTATCGCTATTTGATGATGAGGTAGACCTTGAGACAAAAGTATAACTAGTGGGAAATTTAGCCAAAGAAAATTTCTCGACCCATGAAAAACGATACATTCCATTGAAGGAAGAACTTTGTGGTTCATTGTATGGTACGTTGGATTTATTAGTGTCGTGTGTGCGATTATTTATGTTTCATATATTTGTGTTATAAGAGAAGAATATTAATGATTTTATATCAATCGAAAGCAAGACATTGTTCTCTCGTTTGAAAATTATTGTTCTCTCGATTGAAAATTGATGATAGTTTTCTAGACAATGTTTCTTCTATATGGGCGAGTAATGCTTTGTTACTCCAAGTTAAAAAGACAGTCTCAATGATTAGAGTAGTGAACGATACAGCTGAAAGAGCAGTCAAGTTGATGCAGTACTTCTGTGGTTTGTTAGATTACAATTGAGGAGCAACAGGAATAATGTTTGTTACATTGTGTACTTCTCCGTCCAGATATAAGAAGTTATATCCGGACTGCAAAAAGCAAACTGAAAAAAAATATCTTGAGTAATATTAGTTTTATGTAAAATAATATGAAATACCTTTTTAATACAGTTGAGTCTTATTTCACCAAAAAAACATAAAATCATAAATAGTTTCATAGTAATCCCTGATTCCCTGTACAACTAATGGACTTAAAGTTCAACGTCAAGTCGGCACGGGTTATCGTTATCCTATTGCAATAATACTTTTTATTTATGTTGTTAATATCAAATAGAAAAAATTAAGAAGATATGGGTATAAAATTTAGCAAAAAAAATTTTTCCCTTATAGCTTCAGACACCCTAAAATAGGTACATTATTAAAATGATAAAATATGTATTTTTAATAGGTACTTGTTGCAAACTGAAGTTAGACATATCGTTTAAAATTATTAAACACAAAAACAAAAAAGGCCTGAGCATATTACAGGATTCGTACCCGCGCACTTCGGCGTGATAGACCTACGCTCTAGGCATTATGCTATTGAGAGGGTAAACTGTGCTGCAAAATTTAAAAAGTTTAGAAGTTTTTAGAGTTTAGAAGTTTTAAGTGTGTAAAAGATGGAGAAAACAATTTGTCCCAAAATTGAGACCTAGCTAGATTGATTTCTCTCCCCCCGCAACCCCTGTACTGTAAATTTCATCGAAATTGCTAGAGCCGTTTTTGAGAAAGCGATATCAAATGCCTACTTTGAATTGAATTATCTGTGAGTTTAATTCTAACCAGAATAAATTTTATTTTTATTCCCCTTACAAAAACGCATTGCTCAAATTAATTATATTATTCTTCCCCTTTCAAAAATATTCGTTTGTTGTTTTAAGCATTGATCTTTTAATCTTTACATCTGCAGTCGTGGATTCAAAGAAAATTCGTGTCATTTTGGAATAGGAGTTCCGACATAGAAATGATACGTTTCAAGGGTACGATACTATAAAACTAACGAACGGATAGTGTGTTATTGGTTTAATCACTTTCATCTGGAAATTTTGATCTCACAAATACTTCTCGCGAACTCTCAGAGAACAAAATTGATAATGACGACTAAAGACAATAATGGAAGTTGATCCGTCTCAAACTACGGCCGAGTTGCATTCGAAGTTTGATGCTAGCGTCAAAATATCATATTGGCCCATTTTCTCTTACTTTAGTGTTTATACGATTTGAGTTTATTTCATTTCAGTGTTTTTTTTTTGAAGTCGTTTAAGTTTTTTCTTAAAAAGTTTTTTATTTCTCGTTTTTACGGTTAAAAAGTCTAAGCAACATATTATTATGTTTGACGAAAAAAGTTACTATAATATTAATTTAAAACATTTTTCTTTTTCCGTGCATAATCTTACTGTTCCAAAAAATAAACTAGCTAAGACAAGGAAATGCTACGATCGTCTTTTTTTCTTAAATTAGAAGCAAATTCTTTTGTTTTAATTTAAAGTGTGTTTGTCTTTGCTCACAAAAATGTTGGCTTTTTATTAGGAAATTTTGTTATTTCGATGGCAAATTAATTACAGTTTTCAAGACTATTAACTTACGATGTTTACGTCACGGAACGACCTAGTTTCACGGCTGAAGAAATACCAAGCGCTATAGCGTAATTAGCGTAATTTGTTGTCTTTTGCATCGTCATTCTAATATAGGAGACCCTGCCGAGCAGCATTCTGCAGCAGCAAGCAGCAAGCAACGTTTCGACAAGATCGTTTTATAAAATTGACCGCGAAACGTCAGCCTATACTAACTGCTCGAGAGATAAGTTTATGGCCTCAGATGGTGTGGTTGATAATGAGAAATAGGCTGCACTAGTATATGGCCTACGTGTACGGCGCCCAAATACATAACGATTTGGAAATTTTGACGGCAGGGATCTCAATTTTCCTAAGTGAATACAAAACGTATGAAAGTGATATTTGGTAACCTGCTTCTTCACTTCATTATCTTCATTTTTCCAGTTGCGTTACATGATTGGTTAACTTTTGTACCAGAAAAAAAATGTCAAAGAAACCTCTTTTAAAACATATATATTTTTCGGACTAACGTAATCGATTTATGCCTCTACTTTTCTGTGTAGATTAATCTAAACACGCTCTTGAAAATGCCAGTTGTATTTTTTAAACTTAATTATAGTTTTTAATTTAAACGAAAATAATTGTTTTTCTTCAGCTAAATGCGCCCGTTTGTATGGTTCGGAAGGTTTATTTTAGATTAAATTGTTGTTTATGACTGCGTCACCTTAGCCGCCACGGAAATCACGCACGTCGAAACGAGAGGTGTAGAGAACGCTTAGCATGGACTCAGGATTGATGAGATGAGATAAAATTTTGTTTTCCAATAAACCTCGTTTCGAATTTCGTCCTAATACGAGACGACTGAATCCATCGTCGTGCTGGAAATGAGAAACGACTGAGGTGTGCCCAGAAAGTGCACCGCTGCAGCGACTCGACAGTGATGGTTTAAGCAGGAATAATGAAAAATAAACGCATATGGCTCGTTTTTATAAATGGCAACATTAGCACTGAAAGTTACAT
This sequence comes from Zeuzera pyrina, assembly GCA_907165235.1. Classification (NCBI taxonomy): domain Eukaryota; kingdom Metazoa; phylum Arthropoda; class Insecta; order Lepidoptera; family Cossidae; genus Zeuzera; species Zeuzera pyrina. Next base: position 13,074,332 of record OU015630.1, read on the forward strand.
CGAGAAAGTTCTAAGACCCCGTTATGTTCACCCGATCGCACAGAGCCTAAAGGTTCAAATTTTATATTGACGCATGATAAATGCTCGCATTACCCATAGATACAGCTGACGTCAGGGTATTGCCGTGGCTTGTAAGTACAGTCACCAAACTTTAATTCCATCAAAAATTATTGTTGACAAGTTTTAAACAGTCGAGGATGTTATACTCTCTATTGATTTTTATTTACAGAAAAATTAATGGTTGCAATATTTTTTTTTCTCATCAAATAAATTGGTATAGTTTGTAGTGTAGGCTAGGACAAGTATAGACTTTTATTGTAAAATTGTTTTTGAAAAAAATACTGCCTTTTATTTACTAAAAAAGGTAATAGTTATTATTACTTAATAAACAAAAAAAAGCTTGTCGGAGAATACACAGGGTAATTCGTGGTCTTGCGACTCAGCTAATGAGAAATAGGTACCTAATGTACTCAGGAGGCGAACTAGTCGATAAAATACCACTTTCAGACAAAGATAATGTGCAAACAACAGAAATCTTTTAGTAACAAAATTATTGGGTAGGTAATTTGGAAATTTAATAATGGCAGACGATCCGTCAGAGAAATGCTAACGCTCCGCCGGAGGTGGTAGCTGGTAATACAGATATACAGACTGCTAGCGCCGGCGACTCCGATGCCAACGTTCCGTTAGCGCGCATCCCTTCCAAACCGGAAGTCGCGCTTTGCCTTAGTATAGTTAAATGAGTGCCTTTAACTATTTCCGCCAATATGCTGATACAAAAATTCCTTTTTTGATGTGTTCAAAAATAAACAAAAAAAAAATGCAAGCGGATGTTTTTCATGTTTGTTGTTAATTTCTACCCCGATAATCACCCATAATCTTCCTTTATAGTGCCGTTGTATGCGTGCATACACATACGAGACATACAAATGGCGTACCCTAGCTTTTTTTGAAGACATCGTTTTATTCTTGTGTACTGTGGTCAAGTTAATTTGATTCCATGAGAGATAATTTAGATAAGTATTGGGAAGTAATAATCTGCAAGTTTATTTATTTTGAGTTAGTTGCAACCTGTTGCGACTAACATAATTTTTAATGAAACAACTATTGCAGGTGACCTTTATCACCTTGAATTAATTAGAAGACAAGCCATTAAATGAAAAGCTACAGTTGAATTAGTAAATGACGTCTGTAACTAACTATAAACGTAATTTAACTTTATGCTAATAACATTATAGTGAATACAAAATATCTCACGCTCAATAAAATATGTTTTTGACTCCTCATTACAACGAACATTTTAATTACCCATGCATTTTACAGGCGTGTGCCTACTGTATTTACATTGCTATCGGCATAATGATTATGATGTATAAAAGTAAAATATTACGTGTACGTGTAAGTACCTACGTGAAAATTAGCTATAACATTCACGGCACGGTATGGCTACATAATATGAAAACCATGTAAATCAGACAAGTATGCAAGGTCTCTCACTCTCACATAATATTGCATTTAATAACGTAAATCTACAATAAAATATTAAAAAAATTTACGACAGTGTTAATATCACAGATCACTAATATTTTGAGGTTTATACGTACATGTTGTCTTTACATTAAAGTTGCCAGGATAACAAAAATTTCGTAAATATTATGTGAAATCTATACTATTAACATTGAATATAAGCATTAATAAGTTGAATGGATTCTGAATACCAATGTGCATCTTTTAAAAATCATTTTTTAAAAAGCATGATTCATTCGAATAATTACTATTGTCCTAGTTAAGAAATTATTACACTTGAACGTTACACAATATTGTCGAATGTAGTCTTGACTGGTATCACACCGTAGAATTGACTAGAGATGTTCATGTCTATCGATAAAAGCAATTTTATCGAAACTTAATAAAAAATATGAAATGTTTGAATTAGTAGGCTAACGCTTTAAGCACCAACAATTAGTATTGTTATTAACCGACTTCAAAAAGGAGGTTCTCAATACGTCATTACGTTTTTTTTTGCCCTTTATGGTAATATGCTTTAATAAACAAACAGGATTCCAGTAAGATTATAATAAGAATAATAATAATGTTTTATTTGCTAGAATGCGAGTAGTTACATAAAACATAGATTGGCATAAATAAGTTTTCTTTTACACATTCTACTAAGACATAGCATGCGAATATTTAATATCCAAACTAGTGGATTTTATGGAAAGAAAAAAGAAACCATTAATTTCCCATTTAATTATACATCAATATATCAACACATTAATAATGGAAAAGTCTATTATAAGTCAATTATTTAACCAATGATATTACGTCAAAATAATATTAAAACAAAAAATGGAAAACCTGTCAATAATAATCCTCCAGATCATATAATAAATAATTATTTAATGTCAATTATTAATTACATACATACGTATATACATACATACATACATATCTTCATGCCGTATCCGCAACGAGGTATTCAGAAAGGTCGGAGCGCCAAGCCTCGCGATCTTTACATACTTCTTTCGCTTCCTCAAATCTCATCATTCTCCTCACACATTTTGGCCTAGGTATGCGAGTGCTTTTGACATTTCCGTCTGCTAACAGCTAGCTAACAGCAGCTATTTGATCTTCATAAGTCAGTCTTGGTCTTCCTTGGCCTCTTTTACCACTCACTTTCGCTCTCTAGATTTTCTTCGTCAGTCTTTCATCACTCATTCTTTCCATGTGCCCGAACCATTTTAGCATTCCTTTCTTCATTTTTTTAATAACACTGTCGTGCAAGATTGTGTAACGTTATAACGTACATCTTGGATTTTAATATAAAAAAGGTTAACAAAGATTATTTTAATAGGCAAATATAATAAACAAATATAAAATTTGTTATTATAGAATACTCCTTGTCTCTGAACTAAAATACGAGTAATCTGTGCACAGTACGTCTTCTGGCTCGCTATGCGCCGAGGTACTTAGTCGTTCTACCGCCATTGTTTTTGCAATTCCGCGCGACTAAATGATCGACGGCGCTCAAAAATTGTTATTGTCGCTTTGCTGTTCTAAAAATATTTAAAAGTGATAATCAATACGTAAGCGTTATTGTCTTCGTTCTCGTGTACGTAATTGGGTAAGTGAAGAACAATTTTAATCATGTTTAAATGCATTTACGAGAAGTTTAGAAGTGTAATAATATTCACGATTGTTTTCTTTGTTTAATTTAAACACATATAATGTATTATTTGCTTAATTGCTTATTTAAATTGTAAACTCCTGTCTAGTTGTTGAACACCGCCACCTTACCTACTTTATTAGCTTTCCTTCGATCTGTGCTTGCGGCGGTAGTTCAACAACAGAAATTTTGGAACATCAACTGATACACTGGATGCTACGTTCCAGGGTCCTTAGTACAGGTTCAGTAGTGCCCCGACGCCTGCTCTGTCGGGCGTATACTGCTGAACCGCGCGACTCCAGCCGCATCACCATTCACCAACTTCCGGCATCGGTTCGTCTGCCGACCGCGGACAGTCAGGGAAGTGCTGCGCTGCGAGGCAAGGACCTTAGACGGGCGATCAACCCCGACCCTGTGTGGTATCCCTTAATAAATTTGTGTTTGCGTGCTCCCGACTTTTCTTAATTACCGTAGCCGCCACAATTGTCATTCTGCGTATCTCTTTATTGCTTATTTTGTCTGCAAGGGTGACACCGCACATATTTCTAAGAAACCACATTTCTACTGCATTTATCTTAGTTTCACTCGATTAAGGGCATATCCAGGACTCACTACCATACAATAAAGTTGACACCAACACCGCATTATGTATGGCCATTTTGGCTCAGTTAGATATATTCATACTGCTTACTAATGCGGACCGAGCACTGTTCATTTTATTGCCGGCTGCTACCCGTCTCTCCACATCCAACTCACATCTTCCATCGCTCGAAAACGCACTCCCCAGATATATAATTTCGTTCACCTGTTCTAGACATTTTTTATTTGCCCATATTTCACACTTTGTCTGTACATCTTCTCTTTCAAACACCAGAACCTTAGTTTTATTCACATTCACATTCAATCCTTTCACTTCACAGTCTTCTTTCATGCACGTAACTAGTGTCTGTAACACCGCTTCTGATGGTGCTATAAGCACAGCATCGTCAACGTACAATAGGTAGTTTACCACTGTACCATCACATATCATACCACTCATACTACCTTTCAATATCTGGACGCAACTGTCCAAATAAAGCACGAATAGCCAGGCAGACATCACGCAGCCCTGTCTGACACCTCAATTATTAATTAATAATGATAAATCAAACAACGAAATAGAAATCGACAAATGTATAAAGAAGAAAAAAAATCAAAATAAACTGATGCTGTCAGTGTGTAAATATCCATTTTAATTAAGTAATAAAAAGCATTATCCTTTAAAAATTCATCGATGTTGTAATAACACGTTCAATAAATTGAAAACTCTTTTTTTAAACAGTGGCAGCCCGTCAATGTTATAGAGGTCCGCCAATCTATTGTAAAGGGTGATTGCCATACAATAACAATTTCTGACAAATACTTCTAATTTTTTTGCTGGTATGTATAACTTATGCTTACGTTGGCTTACCATTTTTGGCATATCACTTTGTTTATTAAACAACGTCTCATGCTTTTTGACAAACACCAGCATTTCGAAAACGTATAAGCTTGGTAATGGTAGAATATTATTTTCCTTAAAAAACGGCCTGCAACTATCTTTATGGGCTCCAAAAATCGATCTTACGCATTTTTTCTGTACCTTAAACACTTCAAATGCTGCAAGGGAATTACTCCAAATAACAATATCAAATCTGAGCATTGTAGTCACGGATCCGCGATAAGCAGTAAGGGCTGCATCTGTGTTAACTGCTAGTTACTCTCAAATGTTTTAGTATGTACATGAATTTGTCCAATTTGATACACAGAATGTCTATATGGGGTCTCCAACTAGAATGCTCATCCACCGTTATATCAAGGAAAGTATTATGTTGAATGTTTTCGATATTTGATCCGCAATTTACATTCAGTTTTAATGGAGCGCTGTTACAAGTCGCAAATGTCATTATTTAGTTTTATCTATCGTAAATTACCCACATGTGATATTTTGTAACATTTTAGTAACAAGAACGAGGGTAGAATGGATTTCCTGCGTGTAGTGGAGCTGCACAAAAGCCTGATTTTGGTCTTGTAAAAGTTCAATTATTGAGAAGCCGTGGAATAGTCAAGTACATAATAGTTGTGATGAAGAATATTAGTGTGTTCATAGTGATCAGTGCTTCTGTTACATTTCATATTTAACGCTGTTCATTTTGAGACTATTGCATTCTAGCTAATTCATAATAGTAGAAAAAGTTGAATTTATTTCTTTTTCATATAGCAGTTTATTTTATCAGTATATCTAATTAAGAGAGTGACATCAGCGGCGAAAAGAATATTAGCATGTCGAGTTATTTCAATAAAATCATTTATTTATAGCAGAAAAAGCAACGGACCAAGAACTGTACCTTGTGGCATCCCATAAGAGTTCCTTTGTGTATTCAGACTTAATATTAATAATCTTATTTTTACTCCTTTGTGATATTTCTACACATTGCAATCTACCTTCTGCCTTCGCCTAATTAATGCTTCGAATTCGATTCGATATTCAGATTTAACTTCATTATTCTGCGCTTTCCTCTCCCTCATCTCCGGAATTACTGAATCGAGAATTTTAAAAATTTTGGAGAATGGAAAGTGCTACCTAACATATAAAGGAAAAATGTGAATAAGTCTTCATCATTTTATAAATATCTTTGGAAGACTTGTTTGATCGATTTTTGGAGTTTACTCCAAAAGAATCAATATTCATATGTAGCCTGCGGTACGCAAATTTTATGGAGAGTAAAATTAAGCGTTAACAAAAAGTGAAGCGTAATGTTTTACGTCATTTTGAAATTCAAGATGGCGAATATTACTTTTTGGGATAAATCGATATGGGTCTCATAGTCTAGGTTTCTCGGGATGCTGATTACGAAAGTGACGTTCACTTTCAAATCCAAGATGGCGAATATTGCTTTTTTGGATAAATGTAGTGGGTGTCGTTCTTTATGTTTTTGTCTCTCTGTTGTTTCAATCCACTTTTATTTCTCATGTGGATATTAAAGAAAACTGAATAAAATAATATTCATGTATAAATAAAAATTACATAAACTATAATAGTTGTAGTTATTTTCAAAAACTAAATAAATTATAATAATTACCAAAAATTATATAATTCATTATTGGAAATGACTAGTATATATTTTTTGTGTAATCGTAGTACTTAGCATATTTTATGGCAGATCTATAACTATTCATCGACATCATTACCTAGTGTATGTTATTGCGTTACATCACTAATTGAGCGCCTGTGCAAACTTCGTGCAAACTGCATCGCCTATAATCGGAAATTTCCTAATTAATTCGTTTGAAAGTAGACCTTATAGGGAACTTAATAACGATAGTTTCCATTTGCTGTCTTTTGTAATGTTAAGCGTACTAAAATGCGCGTTCGACTGAAGTAACCGGAGACTGTAATGCGCATTACAGGGCTTACTAGCGGTACGTGGGTACTGTCCACTTGGGCTTTCTATTCTTTTTTTCTGTTCTGAGATATGAACTGTAACCGTATAACAATAAACGAACGATTTGTTCATTTCACCGAATCTTTTTTCATATGAATGCTTGAACAATCGAGCTTTTGAAAAAAAACACTGGCACTGGTTGATTGGCACTGGTCTATTAGTTTGCTAAACTGACTGAAGTAAGTAACTATGTAGTAAGGTCCATAGTGTCTACCTGTCAAAGTAGAGATGGCTGTAGTTTGAAGTAGAGATGTGACATTCTACATAAAAATCGATTTTTAATTAATCGATAATTAATAAATAATCGGGTTTTCTTATAAAAATAATCGATTTTGTTACATTAATCGATTTTTTCCTAATTATCGACATCATCAGCAGTCGAAGTTATTGACGGTGGACAATGCTCAGGTTCTCGGTTCGCGATCCGGGCTATAGAAGACCAGATAATGTCGGGGGTGGCAGATGAAAAATCGATGGATTGATTTTTGATTATTAAAAAAAAATCGATTATTTGTAATATTATAAACACGTATTCAAATCGATTTTAACTTAAAAAAAAGCGATTCTAATCGATTGTTTCCATAATCGATTATTTTTTCACATCCCTATTTGAAGAGATATCTCATAAACAACCACTAGTAAGTATTTAATTATTTTCACCTTCACATCTCTCCGTTTAGCTTTAGTGGACACTAATCCTTATTATAAAATGACACTAATCATAAGAACTTCGCTTCCGAAAAGTTCTTATGATTAGTGTCATTTTATAAGACGCGATCGCAGCGGAGATGTATGGGCGTTGTCATCCAGAGGGTGTCGTGTAAATGGCGTGTGGCGAGTATCGAATGCTCAATTCATCAGTATCGCAAGCACAACACTATACTATCGCCAGGGATACGGGTTTGCTGACATGTATTCATCTGTAGTATTTCACCTAAACTGGTTTTTAAAACCGAAACTGAAATTTTCTTTTTTATTGTGCGTTTTTCAAGTTTCTATTTATTGGCAAGTATATTTCATATGACGTACTCGTACCTAATATACTTACCTGTTACCTTTGTTTATAAGCAATTTTGTATTTTACTGCTGCCGCGCTCGCATTACCTGGTAATAAACTAATAACAGTTATATACTTATAAATTAATATATTACCTACCAATGTTGAATACAATTATTACGCAAATACAATTATATAGATAAAATTTTATAGATAAAATGTATTCAATATAACAGAAGGCTATAAGATTCGTTAGTAATAAATAGTAAAGAATAAAAATGCCTTTATAGTTTAATATTAATAATAATTATCATTATTATTATGTATACTTAGATTCCGACTTTATAGGCTGAATGTTGGGTAATTATTCATGTGTAATGAAAATCAAGAGAATGAGTCAACTAAATATTCGGTTCCATATATTTTTAACCGAACTCACCCAATTTATTCATATTCGGTACCCAATATATATAGGTACATAATATTCTTCCCATATTCTCCACCACAAGCACCACCCTCAGGAGTGTTTATCGACTCTCCAGTCTAGATCCGCAGTGTTCAGTGGAAACAGGGTCACCTCGAGAAGGGTGTAGACATGAAGTCTACGCACTGCGGTCTTGGGATGGCAGGCTAAGGCTCCACTTAATGGGAGCTATAAGCGCCTGTTGGTCCACCCCCTGTGGTGGGTCACCCACACCACTCGACCCCCATGAAGGACACCTAAACTAACCTTACCTAACCAAAAGAACTTTTTAAGATTTTTGTAAATGTTTCCAAAATAATATGTTTTGTCACTTCATTGCCACCGCAATTGTTTTGTGCAATAAAGAATATAATCATACATTTTGTTTTTATTTTATAGGTTATCTTAGCAAATTGACATTTAACCAGTTAGCTGAACTTTGTCTAGCTGTACCGTTTAATATTGTGTTCAGTCACTCGGGTAACCGGCATTTAGACGTAGGTATGGTTGAATAGCTTTTGTTCAATGAGAAGGCTAGCCGTGCAATTAAACGGCTGTTTCGCCCAGTTGGCTGCGACATATATGTAGATAGCAATCTACATATATGTCGCAATTCAACGAGATAGCGAGTTTGGTGCAGCCTACTTAGAATATTATGTGTTCTTTTGAAACTGAATTTTTATCTTTTTACTAGTTGATTATGGGGAATTCGGGAGACTTGCTCATGATTTCAATCATTTTAAATAACTTTTTAAATTATTTACTTGCGTCCGTTATTACGTCGTTCCATAGCAAACTTGAAATTGCTGTCCACTCACCTTATCTACAAAAGTAATGTGTTTACCGAGATTATAGTGTAATAATATCTACTATAACATAAATGTTTTATTAGGTTTAAAGTAAACTTGACTGCCGCACGTGCTATATAGTAAGGAATATTACATGCTCTCTTTCCTAATATGTATTTGATTAGTTAGAAAAAAATAGTAGATACACTTTATTACAGACAAAACCAAAGGTTACAAAAGTCTTCTTCATAAAATATTTCATTCGGTTAACCCCATATATAATAGGGCAATAAATAGTTTGAAAAAGTGACGAGAATATGGGAAGAATATTATGTACCTATATATATTGGGTACCGAATATGAATAAATTGGGTGAAAGTTCGGTTAAAAATATATGGAACCGAATATTTAGTTGACTCATTCTCTTGATTTTCATTACACATGAATAATTACCGAACATTCAGCCTATAAAGTCTGAATCTAAGTATACATAATAATAATGATAATTATTATTAATATTAAACTATAAAGGCATTTTTATTCTTTACTATTTATTACTAACGAATCTTATAGCCTTTTGTTATATTGAATACATTTTATCTATATAATTGTATTTGCGTAATAATTGTATTCAACATTGGTAGGTAATATATTAATTACCTGCGCCTTCAGTACCGGGTCGGGGCCGATGAGGCTGCAGTGCCGAAAGGGCCTGGCCCGGACCGGGGGGGGGATGTCCCCATTTATGGGGACAAGTTGTGTTCCCCGTCCTCTGCGTGAGGGCGGGGGTCAGGTGTCGGGGTCACTTGCCCCTCTTTCAGGAAGGGTATTGTGACCCCGGAGGTGGAAAGAAGGAAAACTTTTTTAAAAAACCCGTGAGGATACACGTAAAAATCTGAGGTGGAGAGAAGGAAAACTCGAAATGAAACCCGTGAGAAAACACGTTAAAACCAGAGGTGGAGAAAAGGAAAACTCGAAATGAAACCCGTGAGGCAACACGTTAAAATCAGAGGCGGGAAGAAGGAAAACTTGTAAAAACCCGTGAGTAAACACGTAAAAATCAGGTGGGCGTGCTGACGCCCCTGCCGTGGTGTAGGCGGGGTGCGGAAGCCGCCACTTCGGAGGCCTGGGGTGTCCTTCGGGGGAAGGCGGCTTACCAATGGCCTCAGGATGGTGCGCGCGGTTGTTCCCGCGCGCCTCCCAGGAGAGCGGGCAGGTAAAACTGCCCGCAAACGGAGGAGGGCCCGGCTCAGGCTTGGCATAGCCGCCGGGGTCGCGGCAGAATGCCGACGCGCTCCCGTTGCCCCGGCATCAAGGCTCTCGAGGAACACCGTCAGGTTTTAGTGGGTAGACTCGGCCTAGCACCCTAATGTCGAGGAGTCCCACATACCCCCCTGCCACCCCCCTACGGCAGGACGGGATGCATAAAGCATTTCCTGACGCAAAAAAAAAAAAGGTGTCCTTCATGGGGGGGTGCGGGGTCGGGCAACCTCCACGTAGTGCATCCTGGGCGCCGACCGGTAACTGCTCGTTGTTTAATGGGTTGTTACTGGGCGGCGGCTAATAGCCCGACCAACGGAGTGGTAAGGGGTGTCCATCCGCGTGTATCCTGAAGGATGCACGTTGATGGACTTCGTTGTGTAATTGTCGTCACCTAACCCCTCTGCTTTCAGAGGGGAATGGTCGTCGTGCGCAATTGCACTTGTTTGTGTTTTTGTATCTTCTGCGGAGGACACAAAATCAAGGTGAAGACTTGAGGTGGAAAGAAGGAAAACTTTTAAAAACCCGTGAGGAAACACGTAAAAATCAGGCGGGCGTGCGGATGCCCCTGCCGTGGTTGTAGGCGGGGTGCGGAAGCCGCCACTTTGGAGGCCTGGGGTGTCCTTCGGGGGACGGCGCCTCACCAAAAAGGCCTCAGGACGGTGCGCGCGGTGTTCCCGCGTGCCTCTCAGGAGAGCGGACAGGTCAAACTGCCCGCACACGGAGGAGGGCCCGGCTTAGGCTGGGCATGGCCGTCGGGGCCGCGGAAGAGTTCAAACGCGCACCCGTTGCCCCGACAAAAAGGTGTCCTTCATGGGGGGCCGAGTGGCGTGGGGTGACCTTCACAGGGGGTGGACCAACAGGCGCTTATAGCTCCCATTAAGTGGAGCCTTAGCCTGCCACTCCAAGACCGCAGTGGGTTTCATGCCCACATCCTTCTCGAGGTGGCCCTGTTTGCACTGAACACTGCGAATCTAGACTGGAGAACCTATAGAGCCGAATTATCGGACCGTTTATTCAATACTGCTCAGTTTATTGACATTAACAAATATCAACTCTCGCTAGCATTAAAGAGTACTTTAGTACAGTACTATGCACTACAGTACAGTATATTTAAATATTTATGTAATGGCTTATTGTTCTATTCGGCAAAAACAGCAAAAAATTAAACTATAAAATAGAACGCAGTAATGTGTGCGCAACCCTGCCATACTGCGTATGTCTTTATTGCTCATTCTGTTTGCAAGGTGACACCGCAGATATTTCTAAGAGATCGCATTTTAATAATAATAATTATTTATTTTGCAAGAATGCGAGTATAACTTTAAGTGCATTTATCTTACTTTCACTCGATTTCGGGCATATCCAGTCCTCACTACCATACAATAAAGTTGGAACCAACACCGAATTACGTATGGCCGTTTTGGCTGAGTTAGATATATTCACACTGCCTACTAATGCGGACAGAGCCCCGTTCATTTTATTGCCAGCTACTACCCATCTTTCGACATCCAACTCACATCTTCCATCCCTCGAAAACGCACTCCTCAGATATACAATTTCGTTCACTTGTTCTAGGATATTTTCCATTTACCCATATTTCACATTTTGTCTGTACATCTCCCCTTTCAAACACCAGAACCTTAGTTTTGTTCACATTCATATTCAATCCTTTCACTTTGCAGTCTTCTTTCATGCACATAACTAGTGTCTGCGATTCCGCTTCTGATGATATTATATGTTGATGATGGTCGTGATGGTGCTCGTTAGCGTTCATATGTCATACCACTTATACTACCTTTCAATATCTGGAGGCAACTTTCCAAATACAGCACGAATAGCCAGGCAGACATCACGCAGCCCTGTCTGACGCCTGAACAGACTTCGAACCACCATCTACCCTTACGCAGCCTCTGTGGCTCCGATATAATCACCTCACAGCCTGCAGTAAGGGGCCCTCCACGCTATACTCAGGCAGAACACTTCATAATTTCTTTCGCACTATCCTATCTACTAGGCTATCGAATGCTTTTTCAAGATCAGTGTAAAAACCAATGACTAAGGAAACTAAAGGACATGAAACAAGTACAAAATAATCGTGCCGCCTAAACTTAGTGTGTCGCAAAGAATGGCTGCCGATTAGTGATGTCCCAAATTTCTACTATGTAGATGTCGTTAATTCAGTTGTTGAAATAAGTTTTGTTTCAGCATCAGTATTGAAATAAAAATCATTTTGCATGATATCTTCAGAAAAAAGGAGTGCTTTTTTTTGTATGTCATATATTTATACAAAAGTACTGAAATATTGTTCAAGCTGAAAATAGCAGTTAGCGTAGTTCGATGCCGTCGGCATATAAATAGAATCTGCGCTTAAGGCGATTTTAAGGTGTTATTAACAACAATAGCAACAGTCGCCTTCAAGGATAGCCCCTTTCTGTCCTTCGATCATTATTTTCGATTATGTCAAGCCACTCTTTTACTCTAATAATACATGATGGTAACCTGAAACGAGATAATTACGACATATAAACATGATACCTGTATTTATCGATATTCTTTTTATATAGGTACACGAACAGCCCTAACTGCAATAACAACAAAAATTGATATGAAGTAATTTACTGAATTATATGAATAAAAACTGCTAATAACTAAAAATATACATGACTGTAATACAGTAAACTAAGAAACACAGTAATTACGATGGAAATATATACGACATCAGACTAAATTAATGAATTTTTGATAAGTACCAGTGCAATTATAGATTTAGTTAATTATTGCTTTTCTTCAAGCCACATCCTAACAAACTAAACTTATAAATTATTGTGGCTTTATGCTAGCTTCTCCTTTAACAACAGTTCCAATATCCAGCACAAAATCACAGAAACATTAAAAAATATTAAATCCATTGATATGTTTTAACACTTTGTGTAGGTACTTGTCAGTGTGTCGCAATAAATGGTGGATCGGCACGTTTTCACATTACAATGATGTCACATAAAAAAATTACTTTTTGAGAAAAGTGCTGTTGTTTTCTCTTGTTACACACACAAGAAGCCATAAATCAAAAAAAGACAAAGCTACATTTGAATGTTATGCGTTAGAATATATTCCATGTTCTGTAGTTTCCTTAGTCATTGGTAAAAACTGAAATGGCAGTGTTGTGGCGCCATCTATTGCTAGCACGTATCAAGTATGTAGGCAAACTCCGTTAAATAATGTACTATTTTAGTGCCATCTATTGCTCCATATAGACATTGCATTAAAATTAGACTGTGTTTGGCAGCACATAATATTCGTTATTAAGTAGTTGTCCTTATACCTATTAGATGGAGCTACTTGTTTGTTTCTTAAGAAATTGTAATTTTGTCAGGTTCTAATAACATATGAAACAATTAAAATATAGTATATGTACTTACTACTTATGTCTACTTATAAGTAATTAGTTGTGTAACGAAAACTCATTGATTTAATAAAATGTGAATAAAAGGTTGACTATCTGAAATGTGAACTATAACTAATAATATTATGTAGGTGTCGTTTCATTTCATTTATGTATTTGATTATTTGAGTAAATAGAGTACATAATACTTACTGATTTTAAAAAAAATACCCACAGTTTACAGAAGTAAAGTATTACTTATATTTTACATATTTCAAACATTTTTCTTTACTGTTAGATGTTTCAATCAGCAACATTTTTAAGATGAAACGGGTGTTAAGATTTAATTTATTGAAAAATATCTTTACACTTGGTATAAAAGGAATAAAGTAAATTAAGTACAATTAACTAAATAACACATTGAAAAATAAAAAAATAGGTAAAATCGAATCTTTTCTAAGGATTTGACAAAAGTAGTAGTACTTTACATAACCACTTACATAACATGTGCATAACATACGTACCTACTGTGTAGTCTGTGTGTTTTGTGGTGCTATAAAATTATATCTCATATGCAAAAGCTACACTTAACTAGCGACCCGACCCGTCTTGGTACTGGTAGAAATGTTTTTGAAAATAAAATACAGTCTGTGTTACTCGCTGATAAATTATCACCGAATATATATTTATATTATCAGTGATGTGATAATATAGCTTTCCACAGGTCAAAGAATTTTTGAAATCCATTGAGTAATTTTTGAGTTTATCCATTATCAACAAACGATCCCATTTTTTCTCTTTATAATATTAAATACATATAAGTAGATAACAGGGGTTAAAGTACGAAATTGCTGTTTTGGCGCACTGGCCACTTCTAATTAAATTTAAACGTGTACAATGTCTGATTTCTGAGTGAAACTTTTTTCACACGAAAACCGTAACGTTATCACATAACAACAACGTGAAGCTAGAATACAGCGAAAATTTGAGTAATTTTCGAATACGAGTTCCGATGTGGGACTAGCGTAGCAGACTGCTCGTAAAACTCGTAATGTCAATGCTGCGTTTGGAGAGGATACGGCTAACGAACGCACATGCGTTTTTGGTTTAACCGCTTTAGTACGAGGAAGATCAGGCACTAAGGTAAATAATTATGAATTGAAGGTTATGGTGGAGGCCGATTCCTGTACCAAGGAATTAGCGGCACTTGCAGCAAATCAGCGGGGTTATTACCTAAAAATTTGCAGACAGCGACAGCCACGCGATCACTACGCGAACGGTGACTAATTGTAATAAAATATTGATATCATGTATGACGATTGCGTATCTATTATTCTATGACCATAAAATGCACTTTTCGCGGTAGATTTAGCGCCCATATACAAATTACATTACACAAATTCTCGTTTTGACAGCAGATATCGCGCGATATTGGCTGTCGCATGCTTTCTGCAAGTTAATACGTAATAAGCTTTCCGTAAAATTATAAAACTTGAAAAATGGGTGCCTCATGATCAGCGCCGGTCCAAGGCCTTGATCAGAGTAGAGCGAGATTTTCTCTTCCGGCGCCCTTTGGTTTTAGGCTTTTAAATTTTTTTACTTAATTACTATATTTTTTTAAATCAACTTTTATTGCATAAATCAACACTTATTGAATCCACGTCTATTTTTTGCTCAAAATTATTTCTCGCATTTGTCATTTTGTCACTTCTTACCACCTAGCGCCTATAGAGCGAGCGCTCCTCTCGCTTTACCCCTGGACCGACGCTGCTCATGATTTGAGTGATCTGGAGAGAGCAGCGCGTGTTACAGCTAGCTTGCTTACCTTGTTAAGCCAGTACATAAATTAAGGGATTTTGAAGTGGATTGTTTATGATAATCGCAAGCGAGCAACGCAATGGCTGACCCCAGGTTAAACGCCACAACAATGCCCTAAAGCGAAGCTTATCGATAGAAAGGTGATGGTAACTGTTTGGTAAAGCTTCATAATTTAATTCACTACAGTTTCCTCAGATCCGGTCAAGCGATAACAGCAGATGTCTACTGTTTCGAACAATAATGACAAATCTCGCAGCAAAACAGCTCCAGCCATCCGTCAATCAATTTTCACGATTATTGCTCCATGAGAACGCAAGGCCTCACATTGCTTGAGAAACAGTATTAACACTACAAGACCTGCAGGTAGGTAGATACCATCCGTCATCCTCCATAGTCGTCAGACCTCGCCCCAACCGACTACCATTTTTTCCGTGATTTGGGTAAGATTTTCCACGAAAAAAAATTTTCTTCTTAGGAAGCAGTACAAAATGCCTTCACACTAATTGTGGAGTCTAGATCCCTAGAGTTCTATCGCAAAGGTTTAAATGATCTTCTAATTACATGGCAAAAATGTATAGACAACGAGGGCAAATGTTTTGATTAAATAAATATATTTCATCCTACAAAAAAATCTGTTTTAATTTTTCAGTGCGAAACGGCAATTCCGTACCCCTAATAGATGATTCATATTTTGAATCAATAAATAATACTAAGCTACTAATGTAATGTAAAAATACCTAGTATGTAAATTGATAATATGATAATATCTCACTATCATCTATACTACTATATAAATCTCTTGCGTCTGTCTGTAATTTTAGTTTTTTTGTCAAATTTTGCGATAGATAATACGTAAACGATAATACATAAAACGTTTATGACTCACTGATTTCGATTCTACCATTTTTAAAATTTTTATCTGTCTGTCTGTATGTCCTTTTATAACTGAAGAACGGCTTGACTGATCTTGACGAAAGTCGTTACGTAGTAAGAACATGTAATTGTGCTCATGATAGGCTACTTAATTTTTAGAAAATCTACCCTTAAGAGAGTGAAAAGGGGGATGAAACTTTGTTTGAGAAATGGTAAACCGCTGAACCAATTATTATGAAATTTGGCAAGAAGATAGTTCGTTAGTTCGACATTAGAAAACGCTACTTTTTATAAAAAATCTACCCCTAAGGGGGTGAAAAGGGGGATGAAACTTTGCATAGGAAACGCTAAATCTTGGTAATGATAAAATTTGGTGAGGTGATAAGATTAAATTTATTTTAACAAAAATACATAGGCTACTTTTTTCTCAAAAATCTGTGAAAAGGGGGATGGGAGGGAAGGGGACGAAACTTTGTACGGGAAATGCTAAACCGCTGAACTGACTATGATGTAGCATGGATATAATTTGATACCTGAGAATGTACATAGGATACTTTTTATCAAAAAACTGCCCTTAAATAGGTGAAAAGGGGGATGAAACTTTGTATGGGAAATGCTAAACTTCGGTTATGATAAAATTTGGTGCAATGATAGACTTTTTTCATCAAAAAACATAGACTACTTTTTTATAAAAATCTCCCTTCTAGAAGGGTGAAAAGAGGGATTGCAATTTTTACAGAGGGATTGAAAATAGTTTGACACCTGGGAACGGGCATAGGCTGTTTTTTATCTAAAACCTATCCTAAGGGGTTGAAATGGGGATGAAACTTTGAATAAGGAATGCTAAGCCGCTGAACTATGATGATATATGATATATAATGAAATTTCGTACAGAGATAGTACGTGCCCGGAGGCAGATGTAGGCTAAACGTAGGCTCTTTTTCAAAAACAATCTTTATAAATATATATACAAGTACTTACACGTATAAATAATAGACTTCGATTCTACCATTTTTAAAATTTTTGTCTCTGTCTGTATGTCCTTTATAGCTGAAGAAGAGCTTGACTGATATTGACGAAACTTGGTACGTATGTAGCAAGACATGTGATTGCGCTCATGATAGGCTACTTATTTTTTAATGCTAAACCGCTGAACTGATTATAATGGAGCATACATATAGTTGGACACCTGGGAACGGACACAGGCTACTTTTTTTATCAAAAAACTACCCCTAAGTGGTGAAATGGAGGATGAAACTTTGAACGGGAAATGCTGAACCGCCGAACCAATTATGATGTTTGGTACAGAGATAGTATGTGCCCGGAGACAGACGTAAGCTAGACGTAGACTTTTTTCAAAAATAATCTTTAAACATACTATACATATTATAATCTAATCTAATCCGGGAAAGCCACGAAAAAATTTTCCGCACAGACGAAGTCGCGGGTACAGCTAGTAAAATTATAATAATTACTTCTAATTCTAATAAAGAATATTACAAAATTTTTGAAATTTAAATGGAATTTTCGTAAAAAGAGATTTAAGTCAGTTCAATTTTATTTAAATTATATGCTATTAAGTTTTATATATAGATATCGCGTCGTGTAATTAATTACATCTACATGTAAAAAAAATGTAGTGATACATAATATAAACTCAGATTATTAAAATCAATTTTCTTCTTTTAAGTCAGACTTTTCAATCCTATTTAAACTCATATAGTTAAAACGAATAGTACGTAATAAATTATTCAGTCGTTATTATTACTAATAATAATGACTGAAAATAATAATAGATATCATACATATGACTGAAAATAATAATAGATATCATACATTTATTAATCGTCTGTACAGGTAACAATAACAAGATAATAATCGTAGCGCCCAACCGTAGCGTGCACGTAGAGGTAGAAGCCAGGCGGGCGGTAGCTGCGTCGCAGGCACCAGTCCATGGGTAGCTTTCGCTGCGTACGCGCATCCAGCGACGACACACCCGCGCTTTTCAAATTACGAGCGATATGACGATCGCGATACGCGTTCTAAATTTCGTTACGTTTAGCTACTACTTTTTCTGACGACAATTAGAAGTATTTTACCGCAAACCTGAGGCACATAGTTAAGTTTTGCCATAAAAATGTTATGATAAATCAGTAGACATGTTTGAGTTAGAGTGATAGTGCTCAGGAGTGGTCGACTTTAGCAGTCGGTGGGCACAATGAATGCGCAACTGAATTGGCACAAATGGCTAGTGTTGCTGCTGTTCGGATTGGCTTTGTCCGCTCGGCCAATTGGATGCGATTATAGTACCATTACCGAGAAATTTGGAGCGGAAGCTGTGGCGAGATGCAATGAAAAGTGTCCGTTCCAGGTTCGTTTTGTGCATAATTATTTGTTGTTTATCAAAATACAATCTCTTATTTGTATGTACCGCAATCTATATTGAAACTAAGACATTGTTAATTTTAAATACCTGATTAATATTTTTAAAATTATATAAACTTTATGTAACGCATTGTACATACTCGGTAGATTCCAAAACAACGACGAAAATAATATTTGAAATAAAAAATTATATAGCAATTTTGGACAAACTAGAAATTTGATCTAAAAAATAAAACCTTAGATTTTATACTCTAAAAGAAAATCAATATTGATATGGGTTTAATATAGCTTTGCTTAATAGATCCTCATTCTGTTCCCAATTTGCGTCTTGGTCCAAATGCCAATACCTCAAGTCGGTGTAAAAATAATGGTTGAATCGTTGCGATCTGCGACATCGGACAATTAAACAGATAAATAATATGACGAAACTATAAGTTATGTGTACTTTTTTTGTCATTTTGGGACTATGAAACCCTAAAAATAAATAAAATGTTACAAGTTTGTAAATAAATATTGTAAATTGTGTAATAAGTTCGATTACTGTGATAAATATTTAAATGAAATCAAATTCAATATTGGTAAATAGCAATAATGGTACCTAATTGTTTAATTTAATAATAATCAATACGTTAAATATAGGCTTATAGGACAAGGATGATCTGGAATTATACCTACTTATTTAGTTGTTTGCGTGGTTGAGTCGGTTCAACGCACAATTAATTGTCGGCAATTAGATATATCTACCTACTGTAATCAACGCAAATATACGTTAAATATAGAACGGCCATTCGTATCACAAGCATTTTTATTATAAACATTTTTTAATTTGATGTGACGTATTTAAATGATATTCTTATATACAAATACGAAAATTTTCAGTAACATGCGAATCTACACTAATATTATAAAGAGAGAGAATGGATTTCGTAAGTGTGTTTATATGTGGAGGGTAATCTCCGGAACCACTGCACCTATTCGAAAAATTTTTTCACCATGGGAAAGGTACATTATTCCAGGTATATAATTGAAAATGTAATTGTTTTTACAATTACATTTTGCCAAACACTGATAGGCTGTATATTACGTATTCAACCCGGGCGAAGTCGAGACGGGCCACTAATTAAATTTGAACAGATATTATACATACCACATATTATTTTGCTTCCACGCTAGTCTGAGGGAGAGAGAGTAAAGCTCCGCGCGGATCTAAGCAGTTGACCAAGAGATATAGGGATTATTATGAAGAACAGCCCCTGCAGTCTCGACATAGATAGCGATCGCTTTACGACCGATTTCGGTTGATAAGTCATAACGATTAATTTTTAACGATTTTTGAAAGTCTCTACATTAAAACTATCGATTGTGATTGGAATCATATCGAATCTAACTGTCAACTTTACGATTTTTGATAATATTTTTACGATCAAATTTGACAGCAAGTGTTCGTGCTTATCGTTATGGTAAGCGATTTTTTTCGTTATTTTTATCGATCGGTAGTTTACGAAAATAATCGCTATGTCGGGACGCAGCCCCAGGTTAGCAACCTATTATAAGTGCCAACGAGATATAATGTATCGAATAAATACAAGTCAAGTGCAAGTCGTACTTGTGAAATGTTCCGTACTACTAACCGCAAAACAATGATTGCGTATGTACAATAATGACTGACGATTTTATTTCAGATGTCTAGACTTTATTTTCAATGCTTATGATTTTTCAGCTTTCTTTGAGCTATAGGTACTTTTGGAATTGAACGTTCATTTCAGCTGATAATATTAAATAAATTGTCTCCGAGGAAAATTAACGGCTGTGACAGACAAACAAACACTGACGTGACTCTATAAGCATTCCTTATTTTCCAATGTTGATACTGGTAAGGCTATGTACGTATGTATTATCTATGTTTTTACGTTTCCAATTTTGATTCCATTACATTAAACATAAGTTCTAAAAAATTTATTCTAAATTATTATTATGTTTGTTCTATTTTTTATCCGATCCTATATATTACCGGTTCTAATCCCGGTCGTGTCAATTTAAAATATGAATGATGATATTACAATGTATATATGTTGTTGTATCCATAGCACAAGCATAGAGCTTATTTTTTTTGAGGTCACACAATTATTGATGTAATTATTTTTTCTATTTAAGTATTTAAAAAAGAAATAGATCGCTGGTGTGGGATGCCACTTGTGTCGATACACTTGCTGTTTCCCATGTGCCGGCGACTTCCAAGTCAGCAGGTGCCGCGGCCAGCACTGCCGAGAACTTGAAGCGGCGTAAGTATGCGACTCTCTCTGAGAGTTTCATATTTACGCCCTTTGCAGTCGAAATTTTGGGTCCCTGAGGCCCCGAAGCCAATCGACTGGTTTCTGATATTTGTAAGAGACTGGTCGAGGCTTCGGGAGACCGCCGGGCTGGCCGCTTCTTCCACCAACGAATCAGTTTGGCTATTCAAAGAGGCAATGCTGCCAGTCTGCTGGGTACCTTAAGCAATGACAGCTTTCTAAGCGGCAACTTTGAGGAAGTTTATTATTTAAGATAATGTGTAGTTTTAAGTTTGTAAATATTAACATATGTATGTACTCTTTTGTTATTAATAAATAAAGGTTATATCGTAAAAAGAAATAGGTAAACAAATTAAAAATACAATAAATAATATAAAGTTAATTTAAGTAACTATCTTTTAAAATATTATTGTATTTTATTATCTACATTTTAAAAGATAGGTACATCATGGATACCTACATTATAATAGTTTCATTAGCTAGTGGTACATAAAATTGGTAAAATGGTAGAGCACATTTTAGCTATTTAGTACTAATGTATATAAAATATTTCTATTTTAAAATACCTTATTACTAATAGGTATTTAAGTATTATGGCTATGTATTTTTGAATAAAATGCAGTGTTTTTTTAACAGACAGTATGGGGAAATCCGAATGCATAAGAGATACAGGGGAATTGTCTTAGGAACCATTTGGTCTTTTTTAAACCAAAATTGTTTTCACAAAAGGGACGGAATGGTCCCTAAGACGGTTCCTTTGTAGCTCCTATGGATTCGGATTTCCTCATACCATATTGCATGAAAAAATATTTTAGTAAATTTGACCAACTTCTTCTGTTCAAGTTTTTTTCCTCCTACACAATAAAATGACGCTTAAATGAAACTGAGTCAATCGGCATTAAAAAAAAATTTTGCCAATTTTACTAACTTTTATGAACATTTCAAGCTTGACCAAAAAATTGATAATGCCAAAATTGTTATCACAAAAAAGATCAGATGGTCCCTAAGATCTTATATCTCCTATATCTCTCATAAACTTAGTACATACTGGCATATTACTAAGTTTATGGTATCTAGCTTTTCTCCAAACCTAAGCGGATTTCTCCAAACTGTCGCAGTTAAATAAAGCTCAATAGGTATTATAGATACAATCAAAATACGGTCGCCCTAATATGTCAAAATTACGTCAAGAATTATTTATACTAAAATTTAAAATTGCAAAAATTGTGTTAAATTTATTTACATCATATCACGTACCTATATGGGATTTGACATCATTTGACGATAAGTTATGTAATAGTTTTCGATTGCTAACGTCAAATTCCATAGATTCTAACATTGTTTGCTGATAAAAACGACAGTATGAGAAGTGATTTTCTCCATGGTCCGTTTTCTTTTGCATAGTATCAACTTGAAAAATGGTAAGATTTCGGCTCATTATTGTAATTAAAACTTATTAGTATCATTAATAATAAAACTGTACACAAACGTACTTCCTCAAAGTCGCCGTTTAAAATATTGTCATTGCTTAGGCAGCCTAGCAAACTGGCAACATTACCTCTTTAATACTGAATAAAGAAAAGTAATCATTTTTTCCCGTTGAATTCCCGGTGATTACCTTTTGGCTACGTTATAGTCAGGTAAAAAGTAAAACCGCAGATATCGTGTTTCAGTATGGAAGCCCCTAAGGTGCTATCAGACAGATTCCGGTCTCACGGTCGCTAAAAATTTATACAAAAATATTGTATGTGTAATAAGACATTGAAATGTGAAATTAGACATTATTTTATAAACTCAATACGTTTGGTACATGGCAGCCTCATAGCCGAAATAACATAAGTCCAAGGACTTCTTCGTAAAGAAGAATCTTGTTGTGCGCTGACAATGAATAATAGCCGAGTAGCCAGTATATTTTATATTTTAAGCTCTTGTTGTAACGAAGGTCTAACTTATCGCGTTTCTTTTTGACGTGAGCTTTCCAGGGAAGCTTTGCGCCTGCTTAGTGTTATATCGTATTCGTACGGCATTCCTTATAATATTTTTAATGCGTACTTTTGTGTGTCTGTCTATCGCAGACGATTTATCGATATTATGTATCGTACGAACTTGAATATAATGATAATATTGCACTAGCACTTAACCATTTTTTTTGTCAAAGAAATAAACAAGGGGTAAATCTCCGAAGATACTAGAGCTACAACTTTATATGTTTCAGAAAATATAATGTTTTGCCTAAAGTTATAGGAAAATTATACATATAGAAGTGATAGGTCCTATAGATCCCCGATATTAAGTTCAGAAAGAACCTTATCCCAAAGTCTATGGGATTTGGGCCCCGCATGTACAGTATTGGAATTTTGTAATGTTTACTAGTAGATATTGTATGGTGTAGTAAGAAGGGTTTTCAACTCCTATGATGTGGGCATAGTAACCGTTAATAGGAAGTGTAAAGTCATACTGTGTCACAAGGCATACGTTCTAAATCTCTTTTTTATTTGAAAATGTCGCTTAAAATGATGTAGAAAAAATGTCCTCTATACTTTTGGGTGTTTTTATGTCTTCTTGAGTCCAAGATACCTCTTTGTGGTTGACGATGATAACAGACCACTGAGTAACTTACTCAAACACTACGTTTTATAACAGACAAAACGATGATTTTGCCATGTAAAGTCCGTATCTATACAATTTGCGAGAAAGGTAAATAAAATTTTTTCAAGATACAAAATTTTAAAATATTGTACAAGAACAAGATTTTTTTTAAGATACAGATAATTAAGATCCATTTAATAAACTTCATAAATAAAATAGTTTTTGACCTAAGGTATATTAACTTATAGACATTTTGTAATAAAATTTATGTCGTACTTCACAATAAGCTAAATTACGTTATGTTCTTAAAAATGTTGTTTACACGTGACAAATTAAATTAAAATGGAGCGTACATACTTAGAAAATGAGTTAATATAATGTGTGTAAAAAATAACACTGTATATTATTTTATATTGACGATTATAACAGATTTTGAATATTATATACTCATGTAATTTGTCCTAAATCAAAGTGGAGTGAACGAGCAGGTAGCCGCGTGATTGGCACGGTCCGGTGCGCGCGCCGTCACACCGGAAGTCACGCGCAGTGTCACTAGTGACTACACTGGACAAGTTATTTCACTTTTTTAATGCGAACCCTCCTTTGAAACTTGTAATAATAGGTAAAAAACCGGCCAAGAGTGTGTCGCACACACACAAAGTGCAGCTCCGTAGCCGTACTATACTGCTGTACTAAGTATATTATACTAAGCTATTTATTACAGGTAATATTACTATTATAATACTACTATTATTACATACGTAAACTAGGAGTGCCGCACTTTTTTGTAATGTATGTTTATGACAAATCCTTAAAAAATATGGTAGTTTCAGGAAATACGGGAATCTGATATTTGACATCAGAAAATGGACATAGGCGCTACTTCTTTTATCAAACATTTAACCCTAAATATGTAAAAAGTGTGATGAAACTTTTTGTGGGAAATGTGAAACCTCGGTTAAGATGAAATTTGGTGCGATGATAGACTTTCTTTATTAAAACAACATAGACCCAGGTCACTTTTAATCAAAAATCTACCCCTAAGGGGGTGAAAAGGGGGATAAAACTTTGAATGGAAAATGCTAAACCGCTGAACTAGTTATGATGTGGTACAGAGATAGTATATGGTGCCCGGAGACAGACGTAAGCTAGACGTAGGTTTTTTTTTTTAAAAAACAACCTTTGTGCGCATATATATGTATATATACATGTACATTTACTAACCTAATCTGGGAAAGCCACAGAAACATTTTTCGTACGGTTGAAGTCGCGGGTACAGTTAGTCTTTACATAAAACTAGCTTTTAGACAAGGACAAGACAGTAAAAAGTGCAATGAGTTCAAGAAAGGACGATTGTTTCATTCAACTTTCTACTCGTAGAAGCCTACATCTGCGGCTTGAAAAAGTTCGCGGAATACAGAAAAGTATACAGAACGAAGAAAGAAGGATCAAAAAGGTTTTTTATGTTCATTCGTGCCCGCTAAAGCTCCGAATCTTGGGTTACACTATCGCAGAAACGACACTTTTTAATGCTCAAGAGCATTATTTTGAGATCAGAAACCAACGGAACGGAACTAAATATTATTCAGCATTGAGTGCAGAATTCTTTTAAATCAAATGATGGGATGCAAAGAATATGGAAACATAAGGGGAGCGATATAATCAGACTAATTTTGAAGCTACGGCGCCATGCGGTGGTAGATTAGGCTGGGGAGATATATGTTTGAAAACTCGAGCCAACTTAGAGGTAATCAGTAGGAATCTAACCGCTGATGGGTGATGAACTAGTCGAAACTGGGTTTAACCCAGTAAGAGGCAGTAAGGTTTTAAACGCTGATGCATCATGTACTGACTAGAACCTCCTACAAAAATTATTGAGAAGAATGTAATATAATATGAACAAGAATATTTAAAATTTATTAATTAAAACAAGTTAAGTACATAAAAAATAAGATGAAATAAAGTATTTCTGAGAAAAATAAAAGCAAAGAATTTGAGAAAGGAAAAATGAAAAGAAATATGAAAATCATCTGCAGATGAATATAATATATATAGGATATAACAATGAATTCGGAAAGGATATCATCTGTCTGTGAGAAAACAAAATTAAAATTTTAAAATGAGATTTTCTATTTCGTATATTTATGATATTACGTCTATAAAGTTTATGACCTAAATTATGTTTTTCGTTCAGGATTTGTCCTCTAAAATTTTAAATATTTCTAGAATTATTGTTTAGAAACGTTCTTAATTCGTTATAAAAGTAAATTGATCTCAATAACCTTAGATTTATTAATAACTATATATTTGTGCAAAGACTGTTTTTATTTCACTTAGTGACAAATATAATACCTAATATCCGGGATGACATTATACATTTGTATATTCATACATTCAATATATAATTATATTTAAAATCTATGTATTTGTTTATAAATGCTAAATGACTCTTGGGTTTATTTTTTGCATATGTAAGTATAAAATAATCGCTTGGTACACTTATAGAAAACAAAATAATTAATCGGATATAATTAAATAATGAGAAATAAGTGTGCCAATAATATCTAAATGGATAAAATGTGTCTATCCGTAACTAGTATGTTGTGTTTTACTTTAAACTGGCCACAACGAACTTTCTATCTTTTTACACCTTACCCGTAATGTTTGTCCGCAAACTACTTGTTGCTCGTTCACAAATCACAATAGCTACATAACTTATTTTTCAGCATGTCGAGGCTGGTAGAAGCCGCTTTGAAGGCACGCGGAGGAAATACACGGTATTATACATTGATATATAATGTACTACCTTAGCACGTTCTAACTCAGTGTTATTAAAGAATGTCTTTAGAAAATGTTTAATAATTATTTAATTTAGAATTTTTAACCGGCTTCAAAAAAGAAGGAGGTTCTCAATTCGTCTGTTTACGTCACATTTTTTTTATGTATATTCCGGTATAACTTCATTGTTTATGAACCAATTTCAATTATTCTTTTTCCGTTGGGTTCAGTATAGCTCCAAGGTGGTCCCATTTAAATTTCACTGATACATTTGTTTATATTCGTGATTCTCTTGTGTATCATTCCGTACCAGAATTGGAGATGAAATTAGTTGCAAACCTACCCTAGATGTTTATTTAAACCAAGATCACTCGAAAAGGAGAAATCAAAACTTCGAAAAAAAACCTTGTAAGTACAAAAAACTATCCTTTACTAATCAAACCTATATAATTAAATTAGACAGTTATTGAAGCTGGTGCCAAAACAATGCACAACGTATGGCAACAACATAAAGTTTACTAGTTTGGTGGGCTTGGTACCGACCTCAATAACTGTCAAATTGAATTATATAAGGATAGCTATTTTGTACTTTAAGTGTTTTTTTTAAGTTGCTTAATATTTTATTATCATAATTACTACAGAGCAGAAAAAAGCAGTTCGTACTTTGTTGTTTATTTGGTTCAGTTGTTTTAAACGCAATTTGTTTTTAGTTAAAATATTTTTTTAATAACTATCCTCTTTACTTTCATTTTTCAAACCACTTTTTGTGTTCCACTAACCGCTGTGTTTAGTACAAATAATCAGAATATGTATATTACAACACAAAAAATAAACTGTAGCTAAAATAAATATAATAGTCAACGTTGGTTGTAAAGTATAGGTATTAGACCTACATACTTCGAACGCATCAGACTTCTACACTATTAAATTAAACATTTATGATTCTTCTCAGAAGAAGCTCCATTTAATGACAATGTTTAATGGTGTACCTAAGTATATACATGGTATGGTACATATGTATCTACATACTCTATGTATCTATATTTTTATAGGTACCTCGATTTCATGTGCTCTCTGTTTCTATGATACTTGGTATTTGATGTGAGATAACTGACCGAGTCTCAGTTTCCTGTAAATGCTTCGTTCAGAAAAGAAACACGTGTCGTTAATAAGTTTAAATTGTAGCGAATACAATTGGTTAAAAAATAGATATGTAAATTAATTATTATTTAAAAATACTCTTCGTTTCCTTTACAGAATCGAACTGGTGAAGCCCATTTTGATCTAAGTTGTGGTGCCGATTGCAGTATTCAACAGGTACATTTTTCAAAATAATTCTTAAAAATTTGTTTCACATTATTAACTTTCAAACACACTATGTAATACATGCTCTCAAATATTTTCATTTTCCGTTTAATTCATAACTACTTTATGTATTTCTTAAAATTGGTACTTACTTCAACTCCAATGCAAGGTTAACATGAATTTAAACTTTTAGGCGGGAAAGAGACATGTAAACTTTATATTTTGCTTGGATTTTTTATTTTTTGTGCTGTTGGAGTTTTAATATACAATAGCGATAGTACATTGCGCGTTAAAGTTCCAGGACAATCTGTAAAAACATGTGCAACTGAAGTTTTCGTGGTTTACCAAAAAATCCTTGTATAATGTATCTAAAGCCTACTATCGCTCTGTTAGAGGGATTATAGATGGGTAATGGGAATGGTTAAGAGAAGTACCTACTTAAATTACTTGTATACTTAAGTGAACAATGTTTCATGAAATAATTGAGTAGCAAAATATAGCGTTTATCAAGTCATGTG
This sequence comes from Zeuzera pyrina, assembly GCA_907165235.1. NCBI lineage: Eukaryota > Metazoa > Arthropoda > Insecta > Lepidoptera > Cossidae > Zeuzera > Zeuzera pyrina. The sequence continues at coordinate 13,102,412 of OU015630.1, forward strand.
GGTCTCGAAGCCTATTTTGGAGATATGATAATATGTCACGTACTGAATGACGCATGTGCTGCCGGGCATGGCTGCTTCGATCGATATCTTGCATCGAATTGGTTGCAAGACGAAGACACGGTGCCACTACTGTGGCAGGCATTGACAGCGCTCACCATTTACTGGAAGAACGTTTTGCGTGGGCTTCTGACCCCCAAATTTTGGTCCGTCAGATCGGGCAAGTTCTGTTCTTGCCAGCAATAGTTGCGCAAGGCCATATGTTCTACTTCTGTGAGACCCTGATGACACAGTACACACACAAAGCTTGGTTCTGAAAAAGAGTTAGTTATTCTATGTTCAAATTAAAAAAACATTTTGCTATGACGTTCGTCTATTCTATAAGCTATAACTAAAAATACAGGATTATTTCAGAATTTTTGTATCATTAGGTTATAAATAAAAAAAGGGGATGCCCTGATAACGACTTTGAAAGCATTTGCATTCGGATGCATTTCAATTTTGATTGCAAATATCTCGTGACTGAAGAGAAAAAAATAAATAAACCCCACTCAATAGGGTAACTGAAAAATACTTTTGAGATTTGAATACACTTCGTTAAATCGGACTGTCTGAAAATTATTTTTCCAAAAATGTATTGGCCCGTTTAGAGGTCATCAATCTACGTCCGTATAACAAATTTCATACATGCAGACAAATGGATAAACGCTTCCTAGTTCGATTACAGACTTATAAAGGTCTACGAAATCTAAAAATAAAAAGTAATTGGTCAAGGATATCGCAATGTTAGCCAGAACTTATATTATATTATGTATATTGGATTAGAAATAAAATTTACCGAGACTTACTATATATATCAGTGCAATTTTGACTACTTGCTAGTCAAAATGGATAAAGTCATTAATTACAAAAAACGGAACATCGTTTTATCTAACAAAGGTATCATTTCATGAAGTTGAAATTAGTCTCCAATTATAATAATGAATTATGACGTAAAATTATTATAAGTAACTAGTAATAATAAAATTATTAGAGGTACTTATTAAAAAAGTATATACTTTTTAGAAAAACAATATCAGTATGATTCCATACTGATATTGTTTTTCTAACCTCGTACCGACTCGTATCCGACTAACACTTGACCAACTTTTATGAATTTGTATTATAATAGTAGTATATCTATGTATCTATTTTTAATAAATTAAGTTGTTAAAAAGTTAAAGTTTTATTTCTAATTAGGTTTATTACAGGTTCAAAAAGTAAAATAATTCTGTTTGTGGAAAACAAAATATAATTAATCAGCATACACTTAGGTCGTTACAAAACTCATATTAAAATAAAACAAAATATAATTAATTAGTATACACTTAGGTCGTTACAAAACTCATATTAGAGTATAAGTTAAAACCTTAAAACATCATGATCTTGCATACACAACTACGCAAGTGTCGGTCATAAAAGTCAGAACGTACGATAAGGTTTATTGTCGATCTCATATGTTTTTATAAATTATGAACTACATATATTTTACGACCCGTATCGGAGATATAAAAAAAAGTTTCCTATAAAAATCTAGGTAGAAATGCACAAAGTTTAAACGTAATATCATACATTGTTTTTGTTTTCTTTACATAATTAATTATCTTTCATATAATTTTAGCACTGCTCACCTTTAAATGCGGTTAATAAATCAAAATATATTTAGATTAAAACTGTAGGTGCAATTAACTTATTACAGTTTATAAATTATTTGTTATTGAAATTGAAAGATATTGAGATATCTAGAGGTACTTCGGGGTGAACAACATGGTTACCGCATTAAAATAATTACATTTCGTTATAATTATTGCTAGATACGTAAAACACATGATTTCAACTATGACCTTTCGCGATATAAGGTGTTTAAATGAATACTGTTATTAAACATCTTATAAATAATTTACTTATTTTAAGTTTACAGTAAAGGCATACTCGTACCTATATAATATAAACCGCATGTCCACAAAAAATCGGAAATCCGATAGTCCGAGCTTTACGAGCATATTACACGGGGTCCCATGAATATTTTTTATTGTTTTTTAATTTTGCTATGTATTGATTAATTGTATAGATTTGCACTATAGTTGTAATTACATGTAAATAGTTATTAATTCTGGTGCAAAACCTGTTGGCAAGTCAATTTCTCATCCCTTTATTTATTAAAGTATACGAAACGATGCTGAAATATTGTTTGATCAATGTTACCATCAAAACTGGATAAAAAAAATTGGGTTTGCAACATTATCCATCACTTTTCTAGAGCTCTACTGTGCACACAAAACTGACATAAACATGAAGAAGAATAATCTCGCCGAACTTTGACAGTTACTACTGGTTTATGTTAAAATTATCAGTTGCGTCCAATTTACGCCCCTACAAGCGCAAAAAAGTTAAAGTGGCGAGCGCACCCTCCATCCGTTTGGAATGGTATTTAGGAGGAGTTTAATTGACTCGTTGCTTTTTTCATAAACTATTCAATATTTACTAATGATACGCGAACAGTCAGAATAAATATTACATATTTAGTGATCGTTTAGGTATGTATCTACGTATTTAACACTAAGAATGTATTAATTACACTGTCAAATGATTGAAATGGCTTTTTATTACTTTGCATCTGTAAAAGGTTTATTAAGATTGTTTGTCTGTTTCTTTAAATTATCATTTGAAAACTACGAAATAAATTTTTCTGTTTTACTTTTTTAACGAATATGTATGAAGTATCCTAGCAAACAATTTGATGAAATCCGTACCTACTGTATATATTTCATCACATATAAAACCGTACCTTGTTTTACGTGGTAGCTACTTTAACGCAGGGTTGTAGCTAGGGCGGTGAATATGAACATTCAAAGTTAAACTCCACTGAAATATTCCAGAAAGTTTTTTCTCACATTTTTCTAAAATAAAACGATTTACCTCCTCAACCATTTATCCTGGCTATAACTTTGCTTTAGGTGTATTGGACGCATCATTCATCACTGTGTCGGTGTTAACACAGCATCTACGTGCAGGCTCCGTTTTGTTTACTTTCACATTAGTTCTTGCAAAGGAACTGTTATCGAAGTCAGTGGTTAATGTGTTTATAACGTCTGTTGAATACGACATATGAAGTGTACTTCACTAATTATAACGAACAACGTATTATAGGAATTCCTAGGAAATATTTTTTTGATATTTTTAAACATCACTATATGGGCGACTGATGTGAGCTGTAAGGCAAATACAAAAATCAACTTTGATCATTGTTTCAACTTTGATCTGGGTACAGTTCATTGTAAACAATAAAATTTAATGATCATGAATACTCATATTTTAAACCTTATAAGTACACATATTTATAAGTTTTGGTTACATCAAAAACAGCAAATCCAATAATAAGTCATGAATTAGGAATTTTTTCATCTAGAAATCAATGTGTTAGGGTTTTTCACAATAGATAACGATCTCTTGATAGACTGACTCGATTACAAAAAAACAAAAACTCATAGAAAAAAACATTTTTAATTCAATCATCTGATATGTCATCATAATTTCAACGAAAAATATTTTATATTCGCTTATTGTTAGGAAAAACATATGTCACACTCCAAAATTTAACTAAAAGTAAAATCGGACGCTTCTAAGCCATCTAGCAATTAAGAGAGAGCCCTTTAACATTTTTGTGCGAAATACTGATATTTGAACGCTATAATTATCAGAAACCTTAAAGTTTTTTAATATTTTGGGGCCAGTTTATAATAGATTTAGATAAACATTTAACGCGTCGAGAACACTTAATACTAATTACAAATATTATATGTATTTATCTAAAAAGAAAAAAAAATTAAAGAAAATCGAAACTTTTGATTCGGAAATGTATTAAAATTATATTTTATACTGAAGTCGCTTCATTACTCACACTGCAATAAAGCTACGAAAATGGCATGCGTACATGAGTGTCCGAGTGCGCCAATATCTAAAGTCAAGTGCTTATGATTTGTCAAAGGACTCATAAACAATTACATTTTTAACAATTTTGATGCATGCACGTTTATTTTAAAATGTGGTGTATTATATACATGTACTACATAGATGTCCGGACTTAGCAAAATTGGCTTATGAAAAATTGCACAGTATTTATGGCTAGTGTATTTTGTTAGTAGGTATTTCATTTTATTTTTAAAATTACATTTGCAAGTGAAACAAAATTTAATTCCTTTGTCATCGATGAGAAGATAATGTGCAATTTATATGTGTTTTCTTCATGTTGATAAGAACAAAGGAGATAAATCTTATGATGATAAAATCTATCCTTTTTTTAGTGATAAATATGCTGAAATTAACAAAGAAAATTCGACAGTGATTGAAGTCGGTGCCAAACCAACAAATAACAACAGAAAGTTTGGTAGGATTGGCAGCTAGTTAACACCTTAATTGGTACCGACTTCAGTAGGTAATTGTCAAACGAAGTTATATACATATAGGTAGGTTTGATTAGAAAGGATAATAATTATTTTGTACTTTTCAGTGTAGCTATTTTAAAGTCGGTTTAAAATAATTTTTTGTGCTTCATACATATGTACGTGCTTATCATTCTCAAGCTTTGAATAGTTTGTACGTGCCCTAAGCGAGTCAAAGTCAAATCAATTTATTCAAGTAAACCCAATTACAAGGTATTTTCGAACGTCAAATATACTTTAGTAGGTTCAAAGAGAAAACCTGGATACTAAAAAAAACCGACAAGAAACTCAGTCAGGTATAATTTTTTCTACATGATATTGTCTTTGAACCCAGGCTTCGAAGTTCGGTAGAACAGCGCCAACAACGAGATGGGGCGAGCCTCTCAGGTCTTCTAGCCACTCATGCCATTTTGTCGCAGTGCGCGTTGGCGTTTCTGGCTGCCAACACACTTCTCATGCTATTGCAGGCGTTGTTTCTCCATCCATGCTGCAGAGACGGACATACACCCTCGCGTCAATATACCTTAGGCATCAGGACCAACACCGACTCTAGGGTTGATCGTGAGACCTGAATGGCCGGCCATCTTGGCCTGCAGGTTAATTAGTTTAGCTCTACAGCGCCGGACACCCATCAGAGATTCTGATCAAACTGGCGCCCCATGGATTGGACGATTCCTTTGTAGAGGCAGTGAGCCCCTTCCTTCGGTCCCCTGAGATTGAGCAACAACCAATGTATCTTAGTAAAAGCGCAGTGCTTGGGTTTAAAGTTACACAATTGTCGTAATTTGTTCGGAGTATTTGTTTATGATATTAATATTTATTTATAACAAGCCGTTTCCCGCTCGCTTCGCTGAGCAAAAAAAAAAAAGTTCAAAAAATGGATAGACTTAAACCATCTACAAACAATTCCGCATCGAATGGTCGTGGTCCCATGTCGATCCGTTCAGTAGTTTTAACGTGATTGATGCACAAAGAAAACATAACTTCATTATATAAATATAATATATATGTATATATAGATTTATTTTATGTGTGTTATACGTACATTGTATTATTGCTTATTGTGTTGGTGTACCTACTTTGTTTGATAATATAGTGTGATTACAGGATTGTAAATTGTTAACGCCATCGTATCTATTGTTGTTCGCTTCAGTAGTTTTCATCTAAGTTATTACGGTTAGTGGTCATCCACCATAACTTGTCATATAATGGTGCAAGCGCAGGGGGTCGCGTGAGACTGAACGCCGGATGAACGCAGGAAGGAAGCTGCTAGTTGCTAGCCTGCTCCCCTCGGATCTATTTTAAAGTTCGTTCATTTTGAGTGATGTATATGACATGCATACATTCTACATAGAATGTTCTTCTATAATACGAGACATTGAGCAAAATGGTTTATATTTTCCGAAGTGATATTCCTAATATTTAACATTGTGTATCAATAAATAAATAGTACAATGGAAATATTTAATGTCCATACAGAGGAATGTTAACCCTACTATGCGCGCGCTTCACTGCACTGCCCTCGGAAATTAACAATCAGCTATCGGAAGTAAGACATACTGAATAGAAACGGTACGTTTATAATTTATGTGTGAAACATAGTTAACAGGTTTAAAAAAAATACCAGTGTCCAAATCTGTGAAACAAATTCAGTGACTACTTATAATTTATTCATAAACAGTCAACGGACCACGACGACCAAAACAAAACATTTTCAATAACTGTAGCACATGGTCAGGTGCACTCATGAATATTCTAGATAATGTCAATGTGCTGTTTCTACCTTGGTAGCATTGTTTTATAATTATTGTTATTTGGAAGTGAAACCTTATGCTTTCGGATGTAGCAAAAGATTTGCTTTCTTATGAAAACTATCTCCAATGACTCGTGTGAAACATACTTAGTGCGTGTATGCACCAATTACTCCATCAATTTGTATTACATCTGATGTCAAGCTGCTTGTTGCTAACCAACAGTTTTTATTTTATCGTGCCTTTTTAAAGCTTATTATTTAACGTTTTTAGGCAGCAATAAGCAACATATCTACTGTCACTACCTCCATAAACAAATCGTAACTAACAATAAGTTATTTATATTTTTAAATTAAAATCTGTGTTTTCCATAATTTTTTGAATTTGTTTTCGATTGTACGAGAGTGGGAGAGGATGGCGGTGATTGATCTATTTTGACCTAGTTTGACCTATTGTAGTACTACATACTATGTACAAAGAAATTAATTTCCAGACTATTGTTTTCTCTTCAATGAAATCGTTTATTTTATAGTATGGTTGTTTATCAATGTACGTTTTATAACTAATCAAAATTTATTCTCTGTTAATTGTGTAACTTCCTGACGAACTTTGTTATGAAAACGAATGCAGTTACCCAAAAATGAAATAAATGACTTATGTAATTTATATTTTGGAACTACCAATTTATCACGACCTCGGGTTTCCATGCCATTAATATCGCCTTTCTTTTTAAATAGATCTATATTTTTCCTTTATACATAATAATTTCAAAGACGATGAGCACGGCAAGGTGAGGACATCAATGTCTTTAAAACGATTTTTAAGTGATTCTCGTACATTCTTACTATATATAGGTGACACGTATTGCTCTTTTTTGTAAAATATAAATAGAGTTAATATGCGCCGCTGATCCCCACAGCAGAAGGCCGTAGGACTATGAAAATATGCAAAATACACCAGCCTTGCCATATTCACAACCGTTATTTGGCTAATGCGTCTAATTGCATATACCGCGGAACCGAGCTTACTAGCTAATGGCCCGATATGGTCCGCCCACTTTAACTTGTTATCTACTCTTAAACCAAGAAAACTGGCTGACTTTGCTAATTGTAATTGTTTCCCATCCAGTTCTATTTTATCATGGATTCTGGGTACATTAGAAAGGGAAAATTTAATACATTTTGTTTTTTGTGCATTCAGTAGTAAATTATTGGCAGCGAACCATCTCGAAACTTCTGTTAGGATCCTATTTACCTAAGTAATATTTAAATCCTTTCCGTCTAGTTTAAATAACAATGAGGTGTCATCGGCAAATAATACTGTTTCGCATAAGTCTCTGAGCATAAATGTGAAATTATTAATATGAACCAAAAACAGGAAAGGTCCCAAAATTGATTCTTAGGAAACGCTCATTTTTAATTTTGAATCAACAGACAAAACACTCACTTTTTACTCCCGGTCAGACAAATACTAGTCACGAGATGGAGAGCATTACCACATATTACATAGTATTTCAGCTTGCAAATTAAAGTTTCATGACTAACACAATCACAAGGTTTGGAAAAATTACAAAAAACGCTAATAGCATCCTGGAATTCCTCCCAAGCCTGAAGTACAGTCCTGATCAAGCTTGCTGTCGCATGAGTTGTTGATCCCCCTGTCGTGAACCCGTATTGTTGACCGTGAATTACTCCGTGAATGTTAAAATGTGCCAGCATTTGTTTGAGTATTATTTTTTCGAATATTTTACTCAACGCTGATAATATTGACACCGAGTGATAATTTGCTGGATGTAAATACAGCCTGATTTAAATAATGGAATAATTTTACTGTGTTTCATTAAATACCCATTGATCGACACATTTATTAAATATATCTACCAAAATTAATATACGTATTACATTAGTTATTCATGAACTGATAGTCCCCATAAATTCCCACTTTTCTTTTTATTTAATTGCTCAAAAGTCTCTTCTGTCTCAAGTGAAGATGTGGACCTAAATTGAAAACTAGGAAACCATTTTCCAATATTTTTGGTCGAAAACATCTCTGCTGTACCTATGCGAAGACGATCCTAGATCACGTAGGTATCTTCATGGCCCTTATGTTATAATGAACTTAAGTTTACTATTATGTGACACAATTCTATATTATGCCATATATGTTACAATAGTCTAATACAATTAGCGTTTTGCACTATGTTGATCTTTAACATTCCGCCCACTTAGGACATTTAGTGACAAAATGTCCTTTATAAAGTCAATCTACCTATCGTAACGGAACACATACTAATTATTAAGTTCTTGGTGGACCGAATCGATGAACTTACGAACTACCTACCTAATTATTTAACTATACATTTTTATTACCTTTTTTATTCAACTGACAAAATACATATCTTTGACATAGGTCTTTTTATCATTGTTGACTTAACTCTTATAGTGACCACACGAGTAACATTATCACTTATATAAATTTCCATGCGCTAATTTCGACGCATCGCAAAAACCGTGTAATTCGCAGTTGTCGTCTATGTTGGAAATACCTAACCAACGTAGAAATTGAATGAAAGTAAGTTGTGATAGCTCATCACGGTAAGTACTCCATTCATTATTTAATTCTGCTGATATTAGTTCATCCCAAGTTATGTCTGCCAACCATAATTTCTAGATGAACGTTTTTGCTAAAATTATGCTAGGTACAATCCAGCCCAGTGGATCATAGAACCATACTATTAATGATAATGTTATTCTTTTTGTTTCAGATCCAGTCGTTAGCGGGAGGTTCATCGAGAGCTGGAAGTGGTCTGCACTACGATCCCAGGTAATACCTAATATTTTGTTGTACTTTCTGCTTTTATATCTATTTCTTTGTTGCTTTTGACCTTTTCTGCTTCCTTTAATGATTTTTTTATCTTCGTGTCCTCTATGTGTTCTGCTTTTTCTTGCGTGTTCTTTTCTTGTTTATCCTTTCTTTGTATTTCAACTTTGTCCTCGTTCTACTTATTTCTGCAATGAATTCATTATTGTTGCTATTCCACTTTTATTGTTGAACTCTTTCATTTGTTTGTATATATCAATATCTTCGTTTACTTCAGCGCATTCTGTCATTAAATCGTCCATATAAAACAATTCTAGTACCTTTGAAGAAGCTAGCAGAAAACTTTTGCCCTTATCGTAACTGACCTGATTCAGTGTCCTAGCAGCTAAGAATGGAGCAGATGCAGTTCCAAATGTCACTGTCCTTAATTCATACACTTGAATTTCACTACCAGGATCCTCACGCCATACTATGCGTTGGAATATGAAAGCTAAAATAACTTGCCGATCTATTTTAATAATGTCGGCTACAAGTACAATCGGATGTACTCTCCACCGCAAGATTAAATGACGTAAGTATGTTTGTGCTTTATGTCCTACCATTGTAGTATAATTCAGCGATGTCCAAAATTATTTTTGCTAGAAGCATTAAATACCACCCGCACCTTTGTAGTTCTCTTGTCTTCCCTTACAATGGCATGATGAGAAAAATACACAGCCTCATTCTTTTTTTCATCATTTTTATTTACAAGGCGCATGTGTACTTTTAGTATTCATTTATTAATTCGGTACAGCTCCTTTTTAGCGCTAAATTCTTTGATAATTTTTTTTTCTAATGCTATGAAATCTGTTACAGGTATCATTCATGATGTCATAAATCACCACCTAGATAACGTGGCTCCGGATCACGGAACGTAGTTTTACAATGTAACGTCCATCTGGTGTTCTTTTGGTCATATTAATAAAAACTCGTTCACACTTTTGTTCTTTTTCTGTTAATACATTTTTTGTACTGTACGATTGTTCTTTTATTTCCCAAAATTGTTTTAACAGATTGTCCTCGTTCGTTTGCGCGTTCGTAACAGTTATCCGTGAAATATTTTCTAACGACATATTACAGCCATCTTTGACTATACCAGACAGAATCCATCCTAAAGTGGTGTTAAATTCTTTTTTATGGCATCTTTCAGTCAGATATTGAAATATCTGACTAAAAACATTCGCTCCTAATAAGATGTCAATTTTATTAGGAGTTGAACTGCGGACACTATCTTTAATACTAGTCGATTGACTAGATGAAGACAATTTCTTTCATGGTATTTTCATTTGCATTTTATATTCCATATAACAGTTTTCTATATCATCATATACTTTATTTTTAACATAGTTAGAATTTATTAACTGTACGTTCTTTACAATTTCGTGCAACTTAGAATTGTTCTTCCTAAACATGGTCCAATCACATTCTAAGTTTTCCATTCTAATTTCTATATATTCTTTAGTTATTGTATCTTTCAGTGATTTAAAGCTAGATAAACCTTTATATATAGAATTTTATAAATCTAATTGTACATTAATAATGCCTTCCATTTTGTGAACCATCCTAAATCTCCTTTTAAAATAAATTTATCAAATTCAAAATTTTCACTTAAAATTAGCGAAAAGATTACAAGCTCAAAATTTGTCTTAAAATTTTACAAGTGTCTTAATCGTAAATAAACATCTAAAGAAAATCGGACAAGGATTCCCCGTTCCTTCACTTTTTGTAAAATTACTTTTTGTAAAAAGTCTTAAATTATTTAAATGCAAAATTATACTGTCTTACTTAATATCAAAACTATTCTGTCTATGTAAGTACCACTAACATTTTACAAGTCTCAAATCACTTGTAAATCTTAAGTGCTTGAATAGTAAATTTCACTAAATCCTACGGAGTTTAATTTTTTTACGTGTTGGTTCAGTTAAAATGAATAAATAAATAAATAAATAAATACTCCACACAATTACACAGATTGTGTGACCCCAAACTAAGCAGTAAGCTTGTACTATGGGTACTACACAACGAACTCTGCGGGTGTTCCCAGTAACACCCAGACTCCAAGCCAATTTAGAAAAGTTCGTTTCCTAAATTGACCTGAACGGGGATCGAAACCGGGACCCTAGCTTTGAAAAGCAGATGCATATGCGAGTGCGCCAACGGGCCAGTTGCGATGATTATGCATTTTTATGGTAAGCATGACCTGAATCGACGTCCAGGTTTATTATGATAGCCGGTTTTATGTTTTACCATGACATTGTTGCTGCGTTATGTACTAGGGAACTCCTCAATGGTTTATAGCACAGACAGGAAATGTTGAAGAATTAAACTGTACTAAATTAACATGCAAACCACCATGCAATAATGACGCATTAAATGTAATGAACAGAATTAGAAACAAGTCTAGCGAAAACTAAAAAATAAAAAATTAATTAATATTAAAAAAAACATTTTTAAAAACAGCTTTTATTTAAATAATAAGAAGTCTACAATCTAAAAAGAAGAAAATAAGTTTAAAATAAATAAAACCCATCAATTTATTACATTTATACAATTTACTATATATGACATAAAAGTTAGTCGCGAGATTTTCCTATGTAAATAAACAAGAATACGAGATGTAACTTGATCTTGACACAAATAATTGTAAGAAAGAATGTACCTATATTGTATATCATAAAATAAATTTGCATAAGTAAATCTCGCGACAAGCTTTTATATTATTTAAATTGTACAATGTAATGAATTGATGGGTTTGATTTTATTTAAAGTTCATTTTCTTCTTTTTATGGTGGCACTTCACGTGGCTATTTGTGTTTGCTATTGGGTGTTTGTTGTATTTGGAAAAATATATGACGTACTCGCAAACATGCAAATACAGGCAAATACGACCATCCATACATGGCAGCCAAATAACAAACACACAAACATTTGGCAGCAGAAGAAAATGTGTTCACCAAAACTATGGACGTGTTTCAACGTGCAGCGGGATTTTATTATTTAAATGCATGTAACTATTACATGCAGTGCGTGGAAAAAATACAAAGTAGTGAAAAAATCATGGAGAGCAAGGCGCTGATGGATGCTGACTATGCATAAAAATTTGCATTTTCAATAATTGTTCCAGTTCGCGCTCACAACACAGACACAAAATACTGCACGTCCATACAGATCCACGGCGCGTGCGCTTCTGAATATGGCCATTGTGTAGACGGTTTATTTGCGTATTTGCCTATTTGACCCCTTTGATGTGCGTCGAGAAACCGACAAGCGCACGGTAACGCGTATTTGGTATTGGCCATATTTAATATCTAAAAACACGGGAAATTAACGCGATTACCTTTTATTTTCCCTTGACGTTTCGGCCGAGTTTCATCGGCCGTGGTCTCAAGTAAACTGTCGCAGCAAAGCTTCACTCCGTGTCCGAGGCAGATTTTATTTCATCTACCCTCGATATTTGTAAATAATTATTAAGGTTCCTACACACAACACTCACGGTGTCCACACACTTAACCGGATGTGAAAAACGAGGTTTTGTCATTTGAATCACAGGATTCCACGCTGTTGATAAATTGTATCCGCTTTCCCGATTGAAATTTTTGTGTCTCTTGATTTCAATTGCTTCACGCACGACTCTTGAATAAAAGTGGCGATCGGTGGAAAGGACTTGTGGGCGATAAAATTCTATCCAATGATTCGTATCCGATTGGAGAAGATGTTCCGCTATCGCTGATTTGGTAGTGTGCTGGTTTTTTACAGCTGCAATGTGTTTCTTAATCCTTTCAGCAATAGTCCGCTTCGTTTGGCCAATGTATGAGCTACCGCAACTGCAATCTATTTTGTAGACCCCTGGTGTCTGCAACGGCAAAGCATCCTTCGGTGTGCCCACTATTGTGTTTACCTTAGTTCCCGGTGTGTACACGGCATGTATGGAATACTTTTTTAAAATAGATCCTATTTTGTCCGTCACTCCTTTCACATAAGGCATATAGGCGGGTTGTCTGCTCACGTCCGGATGTCTGTCCTTCTTTTTAGACCGCCTCATTCGTCGGTTAATCTGATATCCGTTCTTTATCAGTACCTCCTGAACATAATCGAGCTCTTGCTCCAGATGTTCAGGGTCACACAAATCGTACGCTCTGTTCTTCAGTGAAGTTATAACAGATTGCAGATGACTGGGATGGTGATGCGACGTGGTGTGCAGATATCTGTCTGTGTGTGTAGGCTTCCTATAAACACAGTATGATAAAGTACCTTCTTGTCTCGCGGTTATTTTTACGTCTAAAAATGCCTCGGACACGGAGTGAAGCTTTTCTGCGACAGTTTACTTGAGACCACGGCCGATGAAACTCGGCCGAAACGTCAAGGGAAAATAAAAGGTAATCGCGTTAATTTCCCGTGTTTTTAGATATTTTATAATGCAGCGCGAAAGTTTAAAAGTTTATATTGGCCATATTTGTCAAAAAGGCAAATAAGGCCAATACTTTGTCAAATATACTGTCCACACGTGGTAATTGTTTGCCAAATATGCCAAATACGCAAATACAAATAGCCATGTGAAGTGCCACCTTTAGAGCATATTTACATAATATTTCAATTGCGTATTAGGTACGCGTTAAAAATTATACTGTAAAATGTATACTTGACCGCCTAGACTTGACCGAGTTAATTGAGTTAACCGAGTTATTTTATTTTAATACCTACAAACACGTATTTATATTTTAACATAAAATGAAGTTAACAATTTTATTCAATACCTTACCAATATTATGTGTACGTTTATATTCGTTTATATTTACGAGTACATGTACGCTGTAATCATAATCACTGAGCTATAGAATTAGTGCCTACTGCCTATGACTTGTGAAGCTACATTTTGAGAGAATGTGTAGGTAATCCTTTTAATGCTGAATCTGATAATATTGGGTCCTTACATATGAAATTAGCGTTTTGTCGTACTGACCACTTTGATCTGAAATATCTCCTCTTTGGTTAAGAATTCCAAATTCAAATTTATAAATTCATTTAGCTGGTACATTTGAGTTTTGAAAACAGTCATTCATTTGTTTTTTTCCTCATTATTTTTTCTTTGGCGTCGCTTATTACCGCACAATGGAAAACATGAAATATCGGTATATTTACGAGTACGAGTTCTACTGTGGCACCAGTGCTGCAGAAACAGCTCGAAGGATTAATGATGTGTACGGCGCTGGTGTTGCAAAAGAAAGCACGGCACGTTTTTGGTTTCAACGTTTTCGTTCTGGAAATTTCGACCTTCAGAACCAACCCCGTGGACGGCCGGAGACCAAAGTGGAAAATGAAGAATTCAAGGCTATTGTGGAAGCGGATCCATCACAAAGCAATTCAGAGATAGCTGCAGGCTTCGGGGTAAGTGACAAAACTGTATTAATCCACTTGAAGCAAATCGGGAAAGTAAAAAAACTTGAACGATGGATACCTCATGAATTGAGTGAATCGAACTTGCAAACACGCGTCGACTGCTGTGTTACTTTGCTCAACCGACACAATAATGAAGGGATTTTAAATCGAATCATTACTTGTGATGAAATGTGGATACTGTACGATAATCGGAAGCGCTCGTCGCAATGGCTAAACCCTGGAGACCCAGCCAAATCCTGACCTAAACGAATATTGACTCAGAAAAAGTTACTTGTGAGTGTTTGGTGGACTAGCGCCGGTGTCGTTCACTACAGCTTTCTAAAATCTGGCCAAACGATTACGGCAGATATCGATTGTCAGCAACTGCAAACCATGAAGGAAGAAGTAGCTGCTAAACAACCGAGATTGGTCAATCGCTCTAGGCCACTGCTGCTTCACGACAACGCAAGACCACACACTGCACAACAAACAACCACTAAGTTAGATGAGCTACAATTGGAATGTCTGCGACATCCACCGTACTCCCCGGACCTTGCTCCAACAGATTACCATTTTTTCCGGAATTTGGACAACTTCTTACAAGGAAAAAAATTCAACTCCGATGCGGCAGTCCAAACCGCCTTCAAAGAGTTTATTGATGCTCGCTCCCATGGTTTTTTTAGTAAAGGGATCAATGAACTACCTATGAGATGGCAAAAGTGCATAGATGACAACGGTGCATACTTTGATTAATTAAATATATTTTACAAAAATAAAATTGACTTTATATTCCTCCCGTACAAAACACCAATTTCATATGTAAGGACCCAATAATAGCACATCCATGACAACAGGCTCTATCAAAAGTTTTACGTGTTTCTAGGTACCCGTATTTTCTTGTCTTTTCTAAGAATTATTACTTTGTATCGCTCTTTTTCACTACGATACCTACAAATATTAATATATTTAACCGACTTCAAAAAAAGGAGGTTCTCAATTCGTCTGTACGTTGTTTCTTTTTTTTTGTATGTTTTTTACCTCATGACTCCGTCATTTATGAACCAGTTTTGAAGTCTTTTTTTGTTTGGTAGGTAATATTTCAGAGGTGGTCCCATTAAAATTTAGATATTGGAGCTTGGACTTCGCAGATACATCAAATAACGTGAACTGGTTATAATCTTTATTTATATTGATGATTCTCTTGTATATCGTTGCGCTGCGGGATTAGAAAGATGTTAATTGCAGACTTGCCTTAGATATTTATTTAGGTCAAGATCACTCAAAAGAGAGAAATAAAAAATTTTTATTAAAAAAATTAAACCCCCTTCAAAAAAACACTGAAAAGTACAAAATAACTATCCTTTACTAAACAAAATTCAAGTACAATTAAAATAACTTTATAAATACGATACACATACCTATATAATTAAATTTGACAGTTATTGAAGTCGGTGCCAAATCAATGTGCAACAACAGAACGTATTAATTTGGTAGGCTTGGCACCGACTTCAGTAACTGTCAAATTTAATTATATAGGTATTGTTAGCTACGATAAAATGAAATAGTAAGTTAGATACTTATAGCGATGGAACACCTCAAACTTTACTGAAATTATCGATTAATCGATTAATATTAATATTTAATAACATAACTTCACTCTGTATCCCCAACGGGGTAGTCAGAGAGGACGGAGCGCCAGGAGTCGCGGTCCTTACACATTACACATAATATTTAATATCAATTAATAATTAATTTATTTATATTCGAACACTTCGTGCTGCAGTCATGAAGGTAAAAACAATAGAGAGACGTACACAAAGTAGTTTATTGAGACGTGCAACGCTCGAGTTTTGACTTATATAATGTGTTAAAATATTAGTTAACGTCCTTTCAGGGTTTGCATCACTATTAATATAGCTGCAGAATAAAACTAAAATAAACACTAAATTCTTAACTAAATTTGCTTTCTTACGAAAAAAAGAATAATTGAAATAAGCAAAGGGACTCCATAGTTGTTTGTGACGCGCGCCTCACCCGCACGCATTTGCACGCCAACGTGCTACAGCGCCTCGAACATTGTGGAGAAGCTTTTGTGTCTATATTTATTATTTTATTTTCATGTGAAATTTAATAATTATTTATATCTATTTATTTAACCTGTAAATGTGATCTATAGGACGTATACAACGTATACTTTGAATCCCGTTAACTAATATTGTAACACCTTATATATACAGGGTGTACATGAAAACGGGACAGTTACTTTAATGGATGAAAGGGCATAACTTTAGTATGTAGTTACAAAAAGAATTATCGAAAAAAACGTATCCGTGGGGAACAAGCCGTCAGTCGTTCTTTTCTATGACGTCACGAACACCGTCGCGCTTTGCTAGAGGTCAAACTTTTACCTACAAAAAAAGTTATAACGTAGGTACCTACATCTCGATAATAGTGACTACTTTTAGTGTACATTTTTAAGCAACTGTATGAAATTTAAAATTGCAATTGGAATCTATTCAGCAGTTGTTTAGTGAAATTCGAAATATAAATATATGTAGATACACAAACCGATAAATTCTTTTCTCCCGCCCCAATTCTTTTCTCATAAATATCTCAATACACACTCGCGGTTCTATAATTATACTATGGTAAATATAAATTACCACATATAATTATGTATAGCCTCAAATAATAACTCAATTTTAATTTGCAACTTGATACTCAACTCACCGAAGAGAACTGAACGTAAGTTAAGTAAGTAATTTCTTTGTCTTATGACACTGAACCTATATTTAGACATGGTCTAGTCTTTGTCTTTATTCTTAGGCCTAGTTTAATAGTTATTTCTGGTAGGTCAGCCTTCTCAAATATTGTTTAATTAATGTAACGTTAATTGAATGCTAGACAGTTTCATTTCATGTTGCAGCTTGCAGAGAATGTTTTACGAAATATTTGCCTTTGATTAATATACATTGTATACATATACAGTATGCATTATATGGTCTTATTTAAAAAATTTTGCAAGATCGATTTCTACTCGTGAATAAAGGATTCTGTACGATATTTAATTATAAAACGTAAATTCTTAAACTTATTTCTGGAAATCTATAAGATCTATGACCAACTGTTATATTTTTCTTTTAATCTTTAGATGACGCTTCCTAAAGCCTGTTTTTAAAATTTTGGGTCCAGTAGTTTCGGAGATAACGGGGGGATGTTCAAGTCGAATTCGAATACCCAATTTGTTCCTTCTTTAATTTTCCTAGGAATATTTTAAAATATTAACTAAAGCAACATACAATGTGGACAGCATACAGTGTGGAAAGGCCATCTTGTTAAGATGGCCTTTCAAATTTGTACCTACGTCACATCTGTAGATCCAGTTGTTACTTTGCGGAAGTCCATTTCATTTGATAAATTAGCACCGAACTAATTAGCAACTAAACCACAAAACCAAGTGCTTTCGGTGCTAGTTAGCTGGAATCTCTGGAATATATCGAGAATGTTTCTTTAAGAGGCGAAACACGTGTCGATTGACGAGTTTGAGATTTTGGGCAGATGATAGCTAAGAGTTATAAGAATTCTTCGTAATTATATGAATGTCACAGTTTCTGAAAAAATCGACTTCGACAGACGGACAAACGTATTGAACGCTCTTATAAGGATTACCTTTTAAAGAACGGAACCCTAAAATGCGGCAGGTTTTTGTATTTAAATCCTAAAGATCAACATTGACTGCCACCTAAATAAGAATAAACGAAAGCCGATAATATAATCAATTCTGACAATTTGCCTTCAATAAATTACTTACTTAGGTAGAATTTGTTTTGAAAATAAAATACAGGCCATGTTACTCGCTGATAACGCAGCTTTCTATAGGTGAAAGTGTTTTTGAAATCGGTTAGGTAGTTTTTGAGTTTAACTATGACATACAAACATACAAAGTTTACCTCTTAATAATATTAGTATAGGCTAGTTTTTTCCATAGTTAATGATATTTTTGAAATTTTCTGAGAAATACTTTTGTACCTTTATTAAGTACCTATTTTCGACAGTGCTGAAGAAAAGTAACTCAAAATAACGCGCGTTATACGTTTTTGAATTCGTGATTTATAATGGACATGAAAATATTATTTATAATCCGTGAAAGCCCAATGCAAAACAGATTACGACACCCTAGATTAGAGACTGATTAGAGACATATTATGTACATACAAATACATATGAATAGGTCCAAACTGACGCAACTACATGTTTGACAGTCTAATACCACTTAAAATGATCTAATTAATTCATATTAAATCTAAAAGTCTAATTAACTGAAAATAACATTTTTTATTTCCTGAGATTTTATCAGTATGTCTACAGTTTCATCTCTCAACCATATGAAATAACCAGCTAAGTGTATGTCGTACTACTTTAATACTGTAAGTTATTACTTTCCAAGAGTCGATCAAAAAATAATGTTTGTCGGGAAGTTTTCTTTTTAACTAAAAAAATTATGCAATTTTTCTTCATTATTATACTTACCTTATTTTCAAGTTTTAAACTTCGTAACCTTTTTCAGATTTTTCTAAGTGATATTTTTGGAGCCAAAGTTAACAAGAATTTCTAAACGTTATTTCGAAAAATAGCTATATAAGTACTTAACACAAAATATTTTGTTATAAGTATCCACTTTTTGAATTCGTGATTTAAACGGTTCCATTTGATACTTCATACAATGAGACCAAACATTTTTTTTACAAACCACACTAACAATAAATACATATTACCTATATATAATACCTCCTATCTTCTACGTATTATTTTTGTTATACAGAAAGTTCCGTTTTTCAATTATGGAACGCAGTGTTCCGTTCCATAATTGAAAAACGGATCATAACCAGCCTAAAAAATCTAGTGCATACTTCGATCACAAAGTGCATAATATAAATCTAATGGAGAATTAAAATTTAAAAATCTGAGTTGCTGTTTTGTCATTTGTGAATTGTGATAAGTTGATAACTGTACAGTCTGCTTCGTCGCCCGTTAATTCTTATTTCCTCATTAGATGGACCGTTCCCCGCCTGCGAGCTGCGCTTGTTGCGTGTGCGTCCATTCAATGTTATCCCTATCCCTACCTCTGGCAGTTTCATTCTCCGTTGGCCGTTGCACACTCTTTTTACCCCACCCACCGCGTATATCCATCGAGATAAATTGCGGTGAGTGCACTCAACTCAACTCAACCACTATAAAATACATAGGTACTTAATATATTTTGATTTATTGCATATGTATAAGCTCTCAACGGATAGGTCCTCGTGATGTATAGAAACAAGATAAACCCTTTTCACTTCTCTTTGTGATAATATACCTACTTACTTTTACTTCTCTTGCACTCATGAAACGTTTGTTAAATGACAACGTATATACTATATTAATGTCATACAATAAAATTATCATAACGAGTAGTAGATTTTTTGATCAACGATAAATCTAATCAGTGATTACTAAAAATTTAGATACTCGCGCTGAAGATACGTACAAGGCGTGAGCCTGTGTTACATTAACATTGTTTGCCAAACCTGCTTCAAAAGCCAAATTGTAAACAAATTTGCCTGATAGTGGCTAACCAATGTACCTACTAATTTCACAGATTAGAGAGCCCTCAAACAGTGATGGCGGCGGGAAGCGCGCCGGTGGGCCTCAATTTGCCCCAACATTATTCAATTGTCATAGTCAAGTGGTTGGCGTGGGCCAGCGCGTGACCTTTTATATCGATGACTGAACGTTTATATTTTGGAACCTTTTTCGGTATGACATCATATTTCTGTGCTCGTTAGAAATATGTTCTTGCTATAAATTTTCGAAATGAAATAAATATGTGTTATGTACCATATGATGTACAATGACCATAATAAATATTACATACAAAAATTAATACATATATCTATATGTTCACGTTGTACCCCAAGCGAGGAGCCAGACGACTCAGTGGCAATTAGGGTTGCCAACATTTCTTTAGCCGATTGTAATATTTTTCAGAATAAACCATAAGAAAATATAGTACACATAAAGAAAATAGGTATAATATTTTATGGAAGCGTAAAAAATAGACAAAGATATATTTGTTACTTATTTATTTTTATAAAAACTATATTTTTTACACTTATTGCATTTTTAACAATTTTTTGTCTACAATGAAAGTGTCATAATTATGCTTTATTACATTCAATTTTTAAATTAATGTAGATCGAAAGCAGAGATCGAGACGAGAGATAATTTTCTCTGTCTCTAATCCTCGCTTTTGTTTTCTTTCTATTCTTCAAAAATTCTCTTCTATTCTTCCAAAAAACATATTTTTTACTTGCCAGTTCTACAATTAATTTCTCTGACAACCTCTAAACTCATAAAAAAGGTAGAATAGGAAAAAATATATAATAAATAGAAATATAGGAATTTAATGTTACAATAGGTACATACATGCATATACATAGATGATATGCAAATAGTGTACAGTTTTCTCGCGACGACAAGGTCGTAAGCGCCGTATATTTCATGGCGCTTACGCGTTTCGTCTAACTTAGCGTGACAATATGGCTCAGTTATAGATTTTACATTACAGAACGGACATAATAATTATTCATTAAATTAAAAATTCGTAAATTTTGGAATACGCGTTTATTCATGATGAAATATGGTTAGGTTAATTTAAAAACAAATTAAATAGAAATATTTTGCTAAATAATTGTTCGAAGTTCACACTTCGATTTGATTTCTCGTATTTATTAACACCGCTCGGTAAACGCACACAACCTATGACAGTTAAAGCCACACTAAGTAAGGTGTACGGACTGCAGTACAGTTGAGTTGAACAAAGTCAGTGTTCGGACCGCGTAATCTAGTGCGTAACACATATAGATCAATGTATATTATACATATCGCACGCACTATTGACAGTCTTGTTAGCTGATAGACTCGTGTGAAACGGTTACCCATCTTAGCAATCGACAATTTATGAAGTAAATATGGGATAATGTGTCTGTAATAATAGAGTTTATCTCGGGTCAGTAACGAGTTTTGTTAGAAAAACAGCAAAATATTCATTTCTGGCGCCAAAGTGATAAATAACTTGCGATAATTTGTTTATAATTATTTATTATACCAAATATAATAAAAATCGTATTGATATTTTCATAATCGAAACAATAGCAGTAACGATATAACGAAATGGACTGTAACAGGGTCAAAGAGTTTATTTATGCTATGTTGTTCACTCGGTGTCGAAACTCTGAGTAACAACTACAGACTTCCATATTATTCCCTTGTTGATTCTGCTCAAAGTTTTTAGGGTATCAATTTTTCTAAGTACAGATAGAAAAAGAGTTGATATTGCTCATAGATTTGTTTGTTTCCAAAGCCTCGATCATAATTTCGGGATCCTATGATATTTTATAATTTAAAAGACATAGCTTTTCTACTTTCAACACATAGCTTTCTACATCGTCTACTTTTAAGAGTGGTAGAGCCACGCTGCATTGCAGCACGAATTGGGCCGGTTCGCCCGGTGAAATATCTCCCTCTCACAGAATATCGGCGTGAAATAATAGCATCTATTGCTGTTGTGTTTCCTTCGGTGAGTGAGAGTGCCGTTGGCCCATTTCTGCCCTCCCCCTCCTTTCCCTATTTCCCTAAAGGCCGGCAACGCACTTCGGTCTCCATCGGGTGACCCGAATGTGAGTCAGTCAGTCAGTGAGTGCATTTTGCCTATATAAAAATAGATAATGTATTAACATACAATAAAATTATGAAGAAATACACACCAATTAACAAGTAAATTATCTGTGAAAGCTTTCACATAACTCTGCATCCGGCTTGCGCCTGCCTGTGCTCCCAATTGGACTTCCGAGCGTGTTTCCGAAATCCACCCAACATGACTAACGCTTCGAAGGGAATTTCTATTGTTTTGTTATTATTACGGCACGAGACAGGATGCTGGTTAATTACACACTAATTTGACGTGCTTGTTTCATGAGCTTTACAACAGTATGTAAGTAGCTACGTAGAAAGTTTTACAAATATGAATGGAGTATATTTATACATATTTTATTCAATTATTAACGGTTTTATTAACTCTTAGTTAAATTTGTGCCTGAGATTTGTACGTCTGCGTAAAATGTTTTATCTATACGATTTCTTATTAATGTTTTAATATTTCCCAAACTAATAATATAATATGCAAATATCTAAACGTTAAGAGCCCTTTGACAAATCGTAAGCACTTAAATTTAGGCATTGGCGCGCTCGGACACTTATGTATACATGCGACTTTCGTAGCTTTATTGCAGTGTGAGTAACGAAGCGACTTCAGTATAAATATAATTTTAATACTTTTCCGAATCAAAGTTTCGATTTTAGTTTTTTTTTCTTTTTAGATACATATAATATTTTGTAATTAGTATTAAGTGTTCTTGACGCGTTAAATGCAATAAGATAAGTAAATCAAATACAATAAGATTCCTTAACACAAATATTTAGTTACAAATTATTATGTGTAATATACTATTTTAAAAGCAAAGATTGAATAGATTTAAGTATTTACCTGTCTAGCACCACTCATATTAAGATAAGTTAGCTAGAAACCACTAGTTACGTAGTCATGATCAGATATAATTATCTTTTACGAATCAAAACTAAAGTTCACATCCGTAAAGTTGGAGTCAGTGGAGTCAAAAAACTACTATTTATAACAAAATTTGACAAAAAATTGAAATTACAGACAGACGGTAGAGGTTTATATATTAGTATCTAGTATAGATGTAGATAGATGTCTTTGCTATGCTTATGTATGTTTACGGTAAAAAATTTAGAATCAAAGGAAAAAGCCACTATAAGATAAACACATATTACAAATGCAACTTAACTAAAAAGAGCTCATTTTAGATCTCAACTTCTAGACTGCGGATCACGATAAAACATACCTAATGTGCAACTTGTTTTTAATTAGTTGCAGCACTTATTGTGAGATGCTTAAGTACATTTATGTTGTATAACAAAAAATATAGGAAAACAGAAAGTCATAATCTCATAATAGACTCATGGAACAGAGAAGTCAACACTGGATCAAAACAAGTAAGTCGACATGTACGGGTCGCTACTTAATGTTCTCGTTTGCGAACGCTCGTTATAAAAGCGCAAAAATTTTTTGTACAGGTTTTATCTCTACAAGCGCTCGCGCGGGTCTGAGGTACACGCGTCCACATCGCGTATTATTTCCTGATTTTGTTGTATATTACATTTATTACACTGATTAATTTGCATAAATAATTTCTGTCATATATTGTACATTGAATGAAGTTTCATTTCATATCGTTTTTTTTATAAGTCGTTGTTTTGTTTTGGAACCATATCGACGTTTAATCACGATACTTTATCCCGGAAATAAGCCTTCTTAAATATTTTTTTCTGTAAAAAGGAAAAAACTTATGACATTTCCACAACAGTAACATGTAATAAGAATATGTACTTGTTCTCAATATAATTTTAGAAATTGTTAGAACTCGTCGAAACAATGTTAATTAGGACGTCAAAGTACCGCGTCTAAAGATATTTCCTTGTACACTGATATCGTTAAATGGGTATCGTAAGATATTATAAAATAAATATAAAAATACGCAACACCAATATTCAAGAAGAGAAATAGATCTATTATTAACTGCCAGAAAAATATTAAAAAATCTTAAGGTTTCTGAGAATTAGAGCGTTAAAATAACAGTATTTCGCACAAAAATGTCAAAGAGCTCCTTAATATTAGTTGTAAAATTATCTTATATAAATAGATTACTTCAAACTGTCAATTTGAAAAGTCGTCATTGCTTACGGTGCCTAGCAGACTGGCGGCATTACTTCTTCGAATGGTTAAGTTAATTCGCTGGCGGAAGAAGTGGCCATCCCAACGGTCTCCCGAATTTAAGTTAAAAGGTAACGTAAGGGTATTTATACTGACATAATTTTGTTTCCGACATGTTTATCTGTCAATCACCAATAAATTGACATTGCTTAGGGTGCCTTATGGGGCGTGGTGTTGTGACAACTGAATGTTACTCTGATGGCGGAAGAGCTCACTTAATATGTTAGCGAAGCTTAAAAATATAATTAATAGTCTGAATAAAAATGTTGATGTAATATACACGTCTACATGGTATCTTAAAAAAAGTTTTAAAATTAACTGTAGTATTTATAAAATGTCTAAGAAAATTAATTTAAAATACTTTTTATCTGTACCCGCGCAGAAAGCCTAAATAGTTAGTGCTGAAAAGTGTTTTTCAAATGTGGTTCAGTTGTCCCTTGATATTCTGGCTCTCCGATTGGAAAGTGTAAATGTGCAAAGTAATGTTATATGTACATCTATCTCGCAACGTGATTTATGCATCGAATTGTGTACCAAATGCCAATTGATATCATTTTATGCTGAACGCAATGATTCGTTTGCCTAAGCTCGGCTCACTGACGACAGTGCGTCAGGCCGCGACCTGCAATTATCCAGCTAAAACAAACGACACTGATCGCGCACGGAGTCCTACGCCGCGTCGGTTTTAATTGTTTTGCGCACTGCCTCATTACATAATTAGTATGAGTAACAGTCTACAGCTAACAGAATATATTATGTATTGTTTAGTATCTTGGAAGAATGAAGTTATTTTTCTAAGGTAAGGTTAAATGAGGTAATCTTTTACATCCAGATACAGTAATAAAATTGCAATCCACTTTTTTTTAAACCGTTTTGTGTGATCGAACTCGTACAATTAATACTATTGACAGACAGTTACTTATAAATAAATAAATAAATCTAGGTAATTTTAAGCTTTATAAAAAAAGAACTGACTTAAAAAAACATTAAAAAGTACAAAACAACTAACCTTTACTAATCAAAACTCGAGTGCAAAAGTAATAAAACTTTATAAATACAATACTAATACCTAGTATAATTAAATTTGACAGTTACTGAAGTCGGTGTCAAGCTTACCAAACTATAAATAGACTCTGTTTTTGCACATTTATTTGCCACCGACTTAAATAACTGTCAAATTTAATTATTTTATGGTATTAGATATTTGTATCGTATTTGTAGTTTTATTGTTTTTGTACTTGAGTTTTGATTAGTAAAGGATATTTATTTTGTACTTTTTAGTGACTTTTTTGAAGTCAGTTCATTTTTACTTAAATTTTTTTATTTCTCCCTTTTGAGTGACCTTGGCCTAAATAAATACCTAGGGTAGGTTTACAATTAACTTCTTTTCTAATTCTGGAGCGCGATGATACACTAGAGAATCATCAATATACCTAATTAAAGCTTTAAGCAGCTCATGATTTGGTGTACCTTCATTCGAAGTACAAGGTCCGATATGAATGATATTTAAACGGAAACTCGGATGTATACCATTTCAAACAAAAAAATAATTTTCCAAATCGGTCTACAATTGACAAAGTTATCGTTATCGCAAAAAAAATAGATACAGACTAACATAGATCCTCCTCCTTTTTTTGAAGTCGGTAAAAAAACTAGCCACTACTTAAATAGTACAAATTAATTTGTTAGATTAAACAGAGTCAAACGTATTATGCTCATTACAGTTACATATCAGGCCGCGGACAAAGATGAAATTGACAGATATAAAAAAATATGTACTTTTAGAAAAATAGCGAAAGTGGTACCTAGGAGAAGTCAAGAAACACCAATTTATTGTAGCTTGTAATTATTAAATACCAAACACGAGTCGAAAATGTAAAAAGTATGAATATATATTTAACTGTTTGAGGCGACCGGCAACATTACATTCTATGGTCTAGCGCCTCTGTTGCCTTGAATATAGGTACACCTCTCTACATATAATATCATGTAATGAGTATACCTACCAATAACTTTTAAAATAATTTGAACTTTTTCAATGGTTCATAATACCATACTTAAAGAGTTCCAAAATTTAACCTCTACAAGTAAATAAAATTTATATAAAATACCATAAATTGTATTTGGTAGGTACGCAACATAAATTGTAAAGGTATATAACATACAATTATTAAATCTTATTATTTTCTTGCTTCTGAATACCTTAGCACGTCTCTTGGTACACAAAATGTAGTTGCTATGTTTAGTCACGTGAAATGCGGCTATACGGTTACTACTACATTTCCATATTTGTTAATGAAATTGTCCTAATTTTGATAACCTTTAGTAATGCAATAGTAACCATTTATCTTTGAAGTAAAATTATATTAAACGCTTGATGACAGTTCGGTAACAAGTTCATTATTAGATCTAGAACACCCACGGAGATTAATTGAATTTATCTCTAATTAATTTCGACACGCTATGGACCATAGATAATAATTGAACTTACTTGTCATGACATTTTGTAATATTTTTTATCATATGAAAAATGTAATTACCAACAGTGCTCATTATGAAAGCATAATTCAAAAACTATCGAAGACACGAGCGGCGGGATCGCCTGACATCAAAGGCGTTGCCTCACTGTATAGCTTTTAAAATAGTGATAAGTGATACGTGATAACTTAGGACAATAATGGTATATTATCATAAAAATAAGGATGATAATCGTTACGAAATTTAGCAATATATGTATACGATAGTTTTCGTTATTAAATGGATCTAAGAAAAAGACACCCTCGCCGTATAAAAACGATTTACACACTATTTAATTTAAGTTCCCCTTCTCAGCAAAGGACGTCGTCCGAGCGTAGAAATTCGTTACGAACTTCCATTTTTACGTCACGGTCACAGGTTGAGGACGCAAAACGTGAGAAACAAATGCATGTTGTTTATAAAACCGTTGCCGTTGAAGGCTGATTGTATCCAGACCCAGTAATAACGGTTTAAACACTTTCAGACCCTACACTTAAACGATATCTACAAATTGTTTAAACGAAAAGACACATGTGAACACGTGCGAGACATAAAAACTCGCAAATCCCTTTTTGTAGCACCAATAAACACGTGAAAGCAACTATAAAATACAATCCAAACATCTTGTCCTATTGCGTAGTACATGACTACTTTTAATTTTTGGAGGGTCAGAACACACAATTTACGTAGGCGAACGAAATTAACTCAATTATAATGTAATTGCATTAAACAAAGAAGATATATTTTATGAAAAGTAAACGGTGGTAAAGCTAATTGGATCAGAGCCCGCACCATTAACCTCTAATGGACGTAAATCATCTATAGTGTCAACACTGCATAATATCTATGGGATATATATAAATAAATAAATGATCTACAGAATAATAAAAACTGCAACTTATTATATTTCGACTAACTATAAATTTACCACTTTTATCCGTTTATTATAAACTTTAAAAATACTAGTTTCAACTATTGGGTCCTTACATATATGAAATTAGCGTTTTGTCGTACTGACCACTTTGACCTGAAATATCTCCTCTTTGGTTAAGAATTCCAAATTCAAATTTATAAATTCATTTAGCTGGTACATTTGAGTTTTGAAAACAATCATTCATTTGTTTTTTTCCTCATTGTTTTTTTCTTTGGCGTCGCTTATTACCGCACAATGGAAAACATGAAATATCGAATATTACGAGTACGAGTTCTACCGTGGCACCAGTGCTGCAGAAACAGCTCGAAGGATTAATGATGTGTACGGCGCTGGTGTCGCAAAAGAAAGCACGGTACGTTTTTGGTTTCAACGTTTTCGTTCTGGAAGTTTCGACCTTCAGAACCAACCCCGTGGACGGCCGGAGACCAAAGTGGAAAATGAAGAATTAAAGGCTATTGTGGAAGCGGATCCATCACAAAGCACTTCAGAGATAGCTGCAGGCTTCGGGGTAAGTGACAAAACTGTATTAATCCACTTGAAGCAAATCGGGAAAGTAAAAAAACTTGAACGATGGGTACCTCATGAATTGAGTGAATCGAACTTGCAAACACGCGTCAACTGCTGTGTTACTTTGCTCAACCGACACAATAATGAAGGGATTTTAAATCGAATCATTACTTGTGATGAAAAGTGGATACTGTACGATAATCGGAAGCGCTCGTCGCAATGGCTGAACCCTGGACACCCAGCCAAATCCTGCCCTAAACGAAAATTGACTCAGAAAAAGTTACTTGTGAGTGTTTGGTGGACTAGCGCCGGTGTCGTTCACTACAGCTTTCTAAAATCTGGCCAAACGATTACGGCAGATATCTATTGTCAGCAACTGCAAACCATGAAGGAAGAAGTAGCTGCTAAACAACCGAGATTGGTCAATCGCTCTAGGCCACTGCTGCTTCACGACAACGCAAGCCCACACACTGCACAACAAACAACCACTAAGTTAGATGAGCTACAATTGGAATGTCTGCGACATCCACCGTACTCCCCGGACCTTGTTCCAACAGATTACCATTTTTTCCGGAATTTGGACAACTTCTTACAAGGAAAAAAATT
Organism: Zeuzera pyrina; assembly: GCA_907165235.1. Lineage (NCBI taxonomy): Eukaryota > Metazoa > Arthropoda > Insecta > Lepidoptera > Cossidae > Zeuzera > Zeuzera pyrina. The sequence goes on from OU015630.1 coordinate 13,131,332, forward strand.
CAACTCCGATGCGGCAGTCCAAACCGCCTTCAAAGAGTTTATTGAATCTCGCCCCCATGGTTTTTTTAGTAAAGGGATCAATGAACTACCTATGAGATGGCAAAAGTGCATAGATAACAACGGTGCACACTTTGATTAATTAAATATATTTTACAAAAAAAAAATTGACTTTATATTCCTCCCGTACAATTTCATATGTAAGGACCCAATATTTTTTTTAATTAATCATACTATGTACCAGGCGCAGATATCGTTGTCAGCAGAAATTACTTTAGAGAAAAATATGTAATATATGGAATGTTATTTTAATAATACAAAATACTAATTTATATTGTTTTAGTTTCTTTAGCTTATAATCAATTTACAGTATTATATTTTTTCGTAAGTACTATATTTTTATTAAGTGATAACATTTTATTAAAATGAATAATGCCATTTTTGTCGTTATTACTATGTTACATACTTCTGCTATGTGTTAGCTCTTTCAAATTAATTCAGTACTCTTATAGTACTAAACTAATTGCTTTTTATATATTGATTAATAAAATACAACAATGGCCCATTACGTTGTTGCAAGGGATGAAATGGGTGGAATGTGGCTCGATTCTCCCCCGGCTCCCGACAAAATAGAAAATCTTTCGACAATATCATCATTACGTAAAATTAGAGAAGTTTCAAGAAAAAATTGAGTATAATTCCAATTACTACTGTTTTCAAGTATTTTCGAGTATTTGGCCATCTGTCTAAAGAGTAAAGACAAATATATGTAAAACGCTCAAGTATGGTTAAATAAAACGATAAATAAATGTTGCGGTAAATAATTAGGCACCTACGTTGATTGATATCGCAGTTTTTAATCAGTGAACAATATTGAGTCCATATATAAAAATGTCGAAAATTAAAAATTGTTTAATTTTTAAAATAAAAGTAAAATTTTACATTCAAATTCATATATAATATTTATTTCTCCTGACAACAATCCCGTAACAACAATATTTACGTATCTACCTTCCAAGCTGAAAGTCCTGGATTCGATTATATTCTCGACCAGTCCCGACCTATGCGTGCCTATGCACACAGAATACAATATACGTAATGATTCTAAATGGTCTTGGAATCTGAGTGTGACTTGATACTCCCCTGTGCACTATATACCCAATATCCATAAAATATAGGTATATATTATATAGTATATATATAATATATATATATATTATATATATATTATGGATTTTGGGTACAGTATATTTATATCTGACTAGTTTTCGTGGTTATTTATTTCAATCTCAAGAAGAAATCTTTTCATACTCGATATTACGCAGCCTTTTTTCCCTTTAATAAGAATAACCTGTGTTAATTTCATTTTTATGTAGGGTAAGTTGGGGTAAGATCGTAAGCGGGGTAACATCGTATAAATCGTATACTTCCTAATAATGTATCATTTTTATATTGAAAACGAAAAATGATGCATTATTTGAAAGTATTACGTTTATTATCCCGCTTACGATCTTATCCCAACTTAATGTTTTTAATTATTTCATAATTTTATTTTTAGTGTTCATTGGGATGCAGTCTATGGAAAATGGGATTAGAAAATTCATGTCAGGCTATATGTGTAAGTATTACTGCAAACATCATGAAATAGCTCTACATCTTCTTTGTAAGTACTACATTGTAATTATCTTATTTTCTTTCAGAATGTGACGTCTGACATCACATTTTCTCGGGAATTATATTGTGTAATGGGATGTAACGAAGCTTTAAATACATATTTCCAAAAATTAAGAGGTGATGAAATTTTTTTTCTGTTTAGTTCCAATATAAGAAAACATATTTACATATTTACATGCTATGCTCAAATCATTAATTCCAGATTTAATTGGAACACCACCTGCGCCAGCACTAGTAGCTGACACTTTAACGGCTACATCTTTGTCTTTAGTATGGGAAGCCGCAGATCTCGGCAACCTAAGTTATCTTGTACAATGGCGCTATGAAGAATTACCTGGAACTTGGCAATACTACTCGAACACCAGCCATTCAAATCGATCTATCATTAGTGTTGAAAATTTGAGGCCATATACTAAGTATAGAGTAAGTTCATTAAAAATCACAGCCAAAACTTCGAGAATCACAGACTAAACTTAGCTACAACATTGTTCGCTGAAATAGAGATTTTCTTTGAAAAAAAAAATTTAATTCCAGTGGGTTCATTTATCTTCGAGAAAATTGTGAATTGAATATATTTTACTACAAGTACATAATATCATATAAGTAAACGTTTAATATGATAATATGTAATGACTGAAAATTATTTTCCTTACTTAGTCGTTCATAACGGATTATTCTAATTATAATTTATTGTGAATTGTTTAGGGTTCGAAAAGTCTGAATATACCTTAGTATAACAACTAGCATAGGATATACCCGACTGTCACATTGAAACATAGAATAAATTGTTTACCTCTTAAATCTGGTTACAGAAGGCGTGAACCGTAGAAGAAGATTTAATTATTCTTTAATAATATATTAATCTTCTTTTTTTTGAAGTTTCGCGTGGCGATCTTCTTATCTGGCCGTGGCGGAACGGTCGAACCTGTTTACTCCGCTCCGTCAGTGGTAATTTCGACATTAGAAAGCGGCAAACCTAGTTCGCCTCCATCTGCTTTGCGAGCTGCAGCGCCAGATCCCAGCCGAGTTGCTATTTCTTGGGAGCCTGGGCCTTTTCCCAATGGACCATTAATATCTTACGTGCTTCGTCTTGCCGACACACAACCTAATCAACCCAATAGTCTTTCTTATACAGCTTTGGAGGTAATGAATAATGATCACACAGTAACCTAAAAAATCTGGTCATTAATTTACTTTTGTTTTTATTTGTATTTCATTTATAGGATATGCCAGCATCAAACAACACATTATTTTATATGTTTCAAAATTTATCACCGGCTAAAAAATACGAGGTATCTGTTGCAATGCGTAATTCAATTGGTGAAGGTCCGAGAGCACATGTAAAAATTTCTACTCCTCCTTTACCTACATGTAAGTTATATTTTATTTATTTATTTACACATAAAAATACTCTCTCAAATATCAGAAGCACTAAAGCATAGGTATGCTTTAGTTTAGTTTAGGCGAAAGTATGTGAAAAGAATAACATTCGAAGAGGCGAAAGAAGTATGTAAGTAAAGATATGTTAAAGGATGGAGGATGGAGCATCCATACTTTGTAACTATCCCATTAGGAATATAGCATGAGGATATGTATGTATATACGTATACATAAGAATACACATAAATAGAAATGGAAGTAGTAATGAGTAAAAGCAATAGTACAACTCGGTAAAATAGAAAATGAATATGGGTGGAATGTGCACAATTTCAATATAAGATACCTATTTTATTTTTTAGCTGTTCCCAATCAACAGCCCATACTAGTTCTGGGTGGAGAAAAAAATGTTTTAGCTGCACCTGCAAATGACATGCTTTCTGATCCGATAGAACTTTATAGTACGGAACACAGTATTGCAGGTATCCCAAGAATTATATATTTTTGGAAAGGTATGTTAATATGAAAATGGCTGAAGACCTAAATATTTTCCTTATCGTTTTTAGGTGTTGGAGTTGACATATCGAGTGATTACCTCTTTGTCTCAGTTTCAAATGGTTTTCTGTATAGAAGTGCTTTATCTAAGAAGAGCGTTTCTGAACCAATACTTAGACCAAATAATATATCGTATAAGCCACTGGATATTTCTGTAGATTGGTTAAATCGTCACTTATACGTGCTGGGAGAAGTGTACTACAACAGAGAAGGCTTAAACTGGCATAGCAATACAAACATCACTTTATATTCAAGTTGGGAAATATTACGATGCGATTTTAACGGAAAAAATGAACTCGTTGCTTTGTCAGGATTTAATTCTCGACCAATTCATTTTGAAGTAGACGCTTATAATGGGTGAGTGACACATTTACAATTATTGTATAACATTAATACGTATTAAGCATAGATTAAAATACATTATTTATTTAATTTAAATACAAAATAAAAATTATAGATATTTATTTTGGACATTGAGAGGAATTGAGCGTGGAGGATTATATAGATTAGATCTAGCTAATATCTCAAATGGCGTACACCATGACGCTTCTCCAGAACTTATCGTAAAAGACCCTCATCTTGGAGCTTTTACAGTTGACTATGCAGATTTTAGACTCCTTGTAGTTCACCTTAAAAGAAATACTGTGCTAGCTGTATCTCTTGATGGGTAAGTGCCTTGAGCTTGTGCAATATAAAAATTTCCAAGCTGATCTTTTAATTTTTACGCGTTCTATTTAACAGGCGAGAAGTGATGGATTTCCGCAGCAATACACAAACACCAATGTTTCTATCAGCTCGTTCGATAACATATGCAAATGGTCTTTTTTACTGGACTAATGGAAAAGAAATGCTGACAGAGGAATACCACGAAAAGAGTGACAGTTACTTTCACAACGAATACCCGTTATTTTATAACACGAAGAAAATAGCGACACGTCAAGTTTTAGTAGCTTTGAGAAGCTGCCAACCAATACCGGTACCCGTTAATCCTCCAATAGGTGTACAAAGTGTTATGGGTATTAACAGGGCAAAAATATCATGGTCTGCACCTCATCTTTTGGGACATCAAGGAAGCGGTGCCTGGCAAGAGTGGACTTTCCATTTACAACTTAAACACGTATCCTCCGGCGCCACTATAGACATAAAGAGCGTTAACAGTTCAATGTACATGGTAGAAAATCTCGAACAAGATGCTGAGTATCATATCAGGGTTGCAGCAGTAACAGAATCCGGTTCAGGTAATAAGTATTATTTATACCCATGCTTTTATTTTATTTCAGTAAATAGGTTTCATTTTACTAATATAATAATGTTCATATGGGTTTAACTAATTAGGTCCCTGGTCGTCGGAATTTGTTGGTAGAACTTTGGAATCGTCCCCTACTACTTTACATAGTACATTACTATGGTCAGGCCCTGATGGACTTTTACAAACTGATCTTACCGGAGACAACTTACAAACTTTAATACACAGGTAATCATTACACGATTACATACAAAAACCATTGTATCGATAACGATAAATATAAAATCGATAATTGATATGAATAACTTATGTATATTTTTCAGAGCTCACCTTAAAAACTTTTATATAACCGATATATCTTGGTACCGCGATAAACTTTATTTAGTAACTAATGTGTCCACAGTAATGTGGTACAATACAACTTCTCACGAGAAGGGGTTAATGTCTAATATGGATAATGTTGGAAGTTTAGCTGTGGATTGGGTTGGGAAAAGAATTTATTGGTCCAATCCCAAACAACAATTGGTGAGGAAAATTTTTCTAACCTAGAATATTGTCAATGGTTTTGAATGTGTATGTATAACGTCACGTAACTTTTTTCAGATTACTCGTGGAAATCTTGACGGTAGTAATCAAGAACCAGTGCCAATTGTTACTGTCGCTAAAGAACTTACCATTGATTCTTTAGGAGCATATATTTATTGGAATACAGGTCATGCTGTAGAAGCTGCCCGATTAAATGGGGAAAACAAAATGATTTATTATCCAGCACAATTATTTAGTGGAAAGCAAGTGATGGGTTTAACAGCTGATCTCGAAAAAAAATGGTTATACTGGTTGGTTAGGAGTTACGATGGCTCTGAGTTGCATAAGGCACCGACTGCTGACCAATTTTTACACAGTTTTAATGAGGTTTGTTTTGACAGATGTAAATGAACTGATTTTAAAATTGGATATTTGTTATGTATACCCTTTTAATACTTACCAGGTATCAGGGTCGCTTGTTACACGTCTGGCTGGTACAGCGACATTGGGTCCTTTGTGTTACTTCAGTGGCCGGCTAGCATGGGTACAGGATGCATCTCGTGCGGTGGTCTCTGACTTGAACGGAAAATATACAGCTGAACTTATACCACGAGTCCATGTGATAGCGGTTAGAGACCCGACATTACATGCCAAAAGTGGTATGATTAGTATGCACAACATATCTATAACTATCTTAACTTATGCAATAAGAATTATAAATAGTTAATTTATAGAACTATATTCAAATAACCAGTGTTACCTGACGTAAATGTCAAAAGCACCCGTATACCTAGGCGAAAATGGGTGATGAGAATCATGAGATTTGAGTAGGCGAAAGAAGTATGTAAGGTCCGCGAAGCTAGGCGCTCTGTCTTCTCTGACTACCCCGTTAGGGATACAGCGTTAAGGTATGTATGTATGCATCTATGTATCTATGTATGTACATTCAGAATAATCATAAACATGTATAAACAACAACGACTCAAAACTATAATAAATAACCCCTGTTAATATTATAAAGTGACACTATTTCACTCTCACTAAACGGCATCCATAATTCAATCTGTTTCTAAATAGTAATTTATACTAGATTGCAATTAAAAGGACAATGATCTGTTACAGTTTATATGTATATACTACTCTGTCAAAAAAGTACCGGGAAAAGATCAATAATGCACCAGATATTAGTTATTCATCCAAATTTATTTTATCACCTTCAAAATATGCTCCTTCAGAAACGATACACTTACGCCAACGAATAATCTAATCACCAAAACATTTTTTAAACGCTTTTTCCGGAATTGAGTTCAGTGCACGCCTCGAATTCTCCTTTATGTCTTCTACCGAATGAAAACGGGTGCCACGAAGTGGTAATTTGAGTTTAAGAAAAAGAAAGAAGTCGGCTGGAGCCATATTTGGTGAATAAGGTGGTTGTTCGATGGTATTTGCTGAGTTTTTGGTCAAAAATTCGTTCACAATGATGGCTCATTATCGAGGTGCAAAATCCAAGAATTTAGCTTCCACAAATCTGGCCTTTTTCGTCGAATTTGCTCTCTTAAACACCGCATAACGCCCAAATAATATTCTTTATTTACCGTTTGACCTTCCGGCAAGAATTCCGGGTGCACAACATCGCGATAGTGAAAGAAAACAGTCAACATGACTTTGACTTTTGATCGACTTTGGCGTGGTTTTTTCGGTTTCGGTTCAGTTGAGAGGCGCCACTCCGAAGCTTGTTGACTAGTTTGCATGTCAAACTCGTAAACCCACGTCTCGTCACCAGTAACAATGCGTTTCGTGAATGTTGGGTCGGAATTGACTCGTTCTAGCATGTCCTCAGCGACTCTTATGCGATTGTGTTTTTGAAGAAAATTCAGGTCTTTTGGGACTAGCCGAGCGGCAACATGTTTCATACCCAAGTGATTATTTAAAATGGTACGGATCGACTCGTGAGACCCAGAAAGTTCGGTGGCTATCTCTCTCAAACTTGCACGAGGATTTTCAGTCACTATTTCCTTCACTTTTGCGATGTTAACTTTAGTTGCAGACGTTGATGGCCTACCAAAGCGAGGCAAATCTTCCATCACATCTCGACCGCTTTTGAACGCTTTCTACCACTCATAAGCACGTGTTTTTGATAAAGTCGATTCACCGTAAGCCTTCTGTAACATTTTCAGTGACTCCGAACACGAAGTTCCATTGACGATGCAAAATTTAAGACTACAAACTCTTTGTTCGATGTTTTTGTCCATTGTGAAATTCGCAATATACACTAGAATGATATAACTAACAACAGCACTGTATTTAATCTAAATAACAGATGCGACTCAAACTCCGCGCCAAAATGGAAAACAGCTGTGCCAATCTAACAACAACAAAAAAACAAAAAATTGAATTTGGAACCATAAACAAATCGTCCATTCCCGATACTTTCTTGACTGAATGTATGTTAAGCTCAAAGACGGAAAATACTCATTGAAGGAAAAAACAACTTCCGACACTTTGTAGTCTTCGTTAAAAATCCACACCGCGAAATTCGTGTGATGGTTCTTATAAAAACACCCATGACACGTTGTGGCAATCACAGAAAGACCACATAAAGAAATTTGTGCTATAGCTATCATGCTATATGACCACAACGGATTGTGACAATTAAGAAAAGCCATGATGCGTATGGAACCATGATAGAATACGACACACAGTGATTCACGTTGTGTCCTACTTGTCTCGAAACTTTTTGATAGATATCCTTGGGAAAATATTTATCGTCATGTAATAGTACCAGACAGAAAATTTTACGTCAATTATTTTTATGACAATTGAAAATTCTTTCAAGTAACAAAAATATTTAAGATAAATATAAATATGTCTAAGCTAACCTACCCAAAAAGAGTGTTCTTATAGAGCCGATTCTGTTCTGGCGCTTCGCCGGCCGCTGCCGCGGCATGCTCGCTTCGAACGTTCAACACGCGCGTTGTGGTCAACATACTAACCTAACCTACCTGAAAAGAGTGTTCTTTCTGATTGCCGATTCTGTTCTGGTGCTTCGCCGAAAACATTTCTAGAAGCTGTACGACCGTCATCAGAACGAGTCATGGCATTTCTTCATTGCCATGCAATGCGTTGTGGTCGTATAGCATGAAAGCCACGACACAAACTTCGTTATGTAGTCTTTCTGTGATTGCCACAACGCGTCATGGGCGTTTTTATAAGAGCCATAACACGAAGTTCGCGATATGGATGTTCTTCAGTGACCACAACGCGTTGTGAGCTGTTTTTTCGTCCAATGAGAGTTTTCGGTCTTTGAGCTTAACATATATAAAGAGCTCCACTTCAGCAATGTGCTTCGTAAGCGGATACTTAAACATAATAGAAAACGGCGGGGTTACTACTTAAAATTTGTAGACAGCGACAGCGACAGGTAATGGCAGATAGTGGTGTCTTAAATCTTAATTGATAAGCAATAAGCTACCGACGAACGGCTTTAAAATTACCTAAAAATTTGCAGACAACGACAGCTACGCGATCATTGCGCGACCGGTAACTAATTGTAATAAAAAAATATCAATTAAGATTTAAGACACCACTATCTGCCATTAACTTATTAATTTAAACTACCGAGAAATTCATTATGAAAATAGAATAATGAAATAAAATTAATAAAGAAATGTATTTGTTGTAGAATCCTTAATTGCAATACCCGAAACGATCGATGCCTCATCGGTGACAGTGGGGGGGGTCTGGGACAGGTTTAACGTGACGTGGGCACCTGCACAACGTGTAAACGTCAAAAACAGCCGGGTTTCCTACGATGTCAGCTTATATTTTACTGGACAACGCAAAATTGAGGTAGAATCCTTCATGTTAGATTTATTATTTTTTAAGGCTGGACACTTCAATGATAATGCTAAGAATTTGGAATACCTACTTATCTCAATTTAAACAACATACGTTATTAATTTCATTCTATGTTAAATCTGATAACAGGAGAAAAGATAAATAATAAATAAATAATTAAAAAACAAAATATTAAATTAAATACTTAGGTACATATATATTTTAAATTATTAGCTAAATGCATATTTTAAAAAATCCAATTAATCTCAGAAACTGTCAGCAAACCTATTATATGTACATTTATATCAATTGGCTTTCTCAAAATCACAAATTAAATATTTGTAGGAAAAATTCCGTTCTTTTTAAACCTTGCTTGTTATTGGCTCTCCAATAAAATAGGCTAAGTTTTAACATGAGTAAAACCACTTTTACCTAATTGATTTTATAACCGACTTCTTTTACACAGAAAACAGTTGATGTACCTTGGCTGGAAATTCATGAACACGACATCGCTCCCTACAGCGGTATGGAAATAACAGTCCGTGCGCACACGCACTGGGGCGGTGGCGCTGCCGCGCGCGCCGCACGATTTTCACCGCAAGCTCCGCCCGCCGCGCCGCAGAGACCGCGAATCTACATGCAGCCTACACATAGGTAAAATCGGTTTCAATTCAATCTGCAAAAAAGTAAATAATATTTATAGTAGCGGCACGCTATGATGGTCGTTTTGACGTTTGTCCGCTCATGAAATTTCGTATAAAGTAATAACTACGTTCGAAGGAGCAAATTGCTGTTCTTTACAGACGTATTTTTTATTTTCATTACATTTCTTTGACGGAAAAGTGTTTTTTTTTTGTCATTTTGAATTTATATGTACATCGCCTTATTTTATAACACTCATTATAACTAAAAGTATATAAAAAAAGTTTTCCTTTTTGACAAATTGGATTGAAACAGACCATAGAACAGATTATGAATTCATCTTCTAGATATACGACTCATACGAGTACATTAATGAAGTATAAAATAAATTCAACTGTTTACTTATTACAGTGGACTAACGGCTGTGTTTCGTTGGGAGGTACCTTCTCGTGTTAACGGTGTGATACGAGGTTACGAAGTACAGTGCTGGGTTTTACCTGCCAACCGAAAACATTCTTACGCACATTCTTCTGTCAAACCTTCAGCCTGCGCTGATGCACGTCTGTCCCCGACACACACACAACTTATGCTCAGAGACATTGTGCCAGCTTCCATATATTTTTTTCAGGTGTGTATTATATAGGTACCTTACATAGACAAAAATATGTGTTCACGGAGGACATTTTTTTAATGACTGCCAGTTCTTACTTAACTATTTATCTTATAAAAATCTCCAGTAACTATGTCGGTTTTTCGTTTTTAAATAACGGCCATTTTGATTCTCTCAGTATCAGTTAATTTATTTTTGAAGACGGTCGCAGTAACAGCACTAGTAAATTTTTTTAAATGCAAATTTTTTTGTAACTGTGGGTTACATTAAAATTTTTAATTACTCTGTTACATAGAGTTGCAAAAGTACAAATGTTCCTGGAAGTATAGATCAAACGAAACAGGGTGTTAGAGAAGTTTATTTCGTTCTTTTCCCCAAGAAACACTAAAGCAATAGTGTAGAGGCAAAAAGTTATGGTAGTTTATAATTTTATAGTTTTTTCAAAAATCGCCTACTACACGAACAACAGAATTCATAAAAATATATTTTATGCGATATCATCATTTTTGTTTTTGGCTGAATTCTAGAGACATACAGATAGCATGTGGCATTCAGTAAATTAATCGAAAAACATTACTTTTTACTTGTAGTAAATACTTGTGATCGAAGAGTAAATACCACAGATTTGAATGATATTAGCGAAAAAAAAAATGTTCTGTGGTGATGTGACGCCATGGGAAAAAAATTCTAATTTTACGTAGATTAAAAATAGGAAGTAATGTTTAAAAAGCTATGACTTTTTTACTCCTAGCTTACTGGCTTATATACTTGGAAATTTCAAATGTTTGGTTTTAAGAAATTCTTAAAAAAAACAACAAATAAATATCTCACAAACGCACAATAACGAATTTAATATCGAAATTAAAAAAAGAGGGTTTTGATAATATGTGCTCAAAGTTTCTGCCACCCATTCGAAGACTTGGCATCGTCGAAATATTTCTCCTGATTTCGCGGAACGCTCGACCAGTGTTCCTGATAATCCACCAAGATTGTTTTGTAGAAAGAGCTGGATACTGACTGACTTCCAGGAACACCTTGTACAATAAAAATTTATCAGTATCATTCTTTTTAATAACGATAATAATTTCTTTATTGAAGGTACGAGCTTATACTGAAGCTGGATTTGGCCAGTATTCAGAAATGGTATCGTCCTCATCCGACGACGCAAACCCTATTCCGAAAGTGATGATATCCTCTCAGGACTTCATAAAAATTGTAGATTTGGATGCCAATGAAAGCGAAACGATACCCAAGAGTACCGGAATACCAATTGATTTTGCTATATCTATTGAAGAAAACATTGTTTATTGGGTTAATAATCTCGAAGAAATATTTTCCTCCAGAATCAATGGAAGTGGACATTATAAGGTAATTAATACGATATTTTACGATAATACGATTTGAGGAACCGAAAGAGGTGTGTAAGGACCGCGACTCCTGGCGCTCCGTCCTCTCTGACTACCCCGTTGGGGATACAGCGTGAAGTTATGTTATGTTATGTTTAATACGATATTTGCACGACAGTGTTATTTTATAAATGAAGAAAAGAATGCTATTGGGGCACATGGAAAGCATGAGTGATGAAAAACTAACGAAGAAAATTTATAGAGCGAAAGTGAGTGGTAAAAGAAGCCAAGGAGGACCAAGGCTGACTTGTGAAGATCAAATAGCTAGTGTTAGCCGACGGAAATGTCAAAAGCACTCGTATACTTAGGCAAAAATGTGTAACGAGATTTGAGGAAGCGAAAGAAGTATGTAAGGACCGCGACGCTTGGCGCTCTGACCTCTCTGAGTACCCCGTTAGGGATACAGCGTGAAAATATGTATGTATGTATATATAGAATATGCATTTCTTGTATTAGTTGTTCTATTAACTGAGAATTACTTTTATTTCCATCAATATATCTTGAATCAATTTATTTTCCCTGTTCAATTTATAATTAACTTAATGTTGTGATAAATAATGCATACACTATCATCTATCACTCATTTTATCTATAAACTTGTCAATTATAATTTGATGCAATGTTTTCATAATATCTGACGATCATGACCCTTGACTGCTATGGGTTCCATTAGAACTGATGGGTCAAACCATATCTTAACAATAACAAAGAACAAACAACCAATCGAAACGAAATAAAATAGTCTTTATTTGAAGTCATGTTATAAATTCGATCGAAAACGCGCCAGCTTTAACGTAATGTGCAAACAATCTCGCAAACAAAAAATTAGATTGGTACCTACTATAAAAATTGTTATGAATTCTCAAAATCATAACATTATAACATAGAATTTTAAAACACTAAGTTCAGTATACGTTACAACTCTAACCCACAGATTTATATAATATTATCAATTGCTGTATTAATTGTTGTTCTGCAGTTAACCTCAATCAACGGTTCAGCTAGTAGTATATGTGTGGATTGGGTAGGACGCTCAGTGTACTGGACTCAATTAGAAATAACATCGACAGAATCTTATGTGACATATCGAGCAGATTTGGGGATTCCAAACAACCGGCCGCGTATCACAAGAATATTTGTTAGAAAACAATCAGTATACAGCTTGCAAATTGTTCCCATGCAACGGTAAGCAGACATTAGTTTCCATGTATGAAATCAAAGACCCATGACTTTAACTCTTACATATTTTCAATTACTTTTCAGATTACTAATGTGGTACGAAGAGAGTAATCATTTAGGATTAGGTACATTATTGGTTTCAAAAGTAGATGGTTCAAAGTTAAGAAACTTCTTTAACAGTTCCGAAGACTTACAAAGCAATTGCAATTGTCCTGAAAATCCTCATGTGGCTAGATCATTTGTAATTGATATGACAAAGAAAAATTATGAAGTGTATTGGATAGATCCCTGGACTCATCGTATCATAGCTTCGGATATGCGTGGATGTAAATGCCGAATTGTATTGGATGCCACGGAAAAGAAGAAATATGGGTTCACGCCAATGTCCATCACTGTCGACAGTAAATATGTTTATTGGTTTAACTCAACAGAAAAAAGTATTTTTTACACAAATAAAAATAAAAGTAGCAAAGTCGAACAAGTGAAAGCGTCATATGGATATAAGATAATGGCATTAGATGCTGCAAATGAACCTTACCCACCCAGACAATGTTTATTTCTTAAAACAAACAATTTATGGCCTAAAGTCTTATCTAATTCAGCGAATAGTATAACGTTACAGTTGCCATCAATTGGAAACCCTAATAGATGTCATGATATGGAATATGAAATTCCAATGACCGAATACACTATATTCTATCGTTTACACCTGGTTAACGACACGAGTATGTGTGACAGAGAATCTTGTCCTTATATCACAACTACAAACCCAGAGGTAGTTCTCAACGAACTGACATCATTCACGAACTACACTGTGACGTTGGAAGCCACAAATTATTATGCAAAACTTTACGGAGTTAAACCAATTGTTGGTCAATCGTTGGTATTGCAAACAGCTGCTGAAGGTAAGTTAGAAGTTAAAGTATGTCGAAATGTTAGCTTTAGAATAATAATTATTTATTACCTCTCTGACTACCCCGTTAAAGATACAGCGTGAAGATATGTATATGTATGTATTACCTTTTTCTTACATGTTAAAATATTTTTAAGCCCCAACCGCACCTAAGGATGTAACAGGAATAGTACTAAGTCCAGTGCTTGCTCGTGTTGAATGGACATCCGAACCAGGCCTTTGGTACGAGCTACACTGGCAAACTGACGATTCGGCTTCATTGCAAAACAAGCTAAAAGGTAACAGCAATTTGTATTAACAATGTTCACATAATATGTAGGTAAAATAATAATTAAGCAAACACAGTTGAAGATTTTTTGGCTGGCCCAATAGCGCGGTGGCATAGCATCTACTTTCCAAGCCAGAATCCCGGGTTCGATCCCCGATCAGGTAATTTACGAAACGAACTTTTCTAAATTGGCTTCAAGTCTGAGTGTTACTAGGAGCTCTTCCAGTTCAAGCCTATTGCTTACTGCTTAGGTTGAGGTCACGCAATTTGTGTAATTGTCTGGACTGTTTTTATTATTATTTGTAAAAATGAAGAAAGTAATGCTTATATGGTGCGAATAGGTACATTATTGGTTTCAAAAGTAGATGGTTCAAAGTTAAGAAACTTCTTCAACAGTTCCGAAGACTTACAAAGCAATTGCAATTGTCCTGAAAATCCTCATGTGGCTAGATCATTTGTAATTGATATGACAAAGAAAAATTATGAAGTGTATTGGATAGATCCCTGGACTCATCGTATCATAGCTTCGGAATATGCGTGGATGTAAATGCCGAATTGTATTGGATGCCACGGAAAAGAAGAAATATGAGTTCACGCCAATGTCCATCACTGTCGACAGTAAATATATAGAAATCAGGCTTTATTGAAACTAGGACTAGAAATAAATTGTTAAAGGTGAAGGTTCCTTTGAACTGTTTTTGTTTTTCAGAACACAACACTTTTGAAGTAACAGAAGGCCGCAGTGCCAACATGACGCGTTTATCGCCGAGTACTACGTATAATGTTTGGGTGCGAGCGCGTTCAAACTACAGTACAGTGCATGCTGACTCCACTTTATTACGTCTGAGAACGTATCCATCGCCTGCACCTCTCACGCTCAAGAACACCACCGCTTATAAAATGGTAGTTTTGTGGCCACCACCGACGTCGTACCAGCTCTATCAGTTAGTACATGGATAATATACTATTATTTCAAAATGTATATTCTGATAATATTGTTAATTTGCAAACTTTTTAAAAAATTCTGAGATTTTTTAATAGAAAGTAGCGTAGGTTTTAGAATAGTATAAACATAACAGTAGGATGTCTTCATAAAAAGCCAGCGTACGCGATTTGTATGTGTGCACGCTAATACTCACACGCCGTGGTACGCACACAACGGCAATATTTTGGGTGAATATGGGTAATTATTGTCAAAGTCAAATCAGTTTATTCAAGTAGACCCAATTACAAGGTATTTTTGAACGTCAAATCTACTTTAGTTCGGGTCAAAGAGAAAACCTGGACAAGTAGACACTGGGAAGAACCGACAAGAAATTCAGTCAGGTATCATTTTTTCACCATCATTTTACAAAAGGTTTATTGAAATACAATATTCAGAAAGCCAGTAAATGCATGTACAGAGTTGATCAGACTATTGTTTTATCTTCAATGAAATATTTTATAGTATGATTGTCTAATCAATGTACGTTTTATAACTATTTTCTGTTAATTGACTGACTTCTTGAGGAACTTTGTTATAAAAACGAATGCAGTTACCCAAAAATGAAACATTTGACTTATGTAATTTAAATTTTGGAATAACCAATTTATCACGATCTCGGATTTCCATACCACCAATATCGCCTTTCCTAATAAACAGATCTATATTTTTCCTTGTATACATAATAATATCAAAGATGTATAAAGACGGCAAGGTGAGGACATCAATGTCTTTAAAACTATCTCTTAGTGATTCTCGTGCATTCATACTGTAGATGGCACGTATCGCTCTTTTTTGTAAAATAAAAATGGAGTTAATATGCGTTGCCGGTCCCCACAGCAAAAGGCCATAGGACATTAGGTTATGAAAATATGCAAAGTACACCAATCTAGCCGTATCCACATCCGTCAATTGCTTAATACGGCTAATGGCATATATCGCGGAACCGAGCTTACTAGCCAATGCCCCGATATGGTCCGCCCACTGCAATTTACTATCTACCGTTAAACCAAGAAAACTGGCAGACTTAACTAATTCTAATTGTTTTCCACTCAGTTCTATTTTATCACGGATTCTCAGTACATTAGAAAGGGAAAATTCAATTCATTTGGTTTTTTGCGCATTCAGTAGTAAATTATTAACAGCGAACCAACTCGAAACTTCTGTTAGGATCCTGTTCACCCAGGTAATATCTAGGTCCTTTCTGTCCAGTCCATAACAATGAAGTGTCATCAACAAATAATACTATTTCGTATAAGTCCCTGAGCATAAATGAGAGATCATTAATGTAGACGAGAAACAAGAAAGGTTTTTTTAATTTGATCCTTGGTGAACGCCCATTTTTAATTTCGAACCAACAGACAAAACCCCATTCATACTCACTTTTTGCTCCCGGCCAGACAAATATAAGACCACGAGATTGAGAGCGTTACCATGAATTCCATAGTAAATAAGCTTGCAAATTAAAATTTCGTGACTAAGACAATCAAAAGCCTTGGAAAGATCACAAAAAACAACAATGGCATCCTGGGATCCTTCCCAAGCCTGAAGTATAGTCTTGATCAAGCTTGCTCCCGCATGAGTTATTGATCACCCTCTCGTAAACCCGTACTATTGAACGTGAAACGCCCCGTGGATGTTAAAATTTGCCGCCAGCATTTGATTGAGTTTTATTTTTTCGAATATTTTACTCAACGCTGATAATATGACACCGGGCGATAATTTGTTAAATTTAATATATAACCTGATTTAAATAATATCATTATGTAAATCAAGTAATTGTAACGCCAGTCGGGGTCGCACGCGACGCAAACATGTGACCGCTTCCGTCTTTAATTCATTCTTCACATCGTCACAACTCACATCAAAAATGTATAAATATCTTAAACGAATGTATTATCTCTAGATGCCTAAATAATTTTAATTTTTCGAATCCAGAGGTCTCATCCTTCAACTTAACTACGAGAAATTAAATTTAATAAACATGAAACACACTCGTACGCATTGTTTTTTATTATTGTATACTAAATGTATAACTAAACGATATGCTCTCCGCATCTCACCCCCAACAAAACAACTCTACGTATCCGGCCGAGAGTAGGCAATTTCGTTAGCCGGGAGTTTGGCTTCTTTTCTACATATTCTCTGGTTTTAGTTACGCTTCAGCAGCAACTAACACTGTTTTTTTTTCTACTTTAGGTATAAAGTTGAATATATAGATGCATCAATACTAACCGGTGTTTGGAAGGCCTGTGTTGGTAGCGAGCGTGGTGAGTGGACGGCTAGTGGTTTACGACCCCGAACACGTTACCGCTTCCGCTTACGACTTCAGTATGTAGCACATGCACCGCCATATTACTGGCCACATGATGAGCGATTTATTTACGAAACTCTCGGTAAGGCCACGTAGGTCTATTATAAAATACATGTAGTCGATTAATTTATTAGCTCTCAGCAATGACATTTTTAGATGCTAAATTTCTGATTCTTGCTACAATTTTATTTTCAGGAGATGTACCGGGACCCCCTGGACCTTTGCGAGTGGAAGCTGTCGGAGATAGAGTTTTGCGCGCTTGGTGGTCGGAGCCGGACACAAGAGGTGCTCCTATACAAGCTTATCGAGTTTGGGGTAGACCACACAACAGGTACGGAATATCTGATTTTGTTATCTCATATAATTTGTATAATAAATAAAAGGGAAAATGGATCACTGGAATCATTTTGCCGTTTAGAAATAATTTATTTTTAAGTATTCATATTTCAATCATTTGAACACGAGAACTACACAAAGGGTTAATCAAATAAAGAGATGAAATAATATATCTGTACTAAGTGGATAGATTTACTAGTTATTATTTATTAAATATTTAAATATATACATATTTACAGAATAAGTCCATTAAAGGAGAATATCACGAAAAACATAAGCGATATGTTACCGAAAGGTTTACCGACAGACATCGACGAAGACATGAAAATGCGTATCATTCGAGAGGGCTGGGAATTGCTACATAATGGAACAGGTATTTTTATTATTTTTATTTATATAGCGAAATGTAAAAACACTTTGTGTTTTTTTTATAAAAAGTGGGGGAGAACAAGCAAGTGAGTCACCTGATGAAAAGTGATCATCGCCGCCCATAGACACCCGCAACGTCCGGGGAATCACGGGTGCGTTGCCCGCCTTTAGGGAAAGGAGGGAAAGGAGAGGGAAGGAGGAGATGGATTACCGGCACTCTCACTGACCGAACGAAACACAACAGCAATAGGTGCTATTATTTCAAGCCCATATTCTGTGAGAGGATGGTATTTCACCGGGCGAGCCGGCCCAATTCGTGCTGCAATGCAGCATGGCTCTACCACACCGATATGTGTTCATGTCAAAACTCCCACGGGGTTTGCCTTATACAAAAAAATGTCCTGACTAATTCATCATTGTCTAGCCTAAACTACTGAAACTAGACACATGCAATTGACAATGACTTCTTTTTGTGACATGATGCGAAGACAAGAAAGGATTTTCAAAAAATCAACCTCTAAGAGAGTGAAAAAGAGCAGTTTGAATTGAGAAAAAAATAACTATCTATTGACTCGAAATTTAGCACAATTACTCTTTAATAAAAATAATTAGGAGTCCGCCTTTGCAGACCAGCGCAACTGAATTCGTCCATTGCCTCCGTACCGAACCTTACGGCGATAACGATAAAGTTGATTCTCGCAGTTGCGGTTTGATCACATTCTAGCGCGGCGAAATCTAAACAATAATTTTTTGCATGTAATTGTAATTTACAAGAAATCTACATTACCAATTAAAAAACTGGTTTTAGTGATTTGAGTTATCATAATTACCTATCCATTTTAGTAAAAATCATATAAAAATTCTGTAGAATTTCGGAGATGCAACTAAATCTTTGAGCAAAACAGGGTTTTTTCTGGAACTTTTTAATCGAGATTTTTTGTCCCATTATGATTCCACGTTTAAGGATTTCAAGGTAAAGATTTGAAGTTATCTCTATCCAAATATCTAACTCTCAGTCTTCTTAGATATCGAGATCCAGATCACTAAACACACCTAAGTCTGCATAGGCGGTCTCTTGACACCTATTTCAGCATTTACTAAATTATACCCTAAGTGAGTAAAAAAGGAGATGAACTGAATTTTCGCCCAACTTACTGAACTTATAGTGAAGATGGGAACATGAAATTTGAACAGTAGCTATTCATTATGACGCAGATAATCAATAAGAAAGAATTCTCAGAAAAATAACCCCTCAAAGAAAGAAAATGGGGTCAAAGTTTGTATGGGGGAAAAAATGCTGTAAAATCGTAAAAAAAATGAGACCTAAGAGAGGACCGTTTCTCACACAGATAGTGGCGTCTTCCAGAGTAAATTTCGCTAGCAGTCTGGTAATTCTTGCACCGGAAAACACCACGAATTCCACGCAGACGAAGTTGCGGGCTAAAGCTTGTATTACTATATTTTTATAAGGACCGTCAAAGACCATAAACACATTTTGGTGGGAACGAGAAAAGTTGACATTGTATTCAGATTTTCTATTTTTTGCGTTTTTGGAAGTTTATCTATGCAAGAGAAGAATTAGAAAGAGCATAAATTGTGCAACTGAAGTTTTCGCGTTGTTCCAAGAAGTCCTTTTTAATTCTAGTAAAGCCTGTCATTTTACTGCAGAGTATTAGGGACCTAACAAGAAGATAGATATTTTACATCAGAGATATACCACTTTTTACAAGTGAATGGCAGAAGTTTCTAATAAATTATTACACAAAACGAGTTATCTATAGTACTTATATAAATCTATAGCGTCCGTCTGTAATTACAATTTTACTGTCAAATTTTGTGATATGACTCACCGACTTCGATTCGACATTTCTTAAACTTTTGTCTCCCTGTATGTATTTTATAACGCCTTGACCGATCTTGATGAAATTTGGGATATAGTAAGAACAAGGGGTTGAAATAGGGATGAAACTTTGTATGGGAAATGTTGAACCGCTGAACCGATTATGATGAAATTTATCATTGAGATAGTTTGACATCAGAGAACGAACATTTTTTTATCAAAAATCTACCCCTAAGGAGGTGAAAAGGGGGTGAAACTGAATGGAAAATGCTAAACAGGTTCACCAATTATAACGAAATCTGATACAGAGGTAGTATGCCCCCGATTGAGAAGTAGGCTAGACGTAGGGTATTTTTTCAAAAACAATCTTTGTACATACATACATACATACAGGTACATATAATTTAACCTAACCAAGCTAAAGCCATGAAAAAATTTTCCTCGGGGATGTAGTCGCGGGTGCAGCTAATCAGTATATAAAACAGAAGAAGAAGGCCTTATATAGTGCGTGTCGGTGCGACAGAGACATACTGGCTGCTGGGCGGTGGTAGTGGCGGTGATGGCGGCGAGGAGCCGTCGGAGGGGTACGAGGCGCGCGTGCAGGCGCGCAACCGGCACGGCTGGGGCGCGCTGTCGCCGCCCGGGCGGCTGGACGCGGCGCAGCTTCGCGCCGCCCGCCCGCGCCTCGCCGTCGTCGCGGCCGCTCTCGCCGCCGCGCTCGCCGTGCTCGCCGCGCTCGCGCTCGCCGTCTTCCACAGTCAGTGTTGTAGTTGCTTGTATTCGTTACCTCAGGCCAAATAAAAAAGAAAGACGTAACGTTGCGAACGACACAGTGAGGCCTGCTGTCTTATAGATAACCGCAGCCAATAAGCGATAGTTGAATCTTACGTGATCAATCGCGATATAATATTTTTAAATCGAGCACGATATAATGTTACGAATCGTTACTACTGCCTCTGTTGATTAAACAGTGAAATAAAAACTACTGCTAGCGAACTATTTATGCTATAAAGTTATTTTACCGCATAGCACCTTAATCGCACAATTACGTGATAGTGATACGTGATACCAATTTCAGACACCCGTCGCGCGACAGCGGCGCGGCTATCGCTGTCTTCAGTTTTTTATGTGATAACCTATCAGGTTTTTATTTGTTTCCTGCGTACTGCTACACTGCTACAGTGATTCCTAGTACCACAGTTCTTATAGAAATAACGTTAGTAGTTAGTAACGTATTTTTATAATGCTATGTTGTGTATTATAGTGCATTATACAAATTCGTCCCCATATAGTATTAGGATTTATGCGTGACTTACTGTCATCGTCGTACCTTGGAATAATTGGCCCTTTAAAACAAACAAGGAATCTAATAACGTTACCTTGCATGAATTCTTATTTAATTAATAATCGGAATAGTTTTACACCTACTAATAGCAACACTATTGGAAATATTGGTTTCTAAAGTTTATTTATGTATTAAACGAGATTCTATACTGCTTTTTATTTTTCGAAGACTAGTTCTTGCACCCTTTAACGACACAATTCGACATTTTCGCAGTAAAATAATGTAATTCGTAATTATGTCACTTTTCTATAACAGACTACCTGAAACTAATAAAGCGAGGAGTACCTTGGTTGCATGTATCTATGTGCATGTTGCTTTGTATGTAAGTACATGGTTAAGGCGTAGTTTTGCCGGCCTCACTGTGTTGTTCGCAGCGGCATTGTCTTTCTTTTTTTTTGGTCGGCACTTGTTAATCGTTCACAAGTTATTTCCAAAATGCCATAAAAATCTTAAGAGTTAAATGTAGTTTCATATTCTGTAGAAAACATAACATTAGACATCTTTGAAAACCTGATCTCAGTATTTGAAGTCTCTTTTGCCAAATATTCATACAACATTGATATGAATATAATTATCTCCATATAGGTATGTATTTGTATATGTTGATATATTGTTTTAGCATATAATAATAAAAATAAAAAAAAGGCAGCAATAGAGAATCAAATTCCAATCAATTCAACAAGAAGAGGTCCTGATGTGGAACTGGCTACGCTCCGGCAATTGCCAATTAGACATTCTACAAATATTCTCTACAACCAGGTAAATATTATTGACTAACGGCCCGTCCCGGCTTCGCCTGTGTTTAATAAATAATATATAGCCCATGCTATGTCCACCGGGAATAATGTACCTTTTAAATGGCGAAAGAATTATTAAAATAGGTGCAGTTGTTCTGGAGATAACCCTCCACATATAAAAAAACTTCGAAAAATCCCCGCTCTCTCTTTACAAAAATTAGCAAATAATAGAATAAAAGCATACTCAATATGAAGTCCTCAATAAACTTTGATTGCTCATGGAAATAGAACACAAAAAATTAAGTGTGGCTTGCACCAACTATTTAAGGCTCTCCCACATAGCTGCGATATAACGGTCGATAATATTGCAATACGTTATTGCAATATCTGTTCTTAGTACATTTTGTATTAGGACGCATACGATCTTACACACTCCTGCAATAATAACGACGCGATAGAAGTAAAACGCTTGCGTTCTTACGTCCTGCAATATTCCGATATCTGTTCTTAGTACATTTTGTATTAGGTCGCATTAAATCTCACATACACCTGCGTTAATAACGCTAGTAGAACCTCAGACCGCAATTGGGTTCTAAAAACAGTCACACAATGATATTCGGTATTCTATTGAATAGTAGTAGCGGTTACATTTATGTACGAGTGTCCTGAGATCTTACTTATCGAGCCTGAGATAAATTTGTAAATTTGTAGGGCGGGCGGGGGACCTGTAGGGCCGGACACACGTTGGAAATATCGCACGATCAAAACGTAGCGTATTAAATAAACATATTAAATTATTTAATAATTGGTGCAAGCGACATGTCAAGTCTTTAAATCCAGTTTAAATAGTTTGTGCAAGCCACCCTAAAAAGGCCTCCAAAAATAAAATCAAATGATCATAAACAAGTATTGCCAAGTCCCGATACCAGGCACCGAGAGTCCGAGACTAACCACAAGATACTCCATCAATCCATTAGCTCAGATAAAAAAAAATTTTGACCTGGGATTATATCTGTGTGATAAATTCCCAAAATCTTTAGCTATTTTCCGTTCAAACTCCAAAAACCACCAGATTCGGTGCTGGTTAGCTGACCGAATCCTATCTCTGGTATATCCTGAAGATGCTTCGTTGAGAGGCGAAACACGTGTCGATTGGTGGTTTTTGGAGTTTGAGCGGAAAATAGCTAAAGATTTTGGGAATTTATCACATGAAATGGATTTCCGCAAAGTAACACCTGAGTCTATACAATATGTTATATCTGTGCATTAGTATTAACAATAGTAGATACCTCCGAGTTTACAGTTCTTAATTTGGAGCCATCGGTATAAAGGTGGCTTGCACCAAGTATTTCAACTCGATTTAAGGATTTAACGTCTAGTTTGCATCAACGATTTAATAGTTAGTTGGTGCAAGCCATCCTAAGTCTCTAGAAATTCATTGATATACCTAAATCAGTATTTGACCCAATAAGTTTATACTATTTTACAAATTTTTATATGAAAAACTCAAAAGAAGTAAAATAACGTCAATATAATGAAATAAGATCAAAAAAATGTTCCTCATATTAAGTCTTGATATTCCAGGGAGTCCACTGTCCTTCCGATGCAGAACTGGCCGGATTGCCACATATCCGTCGTGAACAAATAACACTCACCAAATTTCTTGGATCAGGAGCATTTGGAGAAGTTTTCGAAGGAGTTGCTAGACAGATTAATAATAATTCTGGTGAAATCAAAGTTGCTGTCAAGGTAAGATAATTTTATAAATGCTACAGTGATTCTGCCAGTTCGAGCCTGCGAGCACTATCGCACCGCACTACCATTTATATATCTACAGAAAACGAAACGAAAGTAAACAAAACGACATGTGAAGCTAATAGCTATATTAAAACAATATAAAAAACCGTTCTAATGTCTGGCTAATGAAAGTACACTGAAAATGCGCGGCAAATTTAAAAAATATCCGTATGGCCATCTCTAAATGTATGTGAAATACCTGGAATGACCTATTTTGATACTTCTGAATTTTTTTTTTACTTCTAGTGTTAATTTAATTACCTAAGATTATTTGTCAGTTGTATAGTTAGCTTTGCCTTGTTTGGGGCAAGATGAGCGTATGTAAAATTTGTTCCCACATTTTTGTGGTAGCTAGTCTACCTAGGTGACATCCATCAAAAGAAACCTACCACCCAGTATATAAGATATAAGTATTACTATATTATAATCAAAAAAAACATCTATTAAATATTGATTAATATTCAAACCCAAAAACAAATTTCAATATTTTTTTATTTACTATAATCAAAACTTGAATCCAACATTTCTACATGCATAGATTCATCAGTCACTGGTGTCACTGTTTCCCACATTGATTATAAATGTTTCTAAATTTTCTTCAATAATTTAATTCTCTTTCTTTGTATTTATTTCCAACGCGCATGGTGTATTCCGTTATTTTCAACCAACAAGTTCAGAAACTGACAGTTAAAAAGTTTACAAAAAAATCGAGTGTCTACTTTCATTAGCCAGACTAAAGGAAAATACTTAGTTCGAAAAATGTAGATAGTAGATTCGTACATACATACCTATACTTGTCTATCTTTATATTTAATTCTTGACACTTCGCTACTATAGATACCTTGTTTGTGTTCTGTAGCCAAATGGCAAAAAGGAGAACCCTTATAATTTTGTCCTGTACATCTGTCTGTTATTTGTCTGTTCGTATGTCGCAGTCATTTTACTCGGACATTATTGGCAATACTATATAGAATAGATGAAAGGTAGGTATAGGTATTCTATGAACTACTATACTTTAACAGTGAAGTAAAATTAAAAAAAAAAATTAGGGGTGGCACTGGTACATGTAACTGAGGAATGAAAAAAAAATTGTAATTAAGTTGCGTGGTCAATACGCACAGGCCGGTTTTTTTTGAAGATGAAAGGTAGCTAGAATCAAAAGTAGATTCATTTATTCGTCGTATATTTCAGACATTACGAAAAGGAGCCACAGAACAAGAAAAAAGTGAGTTTCTAAAAGAAGCCGCTCTAATGTCAAACTTCAAGCATGAACACATATTGCGGTTATTAGGTGTATGTCTCGACAATGATCCTAATTACATCATCATGGAGCTAATGGAAGGCGGAGATTTACTGAGTTATCTAAGAGCTAAACGCGCTTCATTGGTATGTAACATTTTTAAGCAACATGACGTTTTACAATGGAATATTTTTTAACCGCGGCTTCGCTCGAATGGAAATATCACTGGGAGTTCATGTCTTGGTCAGAGTTGCAGCGACTCTTGTGTAAGTTTTCTTTCACGAGAAAGCTACTGAACTAATCTACGTAGATTAATTTAGTAGCTTTCTTGTGAAATAAAATCATGTAGACACTGCGCGTTTTGTTTTTATAAAACTTATTTGTAGGGATTTCGTTGCAATTGACAAAACACATAATATGGTACATCCTATAAAATCCGAGTGAAAATATCTGAAAACGAATTTTTTTTTCTAGTACACACCTGAATCCCTGACTTTATTAGATTTACTGAACATGTGCGTGGATGTCACAAAGGGATGTCGATACTTAGAGGAAATGCATTTTGTGCACCGCGATCTCGCCTGTCGCAATTGCCTAGTGGCGCACCGTGCTAACGGCCGCGTCGTGAAGATCGGAGACTTCGGACTAGCGAGAGACATTTACAAGAATGACTACTACAGGAAGGAAGGAGAAGGTGAAATTCGATAAAGTTTTATTAAATAGTTTCTAATATTTACCTGAGTAGTAGCTATCCCAGGGCCTTCCCTTGTCTAAACTTCGGGGTAGCCAGTGTTGCTATTACTGTTGTTAGTGTTACTGTAACTGTTAGTGTTACTGCTACGACACCTCCGATTATCGGGGACTTTCGAAGAACAAGGGGATTTTGAGCAAAAGTTTTTGCTCAAAGTCCTTTTATGTTTATATAATGTTCTTAACATATATTCAGGAGAGTTATATTTTATTTTTCTAGGCTTACTACCAGTTCGGTGGATGGCAGTGGAATGTTTAGTTGATGGAGTCTTTTCGTGTCAATCAGACGTATGGGCATGGGGTGTACTTTGTTGGGAGGTAAGTACCTACCTAATTTTTTGTAATTCCACTTGTAATAGGGAGATGGGTACAGCTACAGTGTTCCCCGTCTGTCGTATTAAGAGATGAGTTATATATCTGCCCCCCCCCCTAAGAAATGCTTAGGCGCAGCACAAGCTCTGATGCATTTCGTAGCGATCCAGAAGCCACTTGGTTACGTGCCGATCGCCGCGGGAATTTCAGTGAGTATCAGCACCACAGTCTCCCCCCCAGGGCTGGGTACTTTTTTTTTTAGACATAGATTGACATATTTGTGTGTAGGTTTCTCCTGCGTCAGCAAAAAATAAGGTAGGTAAGTAGGTATACCTAGTACCTACTCAGATATGGTACATAAGCATAGATCAATTAGTCACTATAGCGTCATACGTAGGCTGTACCAGGCTGTACCTACTGGTGTGCTGTGTGTGGCTATATCTACTACATTATACTAATAAAATTATTATTATTACCTGTTTTGTACTTTCAGGTATTATCGTTAGGACAACAACCTTATCCCGCTCGCACAAATCGTCAAGTGTTGGCGTACGTTCGTTCAGGAGGGACACCTGATAGACCACCGAATTGCCCATCCGTTTTGTAAGTTTAAGAACATAATATCTACATAAATCTTGTGCAGTTTGGATTTGTCTAATTAGGGGTGCTGGTTCGATGTCGATGCGATGTTCTTGAACTATTACAGTTTCTTTTTAAAAATAGCTTCTGGAACCTTGATTATTTTCTGGAATTTCAATATATATACTTAAATGTACTTATTTCATTATTATTAAAAATTCGGTTTAAAAAGAATATTCGTTACCAAACTCCGAAGGAAAAAAACGTAATTAATAGGTAGGTATAGTCGTCGACCAAGATTGGTTGATCACCTTAAGAGTGACTATCGTTTACGCGTCATAAAACTACAAGGACTATTATCGCTTGCCATCATATTATGACATCTATGACGTGTTGGGTTCAATTTGAATGCAGAATGGTAAATTACTAGGACCAACCTTGATCCTAGGTAAATTACAAAATCTGCAAACAAAATCAGATATTTATTTTGACAGAGTTGTCAGAATTTTATCGACTGAGTCGCTAATAGAATTTTATTGTGTCATCCATTTGTAAGAGTGAATGAGATAGAAGAAAAGAAGGAAGCAAGGGAAGCAAGAGATGGAAGTAGTGATGCCACTGTCAACAAAAAGCGACTCAAAATTTAGGCGCTTGATAAAGTTTATCATTCATGTATAGACGAAGAGCCCATGGACTTTTTGGTTGAATGAAAAATAACAAGCCGACACTTACACGGTGTACGACGGCAACCCGGATCGCGTGATTTTTCAAAACCGTTTGTACGCCGTTTAAGGGGGGAGAGTTGAAAAGTGTGTTATATGATAACAAAAAACGTAAGTCGGCGTGTTATTTTTCATTCAACCAAAAAGTCCATGGGCTCTTCGTCTAGTAAGCATGCCACATCGCTACGTATTACATTGCAAAAATCCTGCTAGATCTCTTTAATACATATTGTATAGATCGTACACTACAGACAAACCGTGATAACTGCAGCACAGCGCACGCATTTTATTTATTAATGCAATCAAAATTGTGATGCACTGCGGCGCGGTATGCCTCTAATATGGGCTGTTACAATTTTCCAGTGCGTTGTGATCCACTTCACCGTACTTGTGGTGTGCGCTAATTTTAAAAGGACGGTAATAAAACTAGTTTTTATGTTTAATTACTGTAAAATATATTAAATTAATATCGAGTATATCCACCATTAGATTGAATAAACTCTGATAGTCGGCGCCTCATGGATCCAACAAGTAATGAACAAATATCCGTACCCCGCATGGCATCCCATACCACAATGCAATGACTTTCAATTGCTTCACGTGTTTTTTCATTTTCGTTAGTCCATCGTTGCACCATTAGTCCCCCAGAGGTTTTCTATGAGGTTCAAATCAGGAGATCTTGAAGGCCATGGAATCAGTCGAATACATTGGTGTCGTTGAAACCAATTGCGGGTCACCCTAGCAATATGTAACCTACAGTTGTCATGTAAAAAATTAAATTCAGACAGCTCATTTACCGGGTAGACAATCCGGACAGATGGTAACATTAAGTTTTCGAAGTTGTCGATATAATTTAGAGCGGTTACTCGTGGAGGTAACATTGAGAGTTCACTGACTCCGTCAGCCGACATCCAACCCCATATATTAAGACAAATTTTACCAGATTCCATGTTTGGAACTAAATTAGTTTCATCGTATGTTGTGTTATTGTAACGACTTAACCGGCCATGTTGGCTAGATTTGAACGTCTTCTCATCAGTAAATATTATAGTTGACCAATCAAAATTTAAAATTTTTCTAGCAAAATTCGAACGAGCTGCTTTATAGCTATTCGTCAAATGAACCTTTATGGAATGACGTCTGTAGTGCAATCCTATACCGTGCAAGTGCTGCCGTATAGTTTCAGTACTGACATCAAACTCTTTCGCAAAATGAGACGTAGGTGTAAAAGAATTTTCTTCATTTGTACATCTCATCGTTTTCCTATGCATATTAGTTATGCTAGGTCGACGACCACTTCTATAATCTTGGAGATTTGCTTTCTTCACCTTCGCGCGAAATCCAAAGGGAAACGGTGTTTCGCTGAAATTATAAAACGAGACATTAATATTATTGCATTTTGTTTACTAAACCGATTACAAAAAATAACATTCAGATAATCATACTTACCGATATATTTAAATTTCTTAAAATTTCACTGTTATTTTGACCATTTCTATGTAATTTCTGCCCTTTCAGCTAAAGATAAATTACGAGGCATTATGTTTAATTAATCTTAGGAAAATTACAAGTTATATATTTTCAATGAACCGCTATCAAAAGGAAGCTTTGTCAAAATCTTTTTTTTAATTTAAATGTAACAAGCATGAAGGTGGGAATCTAGCAAAACTTTTTTATAACATATTTTTCCTTTGACATATTAGATTGCTTATGGAAAATAATGTTGTGCTTGTTAATAGAGGTCAAAATAGTATACACCTTTACCTATGCCTTTTGATTGGATGCTAATCAGCCAATCACGTTAATACTTGAAAATTTCCAATATCAGCCCAAGCAATATGTTCATTAGTTAGAACCTTCGATCACAAATAAGGTTAAAACATACTTTCAAAAGTGCTCAACTACTTTCTTGGCCGACTATACATCTACTAGTTATTATAGTTTGATAAACTGTGGCCTTTTGTCAACGGAGACTGAAGAGTAGGTGCTTGTACAATTATAATACAGTTTTATTTATCAGTAATTAGCCTAGAGGTTCATTTTACCTACGAGTATTAATCCCCTCTTCCTTAAACTGACTATCTGAATATACCCGTGTTTCTATAATTACTGAACTCAACCCTTGCCGCAGTTACGAACTCCTTCAGAAGTGTTGGAGCTACAACGCGGAGGCGCGTCCGTCGTTCCGGACGTGCCTGGAGGTGGTGAGGGCGCTGCGCGACAAAACGTCGCCCAACATCACGCTCACTGCGACGGCGTCGCCCGCGCCGCATTATCTTACATTACTTGGGGACGGTATGTAGTGTATTTAATTTTCTTTGTTTTTAACATAACGTATAATAAGCAAGAAGCGACATTACCCATTTTGTACTCAACCGTAACATTTAGGGTGGCTTGGTACGATTCAGTAGTTGGTGCAAGCGAGAAGTCAAATCCTTAAATCGACTTTAAATAGTTGGTGCAAGCTACTCTTAGGGTGGTTAGCTTAGGTGGGCTTAGGGCGGGGCACCCTTAGGTTATTAAATAGTTTGTCCAAGCGAGATGTCAAATCCTTAAATCGGGTTTAAATAGTTGGTGCAAGCCACCCCTAATCGTACATAGTAAACAAAATTTTATATTTAGCTAATTTAAAATTATTGAATATTGAGTTATAGTAATAAATAGCATTTATAAAATAATAACATATCTTCATGTATCCCCAACGGGGTAGTCAGAGAGGACGGAGCGCCAGAAGTCGCGGTCCTTACATACCTCTTTCGCTTCCTCAAATCTCATCATTCTCCTCACACATTTTCGCCTAGGTATGCGAGTGCTTTTGACATTTCCGTCTGCTAACACTCTGGCTATTTGATCTTCATAAGTCAGCCTTGGTCTTCCTTGGCTTCTTTTTTTTGGATGTTTATAAAATAATAGAAAGATATGAATTTTGAGTTTAATAAATATTATGCTGTTTAGATGAATTCTTGAAGTAAAAAAAAAATAACAAAAGTTTTTGATGAAATATGAATAGTAAATAATTTAAAATTAAATCAGTTTTAAATAGATTCAATGCCATGTGTGAGTTAAGTTCAAAAAATACTTTTAAGTGAGATTCGTTACAATATAACAAATTACATTTTAAAGCGACATCAAAAAAGAGGTTCTAAATCAATTCTGAAATATGAATGTGTATACATAATATATATTATATATGTATGTATATACCTACTTAGGTATCAATTGTTCCGTCTGAATAAACAATATATATATTTATCTATTTATACTATGTATTTGAGTTTGACTTTGTAATGTGCATGTGTGAACGTGAATAAAGATTCTCAATAATCATCCAGCAACCCATGTTCATGTACAAAATTCCACACTAAAACTTATCTCTTAAATAAATGTTTCTGTCCAGCCTAAGAATTATGTGAAAAATTTCAATTCAATCGGTTAGGTGGATTTAAAATACATTTGCAAAATTTGACTCATACATACTAATAAGTCGAGTTAAATTTTGCGCCTAATAAAAAAACTTTGTTCTTTCCGACCAGATGAGTAGATATTATAAACAAAATAGCAAACAGCAATGAAAATCTCTACTTATACACATTATGTTTTCTTATATCTTCATGATAAAATACTAACATCTTGCATCTTGTATTGTGCATATGCCGCATGCTCAGACGCCATCGACAACCGCACCTACCTGCTGGACGAAAATGATAACAACTACTTAGGTTCGTAATTTCATCGCCTATTAACTATCATTGATTACTATATTTACACATACATACAAGTACCACCTACTCATAATGGTGTATATATTATGCATAACACATGTTATGTACCTACCTTCTGTTTTAAAAACAAATACCCATCTATGAGTTTAGTATTGAAGTTGTAAATAAGAAAAAATTGTCTATAGAAGAAGCAATGTGAGATCATAAATTACCTTATTTAATCCTGTTTGCAGTTTTTGCTAAACTTATAGTTAAGTTTTTGTTTTTATTACATTTTTATTATGTGTATGGTTTGTATTTTTTTTTTCAAAACATCGATTTAGCATTACTTTGTATAATCTCCCACAGCATAATTTTTCTTCTAAGTATCATTTTTCAGACGTCTCATTACTATAGCTAACGGCCATGAGCGGTCGGATGGAGGTAGTCCAATCAGACCCTCCATCCGACCGCTCAGCCCGCTCGTAGCGACGGCTAGAGCCTACAGAATACTAATATACTAGTGCTATAGCTACATTGTCCCACTAATACGTAAGCAGACTATTACATATTTATACCCAGTTTTGCTATTATAAGGATAAAAGGTACTTATATAAAATTAGGTAATCCTATATGCATTCATTCTATAAAATATCATGACATAAATTATAATTTACGGATTGGAGTACACAAGATTGGACCTACTTGAAGATTATGCAAATTTAGGTACCTCAAACGACATTAGTTTATTAGATGTGACTGGAAGACGCTCAAAAATTCGTATACTTACGTAATTTTAAACTTTGCAAATTCTAGATGAAGACTTGCCAGAACACCAGATGGAGCCGTCGCGCCTGCTGCCGGATCGGACGCCGAAGTACTTAGAGCTAATGTACAACAGCGACTCGGGCAGCGCGTTCTGCGATGGGTACGAAGTGCCAGTGCCGCGAGCCCTCGGCTACTATCCGGCGGCGCGGCATAGCATCGTTGGCATCGCGCCGGGCCGGCTGGCCGGAGCGGGGGCGGGGGCAGGGCCGGGGGCGGTGGCGGGGGCGGGGGAGCGAGTGGCGCGGGCGCAGTCGCTGCGCGCGGCGCGGCCGCACGCCACCATCACGCCGCTGCGCCGCGGGCGGCCGGCGCGCGCCTCACTTTGCGACGGGCTGCACGAACGAGCCGCCTTCGACACGCACACCTTTAAGACTCCACTATGAACTGTGATATTAGACCTCGGATCAATAATTATGGACGGAGTCATATTGAATTGCCGCTCTTATCACCTTATGACAAACGAATTTTCGTGTCTATCTCATTAAGCGTAACCACGAATCAAGTATAGCGAGTTAGGCGACTTCGCACTGTTGGTGTAATTCGTGTCAACTAATGACCGGCTCGACGGTCAAAACATTACAGTATTGCAATAATTATGTGCAAAATACTCGTTAATGTTTATTATTTTGACTAACTAGCGTTCACAAATACAAAAATATGCCATGTTCAGCTGTGTATTGTAGTACTGTGACCCGTCCCTAGTTATGCACATTAGTACAAATCTAGAACCTCGCACCGACAAAAAATGGCCGCGCTCTTAGAACAAAAGCTCCGTCCATTATGATTCTCGATCCGAGTATTAGACCATCGTTTCCCAAACTTTTTTTTTGCGCGCCTTGGAATTAAGAATGACTCTTATGCCATGACGGCAAACAGCTTGACGTTCTCTTGTGCCGTTAAGGCCCCTTTCCGCTGCCGCTCTCTACTCCCTTGTGTGTGCGTGGCACATATACTACCTCTATGTACTTTTTGTTAGTTTAATTATACATTCTTTCAATAACCATCAATTTTGATGTTTTATATTTGGCGGACATGCCGATACGACCACATTTTTTTTTCTTTGTAAGAAGAGAAAATCCACATAGACGCTCAGCTGGACTACGCCGACCGAGTAGTGTCGGATTCGAACTGACTAAAAAACCCTCTTCTTCGTTGTTAGGTCTAGTGGCTTTTACAGCATCACCGGTCGCGTTGACTTAGCGCAAAAAGCGCCCTGCCAGATGGCGAGTGCCTCAGGGTTCCTCCAGCTGAGTTTCTCAAATTGGTTGCTCTCCGCTTTGTATAGCCTTAATCTGGCAGAAAATAGATTTAATACATACAAAGATTGACAATGCAAGAGGAGGAAAGTAAACGTGTATGTTAGTTCGAGGTACACAGGCGAGACCATTCACTTACACGTCATGACCCTGTATGCACCTGTCATGGACGATACAACTTGTGCTTATTTTTATGAAATCGCAGGTTTTTTTATAATTTCTTGTTTATTACACGTGATTATTATTTATAGGTGCATGCATGTACAGCGCCCGCATGTAACTCGTTTATGAAAGAGAACTCGCGTTTACACTCAGATGTATTTTTTTTGGTCTCGCCATAATCACTCCGTTGCCAATTTATACGTCAATAGATTGTACATTTATGACAGCTAGAAATCCTGCCTTTTGTCATATTCATTCAGTCATGTATTCTCGAGTAATCTCACATTTTTAAACGTCAATTCTGGTATCGTTTTTCAACATTTTTATTTAGTAATTATACTTTCAAATATACATTTTTAAGATTTTTACTTTTTTTTAATTAATTATTATTAAATAATCGCGACAATAAGAAAGGTTGAGAAACGATGTATTTAGACGTTTTCTTGTGTACATTGCTTTCCACCGATTATCTTTGATGACTAGGTTTAAGACAAAATTATTTAACAATTATTTATTTACACATGTAAATGTTAAGAGCCGATTGTAAATAGTCTTAATGTATATATTAGCATAATACAGTGTGAATATCCTAGTTCGATAATGCATTTATGTAACCTAAGAATTCCTATTAATTTAATATTTCTATTTACTTGAAAGGAAGTCGCAATAAAGGTCTCATGTTCGTAAGATATACTATTTATTTTACTCCCAATAATAAACTAAACAGAAAATCAGACAAAACTTATGAATACAGTTTTAAACTACAACTTTAATGTTACATAAACTTATTAGACGCATTAAGTAAATAGACAATATATGTACCTAATCATAGAAAGTGGTCTAAGGGATCAATAGATAGACAATAGACCAAACTAACGTAAAAAAATAATAATTCAAAACTTACTTTATATCAAATCACTCAGACCAATCTAAAACATGTTCTACTTATCCCAGAGGCTTCTATAAATAAAATCATTTCAAATCAAACTACTTATTTGCATCAACATGACTGTACCTCAATACGAAAAAACCTTCGGACTGTAACAGTATAGTCCGAAGGTTGTTTGCACTGCAGGTATAATTAAATCTGAGGCTCTTTTACACACAACAGTTTGTACAAGAGAGCCTCCGACTTAATTATACCTGCAGAGCACAGAGTAGGGTCGATTTTGCGATGGTAACAGTTGGTAACATACTGTCATGTCAACATAGTCCTCATTCTCAATACAAACAAAAATAAATTCTCTACACTTCTCTTTAATCTGAGTTTTTGTTCGAACAGAACAAATATAAACATACGAGTTTTGTTACTTTGTTGATGTTGTTGTTGTTTAACCTTCGACTGGTCACATGTTTCAAAGCAGCATAATCGGTTACGTGAGATTTACTATACCCCGCAGTTCAACAAATTAAAAATTCCAATAAATAATATTTGAATATCCTCCATTTAGAACTTTGTACAGCTTCATACATTCATGTTGAAAAAAACAATATTTATTATTAAATTTTGCAGAACTAATGTGAACTGTGGATACACTTAATAAGTAGCATTCCGAATTTGTTTGAAGATAAAAGAATGATTGAACTTCGCGAGAATTTTGTGACGGCTGGAATTGGAATACAAATACATAGATTAAAACTATGCTAACTAAAGATTAAAACTTAAATAAGTTTAATTAAAATACGTTCAGTTCTTCCTTTATAGTAAGTGTACAAGACGAAGACATAAACAAACAAAAATGCTATTTAATGAATTCTGTTTGCTTTTAAATAATTCTCTAAATATCTAATTTCTAAATATTTAATTTTATTTAAATATCCTATTACAGTTTTGTTATAATATGTGTAGATATGCATTCTTTGGAGTTGACGAAAGATCAGTGCCCAGATGACCAGTTGAAGATTAGTGTGATTGAAGCCTGTACTTCGCAAAGTTAACAAAGAACTTTCCCGAGTAAATAGTAAAATATGCAGGTAGTGAACAGTGCGAGGGTATACCTTATTACTAAATAAGCGAGTGAAAGGAAAAGGTAAGAAGAGCATGACAAATTATTATGCTAGTTTTACCTCTTGCCACGCAATTTAATTCGCTTTTTAGGTTGGTTTTACTCCAGAGCGTGTAATACCGCATCACTTTTGAAATGACCATTTTTGTATATGTTTGTAGGACGCTATCGACCCGTGCAGAGCACGATCCGTAATCGGCTAATCCGCGTTATTACGAAAAGTAATAGTCTTTGGAATTACGCACTTAAAATCTGCAGAAAAGTGATATAGTATTAGGATGTTTCTGTGTTAACTTTGAGAGCTGATTATAGAGATATTACGACACATGTACTAGAATAATAACACTAGGATCAATAACGATATTTCTTTAGCATGTTTGCACTGTAAATGTTTAGTGTGACGAACATTATTAACACATGCAACATCGAACAAGTTCGTCTTGTTGTCGTTTGTTGTTTGTTTGAAAGAGTTTGTCTTCTATCTCCCTCTAATCTCTCTCCATACGGCCGCTGTACGGTTGCAGAGGCTCAGAGACCGTCGTCAACGCGTGCGAGTTGTTCCCTCTTGTCCTGGCGCACTCGCTCGGCGGTGGTCGCGGCGGGCGCGGCGGCAGGTTCGTGATCGTCGTCCAATGCGTCGTCTTTACTGTTCTCGTGCAACAGCACGTACTCGCGCTGAGAGAACCCGAACTTCACCACGTCCCGCTCCAACAGCTCCACGTAGCGTCGCGGATCGATCTTCTTGTTGTTCACGAAGGTGCCGTTCGCTGAATCTGCGGTTGTCAAATGCAGTTATGTTGACGACTTTTCGAATTATCTTGATTTTTAGTTGAGATTACAAAATATATGAAAGCAATATTTGGAAACCAGATTTTTCATTTCATTGAATTCGTTTTGCCAATTGTGTAAAAAAAAGATCAATGAATCACGAATAAAAAACTAGATACACAACCAACACTCCAAAAATATCCGAACCAAATATGCACTTCTGCTTTAGTAGTATTTGAAAACGCTAACAGTGAACATGTCAAAGTGCTCCTTCAAAAATTGTAAAAATAAACACTTTTAGAAAGCTAAAAAAAAGACGGAAATTCTTATTTTCCGTTAATAAAGCAACATTATTTACGTCTTCATTATTTCGTTATAGTAATAATGTAACATAGCTTTTTTCACACACATATCTTCACGCTGTATCCCTAACGGGGTAATTAGAGAGGACGGAGCGCCAAGAGTTGCGGTTCTCTTCCACAAATCTCATCATCTCGCGAGTTTTTGACATTTCCGTCGGGTAACACTGACTATTTGATCTTCATAAATCAGCTCTAGTCTTCCATTGCTTCTTTTAAAACTAACTTTCAGTCTGTATTGTTTCTTCGTCAATCTTTCATCACTCATTCTTTCCATGTGCCTAAACCATCTAAGCATTCTTTTCTTCCTTTTTTTTATTAGCTTTTATTATTATTTTTATTAACATTTTAGCTTTTTTTATTAAATTCGTAATCATATTTTTAAATATTGCCTAACGATATATGTCTTATCCTTGTCACGTTCACTTAACTAAGTGACGTAAATAACAATGCAAATAGATTATGTGAATTATCCTTTACACACGAGATGTAAGATTTGGATATAAATATTTTTTTAACAAACTTCGTTACAATGTCTTGCAAGAATCGTTTAGAAGCTTTTATAACCTTATGGTTTGACAGTAAGGTCCACTTTAGATTAACACAATATTACCGATAATACTATACGATATTAAAAATATATACATCAATTCGCACAATAATTTTATTTAGATTTTACAGAAGATTGTGAATCTAGATCTTTAAAGTATTTGAGGGACAAATGAAACCGATTAAACCTGACGTCACTGACATATTTAAATTACCTCTAGACAGACTTTACGAATAAAATGACAGCTAATTTTGTGTGCCAATTTGAAGCGCCGCCCACGTGCGTCCAGAGAACTAATTTTGACGTACACTACAAATGGCTGCCGTGGTAGACTAAACAATCGTGAAACATTAGTGATTCAAAAGGTCATATCGATAATTTTATTTTAATGACCAAATCTTCACAAGTTATTATTTGCCGCTACTATTGACGATTCTACTAGTATAAATTCATGCTATCCAATAACTTAAATCGCTTTTTCAGATACAACTATTACAGAAAAATTGAAGAGATCTATGAAATAGCACAAAAAATAACTATCAATTCTTACGTAACGTTATGACATAAGCTAAAACACGCGCGTTTGTATGAGGTATGTATGGCTTGCGCGGCGCGGAATCTTTGTTTTTGATAAAATAATTGTTTCTCATAACTGCCAAAGTGACTTAAGTTGAATATATTCATACATACATAGTAGATGATAACGCTAGCCTGAGGGTTCGAGCACCTTAGGATGTCTTCATAGAAATCTAGCGTATGCGGTTTGTATGTGTGCGTGCTAATACGCACGTGCCATGGCACGCACACAACGGCAACATTTTGGACAAATATGGGTGAATATTGTAGCGCTAGTTGGAGTAACTCGCACCGCTTCCATTTGTCTTAAATTCGCTCGTCACATCGTCATAAATATAAGTAAATCGTATAAACGAAT
This sequence comes from Zeuzera pyrina, assembly GCA_907165235.1. NCBI lineage: Eukaryota > Metazoa > Arthropoda > Insecta > Lepidoptera > Cossidae > Zeuzera > Zeuzera pyrina. The sequence goes on from OU015630.1 coordinate 13,169,448, forward strand.
GTATTGTAATGTCCTTGAATACCTAAATAAGTTTAGTTATTTGAATCCGTAGTTATCATTCTTCAACATAAGCACAAGAAATTAAATTTAACAAACACGTATCCATGTACTGTTTTGTTTATTATGTCGTACTATGTATAAGTAAAAGAAAGGACTTTTTGGCGGCAACGGGAGAAGTGAGGTTGACATTTTGTTTGATTTTCTATTTTTTTAATTTTTGTGAGTTTTAAAGTATAAAAGTGGTAGTATATTGTGTTTTAAAGTTCTGTATAAGTGAAAAGAATGGAATAGGTCTAAATAAACATGTGTAGCCGAAGTTGTCCCGCTCTTCCAAGAAGTCCTTTATAACTTCAGTAAAGTCTACTATCACTTTAGTGGAGCAGTTTTACGATAAGAAAAATTAATTTTGTTGTGATTTTACTGGATTCTACTTATTAATACGTGACACTGGCAAATGCGCTAAACTGTGCGCCACGTCATCTATATAATATATAAAAAGGCTATGTATGTATGTGTGTATGTTCCTTATGGACTCCGAAACGGCGGGACCAATTTCGATGAAATTTTCAGGGAATCTTCAGATTGGCCTAGCGGGTGATTCTGTGAAGTTTAGTAGCGATCGGATCAGTAGATTTTTTTTTTGTTTTTTACGCCCAGTGAAACGGGCCGGGTTTGCTAGTAAAAAATAAAAAGAGAGTAAAAGAGCGGCCGCGCGGCGGTCGCGCGGCGGTCGCGCGGCGGCCGTACCCAGGTCGATGATGTAGGGGCGCACGCGGCGGCCCAGCGAGCCGTCGGCGCGCGCGAAGGGCGCGGCGCGGTACTGCAGCGCCGCGTGCTGCTTGCTCACGGACGGGTGCTCCAGCTGGATGTCCACCACCTTCTTGTCGCGGCCCAGCACGAAGCACGACTGCCGGTGGATGTACAGGATCGGCAGCGCCTTGTCGCCCTTGAACGGGTAGAACCTACGCATTCACAACACACGTATCCATATTAATGTATTGTAAGCAACGAATGAGGAATGACCATACGATGGGCGTCGCTTACTCCCACGCATTTCGTATGACGTCATCGGCTTGAGAAGGAGCACGCCGATATGTAACAACCTAGACGAGTGACTCGTTTGTCGTATAAGAAATTACAAAGAAACTATTTGTACATCTAGATTCCGAATAAGCGCGTAAAGACAGCGCTAAGCGCTTATTATTTACAATCCATTACAAATGTTTAGACAAATTCCCCAAGATTTTTGTCTTTCCCCATAGTTACATTTGACTGACAATACCACTTCTACAGCCACGAATTCTATTCTTGACCACACTGCGTTGCGATAGTTTTCTTTCTCCCCACCATGTATGTGCTTTACATCCAGTAAACAAGTGCAATATGTCATATACAATGTACGTAATATACACAACATAAAAATGACGTACCTCCATCTCCTCTTAGGCTGTTTAGCATCATCGGGCTCCGTATATTTAATGACCACGCCGTTAACAGTATTTGCGTCTGCAGTAAGCTTCCCGGAGAGTCCGAAATTGGGTTTCTCTTTTTCGCCTTGCGGTTTGTCCTCCTCTTTGTTTTCGGTTTTGCCCCAAGTGTAATCCTTGCTGTCATTGGCATCTGTGAATCTACATTAACATGATTACGTGAATAAAACGTGTTAATAACTTAACATCGTAACTGTTTACCAGTTTCAAAATCGTAACGATGGTTATTTTCAATAACAAAAAAGTAAAATAAAGTTAGAAGGAAACTTATTACTATATTTTTAATTTGTGTATGAGACATGCACCTGCAATAAAATGTCATGAAAACAACTGTTATGCCAATTATTATAAACAAGATGGGTGATGCCTCTGATAAAAACAATTAGACTTTTTCATTAGCAACAGTTGTAATACAGATCTTAGACCAAGTCTCACAATGAACGAAGCTATAATGAGTTGCCGCTTTTATCGCCGTCTCTCTGTCTATCTCATTTAGCGTAACCACGAGTAAAACAGTTAGCTATAGTAAGTTTAGCCACCTTGTCATAAGAATCAATTGATGGTAATCAAGCAATAATGCATAGTTCAAGCTCTTGTATAGACTCAGGTGCTACTTTGCGGAAATCCATTTCATGTGATAAATTCCTTATTGGCCATCAAACCATCATTTCTAGTGACGTTTCTCTATCGAAATTAGTTATAAATTAGTAATATCGTGATTTTTAATCGTGAACTTTCTTTTTTAACGCAAAAATTACTATATACTAGAATACTAACGAAATATTGTAGACTTTGTTCTAAACGCTTTGAAAAATGCAGTTTTATTACTGGATTATGGATAGAGATTAAAAACTGATGCAGTATCCACTATTTTCGAAAAATACTCAAAGTAATATCAATCGGTAAGTGTGCGTGTATTTATCTAGCTACTCGTTCTTGTAATCCCAATTACCAATTATACATATGAGACTGTGTTTGTTTATGTGTTCGTCTTCTCCGTTTAAGTAGCTAGACATGTCTTGAAATTTGTCACACATATAGCCAGTAAATATTTTTTTATTACTCATGCGGGATAAACAGCATCTAAACGCACATTTTTGCGGTAGCTGTTATCTCATTTTACAATTTGAGTGCGACAAGTTTACTTGTCATTGTCATTACAGAATTTTTATATAGGTTTTTAACGAAGCGACAGAATGAATACGGTGGAGCGCACGCGCGAATCGTGCTGCCCCGCTCCCACCCGCCACGGTCGCACGCCGGTTGTTTTAAAGACAAAAATGCTTATTGCGGGTGATACTTAGAAGATAAATATAATATTTTATCACGGATTTTTTTTGCAGGTTGTTTTAAGATCTACAAATATGTAATGCTCTAATTTGACATATGTTATGGTTTACTCAGTGTCAGCGTTTAAATAACCGCCCTGAAAGCATCTTTTTTACGACTTGATTCACCATTATCTTCATCGCTTATTGCGTACGTCACTTTATGTAACAAAATATATCCTATAACCTGGCCAGATAACACAGCTATGAATTAAAAGAAAACAGTAAAACGTTGAGTTTTATAATTTGTATAGATACTGTCAGCTGATTCTTTGTAATAGACAATAAAATAATTACCTTTTAGAACAATAACAACAACAACACAACACATCTTTACACTGTATCCCCAATGGCCAAGCATCACGATCCTTACATACTTCTCTCGTCTCTTCAAATTTCATCATTCTTCTCACACACTTTCGCCTATGTATGCGAGTGCTTTTGAAATTTGCGTCAGCTTTACTAGATTGGATTGATACCAGCTCCAAACATGTGTGTAAAATTAACCTCATCTAGTAAAAATTTGAATTTTTGTTAACAACATTTTTTTTTAATCCCCGGCGCAAAAAGAGGAGTGTTATAAGTTTAACCTGTATATCTGTGTGTATGTCTGTGGCATCGTAGCTCGATGAACCGACGTTGATTTAGTTATTTTCTTTGAAAGGTGACTTGACTTGATCAAGAGTGTTTTTAGCTATAATTCAAGAAAATCTGTTCAATCGTTTGAAGATCGTCAGCTCTTTTCTAGTTGTTGGAGGGATGTGAGAAACTTATACTGGTCTGATCGATTTGAAATTTAGTATCCTGTGACTTCAATGATATTACAATAACATGGTAACCTTGACCTGATGCTAAAGGATCATCTGGAATCAACAGTATACCCGACTGTATCGTCCCGAAAAGTATTCGTGTGAATGTGGGGATAGTGTCAATCATAGCGTGTTTAAAAAGCATGAAATAAAATTTAATAATAAATTTAAAAACCACCAACTCAAAAAATCCTCTAAAAAGTACAGAAATAATATGTACTTTTTGGCCCTTTAAGTTTATGTTAAGTTGTAATATAAATTAATATTAGTAGTAACATATCCAAGCATCATCGTATCTGGTGACTGTTAAGTAATAAAAATAAAATAGGAAGTTGACGCTTTGACAGCAGCTATCCTTGCAACAGCATTCTTTCATTATTGCTAGGTATAAGTCTCTTCTGTCTAGCGTCATGTCTTCCAGTCCTTCGCGTACCGCATCCACAACTCATAATAGCTTGTAAAGTTATAATTATAAGTTAATTATCCATGTTATAGTCAATTGTTAAAGAATAGTCCACGACTTAGCGGTCCCCCGACGCGACAACGTTTGTATATTATATTAATACTACTATATACTACTTATATTACAAACTTATCATAAACTTAAAGGGCCAATCAGTACATATTATTTTTTTACTCTTTAGAGGATTTTTTTGAGTGGGGTTTTTTAAATTTTTAATTTAAGGTTTTAATATTGTTTTCCATTAACCTGCTCTTGCGTTCTCGTGGCTTAACATCCCGTGTTTCAATCTTATCTTCATGTTTTTCACGATCTTCTCTCCTCTCTTCACTTCTACCGCGTCTTTCCTTTCTTTCTTCTCCTCTATTGTCGCGATATCGGTTGTTTTTCTCTTCTCTGTTATCAGGCCTCCTTTCTCTTTCCCGAGCGCGATCTGGACTTCTGGATCTTGACCGTTCCCTGGAAATGACGATTCAAATTTAATAATAATAATAGCAAATAGCTAAACAAAATACGAATTAGTAAGCGCAAATTAATAACCAAGTACCTATAATGGGATGCTACTGGTTTCTCTAGTCTGCTAGGTCTTTCCCGTTGCGGCTCGCGGGGCCTATAAATTGAAAAGAATCTTCGTAAGGTACACAAAATTACAGATGCATATTAACGAGGTGTACGATAAATAACGCGATTGAAAATTGTATGCAATTGAGTTCCGAGTCCAATATATTCTTATATATAGAATGAGCTGCCTACACTATTTTAAACTATTGCTTTAAAATCAAAACCTTTACAATATCTCCAACACGATATCAGACACACGCCTATGACTTACCATAGTTTTGGTATAAACGTTGATTTGTTTGAAGATATAATAGAAGTTACCTACTAGGTACATCCAATCGTGGATTTTTCGTATTTGATAAAAATATAGGTGATCTTCTGTTAAAGTTTTGTTGCTAAGTTGTATTTTGATTTTAGTTGACTATGAAAGTCATTGAAATTTCTTTACTTTTCTTTCATCATAGTCACTGAAATGTCTTTCAGATATATACGGTAACTATAAATTAATATAAGTAATATTAATTTTCTTCGAAATTATGTTTACCGAATATGTATATTCCTGTTTAGCTAGAATAATGCTTAGTATTATTATTCTTCAATAATATCCGGTTAAAAAAGATTTTTGATTTTCATCCTCTACAAACATTTTGTCTGCCCTATCGGCAACTTCTGTTTCATATACTGTATAGCAGCTTCTTCTCTACAAGATCAACTTTCTGTTGTTCTTCTAAAATATAAGTTTGTTTTCTTTTCTGATGATAAATATGAAATTATAAACATTTGATTTCATTTAATAGATAGAAATGTTTATTAACACTTTTAGAAACGTCACAATGTTTATCTTAAATTTTATTTTCTCAAATTTCAAAAGTTTTTCATGTAGTGTTCTTTTTAATAAATATTGCATTTACTACATTTTCTGTAATTTCATTTATGGAATTCAATTTTTTCCTTCCAGTGTTTGGCATAGATTATCGCTTTCTTTGCATCTCTTCCGTTTTCATTTATATTTCATGATATTAATCCGTCTTTTTCCTTCCAGTGTATAGCACAAATTATCACATTAATTTCATCTTCTATATTGGAATTTATATTACATGACGTCACATTATTTCCCTTTAAATCAATTCGTCACAATTTTGTAATATCTTCTCATATTTTCCACTTTCTTTGTGCAATCTTAGAAAATATACTCTTAATTTTTGTTTAGTATATTGGAGTTAACATGTTTCGTAATGTTGTCTGGCAATAAATCGCATTATAAGTACTGCAAAAGTTCAGGCATGGTGATGACTACAATGAACCCTCATAGTACATTATACAAGGCAAACTAGTCTGATCACTTGTTGCACTCTTCACGACGTGAACAAATCATACTGTTTACGTATATCCTGCTAAATTGATAAATTAGTTTCACACATGCCTAGAGCAATTATTGTGTAATGTGCAAACAGTAAAATATCTTTCTAACTGCAACATATTCTTACTGAATTCGTTATAATTTTCTGTAGAGATGTCACTGTAAAAACAAATATAGTCATTTAACCTCACATAACAACCCGATTATGAGACAAACGTGAGTATGAGCAGACAAATTAAAACCTTAATTATCATGAATACAAATTATAATAATCTTATTAACATTATACATTAAATCCTGTGATGTGATAATGTTTTTACTGATGTAGCTACCACAAAATTAAAATAATCACTAAATTAACAAACCTTTCACGATAACTGTCATCCCGGTATCTTTCCCTTCTGTCTGGATATTCTCTCTCACGATAACGCTCGATTTCCGAAGGGCCAGGCCTGATTATAGTATATAATATAATTCTATTATTTTTTTGATATTACGTTAATTTCTTAACAAGTCAAAATTATTTTTCTTATAATAAAGTACCTAATGCCGTGATCAAAGCTGACACTGCCTAATCTTAATACATAAAAATTCAATTTCAAATAGAACTCTATTATAACGTATTATTGAATGACTTTCAATTCTACTATGATTTGTAGACTATTAGACTATTCAAGAATTTGCACTGAAAAGAAGTGAATTAATATGGCTATTCAAAAAAAACTGCCTGAAACATTATTATTACCTTCCTCTATATCCCTGGTAATCTCTGTTATCTTCATATTCGCGTCTCCTTTGCCCCCTTTCCTCATACAGGTTATGACGATTAAAACCTAAGAGTATACGAATTTTTTATCATGAATATCAATTAAAAATATTTTAATTTTTTTTTAAATATACGAATAAATACCTCGTGGATCTTCTTTAGGGTGAAACTCTTCTCTAGATCTTCTATGATATTCTTCTTCGATAGGCTTGGGATCTTCATATCTTTGTCTAAAATATAATATATTGATTACTTATGAATAAAAATTTGAAAATAAAGCAGCATTCAAACTGAGGCGGGGCGTGCGGGACGCGGGATGACAGTTCGCGCGAATCTCTCGCTCGCTTAATCGTTCACATTGACGTGACTTCTCGCAAGTCTTCAATAAAGAAGCATGTCTTTTGATTATGAAGAAGTCATGCTGATGTTAGCGATAGTAGAAAAAGGCTATTAAGATTCAAAGTATGACACTCAGTTTTTTATTAATTGCATTTCCTACTATAAAAAAATCTTGATGTTGAATCGTGATCAGACTTTACCCTGTATTTGTTATACTCTGTATAATATGTAGTTGTTATATTGTATGGTCGTTAAGAAAAAATCGTTAGTTTTAAGGGTTTTAGGGTAAAATGTAAAAAACGGAACTCTTATAATTTCGTCCAATCCATCTGTCTGGCTGTCCGTATGTCACAGCAATTGTTTTTAGAGACTTACAATATATGTGATGAAAAATACTTAGACGAAATTTGTAAGGTATTCATTGAACTGCTATGCTATGACATAGTGAAATTTAAAAAAAAGTAAAATTAGTGGTGGATGTGATAAGCGCTAATGTGTATCAACACATTAGCGCGTGGGTAATAATGGGTAATTTTCCGAAATTTTTCAAAATATGAAAAAATTTCAAGAAAACTTGGGGACAAATTTCAAAATGGAAAAATATTTTCAAAGCTGTGTAATTGGCAATTACGGTCATCCGTGGACTTGATCTTTGTTCAAAGTGTTATCAATCAACGTTATCAATCAAATTGCTATATTTTCAAAAGCTTAAAGTACGAAAAATCGCAGTCAAAAAATCGAAAAATTTGCTCTGCGATTCGCTTAAAAATCACTAGTAAGTATTCTGCTATGTCTCAGTATAGTTCAGATAAATGTTAATCTCCGTTTTCCAAGTGATAAATAAAGATTTAGAAAAAAGTGACGTTAAAAAATACTTATTAGCAAATTATTTTTAAGATCGAATTATTATTCAAAGCAAATAGTGTACAAAGAAATCTCTTGTTTATAATGGGTACTTCCTTCCCGCCGGCGTACTTCCTTAAGTCCTTCGGCGTAAGTCTTTCGCCGACAACAGGAATGCAGGCCATATGTGTTAAAGCAAGAGGTCATCGTAATAATGTCAGTCTATCGGGTAACAGGTAAAAATATATTTAGTGTTAGTACACATTACAGCATTTGTGATAAAAATCAGTGTGTCACTCAATCAATGACTGTAGAAATTATTTTATTTTACATAGTGTCACTGAGAACTACAAATTTATTTTTGCTGCCGATTAAATGAATATTGTGTATCCCGTCTACGGAACCCTTCACTGTATGTGGTCCGACACACAATAAACCGGTTAAGTAATGATTTTCTAAAAATAATTCCATATCGAATTACATTGCAAAATGAAACGCCGACGTCCCGCTTTATTTTCGCTGCATATTATTTAGTGTCATGAGACTGACTTCGCGCCAATGTGAACATCTATACAAGTTAGTTGAAGCAATCGACGCGAGTGTCGCATCCCGCGTCCCGCGCGGGATTCGGCTCAGTTTGAACAGAGCCTAAGGTGGGTCGCGATTAAGTTTTTTATTAAAATTTTATATATTTAAGTAAAATTACATTGCATGTCACAAATAATATTGTTACAGTTGGACCTTATGCGTAGGAAATAAGGTCGATTTTTGATGGAGCTCGAAACATAAATTTTAGTGCTTATATCTCGAGACCTAGGCTTTGCAGAGTTATGATCCAAAAACGCATTGCTAGGTTTAAGGCCTACTATCGAATGGAATAAGTCAAATCAAGAAAGAAGAACCAAGTTGCACCTCGAATATTCCCGAGCGATGACGTGTCATGTACCTATGACTCATGCAAACAGGCGGCGTCGAGAACAATGTCGAATTACCGTTAACGAGCGTAATTAACTAGAAAGTTCCACCCTCGTTTTATCCGACTATAAATAGAGCTCCGTGTCCGCCGCCGAGTCAGTGTTTCTCAATTATCGATCGAAGCGATACATCGAGGCGACATCAAGGCGAATTACATAGACCACTACGACGACTACTGTGACGACCTTGGATGGAAGAACTCTGCGATTTGGGAAAGTTGTTATTGAGTGAAGCGTGTACCTTCGGTGACTACTACGCGAGTACCTACTTCGAGGGCGACTACGAAGACTAGGAACCGCCGTAATTAAGTTCGCGTGTTCTTGACATCTGCTTGTACGAAGGAAAATAAACTCTTTGCACCCTTAACCGGCATCTCATTACCCTCAGCTCGTAACAATATCAACGAGTGTTTTGTAACTTTACAAAGGAGGTGTTACAGAATTGTAGGGGTTCTGGCCATGACATTGTACAGTATCACTAATAGCTAACAATGTTGTAACATTGTTTACCTATTAGTTTTGGTCTCATTTATTTAATTTCCTGGTAGTGAATTAATTTCTAAAGTAAGTGCGACAACACAGAACAAAAAAATGGTGTCTACCCAGTCTATTGTGATGATGTTAAGTAGACAGATGAAACATCAGTGCGGTGATATTACTGATATTATGATGTTGAATAAGTATGAAAATACATAATGGAAACACATAAAAATCTTCCTTTTCGTGAATTTTAACAGTTGAGCAGACATGCATACCTAAATGTAAAAGAACAATACAACGTTTTAGTTATTTAGTGTCAATGTTATAAAAAAATATTAAAAAAAAGAGTTGTTGCAGTAGTTCGAAAGTAATTCTAAAAATATTTTATTATCAGCGAAATCAGCAATAAATTAATATTTTGTTCGCACAATCTCGAACGGAAATGAAACATGTTTATAAAAGCAATTTATACTATTTGTTGAGTAGCACATAAAATATTATCGACAAACAGTGAAAATAATTTACAATGCAACCTCTCTGTGCTTTTTTCAACTTTTGTGAGGATTTATAGTTTTTATCATCAGGCTGTTACACTAAAATCTAATTTATTACATTAGATAATAGATATCTGATGATAATATTCAAGCTTAACTAATAAAGAGAATTATTAGTTAGAAAAATTAAGAATTAAAGAAAAATGAAACCAAATTCAAAAAAGAACACTGAAAAGTATGAAATAATCAAAACTTAAGTACAAAAATAACTTTATAAATACGATACAAATACCCATGTAATTAAATTGACTTTTGTTACTGAAGTCGGTGCCAAGCCTACTAAACTAATAGACTTTCTGTTATCGAACATTGATTTGGCACCGACTTCAATAACTGTCAAATTTAATTATATGGGTATTTGTATCGTATTTATAGTCATTTTTGTATTTAAGTTTGATTAGTAAAGGATAGTTATTTCATACTTTTCAGTGTTCTTTTTTGAAGTCGGTTTAATTTTTTTATAAAAAAAAATTATTTCTCCCTTTTGAGTGACCTTGGCCTAAATAAATATCTAGGGCAGGTCTACAATTAGTTCATTTTCTAATTCTGGAGCGCAATGTATAACTTCCATTCTATCGAACGGCACAAACCGTGGGCTTTCACAATAAAAGATGCGAACAGATCGAATATAGGATATTATTGCCCATTATGGCCATTATCAATATCGTCAATATCATATCAATATTGATCAGTTATAAAAGAACAGTGTTAAGGTTGCATCATAATTACACCCTAGCAGTATTCTTACAATCCGAAAACGACCGCCTGGTGGCTGTCGTCTTCTGATTATGCCGTATTCTCTGCCCGCCACAAGACTGACTCTACTGACTGAACTTATACCACAGGCAATATATATCTTCTCCCTACTACCATTATATCATGTGGGGCAACGATAGTTAACAAATGACATACAAGAGAATTATCAATATAAATGAATAAACGTTATAACCAGGTCGCGTTATTTGGTGTATCTTCGAAACCAAAGCTTCAATATCAGTGAAATTTCAATGGGACCAATCTGGAAGTGTATCCTTTCAAACAAAAAAAGAATTTTCCTAATCGGTTTATAAATGACGGAGTTATGAGGTAACAAACATAAAAAAAATAAAAAATATAACCGAATTAAGAACCTCCTCCTTTTTTGGAAGTCGGTTGAAAATTGAATAATAACGATGAAATAATACCTAAGTTAAAATAATGTAATACCTTCCGCAAGAATCATATTATAATAAAATAAATCATATTGTCTCTGAACATAATCAGTCAATTTAACAAATAGATTATTTATTTACCTATTGTCCCGTTCTCGATCATATTGATAGCGTTCAGGATAATCACGTCTGCGATCCTTGCTAGATCCTCGATAAAACCGTTCTACTTCATGTTCTCTTTCATAGTCCTCTACTGATACTGAGCGACGATAGTCTTTCCTGATGAATAAATAAATAATTATGTATAACCATTACAATCACTACTAATTAATTAAATCATTACACTTCTTCTAAATTCATAAATTGATACAAATGATTGATTTTAAATAAATCCTTCTAAATTTCTAACTGATGCTGCCATAAAAAAGTACATTACACAGAAAAAAGTACAATCGGACAGATTATAATTGAGTTAGTGAACATCCCAGAGGCATGGAATCAGAAGACGGTCTTGAAAATTATGATGAGTCTGAAGCTAAAGATGGCCAGGTCTTAGTCAGCATGTGGCCAGTTATATTGTTTGCAAAAGCTCCTTGATAAATCCAAATCCATCTACTAGCAACCCACTACATAGTTCAACAATGCATAGACAATACAGTACATATAGTTACTGACAGTGTTTTTATATAAAAAAATTAAGTTGTATTAAAAATAAAGTGTTAATTTAAATAAAGGTTGTACTATTTATTCATAATATAGATCACACCGGGTGTTTTCATAAAGAATGAAACAAGCATTTAATGTTTACAAAGGTAAAACAGTAAGGGATTGGCAAAATAAAGTAGGTAGACAATTTTAAAACAGGCATCAGTAAAGATTTTTCCAAAAAAATTTGGTAACCAGGGCGTTCGCAAATATATGGCGTATTTAAGATATTAGTGGAGATCAAATTGTTTGTTACTGTTTTAATAATTATTTAAAAAATAAAAACTATTCCATTACTCAAAATAGGACACATATCAGTTTGTATCATAATCAGAGATCGGAAATTAGGGAGCATAAATACCTAAACTTCATTTGCAGAATGATAGAGTTGCTAAAACGGGCCCCAAAACGGATTTACGGGGGCCCCAATTTAATTTCTAGATATTGTAAATGTGATATAGTCAATAAATTCTCTTAAATATACAAAGAGAAACTGTCTTTATACATTTTGCGATTAAATTTGAGATTTCGATAACATTTGACGGAAAACCTTTCGAGTGCTTAGAATGAAGAATAAAATACAAATATTTTGGCAATAATTATCAAATATTTTAGTCTCTAAATGTACATATCAGGTTTTTATGTTATTTTTTAACATTTCATACAATAAGCAGCCAGGGCCCAAGGGGCCCCTTATATTTAAATATTATATTTCTTAGTTTTGATATTTAAAAGTTGTTGAAGCGGTTTTTAAACGCAATAAAATTATTCTTTTAAATTTATGCGATTGAATTTCTGTTTTCGCAGATATTTAAAAACTTCAAAAATGTACCTATTTCAATTTACGGATAGCAAAAACGGAAAAATAATTTGATCCAGATATTTCAAGCTTTGTTTTATATACAGTTTTAACAGTTATCCATAAAATAATTATAGTACAGAGGCTAAGCGATTAAAAAAATTTTTTCGTGGCACTGAGCAGTACAGTATTATACCGACAATTGGCATAGTCGTATTCAGTAGTGTTTCTTGAGTAAGAAAAATGGTGTTGTCGCTTTCTCTGTAGGTGGAGGGGGGAGCTATAACGTCACAAACATGGCGATTCTTGGTTTAAATTTTGTCGAATAACTCATTGAGTTATTCGACAAAATAACTACTTAACCTATTTGGATGAATGAGGTGTCATGAAAGGTATTGAAATGCCTAACAAAAAATGTCTGACAATTATAAGTTTTATATTTAAAAAGTTATTTGAATAAAAAACAAAAACTGAAAAGTGTCAATTTTATATAGTTTAAATAACGCAATAAAAATGCCAATTACAATAAAAATGGTTCAAAAAAAAATGTTGCTTTGTTTTTTATCTGTAATGTACACTGAATTTTTAAAATCATATAATAAATAAACAAACGAAGACAGTTTTAAACTAACGCGGCGCATTGCGCGGTTGCGGGCCGCCGAGTCAGAGCCGAACCAACACAGGACAGTTTCTGGCAAACTAAGTTACATAAACTTTTAAACTTTTGCGTTATATTATAACAAACATACATATCTTTACGCTGTATCCTTAACTGAGTAATCAGATATATAGCGGAGAGCCAAGCTTCGCGGTCCTTACATACTTCTTTAGACTCCTGTAAAGTTGGCGCCGTTATTGTTGAAAAATCAAAATGTGTCATGAGTCATGAGTTCTCGGTAGAACTAACATAGTTCTAGAGTTCTTGACGAAAAATTTCAAGAGTTCCGGCGAATTAGGCTCCGAAATCGAAAAGAACAATTTAGCGGCGCTAAGTTCACGCAGTGCCTCTTTTTTTCAAAAAAGGAGTTCTGACGGCATTTTCCGGTCGTGAAAAAAGAGTTCTGGAGTTCTCGCAGGTTTTTGAAAATAGTTCTAAAAAATTTTCAGCATTAAAAAAAATTTTTTTTTTAATTTTTTTAAAAGTTCTCGTTACGTGTAGCGCTTGACGAGTTCTCTTAGAATTTACAATCAGAACTCTTTTTTAATGTTCATCGCATTACTTATTAAGAAATGAAAGTTGAAAATTCCGAGTGGTGCAGTTTTTACCCGATAGAAATAGCAAAATTAATTTCGCGAGAGTTCTCAGCAGAACTCTAAGTAGCGCTCGAAGAGTTCTACCGAAATCTGCAATTAGAAATAACGTACGATTTTCTCCGCATTTGTTATTAACAAATAAAACTCGAAACCAGTGTTTCGCGCTGTAAAAATTGCAAAATTAATTTCGCGACAGTTCTGTGCAGAGTTCTGAATCGACGACGAGTTTTCGACGAGTTCTATCGGAATCTGCAAACAGAAGTCTTTTACAAAATTACCTACATTATTTCTTAACAATAATAAATGTAGTTTTCGCGCTGTAGATATTGCAAAATTGATGGCGCAAAAGTTCTCAACAGAGTTCTGTGTAGCGCTCGAAAAGCTTTATCGGAATCTGCAAACAGAACTCTTTTGCAATGTACCTTGCATTTGTTATTGATAAATAATAGTCAAATTCAGAGTTTAGCGGTTTTCGACCTCTAAAAATTGTAAAACTTATTTCGCAAGAGTTCTGGGTAGAGTTCTGGATAGCACCCGTTTAGTTTTACCGGAATCTGCAATCAGAACTCTTTTGCAAAATTTTCCTTATTTACTATTAACAATTTAAAATTGGATTCTTCGATACCTTTGATTTTCGCAGAGTAAAAATCGCAAAATTTATTTAGCGAAAATTTAAAGCAGAGTTCTAGGTAGCGCCCGTTGAGTTCTACCGGAATCTGCAATCAGAACTCGCGTGCAAAATTAGTCCAATCTGTTATTAACAATAACAAATTACGCAGTTTTCGCGCAGTAGAAATTACTAATTTTGTTAGCAAGAGTACTGAGCAGAGTTCTGAGTAGCGCTCAAAGAGTTCTATCCGAATCTGCAATCAGAACTCTCGTGCGATATTCCTCTCATTTGTTATTAACAAAATAAATCAAGACGATTTCGAGTTTTCTTGTTTTCGTTCGAAAAAATTGCAAAATACATTTCGCGAGAGTTCTGAGTAGACTTCTGAGTAGCGCTCAAAGAGTTCTAGTGTCCAGAGTCCCGAGTGTTACAACATTTAACACCAATTAAAGACAAGCGAACGTTTCCCAAGACAATTATAGCTTGTTGCGTATAATATTATGTAAGTTTTTTATCACATTTTGAATATCCCGCTAACCCACTTTGAGTGGTTTAAGAAAACTTTGAATGTGTATGGATTGTTCTTTTCAGATACAATCAGAGCCGATAAGATTGTCAAAATTTATGCTATTACAAGCTATAATTGTCTCGAGAAACGTTCGATTGTCTTTAATTGATGTTAAACGTTGTAACACTCGGGACTCGGGACACTAGAACTCTTTGAACGCTACTCAGAACTGTTCAGAACTCTCGCGAAATGCATTTTGCAATTTTCATAACGCGAAAACCGCGAAACTCGGGAATTTGACTTTTATTTCTTAATAACAGATAGGGACGTTTTCGCACGCGAGTTCTGATTGCAGATTCTGATAGAACTATTCGAGCGCTACTCTGCTCAGAACTCTTGCGAAATGAAATTTGCAAATTTTTTGGCGCGAAAACCAGCAAATCGTCTAGATTTATTTGTTAATAACAAATGAGAGGTTCTAATTGCAGATTCCGGTAGAATTCAATGGGCGCTACCAACAACTCTACTCAGAACTATCGCGAAATGAATTTTGCGATTTTAATAGCGAGAAACGTGGGTTTCAAGATATAGTTGTTAATAACAGATGAGAATTTTGGAAAAAAGTTCTGTTTGCAGATTCCGATAGAACATTTTGAGCGCTGTCCAGAACTTTGCTTGAAACTCTTGCGAAATAAAATTTGCAAATTTTTATAGCGCGAAACCCGCGAAATTTGGAAATTTTACTTTTATTTGTTCATAAGAAATAGGGAAAATTTATTAGAAGAGTTCTGATTGCAAATTCTAAGAGAAATAGTCAAGCGCTACACGGAACTCAAGTTTTTAAAAAAAAAAATTTTAAAAAAATATTTTTTTATTTTTGAAAAACTTTTGGAACTATTTTTAAAAACCGGCGAGAACTCTAGAACTCTTCCTTCCTTTGACCGGAAAATACCGTCAGAATTCCTTTTTTGAAAAAAGACGGCGCTGCGTGAACTTAGCGCCGTTAAATTGCTCTTCTCAATTTCAGAGCCTTATTCGCCGGAACTCTTGAAATTTTTCAGCAAGAACTCTAGAACTATGTTAGTTCTACCGAGAACTTATAACAAATTTTGATTTTTGAAAAATAACGCCGCCAACTTCACAGGAGTCTTCTTTAGCCTTCTAAAATCTCATTATTTCCTCACACATTTTCGCCTAACTATCCGAATAGTTTTGACATTTCCGCCAGCTAACACTCTATTTGATCTTCGTAAGTCAGCTTTGATTTTCCTCGTCTTCTGCTACCACTCACTTTCGCTCTGTAGATTTTCTTCGTCAATCTTTCATCACTCATATCTTTCTATATGTCCGAAACATTTAAGTATTCCTCTCTTCATTTTCAGAATAACACTGTCGGGCAACCCTGTCATACTGCGTATCTCGTCATGGCTTATTTTCCAAAAGGGTGACACCGCACATATGTATTTCTAAGAGACCGCATTTCTACTGCATTTATTTTTATTTCCATTTATCTACATTTTCCATTTACACATGTCTCACACTTCGACTTCGGATTCATCTTCTCTTTCAAACATCAGAACCTTAGTTTTGTTCACATTCATATTCAGTTCTTTCAATTCACATTTTTCTTTCATGCACGTGACTAGTGTCTGCAACTCTGCTTCTGATGTTGCTATAAGCACAGCATCGTCAGCATATAAAAGACAGTTAACCACTGTGCCATCACATATCTTATCACTCATACTACTCTTCCATGTATGGAGGCAAATGTCCGAATACAGTACAAATAGCCAGGCAGGCATCACGCAGTTCATCTGATATCCATTCCTTGTCAGTACCTCCTGTCAAGCTCTTACTCCACATGTTCAAGCTCACACAAATCGTACGCTTTGTTCTTAAATGACGTTACAACTATATAGCTTATCACGATACACTGGTCTAACATGCCTTTGTGTTCTATTTATTTATAAGTTAAATTGAACTGGGTATGTCAGCTTTGATCTTCCTTGTCTTCCGCTACCACTCACTTTCGCTCTGTAGATTTTCTTTGTTAGTCTTTCGTCACTCAATCTTTCTATGTGACCGAAACAGTTAAGTATTCCTTTTTTCACTTTTACAATAACACTGCCGTGTTGACAGTATGACAGGGTTGTCATATTGCTTATTTCAAAAGGATGACACCACACATATTTCTAAGAGATTGCATTTCTAATGCATTTATCTTACTTTCACTCGATTTCAGGCATATCCAGTCTTTACTATTGTACAATAAAGTTCTGCATTGTGGATGGCCATTTTGGCTGTGTTAGATATATTCACACTGCCTATTAATGCAGACAGAGCACCGTTCGCTTTAGTGCCAGCTGTTACCCGTCTTTCCACATCTAACTCACATCTTTCATCCAAACCCACTCCCTAGATGCTGATGGGCCTATAGCACGCACAGTCTAAACGAGAACCTTTCCCTTTATAGAGAGGTACTATGACATTCTTCCCACTCCCTTTTAGATAAGCTTCACCAACTTCATGTTATACTTACTCTTCTGGATATGATTCTGTTTTTGAACCTTTCCTTTTAAGAAGTTATATTCAATTCTGCCAACTCCTTCATCCTATTTTTCAGATACCTTCCTCATCCTCTTTTCACTATTAATTACAATGCTCTAATTTTTGAGCCCTCAATACTTCTGAATTTTGGCATTAAAAAGAACTCCATATTGTCCAATGTATTATTTCGTAGTATTCTTAATAAGGATTGGAATAACTGGGTCACCCCTTTTACTGACACATCCAAATTGGCGGTGAATGTGACGCATTGAAGCTGTAATTTGGACATGATGGACATTTGAAATAAGGACAATTTAAAATTGTCCTTAGTTTCAAATGTCCATCATGTCCATGTATTCACAGGCAAAGCTATAGCATTGTTAGAAACCATTCGTTAGCCAAATCTCATAATTTGAATGGCACTATAATCTTTACTGATGCTCTTAGTTGCTTACACGCCATTAAAGAAATTCCCTTTCAAATCTAAAAACAAATTTCCTGTCATTCTTTCCATTAGAGAGGAGTTATATCAGTGTCATCGATTAAATTTCAATATTGTATTAGCTTGGATTCCTAGACATAGTGGGATTTTAGATAATGAAATTGCTGACTCTTGGGCTAAAAATGCTGTAAATTCAGGAATTTCTTCACATTATGTCATTCATTCCCACGATTTATGTTCTATGGCTAAACATAATCTTCATGAGTCTTGGAGTGACGCCTGGCAGATATCTAAATCATTTAAGGGTAAATACTATGCCTCCATCCAACCAGAAGTCCCTCGTAGGCCTTGGTTTTTCGTCCACCGTGGTATCAGTAAACGAAATACCTCTACACTCTGTCGTTTGAGATTGGGTCATGGGTGTACACCTGTACATTTAGCTAAAATACACGTTAGAGATAACTCTTTATGTGAGTGTGGTATCGATGAAGGTACCCTGGATCATTTATTTTTCTGCTGTCGTAACCAAAATATTCTCTGTATGATATTCTTCCCCCTCTATTCCTCGTCCTGTAAATTATAAATTTGTTTTGTCTTTGGTAAATACTCCTTTTGTTAAGGTGTTGGATAAATTTTTATGTGATAATGACATAAAGCTATAATGTGAAGTTTATTTGTGTTATAATTTATATACCGCTATATTATAACTAGCTATACATTATATATAACTAATACTATTATATTATAACCACTTGTGTTTGTGTGTCATCTGTCCTTACATAAGCTTATTTGTTTTAAGTACCTACATTTGTCTGAAAAACAGCAAATCAATTTTTTTTTCCGTATTATGCCAACCCCCTTATAGTGTATTTTGCAATGTATACGTGACATTGGCAGAATTAATGTGCTTGTCACATTAGAAGCCATCACTGAAAAAATTGAATTGAATTGAAAAATTGAATTGAATTGAGTTGTTCGACAAAATTTAAACCAAGAATCGCCATTTTTGTGATGTCATAGCTCCCCCCCTTCACCAACTTAGAATGTGACAAAACCGTTTTTCATACTCAAGAAACACTACTGAATACGACTAAACCAGTTGTCGATATAATACTGCTCAGTCCCATGAAAATCGTTATTTGACAACTTTATTCAAGTTAGCCTCCCTACTATTAGGACCAAGGCCTTTTATTTTAAATTTCATATCTCTTTGAAAAAGTAGGTAATGTATTCTCTTAAATGATGGAGTTACTCAAGAGTTAAGAGTTCAAAAGAACTATTAAATTAAAGTTTCGCCAGGCATAAAAAACAACTAAACATATTAAATTTGGATAAGGACTACAAGAGATAAGTATTTCATGTACTAATGTATTTTTACAATAATATTAATAAAACTTTAGTAACCAGTAGAGCTCACACACATAAAAGTGTTCCGCGACGAGAAGCAAAAATCGGCGGTGCACCGCCATACAAATAACAAGACACAGCTAAAAGTGGCGTTATTTTTTTCTTCACATAAATTCACGCATTGCGTTGCTGTGCCACACGGCACCGTTTTTATGTGTGTAAAAATAAAATTTTACATGCTAGATTATGGTAACTTGTAAGAGCCTTTTGTGATTTTTATAAATTCTACCAAATGTATGTACCACACTTCGAGAGAAATAAACACACTGAGAGAAATAAATTATATTCAATTACATTCCATCAGTGGTCTCGAACCTACCGATTTTTCGGTATTTCTACCGATATATGGGCTTTGTTCTACCGTAATACTGAAATGCAACGATTTTTCCACGATTTCAGAGTATATATGAAAATTCTCCTGATTTTTCTACCGATTTTACACTTTAAGTGGCAACCCTTGATACAGAGTGGCGCATTTTAAAAAATTGTGAACAAATCAAAATATTTCCTGATGATGTAAAATTATTTTGGGATAAAGTTTACTAAAGCGTGGTGATGAAACTCAGATGTTTCCTTTGTTGTCTAACTTCATCTTTAATATTGTATCACTTCCCCATTCATCGCATATTTTCGCATATAAATCTTTTGAAAACAAAACAGCGAAATAGGCTGTTTACTCAATCAATCACTGGCCTATTACATTCAAAAATACTTTTTTATGAAGCTGTTTTGATTGTGAAAGTACTTCGAAGATGACCGACGCTATGGCCAAAGAATATTGGTATAAAACATAATTATATTTGAGTGTGATTGTTATAAATTAGTCTGCAAGTTTTATTTTCAATAAATAAACAAATTTGATTGTATAATGTATTTTTTTTGTCAACTACCGATTTTGGGTACAAATATACCGATTTCAGCTGGCAACTCTACCGATCTCGCTCTTTGACGTTCGAGACCACTGCATTCCATTCTATTCTCCAATCAAACTAGGGCCCTCATAAATCAGTTTTACGTACCAGTTTTAGCAACTCTATATCATTCCGCAAATGAAGTTCAGGTATTCATGTTCCCTAATTTCTGATCTCTGATGATAATGTATGTATGTATGATAAACCAATATAACCTATATTCTAAATTAAATTGAAAAATCTGAATTGTAAATGAAAATGGAAGCACTTACTGATAGTATGTGCGCGAAGGTTGAACGTCTTCTACGGAATCGCGACGTTCCCTTACAACACTGTGAAGACGACGCTCTATATGTTCCTCACCTTGAAACGGATGAATTATTGAATATAATTTTCTGTTTGGATATAACACATCATATATATAAATATATTTTTGAGGTTAAATCACTCACCTCCGCTTCCTAAGGAGCTTCGTGTTCGTTTAGAATGCTTGTGCTTATGTTTGTGCTTACGTTTTTTCTTAGAAATTTCACCCTCACTTATA
Source organism: Zeuzera pyrina (assembly GCA_907165235.1). Lineage (NCBI taxonomy): Eukaryota > Metazoa > Arthropoda > Insecta > Lepidoptera > Cossidae > Zeuzera > Zeuzera pyrina. The sequence continues at coordinate 13,190,287 of OU015630.1, forward strand.
GATGATACATCTTCTACAGAATCGCTTTCATCGCTAGAGCCTAAACGTTTTTTCTTTTTGCCATGTTTTTTCTTCTTCTTTTTGTGTTTACGTTTCTTTGAACGTTTTTGATCTTCAGATTCGCTGTCGGATTCCGATGAATCCACGTGTTTTCTTTTTTTCCTGTGGCGATGAACCGAAACAGAAGAATCATCACTATCACTAGAAGATGTACTATTTGATTTTGCAGTTATATCGAAGTCTTCAGATTCCTCCTCCGAAGTGGAGTAATGTCGCTTTTTAGATTTCATTTTAATACAATATTTTATAAAACAAGAATGACAGCGGTGAATCACTACCACCACGAGCGAGGTGAGAGCAGACCGAGCAGACGTCGAAACAACAATGAAAATTGGAAATCACCACGGAAATCACAAATTACAACAGCTCTACCAAAAAGTACTATATATAGAGCACTACAGAACAAGAGAAACAGCCACAAACCCAACAAACTGCCTAGAAGATGATACAGATAACACAGACCACAAAGTATATAAGACTAATAATTAGTACGTGGTAACAGCCAAAGAGAATGTAAAATTATGTTATTAGCATTTAAGAGATACTGACTAGACTAGACTACTGATATGTCGATATTATCAACAATATTTTTTATCTATGAGTAGAACTTTAATTACTAAATACAATCAAAATACGAAATAAATTAAATATCGTTTTATTTCAATACTTAACGAAACGCTAAAATGATTGTAAAATCTAACCACATTAAAAAAAACTACTTACCGCTACAAAAATATTTTTAGTCTGTAAGTCCGATACACTAGAATTTTCTTTGTAGATATTAGATGAAACATTGGGAACTAGGCCATTAGCGTAATTACGTAACTTGATAAAACACTGCTATGACTATTACGTTTGTAAATTATTATTTTTATTTTTTGTATCAATTTGTAATCGGAATAGAAATTATTTCCAAAAAAAATTTGATTTTTAAATTGATTAAAATCGCCATCCAAGGAATTGGTTCGCAAAAAATAAATGTTCAAAAGACCGATTATTCAAACATCTATCTACGATTTTCAAATTTTGCATAAGAAAAATAAAAGCCAGATGACTCGAAGAAGCGCTAAATCTAGCTCCGAAAACGCTAGGATGACAGCATTGTTTGTTATAGTTATTGAGTATCTACAACGGGAGGCAACATACGCGTTATTTTCACTGACTAAGGAAACTAGAGGACATGGCATGTTGATCTATAGCAACATTTAATTATATATATTCTAACGCATAACATCCAAACGTAGCGTTGTTTCTTTTTGAATTACGGCTTCTTGTGTGTGTAAGAGAAAACAACAATACTTTTCTCAAAGAGTAATTTTTTTATGTGACATCATTGTAATGTCAAAACGTGCCGGTCCGTCCGATTCTTTGCGACACGCGGGCAAGTAGACGCAGTGTCAAAACATCAATGAATTTCATATTTTTTATTGATTCTGTGATTTTGTGCTGGATATTGGAAATGTATTGTTAAAGAAGAAGCTAACATAATGCCATAATAATTTCTAAGTGTAGTGTGTTAGGATGTGGCTCGAGGAAAAGCAATGAACGAAATCTGTCATTGCACTGGTACGTAACAGAAATTCATTAATTTAGTCTGATGTCGTATATATTTCCATCGTAATTAGTGTGTTTTTTAGTTTACTGTATTATAGTCATGTATATTTTTAGTTATTAGCAGTTTTTATTCAAATAATACAGTAAATTACTTCATATCAATTTTCGATCTTATTGCAGTTAAGGCTGTCCATATACTTACATTAAAAAATATCGATAAATACAGGTTTCATGTTTATATGTCGTAATTATCTCGTTTCAGATTACCATCATATATTATTAGAGGAAAAGAGTGGCTTGATATAATCGAAAAAAAAAATTGGGGTAAGCTTTAGAAAAAGTCCGTAAAATACACTATTATTTTAAAAACAGTAATATTAACAAACAGTGCTATTTTTCAAACCCAGTGAAAATATGTTACTATAGGCACATTAGATATGACTAGTCTGACATTGGTCACTCTTGTAGTGCCTCGCAATTTCTATCTTAACTTTTAAAAGATTAAAGAAAGAGAAGGCCGGTCTGTTGTGGATTTTCACCGCTAGATAATATTATAAACTGTATAATATTACTTATTTCTTCATAATGTAAAGAAATGGAATTTGTTTGTTTGTATGTATGGGGTAACCTCTGGAAGTACTTAAAAAAATTCTCGCTTTTTCAGAAGATATGCAAAATGATTTTTATTTCAATACACTTTTCAATGCTGATGCTGAAACAAAACTTCTTTCAATAACTGACTTAACGACATCTACATAGTAGATATTTGAGACATCTCTAATCGGTAGCCATTATTTGCGACAGTCGAAGTTTAGGCGGCACGTTTATTTTGTACTTGTTTCATGTCCTTTGCTTTCCTTAGTCATTGGTTATTTCTCATGAAAAACTTTCTGTCATTTTTTGCGGGAGAAAAGATATTACCACAAAGAACTGGGAACACTCAAATGCAATGTTGAATTGTGTATTTACGCTTTCGCACACAATAAATTCAATAACATAACAAATACGGAGAAACAACTTGATTGAAATTTTATTCGTGATCTTTTAAGGTTCGAAATTGAATGCTTCCACGACATAGTCTCATGGGGAGTGCGTAGTTTTTTCTTTCTTTTGCGATTTCATTGTAATTTTGTTTGTAACGCGTCTATAATTAAATGTTAGTTAAAAATATAATCTCGCTAGGGAGTGCGTTTACCTCACAATTTGTATGATTCGGCAATTAAAAAGTGTAAGGTACGAATTTAAGCCAATTCAAGGTTCATTATTGTATGAATAATATGACTGTCTAGAACGATGAGTCGGAATACTTCATGATGAGTTCGGTAAATCCATTTAGTGATACGACTCTGTTAAATTATATTTACTTTTTTTTTGTTAATATTAATGGTTAGTTTTGTTAATCTAAAACAAACAGACGACACAACATTGGACATAAAATTCTACTAACGACAAAAAACAAGACACTGATATTTACATATCTACACAAAGACGGGATGTTAATGTACACATTACTTAATATTAATACTAGAAATATGGAGAATGTTAGGAGAAAATTAAAATTTGTGGGGAGAGGGATAAAAGGGGGAAGTACGTTGTACAGAGAATAATTTAACTTCAGACAACTGAAAAAAATATGATCAACTGTACCTTCCTCTAGTCCACATTCGCACAGGGAGTGATTCCGAACCCGAATTTTGGCCAAAAAAACTGGTGAGCAGATATGGCCAAGCCGCAATCGAATAATAGTAGAAGTAATGACCTTACTAGCAGAGCGAAATTTAAAGAACCATGGTCTAACTGGTATGTCAGGTTGAATATCTCCATACAGTTTCCCTTTATTATACCTTAAGGAATCCCAAAGTTCCTTCCAACTCTTACGTTTCTAAGATCCCGAGGAAAAGAATCCAGATATGTTGAGCAACCTGTCCGAGTTGCCTCTTTAGCACTAGCATCTGCCACTTCGTTTCCTCTGATACCTGTGTGACCGGGTAGCTAGGCTAAAACAATTTCAATACCTTGGTTGGAGCATCTGCACAAACTTTCTCTAGTTTTTAAGGTAATGTTATCTTTAGCATGAAATGGTACTTTGTTTATATCCTGAAGGGCACTATATGAATCCGAAAAAATAATTGTTTTATTTAGTTTATGGGCTTCTGCATACAATACCGCCCCATAAATGGCGATAGCTTCCCCTGAAAATACAGATGTAGAGGAGGACATCGATAACTTAAAATAACACTATATTTCGGAAGCCAAACAGCAGTACCAACACAACTATTATCAGTGAGCTTGGAGGCATCAGTGAACACAGTACACCACCCATTCTAACTTTTGTCCAAAATGAAATTAAACACTTTATTTGCAGCTACAGAGTCTTTATCTTTACCAAAGTTTAGAATTATCTTTGGCTGAAAGATAAGAGCATGATAGTTAATAAAAACAATGGGTGTTTCGTTAATTGAGACACTGGAGAGTTATCTATGAACTTTTTATAACTTTTAATAAGGTAAGGAGGTTCCTTATGAGACGAATATCTGGAAGTGGAAACTAAATGGGAGAGATAGAACAATCTAGACAGCAATGGATGATCAGAGAACTTAGAAATGTTGAAGAGGAATCGGTCTGTAAATACTGTCTACGAAGGTAAAGAGGGGGATCAACGCATTCTACTTGTAAGGCTTTAACTGGGGAAGACTTTATGGCACTTGTGACAATAAGCAGGCTTTTTGCTTGTATTCTATCTAATTTAGCTAAAGCCATTTTACTACACGGTTCCAAAAGAAATGTACCATAGTCAAGATCGTTTCGTATGATAGAATTATATAGGAGTTTTTGAGTAAATGGGTGGGAACCCCACCAAACTCTTGATAGAGATCTCAAGACATCAGTGTTACGCTCGCATTTATCACTAATATAATTTAAGTGATGAATGCCAGATAGTTTGATGTCAAGGTATACTCCCATGAATTTAATTTTTTCTTGAACTGTGATAATTTCCTCACCAATAGCAACCTCAATATCAGGAGTGCGCCTCTTTCTAGAAAAGACAACCACATTGCTTTTAGAGGGAGAAAGTGATAGACTGTGATCAGAGAGTCATATGTTCAGATAGTGAAGAGCTGAATTTAAGCGGTATGAGGCATCCGAAAACGAAGGAGATGAAATATAAAGGGCTATATCGTCTGCATATTGAAGGACCTCACAGAAACTATCAACAGATTTGTAGAAATCTTGAGTATATAAGCTGTACAAGAGAGGACTCAAGACGGAGCCTTGTGGTAATCCCTTCCAGGTAGTTTTAGGGGGGATAATGGCGTTCTGAGTACGGACAGTGATAGTACGACACATGAGAATACTGCAAATGACGTTTACCAACCTCACAGGAATACTCAGCTGAAGCATTTTCTGCCTGAGTAATGGAAGATGGACGTTGCGTAAGTAGAAGTGACATCCAGAAAAGCACCAATAACATGTTCCTCGCGGGAAAACGCGAGTCGGATGTCAGACGTTAAAATGCTTAAACTGTCCATAGTACCCTTTCCATGTAAGACGCGAAGCTAAATAAGAGGATGAAAATATTAGATCTAAAACACGCGGATGTTGAGTTGGAGAAACTTTACGGGTAGGTGAACCGTCGTTTAACAGACATAGGTCAAATTTATCGACAACTTCAACTAAATGATAGGATAGGGAGTCAGTGTTATGGGAACCCCAAAGAGTGTGTCGACAATAAAATCACCCAAGATTATGAGCATCCCTTGTAGGGCGGAGAGAATAGAATCAAGTTCTGAAAGAATGCCGATATCGGGATGAGGAATATAGACAGAAAAAAACGTGATGTTTAATGACTTAACAGCCACAGCCTGAATACCGGGAGAATGTGATGGTAGTGAAATTTGAGAATAAGTAAAAGATCTTTCGATAAAAAGGGCACATCCCGCCCTCCCATCTTCTCTATCATCGCGGAGACATGAATATCCGGACACTCTAAAATGAGAGCCCGGTTTAAACCACGTCTCCGCGATGGCAAAGACAGCAGGTTTATAATTATTAATAAGAGGAATTTTTATTTCGAATGCTTCTAGCATTCCATTGAAGAATATGGAAAACTCGATCCATTATTATTGATGATAGAAAAGAGTGGGCGCAGTAGCTCTGTGACATTGTTCGGTAAGACATCGTTAAATTTAGATATAATGTTCACTAATGTAGAAACAAGAAGTTCAATCAAATTATCATTAGGGGACGAATTAACGGAGTGTGACATTGCGCAGCCATTTGGCAAAACTGAAGGTGGTGAAGAGACAATAGAGCTATGAGCTTGTACATCATAGGACTTGTGATGTTCGACAAAAACAGTTTTCCTAGTGGATCTGCGGAGTGGCAGGGAATTATTAGATTGGGATTTATGATGGCTAGCTAATGGGAGAAGGGGATTTGTGTCAGATTGGGTGCCCACAACAGTATCTACGTAAGTCATACGTCTTACCGGGGGGTACCTTACTGCTGCTTCAGTGTATGAAATATTGTCTTCGGCCATTAAAATTTTAATTGATTTCTGTTTTGAATATTCGAAACATCTTTTATTTGTGGCGAAATGGGTTGCATTGCAAAACAAACAAGACGATTCAGTTTCAGCAATAGGGCAACTATCTCCTGTGTGAGGTTGAGCACATTTATAGCAACGGTGCTTGGAACAGCACTGAGCTTTGACATGACCATAGAGGCAACAATCGTAGCACTGAATGATCGGCAATTGATAAACTTCAACATTGATTGCTGTGTTGTAGCAATATATTTTATTGGTAAGAAACTGACCTTTAAATGTAATAACTACGGTCTGGGTTGGGACCAATTCTGCAACGCTATCTTTGATTGTCTTTCGATTGAGTCTACGTGCTTTAACTATTGGGCCGCAGCCATTAGGACACTCTAAACCAGATACCAACTCTTCCATTGACCAGTCTAAAGGGATATATTTAACAATTCCCATACGCAAGATTTGGAACCGGGGTATTTTAACAGAATATTTATTATCTGCTAACAGAGGATTTAAAAAAACATCATTTGCTTGGTCAGCTGTTTTAAATTGCACTGTCGCTCTATTGCGGCCTGCTTTGTGTAGAAATAGACTTTGTGTAGAAATTGGGCAAACTTATGTATACGGATAGTTGAGCCAGCGGACTGATCGGGTTCTGATCTTGTAATGTGAACTATAAAAGGCCCCGTGTCTAATGAACTGTAGTTGAAACCATTCTCTGTGTCAAAACATGGACTCACATAAACATGCTGAACTGACGCGGACGGTGGTATCTTTTTTTTGATAAATCCTCGGATGGATCCAGTGGACAGTTACTTCGGCGCTTTTTTAATCTATTCTCAGCCATTTCCACGTCCACAGGAACGTTATTGCAATTTAATGAGTCCAACCTTTGAGGAGGAGGCCCTCCACCCCAATCAGGCGGATCGTTATCTGAACTCAATATTTAAACACGGAAAAGGAAAACTTACTCAATAAACATAGACACCTTCCACCAAACCACACAACACAGTTATACGAGCTCAAAAGAAATATTAACAACAAATAAGTTAATAATGCCAAATTGCACGTGGGTGTCAACCAAGACAAACCAAAGCAAAAAAAAACTTATATTTACTTGTGTAATCGGTACAATTCCGTCCTTTGCTAGATTGAACGTAGCGGATTTTTCGTTGAATCCCCTGCCGGTATAAGACAACGTATATTGCGGAGCGTTTCTCGGAGTGAATTCAATTATGGAAACGGTAAGAAATACATTCAAAACTAGTTTTTATTGAGCGGTAGCAATTTTTTTATTTATACCAAATGCCAATTACAAAAGAATGTGTACCAAGCGTTCGTACGCAGTGTATTAGAATATGTTTCTTGTGTCTGGTCTCCGTGTTATGGCAGTCAAATTCAGCGCATTGAACAAATTCAGTGACAATTTGTTAGCTACATAATCCATCGCTCATCGCATTGCAACTTGTCATTTTGTAAACAAGTTATCGTAATTAAAATTCTTACAATATTCTATATAGGTAGTGTGTTTTAATCAAGGAACTTCTAGTGAGTGTTTGTTTACGCGTGAAACTTTTACATATAAATAGATGTCGGATAAGTGTTTCTTTTGTAGTTGCAGGTACGAGTTCCAAACCTGAAATTCAACTTCATGCCTTTTGAAGAAATGAAAAACGATTCCAAAAGTGCTTAAAGTGTATAAAAATGACCTAGCCCTAGATAAATTAAAAATTTCAAATTTCATCTAATCCCACCTAAATGATTAAGCTATGAATAAATCAATAAATTATCTCTTATTGACGCCCGAATAATTTTATAAATAAAACTATTAATTATAATTGTACAGTTTATATTAAAATTATATATTACTAGCTGTACCCACTACTCCATCTCAAATTTTTTCGCATGTGAAATTTTTCCGTGACTTCTCCGGGTTACCGAGATTACTCGAATTACCTATATTGTTAGAGGTCTTGAAAAAATTTCTTTCTATTGCGGAGCATCCGCATACTAAATTTAAGATGATGTCAAATGTACAGAAACCTCTCGTGTATTCCATGTCATTTTATACCTATATTGTCGAAAGTTTTGAAAAAGTTATTTCCTTTCACGAAGCATCCGCCATATTGGCTTTATGATAACGTCCCACATACAGAAACTTTCCCCTGCGTATTTCATTTCATTTAATACCAATATTGTTGGTGTTGAACAAAAAAGTTATTTTCTCTAATAAACCTTTCGTCATATTTGATTTCTGATGACATCACATACACAGACATCTTCCCCTGCGTATATTCAATTTCATTTGATAACCCATATTTTTGGTCTTCAACAAAAAAGTTCATTTCTGTTATAAAACATCCGCCATATCGGCTTTATAGTGATGTGAAGTATACAGAAACCTTCCCCTGTGTATTCCATTTAATTTGATACCTATATTGATGGTATCGAAGAAAAAGATTTTTCTTATTATGGAACAAGACGTCTCATATACAAACACCTTCTCCTGCGTATTGCATTTTATTTCATACCCATATTGTTGACGTTGAACAAAAAAGTTATTTTCTGTATTGGACCTTCCGCCACATTCGATTTATGATAACGTCACATATACAGAAACCTTCACCTGTGCATTCCATTTCATTTGATACCCATATTGTTGGTGATGAACAAAAAAGTTATTTCCCATAATGGACCTTTCGCGGTATTGGATTTATGATGACGTCAAATGTACAGAAACCTTCCCCTGCGTATTCCCTTTCATTTCATTTGATTTTCCTGTTATGGAACATCCGTTATATTGGATTTATGATGACGTCCACTATTCAGAAACCTTCCCCTGCGTATTCTATTTCATTTAATACCCATATTGTTGGTGTGGAACAAAAAAGATAGTTCCTTTTATGGATCATCCGCCATGTTGGATTTATGATGACGTCACATTAATATACAGAAACCTTCCTCTGCGTATTACATTTCATTTAATACTCATGTTGTTGGTGTAGAAATCCGCCACATTGGATTTATGATAACGCCACATATACAGAAATCTTTCCCTGCGTATTCCATTTTATTTGATACCCATGTTGTGTGTGTTGAAAAAAAAAATTATTTCCGAAAGGAACATCCACCGCATTGGATTTATGATGAGGTCACATATATAAAAACCACGTGTCATTATTTTTAAAACTAAGTACCTACATTTGTTTTCGGGCACATACCTGCTCTGTACCAAATTTCATTATAATTAGTTCAGCGGTTTAGCATTTTTTCTATAAAGTTTCATCCCTCTTTTCACCCCTTTAGGAGTAAGTTTTTAATAAAAAAAGATCTCTTAGTTTTATTAATAAAAAAGGTTTATCTCTGTACTAAATTTCATCTTAATCGGTTCAGCGGTTTGGCATTTCCCATACTAAGCTCATCCCTTTTTTCATCCTATTAGGGAAAGATTTTTTAAAAAAAAATGTGGAGCAACCAAGTCGAGATTTAAACTCACAGCATAATGATTCTCGAAAATAAGAGTGAGTATTTATCAATTGAGCCAAATACACGTTGAAGTAACATTCCAAAATTTTGTATTTAAAGTGCTATGAGCAACAATACACGACGTCTACATAACATTACATAATTCGATTGCGTTTTAATTTTGTGTGTAAGATTTCATCCCAAAGGTGTATGAAAGACCTTAGCTTCAATACAAGAGACAATTATAATTTCAAAATTCAAGAGGAATAAGTGACACACGTCTGTTTAGCAACACGCCTCATCGATCACCTCCTTAGAGTATATGTGTTCTGTGGCGATCACTGTCGAGCCGAATAGGAGTGAAAGAGTAGGAAAAAATGAAAGGTGCGCAAGGTATGTTGCGCAGAAAACGTAACGCTTTTATTTAACGCTTGTATAAATTTTACTCCTCATAAAATTTCCATACCGGGGGCTTTATATGAAAATCGATTCATACGGAGTAAACTCCAAAATGTAGCCTGTGTCCGTCTTTTTGTGTCAAACTATCTCCATGTCAAATTTCATTAAAATTGGTTTCGTGGTTTAGCTGTGAAAACGTACCAGACAGACAGACAGACAGACAGACTTGCATTTATATTATTGTAGTATGGTTTCAAGCAGACAATTGATTCGATTGTTAACATTTGTTTCATGGAACATGACAGAATAAAATAGTATAATTTTTTTTATATAGTGCCATGTTCCATGAAACGATTTGAAAATCATTGAAATTATCCTTCTCTTTGAGCGAGCGCATGTTATGATGAGTTAATATTGCCATAGCATGCCTGAACAAGTTTTTTTATGTATGCCAAACTAGAAAATGGCCGCTTCTAGTGTATCGCACCCAAAGAACATAATCGCACCTCTCCCTCCGTTACCCTGTCGTAACCTCGTAACCACAGACTTGTTATTCCCCTCGCCTGCAAGGTTCCGCTTTGTACTTTAGTACCTAATTGATTTATAGATCAAAACTTAAAAATCATGTGTACAGTCTATAAAGTAAATGTTTAATAAAATTAATTATCGATTACGTGGAATGCGTGGAATGTCAGCATGTCATGCTTACATTTTGTCATGTTAACGTGTACATACATAACCTGTGTTAGTAAATAGTTCAAGTAATAACAGAAAACCTGCTACTTTCTGATTTCTCAGTAACTGAAAGAAAAAAATTGCATCTACTTCCAAAATCATGGCCACAAGGAAGCGAAGTGGCTCCGGCTCTAAAAGACATCTAAAGGAGAAGGTAGTCCAAATTTACGAATCATTCTTTAAAGGTGAAGACCTCACTGTCGATAACCCCACATTTTGGGACGAATTCTTTCTACTTAAGCCAAAGATACTTCAACTAGAAGCTGAGATACAAAAGCTCTCTGTCGAACAACTTATGAATATGAAAGAAAATATCAATATACTAGCGACACAATGCATTGAAATGTTGGGCCAAGAACACCACATAAGGTTTATAACTTATTTATTTCCTTGATAAATATTATTAAATGTTATGAATTGTTGTAATGAACTTGTGAAATTATTAGGAACATTTATTTTAGATTGGTATATGCCCTTCAAACCCTGAGTGCACTTTTGATCACAATGTATCAAAGAACTGCACAAGATAGTAACGTAAACATTAAAACCATCCTAATAGGATCAGAAAATGCTGATTCTAAAATGCAAAAATTATTAGAATGCTGTAGTACTATACTTTTAGGTAAGAGAATTCAACTTTGATCAAATTATGCATTTGTATACTTGAAAGAGACTTAATAACTTCTCCATATAGCTGATGTTTCAGACAGTTTGAAGGCGATGGTTCTTAAGTTACTACAAGTAATAGTAACAGGAATGAACAATATTGATGAGAATCCCTTAGTTGAATATTTGATGTTACATTCATTATTTGAACCGTTGATTCAGTTACTTTGCACATCTACAGAAAGACAACAGCATGGTATGTCTGTTTATATATTATCAGTAAAATTGAATTCAGAATATATCATAATTACTATAATAACTTTGCAGGTTATGATGTGGTGATGTTATTAATGTTCTTAGTTAATTATAAGAAACAAGAATCAGCAAACCCATATGTAGTTAAACTCTCTATCCTGGATGATGAATTGGCTTTAAATGGGTAAGATGATGCAAAACTGATGTTCTGGTTTATACAGGTGTTCCATTTTAAGCGATCCATTGAAAATGTTTGGAAAACGGACATATTTAGCTATCAGTTTGCATTTCTGTAATCATAACATGTTTCATATTTACGAAGTGAATATTCTGCAAAACAGTCGTCTCTTTATTCATTTGCACCATAATCTCATAAATGTGATTAAGTGTAATTACAAGAAAAGAAAACTTTGTTACTATAGTTAACTTATAAGAACTAAGAATCTATATAATAAAACTATTTAATTACATTTTGTAAAAACCCGATACTTTATTTAAATTATCAATTTTTATTTGTTTTGTTTTAATTAATCTGTTACCAAATACTTTTGAAACTTTTACACAATTTTCCAAGTTATCTAAAAGAGCTTAAAATTTTCAAAGTACCCATTGAAATAAACATTTTTACACAATATTAATTCATATAATTAACATACATTAAGGGAGTTTTTTTTTACAGTAAACCTTGGAAAGTAGCATTAATAAATTTTAATATTCATGAAACTAATAATCTGTAAAATTTGTCTAATATTTTGAAATAAATTGTTGTTATTGTAAATCTCTCTGCCAAATAGTACAATCCATTCAATACTTTATTGAAGCAAAAATATTGAGCAAAAATGCTAGTGAGCAGTTTTACAATGTTCTTGCTTCTAACAATGGTGTCATATGTAATCTTTTTGAAATCAGTAATTTCAAATCAAACTGACCTAGTTAGTAAGTATATCCCTTACTATGTGTGTCTCATATATGGGTGTTTCTCTGCTATTTGGAAATTCGTCCATACAAGACTGTCCTTAGTAAATTTGATTAAATGTTGAGAATGTTTGTTAATAAAACGAAGGGCTATAATAAATTAAATATATATCTTAAAAAAGCCAACACATTTTCCTCTTGGTTTTTGAGTTATGGACGATTTTATGCAAACCCGTGACAGGGGACTGTTGTAACCATCCAGGGGAATGTTTTTATGGACAAAAACAAGTATTTTTGTTTATTAAAGTAATCAGTCTTTATTTTTCTTTGTCGTTCTTCAAATATGTAATTTTTTGGAATAAATCAACAGTATTAAAACAAATTTTACTTATTATAGTGATTTTTCTTAAGCCTAATAACATTTGTGTTAAACTTAACAAAATCAACTTCTTAGTTTAACAGTATTTTAAGACTGATTGTATGACACTAAAATCAGTCTTTATACATACATACATATCCTCACGCTGTATACCTAACGGGGTAAACTGTCAGTCTTTATAATAATAATAAATAAAAATATAAGCAAAGAAACATTACTACTGCTAATTAATTATAACAACCGATATTTTAGGTTGACATAATACTTTGAAACATTTTTACTTTAAAAGTAACTAAAGTAATTAACATTAATTGTACAATGCCTTACAAAAAAATCAGTCTTAACATTGTACTTCAGGAAAAAATCTTTAAATTACTTTATTTACTTTCCCGAAAAGTGCCCTTTTAACAACATCTTTGCGAGTTGCTGGACTATCACACACTCTTGTCAGTTTCGTGTTAGGTGTCTCATCATATTTACTCTTATTATTAGGTTTTTTTCCAACCACTGTAACCTCTTTTTATACTATTCCTTTTTCTGTTTGTATTTCTGAATTTTAAGATCTTTTTCTTTCAGTATCTTTTCGCGTTTCTTTTTAGCCTTTTTCTTTCTTGCTGTAACTAATGCACTTTCTGATGATCTTAAAGGTGCTGGACGTTCTTCCGCGGGATCCTCTGAACCAAGTGTATTTTCCCTTGCAAAAGTATTTGTTATGTCTTTCATGACTTTTTTATTTGCACTATACTTAGAATTATGCTCTTTCCAAGCCTTTTTTTACAGCCTTATGCTTACGAAGACTCATATCCTTAACTAATTTTCCTGTGCTTTTTTCTTTCATTTCTTCTTTTTGTTGAGGGTCATTTTTAAGTCGTTGATATCTCAAACATTCAGCTAAACGTTTTTCTTCTGGTATTTCTTCTCTTGTTTTGGGTGGCTTCTTTTTCGGTGGCATTTGGAGATAATACCTATGAGAGACGATACTGTTAATGGTCATAGATGCGCAGTTTGGCATGTCAGACTTGACAAAACCTACGCAAACAGTCCCCCCCTGTGGTATAAACAGTCCCCTGTGCTGTGAAATGACAGGGTACTGTTCGTCAGGGGACTGTCATTTTTACATAAATACTTAATAAAACAAAATCGTTTAAACATATCAGATTAACGAAACAGATGTGGCTACATGCTAGATAATCAATTATTTTAAACAAATTGTCGTTTTTAAAATTCTTAAAATAGTTAAAAAAAGGCTTACCAGTGGACTGTTTCCACTAACGGCCGAGAGGCGTGGTTCACCAGCAGACGCAGTTGTAGCACTAAAAAAAATGACGGCTGCCCGCTTAGCTCCACAACCGAACAAACTTCACACCGATTGTGTTCCGTTTCACACTATAAATGTTTAGCGCCAAAACAAAATTTGACTTCAGCGCGGTTTCCAAATTTTAACAGGGGACTGTTTTAATAATTTGAGGACAGCATTCGCACATAGATATTTCGATTAAATTTCTATTGTAAAAATATGATTGTGATGTATAAAGATGCTTACTGTTTTTTTTATGTATTTGGATATTTTTTATTCAGTTATCAAAGGCAAAAAAATAAATATTGGTAACAAGATTTGTAATTCTGGAAAAGGGACGTACCAGGGGACTGTGTTTTGAGGTGTTTGAGGTACATTTATTCAAATATTACATTATTGAATTACTAAATAAACTGTGGCGTGCCAAGAATTCCTAATACTATGTTGTTATTGATACTAAAAATTGAGAAATATCAAGATTTATTACATAAAATTAGCTTGGGACAGCGATTTTCCATTTAGTGGAGAAATACCCATATCTTATGTCAATGTTTCACACTGATAGCTTAACACATCCTTTTTCTGAGATTCTTCTATGGACCACACAAAACGGGACACACTGTATGTACTACATAATATATTAATTTTGTCTGCAACTTCATCTACATTAATTATAGAAAAATTATCATCAATATATGTATTACAATATTAATATACTGACTTACTCTATGGCTCTGTTTCCTCTTATAATAGAGTTAATTTGATAATACATAAATTAACATGTATCTAATTAAATAACTATTGCTTTAATTTTTTAAACATCACAGTCTACTTTAAAATCTATTGGTCGTTTTTAAATCAACTTCAAACAAACACAGAAATTCTAAGTGTTTCTTTATATTCGGAGAAGCCTAAATAGGCTATTTGATGTTTCGCCAAACCCAATATTTTTTAAAAATTATTTACACTGTTACTGCATTATCTGAAAAAGAATAATAATATAATATACTCAGACATTTCACACAGCGCCATCTAGTCCCAAAGTAAGCTGCATAGCGCTTGTGTTATGGGTACTAGACAACTGATATACTACTTAAATACTTTTCTTTTGTAAATATATACATATTATACATTACACATAAGTATAGATATTTAAACATTAAAAGATTAAATAGAATTTTCTCTATCATAATTGTGCATACATATGACAATATTATGTTTGTGTTTATTTATTATGATACATTCTTTCAGTTATGGCCAAGTAATAACGGGCACATTGAATGACTATGTAATGTCAACATTTGGAGGCATGCAAAACAGTAGCAGTAGTGGCTGGCTATCATCTCTCACAAGCATGGTGGGAGGAATATTCCTCACAAGTGATGAAACTCAGCCAGTTGTTAGAGGACAAAGAAACAGGTATTATTCACCCAGTTTTGAGTTCATATTTAATACATGTCAACAACATAGGCCAAAGATTCATTTAAAATTAATAATTCAATATAGTCATTTCAGAGCTCCAACCAGAATACATACATACAGACATATCTTCACACTGTATCCCTAACAAGGTAGTCAGAGAGGACAGAGCGCCAAGCGTCGCGGTCCTTACATACTTCTTTCGCTTCCTCAAATCCCATCATTCTCCTAACACATTTTTGCCTAGGTATGCGAGTGCTTTTGACATTTCCGTCGGCTAACACTCTGGCTATTAGATCTCCATAAGTCAGCCTTGGTCTTTCTTGGCTTTTTTACCACTTAATTTCGCTCTGTATATTTTCTTCGTAAGTCTCATCACTCATTCTTTCCATGTGCCCGAACCTTCTAAGCATTCCTTTCTCCATTTTTAAATTGGGAGTGAATTCAGAAAGCGTGCTCGTCGCGACCCCTGCCAGCCCTTTTCAGCGCTGCAATTCCTCTCCTGTCCACACCATGCGGGACAACGTAAATATGAAAGTTAGGACGTCCCCTGAAAGCGACGTACACCGGTTTGTCCTCGTTGGTGTGAGCATACTGCAGTTCGGCGTTGGAGACCGCCATCCAACACGCTATGCACCACGCGGTGGGAAGTGTAGGGAGGAGTGCAGAATAGTTGCGTGGAATGTAAGAGGCGGGATTGAAGAGAAGATGAATGAAGTGATTGATATTATGTAAGACAGAATTTTGGATGTGTTATGTATTATGTTTAAGTGAAAACAAACGAAAGGCCAGTGAACTTGCCGACTTGCCTGGAGGGGGCATCGCTTTATGGTCAGGTGTACCACAAGAAGAAAGGGGATGCTAAGGGGTAGGCGTCTTACTGTCCTCTTGTTTGGTTAATTGTGTAACTGAGTATAAGTGTGTAAACCCGAGACTGCTCTGAGTGCATCTCAAGACAGGGTTGATGAGAATATTTGTTTTAGTGGTGTATGCCCCATGTCCTCCGTCCGCTTGGGCGAGCTAGAGCAGTTTTGGGAAAATGTTAAAGAAGTTCTAGCGACGGTTGAAGAGAATGAGAGAATTATAGTGTGTGGAGGGAGACATAAATGGATGGGTCGGGACAGCTCGAACAGGATTTGAGTCTGTCCTAGGCAAGTATGGAGATAAGAGAGTGAATGATGATGGTAGGATTGTATTAGGACTGTGTATGGAAAAGGATCTTTTTGATGCTAAAACCTTATTGAAGCACAAAAGGATTCATCAATACACATGGGAAAGGAAGGATGAAAGAAGTATGATTGATTTGTTCCTGGTGGGCAGCCGGCTCTAAAAGCAGGTTATGGACACACACACAGAGCACACAGAGGAGCCGACCTAGGAACAGACCTCTTTCTAGTGATAACTAGAATAAGAGGTCTGTTTGCAGCGTGGCGATGTCGCGTAGCGTCCAAACCTGCAGCGGTCTGTCGCATCAAGAGCTGGAAACTGCAAGACACAACCTCTAGGAATTAATATGAAAAGATAGTATCCGGCAAGCTTGATGATAGATTAAAAGTGATTAGCGAGGATGTTGAAGAATGTTGGCAGAACCTTAAGGATAGCATGATCGAGGCTGCGAAAGAAGTGTTTGGAACAAATAAGATTGGGAATGGTAAAAAGCGTGATGTGTGGTGGGATGATGAGGTGAAAGTGTCTGTGTATTAGAAGAAGAAAGCATGGCGAGACTATCTTTCTACTAAAAACGACTGTGGTATGAAGAATTTGATGAAAGACAGATATAAGCTACAGAAAGCAGAAACGAAGGCACTAGTGAAAGAGATGCGTGAAAGGTGTAGGGTGATAGACGAAAACAAAATAAGCAACTTTATTGCTTATTTTGTCCCCAAGGGTACATATTTCTAAGAGATTTTTCATTTACTCATATATCACACTTTGTTTGTACATCTTTCTTTCAAACATCAGAACCTTAGTTTTATTCAAATTCATATTTGATCCTTTCACTTCAGTCTTTTTTCATGCACGTAACTAGTGTTTGCAACTCCGCTTCTGATGGTACTATAAGCACAGCATTATCAGCATTCGATAGGCAGTTTACCACTGCACCATCTCATATCATACCACTCATACTACCTTTTAATGTCTGGAGGCAACTGTCCAAATAAAGCACGAATAGCCAGGCAGTCATCACGCAGCCCTGTCTGACGCCTCAGACAGGGCTGTCTCTGAACAGACTTCGAACTAGAGCGACATGTCACCATCTATCCTTACACAGGCTCTATGGCCTGGATATAATGACCTCATACCCTGCAGTAAGGGGCCCTCCACAGCATATTCAGGCAGAAGACTCCAAAGTTTCTTTCGCAGTACTCTATCAAATACTTTTTCAAGATCTACGAAAGCGCAGAAAACTTTCCATAGGCAGAAACTTCGCCACGATACCGCCGAGCGAGAAAATCTGATCCATACAACCCCTACCATTCCTAGAACCGCCTTGTGCTTCCCATAAATAACTTTCAGAAATGCCTTTCATACGTTTAATCATTACCTTGGGATAGACTTTACTTGCTAAGCTGACCAAGCTGATGGGCCTATACCACACGCAGTCTAAATTTATAAAGAGGCACTATGTCTGCGGTGCACCAGTCAGTCCAACCAGAATAATTATAATAAATAATTATTTATTACTTTAGTAATGATGAATTACTAAATTTAACAGATTAATCACAGCATAAACATACCACACAACATAAACTCACAGCAGAAACTTAGGATGAAGCACTTATTACTTAAGTCACTTATATTTCCAATGTCATATAATCAGCGAATTCTGCAGCGATGGAGTGAATACTATGGAGAACTGTATGAGAGTGGCGACTCCGTCTCTGATACTGAGAGCGATTCTAATGAATTGCCACACTCAGGCCAGGGACTGGAGGATGCCATTAGTATGAAAGAGATTGAGAAAGTGATAAGAAGTTTGAAATGTGGAAAGGCTGCGGGAATTGATGAGGTGACTGCTGAGATGATCAAGTATGGTGGTCCTAGGGTCTGGGATGCCTTCTGTGCACTCTGCAACCTTTGTTGGCAGAAGGGCGAGGTTCCAGAGGACTGGCGCACGGCAGTCATAGTACCTCTATATAAAGGGAAAGGTTCCTACCTAGACTGTGCGTGCTATAGGGCCATCAGCTTGGTCAGCTTAGCGAGTAAAGTCTATACTAAAGTATTGACTGAACGTATGAAAGGCGTTTCAGAAAGATATTTGTGGGAGGCGCAAGGTGGATTCAGGAACGGTAGGGGTTGTATGGATCAGATTTTCTCGCTTCGCGTTATCGTGGGAAGGTTTCTGGCTTTAGGTCAGAAAGTTTTCTGCGCTTTCGTGGATCTAGAGAAAGCATTCGATAGAGTAGTGCGGAAGAAATTGTGGAGTCTTCTGCCTGAATATGGCGTGGAGGGCTCCTTACTGCAGGCTGTGAGGTCATTATATCGAGACCACAGAGCCTGTGTAAGGATAGACGGTGACATGTCGCCCTGGTTTGAAGTCTGTTCTGGTGTCAGACAGGGCTGCGTGATGTCTGCCTGGCTATTCGTGCTGTATTTGGACAGTTGCCTCCAGAGATTGAAAGGTAATATGAGTGGTATGGGATGTGGTGACACAATGGTAAACTGCCTATTGTACGCTGACGATGCTGTGCTAATAGCACCATCAGAAGCAAAGTTGCAGACACTAGTCACGTGTATGAAAGAAGATTGTGAAGTAAAAGGATTGAAAATGAATGTGAACAAAACTAAGGTTCTGGTGTTTGAAAGAGAAGCGGTACAAACGAAATGTGTGATTAGTGTAAATGGAAAATGTCTAGAACAGGTGAATGAAATTGTGTACCTGGGGAGTGCGTTTTCGAGGGATGGAAGATGTGAGTTGGATGTGGAGAGACGGGTAGCAGCTGGCAATAAAGTGAACGGTGCTCTGTCCGCATTAGTGGGTAGTGTGAATATATCTAACACTGCTAAAATGGCCATCCACAATGCGGTGTTGGTGCCAACTTTGTTGTACGGCAGTGAGGCCTGGATATGCCCGAAATCGAGTGAAAGTATGATAAATGCTGTGGAGATGCGGTCTCTCAGAAATATGTGCGGTGTCACGCTTGCGGACAGGATAAGCAATGACGAGATACGCAGTATGACAGGGTTGCACAACAGTGTTATTGTAAAAATGAAGAAAGGAATGCTTAGATGGTTCGGGCACATGGAAAGAATGAGTGATGAAAGACTGACGAAGAAAATATACAGAGCGAAAGTGAGTGGTAAAAGAAGCCAAGGAAGACCAAGGCTGACTTATGAAGATCAAATAGCCAGAGTGTTAGCAGACGGAAATGTCAAAAGCACTCGCATACCTAGGCGAAAATGTGTGAGGAGAATGATGAGATTTGAGGAAGCGAAAGAGGTGTGTAAGGACCGCGACTCCTGGCGCTCCGTCCTCTCTGGCTACCCCGTTGGGGATACAGCGTGAAGTTATGTTATGTTATGTAATCAATAATCTAAAAATAAATTAAAATAAAGCTTCTCTTTTATAGAGAAGAAAGTTAACAATATGATTTCGAAGGTTACATTTTGTTTATATAATTTAATTTATTTCCTTTTTTTTACTATCTCTGGTGTTCAAATCATGTAGATTTTTATTGTAAAGATTTTCATTATAGGGTGCTCAGGTTGTACAAATGTATACAAGACATTGTCTGCAGTAGTATAAAGTTCTCATAATGTACTAAGACACTAATATTAAGTTATTCTCTTCACAGTGGAGGTGAAGAAGGCATGTTACTTGCTCTTTATGAAGCAGCTCATTTGAATAGAAATTTTATGACAACATTGGCTCACTCATCGTCAGCTGCAGCCTCTTCTGCTCCGCCATCACCACCTGCTACATTACCCCCGCATCAAGTAAACATTAATTTAACCTTTAATTTAAATTTTTATTTCATTACTAGCTGTACCCGCGACCTCGTCCGCGTGGAAAAATGTTCCTTGACCTCTTTAGGTTACTGAGGTTAGCCGAGGTACTCATATTGTTGGTGTTAAAAAAAAGTTATTCTCTATAATGGAACATCTGCCATATTAGGTTTATGATGACGTCACTTATACAAAAACCTTCCCATGCACATTCCATTTCATTTGACATCTATATTGTTGGTGCTGAATAAAAAAAATATTTCCTATTATGAAACATTTGCCATATTGGTTTATAATGACCTCATATATACAGAAACCTTCCCCCGCGTATTCCATTTTATTTGATACCCATATTGATGATGTTGAACGAAAAAGTTATTTCCTGCTATGGAACATCCGCCATATTGGATTTATGATGACGTCACATATACAAAACCCTTCACCTGCATATTCCATTTCATTTGATACCCATATTGTTGGTAATGAACAAAAAAATTATTTCCTATTATGGAACATCCATTGAACCATATTGGATTTATGATGACGTCACATGTCCAGAAACGTTCCCCTGTGTATTTCATTTCATTTGATACCCATATTGTTTGTTGGTGTCGAACGAAAAAGTTATTTCCTGTTATGGAATATCCGCCATATTGGATTTAAGATGACGTCACATGTCTAGAAACCTTCCCCCGCGTATTCCATTTCATTTGATACCCATATTGTTGGTGTTGAACGAAAAAGTTATTTCCTATCATGGAACATCCGCCATATTGGATTTATGATAACGTCACATATACAAAAACCTTCCTCTGCGTATTCCATTTCATTTCATACCCATATTGTTTGGTATTGAACAATACCCCGAGAAACCTAGAACATGACACCCATGTAGATCTATCAAAAAAAATATTATTCGCCATCTTGGATTACAAAATGAACGTCATTTTCGTAATCAGCACCCCGAGGTACTTAGAATTTGACAGCCATATCGATTTATCTAAAAAAGTAATATTCGCCATCTTGGATTTGAAAATGAAAGTCATTTTCGTAATCAGCACCCTGAAAAACCTAGTATTTGATACCCATATCGATTTATCAAAAAAAAAGTAGTATTCGCCATCTTGGATTTGAAATGGAAGTCATTTTCGTAATCAGCACCCCGAGAAACCTAGAATTTGATACCCATATTGATTTGTCCAAAAAAAAGTAATATTCGCCATCTTGGATTTGAAAATGAACATCATTTTCGTAATTAGCATCCCGAGAAACTTTGAATATGATATCTATGTCTATTTATCCAAAAAAGTAATAATCGCCATCTTGGATTCGAAAATAAACATAATTTTCGTAATCAGCACCCCGAGAAACCTATAATGTGACACCCATATCGATTTATTCAAAAAAGTCACTTTCGCCATCTTGGATTTGAAAACGAACGTCATTTTCGTAATCAGCACCCCGAAAAACCTAGAATTTGACACCCATATCGATTTATCCAAAAAAAAGTAATATTCGCCATATTGGATTTGAAAATGAACATCATTTTCGTAATTAGCACCCCGAGAAACCTAGAATGTGATATCTATGTCGTGTTATCCAAAAACATAATAATCGCTATCTTGGATTCGAAAATAAACATAATTTTCGTAATCAGCACCCCGAGAAACCTAGAATTTGATACCCATATCGATTTATCCAAAAAAGTCACTTTCGCCATCTTGGATTTGAAAATGAGCGTCATTTTCGTAATCAGCACCCCGAAAAACCTAGAATTTGATACCTATATCGATTTACCCAATAAAAATAATATTCGCCATCTTGGATTTGAAATGAATATCATTTTCGTAATTAGCACCCCGAGAAACCTAGAATATGATACCTATGTCGATTTATCAAAAAAAATAATAATCGCCATCTTGGTTTCGAAAATAAACATAATTATCGTAATCAGCACCCCGAGAAACCTATAATGTGACACCCATATCAATTTATCCAAAAAAGTAATATTCGCCATCTTAGATTTGAAAATGAAAGTCATTTTCGTAATCAGCACCCCGAGAAACATAGAATCTGATACCCGTATCGATTTATCCAAAAAAAAGTAATATTCGTCATCTTGGATTTGAAAATGAATATCATAACATCCGCCATATTGGATTTATGGTGACGTCACATATGTATCTACCTTCCCCTGCGTATTCCATTTCATTTGATACCCATATTGTTAGGGTTTAGCATTATAAAGTTCTATAAAGTTTTATCCCCTTTTTCACCCCTTTAGGGGTAGATTTTTGATAAAAAAAGAAAACTGTTTTTTTTTTATATTAGTTTATTATAGTAGTTTTCTTTTTTATCAAAAATCTACCCGAGATTTTTGATAAAAAAGAAAACTATGTTTTTTAATGGAAAAGGTGTATCTCTGTACCAAATTACATCTTAATCGGCTCAGCGGTTAAAAATTTCCCATACAAAGTTTCATCCCCCTTTTCACCCCTTTAGGGGTAGACTTTTGGAAAAAAGAAGTCTATGTTTTTTAATAGATGAGGTTTTATCTATGTACTAAATTTCGTCTTAATCGGTTCAGCGGTTTAGCATTTCCCCTATAAAGTTTCATCCCTCTTTTCACCCCTTTAGGGGTAGATTTTTGATAAAAAAGAAAACTATTTTTTTTTTATAGTAAAGGTGTATCTGTACCAAATTACATCTTAATCGGTTCAGCGGTTAAAAAATTCCCATACAAAGTTTCATCCCCCTTTTCACCCCTGTAGGGGTAGATTTTTGAAAAATAAAGTAGTCTATGATCACCCCCTGGTGTCAAACTATCTATTACCATGCCAAATTTTATTAAAAACTGTCCGACGGTTTAGCCGTGAAAACCGAACAGACAGACAGAGAGACTTTCGCATTTATAATATTAGTATGGAAGTATGGATAGTATGGAAGTATGGATGTACAATATATAAAAAAGACATGAAATGTAATTAATATGTACAGTCATACAACTTATTTCAAAACGAAATTTCTTGCAGCAGACCTATGATAAGAAAGATTATATTAGCAAAAGGTTATATAGTCCAGTAACTTTATACATCACAGCATGCGTCAAATCCGGTAGTTCTGATTTTTTGCAGACTTGTTTATGATGTTGGCCTAATGAATAATCCAAGTTTGTGAGCTCGAACGCCGAACGCAACTTTGTCAAAAATCGAAAAAACCGCGAAAAACTCGGTTTATTTTCAAATTTTGGCGATTATAACCCTAAAGGACTAGTTTTTGAAAAAACTTTCTTAGGACGTTTTTAAAGTAGACTAAATTTGCTACAATATGATACTAGAACTGTCTCTATAGACCCAATAGTTTCCGAGATTAAGCCTTTCAAAAATTTATCATTTTTTTCGAACTTCGCAATTTTTTGCAATTCTGTCGTTCTGAATGAATTTTGACCCTGATAATACTATCGAAGCCTTGTACTTTTATAATGGGATGTTAAAAAAGAAAATGAGAAGTGTGAACGATGATGTTTAAGCTAAGCTACGAATAATGAAGTAAAAAAGATAAGTACAACATAAGTTAATAAGTTTATTTGTTAGGAAATTGAGTAATATTCAAAATCGAAAAATTAAATTAATTTAGCCCTCTTGGAAGGTCCCGGTTGGGGTTCGTCCCTATCTGGATCGACGTATTGGGATGGCATATCCCCATCAGGGGATGGTGATGAATCGTCGACGTCTTGTGCTCACAAGTCATCCACCATTTCGACATCGGACAGATATCCACTACTGCAACATCAGGTATATTGTCACAAGAGGCCCCGCTGCAGTGCCTGCAGACTGATGAGCATTTTAATCTTGCCTTCCTGCAGCTGCACGCGTTCCCACAACCCTTCGTGCAGCCGCAAGAAATCATCCGCAAGAGGTGTTGTGGGGCTGCATCTCTGGTCATCATTTTGGGGTTGAGGCCTTGTGGCGTGGATATCCAACCCCAGGAGAGAGGGTTCAGTGTGACTCCCAACCACGCCTGTACCTGTAAGAAGATTGTACATGAGAATAGAAAATGATGAATGATATGTAACTGATGCAAGGACAAATTTTTACCTGATGGCATGTCCGCAAGGAGTGAAATCGAGCAGTCTCGTGTAGGAGGTAACCTGGCTAGATTGAAGCCGGTTTTCGTCGCAGCCCTGGCGAATAGTTGGTACCGCAGCTCTTCAAGGTTATGGGTGTTGGGGTTGCCTCCATATAGAGCAATTATGACTCACTCTCCTGCTGCTGCTATCTCGTCAGGTGTAGAGTTGGTGTCGAGAAAAATCGCAGCTTGCTTTTCAACGTCCGGATTTTTTCGACTATGGACATCATTTGCATCTTAAAGAAGCAGGATGTCTAGTCACAACCACTAAAGGCATGGATGAAGAGGAAACACTGGTTTTAAAGAGGATTTTGAAGAAGCGATGCTAGAATACATGACATCTGATGCTTTGGCTCTTCCACATTTATTGTAAAAAATTTCACGTTGGTTTGAGATCGCAGTAAGGATGATCAGCAAGTCAATCTCCTCACCAACGACTACCACTATATCATACGTAGAGGCAGCAGTTACAGCTGTAGTGATGATGAGCCTATCAGTATCTTTCTCTGCTTGGAGTACTTGAATGTTGTGATTTCCCATTTTTGTTGTCAGCAGCTTTATGAAACGAATCTTGTTTTTGTCATTTGACAAGAATTTCTTTTGAGGAACCTGTGCCATGGTTTTCTCATCAACGATTATCTCTCGCGATGAGTCTAACTTGGCTCTTCGAAGACGCTCAGAGCTCTTTGTGTTTTTCTGTACAGCATCTACGGGGTAACCATCGAAAACTACTGCCACGTTTGAGCCATAGTGAGCAGTAATGTAAATGATGAATGATGATGATGAACTTTGAAAGGCTTAATCTCGGAAACTATTGGGTCTACAGAGACAATTCTAGTATCATATTGTAGCAAATTTAGTCTACTTTAAAAACGTCCTAAGAAAGTTTTTTCAAAACTAGTCCTTTAGGGTTATAATCGCCAAAATTTGAAAATAAACCGAGTTTTTCGCGGTTTTTTCGATTTTTGACAAAGTTGCGTTCGGCGCTCGAGCTCACAAACTTGGATTATTCATTAGGCCAACATCATAAACAAGTCTGCAAAAAATCAGAACTACCGGATTTGACGCATACTACCCCATACTTTCAGGCGACAAAGTTACTGGATTAATAGTAGCAATGTAACTAATTAATCTGTGATAGTTGCAAATATGAATACTTAATGTCGTAAATTTTGTGACCTATAAATCAAATTAATTTAATTGACCAATTTGACTGGAAAATTGAGACAGACTAATCTTACATTACAATAGTTCCTGTCACTCTTTTGTATAATCTTGTAAAGGAAAATCGTGAAATTATACATTTACGAATGTAAAGAAATATTCTCGAAAACTTTTCATAATTTTAAATTTTAAGGAAAGTCATTTAATTCCAATACTTTTTATTACTGTGCGGAACAGCTCCAGGCACGACCACTGCGCATGCTGGGGCCTTTATAATTTTGGCAGGGTAACAAAGGTGCCGGGAACTGCCCCGAAATCGACCGCGATACGCGGCGCTATTAAGCAAGATGGTACAAATAAGAGAGGCTAAACCTTTGTATATATAAATACTTTTAACGTTCGTTAGTCTTCAGGGTGGTGGAAGTCGGAGGTGACTTCCGGCACCGTAAAGCCACAAAACGGAAGATACATCCACTTATCACCTTCCTAACCTCTTTGCCTACCACTTCAATAATTTTATAGTAACAGTATAATGCAAAACAATTAAATACCAATTCCAGTCGGCGAACATAACATAACATGTAAATACGACACGGCAGAATTCCTTTTAGCTTCGAAACAAAAATGAATTGAGATTTACAACCAATATTCCAAAACTTTCGCTTTTTCTTATCACAAAGCGACCGACTCTTTCTTAGACTTCTCCACTACAACTTCAATTCACACACTGAATTACCCACATACAAAAAGAAATAAACTGAACCGGCGCTGTCTGGACAACTAGCGCCATCTCTTGGTATCGAGGGACAATAGAAACAATAATATGTTTTATTCCTAACAGTTATGAATATGATTGAATATTAATGTAATATTAAGAAATTTACATAACACTTGTATAGATCCAAACTATACTACAACAAATTATACTAACTATAGTAAACAAATTATAGTACCACATAGTGAACTTTTTGACAGAGTCCACCAAATGCTGCGCAGATACAGGCGCTGGACAATGATCAGCCAACTAATTTGTTGGTCACATTTTTCCAATATTGGTGAGCATATTTTATAAGAATATTTTTTTATATTGTTTTGTTGTAGATGACAATAAAAGTTATATTTTTCAGCTCAATTGTGATGGCAGACACTAGAAGTGAGACAAGTATTAATAAATGTAGCCTTTGTTTCATCACATTAACTTGTATTGTGGAAGAACAGTTCGCCAACTCCATTATGCATGATCAAAATCTCACGTTTAAGGTACAGCTAATACAATGTTTTATGGATTGAAAATCCTTATTATTTCTTATAATTTTACGAAACGTAGTTCTTAATCTGTTTCCAGGTTCAGTTATATAGACTTCCAATGCGGCATAGAAAAATTGTTCCTGAAGAACCACCATCACAGCCACTTGCATCTACTTTGATAGGTATATATTAAACATAAAATAGTATCAATATATATTTTTTGTAACTATAGATATATTATACAGCATACACAAGTAAATAAAAGTAAAACGGTAATTCACCACTCCACACTATTCTCGGAAAGGTTTATGTGCGAGCGCATGTGCTGCCTAACCAAAGAGAACTCCACAAGCGGATGTTCAAATGTTAAAATCTACCAACAATTGTACATTGTAGTTATTTCATTTATTCAGATAGCTTATTTGAGACACCAAACAATAATACATGTTGTTTTGATTTACAGATCTTCTTGTAGAGTTTATGATGTGCCATCTTTTAAAGAAGTTTCCTGGTGAACTATATGAACTTTGCGTGGGTGTTTTATTGAGACTGCTTAGTTATCAAAAGCGATGTCGAGTACGCTTAGCGAGGGATTGGAGACCACTATGGGCTGCGCTAATTGCGCTATTAAAATTTTTAGTAACAAATGAAAGTACATTGTTGAGAAGACATAATATATTCATTATGGCGCAACAGGTAATTAAATATTACTCACATATTTTTAATTTAAAAAAAAAGTAAATATCGACAGTGAAAAGCCAATTTCTCCCCAGCAGTTGTACAGTCTGTTGGGGATTTTCATTAGCCATTATTGACTTCAAATCTTTGTTCACAAATAAAAAATTAGATACACAATCAACTCTCCAAAAATGTCCGAACCAAATGTGCGGTCAAATAAGTATTTGAGTGCACATTGAGTGAGTCTCAGATTATGTGAATTGTACTTTACGCACGAGACGTAAGATTAATATTTTTTTACAAACATCGTTTCAATGTCATGCAAGAATTGTTTACAAGCTTTTATAACCTTATGGTTTGGCAGTAAGGTCTACTTTAGATTAACACAATGTTACCGATAATACTATACGGTATTAAATAGATATACGTCAATTCGGACAGTAATTTGTTTAGATTTTACAGGAGATTGTGCATCTAGTTCTTTATTTGTGATCGAAGCTTCAAATAAAAGAAAATTTTAATATTGACTTAAACGAATCCACTTGTATCTTCTACTTTCTGAAACTAAGCTCTGGGGGGCTGGGACCCGTGTTCAGGTTTCTTCTGCTTTACAAAAAAAGTTATCTCCACGTTCCCTAGGTCTCATAATATAAACTCGTTGTGTTTCACATGCAATACGATAATCGACTTTATTACTTCGACATAAGGTCGAACTATCATTAATCATCTATGTTGATATTTTATAGGTTGTGAATATTTTCAACTTATTTATCACATTTGGCGACACCTTTTTGCCAACTCCAGCTTCTTACGACCAATTATATTATGAATTAATTAGAATGCATCAGGTCTTTGAGAACTTATTTTATATGGGTGAGTAGTGATATTTTTATTGAATAAATCAATAATCTATTTAATTATTATGTTTTAGAAATATTATGTTCTTCAGAGATATGATATTATGCAATATGACGAGGTTGGACGATAGAAAGGAATGCTTAGATGGTTTCAGCTTTGAGCACATGGAAAGAATGAGTGATGAATGATTGACAAAGAAAATGTACAGTGAGTGGTGGCAGAGGCTATGGAAGATCGAGGTTGGCTTATGAAGATCAAATAACTAAAGTGTTAGCTAACGGATATATTAAAAACTCGCATACCTAGGTGAAATTTTGTAAGGAGAATGATGAAATTTGAGGAGGCGAAAGAAATATGCAAGGACCACGACGATTGGTACTCCATTCTCTCTAACTAGTATGTATGAATTAAGCTCTTCAATTTGGAGTAAATTGTAATACTAGTTCACTGTCTTTTGTAGCATTGCGTTATTCTACTGGCGACGGAGAATTTAAAGCAGAGGCCCTCCGTCTTGCGAATTGTCTAGTGAATGTTCGTGCAATAATACAACATTTCTCACCAAAGATTGATTCTTGGCTTGCATCCCAGAACTTGTCTACCCCCACTGAAGACCAAGTATGTTTTAATTTATTTACAGGAACTAATTAATAAATATCTTATGTAATAATGACTATAACAGTGTCGCAGGAGACAATTAATTGCACTTTTCAATCATATTTAGTGTTTTATGGCATAAAAATCTTCTATCTTATATATGTATAAAAATGAATTTGTCTTTGTATGTTTGTCCTCTATTACAATTGTGATGAATCTTTATTGAGCTGTTCCGTGTACGCTAGTGAAGGTTTCTGACTGCTTTAATTTAGTAAATAAGAATTTGCGAACGAAATCTTATATAAAAAAATCAATGTTTGTTCGTATTTTATGGGCTGTCATACTGTTCATCCGATTGCGATTAAATTTGGTATGCAGATAGCTTGAATCCTGAGGAAGGACATAGGCTAATTTAAAAATAAAAAACGCGGACGAAGTCGCGGGCTTCAGCTAGGAGTAAATAAACAATCAACGATGGTACAACTAAGCTTGTGTCACATAAGCACAGTTTAATATATCATATATATTTGAGTTATCAAAAGTGAACGTAATGCATTATAGGAGAATAAAAATTATCAACAAATTGCACCTGATAGCGATGGAGTGCGACATTCTCTGTTTTCTTCTATGTATGTATATTTAAAAAAAGAATTTAACTGACTGACTTAATGAGTCCAAACTGCTGTCTTGAAAGTGCTAGGCATTGCAAAGTTTGAATAAACATGTGCAACCGAGGTTTTCGTGTTTTTCCAAGAATGTCTTTTTTTAACTCCAGCAAAGCCTACTATCGCTTTACTGGAGTGTTAGGGACTTAATAATAAGAAGACAAACATTTCGCATTAGAGATGCCTTTTTACATGAGAATGGCAGAAATGTTTTTAATAATAATAATGCGCCAGACAATACACACCAATCATCTGATCTGAAACTAGGGTATTCCCTGTGCTATGAGAACCAGACGACGACTACTGGGGGCTTCTCTCAGTACACCCAGACCCGAAATAATCTAGAAAAGTTCATTTTCTAATTTGATCCGACCGGGAACCGAACCTGGAACCTTCCGCGCTTGGTTTAACGTTGAAACCACTGCGCCGTCTAGTTCGTCAAATAAATATGGTATGAAACGAGTTGTCAGTATGTGAAAGAGAAGACAACATAACCACTCGTTTTAGATCCTGGAAGTGGTTCGCAAGAATTACGATAGTCTGATCCTGAAGCTGCAAGAGGGGCTGGAGGCGTACAGCCGCTACGCGGAGCGCGCCCACCGGCCGCTGCTGGGGCGGCTGGCGGCGGGCGCGGCGAGCGCGCGGCGCGCCGCGCTGGCCGCCGCGCTCGCCGCGCCCGCGCCGCTCGCCGCGCCCGCGCCCGCGCCGTCCGCGCCCGCGCCCCCGCCCCCGCCCCCGCCCCCGCCCGCGCCGCCCGCGCCCCGCGCCTGACCCCGCCGCCCAGCGCCGCGCCGGTACACGCCGTACACATGTAACATTCATTTCTATGCCACTAAACCTATGCTCTCCGTTTAAGGCGAAGGGAGAACGAAAACGGAAAATAGGTGTTTTTATGCACATTTTTCAGCGAAAATCTTCGATCACAAATAAAGAACTAGATTCACAATCTCCTATAAAATTTAATCAAATTATTGTCCGAATTGACGTATATATTTTTAATATCGAAAAGTATTATCGCCAATATTGTGTTAATTTATAGTAGACCTTACTGTTAAACCATAAGGTTATAAAACGCTCGTAAACAGTTCTTACGTGACATTGAAACGAAGTTTGTTAAATAAAATATTTAAAATGCAATCTTACGTCTCGCACATAAAGTATAATTCAAATAATCTATTTGCGTTGCTATTGAACAAGTCCCAAAAAATCCCACAAAATATTGGTTTGAAATAAAATCAATATTGCGGTCAAAGGTAGATCGTTTATTAAATAATCAAATTCCACCTTAAGCTACATAGAAAACATGTCAACATCCAGATTCAGAAATTGCGCTCAATAGCACTGCGACATCTATAATTAAATAATTTAGCAGTCTGAACATTCCGGCCGCCATGGACCAAGTCCATTTTAATACAAACACTAAAGAAAATTACATAAAATTTAACAAAGGTATATAAAAAATCTTAAAACTAATACAAAATAAAATCCAACAAGGATATAATTATAAATCTTAACGCTACTAACAATGACAGATGCTGAACAACATGTTTAACAATTCATAAATTGAAGATAAAAACAAAGAACGGCGCGTTGCCATTTTGTTATGGTAGTAAAGTACCTACATACAAATAAATTAAACTAAACAGAAAAAAAAAAACAAATCAATTTTTAGTTGGTAGCAAAATAAGCTTAGACAAAGGTCTTTTAATAATGTTGCCCTTATATTTGAGACTGACAACACGAGTAAGCTTCCAAACCCGGATGTTTATCTACAACGACTCCAAATAACCATTTAGCAGGAGGTAAGTCATTTTCTCTTACTAACACCACACTTCTAATATCAGGTTCTGGAATCTTCTCAGTCCACTTATTTCTATTTTGAAGCTGTGTCAAGTACTCGTGTGACCATCTGCGCCAAAAATCCTGAACCATTTTTTGGGTTAAGTGCCATCTCTTTAAGTTACTTATGGTTGAATTTTCATAATTCGCATTAGGCATTAACACCAAAGGTTCACTAACTAAAAAGTGTCCCGGAGTTAGTGGATTGGGATCTTCAGGATTGTTGGACAATTGTGAGATTGGTCTCGAGTTGAGACAAGCCTCAATTTGTGACAGCACCGTCGTCATTTCTTCGAAAGTGAGTGTACTGTCACCTATCACTCGTTTTAAATGGTGCTTGGTCGATTTTATGCCAGCTTCCCACAGTCCTCCAAAATTTGGAGAACGGGGAGGGATAAAATGCCAAGAAGTACCGTTAGCAGCCAACCAGTCAGCTATCTCTACCGCAACACTAGACTTTTCCAAGTCTAACAGCTCGGTAAGTTCTCGTGCACTTCCGACGAAAGTGGTACCATTGTCACTCCATAGTTCAGCGATATGTCCTCTTCGAGCAACAAAGCGCTTGAAAGCAGCTAAAAAAGTCTCCGAAGTCATGTCGCTGACTACTTCCAAATGAATGGCGCGTGTGGCCATGCATACAAACAGACAGATGTATCCCTTCATCGCGCGGTGACCACGACCTTTAGTGGTTCGGATATTAATAGGACCTGCATAATCTACTCCACTTCGTAGGAAAGGTCTGTGTGCAGTGATCCTTGCTGTAGGAAGCTGACCCATCATTTGCTGGTTGTTTTGTGCAGAGTACCGAATACATGCGACACATTTATGCACACATTGTCGAACCAATTTCTTAGCGCCAATTACCCAGTATTTGGTTCTTAAGAAGTTAAGGGTGAGCTGAGGACCACCATGCATAGTTTTAAGATGGGCATCTCGAACCAACAACTCTGTAAAGTGAGATTTATGTGGAATTATGATAGGGTTCTTCATGTCGAACGAAATCATATCCGCACTCTGTAGTCTTCCTCCAACTCTTAAGACCTGATTTGAGTCCAAAAAAAGGACATAAAGACGCTAGTTTACTATTTTTCTTAAATTTTTCTTTCTTTAAACCTTCTATCTCCTCTCTACATCCTTCTTTTTGGCACAACTTTATACATGTAAGTAAAGATACTTCTAGTTCTTGCACAGTTAACCATTTGCTATTTTTCGTTTTCTCAGGTTTATTCCAGCTCAAGACTCTTCTGCAAAACGCAACAACCCAGACTAACTTGCTTAACGATGAGAACTTGCTAAGTAGTTTATTACTACTTTCCTCATCATCGGTAGTTGTATGGCATACTACTTTAGGTTTTCTCTCTTCAAGCTTCGTGTCCTTGATGTTTCCGCTTCCATAGGGAACGTTTCTTAGGCGCAGCCATTCAGGTCCTCGCTTCCAAAGCTGGTTTCCAATGAATTCTGAAGCTTGTAATCCGCGTGACGCACAGTCTGCTGGATTTTCATTGGACGCGACATGTGACCATCCATACTGCTCAGAATTTCAGAAACACGATTTGCAATGAAGGTCTTCCATCTGCTTGGATGACTACTCATCCAGGCTAAAACAATTGTCGAGTCTGTCCAAGCATGAATGTGATATGAAGGGACATGTAGTGTCACGGCAACTTCACCCAGAAGCTTCGACAAAAGCACTGCGCCGCAGAGCTCTAACCGTGGAATAGAGACTTGCTTGATAGGGGCAACGCGAGTTTTTGACGTTATCAAACTCACGTGCACATTACCGTCTTTATCCACACTGCGAGCGTAGACGACTGCCGCATAAGCAACGTTCGAAGCATCTGAGAACCCGTGAAGCTCTAGACATCTGTCATCCTTGCTTGACTTGATCCAGCGGGGAATCTTTACTTCTGTAAGGGCCTTTAAATCGCTTCTGAATCGAATCCATTCCTTGAGCAGTTGGGTAGGTAACTGACTATCCCATTCGATCCCAGACAACCATAGCTGTTGAATAAAGACCTTGGCCTTAGTAACAACTGGCGCGATCCAACCTAAAGGATCGAAGAGGCGAGCTATATCTGAAATAACCTTTATTTTGGTTACTGGAGTCTCCAGATGTGTGAGTTTAACTGTACATTGGAATTGATCTGCTTCTCTGTTCTATGTAAGCCCTAGTATCTTCATCACTTCATCTGTTTTTATTTCCATGGGTTGTGAAGAATCATGACTCTCTACTTTAAGATTGTGCATCAATTCTTTACTATTACTCGAAAACTTCTGAAGCGGAAATCCTCCCCGTTGAGTAGTTGCGTAATCTCCTCGTACAATTGAACGCCCTCTTTGACAGAATGACAACCGGTCATTAGGTCATCCATGTAAAAATCATTGAGAACTCTAGTTGAGGCCAATGGAAAATCCACCTTTTCTTTATGAGCCAACTCTTGTAAGGCGCGTACAGCAAGATACGGGGCTGAAGAAGTTCCAAAAGTGACTGTCAACAGTCTAAAATGCTGCAAATCAGCACTTGGATTTTCACGCCACAAAATGCGCTGAAAATCTGTATCTTCCTCCGCCACTTTCACTTGTCGGTACATTTTGACTATGTCTGCGACAAGTGAAATCGGGTAGGTACGCCAACGCATTACTAAATGCCGTAATTCTGGCTGAAGAGTTGGGCCTATCATCAAGTCGTCGTTCAGTGAGACACCATTTGTACCTTTGCACGAAGCGTCGAAAACTACTCACAGTTTAGATGTAGTTTTATCTTGACGGATGACTGCATGATGTGGGAGATAAACAGCACCTAGTTTATCTGTATCCCTTGCCTGGATGTGTTCCATATGACCCAAGCTGAGGTACTCATTAAGTACTTTGGTATATTCAGCCTTTAGTTCAGGGTTTTTGATTAAACGCCTTTCCAACCAAAGAAATCGTTTGCTAGCAATTTCCTTGGAATTACCATATTTACAAGACGGGTCATCCGACTTGAACGGTAATTTGACAACAAATCGGCCAGACTCATCCCTGGAAACTGTTTGAGCAAACAACTTCTCGCATTTTTCCTCCTCTTTGGTGAAATGCTTCTGGATTGAAAGAGATGAGTCTGACTCCAATTCCCAAAACCTTTTTATTAACTCATTCTCATTGAGCTGAGTTAAGTGCATACTAATAACATTATGACACACCTTGTCATGATCAGTGGATGCAGAGTTGTCGTGTAGCTTGCCAGAGAGGATCCAACCGGATCTTGTATGTTGTGCAACCATAGATCCCGGTAGACCCTTGAGTAACGTAACCCTTCTAATAATATCTGGCTGTACACTTCTGCACCCAAAAGCAGATCTATTTTGTTCGGCATGTGGAACGATGGATCTGCCAATTCTATTGACGATAAGGCTGATGGTAGCACTTGAACTGAAACCCTTTTGCTCGGCAAAAAGGTTGTAAGTTTGTTCAAAACATGAGCCTTTACTGTAACCGTATAGCTGGGATCTAAACGGGACTGAATATTTAAAACTACAGAGGACTTCGATAGTAAAGTCGAACCCTGGTCACCGCCTAAACCTGACATAAGACTGGTCTCTGGTACCTTCTTGAGACCTAACATCTGGACTGCAGCTTCTGTAACAAATGAAGCTTGCGAGCCCTGATCCACTACGACCGAAGTGTTGTTCTTGTTCGAATGAACCTTTACTAAAGCCGTAGCTAACAACACTTGATTGTCCGTATTCGAGAAACATGTAACTATTGGACGATCTGAACCTTCACCTTGAGCCTGAGAGGACTGCTGAGTTGAAGCATTTCCTATAACAGTAGCAACAACATTACCCTCTACAGGTTGTTCAGCTTGGGTGTAACCATTAGCTGATTTGGGAAATTTGGGGTGCAGTAAACTATGATGTTTTTTCCTGCAAATGCGACATCTTGTAGACATGTAGACCGATTGCATTGATAAACTGAATGATTTGGAGCCATACAATTAAAACACAGGTTGTGAGTTTGGACAAACTTACGCCTTGATTCAATACTCTCTTTTGAAAACTTCTTACAATTGGACAATTTATGACTTTCTGAACAAAATAAACATGTAGAAAGTTGAGTAGTGGCTACGTGAGTGTAACTAGGTTTATCATTTTTGAGTGCCTTAGTATCTAAAAACTCTATTGACCTAAAACGAGTTTCTAAAAAATCCTCGAATTGTTTCAAAGTCGGTAAATCCTGAGAAGACTCACTGACTTTTTGCTCCCACTGCTTTCGTGATTCCGAGTCTAATTTTTGACTAATAAGAAAAATTATGATAATATCCCAAGACTTCACATCTATACCTAAATTTTTTAAAGCATTTAAACACTCTTTGGTTGTATCCAGCAGCTGTTTAATTGCACTGGACGACTCAGAAGATAAAACCCTTTGACTAGTCAACCTCTTTAGGATACAATTAGCCAGGTATTTTTTATTATTATAACGACCCTCCAATTGATCCCAACAAATCTTATAGTTATCTGCAGTACAGGGAATATGTCGTAACAATTGTTCTGCTTCACCTGTAATACAACCCTTAAGATAGTGAAGTTTTTGGACATCATCAATAGATGTTTCCTTATGTATTAGGGAAACGAACATATCACGAAAGCTTGGCCACTCAGAATATTTACCAAAAAACTTGGGAATTTCAATCTTAGGCAATTTTACATTTGTTGATTGCGGTTTGGTCTCAGGCGTTCCGGCTGGTCTTGATTTTAATAGTGACAATTTATCTTTTAATAAAGCTTTATAATCTATGTATGTTTCTTCACATTTATCATACTCTTCATTAATAACGTAATCAGTTGCATCTAATACAGGTTTATTTACTTCATACACAAGTTTTTGGTGATTAGCAGTAAATGTAATCCATAATTTTTCTAAAATTTCCAAACGTGTTTCAATATAACCAACAGTCATTCTCTCCTTAGGAGTCTTTTCAAAATTGATTACACCCTATCTATTTTACTACGAATGTCTCCTTGAAGTTTGAGATAATTATCAACCATGATTGCAACTGTCTTTAGTATAACTTAGAAAAATAAGCAAAGAAACCAAAACACCGAAAAAATTACAAATCCCAGGTATAAAATTCTAAAAATTTTACAAGTCTTTTTCGCTTTAACAATTCGTTATAAAATCGGGCATAGGTTCCCCGTCGGAACGTTTTTTCTTAAAACTATTCTAAGTATGTAAACAACAAATTTTATCCAAATTAAACTAAAAAAATTTACAAGTCTTTCGCTTTAACAATTCGTTATAAAATCGGGCATAGGTTCCCCGTCGGAACGTTTTTCTTAAAACTATTCTAAGTCTATGTAAACCTTAACAAATTTTATCCAAATTAAACTAAGTCAATATTTTCTTCATGCACTATGTTGAATTATTTAAAGTTAATTAGTCTTAGTAAATAAAGTTCAAATTCTTACTCACAATTTGTCCGGTTACGTTTCACTCATAAACACTTGTCGCTGGATGACAGGCTTCAAAATGACTTGACAGCTGACTTCTTAACTCCAACAGTTCGACGACACTGACGTTGACAGTTCGTTGACACTAACGCTGACAGTTTGACAACACTGGCGTTGGCAGTTTGATGACACTGACGTTGGCAGTTTGATGACACTGACGTTGACAGTTCGACGACACTGACGTTGATAGTTCGATGACACTGACGTTCGTTGATAGTGACGCCCTGTAAATTGTAAATTTGTTTTGTCTTTGGTAAATACTCCTTTTGTTAAGGTGTTGGATAAATTTTTATGTGATAATGACATCAAGTTATAATGTGAAGTTTGTTTGTGTCATAATTTATATACCACTATATTATTACTAGCTGTACATTATATATAACTAATACTATTATATATAACCAGTTGTGTTTGTGTGTCATCTGTCCTTACATAATCTTATTTGTTTTAGGTACCTACATTTGTCTGAAAAACAGCAAATCAAAATTTTTTTTTCCGTATTATCCCAACCCCTTTATAGTGTCTTTTGCAATACGTGACATTGGCAGAATTAATGTGCTTGTCACATTAGAAGCCATCACTGAAAAAACTGAACTGAACTGAACTGATAGTGACGTTAACAGTTCGACGACACTGGTAGCTTCTGACGTTCGCGTTGACAGGTATCAATGTCAAAATGACAGTTGTGACGAGTGCCACATAGACTTGCCGTGCCGATTATCCACTTCTAGCGACTCTTCTGATGAGTGTTCAAGGGGCTGCGCCTTCCCCCGACTGTAGCTGTCTCGCTCTCTGGTTGACTTGCGGATGTCCAAGAGGGTGCTCCTCTCCGGCACTCGATGCTGCTCCTGTATCGGGAACTACAGCACCATAGGCAGCATTACGCCCCTGGTCGGCGCCAAAATGGACTTTGCGCAAAGTCAGCCTCAAAGTCACCAGTAACCATGAACAAGTCTCAAAAAATTCCACAAAATATTGGTTTGAAATAAAATCAATATTGCGGTCAAAGGTAGATCGTTTATTAAATAATGAAATTCCGCCTTAAGCTACATAGAAAACATGTCAACATCCAGATTCAGAAATTGCGCTCAATAGCACTGCGATATCTATAATTAAATAATTTAGCAGTCTGAACAGCTATTTAGTATGTCATTTTGATTTGTTACGTGAAAATAACAAGGATAAGAGGATATTGTCAGGCAATATTTAAAAATATGATTACAAAATTAATAAAAAAGAGCTATGTAACGTTATTACTATAATGAAATAATGAACACGTAAATAATATTGTTTATTTATTAACCGAAAACAAGAACTCGCGTCTTTTTTTAGCGTTCCAGATGTGTTGTTTTTGCAATTTTTGAAGGAGCACTTTGACATGTTCTCTGTTAGCGTTTTCGAATACTATTAAAACAGAAGTGCACTCAAATAAGCATTTTTTTTAGTGTATTCGTATTGCAATCTAACTCTATCATAAAGGCTAATGAGCAATTTTTTTTTAACTTAATCTTAACTAAAATAAATTACAGTCCTTAATTTTACCCACTGGTGTCTCTTAGGTTTTCATTAACATTTAATAAGTCACTAAATATGTTCTTGTGTCTTATGCAGCACTTTCACTGTTATCACTAATTTAATTAACTATACTAACTCAACAGGTTTAGTTCTTTTTAGTCTTCTTACTAACAGTGTGGTATCGAGGAGCTGGATTGCCTCGACATTCACATGGTGATGAAGCCGTATTTCGTCTGCTTCTGCTATTTTTTTTTTATAAGTTCTCGTACGAGTTCAACTTCCAGGTCCCTATGGATGTCCTCGTGCCTAATATACCAAGGGACATTGACAATATCCCTCAATACTTTGTTTTGGGACCTCTGTATTATTTGTATATTACTTTGACTGGTACAACCCCACAGTTGGATACCATAAGTCCACACAGGTCGCAGAACTTGTTTATACAACAATAATTTGCTGTAATTAAATCAAATTGGACAAATAATCTCTCAAACGGATCTAACTACCAAAGAAGTCAAAGGAAGAATAGCCAATGGGTGGAAGAGATATTGGTCACTGAGAGAGATTATGAAAGCAACGGATCTTAGTAATAAAATTAAGTGCAAGGTCTTCAACACCTGTATTCTTCCTTGCCTTACTTATGGATGCGAAACCTGGGCACTTTCTAAGCATCATAGGGACATGCTTGAACATTGTCAGAGAGCTATGGAGAGAAGCATGCTGGGAATTAGGAAACTAGACAGAGAAAGGAACACATCCATAAGAGCTAGAACAGGAGTAATGGACATCCTCTCTCGGATAGACCAAATGAAATGGCGATGGACAGGTCATATAATGAGAAGCCCCTAAGATAAATGGAGCAAAATCCTGACAGAATGGTATCCTAGGAATGGTAAACGAAATAGAGGTCGACAACGCAAAAGGTGGGAGGACGAACTCAAGCTAACCGGGGGTCCAAAGTGGAGAAGAGCCACAAAAGACAGAAACCAATGGAAATCGTTAGAGGAGGCCTTTGCCAAGAGGCACACTGAGCTCCGAGATATACTATAAATAACAAAATAAAATTAAAATAAACTAGAAAAAAAAGGAGATTGTATTGTATAATACAATAGCCAATAATATCGATAGTGAGGAGTTTCGTCCTACTAGCCAATTAAGGTTCCGCCATCTAATGTCCAACTCGTCGCGTTTCTTTTTGACTTGAACTTTCCAACTAAGTTTCATATCTAAGGTCATGCCAAGATATTTAGCAGTATTAATCAAAAAAGTAAATAATCATTTGAGTGCATATTTGGTTCGGACATTTTTGGAGCGTTGATTGTGTTTCTAGTTTTTTATTTGTGATCAAAGTTTCTATGCCACTAACCTTATGCTCTCCGTTTAAGGCGAAGGTGGAACAGAAAACGGAAGATAAGGGTTTATATGCAGATTTTTCAGCAAAAATATATGATGTTTTAGCATGCGGAGTTTTGTGCTTAATGCGTCTTGCAACATGTATCTTTGATTTGATTTTGGTGGTCAAATTACATTTTCAATTGTGATGTTAACAATGAAGCACTTTAAAGAAACGGTAATGACTTTATCTTGTACACGTTTTTCCTCGCCAAATCAAACTTATTAATTACCAAACTCTGTGGAGGTATTGTTGTAATTTCTATCATGAGATCCGTTTATTATTATTATTCATTTTGTCTGACCATAACATTACTCTGAGCTAGCTAATTACCGGTCCGTTCGCGCGCCATCTATCCTCAAAAAAGCGCGATAGTTCGATAAGTGACAGCAACCACGTGTTAATCGTTTAAGGTGATTTGCCTCTCTCTGCGCCTTAATTTATATTTTCAATAATCGATTTGGTGAGAAAACTAAACATTTCTAAATGTTAAGTAACTGCTAAGACAATTTCAGTGTTACTTTTGTTTTCACCAACATTTATATGCAAAATCGGATAGTATGGATGTGTTTAAAATATGCCAAACTAAGGCGTCTTTAAATACATCTCTTCGCAAGTCCTACATAAACGATGATCGCGAGGCGTGATGACATGGAATTTTAAAGCGATACAAATTGAAGTGATATGACGCGGTTGCACTACTCTACAGCTATAGATTACGATGTTGCCTACTTATATAATCTCTACGCACCATACGATATAAAAATGTCTTGTAATATTATTTTAAATATATCATGTACATATTGTACTGTAACTATTGTATTGTAACTAGTTTGTTATCAAAAACATTTAATTTATGATAAATAAAAGATGCTAAAAGCACCTACATATCTAATTAATCACGAATATTTTACCCAAGTTAAAAATATATTATGTGATGTCGTTCTATGTATATAATAACGTAACTTATTGGTATAATATATGTATAATGTATATATAGGTAATCAAGTACGGTGGTCCAAACGGAAACCATAGATTGATTTCACTACCAACTATTTTTTAAAACGTTACGCATTATACATTAATTACAAAGTACTTCACTACAGATTAATTAGTTACTAGCTAAAGCTATACCAAACATAATGTAAAATAATTTATGCCGGACTTTTTGGCGAGAACGGGAGAAGTGAAGCTGCCATTTTGTTTGGATTTTCTACTTTTTGCGTTTTCTGGAGTAAGTACAAAACTGATAGTATAGTATTAAAATTCTGTGTTAATATTGAAGAATTGAAAAGTTTGAACAAGTATGTGCAACTGAAGTTTTCACATTCTTCCAAGAAGTCCTTTTTTGTTCCATTAAAGCCTACTATCACTTTACTGGGGGATATTATAGACTTAGTAATAAAAAGACAGACATTTTACATCTGAGATATACTACTTTTTTACATGAAAATCGCAGGCGTGTAAAACAGTAATAGGTTGAAAACGGGTTACCAGTATTTAAAAAAAGAGTATAAACAGTAATGATTTCACTATTAAAAAGTATACATAGTACTTACATGACACTCAAATGACAAAAACAAGAATTATATTGTAAAATGATGGTCTTCTAATAATGATTTGTTTAAATCAGTAACTTACCTGTGTATTATTTTTCATGTATAACTTAAAGACTGATGCTATAATAAAACTTGAATTTTTGTTGTTTCTAACATAATATCAAGTTATAAAATTAAACGTAACTTGGATTTAAATGTTATTGTTTAGAACTGTTACTGTATCCAAATTTATTTTATGCAATGTTTGCTATATTATTTGTATTGTTACTTTGATTTTATTTACAAGTACCTAAATATATTTAATTTTACGTGTTTCAGGTGCCATACTACCTGATTCATTAAAGAATGGGATTGAACATGACGGCAGTTTATCTATTTATCCCTCTTTGCTCACAAAATTAAATTTTCAGCAATTTATTTATCGACAAACCAACCACAACTGTTTTATATACCTTTAGACATTCTTCTTTAAACTTCGTAAAAAATAGAATCCTTTGTGCCTATTGAAGTGTCTGTTGGCTTTTATTTTAACAATTCAAATTTTGAATATATTACATATTATTGTATAGATTTGCTAAAATAATAAAGGATATATGTTTATTATTTTTATTATAACTCGACAATTATTATAAAAATAATAAAAATACGACTTGTGGAACTCAACGCTAAAAATAAACAATTTGATGATGATACAGATATACCTGTCATGAACCACTATTTTCAATGTCATTCTGTAATGAAACGCGTAGTACTTTGGTAGTACCATTGAGGTACATATAATACAATAAATTATTAAAATGTCTTTATGTAATATAAAAATTAGTTTCATTTTCTATTCGGTAAAATATTTTTAAATAAAATATAAACACACATCTACATCACACATTTATTTGATACAGACAGGTACATCATACACAATTTTTA
This sequence comes from Zeuzera pyrina, assembly GCA_907165235.1. Taxonomy (NCBI): domain Eukaryota; kingdom Metazoa; phylum Arthropoda; class Insecta; order Lepidoptera; family Cossidae; genus Zeuzera; species Zeuzera pyrina. The sequence goes on from OU015630.1 coordinate 13,232,915, forward strand.
TAATTAAAAATAAAGAGCCTAAATCATAATATAAATTAATTAATATGACTTGCACATAATATTTCTAGGAAGGGCTTAGGCAAGTACCTATGTAATCTTTGGTTTTTATATCACAATAATTTTCATCCTAACTAGGCTAAATTATCAAAATCTATTTTTCAAAATCACAAAATTACCAAAACGTCAAACTTTTTATTTCTGACTTTAAAATAAATCGAAAAATAAGCTTTCAAAATATTGGAGTAATGTGAATAATTTAATTGGAGGAATGTCAATTGTGTTTATTACTATTAGCCAATGCCATCAAAGTTAGTAAAGACCAATGTTTTTGTAACGTATTAAATCAGAAATTAGTGGAGGCCTTTGGCAGAAAGCCGTTAGAGAGCAGACATACATTAATGCTACCATTAACACTTACATTATAGTGTCTAGGTATTATCTATTAAAAAGAAGGATATTAAATAATAACACAAATCTATACTAATATTATAAAGAGAGCGGAATTTGTAAGTTTATTTAAATTATGTGGAGCTGGAAGGTAATCTCCAGAATCACTACAATGTTTGCATAATTCTTTCACCACTTCTAAGGTACATTATTCCAGGTGGACATAGGCTATATATAATGTATTCATCCCGGGCGAAGTCGGGACGGGTCGCTAATCAGAAATAAAATCTCATAGGAGGACTTCAATCATTATTTTGCTGGTTTTAATTCAGCAAGTGCTTCTTTCACCAATTCCTCTAATTCAAGGGGCAAAACTGTTTTAGTAGTTATGCACCTTTCACTAATTAATTCAGAACTACCATCATTATAATTGCTCCTCATGTCTCCTGACGACTCATCACTATTGTCTTTATTTTCATCGTCACTATCTAAATATTTATCCTTAGTGACAGAACTGTCCTGATCATTCAGGTGTTTCTCTTTTGAATCCTCTGTTTTAATAAACCCGGAATCTGGTAAGAACTCTTCTAGCAGCATTTGTGACGGAAATATTGGAATATATTTCTGTCCATTACACCAACTTTCTAATGTCTTCTCCAGTTCCGTAATTCTGTTTGCTAAAATTCTGTAAGAGATAGATAACAGTATTAATTCATAGGAACGTTTGTTTCATAATATTTATACTAGTATTTATTATTACTCATAGATACTGAATGTCGTCCCCGTTAAATTCATACATAATTATTATATAATTGACTATGTAACTTAACAGGTTGAACATAAAATGAAGCAATATGCAATATGGTAAAACTGAACGAAGCTATAGTAAAAATTACAAAAATAATGCTTGACGATTTAGCAAAACCTATGAAGAGAATTAAAGACAGACAGAGAAAAAAGGGCGGAAGCACAACTGTTTCATTGTTATGAAACTTCAAGTCATTAAAATGTGTGTGTACACGTGTATACTTGTGTGTACACGTGTATACTTGGGTGTACTTGAACGTGCATGTGTGCATTCTTGGTTGTACGTACGTGTTTTATGCGTGCAGCGACGCAGTAAAGAATAGGTTTTCGTTCGGAGGGTGTTCATATCTTTACTAAACTTTTTACTTCCGCTCTTTCATTGAATAGAAAAATTAAACCTAGCCTTCGATCACATAATATATAAAAACAAGATACGCGGTCATCATTCCAAAAACGTCCTAATCAAATGTGCTCTTAAATGAGTATTTGAGAACACTTTTGTTTATGTGTAATGTTGCACAGCTCTTTTTTTATTAAATTGATAATCATATTTTTCAAATATTGCCTGACGACATATTATGTCTCATCCTTGTCACTCACTTAAAAAATCAAAATGACGTAAATAGCAATACAAATATATTACGTGAATTATACTTTACGCCCAAGATTTAAAATCTCATTTTAAATATTTTTTTTAACAAACTTCTTTCTTTTACCAGATTTTACAATCTTATGCTTCGACAGTAAGGTCTACTTTAAATTAACACAATATTGCAGATAATACTATATGATATTAGAAAAGTATATGTCTATTCCGACAATAATTTGTTTAGATTTTACAGAAGATTGTGAATCTAGTTTTTTATTTGTGATCAAAGAGCCTAGCCGATAATGCCTAGCTGTGCCTAACATTCAGTTAAAAACTCTAAAACTTGTTTTTGAAAAAATGGCGGCCAGAAGTAAATCATTCGGATAACTACCCCATACATACATACATATCTTCCCGCTGTATCCCCAACTCTCATATTTCGTTTGTACTGCTTCCCTTTCTAACACCAGAACCTTAGTTTTGTTCACATTTATATTCAATCCTTTCACTTCACATTCTTCTTTCATGCACGTGACTAGTGTCTGCAATTCTGCTTCTGACTGTGCTATAAGCACAGCAATGTCAGCGTTCAATAGGCAGTTTACCACTGCATCATCACATATCATACCACTAATACTAGCTTTCAATGTCTGAAGGCAACTGTACAAATACAGCACGAAAAGCCAGGCAGACATCACGCAGCCTTGTCTGACGCCTGAACAGACTTCGAACCAGGGCGACATGTCACCATCTATCCTTACGCAGGCAACGTGGGCTCGATATAATGACCTCACAGCCTGCAGTAAGGGGCCGCCCACGCCATATTCAGGCTCAAGACTACAGTTACTTTCGCACTACTCTATCGAATGCATTTTCAAGATTCACGTAAGCGCAGAAAACTTTCTGACCTATGGCCAGAAACTTCCCACAATACCGCGAAGCGAGAAAATCTGATCCATACCGTTCTTAAAACTACCTTGCTCCTCCCACAAATATCATTCAGAAACATTTCATACGTACAGTCAATACCTTGGTATAGACTACTATAGACTTTACTTGCTAAGCTGACCAAGCTGATGACCCTATAGCACGCAAAGTCTAAATGAGAAACTTTCCCTTTATAGGGAGGACAACAAAGGAGGGGGGGGGAACAAAAAGGCAAACGCGGACAATGAGGAGAGCCATGTGAGAATTAATTTTCAAAAGTTTGTCTGAAGACTGGCTAAAGTTTTGTATTTGATCATTGATAAAGCAGGGTATGGAGTCATCTAAAACGGGAGCACCTAGGAGGTACAGCGATTCTTTCGACAAATATCATCATTATTATCACATTACTTATTATAATTTTTATGGGGCCTTACAATATGCACTAAGAAATGGTATGAAGATAGGATACATCATAATTATTATGAGAAATGAGTAGATACACCAATTTTTTAACTCACTGAAAATATGATTAAAGCAGAAAGTACTTAACAATCAACATACTGATTTGTTTTTCTCTGGTGCTGAAATGCTATGGATTTGTCATTTAGTGCTTCAAACAATCCCAAGCAAAGAGATTTCAGTTCAACCGCTGAAGCCTTTTTTAATCCCGTTTTTGAATTTATATCGAAAAATTCTCTCACTGAAAAAATGTTTAGACATAGTTATAAATTGCAATAAAAAAAATATTGACTTATAAATATATTTTTTAAACAAATGAATAAATAACTATACAATGATGAACTTTGATTATTCAAAATCAAAGCATATTAATAATAATAAATTACAGATTACAGACCTTGTTTTTGAGTCATAACATCTGCGAAACCTTTTTTGAAGTTCAATGTGTCACTGTTGTTCCTGTTTTCGAGTAGAGTCTACAACACAAAGACAACTGGTATACATACATACATATCAAACAATAGGTTTTAAAATAACATAACATATCATCACGCTGTATCCCCAACGGGGTACTCAGAGAGGACGGAGCGCCAGGAGTCGCGGTCCTTACACACCTCTTTCGCTTCCTCAAATCTCATCATTCTCCTCACACTTAAAATAAAGGTTTTAAAATAATTCCATAAAACTAATATATAAAGTACTCTTCTATCTACCTTATATTTTGTTAATGTTCTCTTTATAATCTCTTTTTCAATTTGTAACTGTGTTATTCTCTCATGCAAGTACTTATTTTCAGTGATCAGTGCATCTATGTCTACTATAGGCTTTGGTGGGTCAATGTCTGTGTTCATTTCTTGTGTTTTTACCCTATTAGAGAGAACGTAACTAATCTGATGATTCAAACGTTGAACTTTGTTTTTGTAATAGTCACGGTCAGATATCATTTCTTCTTTTTCATCTAAAGTCGCTCTATAATCCAACTGAATTTGTTTATACTGCAAAAATCAAAATCAAGTTTTATTTTATTATAATTATATAGTTATACTAAAATTGTTGAAATTGGTGTAGGTACTTTGTGGATACCTTTTTAATAACTATACTTGATGAGATTATAATAATCCGAGATCTCTGAATCTCTGATTGTTATAAGCTGTTAATTATAAATTGTAGGCGTCCAAGCAAAAAGGGTCCAGTAGTGGGGTATTAAGTTAAGACTAAATTCGGAATTTAGAATAGTCAATTAATAATTTTATGATACGATTAAAAAAAATATTCAAAAACTGGCATATGTTTTTTTATCATACATTTAAAGTTGAAACTGAAAAAGCTTGTTTTGAGAAAAAGAATTTTTTAAGTTTGATTGAAAAAAAACACACTTCTACTTGTTTGTTTCTACTTAAAAACATCATATTAAGTCATTTACTATATGAACTTGTAGATAATTGAGCATTAATTAATAATCAATTAAAATCGTGAAATGACATTTTTTCACCCAACTACAAAACTGCGTATATCTCGGAAATTAATTGCCGACTGGACCCTTTTTGCTTGGACGCCCACAATTATTTAATCAAAGAAAAAAATTAGAATAAATAATAAAAAAGAAATTAAAAATACATCAAAGTACATAAATATATTAGTCATAAATTTTTAGGTAATTAGGTAAATTAAATAAACCATTTATTAACTATTTTTTTCAAAAATTGTAATTAATTCTTACACATAAAAGTAAGTAGGTAGGTAAAAGTAGGGGGTCAATTGAGGAAGCGTGCTCGTCGCGACCCCTACCAGTTGCAGCCTTTCAGGGCTGCAATTTCTCTCCTGTGCACACTATGCGGGACAACGTATACGCGAAAGAGTTAGGGCGTCCCCCGAAAGCGACGTACACTGGTTTGTCTCCGCTGATGTGAGCAGAGTGCTGTTCGGCGTTGGGGACCGCCACAACACGCTGTGCACCTCGCGGCGGAAAGTGGAGGGAGGAGTGCAGAATAGCTGCGTAAAATGTGAGAGGCGGAATTGAAGAGAAGATGATATTTTGGAAAGCAATACTTAAGTACCGAAGTGGTCCCACACTTTGCAGAAAGAATAAAGTGTGTTCGAAGGAACATCATCTGATAACAGACAAAAAAAGATGTTCTACAGCGATGGAGTGATTATTATAAAGATCTGTATGAGAGTGACGACTCTCATATAGATCTTTCACTCAGATCAGATCTGACACTGAAAGCTATCCTAATGAATCGCCGCACTCGGGTCATTAGTATGAAAGAGATTGATAAGATAAGAAGTAGTGAAATGTGGAACGGCTGTGGGAAATGAAGAAATTACTGCTGAGATGATCAAATATGGTGGTCCAAGGGTCTGGGATACATACTATTAAACTGTGCAATCTTTGCTAGCAGAAGAGAGATTCCGGAAGACTGGCGCACCGCAGTCGTAGTGCCTCTCTATAAAGGAAACTACTCGCATTTCTGAAAGTTATTTGTGGGAGACACAAGGCGGTTTTAGGAATGGTAGGGGTTGTATCGATATGGTTATATGGATTTTTTCGCTTCGCGGTATAGAAAGGAAGTTTCGGTCGGAAAGTTTTCTGCGCTTTCGTGGAACTTGACAGTAGTGCGAAAGAAATTATGGAGTCTATGACGTGAAGGGCCCCTTACTGCAGGCTGTGTGGTCGTTATATGGAGGTCACAGAGCCTGTGTAAGGATAGATGGTGACTTGTCACCTGGTTCGAAGTCTGTTCAGACGTCAGACAGGGCTGCGTGATGTCTGCCTGGCTATTCGTGCTGTATTTGGACAGTTGCCTCTACACATTGAAATGTAATATGAGTGGTATGATATATGATAGTACAGTGGTAAACTGCCTATTGTACGCTGACGATGCTGTGCTTATAGCACACGCAATGCCGACATGCTCTAAGCATAAACGCTGGCGGCGACATGAGCTCGAAGGATGAGCACCCGCGATCTTTCAAAGCAGCATGCGTTGATAAGCTGCCTGCACTACGTAAACAGAATAAACCGTGGTGAGTGATGACTGATGACCTAGTACATCAACAAAGATCACCACAGCGGCAACGGTGAAGAAGGTTATTTCTGGCCCCCGGATAAAAGGATACCCCTTCATCACCTTAATTATATTTTTACTCTTATTTTAGAAAAAAAATAAGAGTAAAAATGTAATTAAGATGATAGCACAGAATTATGGACGTATCACAAAACTCAATAATATCTCTTTAAGCGGCGATTTAACGACAAAATGACCTTTTACGTTTTTTGATCACCCAGGTATCTCTATAGATATAATTAGGTTTCAGACTGTGACATCATTTTTGTGAAAATTCAAAATAGCGGCCGGACCATAGGCCACTAATCTTAAAACCCCTTTATCAGCAGTATCACTCAAGAACGATGAATTGCTTGTTTACTGTCAACACTTGGAAAACCTTCACAGTGATTTCAACGAAATATTCCAGGACATTTTAAACATGGACATACCGGACTGGGTCTTGAATCCTTTTTCAAATGTCAACACTCCAGGACCATCCCAATTAGAAGACCTAATAGAACTGACAACTAATGAGGAATTAAAAAAAAAATTAAGAAGGGCCACTTAGAATGTTGGGCTGCAGAAGCTGATTTCGCAACTGTACTCAGGTTTATGGTCGATTGTTTAACGATTTCTGATAGCATTCCAATCGTCTTATTTAACTGAACTTGGATTTAGTGCTGTAGCAACATTGGTGACTAAAAAGAGAAATCGGCTCCATGTTACTGAACGCGGCGACATGCGATTGTTTTAAGGTAAAATTGAGCCTGATATTAACAAATTCCTTAAAATGCATCAAATTCAACCTTCATTAGTTAAGTTATAAATTTAATGTTTTTTGAATGTTAATAAAAATATTTCTCAATGTAATTAAGTATGTTAAAGTAAGTTTATTATTTAAGATAATGTGTAGTTTTAAGTTTGTAAATATTAACATATGTATGTACTTTTTGTTAAAAAAAATTAAGTATGCATTTTAATTGCTCTCATTGAAACATTTTTCTTTATATTTAGAAATATGCTAGGGGTCATATCCTATCTTACGACTATATAATATTACACGTTTAAATATAATCGGGCAATAGTTGTTTCAGATTCGCGACAGATGGTAAATAAAAAAAAATTGAGGAGGCTCTATAGAAAAAAATTCTCAAAGTGGGCGGTGGGCAACATAAGGTTGAGAACCTATGATATAGAAGGTTATATCCTCGTTTTGTCGGGCTATATAAAGGACCGGATGTCTGCCAAGTCAGTATTTCGACTAATAAAAGTGATAACAAGGCGATATCGAGTCGAACTACGAAGACTATTGGAACTCTGGAAAGGTGACTACTGCGATTCGGTTTATAAGTGAAACGTTTCAACGAGCACAAATTAGGAACTGCCGTAATTAAGTTTGTGTAGTTTTGATATCTGGCAGGTTATTACCCACAGCTTCTAAAAATGTTAATTTTGGCTGCTGTAGGACTGCCAAAGGTATGAATATATACCTTTGATAGAATTAAAAACGTCAACATTATGGAACACCTCACCTGCATCATGCATCAAAAAAGCATGTGTTACAAACACTGCCGCATCGTATCCTCTCTTTGAACCAAAATAAATAAGTGGTACAAAATAGAAAATAGATTTTAAATAAATATTATGAGAGATTAAGAGCAAAAACAGTATGGATGTTTAGCATAATTGAACTTTTTTTATTGCATTCCTAAATGCAACGTGAGATGAAACGTGTAATACTGGATTATGGTATGAAATGTTATTTTTAATACATTTGCTCAAAAAGTAGACTTTTCCATGTGTGATTAGCGTGTGGAAAGTTATTCTTTTCCACACTAGTGCTTTTTGGTTTTCATCCTGCATATAACATCCAAATGCATGAAGGGGGTTTTTAATCAAAAAGTTATCTGTACAAAATTTTTGTATGAAATGACTATTCTACAGCGTAAATACTATTAAAACAGAACTAAATTTAAAATAAATTTATTTTTTTAATATATACGTATAATGTAAATAAATAAATAACGCAATTAAAATTATTTAGAATTTAGATAAGCTATTGTCGTTGAATTGGCTGAATGCATAGAAACCGTTGCACTGTCATGTACTCTAAAAAAAACAAACTTCCGCGAAATTACATTTCTGCATTTTTTTTATTTTTTTTTATTTTTTTCGCAAATGTATTAAAAAACGTCATTCGATACACGTGCGGAATTGTCATTTCCACTCGTCCCTATTGTTGATCCGCGCCTTCGGCTTGAGTCAACCAACCGGGACTCGTGAAGAAATGACATACTTTCCACACTTGTATCGAAATATACTATTTTATATATCTGCAAAGTGAGTGTTGAGATTACGTAAAATATGTCTGGTCTTAAAATTTAAACACCCTAGCAAACTTGGGGAACCTTGCTTTAGGAACTTACTTTCTTTTGTATTTTCTCAAGTTCTTGTACTAATTCCTCATATGCTTTACTTGTATAAGTGAGTACTGTACTTGTTTTTCTTAATCCCTGACTTTCTTCATACTGTTGTCTTTTCTGTAACTGCTTTCGTAATACGACTATGTCTCCTGTAGCTTCCTCCAACTTACTATGTAAGGTTTCTACCTAAAATTATGCATTAGTTATTGATGTACTATACTTAATCACAAGCTGAAATTTGCAATCATTTGTTTGGCAAATTCAAATGAGTATGTTCTATCACATTAGATATTTCATAAAATACATGAATCAATAATATAAAATTCAGTATAAAAATCTCACAAATCCAATACAAAAATATGTTCATATTATCATTATTTGCAACTTAGAAATAACTTCATTTCAATCAAGAGCTTATGTAAAACAGATATTTTATCTACCATACTTATTTAATTGCTTTAATTTATTACACACTGCAGTACCTAGTGTTCAACCTACTGTATAATAAGATTCTAAGATTGTGTTATTCGCGATTCATTTGATCCTTTGATTGCAACCATTTCAAATTATTGATGATTACAGGTAAATATATATATCATTCACAGATTAAAAGTCAGTTTTATAATTGTTTAAGCCATTTTTGTAATAAAAGGTGAATTCATAAAAGTTACAAGATAAACTCACACACACACATTATTGTTCAAAACAGCTTATGTATAAAATTCTGGTGTGCATGTGTTCGTAATTCTTCTCCTCCTTAAGTGATTTAAGTGATTTTGATGATATTTTGAATGCAAATAGACAAAGTCCTGGAGAAGGACATAGGCTACTTTTTTTTAACTTCATGTAGACAAAGTCGCAAATAACAGATAGTATGTAAACAATAAAATTACAAATGCAGCAGAACTATAGTGAAAATAAAACATATCAAGAAAATAAAAGATTAGATTGCTCATGTATACAATTGTTCAATCTTTCATTTCAATCATCAATACATGATGGTATCATTGCATCTGTGTACAATGAATGATTGATTGGATCATTTGGTTATCTTTTTTCATGTTCTTACTTGAATGATTTTTGTAAATGAATGACTGGCACTAGTCCATAAGATTTCCGATTAAGAAATAAAATTAAGTAGGTAGGTAGTATATTCACTACAAAAATAAAGTAATTACCTCTAACTTCAACATGTTATTATGATCTCTGGTTTTGGCCAGCATTTCACCACCACTAACAGTATTTGTTGGTGTAAACATAGATATGTTACTTTTAACATCTATATCTTGTACTACTGGAACTATCTTCTTACATTTTAATTGTTCAACTAATACTTTGTATTTATCCCGTTCCATGCTACATTTATCTAATTCTCTGGTCATTATGGATAATGCATCTATTTTACTTTGTAATTTACTCTTTAAAACAGAATTCTGAAATAAATATATAATATCAGGAAAATTTATTTAACAACCCATCTAAAATAACACACATACACAAACATATCTTCACACTTTAATGGAGTAGTCAGAGAGGACGGAGCACTAAGCGTCGCGGTCCTTACATACTTCTTTCGCTTCCTTAAATCTCATCATTCTCCTCACACATTTTAGCCTAGGTATGCGAGTGCTTTTGACATTTCCGTCGGCTAACACTGGCTGTTTGATCTTCATAAGTCAGCCTTAATCTTCCTTGGCTTCTTTTACCACTCACTTGCACTGTAGTTTCTTCGTCAGTCTTTCATCACTCATTCTTTCTGTGCCCGAACCATCTTAGCATGCCTTTCTTCATTTTAATAATAACACTATCATGCAATCCTGTCATACTGCGTATCTCTTCATTGCTTATTTTGTCAGCAAGGCTTGTATTTCTAAGAGGTCGCATTTCTACTGCATTTATGTTACTTTAAAATTTCAGGTATATCCAGGCCTCACTACCATACAATAAAGTTGGCACCAACTCCGCATTGTGTATGGCCATTTCGGCTGAGTTAGATATATTCACATTGCCCACTAATGCGGATTGAGCACCTTTCAGTTTATTGCAGACTGCTACCCGTCTCTCCACATTCAACTCGCATCTTCCATTCCTCGAAAACGCACTCCCCAGATATACAATTTCCTTCAGATATTTTCCATTTATCCATATTTCACACTGTCTGTACATTTTCCCTTTCAAATACCAGAACCTTAGTCTTGTTCACATTCATATTCAATCCTTTCACTTCAGTTTTCTTTCATGTACATAACTAGTGTTTGCAACTCCGCTTCTGATGGTGCTATAAGAACAGCATAGTCAGCGTACAAAAGGCAGTTTACGACTGTACCATCACATATCGTACCACTCATACTACTTTTCAATGTTTGGAGGCAACTGTCGACATACAGCACGATTAGCCATGCAGACATCACGCAGGCCTGTCTGACGCCTGAACAGACTTCTAAAATAAGTATATCAATAATACTGTACATTGTAAATACAAAGGTAGTGTCACCCACATTTTTTACACTCACCTCGAGTACATAATCGTCGAATTGAGAATCTTGGAATGTAACTTTAGTGTTGTAGGATTTATTAAACATTTTCTAAACAAGGATTCGGAATATATATATTAAAATGTAGGTATATAATCCAAATTGATTTTTAAATCTATGGTATAGGTTATAACTTATAATTCTTGATAAAAACGAAATAATATATATAGATATAAAATACAGAAAATATAAATAAATCTCTCATTAGCATTTAAGAAAATATAAATTATTTGATAACGAAAAATAAATAATTGTGTAGTAAATAGCAACAGAATTAGGGATGGCGATCTGACTCTGAGATCGATTAATCGAAGAATCGATTATTTCGACAAAATAAATCGATTCTTTAATCGCAATTTTGTAGTGATGCGATTCCGTGAATCGATACTTTACCCTTGAAAATCGAGATTCGATTATTTTTTTTTATGATAAGAAATATAACCTATTTAGAATGAGTTGAATGTGGGAACTGTGAATTTTATAATTTTTTAACAAATGTTATAATTTTTTTTTTATCTTAAGTAGAGGTTCTTATACATGTAACATTTAAATACAGTTGTAATTGTTTAATTCATTAAAAAGTGATTAGATTGATTATTTTAGCGTCTTTCCAGTTTTCTATAATTACATTCATATATGTCAGAAATACAAACTTATATAATAATAAGACTTCGATTTTTCTGTGAATCGATTTTTCATACTTCGATTCGAAGATCGATCTTTTTTCGAGAGAATCGCCATCCCTAAATAGAATAGTACGGTTCTCCACCACAGATATAGGCTATCTATGGATTAAGCACTGAGTAAGTAATCACTACGTTCTAAGAGACGACACTCGGGAAGACGGCTTGAAGCTTTCGTTTAATATATTATATGTATTATCTATGGTAATACCAACAATGAGACAGTCATGTAGAAACAAAGAGCGTGCTATCTATGTAATAGTGACGCAAAAAGTCGATAGAATTAAAAAAAGTCATCGATAATTATAAACATACTAAATTATGTTCATAGTAATTTTGAAATTAAATAAAACACACCTTTGTGCGGTAATATTTATTTCAAAAAGAGATATTATTTCTAGTATATATGTATTAATATTTAAACATGACTGACTTTCCCATTAGGAATACAGCTTGAAGATATTATATGTCGGCGTCCAAGCAAAAAGGATACAGTGGTCGACATTTAGTTTCAGAGATATACGCAGTTTTGTAAAGTGAAAAGTGACATTTCGCGATTTTAATTGATTTTCAATTAATGCTCAATTATCTACAAGTTCATATAGTAAATGACTTTATATGATGTTTCTAAGTAGCAAATTTTATAAAAGAAAAGTTTTAGTTAGTAGTAGGATTAAGAAAAAAAGGTACCAGTGGTTAGCATTTCTAAATATTTGGAATAAAATACGTTTTAATACCATGTTTTAATTACATGTTCGTATTGCAAACAAGTTGGTCATAGGAATCAGGTACTGGGAGGAATTTATTTTTGTCCAAAATGTAAGTTAGATCTAAGATTCCCAGCTAGAACAATTTCTATGCGTAACTTTAGCTACTGGTACCTTTTATGTAATCTGTAATGATTCATTGTTTTGTTCAAATAATAATAAAAATAATCTGGTCTTGTTATTTTCTTAGTTCTTAAATAGAGTAAAAATACTTAATTTTAATTTTTTACTGCATTATGTTGTCGTATTTACTCACTTTGTACTAAACTCCGACAAGTGGACCTTTTTACTAAACTATATATCAATCCTTTGTTTAGATCGTAATTGTTTATAATGTTACAAATATAATTATAATTTGATTTCATGCAGAATATCTTGATCTACATTAATAAATCAAAATCTACGTAACAAACAAGTAGAAGTGTTTTTTTTTGTCAATTAAACTTTAATAATGCTTTTTCTCAAAACATGCTTTTTCAGTTTCAATTTTAAATGTCTATTAAATAAAATATATGGCAGTTTTTGAATATTTTTTTAATCCTTATTATCAATTGACTATTCTAAATTCTGAATCTAGTCTTAATTCAATACTCTACTACTGGACCCTTTTTGCTTGGACGCCCACATATATGTGTATATACATAGACATACATATTTTTGTATGTATGTGCAAAAAACTACATATATATCCAAACGTTAATATTTACAAACTTAAAACTAAACATCTTAAATAATAGACTTCTTCAAAGTTACCGCTTAGAAAGCTGTCATTGTTCACGGTGCCCAGCAGACTGGCAGTGTTACCTCTTTGAATAGCCAAACTTTTTCATTAAATCCAGCATGAGCAAAATGAAGTGCACATGTAACTTTTTAATTGGTAAATACACCAAGTCCTTGTCCAACTGCTTGTACCCCCAATTTACATCTATAAAAGAGGCATTTAATAACAAATTCGAAAGTAAATATAATCATAATCTGCCTTATCAAGGGACACCAGGAGAATGAGGTGACTTAGACGCCACCATAGCAGCATGTCTGAAGTGGAGATGTCATATTTTTCGAGCTGTTGTTCTAGGCCGTAGTCATTGCATCACATTGTATCGTTTTATTTTAAAGCATCATAAAGTGTATGTTAAAAAAACACACACATATCATATCAAGCTATAGTATAGTATTTATAGTAATTAATTAATAAAAAATAATCAAAAATACCTTTTAGGTTCAATAAGCAAACGAGCTAAAAATACGCCAAAATTAGACGTTCTCTGTTTATTACAAATGGTACATTTATTTGATGATCGGGTACTCATATTGAGTATAAATCACACTCGGTATCGGGTATTTTGCAAACCTGGAATAAAATAGTGTTAATATTAAAAAAACATTATAAATTTACAACACAAATAGCAACAAAAACAAATCCACAAAATTATTATATACCATAGCTGAGCTCGTGGCTTCATCAGTGGTAACTTCGCCCCCCATAGAATAAATATGAAGTAGGCAATTAGGCATTTACTTACTATGTATTTGTTAACGCACCGACGAATAAATCACATATCATTAAACACGAGCAATACTTAAAACGATTCACTTTAATATAACATGATAGCAACAAAAACAACTCGAAAATTTTCAAGCTAAATTGAATTTGAAAATTTGACAAATAATGACAGTTAAAGCAGGCAACGTAATGAAATAATTTTTTTTTGTAAAAGTTGGCTATATTTTACTGTGGCTATGCAATGAAACATTGTCAGAATGTATGATTAAATGAAGTGTCCAGCCACTGAGATTAACTATTATTTAGTTACTACCTACTACATTGACGTTCTCCACTTCTCCCATAGGAGGGAAGGTAAAGGGATCTTAGATCATACATCCGGTGTCTTCAATGTTAAATAAATAAATTCTTCAAATTATTTAATTAAAATGTCGGTGTAATACATTTTAATAGTTTCTTGAAATTTCTGGCGAAAAATATATCGAGGCAGCTTTTCTAATGGCATCCGCTGAGGCAGACTAAGCCACTAAAAATAATCTCAATATCCCGCTACTAAATAAGCACTTATTTTAACAATTCCACATATTGTGCAACACCACAGATACTTTAGACTCAACCCTACGCTTTACATCACAATATCTATTAGAAACAAGTCACAAATAATTAAGATAAATGCCAACTGCTCCATAAAATTTCGTCAAAAATACTTTGGAAATTCGAAATAGTCTGTTAATAGGACTCGTTTAAATGATGAACGAACTTGTATTTAATTATATTTTATTGTGCAGTATTTTTACACACCCATATTTCAGAGACGCCACTAAAGAGAGTATATATGATCCACAGACAATAGATATTCCAGTTAACACAATAGACTAATATCCCATAACATTGTCAAATGTGAAATAATAAATTATTATTACGCATTCCGTTTCGCGCCTCAGATCAAATAGTTTGACTTTCACGCATGTCTATTTAAGAAAATGAAACAGATTACGTACTTTTAATATTACTACACCTCATCTGTTTACTGTGTATATAAATCTCGGAAGATAATTTGTATTATATTTTGAAAATATACACAAGATGAGTAAATACGTGTAAGTAAAATTTACTTTTTAATATTTACATGTTATTTTTACTATGGACGTATTTGTTAGTACGTCCATGGTTTATCTGTCGTATGGCACCCTTTTATCATTTAATCCAAAACTTTAGCAGGTTTTGGTTTTCTAGCTTATCCGTGAAAGGATATACCGCAAACGTCATACAATTTGCTTTTACATGTTTTTACGCAACACTTTTTCACCATAATGGAGAATGTAATAAGAAATGCAAAATATTTTGAAACTTTATTACAGTAGATCCGACCGTATGTGTATAAAAATAGACTAGTTTTTGTTTCCTACAAAAAGAAAGTAGTTAGGTATAATTTTACAACTAAAGTTTGCATGAATATCGAGTACCGCTAGTAGGCGCACGTCTGGAGTGTGACGTCATTTTCCAATACACTCGCGCTCACCCGGTCAGCTCAGTGGTAGTAGGCAAGTAGGGTCCAGTCTGTAGAATCTTGCTATTATTAATGGTTATTAATGGTCTATTCACCACTGTACCGATAAGAGAAACTATTGACATAATAAAACAACAGTTAATAGTGAACAACATACCTACTGAGTACGTGGGATTAATGGAGTTTTGCCTTACGAGTGGCTATTTTCTCTGGAGAGAGGATTTCTATCTGCAGATGGATGGAGTGGCAACGGGGTCACCAATAGCACCAGTCGTGGCCAATATATTCATGGAACATTTCGAGGAGGAAGCGTTGAAGTGTGCACCATTAAAACCAAGATACTGGTGGAGATACGTGGACGATGTGTTTGCTATAGTTTCCAGGCAGGGTGTAAGACAACTATTGGACCATCTGCACCAAAGACATCCAAAGATATGTTTTACAGCAAAGGAGGAAAAAGATGGAACTCTCCCATTTTTGGATGTACCGGTGAAGCGGGAATCTAGTGAAAGCCTGGTACATATGGTATTCAGAAAACCGACACATACCGATTGGTATCTAAGAGCAGATTCCCATCACATCATCATCAGCATCATCTTCGGTGCCACGCACTCTCATTAATCGTGCATTTCGTCTATGTGATTCTCAATTCCTAGAGTCGGAATTGACACACGTGCGGCAGGTGTTAGAATGCAATGGTTACAACTGGCGGCAGAGTTGCCGGCTAGCAAACACGACCAGCAAACAACGGCCTCAGGTTGTAGAGCGAATCCCGGCATATTTACCATACATGCGAGGGGTAACGGATCAAATTGGACACCTGTTACGCCGTAGATATAGCATCAGGACAATTTTCCGCCCCATGACACAGATTAGAAGTCTTCTACGATCGCCTAAGGATCAGGACCCTCTAGATAGCTCTGGCGTCTACGAAATTCCATGCGATTGCGGCAAAAGCTACATTGGAGAAACGGGACGCAATATCAATACGAGGCTCACCGAGCACATCCGCAGTGTGCGTAAAATGGACAGCAACACTTCGGCGGTGGCAGAGCACGCCCTCAACTTCGACACGTCGCATTATATTAGGTTCGATAAGGTGAAAGTGTTAGCTCGCGAAATGTTGTTGCGTGATACAAAAGAACTTTATATCACGCAAGCTCCTTGAAGCCATCGAAATCGACCGCCGGCCTAATTTTAATAGAGACAAGGGATGGGCCCTGCCTCTTACTTGGAAACCCGTGTTGTTAAACACGACGCGGAATAAGAACGATAGTGCTGACGAGTATGTAGTGGACATCGTGAGTACATTTTGTGCTCCCGTAAACACCAATATTGACGTAGACGCATCGGTCTCGCCGAGTTCGCCACCATCGCCGGCGCACCCCGCGCCCCCCGCCCTGTCAAGCCGCGCGTTGCCAACTCAGGCGCGCAGTGCCAGACGGGGCGCGGCCGCGAACTCATCCCACTCACCCTTATGGTGGATCTCCAACAGGTCCGAAACTAGTCGGTACCTATACCCGATTATACGTGAGTAAAGCCGTATTCAATAATTAGTGCATTATTAATGGTTAGTATTTTGTTGTTCCGCCCGTGGATTATTGTACTGTTACGTTTATAGTTTGAGTGTGTATTCAATTAAAATAAATTTATCTGCACAAGATGTTATTTTGCTTTTCTTTGATGAACTGATTTTGATTTAGTTTTTTTGTTTGAAAGGTGATTTGATCGAGAGATTTATGAAAATCTGTTCAGCCGTTTAAAGATCATCAGCTTCTTTTTAGTTGTTGAAGAGATGTGAGCAACTTCTACGGGCCTGATCAATTCGAAATTTACTATCATATAACTTCAATGATATTACAATAACATGGTGACCTTAACCTAGTGATGGAATTTTCCGAATTTTTTTTTAATCTGTTGAAATCATAGAAAAATTTCAAGATATAATAATATGGGAAATATTTCGGATAAATATCAAAAAT
The DNA here is from genome assembly GCA_907165235.1 of Zeuzera pyrina. Lineage (NCBI taxonomy): Eukaryota > Metazoa > Arthropoda > Insecta > Lepidoptera > Cossidae > Zeuzera > Zeuzera pyrina. The sequence continues at coordinate 13,250,537 of OU015630.1, forward strand.
GGAAAAATGTCGGAAAAATTTCAAAAACATAATGAAAAATATGAAAAATGTTTGAAGTTTCAATGATCCATCATTATCTTAACCTGCTGCCTATGACCTGAACCAATTGTTGTATTGTGACCAGGGCCGGATTTAAATTTTTGCCGCCCTTGGGCACTGGAAAAAATGCCGCCCCATCACTAAAATTTCACTCAAATATATATAGATTTCATATCTTATTTAAAAAAAATTAAAACATTTAATGTATTGTAAATAATTTATTATATGTACTATATACGATATACCTAAATATAATAAAAAAAAATATTTTATTTTATTTTCAGAACAACAAATTTTGCACTAAGCTTGACTCATAATTATATTATAATAATTTTTTCACAGGCAAACACGCCTGACTTTTTGAATTGCAAATTGGTCGATTAAATCTTCACAATCTAAACGTTGAATTATGTCCGATTCGATGCATAGAATAGCTAAGCTATTGAGCCTATTTGCACTCATTGTAGAACGTAAGTAGTTTTTAACTTTTTTCAAACAAGAAAACGATCGTTCTGCGCTACAGTTCGTTACAGCTACAGAAATAAATTAATTTAATTATTTCGAAGGTTAATTTTTCCTTAGGACGCCAAAATTATGATTTACCAAATTTCGATTCGACAAATAATGTATGAGTTGAATTTTTTGAATTAACTCTTAAATAAGAAATGAGTAATTAAAAGAACAAAAAATTCCTATTGAGAACTTTTAATAACACTAAAAAAATTTTTTTCCACTTTCCAAATTTTGCCGCCCTAGAAAATTTGCCACCCTGGGCACTAGCCCCGACTGCCTCTAGTGTAAATCCACCACTGATTGTGACCCTTCCCTAGTCATGCACAATAATAAAAGTAGAAACTCTGTTAAGACGACGCATTGGAAATTTTGATGTCGGGGATTTAAATTTTTCTAAGCAATTACAAACCATATGAAAGTGATATTTGGTAACCAAAATCTTCAATTCACTGACTTTATTTTGACAATAGCATTACACGGTTGGTTAACTTTTATAACATAAAAAAAATATTAAAGAAACCTCTTTTAAAACAGACATATGCTTTTTACGGATAAATGAGATCGATTAAAGCCTCTAAATTTTCTATATAGATAAATCTAAACACACACTTCAAAATGACAATATGATTTTTCAAAACTAATTATAGTTTAAAGGACACCGTAAAACGTTTAAAGAGTCACTCATTACATTACTGTAATACAGTGCTGCCAACTCCAATTTTAGAAAATTTGTAGATGAAATGCAAAAATCGGTAGAAATCAGTAGATTGGAAAAAGAGCGGCTTTTCCAACTAGTTCAGAAAATTTTTAGGAATTAAAAAATGAAACTAAATCCATTCTAAAACATTTGTTTGTTTTTGCTCTATAATATCAAGTTTTTACGTTTTCCCTTTTATTCCTTTTATTGGAGAGGCTAAGCGATTAAAAAATATTATAGTGGGACTGAGCTATACAGACAACTGTAGGGCGAGCACGAACTTTCGACAGTTTCGTAACGTAATCGTATCGAGTTTACTATACGATTACGAGAGTCGCAGCACGAAGCGCATATTACCAACTATCGAGAGCTCGCTACGATTACGAAGGTGACGTCGTCCTAACGTAACTAGGGACTGGCAAGTTTGAGTAAACTACACAATTTATTGAATGAAGGGTGCGTCCTAAAACGAAATCAGAGAAAGTTTTAGATTTTTATTTGAAATCTAAAACTCAATTATAATAAATTTATTAAAAAGGAGTAAATCTTTAAAAAATATATTGTATTAGATATTTATCTTATAAATATCTAAAACAATATATTCTTGTTTTACGATTGTGCATTATTTTTCAAAATAAAATTAGTTTTTATATTATGGTTGATAGTGTCGAACGACTTAGATTTGACGGTTTTTTGACTTGCTTGTCGTTTTAATAACCTCTCGATGTCACATTTCTTTATGTTAACACTATTGAGACTTGAAACATTCTTGCGGAAAAGTTTATTGCGTTTTTTGTGTACGTTTTGATGTTAATTTCATCACATGAAAATGAAAACAAGTCCCACACAATATTATTATTATTATGAAAAAGTATTCGTGCGTCTGTCATCGAGATTTACGTTACCGTACGTCAAAATAAGGTTCGTGCTCATGATTTTACTCTATTTCAATACAAATGGCTTACGTTACCTTTACGTTACGTTACGAAGACGATACGAAATAGTTCTTTTTACGTCCTATAGGGGCGCTGCACTAAAAGTCATACAATTTGCTTACGCTTACGATACGAATACTTTGTCGATAGGATTCGTGCTCGCGCTACTGATGTCGTCGTATTAGTGTTTTCTGAGTAAGAAAAACGGTGTCGTCACTCTCAGTTGGTGGAAGGGGTAACTATGATAACTGTAACTGCTTAACTTATTTGGACGAATGAGACGTCATATGAAAGGTATTAAAATGCCAAACCGAAAACGTGTAACAATTATAAGTATAGGTTCAATATTTAAAAAGTTATTAAAATAAAAAACAAAAATTGAAAAGTATTATTTTTTTTTAGATTAAATATCGCGCTTAAAATGTCAATTACAATAAAAATAGTTCAAATAAAAAAATCGGTTGTATAGTTTAAGATCCTTTTATCTTTTCTCCTAAGGGAGAATAGTACTCTACCCTTGACTTCTACCTAACACAGATACTTAGGGCTGCCTATTATTTTATGATCTGTGACAAATCTTGGTACTTTTGTTTGCAGTTTTTCGCGACTTTTTCTTTCAATAAAATAAAACAAATGTTGAGAAGATTATCTGCAAGAAATATTTATGAAAGATCATTCGACGCCATGCTTACCGGTCTCAACCACAAGAACAAATACGGTTCATCCTAACATTCGGCGAGAATGGCTGCTTCTTCTACCGAAATCGAGGATTTTTTAGGCGGACCCCTAATTTCGTGGGTGAGTATCTATACGTTCTTATCATTTTTAATTAGGAATATTAAACAAGAATATTGTGTACAACATAGGCTTTAATGGGGAATATCTGAAATATATAGTTAATTGTTGCACTGTACGTACTCTGTATCTTAATAATAAAAATCTTGTATGTAGCCGTCACACTTCACTGAGTAGTGACAACAGTAGTGAGCATAGGCATTTGTAACGTAAATGTTATGTACCTGGTCTATTTGACTTATATATATATATATGTATTTTTATAATTTTATTACTATGTATTACCTAGTTACACTAAAAAAAATCAATGATATAGAGGAATGCGATATTATGCGATAATTACCTATTTCAAATTTTTTTAATAAAATGTAGTTTTCACAGTAATATTGACTGTATTTCGCTTTCAATATAGGTGCATACGAAAGACTTGAGTTTCTTTCGTAAGAAGCATAAGTAAATAAGTAAAATTGATTTGATTTTTAGTCACAATGAATATGATTTTCTAATGGTTACATAATTTCCAAATTGTTTATGTTGCTATATATACAGCATTTCAACAGGTATGTACCTGTATGGCCTAGGGCTTCAAAATAGGGCAAGCCCGACATAGGTACATCGTTCTTCTTTGTTTTTGTAAAAGTATAAAATATAAGAAGGCTAAAATATTATAGATTACTAACAAATCATGACTGGCACAACTGGTGGACAAGAGAAGAGGAAAGAGATCTCTCCCTGCATTATTTTTCAAAAAAACAATTATTTTTATAACACTGCTATTAAAAATGTACAGGCGTAAATAGTTTATCAGTTCTTGACATATTAATATTTCTTAACTCATTATTTATCCACATTACTAAAAGAAATTACTGTATTCATGTGTTTTTGTCAATTCATATGTCTTTTATGGTGCCAGTATAGTTTTTTTATCGTTGTAACTAGAACAATACTAAATATTTTCATCATTTGTATAAAATATACGGCACTGATAATAATAAGTAGTAACTGGATGAGAAAACAAAAAAAAATCCAATCAGTTTCATAAACTGATATATTAAATTGTCTTTTAGGTGAATTACTAGTCAGGGAAACACAAACACTGATTTATTGTCTTTTATGCAATTTACTAGTCAATTAATACACAAATCCGGTGTAGCTTTTAATAAAACAATTCATTGTTTTTTCTATACAAAGTTTATAGATTTTACATTTTCTATGCTGTTTAAAACTTGTATACACTTTAAGCCCTCACAATGAATAACTTATTCGATTTTTTATAACAAATTAACTCACTGAAGATGGAAATTAAAAAATATAAAATCATTCGTCTGCCCGCTCAAACAAATATTATGTAAAAACAATGAAGTTGAATCACATTGAATTATATTCATATTCGCTACCATGTCTCTCAATCTGTATTCATTCAGTATAAAAGCTGGGCTTTTTGCTTCATAATAATTGCTATATAAACCTTAGTAAAAAAGCTACGGGTATAATGAATTTTGCAACTAGAGAGAAAGAGACGTTACAAGCCACATTGCAAGCCATTGCACGAGAATATGACGATTGATTACTCTGATTTTTGCTCTGATTATGCTTCAAGAGGTTCTTAGTATCGTATCGATTGCGATACTGATTGATCGCGACTTGGGATCAAAAACTTGTTTCATTTCTCTAAGATTCTTACACTGTTATCGTTTGACAAGTAATTCGTGGAAATTTACAACTGTTTGATATGATTTGTAGTTGATATTTATACCTCATTCTTGACACGTTAGTATTCTATATTCTTGACTGAGTATTTTAGTATGGCAAGCTGGGCTTTTGAATGAAGGTACCGTCACTGGTACATAGGTAGTACATATTTAATGTAGTTATCCCAGAAGTAATGGTAAAAAACCATGCCAAACAACACTAAGCCAATTGGACGGACTTGATTTTTCGTTGTATTATCTTCACGCTAGTCTATGTGGGGTCAGCAGACTCTTTTTCTATATTCCTTTTCTGTATTGCGGGGCGGGACGGGGCTTGTTTATGAATTCTATAACTCTTGCTGTAATCGTAACTCTCATAAATCGTCGCCAACTTGAGAAACGTTTCGGGTCGGGTAGAGCTTTTCGTATTCTTTCGCCATTGAGGATGTTGACTATGGCCGAGACCGCCTTCGGATATCCTTTCTTTAACTTCTTCGCGTTGTGGTTCTTAACGTATATCGCCGTACAGGGCAAAGACGTGGCTTCGAAGATGACGCTCTTCATGCGGTATTCAGTCGGCCGTCTCTCCCGTCGATCGCCTCACCACAGGAACCGCTGCATGTCTCTATCGTCTTCGCGCATGGACACGCGTATGAACATGTCTTTGATCTCCGCCGTAACTCATACAACTCGCTGTCGGAACCGCATAAGTACTTCCGGTAACGACTACAGCAGATCTGATTCAGTTAGCAACATGTCGTTCAGGCTGACTGCTCTGCACGTGGCGGCCGCATCGTGCAGCTTTTCTGGCTTCTGTGGGTTGATCACCGCGAAGTGAGGTAAGTACCAGGCTCTTTCGTTCTGGTCGCCTCGAGCCGGTGCTTTTTCGGCGTAACCGTTCTTTAATAACGTCTCTCTTTGCTCTTCGTATCTCTTCTTGAGTTTTTCGTTTCTATCTAACTTCTTTTCGACGAGCTCCAATCGCAGTATTGCGGCATCGTAGCTACTCGGCGGTCTCGGATAGTTCACCCGGTAGTTCACGCGTAGTTTTTTCTAATATCTGTAGAGCTCTTCGTTCACGGTCGTTGTAGGAGCGCTTCGGTTCGACTCCCAGGGATTCTAGCGCGAAATGTTCCTTGATCAATTCTTCTATGGTCTTCACATTCTCCTCAACGACGTGGTGGACTCGGTGACCTCGCTGTATCTCCTGCCGTCTAAGTGCTCCGTGCAAAACCCAACCCAATCGGTGAGCGAAGTGACCGGTTGTCCCCTATTTTCTCTTCTGACTTCGTGTGCGAACAGCTAGCGCCAATTGTCTTGCCCCAGAAGTACTATCGGCGTGCTTTTTTCGTAGACGAGGTACTCTTCTAAGTTGCTGAGATGCACGCAGCCCCGCACGACGTTTCTTGACACCGTTTGTAATGTCAACTTCAAATTGTCCATTGTACACGCCGTTACGCGCATAGGTGATGTTCCTTCGCAAACTGCCATCGCTTGGACACGTCGGCAGACTTCATAGTAGCGCAATTGGCTTCGTCGTGACCGCTCTTCTGAGACATCGGACAGGTTCGGCCTTAACTCGTAGCGACGTTCGATGCTTGCGCGTGGTAGTTACGGATGGGTCGCCGCGCTGACACCACCGCCGGGCTTCACTCGGTATCGCTTCGGCGGGTGCGAAGCTACCGCATTCCGCTGTCACAGTCTCCATGAAGTGCGCCAGTTGCAACAGATCCGGTGTTTCTTCAGACTCGTGGGCCGCATACTTGTAGTACTGATAGCGTACTACCTACCCACGGTAGCTTCTCGATGACGCCTCACACCACCTCGGTGTTGTAGAGATAGTGAGTATTGTTGAGCGCCCTCACAGTTGCAGTGACGTTGAAAATCTTCGACGGGAATATGCAGATATCTTTCGGGTTCTCTGACAGTTTCGGGATAGTCCGCAGCTTGTTCATTTCGGCCGAGAGAGAGCGTCCGGTCGACCAAAGCGTGACGCGAGTAGCTTCATTACTTCCGTTGCCGAAGCTGCCCCTATAAACAGACAACGAACCGCATCTCTGACTTCCGCTTAAGGTTGCGCCGTAATCTTGCTAAGTTTTCTTCCTCAGACAGAAGGCTTGCCGATTCTTCATACGCTGCCTTGAACAGTCACCAATCACTGGTCGCCCCATTGAATACTGGTAACTCTTGTACTCGAGACGTAACGACGGGCTGTATAGCACGTGTCGCCAATGTGATGGCCCCAGCGAGCTTCATGTAGTCTATGTCACCGCTGCCTTTTCTTCTTGACGTCATTCCGGAGACGGTATTGCGACCTCCATTGACGTACACATGTCGCGAGCTTCTATTTTCTTATGCCCGCCACACACCATCAAGTATGCATGATCAAGTCTGTCCAGTATGCATGAAGCGACAGTTCCATCAAGTCATATTGATCGTGTGTGGTGCCGATTTGACTTGATCAGTTATACTTGACTGAAATCGTTTTGCCCATCTTCCGTCAATCCACCAAGCCATCAAGTCCGTTCTGTATACTTGAACGTGTGTGGGCGCGTCATGCCGTTTCGTCAGTTCGCTCGAAATTTTGGTTAAGGGACAGTTGGCGAACGTCTTGATTTATATTATTGAAATATGTATTGATTTATTGAATTAAATAAGTTATTTTCATTAAATTACAGCGATTTATTTGGAGGATTCACATTTTAATCTCAATAGAAAGAGAACATTTTTAAAACGTATTCCGTTCAGAAATATTTATAAGGTGCGTTTATCAAGGAGAAAAACTATTTTCATAAACTAAAGAAATGTCAACTGAATATCAATTAACAATTATTATACCATACATACCTACATATCTTCACGCTTGGGGTAGTCAGAGAGAACGGAGCACAAAGCTTTGCGGTTCTTACATACTTCTTTCGCTTCCTCAAATCTCATCCTCCTCACACATTTTCGCCTAGGTATGCGAGCGATTTTCGCATTTCCGTCAGTTAATATTCTGGCTATTTGACCTTCATTGTTTTTTGGAAGGTCACATTAGTTGCTATTAAATACATTTTAAATTAAGTAAATAAAAACATTTTAATTCTATTATAATTTTTAATCAATTCATATTTTTTAATTATTTTTTCAATCGATTTAATTTTTTTTTATTGATTTAATTTTTTATCAACTGATAATAATCGATAATCAATTGATAATTTTTTAGTTTACAAAAATAGTACCTATAGGGCTACATTTTAATAACATTAATTTATTTTTTACTTATCTTGAACATAGCTCGCTTCGATATACCTTTCAATAAAATATATACGACTTTAGAAAGATAATTCGTAATAAGACATTCGCACAACCGTCCCTTAAACGCTTCATGCAAACTGGACGGCGCGTGAAGTGCTTAATGCGTACTTGACAGACTTGATCAAGCATACTGGATGGTGTATGGCGGGCTTTACTTCTGGCGTCTCGCATCTTCATCGGCGGGCGTGCTGTTTCCCGTTCCGTTGGAAGTAGTCGCTGACCAATTGCGGCGGCAGCGGCGCTTGTGCTTCCTCGTTGACTGACGGCGGTCGGGTCCCACTCCGATGCTGCGGTCCTAAGTTCAACGCCAGTGTGCTCGTTTGAATCTACTCCGTTGTTCTATTCTCCCGGATTGTATCTTCGTGCAGATAATCTTCTTCAGATTCCACCCCTTCTTCCAGACGTGCGACGTGAGCCGCTACCAACTCGACCCGAAGTCGAAGAAGGTTCTCTCGCGCCTTCAGGAGCTCCGTACGATGCTCCTTTGATAAGGTGGTTCTGACGCTCTGCGGTCGAGAAGTCCGATGGACCCCTGTTTCCCCTATTTGATGTTGTCGATTCATTCCGCTCCCGGGAACAACACTTCAAGTCGCAGCGTTCGCCTCCTCTTTTGTTGCCGCCGTACTCGTGGTTGCCATCGTAGTTTTCGTAATCTCACTAGTCCCCGAAGTTTCCATAGTGCCACTAGCTTCGGTACTCCCTATTGCCTCGGTCGCCCCCCAGGCTGACGTGGAAGGTGTGACGTCCGACGGCTGCACGGACGACATCACCCCCATCTCCTAAGCCCTTTCGGTAGACCCGCGTTGCTGAGACTTCCTGCTTCTAGTGACAGGCATCTTTTTCTATAGTTGTACTCTTCTTTCTTCAACGACAAGCTTCACTTTTCACTATTGTGGCTTTCGCTGGCTTCAATGATCCCGGTACGAAGGACCAGAAAACATGGACGGGTCCCCTTTGAAAACTCGCCGCACACCCTCAAAATGTTGTAGGTAGATGTTCAAGCCGGAATGAAAAGGCGAATCTTCTATTTTTCTCACTCTCCAGTTGTTGTTGCTTGGTCCTAGCGTTGGGTAAGCAGCACCCGAGTAAGCACAATTGTGCCAGCACAGTTTTGAAAAAGAGGGAGTGCCTCGTTTCATAAAAGTGTGGTAGCACAGTAGCACACTAGCACATTTGAAATCGAACCGGCCGCGAGGCAGCGCCAGGCGAGGTGGCACGCGTCACGCGAGGCCACACACAGCTCAGATTATGCGAGGCGCAATGTCGTGTAATTGATCCACATAGAGATTGATTATTTGGTGCATTATGTAGTATCTAGGGTTATTTTTGGTGGGAATAAGCGCAGTTTAATTTCATTTAGATTTTACATCTCTTGCTTTCGGGAGTATTATAGTACAAAAGTAATAGTATATTGTTCGTTAAATTTCTATGCGTGTAAAAAATTGCAGTCTGTATAAATATATGTAACTGAAGGTTTAATAAAATTCACATTTTTGTCGTTTCGTTTCGTTAGCACTAACTTGGTGGCATTTCAAAGAAAAACGCGTACATTTGCTGCTAATTATTGATGGATAATTCGAAAATTTCTTTCGTACTTATTGAGTGCGAGCGAGGGAGCGTATAAATCTTCTTCTTTCCGCTCGTCGCCTCATGGACAGCACACTTGCACAGTGCGTACAACGTGCATCGTGCATTTAACACTCAACAGGCACCTCCCCACCTCTCCAGCCTCCACAAATGTACCAGCATACTGTGCTAGCACGTTTGCAAAAAGAGGCCCTCGCACGATACTCATTTTTAAAGAGTGTGCTGCCCAACTCTACTCGGTCCGGAGACGGAAGCGGAATGCATTCTAGGCCGTTACGCGGCTATATTTATATCTCAAGAGAGCGCTCCAACCCGTGAGCAACAACGCCCTTACAAGATCCTCTTTATTGAATCAAGCTCTCTGATTGGTTGCTCGTTCGTACACAACTAGCGACGACCAAAGTGATATAATTTATATGTATCGCTATTTCTATATCTATTTTACTTTTATTTCTATACAATATCTCTATATAATAATAACTATTTCTATACGATAATAAAACAATAAACTTAAAACTAACTATTTGTAAACCTATAACTAAAATAAAAGATAGAAATCATAAAATTTAATCAACATCACGCCGTCTTTCGGTGGGGTGGACAGACTATTGTAAATTACTATAAAAATACGACGCATTCCAATAAAATTAGTGGCGAACACCATCCATCTTCCTTTAGTAGCGCGATATTGAGATTTTGGATGCTTTGAAGCTCATTCCTTAGAAACATGGAAAATCGCAGGTGTGGGACGCCACTTGGGTCGATACACTTGCTGTTTCCCATGACGCGGCCAGCACTGCCGAGAACTCGAAGCGCCGTAAGTATGCGACCCTCTGAGAGTTTCATATTTACGCCCTTTGCAGTCGAAACTTTGGCCGAGGATTCCAAGCGGCGTAAGTATGCGATTCTCTCTGAGAGTTTCATATTTACGCCCTTTACAGTCGAAATTGTGGGTCCCTGGAACCCTGAAGCCTATTGACAGCTTTCTGATATTTGTAAGAGACTTTTCGAGGCTTCGGAAGACCGCCGGGCTGGCAGCTTCTTCCGCTAACGAATCAGTTTGGCTATTCAAAGAGGTAGTGCAGCCAGTCTGCGGGGCACTGTAAGCAAGGACAGCTTTCTAAGCGGCAACTTTGAGGAAGTATATTATTTAAGATAATGTGTAGTTTTATGTTTGTAAATATTCACGTTAGGACATATAATAAAATTTTTATTATAATATTAGAATAATATTCTTTTTACGGGACAATGTCATCTCACATTACTGTCGTCTAACAAAATGTTTAATGTTATTAAATCTTGTTTGTCTTCGTACCTTGCACGATAATGTTTTATTCATTGCACCTGAGAAGTTTATATCATTGATGGTGTGTTTATGATGGTGCTTTAATGTACATGTCAATGGGAGTACTAGTTAATTAGCGGGCGGTAGATAGAAATTACTTTATTGTATAATATCTATAGAACTTGACATTCCTTACACGCATGGCCGCGTGTTTGTGATACGCGTGGTCTACGACGATCCAAAGATTAATTGAAAAGTATACGCCCAGCGACCAATGGGCGCATTTGTGTAAAAAACACGTTCGAGTACACGCAGTTGTATGTATGCATCATAAAACTGTATTGTGTGTTAACTTGTAAAGTAAAAATAAAAAAATTCCACAACAACTTAAAAAGCTACCTTTCGCAATTACGTTATAATAAAAAAATTAAACCGACTTTAAAAAAAACAGAAAAGTATGACTTCAATAACTGTCAAATTTAATTATATAGGTATTTGTAATCGTATTTATAGTTTTTTGTACTTAAGTTTTGATTAGTAAAGGATAGTTATTTCATACTTATCAGTGTTTTTTTTAAGTTAGTTTAATTTTTTTATTAATTTATTTTTATTTCTTCCTTTTGAGTGATCTTGTTTTTTTCAAATTCTGGACAACTGCGTTAATTTCCATTCTATTGAAGAATATAAACCGTGGACTTTCACAATAAAAGATGTGAACAGATCCAACATGGGATATTATTACCCATTATCAATATCATGACAAGATTACACTGGTCGCGTGGCTAACAACTGTAAATCATCCGCTATGAAACTGCGTATCTCACCTCAATCATGGTGTAACCTTTTAATAAGATATATACCTATGTTTTATATATTTAACTCTTTCATTAAACTTAATTTTTATAAATAGAGGTAGGTCGATTAAATAAAAGGTAATTATAAAAAAAGTAGTGGAAATCGGCTTCAAAATTGTCTTTTTTATTCTCATGCATAAACTTAATCTTATTTGACTAGTTAAGGCTACGCTCTCGTTTTTTATAATTTTCCCTATAAATAAATGGAAATTTAAATGGGGACATCCCCATTTAAATTCTAATGGAGTCAATTCGGAGACCTGCAATGCGATTCTCTAACGGAAATTAGTCGAATTTATTTCTGAACCCTGTCATGTCAACTGTGAACTGGTATTCTCCAAAATGGACAGAGATACTAGTGCCGCCTCGATGAGTGCGGCGGCGAGTTGTACCTACTATCGTAAATGAATTTTTTGACGTTTCGCTAAAATAAATATAACAACCTAAAGTAAAAAAAAAACAAGTTTTATTTAATGTAATTATCTCAGCATCTACTCGCATCCAAGATTACTTCACAATTCCATTTGAAGGCCAAGTGAGTTCGAATGCGAAGTGGGCTGAATTGTCAAGCGAGTCTCACCTGGGCGATCGAGTTTTTGCAGAATTGCACGGCAGGCCATTGGCCGACCACGCTGAGTTGTTGAATTTCCTAGGCCGGTCTACTGTACGAAATATGTAGAATTTAGTATGCACACACCTCGGACTTATAGTGCGCTGGTATCGCGTTGTATCCACATGCTCTGTAATGTTTCTAAATCAATTTCTTCAAAAAATTCCAAATCGCATACGGTTTCCTAAAATAATTACATATACCTATAAAATATTTTTCAATAATTACGCAATGTGATATTTCTACTGGACCGACTAATTAATTTTATTAATGACACTAGTGCACGTATTACTGAGAATTCTCTTTGATGTGATGTCTCCCGAGTCCCGACTCGACGCGACGCCACGGGATGCCTCCGCGCAAGCGTGCAGTGTGCAAAGCGGTAACGTTGCGTTTATGAAATATTGTTCAGAAAAAATCAACTTTTATATTTTTAGAGTTATGAAATTCTCAATAATTAACATTTTTGGGTATGTTATTTTTGGTTATTGCTGACGTTAACGGAAAATATCATGAATAGCTCCTGAACACGTATAATATACTTAATATGTATGTGTATAATTTTATTTCCCTAAAACGGCTCTAACGATTTAGATGAAATTTTGTGTGTAGATAATGTTTTATTTCCAATTTATCTAGACTTGATGTTATCCCTGAAAAAAATAATTTACTGTTAAAAATATGTTTTTTCAAAAATATTTAGTTTAGCGCCATTTCGTAGAATATTGTGGTGCATTAATATTAGCCACTCAACAACAACAGGTGGCACTATAAAATAACTGGAAAATTATATAAAGCACCGTGCGAATTTCGGTAGCCCAGGTACTTTACATTTTGTACAGGTACGCCAAATACATATTGTGTTATACAAATGTTTGACAACTTGCTATGGTAGATATAGGGGAAGAGTTTTTTAACAATACACAAACTTAGATAAAAATGTCTACGAATTTTTTATTTTAGTCTCGCTCCAGTATTAAAATCGAAAGCCGAAAATTTGTCTAAAAATAAATAATTAACGTTCACGCGCACCGCAGGCGCCCGCACCGCTCGCCGTCGACGGTCATTCAACTCATTCACATGTTGCAAATTTTCCCTTCATACTTTTGTGAGCTTAGGACCGCCAAAATGAAAAATCCAACTTACGTACTTACGTAATTTATTAAAAATCAAATAATCACCTATTCATGAAAAATCGAACCTAGCAATACTTCAGCAAATATAAAAATGGGGATGCATTTAACGGCACTTAAAAATTGGTGAAAATATAGACAAAATTGCTATGAATTGCTAATAACAAATATAATGTCATACAATAAAATGTTACTCCTTTATTAAATTGATATTAGCTTTAAAAAAATTTAAGACGGTATAAAATAATTATTGCCAATAAAATAAAATAAGCAATCATTTAAAATAATAAATTATGCTATCTAAAATAGCATTATCTATAAACCTTCTATAAAGTAATTAAATGAACTTGACAAATTTTTATCCTGACAACGCCAAAACATCCGGCGCAGTGATTGGAGTTGGTGGAGTATGGAGTAGTATATTCTTTGATGGAGTTGGTGGAATTGCACCACATCTCTTCCTAACTCCTGGAAATAACTCAGAAATACACCTACTAGTATATATGTATAAGATTGCTATATATACATATAACAACAGCAAAAGATAAAAAGAGATGGAAGGATCTAAAGACGTGTCAAGATTAAATTTCTCGACTTAAACTATCCCTTAGAGTGCGGTCTCCTATTCAATACTGCCCCTGGAAATAACTCGGAAATACACCTAGTTTGTACAAGATTGCTATACAGGTGTATATGAAAACGGAACACCTTCTTGAACATGCTATAGTATACCGAGAATGCATCTTGATTACGCTTCAATAAAGTATTATTGTGTAATAAAAACAATGATACAGGTCAAATCGCAATTTACTTCAGTTGTGCTTCCCCTTAACACGTCAAGTTGTTTATTTCCCACACCGAAATTTAATATTTACAATATTTTACAAATCCACAGAAATCTCCTTTATTTATGTAAAGATAAGGTTGATATTCCTGTGTATGTGAAAATAACGTATTTTTAAATTAGTTCATGATCGTAGCGATTTGTAAACAATTGTTAAGGGGCATATGCATTATTATTGAAGTTGGTTTTTATGCTTTATTTCAATAACGGATGAAATTATTACAAAATAAAAAAATATGTTCGATTTAAAATCTGTAACTTTACACGTTCCAGCAACTTCTACTAGAAATAATGGTGTTAACACCTGAAAATTTAAATGGTCATAACTCTTAAACGGCTACATTTTATTCGATAATTATTTTTATAACTACATACTAAAATTATGCCCTTTCATCCATTAAAGTAACTGTCCCGTTTTCATATACACCCTGTATAAAGATGTACCAATAATATACAAATAAAAAAATATCAATAATTGCGTAATTTATTATGCAATTATTGATATTTTTTTATTTTCAAATGGGAAATTATAAGCGAGTTGGTACTGAATATATTGTCATGATTGTCTAGAAATCATAACTTTTATGAATAACAATTAAATCATTTAAAATCATTTTTAAAAAAGGTTTTGGTTATTTTCGTTTCGTTTTTCGTTTTGGTTTTAGTTTATTAATTATCTAATGCAATATAAAAATACAGGCAAACGAGGTACTACTGTTACGTGTACGTTCAGTATTTATAAAAATCCTTGACTCAAGAGGTAAACAAATAAATATATAAATATAATGAAGACACGAACTAATAAATAATAAAGTTGAATGTTATTGGACGCTATTCACATTTGATTCTTACATACCGTGCGCATTTTACTATGAATCTGTACATAGCAGTACGATAGACGGATTTTTAAATAAGCTTACAAAGTTTGGCTGCAAGCCAGCATGTAAGAGAGAGACAACTGATTACTCTGATTATGTCTTGAGAGATTGTTAGTAGGCTGGTTGTTGCCACTGATTGGTCGCGACTTGGGGTTAAGTACCTGTTTTCATCCGTTATTTTCGTTTGACAAGTAATTCACGGGTATTTTTAAAACCGTTTGATAAACTTTAAAGTTGATACCTATTCATAATTTATTCTTCACTAAGGCATTTCAGTAAGGCGAGCCGGACTTTTGGGCTTATATGAAGTACAAGGTACGGTCAGTGGAGAAAAGCGATATTGTTTTTTATTATGAGAAAAACAATACTAGGGTCAATTTACAGTTTCATAAATTCATAATTAGGTACAGCAAATCCTTTTTTACAATCTATAATTTCTAGTATCGAAAATATATTTAAAAAATTGTACCTTTAATATTAAAAATTCGACTCTATTAATCACAACAGAAATAAAAATATAACCCGAGTAAATTAGACGTGAATGCAGTAGTATGATTTTAAACTTCTTATTCATGATTTTAAACTTAATGGTGTTAAGGTCATGTCAATTAGAAAATATAATTAAAAATTTAATAAAAAACAGCTATGTAACCAATGAACACCTCAATAAAATAATATTATTTGCCAAAAATAAGAATCTCCCGTTTTTTTTAGCATTCTAGATGTGTTGTTTTTACCATCTTTGAAGGAGCTATTTGACATGTTTGCTGTTAGCTTTTTCAAATATTGTTAAAACAATGTGCACTCAAATATTCATTTGAGTGCACATTTGGATCGGACGATTTTGGAGTGTTGATTGTGTATCTAGTTTTTTATTTGTGATCGAAGATTACACCACAAAGTTTCAGTGATTGAAGTTGTAAACAAAATTTTATTATGAAAACTGTTAATTGTGTAGTTTACCACCAAAAACCATTAATTTTAAAGATGTGATTAATATCAAAAGTAGCAAATTTATAGAGAAAACCATCAATTTTAAATATTGAGATTTGTAGATAAAACTACTAATTCTAGCTCCATTAAAATATCCTATAAAAATGTAGCTAGGGCACTCGATCGATACACTCGATTTCCAATACATAATAGAATCCGATCGATACACTCGATTTTCAATACATAATAATAAATTCAACACTTATTATCCACATAATGCAGACAGGTATTTACTGTTCATTAATCGTGATCATGCCTGAGCAGCCTGACATATTATGACAGGTGACAACTCGGGAGCTACATGCGATCACGGGCCGCAGTAGCATGTGAGGGGAAGCAAGTATTTTCATCTATTTCGGCTATACTTTTCTATAATTCCAGATTACGTTAGATACTTATTTGTACTTGTACCTATTTCACTACTACACTTATTCCCTCATTCGTATGTGCCTATTGCACATTTATTGTAATTGTCTCAGCATACCTGTCTTTTTGTATATTATTGTTATATAATTTATTTATAACATTCTTATAAAAAAGCCTAAAATGATTATAATGCCTTCCACTATTAAATTAAACGAGCAATATTTGTATATACAAGGTGTTATAAACGTCCACCAAATCCCTGAAAGGTATTGTAGCATGTCAAGTAGAGTCAACCTATGAGGTTACAAAAGTCCTCCTGTGATATTTTTATTTTGATAAAATTTAAATAATTTTAATGATAAATAAAAATATCGACTAAACTGCCGGCATCACTATTTTGAGTTCATGACCCATATACGAGTACAACCCCAGGGAGTAGTGAATTACCAGCTAACTACCTCCTTTGCTAGGCATCTACCAGGCTACCAGGAGACCACGCCCACAGCTAGATAGGGATAGCTAGATCTATTGTTAAATCCTATGTGCCGTCGGCAAGCGGCTCGCGCCAGCTACATTTAGGCCTACTGTAAGCGATTAAATCGCACGTTACTTAACAAACAAAAATAAATAAAAGCTACTTCGCCGCGGTATGCGCATACCTAAGGGAAAATGTGTGAGGAGAATGATGAGATTAGAGTAAGCGAAAGAAGTATGTAAGAATCGAAAAGCTTGGCGCTCCGTCCTCTCTGACTACCCCGTTAGGGATACAGCGTGAAGATATGTATGTGCAAAACCTACTTAATAAATAATAGGTGTGGTAATACTATACAGATATGTGTTACTTAATAAATAAAATAAATAAAAGCTACTTAATAAAAATACGTGTTGAAATACTGTACAGATATGCGTATCTGTTAGCTCTCGCAAGTTGTGCTATGTTCCGACGGCAAGTGGCTCGCGCCCGTTACAAAGTACATATGTACCTACTGTTAGCAATTATATCGCGCGAATAAAATAAATAAAAGCTACTTAATAAATAATAGGCGTTGAAATATTGTACAGATGCGTGTCTAGTAGCTCTCGCAATCTGTGCTGCTTGCCGACGGCACGGCGCGGCCTGCTATACATACCTATTGCTTGCAATTATAACGCGCACTAACCTATCGCTAAAGGTACATAGTTAATAATGTGAAATACATACTGAAAGTTTGATGACTCACAATGCAGCCGCTTTGAACCTTTTCGAAAGAACACATAAGTTGCCGTTCGATTAATCGCACTAACACAAACAATAATACACGCACTCTTTAAGTCACAAAAGCTGTCTGTCTCGCCGTTTAATACAAAGCGGTTCGCTCCGATATACGTTGAAAATGGAAATGGTACTTTGATGGTACTGGCCACCAATGTTTAGAATCCGCCATACGGTCATGTGATTCGTGCTGAGGATGGCGGCAGCGCTTCGTTTATTACTTCTGGGCTCAGTTGTAAAGTGTTCTAATATCTATCTGTTCTTCGAAGTCTACATTTATGTGACAGAAAGTCCTTCTCTAGTAGAACTGAGAACACTAACAGCGATATGCAAAGGATGTGTCATCTTGCGAAACATTTCCCAAAACATAGAAGCACCCTCTCATCTGCTTCTGGTTTGTTGAGGCAAAACTGATATTCGTTAATTTAAGCAATATTTGTATATTCGTAATTGCATTCTCGAAAACGGCTCTAACGATTTCTATGAAATTTACAATATGAGGATTTATGGCGGTGAGAAATCGATCTAGCTAGGTTTCAATTGTGGGAAAAAATCGTTTTCTCTATGTTTTCACACAATTAAAACCTCTAAACTCTTCTAATTTCGCAACAGAATTTACCTTTTTAATAGTACGGTACCTAGAGCGAATGTCTACTACGCTGAAATGCGCGGGTTCGAATCCTGCAATATAGTTTTACTTTTTTTTTTTATAAGACTCCGAGTAAAGATCGGTCGTCCAGGTACTATACCTAAAATATACTATCATAGGTCGCTTAATTATAATTGTAAAATTTTAGATTGTGACCGTTATCTATTATGGTGTCCATAATAGATATCCATTATTTCGATACTCGACATGTGGTTTTAAATACTGCACCTAAGTTATCTTGTTTCCTGGATAGCACCTGGAAGATTATCACAGTGTCATTCAAGTTATATACCCTCCAAATAATTCTTTGGCTTTTTGAAGGACTATAAATTTTTCGAATGTGTACCATATACGACTGTCTATTATATTTATGTTTCAGCTGAAATCATGTTTATCAAATCCAGAATGCGTCAGAGAATATGCATCTCTCTTCACTGGAGATATCATCCACCAGGTCTATCTTCAAATTGACCCAGAACCATCATACCACATAACAAAACTGACTGGATTGGAAGATCAGGCTCTCATCTTAGGACGTGTTAAAAATTTTGATGCAGTGGTAAAGAATGTGAAAGGTTTATTTGAGGAAGAATTAGGAATGACACTTTTGGTGGTTCCTGAAAGTATATGCTTAGGAAAATCTCCAGAATCTAGAGAGGGCTTAGAAAACATGAAACTACTTCTTCTATTATTGCTTGGTGCAGCCGTTCAGTGTCCCAACAAAGAGTTTTTTATTACAAGAATTAAAGAACTCGATGTGGAGTTACAACATAATATAGTGGAATGTATCAAACAGGTATGTATTTAATTTTTGTGAGTATATTGCCTCGATAAACCCTCATATTATGTCACTATCCGCAATAGCGTGCATCCCATATAGGCACAGAGACACTGCCTACCCTTACAAATTAAATGAAAAGTTATATCAATATCTACCATTTATATACAATTTAAAATTAAGCAACAATTCTTTAAAAATAGCGCCTTCTACTATACTTTCTCGATCTTACGTCCTTCATCTGTCTGTAATCGTATTTTTATATTACTGCATTTTTAGCAATCCTGCCATCTATGGAAAAAAGAATTCACGCCATATAATATATTCGCGTAGGCACACGATCGAGTGTCTACAATTCAGGCACACATTTTTACGTTTCACCTATCAGTACACGAAATAATCTTTCAAATGTGTGCTATTTTATACACTAAAATTAAGTTTGTGTGTCTGTTTTAGAGACACTGATTACATCAACGACATTATAAAGTTAAATGAATGCATTTGATAAATTCATCACTTTTTGCTTTGTTTATGGTTCACTGATTTTTACTTGAATTGTCTTAAATCAAAATAAAACGCCATATTTGTTTTCTTCGTACGAGTGATTTGTTGTTCTAAGAGTTATTTAAAAGAATTCTATATTTACAGTTCGTATTTGAAGTAAAGTATCGGTTTATAATAGATAATTTCAGTTGTATTTTAAAGAATGGAATGTTTTAGCTGTAATAATTGTGACGGTAGTGTGTGTTTACAAAAACTAAAACAAACCGCGTTTTCGAAATTTTCATGTCGTGAAAAATTACAAACTATGTATAGCTAAAGGCAGGTGCGTCCCAGAGTTGCATTTATATCAGGAGTCAGGTAATGTGACTAGAAATTTTAATTCTAAATATTATGAAACATAACTGACGGGTTGTGCACATACTAATAGTTTATTTTGTTTTTCTTGCATTAACTACGTATAACAAATAACAACCACTACGAAAAATTCAGGTAACGGTAAAGTTCTCGCTCGTCAGTATTGCTGTTTTAGTAAGTATAATTATGTATTAAAATTGTTATTTTTTTTAAATATGTTTGTTATTTTGACTGCCTATTAATTATGCAAATATAGAAAAAATCACATTTCTGTAGACTGTACTGCACACACTTTTTCGTTTTTTATGTTCATTTTAACAAAATTATATTAACTGTACCCAGAGTTGGGCATAATTCAATTAATTTTTTCGTTCAATTTAAATTCAATTAACATTTTAATTGCAATTAAATCAATTGCAATTAGTTTAATTCAATTAAACGTGTAATCGTAAGTTACTATTACATTTAATTGCAATTAAATTCTTAATTATAGAATACAATTAAATATAATTGCAATTACACTTACACTGTATAAGGAATCTGTGTGCAAAATATCAAGTTCCTACACCCAGCTGTTTAGGCTGTGCTGTTGATATCTCAGTCAGTCAATGTCATTTTCATACATATACATACCTATATTAAAGACTTCTATATATATTGAGTTCCGCCCTATTCCGAGAAACGAACACTTATGCAATACGTGAACTAAAACATTGACAATACTACACACAATATTTACATAAGTGTAATTCGAAAGCAATATAATATTATATGACGACAACAAGAGTACCTAAAAGAAAGCTTAACGGCCACCGAGCCCATCGCCGAGAACATCACGCGATACCAAAATTCCCTGTTTCGTCGTTTGTCGAGTATTATTATCAACGAATTCGGAAATAGTATTGTGCTGCTAAAGAGCGAAGATTGCTTATTATATTTGGCGAGTGACATTAATATTTACAAAAATAACTAAAATAGGTATTTACGTATAAATGGTGGATACTTACGAAATAAATTAATACGTCATTGTAAAATACTGAATTTAAACCACGCGTATGATGACAATTTAAACTTTAAACACTGTAAAACCACGTGACGTACAATGGTGACGTTTTGGTGTAAACTGAATACACTGGTGTTCATTACTCCCATTTAACGCTACAAAATTTGGTCCGTAGGGTGCGTCTGTTTCAGTTTACATAGAATTATTAACATATACCTACGAGTATATGATGTGCTTTGATATATCAGTCAGGCAGTATCTTGTATGAGTATATATAGATTATTCTGTTATTTAATTTTTGCAGGTAACAGACATGCAAACTGTAGTTTTAACCCCAGATGCAGTCGATCTGTTTCAATCACCAACAATGTTTAATCATATGCGTCGATTGGCAAAGGAACGCGATCACTATTTACAGAACTGGGCTTCCTTGGTTATGAATGAAGGGTTGTGTGAAAGTGAAAATGACATGAAAAATGGAAAAAGCCGATCTGCACAAAACACCAATCAAAATAATGGTGAAAGCCATCTGGCTGTTGAATTAGCAGATTGGAAAGCACGTTTAAGGAAGCAAAGGCAAGAACTGTGAGTAACAAAAAAATTGTAGTAATTAAGAAAATTTGTTACAGTATTTTGTCGTTAATGAAACAACTTTATTTGTATTAATATAATAGGGAAGAAAAATCAGAACAGTTAGCAGAATGTCGGGAAGAACTAGAACACACTAAGTTAATACTCGCTAAGTTACGGACTGACAGTCAGGAGTGGTTTAATGAAGCTCGGAAAGCAGCAGCATATAGAGATGAAGTTGATGCTCTTAGAGAAAAAGCTGATAGATGCGATAGGTATGTGTAACTTAATATCACAATTTACTTTTTAAATATGTGCCTACTGACATTGTATTTTAAAAAATATTTTTATAGATTGGAGCAGGAAATTCAAAGGTACCGAGATCGTCTTGCTGATGCAGAATATTACAAAACTCGAGTGACGGAACTGCGAGAAGATAATAAAGCATTAATGGAAACAAGAGATGCATTGGAAGAGCAATTGCAAAGGGCAAGAAAAAGAGCTGATCAGTGTTTGTCATTGGAAGCAGCTATGATAAAGTTAAAACGAGAGGCCAATGACATAGCTTTAGTGAGTTTAAAAACTTTAATTAATTGTGATACATACATATGTCAGATTAGGTACTAGTACATAGTTTGTATTATTAAAACTTTAAAATGTATTTTCGCAGGAGAGAGACGCTGATCAACAAAAGATCCAAGAGTTAATAGAAGAAAATAACCACTTACAGTACATAACGAAATCTGTGTTGAGTGAGAGCAATAATAGTAATTTGGATACCGATAATGAATGTGAAAGTACATTGGAGTCAGGTGAAAATAGTTTGTCAGAACAATTAACCAGCAATGCACAAGCACGAGCTTTGAAACTTGAATTAGAAAATAAGCGACTTCTTTCGACCATTGACAGTCTAAGAGAACAGTCTCTTTTAGAAAGCAGTGATAAACTATTAGAATTAGAGAAAGAAAAAAAAAGATTAACATTAAAGTGTGAGCAATTGCAAGATAACTGTAATCGTCTTATGCAACAAAATTCAGAACTTGAAGAAGTGTTTAAGAACGCTTTAGAAGAAAATAGGAAATTACAAGATTCATTAGACAGCCAGAAGACATTTATTGATAGACAAGCAATAGATCGAGAATCCGAGAAAAACAAACTTCAGGATTTTGAAAAACATTTGGAATCATTGACCAAAGATAAACAACGTATTCAAATGCTTTGTGACTCAATTCAAAGAAGAGCTGATAATTTTGAAAAAACTTTAGATGCCAGAACAAAAGAATTGAATATTGTTAAGCCAGAGGCAGATAAAGTCACAGGGCTTATAATAAAAACAGAAGAACTTAAAACAAAGTTGACATATAGTGAAAAAGAGGCACACAATCTTCAAAGAGAAGTGACAAAGTTGAGAGAAGCAGTTGAAGAAAAAGATGTTTCCCTTGATAAATTAACGTCTGAAATCGAATTGAAAAAAAAGGAAATTGAAAGATTAGTAAGAGAAATCGAACTCAATAATAATGTTATAAATAAGTTACAAGACTTTGAACAAAAGACACAAGAACTAAAATCACAAAAGAAAGTTGACATAGAGACTATTCAAACACTACAGAAAGATTTAATTACAGAAAAAGTTAATTTTGATAAAATAAGGAATTGCGTTGAAAAGCTTGGTATTAACGTATCAGAAATAATATCTAAAGATGTAAACTTGGAAGACTTGCTTGAAAAAATAATAACTAATACAGACCATGAAGGCTTAATATCTGAAATAGCAGCTAAAGCAAACTTGACAAAATTAGTTCAATGCGACTGCAACTATAAAGAAAAAGATGATACTGTTGCGAGTATAGTAAATCCTCAAATTGAACAATTGAATTCTGATTTAGCAATACTACAAGCTTCTTTAGAAAATAGCCAAGAAGAAAATGCTAAATTACAAGTTAATATTGCAACATTAAATTCTCAGAATGGTTCTTTAATATCACAACAAATGACTTTGCAATTAGCCAATAGTCAGTTGGCAGCTGAAAAAGAAGAAATCATGAAACAACTAGAGGTGCTGAAGGATAAGCAAGACAATCTTTTGAGAGACCAAGTAGCTTTACAAACACTTCATGAGCAATTAAATACAGAATATGAAATGCTCCTTAGCGAAAGAGAACCTGTAAAAATTACTGTTAGAGATTTGAAAGCTGAGAATAGGGAATTGAAAGAAAATCTTGTAAATTATGAAAATAAATTATCAGAATATGAAATAGAAAGAGAAAACTTGCGGATTGAGTCTAGAAATCTTAGTAATCTAAGAGCCGAGCATTCTAGGTTAAAAGATGACTTCCGTAATCTTTTCACTGCAAGCGACCGTTTAAAAAATGAATACCGTAATATGCAAGAGGAATACAGAAATCTCAGAAGTGAGGTAACACAATTGAAACTAAAAAACACTGAAATGTCTGGTGAAATTAATACGAAAATTGAAATTATAACAAGTTTAGAGTTGGAAATAAACAAAACAAACCAACACTGTGAAATGTTGGTCCAAATGAATAAAAACTTAGACGCTGATAGGCGATCCTTGATGGACCATGTTTCACAGCTTTTAACTCAATATCATGAACTACTAGCTCATTCCTTGAAAGATAAGCAACATTATCATGAAGAAGAAAAAATGTTCGCTGATAGGGTAAATGCTCTTTGTAGGCAAAAAGAAAAACTAGAAGAGAAAATTATGGAACATTACAAAAAACTTGATAACTGTACTACTAAGAGAAAAGGGTTTGGTGCATCATTTGTTAAACGGGTTAGAAAAGCAGGCACAGATTTAATAAATAAAGTTCCATCCAGAAGTAACAAAAGAATGGATGATGCAAATCGTTCTAAATCACAGTTAACTCTTGCTGGTTCTGAATCAGGTGAATCAGATCCAGGAAGCCAAGATATAGAAAAAATATCTAAAGGTTCCGATCAAGACCAGGGATCTTCTAATTTTAGTGTCGAATCACCTAAACATAGCTCGGAGTCCAACTTTAACAGGAGAGTTGATGAGAAACTGTTAAAGAAACCTGACATTGATTCTACAGGATCTGTACCTAGTTTGGATTCTGTTAGATTAAATTCTGAAGGAAATTTCGTACGAAGGCTTTCAACGACATCAATGCATTCTAGTGCGGGTGGAGATGATGCATTAATGCGAGCGTCTTTACGACGCAGACCACATCATAAAGCTGTTCCACCTTCACATAGGAATAGTTATCAAGGTCTAGAAGGTGATACGAACTTTCCTGTGGCAGGTAAGATATTATTACAATTTTAATTATTTAATTAAAGAAGATTTGTATTAAATATGTAACTACCAAAAGGTGAAAATTATGTTACAGCTTCAACACCATCACCAGTATTTGGTACTGCAGGTTCAAGACGCACAGTGTATGTAGCAGATGATAATTCTGACGTGACACTCAATACAAGACCTCAAAGTACGCCTATTAAAGACAATCCCACTTATTTAGTTTACAACAGAATATCTACCGTTATTGGTGATGGTGCCTGTCAAAGTACAAATAATGATAGATCTTCAGATCATCAAAGGTCTGTGCCTGAACATTCAAGGTCTATACCCGATGAACGACTACAAGAAAAAGAAGAATTAAAACATGACAGAAGAACAGTAAATAGGAGTGAGAAACCAGACAATTCTAAAGAATCTGCTATTTGGTATGAGTATGGTTGTGTGTGAATATTTTTAAATTAAGTCTTGAATATAAAACTTTCGTTCGTACAAATTGCGAATTTGGGTAATAATAATAATAGTGTGGGTCTCCACACTAGATAAAATAAATAGATAGTCTTATTTATAATATTTAACAGTATTAATTTGGCATTTAATTATAATATTTTCAACATTGGATATTATCGAGCTTTAACAATTTTGTTACAGCTATTGTCATAGTAATGTATAGTATTATGATATTGTTATCTGACGTAAATACTCACCAATTTTTTTTGAGGCTACAATATTTATAAAATTATTGTATGAATTTATATTGGCATATCTAATTTGTGATACAATTTATAATAATTATATAGCATTGCCTTGCCAACGATTCTGTGACAAATATTCTATACAACTTATTGTTAGGTCTATCAGCAGCTCAGTGATTGTTCATTATAATACCGAAGCATAATGTACAAATAGCTTTTTTACATTTGTTTTATATTGATTATAATAGTTATCATTTTTTTATATTATATAATGTTTATTTATATTTAAGTACATCATAGCAATATCCTACAAACAATGTTGCATACAATATTAGTTTCATTTACATATAGATCTTGTATTAATTTATATTGGAATTTTACTCACAGTACAAAAAATAAATACGAGTAATGACAATGAATTAAAATGACATTACTTAATACGTATATTTACTAATTTAGTTATTACTTAGTTTTTTAAAATTTTTGTAAAGTTATTATTAATTAAGTAGGTATATCTAATTTTAATTTCAAATAGCAAAGTTCCATTGCGCTTACAGTAAATTCAAATTTTAAATTGAAATTTCTAGCTTGTTTAGTAAGGTAGTAGGGATCGTTAAACTAATTAATAATGGTAACACTTACAATAGGTTACCTTTGTATTTATATGAAATTAACAGAATAATTTTGGTTATCAAATAAAATTTAACCGAAATTAAAACTCGAGCAAACCAGTTTTTTTTATTACATTATAAGAAATAATGTTAAGAGTGTGAGGGTTATGGTCATGATGCATCTTACCGATATACATTCGGTTTCTTAATCGAATTAATTGCAGTTAGCACCAGATTAATTATAAAAATACCGTTTTATATAACGCTAATGTTGACATTATGAACCGGGCAAATAGTACTAATAATTAAATATTTATAAAAGATAACTTTAAGTATGTACTTTTAAACATACTAGCGATGATCCACGAGTCCATGACTATTGTGTAGGTACATTCTAGATGGATACAATTAAAAATGCGATTTTTTAACTTTGCCTTTTAGATTTGGATAAGCAATGATTGTAGATAGTGGACTTAATTTGTTCAGAAAAAAACAGTAATTTAAAAAAAATTGATTAATTTTCATTTTATATAAGCATCGATATACATATATGGCTTATACAATAGAACGTACCTACATATATAAATAATTAATCACAACTTGTAATATTGTGGTAATATCATGAAAGTAGATAAAAATTTGATGTTGATCGAATGTTATTGCATTAATTGTAATTATAATCTTCAACAGTATTTCATTCAATATTTTTTGTTAAAAGAAAGCAGTAGTTTGACCGCGATTACCAATATTACAATTGTATTTATCTCTGACTACCCCGTTAGGGATACAGCGTGTGAAGATATGTTGTATGTCTGTATGTACAATTTTATTTAGCAAACCTTTACATATCTATAGCATGTGTAATGTGTGAAAAGGCAATCATCATAATAGTAATGAGATTATTTAAATAGTTCCATCAGCAAAATGGCGAAACCAAGTACATAATTCATAGACATTATTATATGCACGTAGCACGTAATAATTGCTTTTTCAACCTGCAAAAATTTTTTAACCCGTTGAAAAGATATCTGTTATCTTATTTTTTCATGCATTTATATCATAAAATAAGCAGCAAAATAAATTGTTTAATGACTTTCTGTTTACAATGTGGTTCTTCCCTGTTTTTGTAGTGCCTTGCATTATTTCATATATCATCGAAATAACAAATGCTCTGTGTTAGCACTGTAATTAGTTAGGTACTTTGGTTAAAAAATTGGTGTTGATGGTGCTATTATTGAATTTATTAATAAAAAAAATGTATTTTAGGTAAATATTTTTGTTTTTAGTGGTTTTTATGCATCTCGTATTTTTGTAATGTACTTAAAACATCACCTCTCACCGAATTTATATTTTAGCACAATACATGATTATGACGATGATTTACAGGTGTTTTCAATAAAGAATGAAGTATGTATAATTTTTATAATTTTATTACCAAATATCACTTACACACAGGAAAAAGAGAAATCACAGGGCTAAAATAGTTAACATAGGTATTTACTTATTTATTAAATAATTTAATATTATGTGTCAAAGAGATCCATTAGAAGTGTCAATATCAGTCTTTATTTCCCACTGTAATACAGGACATTGCTTCAACTTGACTGTAAACGGTTGCCCAGATACAACTGCTTTTTGTCCTGGTTCAACTTTTGATGGAAGATATGATATTATACACTGAAAGCAGAAAGTTGCAAAAGCTATAACAAAGTAAACTTTTGGAATCACAATTTATCTAATGACTGGCTATACAGACTTAATGACCGCTAATTTACCTTTGGCCTTTCATTTTCTGCTGACATGTAACCCACACACATGGTTTTTGTTGTATGACCCCAAAGCATTTCTCCGTCTCCTGTTTGTGGATCAAATTTTAGTGCTAAAGTGCCACCTAATCGTTCAGAAACATCCCATAGGAAAGGTGATTCTAAAAACTGTTCTTTGAAGCATTTATCTAATCCCAAAACTGGAGAAGGTTCTAATAAACTTTCAGCAGTATTCTTTGCTAACTGAGTACGAATTAAATGCTCTCCACATCCAGAAGTGCAAGCAGCTATTGAAGGCTTAACACCATCCCTGCTCATGACAGCCCACACTCCACTTCCAAAAGAGGCAGCTTGTCCAACTCTCCCTTCATGTTTTAAAGATACTCCTCCAGAACTTGCTCCAGATGCAACAACACCATTAGAATCAACACAAATGGCTCCTACAGTATCTAAAGGACTAAATTTAGTGTCGTTCTGAAGAGAATATCGTTTAAGTTTTCTTTTACAATGCTTGTAATTGCGAAATGCACGTGCTGATATCATTTTTCTGTCATCTACTATCTCTATGCCCATTCTCTGTGCCCATAACCGAGCCCCTTGCCCCGTAAGGATGCAAGGAGGTACGCGTCCAAGAGAAAGATTGTCACACTGTTTTAAACATAAATGTTTAGCTAGTGTTATTGGATTCCACACATTTGAAACTGCACCACATGCTCCAAAGTGAAGGGTTTGACCGTTCATAATAGAGGCATCACATTCTACTAAGCCCTCCCAACTTAGGTTTGACCCATAGCCAGCATTAGTCAGCGGGCTATTTTCTAATTCTGAAAGTAAAATTGTTAATTGATAACAGTGAATCAATAATCATACAATAAACAAAACGTTGTTTATTATCACTTCCTGTGTAAGAGATAATTAAGGGAGTTTAGGGAGACGGGAAAATAATTAAATTCTGGTAAGGGGGGCAAATTACGAAATAGTAGAGGCTAAGCGATTAAAAAAATATTTTCGTGGGACTCAGCAGTATTATACCGACAACTAGTATCGTCGTATTCAGTAGTGTTTCCTGAGTAATAAAAACGGTGTTGTAACTTCTCAATTGGTGGAGGGGGAGCTATGACGTCACAAAGATGGCAATTCTTGGTTTAAATTTTGTCGAATAATGTCAATAACTACCTACTCAACCTCTTTAGACAAATGAGGTGTAAATGAAAGGTATTGAAATGCCTAACAAAAAACGTTTGGCATAATTTATTTTATATTTATTTTTTTATAAATAAAAAACGAAAATAGAAAATTGTTCATTTTTTATAGTTTAAATAACTTGGTTAAAATGGCAATTACAATAAAAAAGGTTCAAACAAAAAATGTTGCTTCGTTTTTCATCTATAATGTACACTTACACATAATATGTACAGATAATACATAAAAATTTATATTTTAAAACCAGATAACTACGACAGTTTTAAACGAACGCGGCGCATTGCGTGAACGCGGGTGTTCCGCTCGTTCGCTAGTCGGTCGGTCGGTCGAGCCGAGGCAAGCCAACTCGCGACAGTTTCTTGCAAACTGAGTTCATAAACAATTAAACTTTCGCGTTGTATTATAACAAACATACATATCTTTACGCTGTATCCCTAACTGGGTAGTCGATATATAGCGGAGAGCCAAGCTTCGCGGTCCCTACATCTTTAGCCTCCTAAAATCTCATCATTTCTTCACACATTTTCGCCTAGCTATACGAATGCTTTGACATTTCCGCCAGCTAACACTGGCTATTTGATTTTTGTAAGTCAGCTTTGATTTTTCTTGTCTTCTGCGACCACTCACTTTCGCTCTGTAGATTTTCTCCGTTAGTCTTTCATCACTCATTCTTTCTATATGTCCAAAACATTTAAGTATTCCTTTTTTCATTTTTACAATAACACTGTCGCGCAACCTTGGCATACTGTGTATCTCGTCATCGCTTATTTTGTCCAAAAAGGTGACACCGCACATATTTCTAAGAGATCGCATGCATATTCCTACTGCATTTATCTTACTTTCATCTGATTTCGAGCAACTCCAGGCCTTACTATCGTACAATAAAGTTGACACCAACACTGCATTGTGGGTGGCAATTTTGGCTGAGTTAGATAATATATTCACACTGCCTATTAATGCGGCCAAAGCACAGTTTATTCCCAGCTATTACTCGTCTCTTTACATACAACTCACGTCTTACTTCTCTAGAAAACGCACTCCCCAGATATACCACTTCATTCACTTGTTCTGAACATTTTCCATTTACACATATCTCACACTTCGACTTCGGCTTCATCTGCTCTTTCAAACACCAGAACTTTAGTTTTGTTCACACTCATATTCAGTTGTTTCACTTCACATTTTTCTTTCATGCACGTGACTAGTGTCTGCAACTCTACTTCTGATGTTGCTATAAGCACAGCATCGTCAGCATATAAAGCAGTTTACCACTGTGCCATTACATATCATATCACTCATACTACCTTTTTATATATGGAGGCAAACGTCCGAGCACAGTACAAATAGCCAGGCAGACATCACGCAGCCCTGTCTAATGCCAAAACAGACTTCTAACAGGACGACATGTCACCATCTATTCTTACACAGCCTCTGTGGCCACGATATAATGACCGCACAGCCTGTAGTGAGGGGCCTCTCACACCATATTTAGGCAGAAGACTCCACAATTTATTTCTCAGTATTTCTAACAAACGCTTTTTCTTGATCTCTTCGTGCCTCCGGCGAATATCTTTCAGAAATGCCTTTCGTACGTTCGGTCAGTACCTTGGTATAGACTTTACTTGCCAAGCCAATCAAGCTGATGATGGCCGTATAGCATGCACAGTCTGGATGAGAAACTCTTTATAAAAAGATACTATGACTGTGGTGCACCAGTCCTTTGGAACCTCTCCTTTCTGCCACATGAAGACAGGGGATGCCAAAGGGTGGACGTTTTACTGTCCTCTTGTTTGGTTAATTGTATGACTAAGTGTAGATGTGTAAATCGCAGACTGCTCTGAGTGCAGCTCAAGATGGGGTTGACGAGATATTTTACTTTGGTGGTGTATGCCCCAGTGTCCTCTGTCGGTTTGGATGAACTGGAGCAGTTTTGGGAGATTGTTTGAGAAGTACTAGCGACAGTTGAAGAGAATGAGAGAATTGTTGTGTGTGGAGACGAATGGATAGGTCGGGACCGCTCGATCAATTTGACTGTCCTAAGCAAGTATGAAGATAAGAGTGAATTATGCTGGTAGGATTGTGTTAGGAGTGTGTATGGAAAAGGATCGTATTGTAGGTAATATCGTATTTAAACACAAATGAATCAATCACCACATGTGAGAAAGAAAGGGTGAGAAAAGTATGATTGAGTTATTTCTGGTGATTAGCAGGTTCAAGAAGCAGGTTATGGACGCAAGAGCGCATAGAGGAGTCGATCTGGGAACGGACAGCTTTCTGGTGATAACCGAATAGGTCTGTTTGCAGCATGGCGATGTCGAGTAGTGTCCAAACCTGCAGCGGTCTGTCGCATCGAAAGTTGGAAACTGCACGATGCGAAGTATCCGTTTGGCTTGATGACAGATTGAAAGTGATGAGCGAGGATGTTGAAGAATGTTGGCAGAACCTTAGGGATAGTACGATCGAGGCTGCGAAAGAAGTGTGTGGAACGAATAAGATTGGGAACGGTAAAAAACATGTTGTGTGGTGGGATGAGGTGAAATAATCTGTATATAAGAAGAAAGCATGGGCAGACTACCTTTGCTAATAAAAATGATTGTGGTATGAAGAATTTGATGAAAGACAGATATAATATGCTGCAGAAAGTAGAAACGAATGCACTAGTGAAAGAGAAGCGTGAAAGGTGTAGGGCGTTAAACGAAAACAAGATGTCGGACAACTTCGAGAAAAATTCCAAATAATTTTGGAAAGAAATACGTAGGTACCAAAGTGGTCCGACAACTTGCAGAACATAATCTGCTAACAGATAAAAAAGTTGTTCTGTAGCGATGGTGTGAATACTATGGAGAGCTGTATGAGGTTGGCGACTCTTTTTCTGATGCTGAGAGTGATCCTAGTGAAAAGCTACATTCGGGTCAAGGACTGGAGTATGCAATTAGTATGAAAGACATCGAGAAAGTAATGAGAAGTCTGAAATGTGGAAAGACTGCACGAAATGATGAGGCGACTGCTGAGATTATCAAAAATGGTGGTCCTACAGTCTGGAATACCTCCTGTGCACTGGTCAATCTTTGTTGGCAGAAGGGGGAGGTTCCGGAGGACTGGCGTAGCGCAGTCATAGTACTTCTCTATAAAGGGAGAGGCTCTCATTTAGACTGTGCGTGCTATATGGCCATCAGCGTCTGGGGAGTGCGTTTGGAGGGATTAAAGATGTGTTGGATGTGGAGAGACGGGTAACAGCTGGCAATAAAGCGAACGGTGCTCTGTTCGCAGTAGTAAGCAATGTGAATATATCTAACACAGTCAAAGTGGCCATACACAATGCGGTGTTGGTGCCAACTTTATTGTACGATAGTAAAGCCTGCATATGCCCGAAATCGAGTGAAAGTAATATAAATGCATTAGAAATGCGATATCTTAGAAATATGTCCAGTGTCACCCTTTTGGACAAAATAAGCAATGATGAAATACGCAGTCGACAGTGTTATTCTGAAAATGAAAAAAGGAATACTCAAATGTTTCGGACACATAGAAAGACTGAGTGACGAAAGACTAACGAAGAAAATCTACAGAGCGAAAGTGAGTGGTAGCACAAGACAAGGAAAATCGAAGCTGTCTTACGAAGTTCAATTTAACTTACGATAGAACACAAAGGCACGTTAGATTTGTGTATCGTGATACGCTATATAGCGGGTGAGGCAAAAGTCCCGCTACCATTTTGATTGCGCGCCATCTTGGTTATGTGACGTTTAGATCAGTTTCGCTTTAAGCATTGTGTTGTGTAGACGCCCCAATTTTATAATGGATAAATATACGTCACAAGAACGAGCAGAAATAGTGACAATATTTATTAAAAATAATCGTTCCATTATTGCCACTCAGCGGAAATTACGTCAAAAATATCCTAATCGTCCAGTGCCTCACAACACCACAATTTATCGTTTACATGCGAATTTTCGACAGTACGGTACGACAGCAGACAGACCTCGTTCTGGAAGACAACGGACGTCTCGTAACGCTGAAAATGTGGCTCTGGTGCGCGATAGTATTGCAGTCTCCAGAAACATCAATTCGG
The DNA here is from genome assembly GCA_907165235.1 of Zeuzera pyrina. NCBI lineage: Eukaryota > Metazoa > Arthropoda > Insecta > Lepidoptera > Cossidae > Zeuzera > Zeuzera pyrina. The sequence continues at coordinate 13,283,797 of OU015630.1, forward strand.
AGACGTGGTTCCCAGTTACACATTTCTGCACGTACTTTAAGGCGAATTTTGAAAACTGATTTGAAAATGTTCCCGTACAAAATTCAATTAGTCCATAAATTGCTACCGAGGGATTCTGATCAACGATTTGAGTACAGTAATGCAATCCTAAGGCTGTCTGGTGAAATTGAAGATTTTTCGTCTAAATTGATAATGAGCGATGAAGCCTATTTTCTTCTCAGTGGCCACGTCAATAAACAGAACTGTCGGTTTTGGGGTACACATAATCCTTAATTAATTCATGAAACATCATTGCATCCACTAAAAACAACTGTATGGTGTGGTATTCATGCTGGAAACATCATTGGTCCCTATTTTTTTGAAAATGACCAAGGTGTTGAAGTTACTGTTATTGCTGAACGGTACCAAGACATGATTCGAAATTTTCTTGTGCCTGAAATGGAAGAGCAAGGACTAGAGGACATGTGGTTTCAGCAAGATGGGCCCACAGCACACACAGCCCGTTCAACAATTCAATTATTGAATGACGTTTTTCCACGAAGACTAATTTCGCGAAATGGCGATTTAGCATAGCAGATCTCCGGATTTAACAGCACCAGACTTTTTCTTATGGGGTTTTTTAAAATCAAAAGTTTATGTGAATAAGCCCCAAACGATTCAACATCTTAAAGACAATATTCGTCACGAAATTGAAGAAATTCAGCCTGAAATGTTACAGGATGTCATGAAAAATGCCTTAAAAAGAGCCGAGAGTTGCATAGCGAATCGCGGTCACCATTTAGCCGATATAATTTTCCAATCATAACGAAAAAAAATGTAAAGATCAAATATACTTTTTATGAAAACCAAACCTACTTACCTTTTCTTTGAACAAAGTTATAGGCAATCAAAATGGTAGCGGGACTTTTGCCCCACCCTGTAGTTCTAAGGTCATCAAAGAACAGAGCGTACGATTTCTGTGAACTTGAACATCTGGAGTAGAAGCTCGACAGGAAGTACTGACAAGGAACAGATATCAGATGAACTGCGTAATGCCTGCCTGGCTATTCGTACTGTTTTCGGACGTTTGCCTCCATACATGAAAAGGTAGTTATGAGAATATCATAAGTAATCGCAGTGGTAAACTGTGCTTTATGTGCTGACGATGCTGTGCTTATAGCAACATCAGAAGTAGAGTTGCAGACACTAATCACGTGCATGAAAGAAAAATGTGAAGTGAAACAACTGAATATGAGTGTGAACAAAACTAAGGTTCTGGTGTTTGAAAGAGAAGATGAAGCCGAAGTCGAAGTGTGAGATATGTGTAAATGGAAAATGTTCAGAACAAGTGAATAAAGTGGTATATCTGGGGAGTGCGTTTTCTAGAGAAGTAAGATGTAAGTTGTATGTGGAGAGACGGGTAATAGCTGGGAATAAACTGTGCTTTGGCCGCATTAATAGGCAGTGTGAATATATTATCTAACTCAGCCAAAATTGCCACCCACAATGCAGTGTTCGATAGTAAGGCCTGGATATGCCCGAAATCAGATGAAAGTAAGATAAAAGGTAAGGGTAATTTTTTTTAATTTAGTAATTTTTGTTAAAATTTAGTTTAAGCTAATGATCCTATATTTTATTTAAAACTTTAAAACTTTTGCCTAGTTTTAGAATTTATCGAATTTTCTCCAACTAAACTCAGGTCATTAGGCTTGATCAATGGTAGTTTATTTTTTTCCGATAACTGAAACACTAAAAAAAAGAACTGTCAAAGTGACAACTTGCGACCCGCCATTCGAAAAGAAATCTTTTCTTCTGCTTGTGAGTGAATAATAACTTGGTAAGTTTTAATGTTTCCATTACTTTCTACGCTTTTAAAGCAGTCCCCTTGCCTGGTAACGCTCATTATGAAAATAGTGAAAAAGTTTAACATCTAGCCTGTTGCATGCATTGTAAAATGCGTTTGAGAAAGTAAGGTTATGATTGCAAGCAACTTTTTTGTTTGGCTAATTTATTTACAAAATATTGAGATGGAATTACCGTAATGGGTTTTACCTCTTTTTGATATGATATTATTGGGACCAATAAAATAATGACAATTGGTTCGGTGAATTGTTTAAAACTTTTTAACACAGAGAGGTCATCCACAAATTATGGGACAATTTTTTAACATTTTTACTTACTTTTAACACTAGTTACTTCTTTTTGTCCAAAAATTGAGAGGAAAAGTTAAGGAAGTTGTAGAAAAGACCCCATATTACAAGCTATTTCTAGAGAGAAAACTAGAGATCGAGTTCGAGCTTACAGGCAGAAATTGAAAGCTAAAAAAAAAAATTTCGACGCCTTCGATGGGTAGTTACAAATGCTTACAAACATTTGGAAAAGCCGTAAGTAAGGTGGAAAAGAATCTACCTAACTCTTCAGTTAAAAAGGTTGCTGTTGTAAATAGACTAGCAGTAGAGGTGTTGGGTTGTGATTTGGATAAAATACAAAAGAAAGAGAGAAAAAAATACGGAATGATTGAACAAGCCGTAAGAGAGTTTTATTATAGAGATGATATTAGTAAACTCCAGGAATATAAGATTATAAAACTAGAGATCCCGTCACAGGCAAGAAAACAAAAAAGCAAAAGAGGAATATTATGTTTTTAACGATACTGGAAGCCTAGCAATTCTTTAGAGATAGTCATCCAGACACTAAAATTGCAAAATCCGCTTTTTACAACTTGCAGCCGGCAGAAGTGCTTCCAGTTTCATACACATTGCATGTTGTGTGCGTCTATACTCAGCACTCAAACATTCTAAACAAAGTTGAAAGTGTCGGCAAATGTCTGGTGAGATTTCCGAAAACGCACAAGGAATTGATCAACTACATAACTTGCAGTCCCGAAAAAGAAGCATGCATGCTTAGTTCCTGCAAAAACTGCCCAAAAGACTTTTGGAACAGATTTAAAGACGATAAACGCTTGAAAAAAAGTATATCTTGGAAAGAATGGACGAATTTAGGAGCCCGCCCAAAAGTCGAAACAAAAACCATGTCTTGCAAAGCAGTACCCAAAGAACTGAAAGGTAATATGGAGAAGTTCAAAATTCATTGCTATGTAAAATAAGTACAGTCTGAGTGCTTCGAAGAATTGAAAAAGAATTTGCAAGACAGTGAAGCAATAGTTCAAATAGAATTTGCCAAAAATTATGCTCTAGTGAGTCAGGACGAAATTCAGAGCGCTCATTTGTGCCATGATGAATTATCCATTTTCACTGGCTGTCTAATCAGGAAATAAAGCCAATTGTCATTGTGAGCAATGATATATCTCACACTAAATACGCAATGTGGACCTTCCTGATCAAGATATTCGACTACTTGAAAAAGGTCAAGGATTCCATAAAGACCGTAAACATTTTCAGTGACAATTGCGCTGCACAGTTCAAAAACCGCTATGTATTGGCACTTCTTAGTAATTTGAAAGAGTATGCTGATCTTGACAAATTCCAGTGAGAATTTTTTGCTGCTTCTCATAGAAAGGGAGCAGTGGATGGCGGGACAATGAAGATGTAAAAGCCAGAAAAGTGATACTGAATTCAGCAGAAGACTTCTGCTGAAGCAGAAGACAGCAGAAGACATGTATGTGAAAACTGAAGTAAAAGGCATACACATAGCTTTTGTGTCCAAAATTGATATTGAGGACAATAAAAATCTTCTTGATAGCCTCTGGGAACACGTTTTACCCATTAAAGGAGTTCAAATCCAGTATCATTTTGAAGCTATAGACGATGTTTCTATTGCAGTAGCGCGAACATCTAAATCAATTCCAATTGTTGTCAAGATTTGGATGAAGACTGATTTTGACAAAGAAGATTCACTGCCACTTGCTATTCTAAAAGCTGCACTCGAAAATAAAAACATGAAAGCGGACGAGATTGAACACATCAAAGAGAAAGAAAACATCAAACAGGATAAAGACATAGAAGAGCAATGTAGGAAAGGTGACAGAAGAGCAATTTGAGAAAGAAGGCATAGAAGAGCAAGTTGAAATAGAAAACTTAATAAAAAAAATAAAAAATAGCGATGAAAGACTTATTTGTAGAATTGCTCTGAATCTTTCCAGGTTCTCCTCTAGTTCCTGCAAAAACCGTCAGCCAGGTTCTCGTCTAGTATGCTAATGACACCTTTCAATATTAAAAGAGTGCTGCGTTGCAATGAGGTGTATACAGATTCTGAAGACGAGTCTAACTTATGTAACAGTGTATCGGTCCAGGGAATAAGTCCGGGAGTGTTCGTTCTAGTAAGAATCGTCGTTGTTGAAGGCAAAAATAAAAAAGAATTCAGGTATGTTGCGGTATGCCAAAGTTCAGTATATGCGGGCGATGTGCAGGTCATGTATTTAAAGTCACCGCTAATACATTCATTAGCAATGAATATAGAAATTCGTAAACAATAATTAAATATTGTATTTTAATTATTCTCACTATAAATAAACTACCAAATATATGATTTAATATAAACTTATTACTGCGAATATTGTTCAGGATTCGTACACATAACACCCGTTACATCAAGCTGTAACACCCGTTACAATTACGAATTCCTATTTAAAAAATATCTATAGATATTTTTTTACTACAATTGATCTGCAGTATAAAGTGGTTACTTTATTTTTAGTTAATATATGTTTTTTAAATATAAACTAACAAAGTTTTAAATTTATTACAAACGATCTGGTATGCCAAATTGTATAACGCCCGTTACGCACATAAATGGTTCTCTATTTTTTTAACTGTTAATAGACATCATAATTTCAATACATTTTATGAAAATTGAATATACATGGAGTGTATTGAAACAATAACTTTGCCATGTTTTCTTTCTAATTTAGTGTTTTTTTGTCAAGTTAAGGTGTACGAATTTGAATACCCGTTACATGGAATTACCCAAATGCTGTAGAAATGAGCATGCAATCTCTTAGAAATATGTGCGGTGTCACCTTTTTAGACAAAAGAAGCGATGACGATTGCGACACACAGTATGACAGGGTTGCGTGACAGTGTTATTGTGAAAATAAAAAGAATATAATATAAATGTTTCGGACACAGAAATAATGAGTGATGAAAGACTAACAAAGAAAATCTACAGAGCGAAAGCGAGTGGTCGCAGAAGACAAGAAAAACCAAAGCTGACTTACAACGATCAAATAGCTAGAATGTTAGCTGGCGGAAATGTCAAAGCATTCGGATAGGTAGGCGAAAATGTGAGGAAATTATGAGATTTTAGGAGACTAAAGAAGTATGTAGGGATCGCGAAGCTTGGCTCTCTGCTATATATCTGCCTACCCAGTTAGGGATACAGCGTAATGATATGTATGTTTGTTATAATACAATGTGAAAGTTTAATAGTTTATGTAACTCAGTTTGCAAGAAACAGTCGCAAGTTGGCTTGGGTTGACTCGACCGACTGACCGACTAGCGAACAAGCGGAGCGCTCGCACCCGTGTAATGCGCCGCATTCGTTTAAAACTGTAGTAGTATGTTTATCTGATTTTAAAAATTCAAAGTGTACATTAGAGATGAAAAACGAAGCAACATTTTTTATTTGAACCATTTTTATTATAATTTTTACCGAGTTATTAAAACTATAAAAAATGAACACTTCAATTTTCGTTTTCTATTTAAATTACTTTTTAAATATTGAACCTATACTTATAAATTCCAAACGTTTTTTTTAGGCATTTCAATACCTTTCATATGACACCTCGTTTGTCTAAATAAGTAGTCATTGAGTTATTTGACAAAATTTAAACCAAGAATTGCCATCTTAGTGACGTCACAGCTCCCCCTCCACCAACTGAGGAAGTGACAACACCGTTTTTCTTACTTAGGAACAGTGATCTCGAACCTACCGATTTTTCGGTATTTCTACAGATATGGGCTTTGTTCTACCGAAATACCGAAATGCAACGATTTTTCCACGATTTCAGAATATACATGAAAATTCTCCCAATTTTTCTACCTATTTTACACTTTAAGTGGCAACCCTTTTCATTTATGTTTAATGTTACGGGGAAATCCTCGATAGAGTAATTCTAGACCTAGTGCAGAATGTTCCATTTATTTTGGGGAATACCCTCGTGTCCTACAACTCGATGTTATAAGGGGCTTCCCGCTCGGGAATTTACCTGTCTACTCTATATAAACAGGAATTCAGTTTTATTTTTTTCATTCATTTTCTGAACTTTGAAGAGAAAGTAAAAGATTATTAAGTTAAAATGTCGTCTGACGGGGAGCCGAGTACAAGTGCGAGTGCCAGAAGAAAAAAATATCTGCAATATTATAGAAAAGAATGGGAAGAAGAATTTTCAGGCAGGCTGCAAGATAGTTGTAAAGGCGAAAGCTATGCCTATTGTAAGTTGTAATAAAGATATCAACATTACATCAGGAAAAGACGCTCTTAAGAATGTTTCTTAAGAGCGTCTTAACCTTGCGTCCTTAACGAGGTTGGCGAGCATTTGGATGTCGCCGAGGAGATCGGACCCCGGCGCTGAAGGAGCCGGCGCCACTGAACGCGTTTGAGGCGCGGGCCCCTTACGCCGCGGTTGTTGTGCTGGCGTCGGCGCTATGGTCTCTCGGGCCGGTAGAGCGCGCGCGGGCGCGGGTTTGGTACATAGTTCTTCACAAGCACACTCAGTATCATCAAAGAATATAAAGTCACAACCGAAGATATCAACATTTACTGTGACCAAAACTCAAAAATCTGATACACTGGTTAAGCCTAAGCAAGGTAAAAAAAAATTATTATTTTTTACTAAGTACATGCTACTTCTTACATTGTTGTACCTATTAGGTATTTTGTTTTCTACTTATCAGTATATAGAAGCAGAGGTTATAGCTAGACCCCAATTGACCCTACCCTACTAGACCCTACTAGATATACCTATGTCATTTTAATCCTTTATTTAATTTTCAGGTGAAATAAGATTAGCATTGTTTGCTGCTGAACACAATCTACCATTCACTATTATGGAACACCTACCGAAGCTGATACAAGCCGTTTGTCCTACTTCAAAAATAGCAAGAGATAAAATGTTCTTTGACCAAAACTCACGACATAATTGATCATTATAGGTAAAGAGAGTTTCGATAATTTATGTAAAGATCTGCGGCAAACTAAGTTTTCGCTTATTATTGACGAGTCCACTGATCTTAGTACAACCAAACACTTGTGCTTAGTTGTGAGATATGCGAAAATGAATCATATCAAAGATGGTTTTTTAGCTCTTATTCCACTAGAAGAAGTTAATGCAGTAACCTTATTTGAAAGCATTGTAAACTTAGAAGCAATATTATTCCATATAAAAATAATCTAATAGGTTTTGCATCTGATGGGGCAAACGTAATGATGAGACAAAATAATTCTGTTGTAACATTGCTGCAAAATGAAATTCTCAATATTTTTATACTTAAATGCGCCTGCCATTCGTTTCATCTTTGCGCGTCATATGCTTGTACCAAATTACCGCGCTTTATAGAGGATCTTGTAAGGGATATTTACAACTACTTTTCTTCTAGTCCAAAAAGAGTGGCAGAGTTTAAAAACTTTTAAATGTTTTGTGAGTTAAAAGTACATAGAATACTTCACCCCTCTCAAACACGCTGGTTATCAGTACATGCAGCAGTAAAGAGAATATTGGAACAACTTCCTGTTCTAAAACTATTTTTTATAGATCAAATATCTAATAATGATCATCTTTTAGCTGCAGAACATATATTACAGAAGCTCCAAGATCCCACGTCATTATTTTTGCAATTTTTAGATTTTGTATTACCATTATTTAATGATTTAAACAAAGAAATGCAAGCAGAACATCCAAAAATTCATAATTTATATGAAAAAATAACTGGAACATTAAAAATAATTTTTGATTGTTTTTTAAAAAGAGAATATTTAACTAGCACTCCAATAGAAAATGTTTATTTTTTAAAAATACTAGAAACTTTTTTGATAATGACGCCATATACTATGGTGCTACTGCATCTAATACACTACTAAGTAGTTCAGAAAATCTAAACCCAGATCAAGTAAATTTGTTTAAATGCAGATGCCTAGATTTTTATATCGAAGCTTGTGCACAAATAACTAAGCGGTTTGCATTGAAAAATAATCCAATAAAAGGCTTAGACATAATTGATCCAAAAAATGTTAAAAGTGGCAAAACTGCTTCGATAATTCCTATTAGTAGGTTCTTTCCTAATATTGTTCACAGCAATTATTTTCAGGAAATTAATACAGAGTGGCGCATTTTAAGAAATTGTGAACAAATCAAAACATTTCCTGATGATGTAGAATTATTTTGGGATAAAGTAAGTTTACTAAAGTGTGGTGATGAAACTCAGATGTTTCCTTTGTTGTCTAATTTCATCTTTAATATTGTATCACTTCTTTATTCATCGGCTAATGTTGAATGCATATTTTCGCATATTAATCTTTTGAAAACAAAACAGCCAAATAGGCTGTCTACTCAATCAATCACTGGCCTATTATATTCAAAAAGACTTTTTTATGAAGCTAATTGTTTTGATTGTGAAATTACTTCGAAGATCACCGAGACTATGCCAAAGAATATTGGTATAAAACATAATTATATTTGAGTGTGATTGTTATAAATTAGTCTGTAAGTTTTATTTTCAATAAATAAATGAATTTGATTGTATAATGTATTTTTTTTGTCAACTACCGATTTTGGGTACAAATATACCGATTTCAGCTGGCAACTCTACCGATCTCACTCTTTGACGTTCGAGACCACTGCTTAGGAAACACAACTGAATATGACAATATCAGTTGTCGGTATAATACTGCTCAATCCCACGGAAATCGTTTTTTGACAACTTTATTCAAGTTAGTTTCCTACTAAAAGTTTACATAAGTGATCTCATAGAGTGAATTACGATAAGGCGCTTCGCTGGCCACTGCCACGGCAAGCTCAACTTACGTGTTTGGTAAAAATACTAACCTAACCTAAACAGTGTTAAATAAGAAATAAAAAAAATATCTTTAAAAATTTAAACTTATAAAGTGATACTTTAAATCTTCAATAGTTATAGTGAATACATCTATGTTCGCTATAAATATATAGTAATGTTGCATAATTTCACAAATGAATTTTATCCAATGTGAAGCAATTATTTACAAACCAATAATAGCCTTTTCCACTGCTTCAACGGCATGGCCTCCTAGTCGTAAGATATCTACAGCTTTTCTGCAGGCAACATAGCAAGTTTTTTGGTAATCTCTTTTCAAAGTGTCACTATGATAACCAGCTCCTAAAAGTTGGTAAATATTATCAAGTTCTTTAATGTATAGTTTACAGCAAAAGGAACAAATAATTTTAAGACAATTATTTTCGTTCTTACCACAATGTACGGCTACAAAACCATTCATTTCATTGGAATTTGGAAACTACAAAATTAAAATGTCACGTTTCATGCACGTTACGTCTGATTATTTCTCTATACGTTTGATCTGATGCTCTTTTTAGTATATCATTTATCTCATGTTTCTCTATGCTTTTTCTAATGCATAATAAACTTATAAGAGATTATTTGTGATTATGAATTTTATGGATTTCACTAATCATTTCATTTTATGATAAATTCGATTATTTATTATTTTTAATTCTCTTAAGGCATTGGTAACAAGACCATCAGCCTAATGACGTAACACTGGAGTAATACTAAGTTCCAACACTCCTCCAGTAAAGTGATAGTAGGCTTTACTGAAGTTAAAAAGGACTTCATGGAAGAGCGCGAAAACTTCAGCTAGACATGTTTATTTAGATCCTCCATTCTTTTCACTTACACAGAACTTTAAAACTCAATATACTATCACTGTTGTATTTTAAAACTCCTAAAAATGTAAAAAAATAGAAAATCTAGATAAAATGACAACTTCACTTTATTTATTTTTTATTTATATTTCTTAAGGCATTGGTAACAAGACCATCTAATGACGAAACTTCTGAAGAAATATTAACTGTCCCTAACACTCCTCCAGTAGTGATAATAGGCTTTACTGTACCTAAAAAAGGACTTCTTGGAAAAGCGCGAAAACTTCAGCTACATATATTTATTTAGATCTCCTCTATTCGTTTCATTTACACAGAACTTTAAAACATAATACACTATCACTGTTGTACTTTAAAACTCCTAAATGTGTAAAAAATAGAAAATCTAAATAAAATGACAACCTCATTTCTCCCATTCCCGCCAAAAAGTCACAACTTTACTTCTCCTGTTCCCGCCAAAAAGTGCGATAAATTCAATCATTGGATCACAGACTACACAGTATTCGACCAAAGAGAGTAGTGCAGAGGTTAGACGGGGCACACTTCGAACCTTCGAATGTCATCAATTTTTTCATAGAACACCAACGCCACTAGAAGTTGAAGAAGAAACCAAAATAAAAAAAAAAACAGATCTTGATCTGTTTATCAAAGTCACATTGTCAAAATTAAATGACAAATGTCAATCGCTTTCATAAGTTTCAATGCGTTTCTGCGATTTCTACGGTTATTCATTGTTTTAAATTCGTTATTGTTGTTGTTTCTCTAAAGATCTAATATAAAGTTTTGTTGACACAAGAATAATGTAATAGTTAATGGTTATAATAGATTTATAGAGGTTATAATAGTTAATGTGTTCATGTTATAGCTAGTGCAGATCAATAAATAGAATACTCGAAGGTAAAATTACGTATAATGGTGAAGATATTACAAAAAAGGCAGCTCAGATTTACTTCAATGAACATAAATAATTTAGGTATTAATCAAAAATCCCATTGCGTACATCTTTGCTGTTGGTGGGCACACTTAATATAACTTCGTTAATCGTTAACTCATTCATTAAAAAGTTAACTTCGATAACACGGGTCTGCAACAAAAAATTTTTTTTCAGCTGCATGAGATATTTTTGCTGAATTATATGTTTTAAGCTGATTTCAAAAATAACTGCTATTACTCTCCATCACGTATAGTTTTTTTTGCAAAATAAGAACACAATAATGAGAAAAATCGACTATTTATTACAACAAACACACACAGCATAATATTTATCAAAACCTTTCAACCATTCTTTTTCTTATTTAAATTTATACACAACTTTATGTTTACTCTTTTTCCTTGTGAAACCTTTTCTTCTTTTCTTTGATGCTTCTCCGAACTCGTTTTTGGTTTCCTTCTTTGGTTTCTCGCTTAAGCATCCAACAGTAGTCCGCTAACATACTGACATCCCATCTTCCTTGGTAACGTCTCTCGATATCACGTACATCCTGGTGAAATCTTTCACCTTGTTCCTCACTGTAGGCACCCAAGTTTTCAGGAAAATATTCAATATGGGAATGTAAGAAGTGAACTTTTAAGCTCATTTTGCACCGTTGAACTTTATACGCTGTCAGCATGCGCTGTACAATAGTTTTATATTCGGGATCCTTATATTGCCCAAAAACTTCTGCACTACATTTTTGAAAGAATCCCATGCTTCTTTTTCGATTTGTTCCATTGATTCAGGAAAGCGGGGATCAGACAAAAGTTTTTATATGTCGAGGCCAGTGAAAACTCCTTCTTTTAACTTTGCTTCAGACAATTTCGGGAACTTGGAACATATATATCTAAAACAATCCCCATCTTTTTGCAGTGACTTTACAAACTGCTTAATTAGCCCCAATTTAATGTGAAGAGGTGGCAGTAAAACCTTTTCTGGCGGAACCAAAGTGGTATTGATATAACGTTTTTCTCGCCAGGAATTAAACCGTGTCGTGGTGGCCAGTCAGTTTTTGTTCAGTGTAGCTCTCTGGCTCTACTATTCCACAAACATAGAAAACAAGGGAATTTTGTATAACCTGATTGTTAACCCAACAATATTGTTAGTATTTTAAAATCTCCACAAACCATCCATTGATGTTCTTGATATTTGATTTTCTCAAGAATTGTAGCTAAGTCATTGTAGTTTTCTTCCATATGAACTGAGTGTCCCATTGGAAGCGATGCAAATACATTTCCATTATGCAGCAAGACTGCTTTGAGGCTAGTTTTGGATGAATCAATGAACAAGCGCCATTCTGATGAATGATATTCTATTTCAAAGCATTTCATGAGTCCACGAACATCATTACAATAAATCAGATTTCCCTCTTTAGTGAAATACTGAGTGAATTCTCTCTCTCGATGTATGTATCAGGAAAATGAGGTACCAGATGATAAAAGGTTTTTGTTTTTTAGCCTTGAACCTAGCAATTCGGCTGCATCTTTTGAAAGACCCAAAAGTCTCTGACTAGGTCACTGAGCCCAATCTGAGAAAAGAGTTGAGGTCCCTCGTCAACTGAATTTTCTGAGTTAGATTCGTTCTGGGGAGCAAAGTTTCTGAGTCCTCTGCATCACTCAGGATGTCATCTAAATTAGGAGGTGGGCGCGGAACTGGTATTTCAGAACTATGGGACACTGGACGAATAGCTGAATCAAGGTTATGGTAAGATATTTTCTTTTTATTTTCCGTATCAAATCCTTTCACGTCTACCGAACAGAAATAGCAGTCGGTTGTGTGATTTTTCTGTTCACGCCATATCATAGGAATATCAAAACGAAATACAGTTTTCTTACCCTTAAACCACAAGCGCAGATCTACCTCACATCTTCTGCACACCTTATGAGGAGCCCATGCTTTGTCTTGATCACCAAGTATTAATTTGAAGTAAGCAAAATAAACTTTCTTCATAAAATCACGATTTCTTTGTTGACTTTTCACTGTATATTCACCACAAATATAACAGAAGCTGTTCGGAGAAATTACACAACCTCTATGAGCCATAACACATATATAGAAACAAGAGCACAGTGGCGTTTGAATGCTGGATGTCAACTGAGTGTGGCAAGACAGGGTCAGCAAGATAATGGACTTAGCCTGTTGGAACATGGATTTTTTTAAATATTTTTTTCGTTTTTAGGACATCAAAATCTATAAGAAAATGTATAAAAAACCTATGCAGTTTTTTACTTGCAGACCTGTGAATCGTTAAAGTGTTAAGTTTTCGAAAATTTAACGCAAGTTAAGGTTAACCGTTAAGTCAACCATCCAAAACTAACACTGCTTTTGGGCTTGAATACTTGGGTAAATAAGACAAAAATAAGTGGGTTGAATAATTATTACAAGTAATGTAGAATGAACAATTAAATACACATTTATTTAGCTCTAAAATAAATAACAATAGAGTTTATATAAAACGGGAAATTTAACGCGATTACCTTTTTAAGCGAACTTTCGCTTGAGACCACGGCCGATGCAACTCAGTCGAAACGTCAAGCCAAAATAAAAAGGTAATCGCGTTAAATTTCCCGTTTTAGATACATTTTATAATGCAACGCGAAAGTTTATATAACAATAAAGTTCTACGAATTTCTACCTGTATCAGCCCTTGATGCGCTTGTTAGAATTTACGTACACTAAAGCAAAAAAATAAAACCCTCGACCACCGAGAGTGTGCTAATTATTAATTAAATAAAAGATTCCCCATTTCCTAAGATGTACCCACATTTATCATGAAAACTGAATGTAATTATAGTAAATAATAAACCAATTCTCTTATGCATCCAGTTTAATTACGTAGTACATAATTTATAGTTTATTAAACTACATCACTGTTAACATCTAATATCTATCATATACAAACGATACAGCTTAATTGTCGTTATGACCCAAACACAAAGTTGTATTGACATATATAAATACGGTACCAATACCATTCTAATCGTTTTACACAGTATTTATGAAATCAACATTGCGAACTATCTAAATTACTAGTCAATAAGTGATTTCTAGCAATTTAAGCACAAGCCAAATACATAATAAGATTATAATAAAAATACAACAATATTAACATCAAAAATAATAACTAATATATATTAAAATAAATTACTTAGCTCGTTTGTGGTGTTGCCGCGGCCACTGGTATACCAAGAGTGACTCTGCAGTCCTCTCATACCCATATCGTGATCTTTTCACCGCCATTACTTCACAAAATGACATTATGTTTAATTTTACCCTCAATGATCAAATCTCCACACAATTTAATGTTACCGGAAGTGACGAATTTTAATACAAGTTTCTTATTTTTAAATTTATTCTACACGTATATATCTAAGTGTACATTACAAATTCATGTTTCTAATTATTATAATTTAATTTTGTTATATACGGGATGCATTTTATGTTTTCAGTATTTTTTTGAGTTGTATTATATATTACACGCTCGTCTTTGGACGTGGGCGTACTCTCTTTCTTTCCACGCCTATCTTTTGCCACTTTCTTCCAGTTTATGCCAGCCTGTTGTCGTATGCCATCCACCCATTTCCGAGACGGTATTCCGTGACTTTTAATAGAGATAAATTTAAGAATAATAATATAACAATGTATTTATTTGCCAAATAGATTTACGGTTTTTGCCTTTTTTAATAATAAATTGCCAAACTTAAACAATTGTTTAATGTTCATAAAAGATGACAAAAGTTTACCTGTAACACAGATTTATAAATGAATGGATAAATTCCATTTAAAAGTCTGTGACCTGTAATCTCCACACTAGGCATAGCCATGTATAGTGGGGGCTTAGTAATTACTATAGTTAACTACAGCTTTGTACAGACAGTAAAAATTAAGCTGATCTATTATATTATTAATGATGTAAAAAACTAATTAACTACGCCAAATGAGAACGGTTAACAATGTTTTTCTCAAAATAGCATTAACGTAGTGCAAGCTGTCCATGACAAAATGCACAACTTAATATTACATAATACTACTGTCAAGAAAGTACCGAGAAAAGATCAATAATACACGAAATGTTAGTTATTTACACTTACGCCAACGAATAATCCAATCATCAAAACATTTTTTAAGGCGCGTGTAGTCGTCAAAGACCTTGAGCATAGCGCCAGATCGAGCTGAATCGCCAGAATCGGGGGGCGTGGCCAAATACTTTTCGCAACGAACTCCGCGACGCGACACCACAATAAAACAGCGTGTGCATGAATAGCCGCCTAGCGGCAATTTTTGATATTAACATTTATTGACATTTTTATAAGCCTCATAAAATTACGATTTGTGAAATTTAGTTGTCAAATACAAAAAAATAAATTGTTAAATATGAATAAAATAAAACATGTTTATAAAGGGATGCAATTATAAATATTATATTATTGGTAACAAAAATGCTATTCATGACTTGGTAAAAACCATTATAGTTTTAAACCCACAACATATCGTGAGTTCGCCGTATCAAACCATTACAGGGAACCTTACTCATAAAATTAAATCGCAACCGAATTGTATAATATTATGTAGACATTGCGTATTGTTACTCACAGCGCTTTAAGTACAAGATTTTGGAGAGTAACTTCAATGCGTCTTTGGCTCGGTTGATAGATATTCTATTTTATTTTCGAGAATCATTTTTAGGTTGTAAGTTCAAATCTCGACTTGGTCGCTCCACAAATTTTTTTTTTCAACTTTGATTTCAAGACAGTTTTATTACCGGCCGTTGATAATGTTCCATATTCCATACTAATATAATATTATAAATGCGAAAGTCTCTCTGTCTGTCTGTCTACTTGGTTTTCACGGCTAAACCGCCGGACAGATTTTGATAAAATTTGGCATGGAGATAGTTTTACTTTATTTTTTAAAAACCTACCCCTAACTAAAGGGGTGAAAAGGGGGATGAAACTTTGTATGGGAAATTATGAACCGCTGAACCGATTAAGCTGTAATTTGGTACAGAGATACACCTTTTCTATGAAAAAAACATAGTTTTCTTTTTTATCAAAAATCTACCCCTAAAGGGGTAAAAAAGGGGATGAAACTTTATAGGGGAACTTGATAATGCTAAACCTTAACAATATGGGTATCAAATGAAATGGAATACGCAGGGGAAGGTTTCTGTATACGTGACGTCATCGTAAATCCAATATGGCGGATGTTCAATAATAGGAAATAACTTTTTCGTTCAACACCAACAATATGGGTATCAAATGAAATGGAACACGCAGGGAAAGGTTTCTGTATACGTGACGTCATCATAAATCCAATATGGCGGATGTTCCATAGCAGGAAATAACTTTTTAGTTCAACACTAACAATATGGGTATCAAATGAAATGGAATACGCAGGGGAAGGTTTCTATGTATGTGACGTCATCGTAAATCCAATATGGCGGATGTTCCATAACAGGAAATAACTTTTTCCTTCAACACCAACAATATGGGTATTAAATGAAATGGTATACGCAGGGGAAGGTTTCTATGTATGTGACGTCATCATAAATTCAATATGGCGGATGTTCCATAATGGCAAATAACTTTTTCGTTCAACATCAACAATATGGGTATCAAATGAAATGGAATACGCAGGGCAAGGTTTTTGTATATGTGATGTCATCATAAATTCAATATGGCGGATGTTCCTTAATAGGAAGTAACTTTATTATCCAACACTAATAATATGGGTATGAAATGAAATGGAATACGCAAGGAAAGGTTTTTGTAAATGTGACGTCATCATAAATCCAATATGGCGGATGTTCCATAACAGGAAATAACTTTTTCGTTCAACACCAACAATATGGATATCAAATGAAATGGAATACGCAGGGGAAGGTTTTTGGACATATGACGTCACCATAAATCTAATATGGCAGATGTTCTAAAGGGTGTTTTTTTTGGATGCTGGCTCGGACGTAGTCTAATCTGGAGATCCAATTTTCAATGACTTTTTCCAACATTTGTGGCCGTATATCGGCAATAACGCGGCGAATGTTGTCCTCAAGTGGTCAATCGTTTCGGACTTATCGGCGTAGACTAGCGACTTCACATATCTCCACAGAAAATAGTCTAGCGGTGTTAAATCGCACGATCCGCACCGCACGATATGCGGTTACCAAACGTTTCCTTCAATAAATCATGGCTCTATGGCGGTCACCATTGACTGTAACGTTCTGGCCAGCATCATTTTTAAAGAAGTATGGACCAATTATTCCACTAGCCCATAAAGCAGACCAAACAGTCAGTTTTTTTGGATGTAACACTGTCTCAACATACACTTGAGGATTATCATCACTCCAAATACGGCAGTTCTGTTTATTGACGTATCCATTGAACTAAAAGTGAGCTTCATCGCTAAACAAAATTTGCTTATGAAAATCTGGATCGACGGCAATCTTGTTTTGGGCCCATTCACCGAATCCTTGATAGGTGATCGTGTGGCTTCAATTCTTGGACGAGTTGGATTTTATAAGCACGCAAATCAAGATCTTTCCGCAAAATCTTCCATAAAGTGGATGGACACATATCCAATTCCTGTGCACGATGGCGGATAGATTGATTCGAGTCTTCCTCTACGCTACGCTCTACAGCAGCAATGACTTCTTCTGTACGCACTGTACGACGTCTCTGTGGATGCGTATTATCATTTAGAGTAAACGTGGTGCGAAAACGTTCCATAGTTATTCGAATTAATTGCTCTGATGGACGATTATGTTGACCGTAAAATGGACGTAGTGCGCGATACGTATTTCGAACATGATTTCGAACTGTATGTATTTCGAACTATGTTTTTCAAAATAAATTTGCACAATTTGGTAGCGTTGTTCAGGCGTCAGTTTATTCATGTTAAAATGCCAAACCAAACTGAACATAAATCACTTGACAGCTGACAAAATGGCCACCAGTTAAAAAAGTGTTGCCAACTTAAAGTTCTATACCTCTAAAAAAACACCCATTATAATAGGAAATAACTTTTTTGTACGATACCAACAATATGGGTATTTCGGCATTGGTTTTGAGTTTTTATATTGCTTCATTTACTGCAGATGTAACATAATCTTTTTCATTATTTAAAAAAAATAACTAATCGATCGAAAATAAACCATTGTGTGTGCTTTATAAAATGTTTTTGCTTTCTCTTACACACACTCCGTAATTAAAACAAAACCAGAGCTGCAATTCTATTCAATGTGTGAAAACTATTACTTTTAAATATAAAATAGATTTTATTGTACTGATTTACTAAATTATATTATTGTACCTACTATTTTATAGACTCAGGTTTTACTTTGCGGAAATCCATTTCATGTGATGAATTCATAAAATCTTTAGTCATTTTCCAGAAACTCCAGAAACTTCCAATCGACCGTCTTTCGCCTCTCAACGAAGCATCCTCAGGATATACCAAAGATTGGACTCAGTCAATTAACTAGCACCGAATCAACTTCGTGCGTTGATTCAGTGCTAGTTAACTGACTGAGTCCGATCTCTTGTATATCCTTAGGATGCTTCGGTGAGAGGCTTTTGCATGCTGTTTATATCGATAAGTTAAGAAAAAAGTTAAAACCGTTAACTATAAAACTTTCATTTTTAGATAGTTTATCATTGTAAATATAATATATTTTGTAGTAATCATTATTTTTACATTGCATATGATTAAAGAAAGAAATAATGAATTTATAGCTTAAACTATTAACTATAAGTATATTAAATTATAGTTTGAAATGCTCATTCTGTTGCTGATTTTAATATTTCCCTTTCATATTGTTTCAAATTTTCTTCATAGTTTATAATTATTTTAAAGAATCATTACATTTTTTTGTGTTAGCTAAAGTCTAGTCTCTCTGACCACCCCATTAGGGACACAGCGTGAGGATACGTATTTACGTGCCTATGTATTGTATTTTATCAAGTTAGTATATGTATAATGAATTAGATATTAATAGAAAAATATAACATAGACATCTTGTGCCTCACCGAGACATGGTTGAAGGCAAACAAAATGTCTTTTAATATAAATAATTTTAATGTGGCCATTGTGTACAACAGAGCGTCGACAGATGGCGGCGGTAGCATAATTTTGTGTAAAAACTTTCTTAAATTAAAAAACCGCAAAGACATAGTTGCTCTCTCTGTTGAACGTGTATGTGAAATGTCGTGTGCAGAGACGGATCAGTACATATTCTTATGTGTTTACAGACCTCCGTCATCTGATTTTAGCCAATTTTTAATTTCTATGGAGGAGAGTGTCACAAGACTCAGCAAATGTAAGAAGTCGGTAATAGCGTGTGGTGACTTCAATGTAGACATATTAAATAGTTCGAAGGAAAAAGATATGCTCATCTCGCTCTTTCTCTCATTTAACTTAGTGCATATTTTTGATGAACCGACCAGGGTTACATACCATTCCGCGACATGTATAGATAACATTTTTATCAATAAGTGTGAAATTATAGAACATACTATTGTTAGTGGTATCCGTTCAGATCATAAAGCTCAGTTAATAAAAATAGAGGACATGAAACATAAATCAGAACAAATATTTGAATTTAGGCCATTGGGAGAGAGTGGGCTAAAAAATTTTACTCATGATGTAGCCAAATTTGCAGACACGGCTCTTCTGGTTGATGATCCAAACATCATGTATGAATCTTTAGTCAAAAACCTATCCAAAATATTTAATAACAATTGTCCAAAGAAAAAGAAAGTAGTCGGCAATAACAAGTTACGTTTTGCGGATTGGGCGACGAAGGGCATAAGAAGAAGTAGGGATAGGCTTTATGAGTTATATGATGAAAAATCTTACACTGCAGATGAAAATTTTCATAACTATGTTCGCATTTATTCGAAAATATTTAAAAAAGTATCAAAACACGCGAAAGCGATCTATATCGCGAATAAAATTAAAAAGTCAGACAATGCAATAAAGGCTACATGGAACACTATTAATAACGAAGTTGGTAGTAAACGAAATAGAAATAACGAAGATTTTTCAATACAAATTGGTAATAAGGTTGTTACTAATAAAATTGAGGTTGCTAATGCTTTTGAAAATTATTTTTCGAATACACCTATAGAAGTAACGAATGGTTTGGGAGCGTCTTCGCAAACAGCAGAGACGTTTTTGAGAAAAAATGTTGGAAAATGTAATCTTCACTTGAGATAGAAAAAATTTTCAAGCAATTACATAAAAAGAAAAGTGAAGATTTATGGGGACTATCAGTTCATGTCATGACTGGTGTAATACCTTTATTATCGCCAATTTTGGTAGAGATATTTAATAAATGTGTCGATCAAGTGGTGTTTCCCAATTTAATGAAACACAGTAAAATTATTCCATTATTTAAGTCAGGTTGTATGTTCAATCTAACAAATTATCGCCCGGTGTCAATATTGCCAGCATTGAGTAAAATATTCGAAAAAATAATACTCAATCAAATGCTAGCACATTTTAACATTCACGGGATGTTTCACGGTCAACAGTACGGGTTCACGAGAGGGCGGTCAACAACTCATGCGGGAGCAAGCTTGATCAAGACTGTACTTCAGGCTTGGGAGGGATCTCAGGATGCCATTGGTGTTTTTTGCGATCTTTCCAAGGCTTTTGATTGTGTTAGTCACGAAATTTTAATTTGCAAGCTTAAATACTATGGAATTCGTGGTAACGCTCTCGATCTCGTGGTCTCGTATTTGTCTGGCCGGGAGCAAAAAGTGAGTGTCAATGGGGTTTTGTCTGTTGGTTCGAGGTTAAGAATGGGCGTTCCCCAAGGATCAATTTTGGGACCTTTTCTGTTTCTAGTCTACATTAATGATCTCCCATTTATGCTCAGGAACTTATGCGAAATAGTATTGTTTGCTGATGACACTTCATTGCTATTTAAACTGGACAAAAAGAACTTAGATATTACCTGGGTGAACGGGATCCTGGCGGACGTCTCGGAGTGGTTTGCTGTTAATAATTTACTACTGAATGCACAAAAAACCAAATGTATTAAATTTTCCCTTTCTAATCTACCCAGAATCTATGATAAAATAGAATTGGGTGGGAAACAGTTAGAATTAGTTAGGTCTGCTAGTTTTCTTGGTTTAACAGTAGATAGTAAATTGCAATGGGCGGATCATATCGGGGCATTGGCTAGTAAGCTCGGTTCCGCGATGAATGCCATTAGA
The DNA here is from genome assembly GCA_907165235.1 of Zeuzera pyrina. NCBI lineage: Eukaryota > Metazoa > Arthropoda > Insecta > Lepidoptera > Cossidae > Zeuzera > Zeuzera pyrina. Next base: position 13,304,798 of record OU015630.1, read on the forward strand.
CGCATTAGGCAATTGACGGATGCGGATACGGCTAGGCTGGTGTACTTTGCATATTTTCATAGCCTAATGTCCTATGGCCTTTTGCTGTGGGGATCAGCGGCGCATATTAACTCGATTTTTATTTTACAAAAAAGAGCGATACGTGCTATTTACAGTATGAATGCACGAGAATCACTAAGAGATCGTTTTAAAGACATTGATGTACTGACCTTGCCGTCCTTATACATCTTTGAAATTATTATGTATACGAGGAAAAATATAGATCGATTTACAAAAAAAGGCGATATTGGTGGTATGGAAACCCGAGGTCGTGATAAATTGGTTGTTCCAAAATTTAAATTACATAAGTCAAATGTTTCATTTTTGGGTAACTGCGTTCGTTTTTATAATAAAGTTCCTCAAGAAGTCACTCAATTAACAGAAAATATATTTAGATTAGTTATAAAACGTACATTGATTAGACAATCATACTATAAAATAAACGATTTCGTTGAAGATAAAACAATAGTCTGGAAATGATTTTCTCTGCACATGCATTTACTGGCTCTCTGAATATTGTATTTTAATAAACCTTTTGTAAAATGACGTTGAAAAAGTTACACCTGACTGAGTTTCTTGTCGGTTCTTCTTAGTGTCCAGGTTTTCTTTTCTCTTCTCTTTGAACCGAACTAAAGTAGATTTGACGTTCAAAAATACCTTGTGATTGGGTTTACTTGAATAAATTGATTTGACTTTGACTTTTAGATAGATCGTATTGTAGTGGATTATATTCGGTATACAACGGCAAATAGCATTTTTATCGCTATTTCTACCAATTCGAAAGTGCTTTCAAGTGTACCATAACTTTCGGTATTTACGCAAAATGACTACAACACCACTACAACTAGTACTTGTGTTCACGCCATATATATATTTTATTTTGCCGCTAATACATTCGGCTTTCTTCGTTGTTTTTCGTCGCTGTTCGTGTGCTAATCACAAAAAAAAGTGATTTACTTACCGTCATAGAGAGAATCATATCTTACCGCTTCTTTTTCGCTCCCTTAATCGCTTTTCCATAATATAAATTTATTTCTATTAATACGCTATTACTCTTCGTTAAACCTATTCCCACGCTTTCCTTGACCCTGTGGTCCATGTGTTGTCACCGGACTGTGAATTGTGTGTGAGTTAGACCAAAAACCCCGAGAAGAGGCGCCACCAGGGGACTTGTGCACGGATCACAGAACGGACGCAGGGGCCTGGTATACCTGTGTTATTATCCATCCATAATCCAGGTTAGTCCTAGCTTCCATTTTCATTAAAATCGCATATGAACCAGCATTTATTTATATAATTTAAAATACGCTTTAGAGACCGTCGTCATATATATCTTTATAAGAATATTGGCGTGCTCACCTTGCAACAAGCGGGACTTCCACCAACGAACGAAGTTTGTTACGCATTGTTTGAGAAATTCAATTATTATTAAATGATTTCAACATATCTAGTAGTATATTATTACACAGATATTATATACTAGCTGTACCCGCGACTTCATCTGCGTGGAAAGTTTTCCCGTGATTTCTCCGGGTTACGGAGGATACCGGAGATACCTATATTTTTGAAGGTCTTGAAAAAAGTTATTTTCTATTGCGGACCATCCGCCATACCGAATTTATGATGACGTCAAATGTACAGAAACCCCTGTGTATTCCATTTCATTTGATACCTATATTGTTGGAGGTCTTGAAAAAGTTATTTTCAATTACAGAACATCCGCCATATTGAATTTATAGTGACGTCTTATATACAGAAACCTTCCCCTGCGTATTCCATTTCATATGATACCCATATTTTTGTTGATGAACAAAAAATTTTTTTCCTATAGAGACATCCGCCATTTTAGATTTATGATGACGTCACATACATAAAAACCACGCTATTTTTTAAAAAACAAATTAACCTACATTTGTTTTTGGGTACATACTAACTCTGTACCAAATTTAATCACAATCGGTTTAGCGGTTTAGTAATTCTCCTATGAAGTTTCATCTCCCTTTTCATCCCTTTACGGGTGGATTTTTGATAATAAAGACGCCTCTGTTTTTTTAATTGAAAAGGTTTATCTCTGTACCAAATTTCATCTTAATCAGTTCAGCGGTTTAGAATTTCCCATACAAAGTTACATCCCCCTTTTCACTCCTTTAGGGGTAGATTTTTGAAAAAAATTTTTGTTTGTGTGTATTAGAGTACACACGTAAGAAGTGAAACTTCTTTATGACATTATTTTTCGAAAAATGATTTACTATTTACAACTTTACAGAAATTGGTTAAATAAAGCTAAAAAATCTAAATTAGATAAAGCTTAAGCAAAAATAATAATCGCCATCTTGGATTCGAAAATAAATTTAATTTTCGTAATCAGCACCCCGAGAAACCTAGAATTGGATACCCATATCGATTTATCCAAAAAAAGTAATATTTGCCATCTTGGATTTGAAAATGAACGTCATTTTCGTAATCAGCACTCCGAAAAACCTAGAATTTGATACCCATATCGATTTATCCAAAAAAAAGTAATATTCGCCATCTTGGATTTGAAAATGAACGTCATTTTCGTAATCACACCCTGAAAAACCTAGAATTTGATACCCATATCGATTTATCCAAAAAAAGGTTATATTCGCCATCTTGGATTTCAAAATGAACGTCATTTTCCTAATCAGCACCCCAAAAAACCTAGAATTTGATACCCATATCGATTTATTCAAAAAAAAACTGGGGTTAACCTGAAAAAAAAATGTGACTTAGAAAGAAAGATGGCGCGTAACAGAAAAACGTGACGATTTTTTTTTTAAATTGCTATAAAATTTTTCTCATACGTCGATAAAGAAGTTTCACTTCAAAAAGTAGGCTATGTCCATTCCTTAGTGTCAAACTATCGCCATGTCAAATTTCATAAAAATCGGTGCGACGCCTAAGTCCAAACGTACCAGACAGACATACAGACAGACTTTCGCATTTGTAATATATAGTATGGATTTAGAACATTATCAACGGCCGATAAGAAAACTGTCTTGAAATTAAAATTGAAAAAAAAAAATGTGGTGACCGAGTCGAGATTTGAACTCACAACATAATAATGATTTTTGAAAATAACACAAAACAATAAAATAATGTGCTAAACACACATTGATGTAAGGTGCCAAAATTTTGTATTTAAAGCGCTGTGAGCAACAATACACGACGTCTACGTAACATTACATAATTCGGACAATTATAATTTCAAAATTCAAGAGGAACAAGTGACACAGGTCTGTTTAGCAACACGCCTCAGCGATCACTGTCGAGTCGCATAGAAGTGAAAGGAAGGAACAACGCGACATCGCTCAAAATAAAATGGCTTGAGAAAAAAACAATAAACCATGTATTTTCTTATAAACTATTGATTTTATCGAAAATCTTACCTGATCGATGTGTTAATATTCCTAAAAGACATATATTTGCCGAATTTTATTAGAATATGTTAACGACGAAAACAGCTTTTTTCCCCATAAATTCTGATCAGAGGTTACTTTGGGATTTTTTTTTATCAAGAAAGTTTACTTTAAATGCTATTTTTCCTGGCTGCTTGATTATAAATATCATGTAGATTCATATATATTTTTTTCAACAACTTTGATCGTGTGGTTATTGCTCAAAAATCACCGTAATGAGGCCTGTTTGCGACACTGCGTAGTGTCGCAAACAGGCCTTAAACGCTTTTTCCGGAATTGAGTTCAGTGCTCGCAGAGAATTCTCCTTTATGTCTTCTACCGAATGAAAACGGGTGCCACGAAGGGGTAATTTGAGTTTAGAAAAAAAAAGAAAGAAGTCGGCTGGAGCCATATCTGGTGAATAAGGTGGTTGCTCTATGGTATTTGTTGAGTTTTTGGTCAAAAATTCGTTCACAATGGCTTTGTGCGATGGCGCATTATCGTGGGGCAAAATCCAAGAATTTTCTTTCCACAAATCTGGCTTTTTTCGTCGAATTTGCTCTCTTAAACGCCGCATAACGCCTAAATAATATTCTTTATTTACCGTTTGACTTTCCGGCAAAAATTCCGAGTGCATAACACCGCGATAGTTAAAGAAAACAGTCAACATGACTTGGACTTTTGATCGACTTTAGCGTGGTTTTTTCGGTTTCGGTTCAGTTGGAAGGCGCCACTCCGAAGCTTGTTAACTAGTTTGCATGTCAAACTCGTAAACCCACGTCTCGTCCAGTAACAATGCGTTTCATGAATGTTGGCTCGGAATTTACTCGTTCTAGCATGTCCTCAGCAACTCCTATGCGATTGCGTTTTTGAAGAAAATTCAGGTCTTTTGGGACTAGCCGAGCGGCAGCATGTTTCATACCCAAGTGATTATTTAAAATGATACGGATCGACTCGTTAGACACAGAAAGTTCGGCGGCTATCTCTCTCAAACTTGAATGAGCATTTTCAGTCACTATTTCCTTCACTTTGGCGATGTTAACTTCAGTTGCAGACGTGGATAGCCTACCAAAGCGAGGCAAATCTTCCATCACATCTCGACCGCTTTTCAACGCTTTGTACCACTCATAAGCACGTGTTTTTGATAAAGTCGATTCACCGTAAGCCTTCTGTAACATTTTCAGTGACTCCGAACACGAAATTCCATTGACGATGCAAAATTTAAGACAAATTCTTTGTTCGATGTTTTTGTCCATTATGAAATTCGCAATATACACTAGAATGATATAACTAAAAACAGCACTGTATTTAATCTAAATAACAGATGCAACTCAAACTTCGCGCGCTAAAATGGAAAACAATTGCGCCAATGTAACAACAACAAAAAAAGCAAAAAATTGAATTTGGAACCATAAACAAATCATCCATTCCCGATACTTTCTTGACTGAATGTATATTGTACATATATTAACCAAAATTGTGATAATATATTCATAATAACATCGAGTTTCATGTTCCATTAATTATTTGTTTGACATTTCGTTTTAATCGGAAACAGGACCTGCTTCTACCAATATATTAATGACAGAGACGTTTTGGAGGGAATGGGAGAAGCGAGGTTGTCATTTTAACGTAAAACTCCTCCAGTAAAGTGATAATAGGCTTTACTGAAGTTTTATAGGACTCTTGGACGAGCGCGAGAATTTCAGCTACACATGTTTATTTAGACTTACTCCATTCTTTTCATTTACACAGAATTTTAAAACACAATATACTATCACTTTTGTACTTTAAAACTCTCAAAAATGTAAAAAATAGAATATCAAAATAACGACTAATGGGGCGTTTACATGTTTGGCAAGTCTCGACAAGTGTCCACAAACACAAGCGTGTGAACGGGGTGTTTGGCTTGGCTTGCGTGAGCTTGTCACCAATCCGGGCTAGTGTCGGTTTTTGAACACAGATCAAAAGAAGCTTGCGGCAAGCGCTTGCGATGTATTTATACTTTGGCGCGCGCTTAGTGTGTGTCGCTCACGAGCTCGCGCCGAAATTATGTTTTTTACGCTGCGCTATATAGGACCGCGTATCGACCATGTGTAGTTACCTACTTCGTTTTTGTTTACGATTTGAATAAAAATATGTCAAACCAAACGTAATAGCCGACACAACTTCAACGTTCACGTCTGCCATGTTTGGCTGCACAGTTTGCCTGTCCGGAACACACTAACGCACTCGTAAACGTGTAAATGGCATCCAAGCGTTTGTCTAGGCTTGAAGCTTGTGAACGTTTGCTAAGCCTCGGCAAGCTTGTAAAGGTAGCATAATAAATACAATACGTGACATTGGCAAATGCGATACTAATTTTATCATTATAATTAAATTTATAAATATTGAAATTAACTTTTTAATAAAAAAATTAAAAAACTGTTCAAGTATAATTTACCTTAAAATTACAACAACAAAATAAAATTTTTAAACAATACAAATCTTAAAATTTTTATTTTATTTTAAATTTTATAAATATTTAATGTAAAGCTTATCCCTTAAAATATTAAATTTAAATTTTTAATATTTAATTAAAACTAAATTATAAATTTAAAATTCAATTTTTTTCTTAAAAAACTAAAATTAGTATAATGAGTAATAAAATATTAAAGGTTAACTTATAAATTTAATTAATAGGAATTCGGCAAAATTTTATGTTCACTTGTTTATCAAAAACATGTTTTTTTGTATTTAATTTAGTCTAATCTGCCCACTGATATTTATTCAAAGGGCTGCAGTATATTGACTGTACAAAGGTAGCATTCTTAATTGGTGACTTGTATGAAAAATTGGATAAAATATAAACTCTTTTAATTATAACTTGAATTTAATTTTTTTAGTTTAAAAAGCTAAAATGAGGTTAGAAGACGAGAAGACCCTATAGAGTTTTATAATTTGCAGTGCGCCATGCCATGAAGAAAGAAAAAAAAATTGTCTATGATCATGGTCTTGTATTTTTACGGGTAAAATAAATAAGTTGTGCATTTTATTAATTTTATATCTGTTTTTACACAATTCTTTTAAAAATGTCGAGTGATGAGCCTTCAGACTTAGACTGGGTGCAATTACGCCGCGAAATGGGTGCAGCCCATTATAATGTTGAAACAGCTAAAGAAAAATTTGGGCGAAAATTCAGTGAAAATCCTTTTGTTCCTATAGGTGCAATTCTCAATTTTCATTTGATCTACGTTACAAGAAGAATGATTTAATATATGTAATCTCAATATTTTAGGTGTTCTTGCGACTACAGCTGCATTATCGTATGGGCTTTGGAGCTTCAGGACTGGTAGAAAAAAATTATCTCAACAAATGATGCGTCTTCGTATTGTAGCACAAGGCTTCACCATTACAGCTCTTATTGTTGGTGTTATGATGAGTACAGGCAAAACTATAAAATAAGGCATTTGGAAGGGTACAGTAAATTGTACATAGTAATGTAAATCTTTTGCTTTAGTGTAATATATCATGTTAGAAAATAAAATACAATGAAATTTAATGACTACTTCTTTTCTTACCAACAATTACTTATATAACAATAATATAATTTATATCATAATATGTACACGACTGTAGTTTGTTTATGCTGACATTAATTTACTCGCTTTCCAAAGTGAAAGTCCTAGGTTAGATTTCTAGTTAAATTCCAGTACAACTTTTAGAATTTGTATAAAACAAATGAAATTTAAAATGTAAACTAGAATGTTAATGTGTCTGCAGAACAATTATTCTACAAGATAAATTTTTTCAATACCTATGCCATCTACACAGGTGCATTATAAGTAATGTTTAAAAATATGCACAAGTGCAGCGAAGAGCTTATTGGTGAATTATTAACTACTTCAATAACATCAATCTGACCAGATGTGGGATCTCATACAGTTTGTCGCTCTAGGCCTCCAATGGAGTTAGTCCATCATTGGACATAGGTTAAGCTTACCACCACTTCACTCAATTGAGTGCTTAGTACATACCTAGTCATGCCATAATATTGTTATAAAGAAAACATATAGTTTTTTTCTATTACGTAAAACATTTATTACTGCAGTGAGCATTAGTTTATACATGAATATAATGCCATTTTAAAAATATGAAGCACACTCAAAATGATCTCCATTGGCCTTAATACCATCCTTTAAACATTGTGGCTGTTATCAATTGAAACATGTACTTTCACCAGGGGAAAAATGACCACTGCTAATCCTATGGAATATTTTAAGGACTCCAAATTATCATGGCGTTTAGAGGATGCCATATTCTCTAAGAGACCATAAATCATAATTAAGTGGATTAAGACCAGATGACGGCCTTCACTGTCTTCATTTTTGATAGTCTGAAACGTTCCTTTCTAACCATGCTTGCGTGGATCAGGCTTTTAGACCTTGTGCTGAGTCTTGCAGAAAGGGCCATTCTTGGTTATGGAACATGGTGTTGTTAAGAGGTTTAATTACTGTTGAACTTCATGGCTAAGCTCTACATTGTATCACACAGTAAATATTGCAAATTTCTTTTGTAAAATTCAATAACATGATATATTCATAGCACAAGACAATCATTTATAAGTATTTAAGATTTAACGCGTTACTTTACACGATAACATTTTTTAAGATAATAATTTTGTAATTTCTTTAATAAGTTGCAACTACTACGTGTTTTATCACTTGCATAAACATTGTTCATTGTTTTCCTATTATGAGGAACGGGGACGACACACTGCAAGTATTTAGGATTTTAAAGTTTTACGTTACGGGATCTAATAATTTAACATATTATTTTCGTAAACTTTTAACTGAAAACACAGAACTGAAAATTTTATGCGAATAAATTAATTTTTTGATCATAGATATTATTTTTATCATTGTCTAATTTTTTTTAAGGCAAAGGAACTATACTTAGACAGCCTATGTCTTTTACGTTACCTATATAAACTTAAGCAGATTATTGCTGTTGCTTTTAGTTTACCCGATATGAAGACAATTACGTTTAAATAATAACAATGAGAATAATAAGAGCTTGAAGCACTGGATCATTGCGCTGATGATACCCGACTTCATATCGCCGAACTCCTCGAAATGCTCTTGCTTCACTGTCATGTGCAGTGGAGGAGATTGCTATTAAAACTTTTCATGCAGAAACTATCTCAACCAACATCATCATCTGACCGTCGTCATTAAGTGTAGTAAGTGGAATACTCGCGAGAATGCGCGGCACCGGCTTTGTAAAACTAGAATTTCGCTAATTTTTTAATAATCGCGATGTATAATGGCGTACTCGGTACATCGCAAATTAAATTATGGGCGGCGCAAATTATTAGTCAGGCCAAAAACTCAAATAAAGGCCCCTACGAGGAAATAATACAGATTTCTTGATTATGCATAAAAACAATTTTTTTGCATACTTTCGAGTGGTATTAAATTCTTAAATTTATGTAGGTGTACGGAGCAAATTAAAATCTATTAACTGATATTTCTTTTTATTTTCATCAATACTTCCGGGCGCCGGGAAGTGTGGTGATATTCACACAGATCTACCCACAGATCTATCACTAGTAGATATTCTATTGACTTGACTTTACTTTACTTTGACTTTACTATACTCTCTCTTTGACAACTCGGGTTGTCATACAATCATTATAATTCAACTATTAAAGAAATATTTTTAGGGAATCCAGTGATCGTAACCAAAGTTTGTAATATCCAAATTACCGTATTAGTCAAATCTTTACCACATTTTACGATTATTTAATTGAAGAATTTTAAGAGGCTTGCGATATTTAAGTTTCCATGAGAATTCGTAGATGGTTTTATGAAGTTTCTAATAGATTACGGAAAGTTTCGTATCGACAGTTTTTCGATTAAATATGATATAGCCTTTACTTCTTTACGTGAGCATTCGTATAAACTACAGAAATAGTGTAGCAACCAAAATAGAAAGACAATTAAAAAAACCATTAAAAAATCTTTTCCTTTGCGTAAAAGTAAGTATTCAGGAACCATAAAAATTAATGAAAACATGTACATAACTTAAGCCTTTTTTTACAGTAGTTAGATATACATTAATCCACTATTATATAAACCAGCAATATTTGTGTATGTATATGTATTATATACATATTTGCTTTCATAACATAACATAATATAACATAACTTCACGCTGTATCCCCAACGGGGTAGTCAGAGAGGACGGAGCGCCAGGAGTCGCGGTCCTTACACACCTCTTTCGCTTCCTCAAATCTCATCATTCTCCTCACACATATTCGCCCAGGTAAGCGAGTGCTTTTGACATTTCCGTCTGCTAATACTCTGACTATTTGATCTTCATATTTGCTTTCGCTGTCTCTAAAACGGCTCTAGCGATTTTGTTGAAATTTACAATATAGGAATTGAGGAAAATGAGAAATTGATCTAGCTATGTCTCAATTGGATGAGATCAAACAGCGCATGGATATAACCAGATCCGCCATGGATCGGCTTAAAAAAATATGGAGAAACAGAAACGTCACAAAGGCCACTAAAATGCGACTTTTCAGGGCACACTAATGTCCCATATTTCTTTACTGTGCTGAGACGTGGATTTTAAAAGAAAATGAGAAAAAGAAGATAGACGCCCTAGAAATGTGGTGCTGGAGAAGAATGTTAGGAGTATCTTGGACACAGTTCCAAACTAATCCCTCAATCATCCAAGAACTCGGCATTTAACAGCGTTTTTCTTCCATCGTCCAATGTCGTATTCTTACTTTCTTCGGACATATCACAAGCCGAGAATACACTTCCGTGGAACGACTTGTGGTGCAGGGGAAAGTCGAAGGCACTAGAGCGCGAGGCAGGTCACCGATGCGATGGACCGACCAAGTCAAAACTGCACTCAATGGTCCACTCCACGAATGCACAAGAAGAGCTACAGTACGGGAAGAATGGCGACGGATTGTTAAGCTTGCTACCGCCCTTGATGTGACGACCACGACCACTCTGCCAAGAGTGTGACGATGAAGAAGAAAAAAAAGGTCTCAATTCTGGAAAAAATCATTTTCTTTGTCTTTTACACACTTAAAACTTCTAAACTTTTTTAATTTTGCAGCAGAGGTTAACTTTTCAATAGCACAATGGCTGAGTGTAGGTTTACCACGCCGAAGTCCGCGGGTTCGAGTCCTGCAAAGTAGTTAGACCTTTTTGTTCTTTTTAATATTTTGATATAATATGTCTAAGTTCAGTTTGCAACAAGTACCTATTAAAACTTAGTATTAAAAACACATGCCATTTTAATAATGTACTTATAATATGGAAATAAAATGAAAAATAATTATAAAAGCATTGACTTCATATCTTCAGACAACCAGTTCTGTAGTACGAAGTGAGGTAACCTGACTCTTTATTTCATTGACATTATTTTGACAGTTGCGATACACGATTGTTTAACTTTTGTAATACAAAAAAAAAGTATAACAAAGAAACATAACATATTTTCACGCTGTATCTCCAACGGGGTAGTCAGAGAGGACGGAGCGCCAGGAGTCCTGGTCCTTACACACCTCTTTCGCTTCCTCAAATCTCATCATTCTAGGTATTCATTCTAGGTATGCAAATGCTTTGACGTTTCCGTTGGCTAACACTGGCTATTTTATTTTCATAAGTCAGGCTTGGTCATCCTTGACTTCTTTTAGCACTCGCTTTTGCTTTGTAGATTTTCTTCGTCAGTCTTTCATTACTCATTCGTTCTATGTGCCCTAACCATGATAGCATTCCTTTCTTCATTTTTAAAATTTCACTGTCGTGCTACCCTGCCATACTGCTTATCCTGTCCACCAAGGTGACATCGCACATATTTCTAAGAGAATGCATTTCTACTGCATTTATCATACTTTCACTCGATTTCGGGCATATCCAGGCCTCACTACCGTACAATATACTTGGAACCAACACCGCATTGTGGATGGCCATTTTAGTTGTGTTAGATCTATTCACACTACCTACTAATGCGGACAGAGCACCGTTCACTACATTACCAGCTGCTACCCGTCTCTCCACGTCCAACTCACATCTTCCATCCATTGAAAACGTACTCCCCAGAAACACAATTTCATTCACTTGTTCTAGACATTTTCCATGTACCCAAATCTCACATATTGCGTCTGTACTGCTTCCCATTTAAACACCAGCACCTTAGTTTTGTTCACATTCATATTCCATCTTTTCATTTCACATTCTTACTTACATTCACTTCATACAAGGAATAAAATCATATCCAAATCATACTCCTTTCATCCTTCCTTTCCCATGTGCCCTGATGAATCCTTTTGTCTTTGAATCTGTATTTAATGTACTTAAATATGGTATTAGCAACTAAAATAACCTTTTCCATACACGCTCCTAACACGATCCTACCAGCATCATTAACTCTCTTATCTCCATACTTGCCGAGAACAGGCTCAAATCCTGTTAGAGCTGTCCCGACTCATCGAATTATGTCTCTACCCATTATAATTTTCTCATTCTCTTCATTCAACCGTTGCTAGAACTTCCCTAACATTCTCCCAAATCTGCTCTAGGTTGCCCAAATTGACAGATGACACTGGGGCATACACCACCAAAACAAATATCTTTCGCCAAGCCTGTCTCGAGACGCACCCATAGCAGTCTTGAGTTTACACATTTATACTCAGTTACACAACCAAACGAGAGGATAGTAAGACCCCTTGGCATTTTCTTTCTTTTTGTAGTACCTCTGACCACAAAGCGATGCCTTCTCCAGGCAAGTCGGCAAGTTCACTGCCCTCTCGCTTGATTTTACTCAAACATAACACATCCAATCTTCTTTCTTCCATAATATCAATCACTTCATTCATCTTCCCTTCAATCCCACCTCTCACATTCCATGCAGTTATTCTGTATTCCTCCCTCCACTTCCCGCCACGAGGTGCACAGCATGTAGGGTGGCGATCCCCAACGCCGAACTGCTCTCTGTTCACATCAGAGGGGACAAACCGGTGTACGTCGCTTTAGGGGTACGCCCTATCTCTCATATCTACGTTGTCCCACATGGTGTGCACATGAGAGAAATCACAGCCCTGAAAAGGGCTGGTAGAGGTCGCGACGAGCATGCTTCCTCAATTGACCCCCTATTATCATTAAGTTTCAGTATTACAAGTTGTTCGAATCGTCTTCATTATTAAAAAATATTAGACTAAAAATTCAATGTATTTTATGAATGTCCACATACTAAAAATACATTCTTCTTCGGTAATATATTTTTTTCAATGCCACATTTTCTTTTCCTTGGTATTTGATGGTGACTAGTTGAGACATGAGGACTATCATTATTCTATATGATATTAAAAAATAGTAGATGAATGAAAATGTTTTAAAACTAATAATAAATATTTATAGTAACGTTACTTACGTCGTTAATATATTGAAAAGACAGATGGTATCAAATGAGTAGTTTTGAATGAAACAATAAAAGTTTCCGATAATATATGGAGCATGCCCTAGCATTCTTTGACAGCTGCCACCCAAGTTGTTTGATGGCACTAATCAATTTTTTTCTTGCTACGGGATTACGGGGTAATCAAAATAAATAAATAATATTTATATGTACTACTCGTATATTAAGATAAATTTACCACTAATCCATTAAAATTTTCAAACCATTATGTTTAGTGATTATGTCTGATCAAAAATATTTAATACAAGTCTTTTTATAGAAAATAGTATTACGAACTATCAAAACATTGCATTTAAGATGATATATTAGAGCGCGAGAATGTTAATTACGACCTCCATATTCCATTTTTCTTTTCTTAATTGATAGCTTATATACTTAGATTTATATACTTAGATTTATATACTTAGCTTTCATCTAGGACGTCTTTAGCAATGTCTTCAAACTTTATATTATTATGTTTGCAATATATAAAATAAATAGCAAAATAAGTCTACTTACAAGTGAAAGTTTACCGAAGGATAATTTCTATCGCTGCGAATTCTACAGCCCTTAAGGCTCTTTGGACCGGTAAAGTACGAGGATATGGGATTTTGCTGAGTTTTGGGTAGAGTTTTTGGGTTAACTAAGTAAATTATACAAAAACCGCAAGTTGAATTAAGTAGGCCATTCTTTCATCTATAATCGTATGGATTTAAATTTTTAAAATTCATAGTAGAACATACTGAAATTTTTTTTTCTCAAAGAAGATTTTTCGCAATTTACGCAGTACGCGAATTTATTGATTTTCAAGGAGTCCGCAAGGGCTTTTTAATCAAATTACACACAAAATTTAAGTTGAAATATATAGTTCGTTCTTTTGATTACAGTCTGATGAGAAAATTTTTTTAAAATTAATAGAAAAACATAGTGAAATAATTTTTTTCTCTGAGATGAATCACCAAAGAACAAGAAATTACTAACTTTTGAGTGTTATGTTCGGGCTTAATAAGCAAAGTATACACAAACTAAAAATTACAGTAAATAGATCATTCTTTCGTCTATAGCCAGATATATAGGAAGTTTTAAAATTCATAGCAGAACATAATGAAATTATTTTTTTTTTCTGACAAGAATCGCTACAGTACGATAATTTGCTGATTTTTGGGTACTACTTACGGGCTAACTAAGCAAATTGCACCCGATCTGTAAGTCAAAATAAATTGTTCAGTCTTTTGTCTACAATCGTATGGATTTCAAATATTGAATATCATAGCGGAACATACGAGTTTATTTTTTTTCTGAGAAGTATCCCCCGGTCATGGTAATTTTACTCGTAACTTTGGAGGACAAGCCAGCTATAATGAAAGAACAGAAAAGTTTTCTATTATCACTAAAAATAAGTTTATTGTTATAACAACCATAAAAAAATATATATTTTTCACATTCGATAAGAAAAGTAAAAAAAAACAGGATTCATTGACTCGAATACTTTATGTAAAAGTTGATGTCACCGATGTGGCGCTTCAGTCGGGCTACGAGCCCTGTAGAAAGTGGATGTTTACACTAATTTTATTCATAAAAAGTGTTGCCAGTGAAAAAAATAAATGTAATATCGATATATTACTTCGTGTGTCCAAAATTTTAATAATCGGTTAGTATTCAATTTAAGTATGACATAATGTAACTCATTTACTGTAATATAACGTAAATTGTCATAATTATGTCATTTAGAAAGAAAACGAATGCCTAAAAGTATATTAAAGTTAATGTAATGGCAATATGCCAATTTTATGTCAGTAAGTAAGTGTCAGTAAGTACCTAGTTATAATTATATCTATAATTTATATTTTTACCAAATTTTTGGCGAGATTTTATGGGAGCGGTTGGGCGTTTATTTTAATTATTTGCAAATTGTTTACTAGTAAATATCGTGATGTAAAATTGATATAGTTTTGCGTCCCAAGTATCTACGCTGTTATGCATTATGCGAAATTGTTGAAATAAGTGCTTATTCTGTAGTGTGATGTTGGGATTTTTTTAGTGGTTTAGTCGGCTAAAGTCGATCCTACTATAAAGACTGCTTCGATATATTTGTCGCCAGAGAATGTAATGAACATTAAAATGTATTATGTCGACATTTGATATTTTATGAAGAATATTTCATTTCATACTAAAGACGTCGGCTGTTATGTGCATAGATTCCTTTGCCTTCCCTCTCAAGGCATAATTGTACAAAAAATATATTTTCACCGCGCTTTCAAAATTTTTTTATCAATTTTGTAAATTTCTCAACTGCAAATACATCATTATCATAATTTTTTCACTAATCGCTATTTATCATTAATTATACATATAAAAAATCTCTCTTTATTTATGTTCAATTATTCTTCTGTAAAGACATGTATTCGTAAAAGTGATTGTTTAAAAACAATAACTTTGTATATTTCAGATGGGGAAAGTAAGGCAATTTAACAAAATTACCAAAAAGAGGCGTTTGCATTTACAAATCTGTATAGAAAATACACGCAATACAACACGAAAACACCATTCAGAAAGGTAGGTAATTATTATGTTACAGAAAAAATAGTATGCTAGTTACTAGTTAGGTATGAAACTGTTATAGTAAGTTTGAACCCATTGAACGTTTATAATGTATACTTGCCTATTTGAACTAACGATTATAACTAGCATCGATTATAACTTGTATAACAAAGTGATATTTAATTAATATTCATTTCAGACATTTCTCATAAGTCACAATTTAAACTTTAATTAATAGTTCCTAATGCATTAATGGTATTTTAGTGATTTTGTAAATGTCTCAGATCACCACTTATGTTACCACTGATTTATACTTATACCATTTGTGTGACCCCAAAATAAGCATACTTCATACTATGATGATGCACTCAGGCTACAAACTGGTAACTGGTAGTCTGGATGTTACTAGATACTCTTCCAGTAAGTAGACTCACAGTTTAACTCGTTTCATGAACAGAATTAACCTGAGCAGGACATTGAAAGAACAAATTAATTGATCAGACTGGGAATCAAATAACTCGGATCCTAGGACCTCGGAATGAACACAGCTTTATATTCATGTATATTACATTAAGAACCATAAAAAACGCATAAGGCCTATTTATAGAAAAACTAATACATCCGAGAATCTGGTAGTAACCTAGTATCAGTAACAAATAATTATAACGTAAAGCTGTTGTTCTATAAAATTTCTATGTAGGTACTTCATTAAAAATCACATTTATGACTTCATAAGTAAAGTTAACTGTCCTTAATTTATAATATGTAAACTAGGTGCCTAAATGAGAATTTATCAGAAATTGTATGCGAAGAGGACATAAAGTATAGTTTTAAATTTAAAAAATAGTAATCAAATCAATTCAATTTTTAAAAAATTGACAAATTTATATTATGTAAGTGAAAATTGTAATAAATATATTAACTTTATGTAACAATAACAAATAATTATAATGAAAAACTTGTTCCATGAGATATTTCTATGGAGGTATTTAATTAACAGATCACATTTGTTATAAATGAAATTAACTATTCCTAATTTATAATTTGTAAAGTACTTAAGTGAGAATTTATAAGATATTGTATGCGGGGAGGATATAAAGTATAAAGTTTTAAATTATAAAAATAGTTAATTATTATTAATGATTCAATTTTTAATAAATTATTAAATTTATGTTATGTAAGTGAAAATTGTAATAAAGCCCATATATTAATTTTATGTATTGCAGTTCTATTAACCAGCGTCTAACAAGTGGAATTGATCATTTCGAGTGCAACAGATTGAGACTGTATCTACAGTAAGTACTTACTACTTTATGTAATGTGTAGGATTTTGAAAATTTAGTACCTATGCCTACCCTAATATGATACTTACCTATATGACAGTATTTGCCTAATACTTACCTAATATTTTTAATATTACAATAATGGGTTTTTGTAACAAAAATATTGCAATTAGTTTGCAATGTAAAGAAATGTAGTCTATTCGAGGACGATGTAACCCAGGCTATTACATGAGTAATGGTAACCATTGTCCACTGTTACTATTACTACATGATATGTGAAAGAAGTAATAAAAAATAATTATGTTTACATAGACATGTTATCTGTAGTAAATACAATTAATATGAATAAATATATTATATAGTAGGTATGTATAAAAGAGCAATAAATAATGTGAAATTGCTTGCTTGTTTGAAGCCAATTGGCAGCAACTCATTTAGTCAATCACCAGCAAATGACATAACACGTCTGATTCGTAAAGTAAACATTTCAAAATCTTATGAAATTTTAAATAAAACATATTTATAATTTAATTGCTTATTTTAGTTATGATGTGCATTACCATATTTAGTAAGTGATGTAGGGTGACCAACGTACAATGATGAATAATGGAAACTTTCTCTAATGTTATTACTGAAAGCAATAAATACTAATTTGTGTCGTTTTCCATATGGTAGTTACGGGAAAAATTTCTAAGCTTGTTTCTTATTGTTACAACTAATGTAAATTCTTTCTTAATGATCCGTTTCGAATCCATAACTTATTCAGAAATATATTTTATAGTAATAACAAATAGAATTGGTGTTTCCATTACATTAATCCGTCTATTAATGAAATAACGTGAGCGCATCTTTCATAAGTATTTAACTGTTAGTATCCATAACAAAACTTTTATCTTGAAAATACTGAATATTGCATCAATTTGTCTCACAGTTACATATTTCGAATAGTCAGATATATTTGTTTTTTAATTTCAGAGTTTGCCAGTAAGCAAAAACAAATGCTTGCTAAAAGGCAAAAAGAATTGTAGACAGATTATTTTTTTCAACAAATTCAGGAAATTGCAGATCATGAATCTCTTCATGACTGTAAGTTTTCTTATTTAAATATTAATAGAGAAGTTAAATTTGGTCTTTACTCAAAATTTTATGTTAATTGTAAATTGTGCAACAAGGAGTTTAATTTGGAGACGTCTCGTAATTTAAAAGAAAAAGCGACTATTAACCATGAAGCAGTAGCTGGAATAATTTCTATTGGATGTCGTTTCTCTCATTTAAGATATTTTCTGGCAACCTTGGACATACCATTTTTCACTGTGAAATTATATCGTTCTCACCATGACACCATGTTCACCTGGTGGGAACAGACAACTGCACACAGCATGGCTCAAGCTGCTCGTGAGGAAGCTGAGTACGAGCACCGAAATTAATTGGCAATGTGTAAATTCAGTGTGGCGTAAATTAAGGCCGGAGGAATGGGATCTGCGTGTCATGAAGCGTTACTATCAATAACGCTGTACTGTTATTAAAAAGGTATTCGTAATTTATAATGCGTAACTTTTATCATTTATTTTTGCTTTTATCTTCCCTAAAATTTCTACAATGTTCATTCCGTTAAATGATTATAATGTTCATTAGTATTGGTTTTTATTTTATAATAAACTTTTATGATTTTCTGATCTTCCTTTATACCATGTATTTCCAGCATATAGCAGACACCAGACTCCCCCGATGACAATTTGGTGGTGGTTTGAATGATATGTACATTGTATTAATAGAGAGTAAATGTTATAAATAAATGAATATTATCTCTTCATACTATGTTTTATCTCATAGTAATATGTAGTATAGAACAAGTAAAGAGACAAATGGAAGAAGGAGTACCTTCATGCCAGGGGATTATAATGTTCGTTATTACATCTTTTTATTTTATATTATATTAACTTTTATCTTTTATAATTTTTGATCTTCCTTTATTTTTTCCAGTATATTGTGTCCCTTCGTACTATGTTTCATCTTCTACTAGCAGGTAGTATGGAACTAGTGAAGAGGAGAAGAGGGAAGAGGGAAGAAAGAAGAGGGAGTACATTAAAGTCAGAGGAAAGGAAGAGGATGTGAGGGTCATGAAGCATTATCATCAATAACGCTTGTTATTATAAATATCATCAATACTTATGAATAATGGCAAACGGTATTATTATTATATGATGTATTAACTTTTATCTTTAATGATTTTTAAATCTTTCTTTATATTTTTCCACCATATTATGTCCCTTCACTCTGTTTTTATCTTCTTAATACACAGTTTTGGAGAAGAGGTGATGTATTTAGTCTCTTCAGAAGAGAGAAAGAAAATCGGTGGGTCATGAAATCTTGGCAATGAACGGGTCATTAGCAAGACTAATAACGTTAAACTGTGTAAATACTTGTATAATAAGATGCTAATCGATGTTAGTATTATATATCAACTTCATCTCTTATTGTTTCCTATATTTTTAATCCCAACCCAAAAAGAGGGGTAGGGCCTAAACGGATGAACCGATTTTGATTTAATTTTTTTGTTTGAAAGGTGACGTGATCGAGTGTCCTTGGCTATGATTTAAGAAAATCTGTTCAGCCGTTTGAAGAATATTAGTTCTTTTTTAGTTTTTGAAGGGACGCGAGCATCTTCTACTAGTCTGTTCGATACGAAATTTAGTATCTTATGACTTCAATAATGTCACAATGACATGGTAAACTTGACCTGATGCTGCAGCATCGTCTGAAGTCAGCAGGATACCCAACTCCTCGCCGCTTATAGTAGAGATATCATGTTTAAGCTCATTGAAATGGTCTCTATGAATAGGGTATAGATAGATAGATGGTGATCAGGGTCTGATGATAGATCATACAACTATTGTCAGAATATTCAGATTTTGGCGAGGCACGATCCCATGTCCCAATTTCGTGTATCGTCCCGGGAAGTATTTGCGTGAATGTAGATCGTAGTAATAGTGTAGATTGTAGTGTTTAAAAATCATGAAATAAAACAAATTTAAAATTAAAAAACCCCTGATTCAATAAAGAAACTCCAAAAAGTAAAATAATAATATGTACCTCATGGCCCTTATAATTTGTGATAAGTTTCGATATAAATAGTAGTAGTAATATATCCAAGCGTTGTCGCGTCGGGGGACCACTAAATAAATAAAGTAAAAACTTAGCAGTCCTCAGACTTGAAGACGCTTGGACATATTACTACTTCTATTTATATCGAAACTTATCATAAACCTAAAGGGCATTGAGGTACATATTATTTTCTTACTTTTTAAAGGTTTATTTTTGTCGGGAGTTTTTTTTTATGTTTTTGGTTTTCTTGTCCTCCATACAGTATAGTGAGTTGCAAAGGACAGATACATTATAGACTAAATAGGAGTGGAAATAACTTGTAACTCTTCGATATTATCAATACTTTATTTTGTTTTGTTAAGTTTATTGTTTTTGATATAGACAGAGTGAAGAGACGAAAAATGGAAGCAGAATTATCTTCGATTACAGTGAAGAGGTCCTGCAAGATGCGAAACGCCACTAACAGTAGAAACTTGGAATAAAATACAGAAGAATCCGTAATGAGTAAAATAATAATGGACACCCTACTATTATTAATGTATAGTTTAGTCAAAAGTGTACTAAGGACTTTTTGGCGGGAACGGGAGAAGCGAGGTTGTCATTTTATTTAGATTTTCCATTTTTACATTTTTAAGAGTTTTAAAGTACAACAGTGATAGTATATTGTGTTTTAAAGTTCTGTGTAAGTGACAAGAATGGAGGAGATCTAAATAAACATGTATAGCTGAAGTTTTCGCGCTCTTCCGAGAAGTCCTTTATAACTTCAGTAAAGCCTACTATCACTTTACTGGAGGAGTTTGACGATAAGAAAGAACTAATTTACTTGTGATTCTACTTATTCTGTGTCTGTTTATTAGTTTGTGTTAAATGTGTTAATGCGTGACATTGGCAAATGCGTTAATCATCTATTGAATTGTTTTCTCGCTTTACTTGACGTTGGCAATGTACTCACGTACGGTGCCATTAAAAAATAAAAAAAAAATAAAAAAGTGTACTAAGTTTTAACAAAATATTTTAAATAAAAACTAAGTTAAAAACGTAATATTATTTGCGTTACATGTAATTATATAAGTACAGTTTCCTCTTTACTTGTACATACAATTGTCATACATACTTTCCTGTATTTATTACCTAAATTTTAAAAAATATAAGAAACCGATTATAACCTAGTATATTTTTCTTAAATTAAATTAATAGTAATAGATCCGACTGAGGTTGACCTTCCTTAATCAAGTTTCCTAATAAAATAAATATTTTATACAATATAATGTATAATAAACAAAACGAGCTAGGGTTGCCACCCCACATCCCTGCATTTTGAATTAAAAATTATTGAATTAATTTTTATCTATAATTATTGTTATGCAGTTTCTAACGAGTAAAAGATGGAAATAAAACTCCAAAGTAGGGTTGCAAACAAAGATAACCCTATACCATCGTGTTCCTAATATTATTATCTATTTTCACATATAATTTTCATATGTAAGGAAACTATGAGAGTAAATTACTAATACACACTTACCTATTTACACTTATCAACCTTTAATTATTGCTTAGAAAAAGGTAGGCAACCCTACTTTGGTGTTTTATTTACATCTTTTACTCGTTAGAAACTGCACAACAATAATTATTGAAAAAAATTAATTAAACAATTTTTAATTCAAAATGCAGGGATGTGGGGTGGCAACCCTAGCACGTTTTGTTTAATTATACATTATATTGTATAAAATATTAATTTTATTAGGAAACTCGATTAGAGAAGGTCAACCTCAGTCGGATCTTGGACTAATTGAATAATGATTACAGAATTAGAAATTACCGTATAAGTGACCTTCTTTTTTTACTAGGAAGTCTGATTTTAACTAGCTGCAAGTGTATACAGTTGAAATCAACCTTGGTGCACGTCTGGTTCAAGTTTAAATTACTAGCTAGCTTACATAGATCTGCATGGATGGATGACCGAAGCCTCACTCCGTTCGCTCGCGACCCCAAAGGCCGGCCTCTTGTCTTTAGAATACCGTAGCCAAATTATCTGGCCCAAGCCACAGGGTAGGTGTTCTTGTTATTGCCGCTGACTCCAAAACCATACTCTTACTCATACTAATAGAAACCTTGGTATTCACCAATATACCTACATGTCAATACCAAATAAGCCGAAGTCGAAATGGTCCGTAGGTACTAGACGGCGAATTGTTAACTCCACGGTATCATTAGGCTGTTGGTTGTCATCCATTACCAAAGAACTTGTCGAAACCAGTAGAATGAGTTGGATTTCAATGGGTTTATTATGAGTCGTCTGACTAGGAGTACTTGGGTTTCGTTATCTACTGCATCACACTCAGATCTCTGAATCACATCATCAAGTACAGTACAGTACATAGAATATAATATAAGTATATCCTTGCGCATCATCTGATCCTGGCCCTAGTCTCGTGACAGCAAACAGGTCAAAAAATCTTTACGATTTAAGTAGGTGTAACGCATTATTTTTTATTTTATTATATACAAATGAATACCTAATATAATATATGAGAATATGTGTAATATTTTTCAAACTACGTTTAATATGTTTATTTCTAAACTAAATACGATTTCATCTCATAAATATTTCTGAACGTAATGCTTACGAAACATTCAATAGTATTATAACTTTATTTGCATGTGTTGTCTACGGGAATCGCGCGTGTGTGAGTGTGGGAGAAATCTGTGAAATTAGGTACTATGAACACGTTCGATAAGCAAACGCCATCTAGCGTACGAATGTTTCTCCTAAAAGGAGAACCACAGGGCCTTAACTCTACAGCGAAGCATATTCCACACACTTTACTGATTGTAAGTTCTGTTATAAAACACAATTCACGTACATTGTTACCGCCATCTGTAACTTCGTATGTGAAGTGGGTGCTGTCCATTTGTGGGGTAAGAAAATTCTCTACCTACCCTCATTTTCCCTGTTCCCTTAACACGTCCACAAAAGAAGTTCCAGTTGGACAGTCGCGTGAACCAGCCGCCGTTGTCGTACTTACGCATAATATTGATTATCCTGCTGACGAGTGATTGTGCCACTATTATTATATCTGTACTCACATGTGTATGTGTTATTGAACGTGGTGATACCAATAAAATTAGGTGCCAAGTCCGTGCACGGACACTACTTAGCGCAAGGCCCTCTGGAGGGTTCCCTGTTCCCATGCGACAAGAGACGCATGGGAGAATGGCAGCCGAAGGCTAAGGTTAGTGGACGTGTTTTTCTTATTTCCTTTTTATTCCGCCGAGGACAAGCGCTTGATTGAAACATACAATCCACTGTTTTTAAACCGCCGTTTTGCTTTTTAAATTATCGCACACCATACGCATCATACATAAAAGTCAAAAGGCTCAAAATAACAATAAAAACACAAAAACACAAATGTCAACGACAGTTTTTGCAGCACGACTTTGTCAAAATTGATAATTGCGATCAATAAAAACAAAAAAATAATATTGGTATCTTCTTTTTAAGGCATTATCACGTAATTATTGTTCCCGTTCTAACATTTCAGTGACGTCAGATATGCTACTCTATTGGACGCTTATAATTTACCGTTAAACGTTTTTATCGCCACGTTTTTATCGTGCAAAATACAATAGGTAAGCAAAATGCTTCCCTATTATGTCGAGGATAAAGACGCTTTTTCAACGTCCACGGAATGACGTTATCGTGCACGGAAATATAAAAGCGTCACCGTACAACTGCATATATTTTGGTTCCCTGTTGTACCGTGGAAGATTCCGTACACGGTATCCGTGGCGATAAAAACGTTCAACGGGAAATTATAAAAGCGTCCATTAGTTCTTGTTCTTAGAAAAAAAAAGTGGTAAGAAAAGTTAATAATTAGTGTTGCCAACAAGACTTATATAAAATCTGCTAAAATACAGTTAAAATTTTGCCAAAACTATGCTAATTTCTATTTATTAATGCCAAAATTTATGCTTACATTTTTCGGTCTCGAATAAAATGACATTTAATTCTAATTGTTTATTATCAGGTATTTAGGTACCATATTAGGTTAATTAACGACTATCAAGCAATTACGCACGTAAAACTGTAACTATGAACATAGTATACTAGTGTAAGTATTTTCATTTTGCTTTCGTTGTGCTTTTTTTTATTTTGCTTTATTTAGGCACAAAATACAAACATAAAATAATAATCTTAAACATAATACAGAAACCAGCAAAGTTGTTATATATTATATATATAACCTGTAGAAGGTTTGTAGAAGTGTATAAACTGTAAGAACTTTCATTTAAAGTGACGAAACAATATGATTTTCTAGCCCTTAGCACGTGCCTGTATTTTAAAGGTCGACACAATGATTGTCCTAAACAAACTTTGACATTTCGTTTTGATTTAATTT
The DNA here is from genome assembly GCA_907165235.1 of Zeuzera pyrina. Classification (NCBI taxonomy): domain Eukaryota; kingdom Metazoa; phylum Arthropoda; class Insecta; order Lepidoptera; family Cossidae; genus Zeuzera; species Zeuzera pyrina. Next base: position 13,329,047 of record OU015630.1, read on the forward strand.
TTATAACATTATTAACTTCGATCGCGTCGTTATAAAGAAATCGACTTCCCACACGGGAATAAATATTAGCTAGCAATACTGATAGTATAGCTGTATGGAAATCTATAGTACACTTTTTATTCATGTGGTTACGGTTCTTTATGTCAGGCCTGTGACAGTTTTAGTTCCGAAAGAGTTGTATTAGCGCTGAAATCACTTCTACCGTCTTGACTATCCGCCTTAAAACTCAATTGATTCTCAGTGTGCTGTCAGTCTGACTCACACTCTGATTCTGGCTACTTTTCTATTTCGAGTTGAGTTTTGGCTTACCTTATGTTTTCTTCATTTTCATACTTGAGTTAATATACATATTTATACAATCTGTGCTTTATACTTAGTATTCCCTTTACGACATATGCGCATCGTTGTGTCAGATCTTGAAAAAACCGGCGCGTACTTTGTCACTTTTTCTACGTTGCATGCGAATAAGTGTTTCTCTTTCTTTCGTCACTTCTTAGTTCATACAATTTAGATGGAATATATGGAGTAAGCTATAAGTTTCTCTACTACGGCCTCCGCACTCTTTCGCTGTAGACATTTCATTATTTTATTTTCACTTCATACACTTTGTGGTCTTTGTTGCGTCTTTGTGTTCGTGGTACTTGTTCTTAGGATCGTGTTGCATTTGTGTCTTATCGGGTAGAGAGTACAGTATTCTGTGGTCATACTCATAGATGTCATCACTCATAAATAAGGATGTGACACTATTTGGCGAGAACAGGAGAAGTGAGGACTTTTTGGCGGGAATGGGAGAAGTGAGGTTGTCATTTTATTTAGATTTTCCATTTTTTATATTCTTTTAATTTTTGAGTTTTATGCGTAGTTTAGAGATAATAATAATCAAAAGAAAAGTATAGCGATGAAGAGGTGTTTAATAATTTTATAAAACATTCACTGATGCTTATCTCCTTAGAAAAATAGTTAACGATAACATTCGTCTGATATAAAACTTGTTCTATTTCCTCATAACCAAGTCTCTAAAACTTACAGTAAAGCAATGGTAAGTAGGCTGTACTGGAGTTACAAAGGACTGCTAAACGAAATTCTTCCAATTCCTCTCACTCGCACACAACTTTAACGTACAATACACTATAATTTTTGCACTTAAAACTCCCAAAAGCACAAAAAATAGCAAATCTGAATTTTGAATAAAATGCCAACTACGCTTCTTTTGTTCGCGCCAAAAAGTCTAAATTCAAAACGTTCACTTGCCTGATTATCAACTTTTCCGACTTTTAAAAATATACCGTTTATGTCATTAAACTCCATGTACCCACATAAATGGAACCGCAAACAAGGTCATCACAATGTACATGCGGCCCGAGACCAGCAGCACACACCCGTCAGGCCTCATGTATCGAACGAACAATCATAATATTGTATCGTGGAGCTATTGGGAACACTCCAAATTACATACTTCATGTGACAAAAACAATCTAAAAAAAAGAAGAAATATAATAAAGTAACAATCTCTAATACTAGGACATTACTTAGTTAATTTAATTTTTATTTTATCACATGAAAAATATAATTTGGGGTGTCCCAAATAGTCCCCCTCGAAGATAATATGCAGTATAAGCACTCAGTCCTTAATCTGGACCTGAGTTCTGCATGTGTGTGAGTAATATTTGTTAGTGTAAATTTGCCATGCATTTTGTATCGATATACTAGGGTATAGTGTTTGACGTGTTTGACTTCGCAGTTTCACTTCCGGTGTTGGTGGCGCTAGTATCTTTGCTTGAATTGAAAAATTATGAAGTTGCGTTTCTTTATACGCTAGTATATTAGTATTCTGTGGTACTAGTACACGAGTGGTACATTATTAGTATTCTACATTTCTACTTTGATTTCTCCTTTTGTATTTCTATAACTGAGTAATTTTAATTTTTAAAATGTTACTTTTTGATTTCGAATTTGAATCCGTAAGTTTGTTTTTTTTATTTTAATCTTTATTATTTATTGTAAATTGAATTAAAATGTTTTAGGGGTCGAAGCCAATGGGCAAGTATTATTATTTATCATGTTCATGCGCCATTTTATCTTAGGCATTTTACATAATGTGTAAAAACTACGTCCATTAAATCAACATTTCTGTTTTTTTTTATATTAATAAACTACAATATTGCCGTTTAAGACTATAAAATACTTTTTATCCTGGATACGTACATAGTGCATATACTATTGCACTATAAGTGCGCTATGTTGTAGGTCTGAGGGTCTTGTCATTTTTGTCATTATTATTACCTAAATACATATAAAACATACCTACTTCACATTTTGCGTTCGAACGAGATAGGAATGTACAATACTATTTTATATAAATATTATATGGGTAATATATTTTATTTAAATAATATATGGGTGAGTAAAATTTATGTGTTTTTTTGTTTCAGATGGCTGTTTCAATTCTTTGTCTCATGTTTAGTCAATCCCAAATAGTTTCTTGAAAAACAAGAATCGGTTAAGTTACTTCTGTGTTTAAAACCAATTATTTTTTTATTAATTCAATGTTATTTTTATATGTAGTTAACTGAGCAGTCTTATCATTTCTGCTCAAGATATCACATCCTTGAATTCTTATCATTGTAAAAAATAGGTACCTACAAAGGTTTTCTTGTTCAATTCAAGTCAGCAAGACTAGAAAATGGCATCTACTGACCCCGAAATTAAGGATCATTTGAATATACCCGTGTGGATGAGAACAAAGCCTGCTTAGTGAGTATTCCATGATTATATTTTCATATCGGCATGTGCATTGTTAACCAGCTAAGGTTTAGTACATCTATGTTTTGTGTTTTGAGACTTGATCATTGACATTTGAAAAATATTTTGATGTGCCTAATAGTTGTTTTAAAAATTGAATTTATGAGAAACATAGTCCATCAGGAGATTCCCATACAGTATGCAACGATGCAACTACAAATGCAGTTCTTCATACTTTGATAGATTTTTTTGTTGATACATAATATTTGTTGTACATATCTTCTTGCTGGATCCCTAATGGGGTAGCCAGAGAGGACTAGGCTGAGACTTAATAATATATTATGTAAATTTAAAACTACTCATTGATTTGAACGTGTCAAAATTGGATGTCTTAGACATTTCGTTGCGAGGAAGTTCCAAGTGATTATTTCTGCTCACTGATATTCTCAATCCATTTAACCAATGAGCTAGCATTAAAATAATTGTGATAATATGTGAGTGTATAACATGTCATGTAGCATCACCATAAATACAATATAACAGTCAACCCAAGATAGTTTTTCAGGTTTACCTTGGTTTGAGTATCAAATAAAATAGATTGTTGAGAAGAGAAGTCATTACCACAGAAAGAGAGAGTAGTACCACAAATTAATTTTAACTGAACTGCAATGTACATTGTACAAGTACAATACATACGTACATACATATCCTCACGCTGTATCCCTAACGGGGTAGTCAGAGAGGGCGGAGCGCCAAGCGTCGCGGTTCTTACATACTTCTTTCGCTTCCTCAAATCTCATCATTCTCCTCACACATTTTCGCCTAGGTATGCGAGAGCTTTTGTCATTTCCGTCTGCTAACACTCTGGCTATTTGATCTTCATAAGTCAGCCTTGGTCTTTCTTGCCTTCTTTTACCACTCACTTTCGCTCTGTATATTTTCTTCGTCAGTCTTTCATCACTCTCTATGTGCCTGAACCATCTAAGCATTCCTTTCTTCATTTTTACAATAACACTGTCTTGCGACCCTATCATACTGCGTATCTCCTTATTGCTTATCCTGTCCGCAAGGGTGACTTCGCACATCTTTCTAAGAGATCGCATTTCTACTGCATTTATCATACTTTCACTCGATTTCGGGCATATCCAGGCCTCACTACCGTACAATAAAGTTGGCACCAACACCGCATTGTAGATGGCCACTTTGGCAGTGTTAGATATATTCACACTATCTGCTAATGCGGACAGAGCACCATTCACTTTATTGCCAGCTGCTTCCCGTCTCTCCACATCCAAGTCACATCTTCCATCCCTCAAAACGCACTCCCCAGATACACAATTTCATTCACTTGTTCTAGACATTTTCCATTTACCCAAATATCACATTTCGTTTGTACCTTTTCCCTTTCAAACACCAGAACCTTAGTTTTGTTCACATTCATATTCAATCCTTTTACTTCACATTCTTCTTTCATGTATGAATGTACAATTACAATAATAACAATAAAATCAAGTTTAAAAATAAAAACAAAAACTAATAATTATAGGTTGTAACAAAAAATTGCAAAATGATTAACCTGTAACATGTAATTCAAAATAAGGATATAAAATGTACAAAATACTTTTGTGGAGTCCCCATCTTATTTTGTATAATAAACATTTGGATGCTTCTAACTCCAAATATATTTTAATTGCATTCCGTTTGTCATCTTATTTGCAATATTTTATTAGGTTCTAAGAGATGTGTATTTTCGGTAACTATTGTCAGAAAATCTGATTAAGTATTTGGTAAGTGTAGGGTGCTCCCTTGATGTGAATGGTAGCGGTCATGGGTTCATTGGGTATTGCTGCACAAGGATGCGTTATGGTTGTAAAAATTTAACAACCACTAGAAAAGAAATGTACAGTATTATGGTACATACAGTACATAATATGTGAACTGACAAGATTCATTGGTCGGTTGCCTAGATATCGATGCTAAAAGATGTTTGCGAAATATTAATCTTTAAAGTGGTAATTTTTGTTAAAAGTCACATGACTCCCTCTCAGTTAAACTGTTGTTTTTGCATATGTGATAAGTATTCACGCATACCTAGGCAAAAATGTGTGTGGAGAATGATAAGATTTGAGGAAGCGAAAGAAATAGAAGTATGTAAGGACTGCGATGCTTAGTGCTCCGTCGTCTATTATGTATGTATTCACGCGAGTAGTGAATACTTTTCACATATGCAAAACTAACGGTTTAGCATGAGCGGCAATACATAGTGAGCCCACCGAATGCATGCTGGCAGACTGGCACCATTCCCATCGAGAGAAGGGCCTGCTCTCACCAAATACTGAATCAGCCTTTCTGGCCATAGTTGCCAAAAGTACACTTATCTCTTGGTGTGTTAAACTTGTAGCTGGTTTTTGTTTGTAATTCTTACCATTGTTAATTTAATTTAGTTGGTAATGATTACATAAATCATGTCTGAATCTACAATACTTCTACACTGTCTCACTGCTCAATAAGATCAAAGCCAAATTGGAGGTATTTTCCTGAGGGATCTAATTCAATAAAATGTGTAACTAACACATTATGTATATTATTATAATTAAAATGCAATTTTGAAACTATTGCGTCATTTAATTATCAATTTAGAAATATGATATTATTTTAATTACCAGGAATTCATGAAAATCATGACAGTTATGGCAACATTAATGGGTTACTTAAAAGTGTCATTAGTATACTAGCGGAATGCTATATGTAATTTAAACAATCACTTATGTATTTATGTACATATATATCGTCATGCTGTGTCCCTATTCGTCATTGTTTAAGTAAAATGTAATTTACACTGATAATAAGGAAAAACATAGCCACAATACAAAAAACAGACATTTATAACATAAAATAGTTTACTATATTCTACAACATCACAATTTCTTTTATACATTTCTATGTTAATGTATGTTACATTTTATTTGATAAGATCTCTAAGAAAATACCTTCGATTTAGCTTTGACCTTGTTGACGAATGAAGACATTGTAGACACAGACATAGCATAGGAAAATATTATCAACTAAATTAAATTAACAATGATAAGAAATTGAAAAAATAGCTTCAACAAGATATTTAAAATAAGATGACAAATAGAACGTAATTAAAATGCATTTGCATGTATAGAGACCAAATAAAAATGAATGGCGGACTCCACATGTATTTTGATTATTTTATATTATGTCAAATCGTCAAGTTGTATAGCATTTTATAGGATAATATATCAACCTTTACATAAACAATACATTTAAGTGATGACATCATCATGAGTATTTTTGTTATTCATCGTTGACAATACCTATGTTTTTTGTTGTTATCAAGGAGTGATTGATCTGTCATGAGGAATACCTAATATTTTCTTCAACAATATACTCTTGCTTGGTTACAGTGACAAGGTACCTAGATAAAGTTACGGTGCAATCATACACACATTGATGACATTGATTACATTTGATTTTTATTAGCATTGAAAATTTATGCTTTAATGAAGATTTAAAAATAAATAGCATTACTCAAATGTTAGATGATGATAGATTGAAGATAAGAGAATGTTCATAACAAAATTTAATCTTTCCTTTACTGAAATATCAGTAAAGTTTTTGTAACTAAATTACTTATAATTTAATTTTCGCAATATCTTTGAGATATTGCGAAAAATAAATTTAAAATAATAATGAATTTTTTTTGTATAAAAAAAAATGTTTCTTAACCTGTGTTAGTCTCCCTTGATTTTATATATTGTATTTTTTGATCTGAGTGCCCAATGGTCGTCTTCGAAATAGGTCATACTTAAACCTTACGTGCTCTTATCATAGATACGAAAAGTATACCCTTGTGATGAATTACTAAAATCTTTAACTATATTCCGCTCAAATTCCAAAAACCACCAATCGATACGTGTTTCGCCTCTCAACGAAGCATTCTCAGGATATACCAGAGATCGGACTCGGTAAGTACCCTCCACGCCATATTCAGGCAGAAGACTTCACAATTTCTTTCGCACTACTCTATCAAATGCTTTTTCAAGATCTATGAAACCGCAGAAAACTATGCCCATGGCCAGAAACTTCTTTGCGATACCGCGGAGCAAGAGAATTTGATCCATACAACCCCTACCCGTCTTAAAACCACCTTGTGTCTTCCACAAATATCTTTCAGAAATGCCCTTCATACTTTCAATCGATCTATGAACTACATATTATTTCTGTTATTGTTATCTATGCACATAAATAAAATTGAAGTGCCTGTGATTTCTAAAGGATTTTTATTAAGCTTATGTCGTTTTTTGCACGTAATCAAAACCAAAAGAAGCCTCTTAAATTTTTGTTCGTCTGTTTGTCCGGGCTAATCTTCGAAACGGCTGAACCGACTGCAGAGATTAACCTAGGCTAAATTTCAAGGTAAAACCGCGAGGGACAGCTAGTAGAATATAAAAATAGAATTATTTCATATTTATTTTTGTATTTTGTTTAGTAATATGTTTAGTTTAAGTAAATGAGACAAACATTACATAAATGTTTTCTCCCAATCAGCAGCAGTATTCTTGTAATTATTTACCTCTGACTTCGTTCTAAGTTTTAATAATTTTATGGATCTAATAGTAAATGTAAATAGTTTACAATCTGTACATACAGACATATCCTCACGCCGTATCCCTAAAGTCAAAGTTAGAGAGGACGAAGCGCCAAGCGTCGCGGTCCTTACATGCTTCTTTAGCTTTCTCATTCAAACCATCATTCTCCTCACACGTTTTCGCCTAAGTATTACTTTTATTATTATTCGCCTAAGTAGTATTATAACTCTTGTCATGCTGCGTTTCTCTTCATTGCTACAATTTATATATCTGTGTTATTGATATTTAAAATTGAGACGTAAAATTCGTAAAGTTGGTTGTGTACTGTGATATAAAAAAACTGATAACGCGTTACTTTTATATTGGTGGGGATTTGTATTATTAAATCATACACTTGTTGGAGTGTGGTACAAGCAGTTCGTTCAGTTTCTATTTTATTGTTTACTACCTATATATTGTTATTGTACGATATTGTGATATTATCTTTGTGAACTTAAGGGCAACGAGGGTCGAAAATAATAAGACGCGCAAAGAAATTTTTCCGCCTTATACTACCTGTACACAGTTCTACGACCAAGCATGCCGTATGTATAATATATTTAAGAACCGTTTATACACGATTCGTTAACACTATACAGACTCGCTAATTGGATATTAATATTTGGAAACGGCGACGTCGAGGGCTTGGCTTTGACGTCATTCGTGTTTATAATGTTACGACGTTCTAATACGCTGTGCTCAGGATTTATTTTGTGTTTTTCTTGTTTATCTCGTAGTGTTCGCTCCTTTCTTCTTTTTGTATGAGCATTTATTTTATAGAAAACAATATTTGGAAAGTTATGAGAGACGTGTTTTTGTGTTACTTTTCATGAAGCTGAAGAATACATGTAACACTAGCGGTAGAGTTATTAGTTTTTATCGTTCCTAATTTAACTCTAATCTACTTTTCTTGAATTTGGGAAGACGCCAAGTTGTTAGGATTCATACTTCAGGAACTGTGGAAAATTTTTGATTTTGTGATATTCAACTCCGTAACAATTAGTTGGTATTTATATTGTTTATATATTGACGCATTTAAAAAAAATGTTTTTTGGTCTATAAAGCTATTAAAAATCAGGTAATAATATGTAGATACAAGCTAATAGAAAGCGTGAAATAATAATTGAATACCGAGCCCTAAAAATGCATGTGTCTGTTGTGAATGAGTATTATATTGAATGTGAAGATGTCAAGAGAGATGTAAGTACGCCGTTATAGATTACAAAATATAAATTTACACGTGTGATTGTGCGTAATTACGTATAACTCTTTGTTATATAATTCCAGCAAGTATTTTTTTGTTTTATAGTTTTAGATTAAGATAAAAAAATAATGGCGAATTACCAAGCGTCGCGGTTCTTACACATGCTTCTTTCGCTTCCTTAAATCTCATCATTCTCCTCACACATTTTCGTCTAATTATGCAGTGCTTTCAACATTTCTGTCAGCTAACACTTGATCTTCGTAAGTCAGCCTTGGTCTTCCTTGGTTTCTGCTACCACTCTACAGATTCTTTCGCTCTATAGATTTTCTTCGTCAGTCTTTCATGGCTCATTCTTTCTATAATGCGTGCGACATTTTTTAATATTTTGTTTTAGGGCTTACGATTTGATTGTATTATATACTAAGTGTATGCTGGCAGCGTATGTATGTATGTAGAGATCAAGTGTAATATAATGTAGGGACTTGGAAAAAAATATCTCGTTTTACATGTTTTGTTATCATTATAACATTTCGTTCTAACTAGCAGAATATTTGGCAGCTTTATACAGTGAGCTTTGTTTAAAGTAAATATTAAGGTGAATTTGATGGTATGATGGACAATTTAGAATTTCCTCTCGTTTTCATTAATAGTTATTATTAAATATTTATTAGCACAAAAATGAGTTCTTGGTATCTATGTACCATACATAGATACCGAACGTCAAGGTGATTTGTCTTGATGAGCGCTAATGAATATTGTGTAATCCAATAGATAATAATCGATATATGTATGGTGTATAGTCGATGTTAAATGTTGAATGAATTGACCTTGCGAGCTGTGATCTAGAAATGTCATTCAAATGATAAAGTTTATTCAAGTTTATTATTCCATTGTGACGTTTTGTTTTTTTTTTGTCTATTATACGTGTAGAGTATATTGACTTCACACATTATTTTCTCGTAACAATAAGTAGTGCTGAAATGGGCCAGGTGTTCGCAATATCTAGATTCAATGTGTCTCAATTGGTAATATTATTATTTTGTAGATGTCTAGTTTTCACAGCACGGTATTGTTGTAAAAATATCAGTAGAAATATGTTGATCAAAGCTCTGTTAGTTTGCATAAAACATTCTTTATCAGTACTGTTTGTCCACAGCAACACGATGATAATCAGAATGTCAATATCGAAAATATTATTTATATTTCATGACATCGCCCCCACATGGTAACTTATCTATATGTTATCAATTCTTTATTTCTAATAGCATTTCTATTAATTATGCTCGAGGTTTCGAGATTAGAATAAAAAGACGAGTATTCGCGTCACATAATACCTACGTTTGTATTTGTAAAATAATTAGCACATCACATTTTAAAGTAGGTTTTACCAACTGTTGTTAATAAAATATTTGCAATTTGGTAACAGTTTTGCAATTGATCTTTGTTTCTAATTTTACTTTCGTGCTGGTATGGAGAGAAAACCTGTACCAGTTGTTAAACTTACTTCGCAGCCTATAAAATTCTGCTAAAGGTGTATCTAGGTGGTCAAGGGTGGGTCAATTTTGTATCAAGGGTTTTATAGGCTTTGTGCTAATAACCTGCGACGGCTACAGCTGAAAAAAACGATGGAAAAGTAGAAATCATCCCGAATGTTTACTAGAATTCACATCAAGGCCCGATTTTGTTGTCGTTTGATATTCTGTTCACCCTGAATGGGAAGAGGTGAAAGTTTTGTAAAAGGTGCGAACTTCATTTCTAACTGTTCTGCGCTATTTCGCTCGCATTAAATTGAGTTTTTCTGGGGCAAAAGTAGTCCAGATTACCTCTGAAAAGTCCTGCCAATCGTCAAAATCGGTTCAGTCGTTTGGAGATTAATCCGGACAGACAGAAATTAGAATACGCGTACTTATTTATTTTCCTGTTTAAATTAGTGTACGTAGGTTATTTTGCAGCTACTTTACATTATAGGAAGTAATCGATGTTAATTCTAAGATAACTGTGTAATTTTTCCACTTATAATCACTTTGTTTAAATATTGGCTTTGCTTTTTGTTTACATTTTTTTTGTTTCCTTGTTATTCGGTGCTTCCGTTATGGAATAATATGTCCGTATTATAACTATAGAATAGTGTAGGTAACCATTTTTTGAGCGACATCTTTTATAAGTACCTATCTGTTACATATACGTATGTATGTACATACTTATATAGCCGTCAAGGCTTATCGTTGTGCCAAGACTATGTTCATGATATATTTATATTTACCTATATGTGGCTATTTAGGTTTCTGCCTTTAACCTCCATTTTTTTTAATATGCTAATGAATTCATTGACGTTTTATCCAGTCACGCGCTTTCTCTACGGGGGAGTGTGTCCGTGGACCGCTTCTATTGGTTAAAGTTGTTTGCCTTGTGACGTCACAACGTTACGTATGTATTTTGAAACGTGATGTTTTCGATGGTTGTTTTATCGTGATAAGATTATTTATGTTCGTCTAGGCAGTTGGTATTTCTGAAATATAAAAAGCCAAACAGTAGCATCATTATTTTCAGTTCGCGTTACCAGTTTCGCGCTCCTACAAGGCTCCAATATAGTTGTGATTATCTAAAACGTGTGACGCGCTGTAGTAATTATTGTTGTCTATTACACGTATAAGTGTTTCTGAATTTTGTAACTACTGAAATAAAATATTGTTACGTATATCGTTCTTAATATCTGTTCATAATGTTTAGAAAGAGAAACGTTATAGCTCAATTTAACTCTTATTTATCGTAAGTAATAATTTGAATGTTTACGGTTTTTGTTAATTTATAGAAGTCGTTTTTGAGACGACGATTTTTAACGAGGGGAGGTTAGTAAGTTCTGGGTCTGAGGTGTTTAGAGAAAAATGATAAGCATTTTTTTAAATTTTTCAATATAATCTCTTTGTATCTCCATATACTTCTCACATTTTTTATACAGGGCTTGTATACCATTATCCTCTTCGTTAATACAAAAAGTATCTTTTACTTTCCCTTCAAAATGTTCCATCTTTATGTCTTTCCTCAGATCTTTTCTCCCGTAAAGTTTTTTTTGGTTACTGAATAGAAAGTGGCTCCTAAGCCAGGTGTGTACTGTGCCATGGATTGCTTCGAAGCCCGTTTCTTTCGGTTTCGGGGCACGCCTCGCAACTTAAGAAGTGTTGCGAACGGGCGCTTCGTCTTGCAAAAATAAAACTCCTTTGCTGATTTTGGCCTTCCTCGTCTTCTCCAGAATGACTTGTCGCGCCTGGCTCAAATGGAGTCCGTGCTAATGGTACTGTCTATGCATCGTAGACCTTTTAGAGAGGTAATAATAAGATCTTAGGCACTAAAAAATCCAAACTAATGATGATGATGACTTTAAATTTTCTTTAGTGGCTTTTTAATCTATTGACTCCACTGCATCGACTCTTGTGTGGTTTCTAGCTCATATTGTCAAATCTATGTTTGATCAGTGTTTCCAATATAAAAAAAAATCTTATCTAAATTGTCTTTGCATAAATTCAAAAAGTCTCTCGAACATTGGACTCGCCGCTGCATGTCTAGCGGGCGTAAGTATTTTCGGATTCGGTACCTAGCGCGCTCAATTATTTCATGCGTAAATGCGTGTGCAAAATTTCTCCAAATCGCTCCTTACTGGTCATCAGTCGCAGTTATCTGTCACATCTTAATTCTACTATCTTCCAGTACAAGTTTGTAGGCTTTTTCATTATTTTCATCAGTGACTGCCGTAGACGGGCGACCGGAAAGGCGCGCCCGACGTTCGTTTTCGGCCGAGTTTTGAGGTCGAGGTCTTGTCGGAATAGTTCACTTCACCATAGAGGTGCAAATTTTCCATAAACCATGGACATCTCTTAAAAGATTCAAAGATTCTTCAGGTTTTTGTTACTTTTGACGAGGAATTTGATCACGGAATGGTGCTCAAAATTCCTAATGAGCAGCGATTCTTCGGACATTATGATGTTTCTTATTCAATTACTTTCAATTACTCAGAGTATAAGAGCCTAATCACAGGAAGCTTTCTTATATAATATACGTGTAGCACGTATAGGTTTGCTGATCTTAAGCCGAAAACTTTCAGTCTCCTCTCATATGTTCCTGTTAAAATCATTTATGGCAATAAACATTAAATATAATAAAAATATAAAAATTATGAGATTTATCCAAACATTCTAAACTAATGTTGAAACTATCATAGTATTTAATAAAGAAATAATGTATCCGAAATAGGTAAATATTTTATGTTAATCTTTCATTTTGATTTTTCTCTCGTTTACAGTGAGTTCGAACCTTTTGCGGCATCACCTCCAGCACCAGAGGATTCCTTCTTCTACATCCGTTATCCCAAAACAAACGTGCTGTTCAATAAACAAAAAATGGAACAAGATCTGTCAAAGGTCCTTAATGAAAAGGAGTTCGTTGCGAATTCTATTAGTAAGGAGGATTGGGGTAAACAAACGAAACCTTGTCCAGATCTGTTGCACGGAATCGCACCAATAAACATCACAGGTATAACGTTGCTTTGTTACTTACTTTTTGAGGGTTTTTAATATTTTTATGAGACGATTCCTGCACAATCGTTTCTAAGAAACTTAAAGATCCATTTACCTGAGCCATACAGGAAATGAAACTGGCTTGAGACCCTTTTCTATATGATTTTGAAAATATGTACAATGTAAAAAAATAGTACCTACCTACCTGTTTCTAAACAAAAAAATGTAAACATATTATTTTCGTTTGCAAAATGTGACCTCTATCAACTACAAAAATGGTACTGTATGTTAATTTTCAGGACAATAAATTCATCTGTCTATGTACTTGTACTTACCATGATTTTACTTGTATGTACTTTTAATATTGGTTTTGATTTTATTTAAATTTTTTGTTTCCCTTAGTGCTTTTATTCATTAAGTACCGTCACACTTTGTTATGGGATATGTTCCGATATTATACTATAGTGTGACCATTTTTTGAGCGACATCTATCTTCTTTGTAAGTTACTTACCTATTATATACGTAGCCGTCGAGAAAGTTAGGGCAAAATCCTAAAAACGGTTACAAGACTTGAAAAGTCACTGAGAAGTTCTAGAAAAAAATGAATTGTGATATACTAGTGATGTTACAAGTAGGCTGAACAAACTTTGCATTCGAAGCTCCATTTAAACTCGATTAAGCACGAGGCTGTATCTGTGAAAAAACAACAGTTTGGTTGATTATATTCGGTCGTTTATTTGCAGTTCACTCTATAACTTCTAAAACGAAGTCGGCGGGTACAGATGATGCATTCAAAGGAGAGGGTGCATCTAGCGCCATGAACGTGAGTATATTATGCTTATTTCATAAATACTAGTAGTCGCCCAGTGGTCGAAATTCGATCGTAAATAAACGCTTTTTCCTATGAAATACACTCCACAAACTCGAAACAGCTAACAGTTCGCAAATCACAAAATTCATAGCTCGAAACTCATTCACTCAATCTGTCAGTAATTTTTTGTTGGCAACATTTTAACATTCCTTGGCGGCAATCTCTGTCTCGGACCGAGTATCACAATTGACGGAGCATTTGCTCTAAAAGCGTGTCGTTAAAGTGTCTTTTTTTGTCTACCGACTTTCTAGATTTTTACTAAAGTGCGTGACTAGGGAAGGTCACAATACAACGATACACAGCTGAACATGACTTATTTTTATTTTTGTGAACATTAGTAGCCAAAACATTAAAGATTTGCGAGTATTTTGCAAAAAAATATTTCATGACCGACTCATAAGCTTACACTAAATACACTGACAGTGCGACGTTGCCATACTTACTATAGCTAACTGTTTTACTCGTGGTTACGCACAATGAGATAGAAAGAGACAGGAAGATTTCTTTGACACGCGGTGGGAAAAGCGGCAACTTATTATGACTCAGTCCAGTCCAGACCCATTATGTATTTTGGTCCGAGATCTCTACTCTGTCTGTTTGATCGAGCTTTGACCTCAAATGATTATGTGTTTGACATTGGCAGTATGAATGTAAACAATCAATGTTTTATTTAATTTAATGTATTTGTAACGCATATATAATTTTATAAGTTTTAGCTTTCTGCACTCCTTTTCCATATAAAATTTAACTATGTCAAATCTTACACTCCTCCTTGCATGCAATATGCTTAAAAAGCATTTATATTTCTCTTCACTTATATATTTAGAATATATACCTCTAGATTCTGAAAACAAACAATCTAATCAATTTAGAGTTTCAATTTTTTGTAAATCATCTGACACGTCAGTGACTGATAAGTGCTGACGATGCTGTGCTTATAGCACCATTAGAATCAGAGTTGAAAACTAGTTACGTTTAGGAAAGAATGAGAATGAAAGGATTAAATATGAATGTGAATAATACTAAGGTTCTGGTGTTCAAAAGAGAAGAAGTACAGACGAAGTGTGAAATGTGAGTAAATGGAAATCTTGGGAATGCTTTTTCGAGGGACGAAAGATGCGATTTTAATGTGGGGAGACGTTTAGCAACTGGCAATAATATTATTAGTACGGTAGGGAGGCCTTGATATGCTCGAAATCGAGTGAAAGTATGATAAATGGGGTAGAATACGATCTCTCAGAAATAAATATGTATGTGCGATGTCACCGTCGCGGACAAGATAAGCAATGAAGAGATACGCAATATGACAAAGTTGGACAACAATGTTATTCTAAAAATGTAGAAAGGAATGGTCAGATGGTTCCGGCTTATAGCTTATAGAACTGAATGTTGATCTACAGAGCGAAAGTGAGCGGTAGCAGAAGCCAAATCAAGGCCAAATGACTTATGAAAATCAAATCGCCAGTGTTTTAGCTCAAATATCAAAATCACTTATACCTTGGCAAAAGTGTGTAAAGAGATTGACGAAATTTGAGCCGCCGAAGTATGTAAAGACCGCTCTATCCGCTCTGACTACCCCGTTAGGGATACAGCTTGAGATACGGTATGTATGTTGTAGTATGTATAGTATGTTATAGTATAAGTATGTAAAGACCGCTCTATCCGCTCTGACTACCCCGTTAGGGATACAGCTTGAGATACGGTATGTATGTTGTAGTATGTATAGTATGTTGTAGTATGTTGTAGTGTTAAGTATGTAAAGACCGCTCTATCCGCTCTGACTACCCCGTTAGGGATACAGCTTGAGATACGGTTGTATGTGACGAATAATCTCATCATTTCTCAGAAATGTAGGTAAAATGGTATTATTATTGCTGTTATACTACATTTTTATTTGTTTGTGTTTAACTATTTGTAAAAAAAATGGCTATCAGTATTGACAGAAATGTTAGCGGGTGGCTTGCAGGAACTTTACATGTAAAGGTCGCTATTATTAAGTAAAAACATTTCATCACTCAGTAATGTTATTATCTTGTTATCTAACTACGAAAGATAAGAGAGCCAAACTGAAATTAGTTCATGCTTACGACACGTGATGTGATTCGTTCGGATAATAAATTAATGTTCTTTTCTTTATAGAAGTATGTTACGTAAAGTTTAGCACTCATAAAATGTCAAATTATTATAATTATACGATTTTATTTTACATTTCACTATGTTTAATAGCATGAATATAATATTATATGTAATCAGTGATGTTCTTAAGTCACCTTGTACCCTTGTACGAACAGTGTCTTGGTCTTGGCACAAGCGCACGGAACTGCAGTTTATAATTAATTTAATAATAAAACGTTTTATACAGTCTTTGATCAGGTTTATTATGATTTGCCATTATGAATAATTATGAATTTAATTAGCTACTTTTGTAAGCGTAGTTCTAGTGCAACATTAAAACAATAATATTTACGTGCACTTTTGTTGCGATGCTGTGAACGGTCATGATGGCTGGAATACGTTATTTGATATTATAAGAAAACTAGCATGTCTTTGCAAATTGTTCGTTGAAAAAGTTCTTGGGTGTAATCCAATTTAAATTTACTATACCTCTGCTATAGTTTGCTCATGTGTTTATTACTGTTGGTGTTCAATTGTTCTCATGTCCAATGTCCATATTTACATAACTGTATAGTCCGTATTATTTCACCTTTGCAATGTGTATGATTTATAGAAATTGGGGGTTGCAGTACACAATAATTCATTTTGTAAAGTAATATCATTTATTGTTAACAAAAAAATAAATTAGTCATAGGTTATTCCAATTTCATTGTACAACCAAAAAAAGTGAATGTTTTAGGAGTGTATACAAGGTTATTGTGAAAGGGGGTATAAATCTGCTGGGTTTTTAACGTGTCACTGTTGACTGTTATATTGTACATGTAATAATTACGGGATACGTTATTTTGTTATCTATACAAAAAAAAACATTCATCTAATAGAAAAAAAAATATACAACCCTATCATTATACCCTATATTCCAAATGTTTGCTAGCAACGGGAAAACGCTGATATTAGGGTTGCCTCATCTTTGTTTTTGTTTAAACTTTGAGGTTTTACACTAGAACTATATTGACTTTTAGCGAAGTTGTAGAACGCAAGTATTCCGTTGTCATGGGCACTTTTATACTCTTCCGTATTTATCCGTCCTTTCGAAATAACCTTGTATATAATTGATTTCTCGTCTCCTTTTCTAGCCTAAACCAATTTTATAAAAAAGTAATCATTAGATTCGTCTAGGTATAACGGATAACGGTTTTTCACAAATAAAGTTCAAAATGAAGAAAAAAAGCGTAAAAGCGAAATTATAAAATGACCTCCTAAAGTAATTCAAATTATAATTTATATTTAAAACTAGTTAACTAAATTAAATAAATCAGAAAACTTTGACGGCGTACGCAGAACAGTTCACCAAAGTTTCATCACAATCATATGAATGGCTTAGAAACGCGTACAGGACAAACATACAAAGAAACGTTCATTTTTGTATATATAGAATAATAGTTTCCACTATAAATAAATTTCTTTTTTATTTAGCAGTACCTACGCGCTTCGTTAGGTCCAAACTGGGCCGATGTTTTAAGCTAGAATATCTTCTGTGTGTATGAAAATTTTCATCTTAATTTGTTGTGTATTCAATTGCAGAAGTCTACAGATGTATAAGGTACAAGCGGGTATTAAGACCTAGCTAAGGAAGATTTGAAATTAAATGAAAAATAACCAATATAATCAACAGATTTTAATAATAATTAGGTCTAAAAGTTCAATTTTTTACCATAAACAAAAACAAAATTAAACATTGAAATCCTTGCCAATAGGACTTATTTTACTATGGTAGTGTAATAAAGCCCACAGCTCTAATATACTTAAATAATCAAACTACGCGTCATACATTTAATACTTGAGATCAATAATTGCATAAACGCAGCAATTACATTAAAAATTATTAAAAGATCTGTAATTTTCTCTCCATAACAACCATTTATTTCAGTAAATGCTCGTTCCATAGGCATCGTGGTCGTAGACACTAAAACTAACGATTGTTCAATTAGCATTAAATTACACACACTTGTTTACATTCGTAAAACCTCGAAATTTATATAAAATACATTATGAAACAAATAAAATTTGATTCATGATGTAGGAGGAAAACAAAATCTATGTTTAAATTAGGTAGGCCTTAATAGACGTCGACTATGTATGTAAGAGAAACTAAATTTAAAATATTTGAATCACAGTACGTTATTCAAGTATTTATAATAAAATTTTTTAAAATGATTAAGAACTTTACACTGTAAATTTATACAGATAAGTGAAACATGACGATCAATACTTGCGATTGTATCGGACCGATTTTTTTTATTCGTACTGCGCATTCGTCTCTCGCAATGTATGATACAATCCTGGAGACGGGAAGAGGGGTATTTCGCGTTTGTAAGCTCATAAAGATATCTTCGTGTGTTAGGCGTCTGTGAGTGTTGCCTTGAGCGGGAGCGCTCATTGTAAATACGATTTTACTCACATAGGCCTTATTAGACGACAGGCCTTATTACCTGTAGGAGGTACCTTATAATAAAAAAACTATAAAGAGTGTAGCTGAAAAAGATTATATTTTGTATCTTAATAAAATTAATTATTATTTTATAGTACTATTTCAATTTTTGTAGCCTATTAAACCGTGCCTATAGTAATGATTATTTTAGCGTCAATACATTTTTTGAAATTAGTGTATTTTTAATGAAGTGCTAAAATTTTATTGTAAGGTATTATAGTTTTTTATAGCAATAAATTCATAGTATTTTTTTTTATTTTTATTCTATTTTAAAGTACTCTTAAAGGCATCTTTTTGTAAAAACAAAGATCCTAATGAAAATAACTGTAAAGGTACAAACAAATCTTTTTTGCTCATGCACTGCCGATTTTGATATAGAAGGTAATAAGTCTTGTTGAATACTTACAATTATTTTGCGAACAGGTGTTTTACTTTTGCAAGCGTCATGCAGAATAAATGACAGTAAATTGTGTGATAAATTGCTAAATGTCAATCACACATTATTACACACGTTAATTCAAACGATTGGACTTAGGTTAGTTAGTTAGGTTAGTAGTTAGGTAGGCGTGCAATACAGTCTGAGGGTTGACGATGACAATGCATGTAACGTGTATTAATTTTTGCAGCCGGCGCATTTGGTGGCGGGGCGTTCGGCGCGGGGTTTCGCAGTGGCGGCGACGCCGTGCGAGGAGGCGGGGGAGGCGGGGGACGCGGCGGCGGCAGCGGCGGCGTGCGGCTCGCTGGCGCGCCGCGGTAGCCGGAGCTTGCCTGCCACGCCCGCACACTCGCCTCCCGCCAGCCCCAGCCGTCGGAGAAAGAATTACAATCGGTGAGGCACAATACACAAACAACAGTATGACGTCTCGCGAGACTTTCGCAATAGTTAAACAATAATATAATAATAATACTCCAGAGAATTACACAGATTGTGTGACCCCAAATTAAGCAGTAAGCTTGTACTATGGGTACTACACAACGAACTCTGGGGTGTTCCCAGTAACACCCAGACTACAAGCAATTTAGAAAAGTTCGTTTTCTAAATTGACCTGACCGGAGATCGAACCCGGGGCCCTGATTTGGAAAGCAGATGCTATGCCACTGCGCTAACGGGCAGTCATGAATGAAGAAACGAGAAAAAAAGCAGTACGACGTCTTTGTAGAAAGCTGACGTACGCGGTTTGTATGCGCGCGCTAATACGGACGCGCCGTGGCACGCACACAACGGCAATATTTATAAAGGTTATGGGTGATGTCGCACCGAAGCCGCGTTTAGTCATGTACTGATCGCTGTCGCGCTGCACGGCCACCGTTCATACGCACGACTGTTTCTGTTTCTCTATAGTTCGTTTGTCATATCGTAGTTTGTCTGGTGAAACAACCTGGCGTATAAAGTCCACCTAGATGGAATCACTTCGGTGTCTATTTGCAGATAGATAAATCTGCAGACTGCACTCGCATACCTCACCAAAAGTGTAAGGAGAATGATGTGATTTGATGAGGCGAAAGAACTGCAATAATGTAACGCCTACAATGCTAAATACGAATGTTACGAGTATTTTGATTAATCTTCTGAGTTTTTAATTTTATTCTAATTTTTTAAACGTATTGCATCGCATATAAAGAGAATAGGCTCTCAACTACGTCATATAGTCTACAATAACATAATTCATTTTCTACGAAATATAGGAATAAAGGAACTCACATAATAGGCAACTTGTGCTATTTATGAAAATGGAAACAGCTTCATTTTTTAACTCAAGGAACTCTATTGAAAATAGGCTATTATTATTTTTCAGTTATTTCACATCACCATTTGAGCCTGTGGAAGATGGCAGCAACCGC
Source organism: Zeuzera pyrina (assembly GCA_907165235.1). Classification (NCBI taxonomy): domain Eukaryota; kingdom Metazoa; phylum Arthropoda; class Insecta; order Lepidoptera; family Cossidae; genus Zeuzera; species Zeuzera pyrina. Next base: position 13,349,479 of record OU015630.1, read on the forward strand.
TCCTGGCTCACAATGGCACTGCTGGGTTACAAGAAAGATCTCGCCACTTCCACTTCAACTCTGGCAGAGGAAGACGCTTTCGAGAACAGATTAGGAAGTGAGTTTATCAACTATCGTATTTTCTCATTGTATTTGTGGACAAAGCTTTAATGTAGCGTCAATTAACTATTCATAATGTAGAATTTAAATCCATAAGAAAGCTAAGAGTAAAGGAAGGCACCTCATTTTGCTCTCAAATACAGCTATATTTTTGTGTTTACTATTATATATTTATTAACATTATTTTTTATGTTATCATAGTATTGTAAAGTTAGTCATTTTTCATTATAAATTAACTACTGATGATGTTTACCTGATTTAAAATTATGTATTTTTTGTTTTTCAAAATATTTGTTATATTCTTAATTTGAGAGAAGTCTATGGGCAATCACTAACTGTGAAAGTGAACCTTTCATTGGATTTATTTCTTTCATGTCGAGTTCTCAACATGAAAGAAAAAATCAAATGCAGATATGTTTACTAAGTAATATTCCTAATTGTTTGTGCTATACGCTTATTACGTTACGTCGTAACGTAATAACATAAATATGTATCTTCGTAGTTACAACATGAGGCTTAAGAAACTTTATTTTTATAAATGTTTAAAATTTACTTATATACAAAATAAAACTACAAAAGAAGATGTATGTGTTATAGTCAGTGATATTATTCCAATAACTAAATTACAGCATTGGGTGCACTTCCAATGCAGCTTTAAAAAATTTTATAACATAAAATATAATGTTTAAATAGAATGAGACATGCGACAAGTTAAGCTGTCAAATATTGCTTTTAATTTTAGTAATGTGCAGTTTGAGAAAATAGTAAAGTTATGGACAATTTGGAGAGTTTATAATATTCTGAAATCAGTATCTATTAGAGTGATGTTGTTTTCTGACTGTGTTTTATTTTAATTTTAAGGTATGACACTAGCTGAATCTGTCGAAAGCCTCGGTCCAGCCCCAAAAACTGTTGACCATAAGGTGGTGCAGAAAGAGACAAGTGCACAACCTAAAGCAGCCAAATCGACGCATTCCTTCAGACCTAAACCTTCAGAGCTACGAGAAATGAATTTCTGGTCACCAACGTCAATGTGAAGTGTTCACATTGTACTATAGATTAATATAATTTTATATAGAATGAGCGTTCTTCTTAACTGGCCTATGCAATAACTCCTTCATTTTAAAATTTATTTAATTATTAATGTTTTAATGAAATTCTCAATTAGCAAAAAGTCACTTAAATATAAGCGTACGTAAACTTATTTAAACAATCTAAGTAGAAGTACTGTTTCAAGGTATACAATATACATACATATATAGGACTTAATATTTAAAGTGTAATATGGTTTAATTCAGCTATGGTCAGTAAGTGAGTGATAATATGTGGACACTGATAAAAGACAGTATGAATTAAAATTACACATTAACCTGTTAAAAGACAGCATCGAAAATGTATGTGAATGTTAGCTCAAATAGTTCTTTATTACATTTCTATTTGGCATGTGTAAATTTTATTTTTGGCCTTCTAGAGTTTGTTAAAATGATATCTGAGAAGCCAGTGCGCTTTCGGTTTTGAGCCTAAGCATATTATAATTAATGTGATGTCTTTATAAGGTTATGTGGCTCTCTAGTGATGCGCTTGTGATCTGAAGAATGGGTGTGGTTTATTTTATAGACAATTTTTATTAATTAATAAAAAAATTCTCATTCTGTCAAATTGACGAAGCCACACATTGTTGTGGTTTAGATTTCTTTACCGCAATGTACTTACTACAAAAGAAAATGGCACATTACAAAATGGTTATCGCAAAATACCAATTATGAATATCAGAAATGGTAATAAGATGTTGAGTTCGATATAATGTTTTGTCTCAAGTAGTAAAGGTGTGTAGCAAGTCATAAAACTTTAATGTTTCTTGACAGAATATTCCATTACATTAAGATTTCTTGTATTAAATAGTTGTGTTAAAAAGTATTTTTCAGAATCATTAACTAATGGTTTCATTTTCAACTCATAATGTCATTTTTAATAAATAAATAGTTATAAATATTAATGATTTGAACATTATGTAATGTTTAAACGAATTACATATGTTGTGCATGATATTATTTACATACCAGTTCTATACTACACATTTATACGAAGCATAAATAAATTTTAAATTGGAAATGTAACAGTAAAAATTCAATGGACCTTACATTATTTCCTAAAATAGAGTTCGTCCTGATGTACCTACGTAGTAGACAAATTTTAGCTAAAATCCTGCTGTCATTGGTTGATCGATGTCGCAGCTAAATCACTGTCGCCCGTACAGCGGGCGCCATTTTGTTCAATCAGAGTTATACTTATGAATACGTAATAAAAAATACTCTGCTAAATTTTCTTACATATAAAGTTCAATGTAAATTTTACATTTAGTTCATGTAAATTTTACACTGAACTTTACGGCAAGTGCTGCTACAATCGGGAATCGGTTACCATTTTTTGTATAAACAAAAAACGACGAAAACTGACGAAAATAATATTCTGAGTAAAACTGTATGTACTTAGTTGTTTATTAAATGAAATACAATGCATTTTGTTACTATTAAAAGTTGTGAAATGTAATAAATTCGAAAATTTTATGAAATGTGTCCAATGACTTATTTTCGTAAAGTTGTGTCGATATGAACAGAACCGACTTTGGTATTATAAGTATGTGATTGATTTAACACGAAGCTGAATCAAGCCTTACGTTCATTTAAAAGTATTATATGATATTGGTAGTTTTAGATAATGTTTTGTTATTAAAAGCGTTTACTAATAATGTTTTGAGCAGAAATAATAAAATGATGAAAGAAACACGTGATCTTGTTCTAGCAGTCACATGTCTCGTGACCTCATGGCATTGATTTGTCAAACATACAATGAAATGTAACAGTTTTAAGCACAGAAACTTATTTTATTATGTACAATAAATAAGATTGATTGATCTATAAATTGTTGTTTATGTTTAACACCTTTAAAGTTGCTAACTAGTAAAAAATTGTTTTAGGCGGGATTTTATGTAGAGCAGTTGGGTGTTTATTTTAATTATATGCAATTTGTTTCTAATGGATATTGTAATGTAAAATCGGCGTAATTTTGCATCCCAAGTGTCTACGCTGTTGTGCAATATGTGTGATTTTTTTGTGGCTTGGTCTGTCAGCGGATTCTACTAGAAGATCCCTCAATATATCTGTCGCCTGAAACTCCAAGAAACATTAAAATTTATTAAGTCGACCTTTTTATGAAATAATTGAAGAATATGTTTATTTATTACTGAAGGTATCGGCTGTATAGGGATAGATCCCTTTGCCTTCTCTCTCAAGGGATAATCAAATAAAAAAAACTGCTTTTTCAAGTTCTTACAAAAAATAAATTTGTCTATCATCATTTTCGGATTCAAATAAATAGGTATACAAAAAAATATTTTTTTTAAAACTGTCCTGGAAGTTTTTATTGAAACATAAAATTTTTATGTTTTTTAGTGCGCTGAATTCAAATCTGTCAACCGTTTTATTCTATCATGAACTTAGATTAAAAAAAATACACACACCCCAATTACTTTGTCATTGATAGAATCTCCCATACAAATCTAGAGAAGACAACAAATCGAAGCGGGGATACAATTAAAATAAAATATTTTGCACAATAAGCTCATTTCACGTAGTAACACATTCTGTTCTAACATAATTTAGTTACGAAAAAATGCGGAAACCTGCATTTTATTGAACGCATCCTTTAAAATATTTAAGAAAACCTTAATAATTTCTCGCAATCATATTAATATCCCAAACTGTGTGCAAGACGACTGGTATCCCTAAAACCAATGTGTTAGTATTGCGATACCAATTCGTTTACCCGAAATGGGTAACTTGACAAGATGATTTGTTACTAAATACTTGTTTCGCATTAGGTATTTAGAGTTTTATTTACTGTTTACTGTTGTGTGTTTACTGTTTATATATAGTGTTGCACCTTCTTACAGTCTATTATTAATAAATATGAATAAGGTCACACCAGATATTTGTACATAAATAGGTAAAGACAAAATAGTTCAGTGTCTTTTTCTCCTCTGTTTATCAACTGATTTTCTTTTTTTTTCTTTAGTAGCTATCGACGAGCTTTAGTATTATCGACAAAAAAAAATTGGAAACAGTTATATTACGTGACAGTGTCACTGTAGTAACTAACGTGATATACGTGAAGCGACAACTTCGGAACCCTTTTTAAGATTGTTAGATTTGGCATCATTATTAATAAGTACGTTATTTTATAGATTAGAATAAAATAAATCTTGCTAACGATAATAATAACTTGAGTACATATTTCAAAAGATAGGTACCTAGGTAGGTACTTTAACACTTTTATTAAGTATGATCAAAAGTGAAAATGTAAACATTTTTGGAAAAGTTGTAAACACTTCGGTGAAAACTAAAACGTGTAAACGTTTTTTAGCAACAGAGCACACGTTAACTACTTCGGGGAAGTAGTTAACGTGTGAACGCTGAAAATGCACTTTAGTCTTATATTACAACCCTGTGCTTTGAAGGCATTCAACATCCGATCTACAATATCTTTGTTGTTGCCATCCATCCTGTTCCCTAAAAAGTGCACAACATCTTTGAACAAATTCCTGGGTTCTTTTTCTTTTTCTGATATTTTCATAGTGAATGATGTGTCTGCAATAAGTTTCCTTATATCAGGGCAGACAAACAGCCCTTACTTTAGTTTAGCTTCTGACAGGTGTGGAAACTTTGAGCAAAGGTGTTGAAAACATGCGCCATCTTTGGGAAGAGACTTAATGAATTGTTTGATGAGATCCAACTTATTGATGTGCAGTGGTGGTAATAAAACTATCACGAGGTACGAAGTTCTCTTGAAGAACATTTTTCTCGTCTGGTCTTAACCTTTCTCTAACTGGCCAGTCCCTTTTTTCCAGTGCAGATCCCCTAGCCCTGCTATCCCACAGGGAGAGGAAGCAGAGATATTTTGTGAAACCGGATTGCTGACCCAGCAGCATTGTTAACATATTAAAATCTCTACATATTATCCATTTATGCTCTACATGACGAATTTTCTGGAGAATCGTGGTCAAATTTTTGTGTTCCTTCAAGGATAACAGAGTGAGCCATTGGAACTGAAGCATATGTGTTGCCATTATGAAGAAGAACTGCTTTTATGCTGACCTTAGAAGAGTCAATAAACAGGCGCCATTCCGCAGAATCATACTCCAGTTTATAATTTTTCAACAATCTGTGGACATCATTACAGAACACCAAATCTTCTTCTTCATGTACCATGAAAAAGTTGTACCTGGTGATAATAAATTTTTCTGTTTAAGCTGGAAGCCTTCAACACAAGTATTGCACACTTTGTGCGAGGCCCATGGTTTGTCTTTATCGCCTAATTGTAAACCGAAATAGACGAAGTATAGTTTCTTAACAAACGCAGTAGGTAATGTTCCTCTGCCGTTTTTTCAAGGTATATTTCCCGTAAATAGTAAAAGTAAATAGTAGTTCCCGTAAAAGCCGTTTGGAGAGTTGATGCAACCTCTATGAGCCATCACGAATACAGCACTTGCAATGTATTATACGTATATAGCGTAACACTTCTTAATAAAGGGGGATTACGACTGAGTCAACAACAGCGGTTATTCACAAACGTCGGAAACCAACTTTCCGTATCCGACAGAAAACTTTTCGATGATTTTGTCTATACGCGATTCACAAATCTAAAATCGTATTATATTTATATTATATATATATATCATATTATATGTAGTTGTATTAACAAATCCAAGCTGTCGGATTGAATTTATCCTTTTCGACGATCGGCCTTTCCGCCACGGAAAGTTTCCGATGTTTGTGAATAACCCCAGGTATTTATTAACTTGCGAGTGATCGAAACGAGTGAATGCACGGACGTTCTTACAAGATTATAATGGTAATAACTGTAGTTCGTGCGAACGGGTTTGTTGTGTTCTAACAGGATAGAACATGTGATTCGGTTTATCTGCAAACTTACCATCCAACCAGAAGGTTTGTCCCCCTCCCCCCTCTCCGCTCCCCACCATCCTACAACATTTGTACGACTTCGTCTTCTATTCAACTATTTTAAAATTTATATTTTTAGGCTGGGAGAACTTAAATTGTTATCGGCTCCAAAGAGAACCTGGGGGGCTAGACAAGTGGCTCGGTTGTAAACGCTAGTAGAATAGAATGACAAATACCACGTGATCTGGCATAACAAATTTTCAATTGGCAATCAAAACTTATTAACTTTTTATTAAATCAAACGAAAAGTAAAATCGTGTGAAAACTGCCGTATAAAATTTAGCCAAATGGCACCTTTTGAGGAGCAATAACATCAGCAATCGGTTTTACGAAGCGTTTGCCACTTGTCTAGCCGCTCTGGTAACTCTTATACAAATTTGGCTAGAAATCATGATGTGACAGAAGATTTTGGATATTTTTCCCGGATTCAGCACCCAGAAATCTATAAGAATCAGTGGAAACATCGGCTCAATGCCGTAGCACGAGAAAATGCGAATATTTCCTTGAAAACCGGCTCAAATAATTGGTCAATAATTATTGACCAATTATAATTGGTCATAAATGGTCAATAAATTTTGTAATTTGGTCAGTCAAAAACTTTTAGCACCCCAAACAAGATACAGGTCTCCGCAACAAAGCATTTTATTCAAAAAAATGTAAAATTAATTGGTCAGTACCTCTAAACATTTGGTCAACATCAGTTTAGGAGATAAGAAAAAATTATGGGCCAAAAACGTATGAAAAAAAGGTTAGCACCCCAAATAAGTCTTGTGCCAGAAAAAAATAAATTTGAATAGTAGCGGACTTGCATGTAATTGGTCAAACGTAATTTTTAATTGGTCAGTAACTCAAAGGACTGGAGAAAAAGATGAACACTTCAGGGTTGGGTAAAATATAGTAGCACACCAAAACAAACGTACAGGCATCAACAACAGCTTAAAATACTCAGGAAGTTGATAAGGTAAGTGCAATAAAATTAAGACATGTCCATTATTTGATCAGCGCTAGTTTATAATTGGTCAGCCCTGAGTGGGGGCCAGAAATTAATTCGAAGCCAATGAGAAAGAAAAATGACTTCTATTTTAAAATAATTCGAATAATTGCGTTTACTAGGGATCGGATGAGAAGAATTCACCTTGAGGGTAATTGGTCAGCACTAGTTTGTAATTGGTCAGCCCTGAATGGGCCCCAGAAATTAATTCGAAGCCAATAAAAGAAAAAAAATTTCGTTTATTTTACAATAAATCGGATTATTGCGTTTACTAGGGACTGCGCAAGAAGAATTCACCTCGAGGATAATTGGTCAGCACTAGTTTGTAATTGGTCAGCCCTGAATGGACCCCAGAAATTAATTCGAAGCCAATAAAAGGAAAAAATTTCGTTTATTTTGCAATAAATCGGATTATTGCGTTTACTAGGGACCGGATAAGAAGAATTCACCTCCTGTAATGAAAATTTCTCCTGTAATGAACAACTTCCTGTAATGAAAATTGAAATTTATTGTTTCAAAGTTTTTGCTTCTTTTGACACTTTATATATCTATTTTTTATGAGTTGACCAATTAATGATATCATGTGACCAATTAAACGTCGATTCAACTGAGTATTTTAAGCTGTTGTTGATGCCTGTACGTTTGTTTTGGTGTGCTACTATATTTTACCCAACCCTGAAGTGTTAATCTTTTTCTCCAGTCCTTTGAGTTACTGACCAATTAAAAAATACGTTTGATCAATTACATGCAAGTCCGCTACTATTCAAATTTATTTTTTTCTGGCATATAAGACTTATTTGGGGTGCTAACCTTTTTTTTCATACGTTTTTGGCCCATAATTTTTTCTTATCTCCTAAACTGATGTTGACCAAATGTTTACAGGTACTGACCAATTAATTTTACATTTTTTTGAATAAAATACTTTGTTGCGGAGACCTGTATCTTAAGTTTGGGGTGCTAAAAGTTTTTGACTGACTTTGAAAATTAACACTTCTAATATTATAATTTTTATAACTGACCAAATTTCAAAATTTATTGACCATTTATGACCAATTATTGACCAATTATTTGAGCCGGTTTTCAAGGAAATATTCGCATTTTCTCGTGCTAACGGCATTGAGCTGGAAACATCGGAGGCTATTTTTTGGTCGTATACCTGTGTAATGAGTAAAAAAAGGAAATAATAGTTAAAAATAAACCTAATAAATAATATGATACATACATTTCCAACTGGAATTATTATTTTAAAACATTAATATTTACATAGATATAGTCTAAAGTAAAATTGCGCACCCCTCCGCATTTACTGACGCATGCAAACTGTATATAGACGCTACATACACGCTAAGTACAGAAGCCAAGCTGGTCATCGTCATTGGTCACTCAACATCAAAAGGCCTAATGGTAAATTCACAATATAGTTACCTGATGAACACAAGTGTTGCAATAAGTATTGGTATAACTCTAAAAATATTACATTTAGTGGACGGATGCGAAATTTTAATTTAGACGATCTCTACAGTTTCGTATGTAATGGAAATAAAAATGTAATATGTGAGCTTTTGTTTTAGTGATAGCGGTCAATAGCGGTGAAATAGCGGTCGACCGGTTTACTGTGATGTTAGCCCAGTAAAGCTTTTTACGACGTCGTTATATATGGCGAAATGCAAAAACTCTTTATTAGCTAATTTGGTGGTACAGAATCCATAATAGACTAGAACCAGTTGAGAAATGATAAAAATTACATAATCGGCTACTTTTCTTGGTTTGACAGTGAAAAAAAAATGTAGCCTAGAAACCGTATTTGTAATTTATTTTTTAGTAGTGAGCTTTGATGTTTGCGCTGATTGCTATATTTAAAAGGCATTCTTTTGTAAAGTCCGCATGTACTCAAGATTATTAATGGTTGTGTCAGTTAGTTTTAGGTAGATAGTTGCTGAAACCTGTTATGAATTCATTGCCACGTCTACCAATAAGTCTAAGTGGGAATTGGTTTAGGGAGTAGACTATGTATACAATATTATGTTCTAATTTATTTTGTAATAATTGTGTGTACCTGTTTTTTTCATCAATAAAGAAAAGAAAAGTGAATAGTACGTTACAGTGGGCGGATCATATTGGATCTTTGGCTCGTAAGCTCAGTTCGGCGATATAGTATAACTTGATACATATTTCCGTCGTCTAACTCCTTTTTGTATCCTGAACTCCCCCATCTAGGTAAATAATAATTGGATACAAAACAAATATATAAATTAAAGATAACGACCGTTATGTGTTGCATTTTTTAAAACATTTATTGGTTCTATCTTTGTCTTTGTTATTTGTTGACATCAGATTTAAACTTCGCCCCCACGGTGTATGCTAATTTAATACTAATTTGTATTTTATTTTTTAATTAGTGACGTTAGCAACTACGCCATCACCCTAATGATAACACTGTTTTTGTAAATCACATATTTTCAAGTAAGACAGTATTCAGATAAGTATTTTACTTATTTTCCTTTCTTATTCCTTTTACTCATCCAGTAAAGTGATAGTAAGCTAATACACCTCATTCATTACGAGTAAGAAGACTTGACTGAGAGCTGATACTATAGCATAATCATGGAACACTCAACCCTATTCAACTTCTATGGCGTAAATGTATTTAATACTATTTGCTGACATATCCATAGAATGCACTATAAAATTATGTTGTAAACAAAATCCATATCTTTACTTCACTAATAATTAGGTTTTTTCGAAAAAGAAATCGACAAAATATTATTTCACGTGTTAATTGAATTTTTTATAATTAATTTTTAGTGACTAGACACAAAAATTGTGTAAAATCTAGGTACATAAGTTGTCAGAGGATTGATATGGCTAGTGATAGTGAGCTAACGACACAAACAGCACTTTGAAGCAACGAGATTCAAATACAACCGCAATGCTCTTTATTACAAGCTTTTATATGAAATTAGCACAATTTTATATTAGTAATTTCTTTCCGCTACAAATCTAACACAATTTTGAACTAATAGTTGCAAGCTGAAATTTAATATTGATTAGCCTACTATAAATCATATAGTAATAGATACTTATACTTTTGTGTTTTATATGGTGATGTCTCTCTTATCTCTCTGTGACAGATGGACGGAAGGACGCATTGTGCGAGTTGAAATTATTTCGGGTTTTCGTTTTTCCTTAAATTGTTAATAAGGCTAATAAAAAAAAAAATTTGAAATATTTTCTCGTGTTTCGAGCTTTATGACCGAGTCTATTATGATTTTAAGTAGGTTTTTCTAATTACAGAACTATAATATGAGTTGACTCTGTCCACCTTTATGGGGACTCTAACAGGGTAGGCGTGAAATATAGGTATTTATTAATTGGCTCATTAATTTAAAAGCACTGTCTGTCTCTTTTATCCATTTGAAATAAAACAACAGCTCCAAGAAAGCGGAAAGCTTTATGTTCCCACACTTTTCTTTAGAATTTTTATAATTAGTCCCGTTTTATTACTCAAATCGGATTTGCATTCACGTCCGTGGCTCTCAGGAACAGCCTAATTTTCACTGTCCAAAAAAATTTACTTGGAGAGCGAATTAAAATATATCTAGTCTCTTTCGCAAACGTTTGCGATTTCGTTTTTAATTTTACAGTTTTACGATTTTTAACCTAATTAAAAGCATGTATCTACTGTAGTTTCTTCTATGATTATTACTACAATAAATAATAAAAGTCGGCAACAATGAATTTTTAAACGTTACTTTGTTACATTTTGTGTGATTTAACACAAGTATGTTGTAATAACTACCGCGAAGCTTGGTACTCTGTCCTCTCTGACTACCTCGTTATGGATACAGCGTGAAGATATGTATGTATAAATTATTTTTTTATATTTGTCATTAATAATGTCAATATTCCTATTTCATTATTTCAGAGAAATATCGTTTCTTGTCGGTTTTTATGTGAAGATGAAAAAGGTAATCTTCAAAATCTTAATAACATAGATAAGATAAGGGTTTGTCGGCTTAGTACATATAGATTTAAGAAAATGATAATACAGACATGCCTTAAAAAGATTTGATTTTGAGGTGGATTTACTACATATTAATTGTATGATAATATTAAAATAAAACAAAAAAATAAAAAATAAAAAAGCCTTATATTTCATTACAGATTTCAAAGGAGAAAAAGTTAAATTATATGTTAGTATTTTAAATTTTTGTTAGTAAATCAAGTTTAGTTCTTGAATTTAAGTTGTTAGTTTATTTTTCATACAAAAATTAATCTTATATTAAATTATATTGTATTTTTTTTTGTATTATTTAGTTATCTGCATGAACCCCTCTTTAGGTAAAGGCCTCCTCCAAAGATAGCCAGTCCTCTCTAGATTGGGCTACTTGAATCCAGTTGGGGCCGGCTGTTTTTTGAGCTCATCTTCCCAACTAGGTACATGTCTGCCTCTCCTTTTGCCTTGTGGACCTGCCCATGTGGTCACTCTTTTGGTCTATCTCTGGTCTTGTATGCGAGCCACATGTCCGGCCCACTTCCATTTTAATGACTGAGCGTGTATCAATCCATCCCTTGCCTTAGTGATTTGTCTTATTTTTTGGATTTTTTTAATATTCATCATACTGCGCTCTATTCCACGTTGGCATGAAATTATTTTATCTTTTGTTTTGTTGTCGAATTTCCACGTTTGGCAAGCATATGTTAGGCACGGTAGTAGGCAAGAGTTTAAAACCTTAGTTTTTATTTCATTGGCATGCTGCTTTTAAATATGTCCTTCAGTGCCCAGTATTTGTACCACGTTAGTTGTGTCCTGCGCTCCAATTCTTGATTGTTACTTTTCTGGTCAAAGCTAATTTGTTTACCTAGGTATATGTAGTTGTCTGTATACTTGAGAGGCTCGCAGCCAACATTTATTATCCTCTTTGTGCTGTTAGTCATCAACATTGTTTTGGATAGGTTCATTTCTAAGCCTACTATTTTACTGGCTTTGTTGAGTGATTCTATCATTATTGCATTTCTGATCCTGTTTCTGTTAAGAGGACTAAGTCATCTGCAAATCTTAGCTCATCTGGCTTAGATAGGCTTTTTTGATCTTAATACCCCGACTTTTCCAATTGAGTTGGCTGATAATCGACTCCAATATTGCTATAAACAGCAGTGGTGAGAGAGGGTCGCCTTGTCTTACTCCTCTTTTGACCGGAAACCAAGGCCCAGCTGTCTCTAGTTTTACTCTACTCTTACTGTTATTGTATATACTCTTGATTACACCAATATATTCTTTTTTAACTTGTGTTATTAGAGTGTCCCAAATGCTTTTATGTGATACGCAGTCAAATGCTTTTTGGTAATCAATGTATGCAATGTAGAGTGGTCTATTTTTCTCTCGGTATTTTTCAATTAGAAGTTCTATTGTGTGTATGTGATCAATCGTTGAGTATCCCTTTCTAAATCCTGCTTGCTCTACATCTACAGGTTGGCACTTTTCTAGTGTAGAGTTTATTCTCTTATTTATTATTGAGGAGAAGAGCTTGTAGATGGTAGGTAGCAGGTTTATTGATCTGTAGTTCCCTATGTCATTTGGGTCACCTTTTTTCACCAGATTGAGACCATTGGGTGGATGTGTCCTCAGTTTCAATAATGAGATTGAACAGTTCAGTTAGGTGGGTAGTTGGAGTTGTTGAACAAGCTTTTAGTATTTCATTTGTGATGCCATCAGAACCTGGGCTTTTCTCTGACTTTAGAGCTTTTATTGCTCTTGTTACTTCGCTTATTTGAATCTGAGGTACAGGTGAATTGCTGTCGCTGTAGCTTGGGTATTGATCTCTACTATCCATACTAATCGTTTCTCTAGTGCTGTATAGATTCTTATAAAAGTGTGTTGCTATGGTGATGATGTCGTTACGGTTGTTGAGTATGTTTTCGCCGTTTCAATCTTTCGATCCACATTTTATTTGTTCTCAGCTCTTTGTAAGCTTTCCTTGTACCTCCCGTTTGATTTATATGTTTTTCAATAGAGTTGTACCTGTAATTTGTGTAATCCTTTTTTATGTACTTACTTATGAGCTTGTAAAGGGCAGATATCTCATTTTTCATTACTCTATCTTTGTTTTTTGTTCCCTAAAGTTCTTTTCGTCTCTTCATCATCTGAAGTGTGCGCTCTGACAGAATTTATGGGATCTTTGTTCTTTGTTTTCGTTTAGGATCTCTTGCATGCTTCTGGTTATGGCTTTAATAATATTGTCGTAATAGTTTTGGACTGATTTATTTGAATGTGACTTCAATATCTTACTTATGTACTCGTTGAATTTAGAAATATCGTCTTCATTAGTTATTGTTTTCTTCTGATGGTTATTGTATTTTGTTCTACTTTTCTTTGATTGTGTACGTGTGACCGTTGCTCTAACTGGTCTGTGGTCCGAAGGTTAGTTTATATTCAGCACTTCAATGTTTTGAAATATAATTGTATGATAATAAAACATAATAATAAAAATTGGCTCAGAAAAACATAATAACAAAAATACTTGTGTCATTTTTATCCTGTTTTTTGCACGTAACACAGGTACGGTGAAGCGTATATCAATTCACGAAGCGTATACCAATTTGCGACGCGTTGTAAACAATGACTAAGGAAACTAAAGGACATGAAACAAGTACAAAATAATCGTGCCACCTAAACTTCAAGTGTCGCAAACAATGGGTGCCGATTAGTGATGTCCCAAATATCTACTATGTAGACATCGTTGTCAGTTGTTGAAATAAGTATTGTTTCCGCATCAGTATTGAAATAAAAATCATTTTGTATGATATCTTCAGAAAAAGGGAGGGCTTTTTTTGTGTCATATATTTGTATAAAAGTATTGAAATATTGTCAAACTGAAAACAGCAGTCAGCGTAGTTCGATGCTATTGGCATATAATTAGAATCTGCGCTTAAGGCGATTTTAAGGTGTTATTAGCAACGATAGGATAGCTCCTTTCTGTCCTTCGATCATTTTTGTTCCATTTAAAGGAACCCTATATACAAAGTAATTACTTAGGTACTTCTATTTGTAATACTTAATAGTACGTCCATGATTATTACAGATATAAAATTGCTTTTTAAAAGAAACCCATATTTTTATGAAGTGCTGTCATAAATGTTGAAGATCAATGAACATAGGTCAAAGTAGTTAAAGAACAGCACAGTCCTTTTAATGCTTTTCTTTTCTTTACATGCATAATGTTTACTTCTTCTAGAGGTGATGGTGAAATTAAAATAAGTGCTATGAGAAACATACATACGGACCAACCAAATCTATAGCCATGGCGTACTGTAGCACTTTGATAAACTAAATACTAGAATAATTAATTTTACTAAAAATTAGTGGTCTTATCACACAGTAATTGGGAATAATATTTCAATTAGAAATAGAACACTGTGGACTTCTATTATTCGAAGAATTCTCAAATTCAGTTAAGTACTTCCAGAGGTTAGCCCGTATATACGAACAAACAAATTTTATTTCTTTTCGTTGTAAAGAAATAAGTAATATTATAGTTTATAATATTATCTAGCGTAGAAAATCCACAATATACCGGCCTTTTGAATAAATATTTTAAAAGTTAAGATAGTAAATTGCTAGCACTATAAGGGTGACCAATGTCTGACTAGTCATATCTAATGTACCTATAGTAACATATTTTACTGGGTTTGAAAAATAGAACTGCTTGGTAACATTATTGTTTGTAAAATAATATTTATATTAAGTACATAAAATTTTTAATAACATATTTACAATATAAATAAATATAGATAACTAAATAGCATAATTTTTATTAAATAATTTCTGAATGTAACTTTTGAATACTGAGATTTGAATTTAAGCAGTCATCGTACTCATCATGTCGCTGTCGTTTTTTTGTACGTCAAGAAAAGAATGAAATAGTTTCCGACACCTTTGTCTCTTATTTCTGCTTTTAAAGTTTTTTAAAATATTCTTTAAATTGTACCGCATCTGGATTATTAGTAAAACCACTACAAGTTCTTATTGGTCCCTTAAATAACTCGCCGTGGTTTTGATTCACATCATTCAGAAGCAGATATTTAGAACTATGAGATTTTTCTCTCCCGGAAACATCAAATAAAAATTCAGCCAGATTCTGTAAACAATTAATATTTTCCTGTTGCTTTTTCACAATAGAGGATTTACATGGTCAAGAAATTAAAAAGTAATTAATTACCACTCTAAATATTTTCTCTGATTCCCAATAACCTTTGCGAGGGCAATGCTTCATACATAAAATTATTTTCTTAATGTTCTATCGAAAGAAGTTTCTTCGAAATGCAAATAACATAATATATATCATGAATACATCATATGGGTTCAATTTTCTTTTCCGATTATGTCAAGCCACTCTTTTTCTCTAATAATACATGATGGTAATCTGAAACGAAATAATTACGACATATAAACATGATACCTGTACTTATCGATATCTTTTAATATAGGTACATGGACAGTCCTAACTGCAATAACAACAAAAATTGATATGAAGTAATTTACTGTATTATATGAATAAAAACTGCTAATAACTAAAAATATACATGACTATAATACAGTAAACTAAGAAACACAGTAATTACGATGGAAATACATACGAAATCAGACTAAATTAATGAATTGCTGTTACGTACCAGTGCAATTATAGATTTCGTTGATTATAGCTTTTCCTCGAGCCACATTCTAACACACTACACTTGGAAATTATTGTGGCATTATGCTAGCTTCTCCTTTAACAAAACAGTTCCAATATCCAGCACGAAATCACAGAAACATAAAAAAATATTAAATCCATTGATATGTTTCGACACTTGTCAGTGTGTCGCAATAAATGGCGGACCGGCACGTTTTGACATTACAATGATGTCACATAAAAAAATTACTTTTTGAGAAAAGTACTGTTGTTTCCTCTTACACACACAAGAAACCGTAAGTCAAAAAGAGACAACGCTACGTTTGAATGTTATGCGTTAAAATATATATAACTAAATGTTGCTATAGATTATAGATCAACATGCCATGTCCTTTAGTTTCGTTTCGTTCTTAGTCATTGGTTGTAAAGTAACGAGACCGCACATTAGAGGCGTAACCGTAACGCGCTGCAGTTTATTGCAGTTTTAATTTCACTCATCCTTTAGACCTTAAAATAGACATCAAGGTAAGTGCATACGCACCGTAGGTGTACTGCATTGCGACCCGCCGCAGCTCGTCTGTAGGGTCTGTAGCTCGTCATAAACCAAAAATAATATTGCGAGAGATCCAGCAGGATTTTGAAATACAAAGCCTAGCAGTGTGGGCACGTCTGTTACTTGAGTGGTAAAAACTTTACAGTGTCCGCACTTCTCTCGTAAAGGACAGAGATGTGCAAAATAGTTTATTAAAAGTATTTAAATACAAAATGCAAATGCTTAGTTATTTTTTTATTTCAAACACAAATACAAAATGGTTTTAAATAAAAGTATATAAATACAAAATAGGTATTTTTAAAATTCTTTCTTCAAATAAAATACTTATTTCACTGATTTTAACACTAGTTCTGTTCGAAGAGTTCATCTTTCATGTTCCCTCTATGTGGCCTCATAATCATTCCACCAAACGCAAATAGACCTGGAAGTGTTTATCTATTGTAGTATTGCCATTATTGTCATTGGCATTGGCACAGAAACAGTTTGACTTGCAATGTTGGCATTATTGTTGGCAACATTTAGGCTGGGTGTGTTCTTAAATAAAGTAATTATGAATTTAAGAATGAAAAATACGAAATATATGAATTAAAAAAATTAACAAAACCATTTTGCATTTTACAAATACTAAATATTTATGTACATTATTTCAAATAAAATACAAAATGCATTTTGAAAAAAAGTATTTCAAATGCAAAATAAAAATAGGTATGTTGTATTTGCATTTGAAATAGATGTATTTCAAATAAATCACATCTCTGATAATATAAAAACAGTGTTATTAGAGTGCTACTATGTAAAACGTTTAGGAAAAAAGGGAGAGAAAGCAAGACCAGGGGGGTTATTCACAAACGTCGGAAGCTTTCCGTGGCGGAAAGGCCGATCGTCGAAAAGCATAAATTCAATCCGACGACTTGGATTTGTGAATACGACTATTTATAATATGATATATATATAATATAAATATGATAATATTTCGGATTCGCGAATCGTGTATAGACAAAATCATCGAAAAGTTTTCTGTCGGATACGGAAACTTCAGTTTCCGACGTTTGTGAATAAGGGGGCAGTACTAGTAACTTTAATTACTGTGGGAAAAAAGATAGAGATATTGAAGAAAAAGGAAAATTTGAACACCTCGGGTTACTATATAAAAGAAGATTATCCCAAAGAAGTACTCGAAAAAAAGAAAAGAATTACAAAATGAACTAAACGAACTTAAGAAACAAGGCAAGCGTGGTGTTATTAAATACGATTAGATAATAACTTTTAAAACAACATTCAATGATCAATCTAAACAATCAAGCAAAAGAAACTTATCAGTATCTCCCCTTGAAGCAAATGACAATATAAAATTAAAAAAATATATGCATAGAGAAAATTATTCAAAGAAGAACAAGGTTGACCTTTCAAACTTCTTCACTAAAAACCAAAAGAGACATCACAGTCAGATGTTAACACTGATTAGCAACTATTACTCCTTTCTCGCCATTCCCCAAGCCGGCCGGTCACGGTGGAGAATTATGACCAATACCCCCCAAATGAATTCACAAAGTATAAAAGAAGCCAGTTGCAATATTTTTACATAACGACTTTAAATGTTAGGACGTTACTGTCAGACAATAGAATCTCAGAACTAAGTTACACCGTTAAAGAACTAAAATAATACACAAACTACAGGACAGAATTGGTATGTGTGAAATTAGAGGAGAAAAAGAAAATATAGAGGAATATCCAGGGTTTATCATATTTCACAGCAAAGGAACAAAAGGAAAGTATGGCGTAGGATTTTTAGTAAACAAATACTTAAAACAAACTATTGTTGGTTTCGAAAGTTTTTTCAAATAGAATAGCTACCTTGGAATTAAATATGTTAGACAATAATAGATGATCCATTATTCAGATCTATGCTCCCACAGAAACATGCGAAGACGAAGAATAAACAAATTTTATGAGACATTCCAATTTGTCATAGAGAGTTTACAAACAAAAAATCTTATAATAATGGGAGACTTCAATGCTCAAATTGGTAAAGCTCGACAAGGTGAAGAAATAGCGTTTGGAAGATATACGTCGGGTAAAAGATCAAGACATGGAGAAAGATTAGTGGAATTTGTTTCAGAGAAAACTTTAAAATTTATGAATAGTATGTACAAAACAAGAAAATCTCAAAAATGAACATGGCAGTCACCGAGAGGAATACATTATAACGAAATTGATTACATTTTAACGAATAAGTTTTCAAAAGTACTTATAAAATTGATATAATAAAAAAATTACATTTTCATATGGATCATTCGATGGATGATAAGATGTAAAATACTATGGAAAAATAAAAAAAGGAGAAATTTCGTCAACTCTTCCAAAATGTATGCAAAGCAGTTACCGACATTAACCAGCGAATGTGTAAAAGAATGGGAAAAAAGATTTATAAACGCAATTGAAAGTTCAACAGACATACTAACACAATACAATAATTTAACGAACCAAAGAAATGTCTATTAAACCAATTACCAGCAATAGAAAAGAAAAACAAGTGTTTTATAAACAATTATACTAAACAACTATTAGAAGAAAGGAAGTTACAGTGAAAGAAAGATGAAAGATATTAATTACAAAATTACAGATGTGAGCAAGAAAATCAATAGAAATATTTTAAGAAATAAGAAATAACACCAGCAATACATATTTGAAAAATACATTAATAAAACTGGAGCAATCAAAAAAGCTTACAAGGAACTAAATAATTCATTGAAATGGGTTACAGAATGAATGAAAAACAAAAAAGGAAAATCAATAATAATAGAGGAAGCCACAAATTTTTACAGAAATCTATATGCTTCAAACAGTACTCCAGATGTATAAACTCCAGACAAATAACAGAAAACTTTTATACAGACGATGTATTGCCGGATATACTAAAAATAGAGATCGATCGTGCAATAAAGACGTAAAAGTGTGACAAAACACCTGGAGAAGACAAAATAACAAATTAAATATTATAAACGCTATCAGAATACTTACTGCAACCTTTGAAAATTATGTTCAACAATATTTTACATAATAAGAAAGTTCCAAAGCAATGGTTCTAAATCTACTGCTATTTTACTCCATAAAAAAGGTGATAGAAATGATCTGAGTAATTACAGACCAATAAGTCTAATTTATAATATCTATAAACTATTCTCAAAGGTATTGTTGAACAGATTAAAAAGAGTTCTGGACGAAAATCAACCCCGAGAACAGGAACGATTTCGTAAAAACTTCTCTACTTTCGATCACATAATATATGCAGTAACACAAATAATATAGAAATCTAGAGAATATGGAAGAACTCTATATTTATGTTTTATAATAGCCTTTACCAAAGCTTATAATTATTTACATATATCGGGGGTAGATAAAATAAAATCTTCCTCGGACACGGAGTGAAGCTTGCTGCGACAGTTTACTTGAGACCACGACCGAAGCAACTCGGCCGAAACGTCAAGCGAAAATAAAAGGTAATCGAGTTAATTTCCCGTGTTTTTAGATAATACGTGAAATATTTGTATGTGTATATGCATAGTGTAAATATGTTATATGAATACATGTAGGCGTATATATATTGTATATACACATAAATACGTAACGTAGACAGGTAAAAAGTAATGTATAGTAGGTAAAAGTAGAAATAAAGCCCATTTTATTTTATTTTTATTTGCATTTTAAATAGATGTATTTAAAATAAATCACATCTCTGGTAATACGCCGGACCAGCGAACGGTAAAAGCTTAGCGAAATGTTGGTTAGTTTCTTGTGTTTACATTATAATGAACGAAAATGAAAAAAATAAAATGTACAAACGCTAATGCCTCTTAAGGAGGATTCATATCTAGTCTACAAACACGTAGACGTAGGTAGCAATGAATCATCGGTTGATTACAACTACGGTTGTTCGCAAGGATTTTCCTACGATGTAACAGCTAAGGAGCTAGCAGCAAAAACTTTCTACAACTTACACATGTGCCATAAAGGAAATTTAATAATAATATAAAAAAAGTCATTTTTTTTAAATACTAAATACAAAGTTCGTTGAAAATGTAAAAATACACTTACTAATATCTTAATGTAAGTAGTGTTACAATTATATGAATCGAACTAAATACTAACTCCCGGTTCATTCATTTTATTACATAAGGAGTTATCAATAAGTTTTTAAAATAGCGTCAAGATAGCTGCTTATTATCCTTTATTATCATACATTTTATTTTTATATTATTTAAGCCATGGTGCTCACAAAATATAGTGAGGGAAACAGTGCATACTTTGCAATTTGTTGTCGTGTTTTTGAAAAACTATAGGTGTTTATTTTAATAATTCAGTGGAGCTGGTCTTGGAGAGAGAGGCAGTGTCAAATGCTCTTGGAATGTAACGAACAATAACCACTTATTGTTTCATATTTTAGAATGCAAGACGGTGATATAAAAATATAACGGTGAATAAAAAGAGAAATGATGATTCAGTAAGATCTTAAAATGTATTTTGAAGTGTAAACTGTGAGAAAAAAAATGAAACAGAAAAAATTATAAATCTCTGATAATGAAGCCTATGAATAACAAAATAAAATGTTATAATACTTAGGTTTGGAAAACTATTTTATTTATTTAAAGTACATTAGAAGTCATGTCATGAACAATTAATATCAATCTTATTTAATAGAGATATATTAATCTTATTTAATAAAAATATTGCTCGTTTAATATAATAGTGGATAGTGGTTATCAAGTTACTTCTTATATCGAGAAACAATGTAATGCCTTGATAAATGTGCATAAATAGGTTATTATGTTTAGGTCATAATATTATGAGACTAAAAAAATGTTATTACTTATTATTGTAAAACTTAATGCCTGTTGGTCGATATTCAATAATGTGTAAAATACAGAACGTGAATATAATTCATCGCTCGATGCCACTCGCAGGTACGGGACCGCTACTAGAGAAAATAAAAAGCAGAGGAGGAAACTTGGTACTTGTCATCAAAAAAGGGATGCGTATATTAGCTTCCTTATATACCTGCACTACATTTAACCGCCATAGCTGTCTCGCAGTTTATTGATGAATACGCGTTTCATGTGTTGTATTCGTGCGTTATAAACCAACAGAAACTAGACTGAGCATAATAAGTGAACTAATGCACAAAATTAATGAGATTTGTTGAGTCTAATGATTATGACTTCAGCATTTCCCATACAAACTTTTCCTATCCCCCTTTTCATCTTCTTGGTGATACATTTTGATGAAAAAAGTAACCTTTGTCCATTCTCTGAGGTCAAACTATCTCCATGCTAACAGTCATCATAATGGGTTCAGCGGTTTAGCATTTTCCATTCAAAGTTTCATCCCCTTTTTTACCTTCTTAGGGGTAGATTTTCTATAAAATAAGTAGCCTAACATGTGCACAAACACATGTTGTTACTACGACGTACCAATTTTTATTAAGATCGGTCAAGCCGTTCTTTAGTTATAAAAGGACATACAGACAGACAGACAGACAAAAATTTAAAGAAGGTAGAATGTAGTCAGTTAGTCATAAAACGACTATCTATCACAAAATTTGACAATAAAATTGTAATTACACACAGACGCTAGAGATTTATATAGTAGTATCAATGATGTTATAATACAAAAGACGTAGATAGGTTACATGCACTCGAAAAGTGGCACCCACAAAACTTTGCTAATTAGCCAATCCGGACCAATATAAACCAATATAGCTTTTCTCCACTGACCGTACCTTGTACTTCATATAAGCCCAAAAGTCCGACTCGCCTTACTGAAATGATTAGTGAAGAATAATTTACGAATAGGTATCAACCAATGATGTTATAATACAAAAGACGTAGATAGGTTACATGCACTCGAAAAGTGGCACCCACAAAACTTTGCTAATTAGCCAATCCGGACTTGGTCAAAGAATATGAAAAATAATGTTACAGAACCAACAATGTCATGCAATGCCTATTGCGCATTCAAAATTCTAAAATCTTTTAATAATCCAAACATTTTTTATGTCATCATGATCACGTGATGACACAGCCACCCAGTTTTAATCGTCGTTTACATTTATCAAAAGCAATAATATATAATTCATTTTCAAATTTATAATTAAAAAATGTTGGCGATCTTTTTCAATAAATATGTTCTCGTGGACATGATTCAAGAAAAACGAATTTCGAAAAAAAGCAAACATCATTTTTTACTGTCTAATCCCGTTAGGTATCAATCATACTTTTTTTATATGTCTGTTCTGTGGAATTAATTACTAATATTCTATGAATTAGTCACGGATTCGCTTAAAATGTGGTGTAAGAAATTGAAATTGACCAATCACAATGATTTAGAGAGCTATGTGATTTGTTAGTTTGAAATGAAATTATGTTTCACATTGCAAAGCGACGCAGTGCAATGTATAGTTGTCTCACTTTGAAATGTAACTGGGAGAATATTTTACTTGGATTAGTACTGAGGTAACCTATCTACCTCTCTTGTATTATAATATCATTGAGTAGTATAGATATCTATATAAACAAAAACGTAAATGTTCCTTTGTTCTAGGCGCTCCACAACATCGCGTGGCTGGGAACAGCTGGTTCGATGTAAAAGATATAATTATACATACATACATACATACATATCCTCACGCTGTATCCCTAGTCGTCAGAGGGTAGGGTAGTCAGAGAGGACGGAGCGCCAAGCGTCGCGGTTCTTACATACTTCTTTCGCTGCCTCAAATCTCATCATTCTCCTCACACATTTTCGCCTAGGTATGCGAGAGCTTTTGACATTTCCATCTGCTAACACTCTGGCTATTTGATCTTCATAAGTCAGCCTTGGTCTTCCTTGCCTTCTTTTACCACTCACTTTCGCTCTGTATATTTTCTTCGTCAGTCTTTCATCACTCTCTATGTGCCTGAACCATCTAAGCATTCCTTTCCTCATTTTTACAATAACACTGTCGTGCGACCCTATCATACTGCGTATCTCCTCTTTGCTTATCCTGTCCTCAAGGGTGACACCGCACATCTTTCTAAGAGATCGCGTTTCTACTGCATTTATCATACTTTCACTCGATTTCGGGCATATCCAGGCCTCACTACCGTACAATAAAGTTGGCACCAACACCGCATTGTGGAACGCCATTTTGGCAGTGTTAGATATATTCACACTATCTGCTAATGCGGACAGAGCACCATTCACTTTATTGCCAGCTGCTACCCGTCTCTCCACATCCAAGTCACATCTTCCATCCCTCGAAAACGCACTCCCCAGATACACAATTTCATTCACTTGTTCTAGACATTTTCCATTTACCCAAATATCACATTTCGTTTGTAATTTCGTTTGTACCTCTTCCCTTTCAAACACTAGAACCTTAGTTTTGTTCACATTCATATTCAATCCTTTTACTTCACATTCTTCTTTCATGCACGTGACTAGTGCCTGCAACTCGGCTTCTGATGGTGCTATAAGCACAGCATCGTCAGCGTACAATAAGCAGTTTACCACTGTGTCAACACATAACATACCACTCATATAACCTTTCATTTTCTGGAGGCAACTGTCCAAATACAGCACGAACAGCCAGGCAGACATCATGCAGCGCTGTCTGACGCCTGAACAGATATCAAACCAGTGCGACGTGTCACCCTCTATCCTTACACAGGCTCTGTGGCCGCCTTATAATGACCTCACAGCCAGTAGTAAGGAGCCCCCCACGCCATACTCAGGCAGAAGACTCCACAATTTCTGTCGCACTACTCTATCGAATGCTTTTTCTAGATCCACGAAAGCGCAGAAAACTCTCTGACCTATAGCCAGAAACTTCCACACGATAACGCGAAGCGAGAAAATCTGATCCATACAACCTCTACCGTTCCTAAAACCACCTTGCGCCTCCCACAAATATCTTTCTGAAACGCCTTTCATAAGTTCAGTCAATACCTTAGTATAGACTTTACTTGCTAAGCTGACCAAGCTGATGGCCCTGTAGCATGCGCAGTCCAAATGAGAACCTTTCCCTTTATAGAGAGGTACTATGACTGCGGTGCGCCAGTCCTCTGGAACCTCCCCCTTCTGCAAACAAAGGTTGCAGTGTTCACAGAAGGCATCTCCGACCCTAGGACCACCATACTTGATCATCTCAGCAGTCACATCATCAATTCCCGCAGCGTTTCCACATTTCAAACTTCTTATCACTCTCTCGATCTCTTTCATACTGATGACATCCTCCAGTCCCTGACCCGAGTGTGGCAATTCATTAGAATCGCTCTCAGTATCAGAGACGAAGTCGCCACTCTCATCACACAGTTCTCCATAGTATTCACTCCATCGCTGCAGAACATCTTTTTTATCTGTTAGCAAGTTGTTTTCTTTCGAACGCACTTTATTCATTCTGCAAGATGCCACTTCGGTACTTACGCACTTCTTTCCAAAATAATTTGGAATTTTCCTCGAAGTTGTCCGACATCCTGATTTCGTCTAACATCCTACACCTTTCACGCTTCTTTTTCACTAGTGCTTTCGTTTCTGCTTTCTGCAGCTTATATCTATCTTTCATCAAATTCTTCATACCACAGTCATTACAATAGTCACAGCAAGGTAGTCTCGTCATGCTTTCTTCATCTTATACACAGACTCTTTCGCCTCATCATCCCACAACACATCACGTTTTTTAACGTTCTTAATCTTATTCGTTCCACACACTTCTTTTGCAGCCTCGATCATACTATCCCTAAGGTTCTGCCAACATTCTTCAACATCCTCGCTCATCACTTTCAATTTATCATCAAGCTTACTGGATACTACCCTTTCATATTCATTCCTGGTAGTCGCATCTTGCAGTTTCCAGCTTTTGATGCGACAAACCGCTGCAGGCTTGGACACTACGCGATGTCGCCATGCTGCAAACAGACTCCTTATTCTGGTTATCACCAGAAAGTGGTCCGTTCCCAGAGCGGCTCCTCTATGCGCTCTTGTGTCCATAACCTGCTTCTTGAGCCTGTTATCTACCAGGAATAAATCAATCATACTTCTCTCATGCTTTCTTTCTCAAGTGTACTGATGGATCCTTTTGTGCTTAAATACGGTATTAGCAACAAAAAGATCCTTTTCCATACACACGCCTAATAGAATCCTACCAGCATCATTCACTCTCCTATCTGCATATTTGCCTAGGCCAGTCTCAAATCCAGTTCGAGCTGTCCCGACCCATCCATTCATGTATTCACACAAAACAATTCTCTCATTCTCTTCAACCATCGCTAGAACTTCTCTAACATTCTCCCAAAACCGCTCTAGCCCACCCACGCCGACGGAGGACACTGGAGCATACACCGCCAAAATAAAAATTCTCGTCAACCCCATCTTGAGGCGCACCCAGAGCAGTCTAGGGTTTACACATTTATACTCAGTCATACAATTAACCAAACGAGAGGACAGCAAAACGCCCACCCCCTGGCATCCTCTATCTCCAAGATATAATTATAGCAAATACAATATTATAGGCGTTAAATATATTGTTAAAAAGAATTACATAAGACCGCCTTCACATTTGTTAGGCACTTATCAAGTAAAAATTGTAGCGAATCTAACGTTTAACGTACCTAGAGCAAAGTTTCAATATCTGGTGGGTGTTTCCCTTCTCTCGTGTAGTGAACCTCGTGAATGTCGTGTTAAATAAGAGGGCGGTTAATATAATCGATTTTTGACGTTAAGTAGGTATTAAATTTCCCTTCTCAGCTTCTTTCTTTCTCTATTATTATTTCGCCTTTACTTTTTAATAGGTCTCAGTGTTATAGATAGTAAATAAATGATAATACATCGTTACTTCGCAATTAGTGTATTTCGGTGTTTAAGTTAAATATCTCTCATATTATAGAAATACAATAATATTATGTGAGACTTCGCGGATACAAATTGGTGTGTAATTTACATGTAATAAACATAAACAGAAAATAACATGTCATTAAACTATGTACACAAATGTATTATATATCATGTACGAGTTCATATTATGAAATTTAGATTTAATCTCAAATTGATTCGGGATGATCGTACGGCGAACAGCCGCCCGGGCAATCGAATATTTCGAAGTCTGATCACGTGTAGTAATGTATACTTACATATAAGTTACATACACATTATGTACGTTGTGTAAATGGAATTATGGTTCCTCATTCGTTCTCGATTATTATACATTAAAAGAAAAATAATTTTGAAACTGTGAACATAATATATTCTTGAGATTTCGTTTATTGTATAATCTGTTGGTAACCAAGTTTTATCTAATGGAAATTGTGAGCTTAGGTTAGCGTATTCAAACACTATTTTCTTCTCCCAAATAATTATCCCATATCTCAAGAATTTCACAACATACTGTACACAAACTAATTTTGATTAAAAGTGTTTTTTAAGTTCTACTGTCTACAGTTTTTTTCAAAATTGTCCACTCTATAATTAAAAAGTTAAGAGGGACACAATTTTTACGATATTAGAAGTGCGTATCTCAGCAACTATTAACTTATGCATATAAAAAGTCACTTTGAAGCCTCTATATAATTTTTAAAGATCTATCTAAAGAACACGCTTATGTGTACAGGATTTTTTTGTAGCCTACAGTATGTTGTGCCGCTCCGAACTTTATATTTTTTGTTTTCACTACACCATTGTTTAACGGTTCAAAGAATACATCTACCTTCCTAATTTCATCTAGGTATATATTGTCAATAGTCTCTGAGTAAAATGGTGTGACATACAGACAGACAGGACGAAATTATAAGGGTTTCGTTTGTTGTCAATTGGTTACGGAAACCTAAAAAGGCTTTATTTTTTATCTGACAATATATGAATCTCTAAGGTTTCACTTTTACACAAATATACAACTGTACTAAAATATACTTACATAATTTTATTCATTACTTTTAGTGAACGCAAATACACATAAAGGTACCTACCTGCTAGGAGCGCAGCGCAGTAACGCTCCATAGAAACGGTCAATATGACCGGATTACCCGGCTTTGTATTACTGATGAATAATTGTGTCCAGTTCCCGACCCGGATTAAATCGCTTTCTGCTGATTTAATTGACAATCCTAGTATATGTTATCTATTAATAGAACAAACACTGCTTAGCTATCCGATCAAAATGATGGTTTACAACGGTTCAACGGTTCTTAACATATTTTTGGTGATGAGAGACAATTTGACCGATTTTTTAATTTGTCATAGACCACCAACTATTAGGCACTTGGGCATTATATAATTTATAATAAGTTTGATTAAGATTATATAGATTCTATAATTAAAATACGTACGATATTCGAGAGCAAAAGTTTTACAATTAAATTGCAAAATTTTATATATTTTAGTACGATTTTTGACACTGCATGTTGTTTACCAAGTGCATGTTGGCACTGGCATTCAAACGATTTATATGTATATTTTTAATTATTAAAAACGTCGATAAGTCAGTGAATTTAAGATATCTTTACATATGGTGAAATGCAAAAAAATTTTAATAGCTGCATTAAGGCTACTTTATTGTTTTGAAAGATTGAATTATTTGTTACTAAATATTTACTGAATCCATCTAAAATACATAGAAATATTTTATATTAAATAAATAAAAGCACTGTGATTCTTAAATATTGTAAAAAATACTGTATCAAGTGAATATTTTTTATTCTGTAAAAATAGCGTTTCTCTTAAATATACGCACCACGTCGACCAATATTTCTCAACGCAATACGTTATAAAAAACCTGTTCATCTTTGAAAACTTTATTTTAACATTTATCTTTAAAAAATGTATTGCGTATAAACAAAAAATTACCTCAGTTGTCCGTAGGTCTCGTCTTTATGAGATTAAGCTGTGAATCCACCACATAAATCGTTGTAATTGCACAAATTTAACTTTTTAAATATGCAGCCATATATCTGGGAGGATTAGTAAATATAGTATCTTAAAATGACATATATTTAACGATTGTAAAAAGAAATGTCTTCTACTCGTGTCTCATTGCGAATTATTTTTTTAAATCGTATTTTCACTGGGCTATGACTGAGAGTCCCTGCTCGCGTATGTGGTTAAAAATAGAATTAAGTAACGCAATTTCACGAGTTTTAGGGAAAGAAATTAGTTGAATTCCGAGGACTGATCTGTTGTTTCGTAAAACCAACCAAAGTTCACTAAAGTATTAATTATTTTTATAATATCACTAATGTTTAATTTACGAAATAAAAAAGATTGAAGTTACACGTTCTAACATAATAAAATTTACAAAATTTTATGATAAAATTACTAGTTTAGTTTAAGAGTATGTTGATGTTAACTACTAAGACTATGTTGACCTACCGCAGGTAATATTACGAGTACTTAACAAAGATGACGCCTATCTCCCGTACAACTGTGAACTAGGGAAAAAATAATGGGTACCATGAATACCTTGCTTGCGGTTAGATTTAAATGGCTACACGACGTTTAATGACATAAACGATGTATTTATAAAAGACGGGAAAGTTGATAATAAGGCAAGTGAAAGTTTTGAGGTTAGACTTTTTGGCGCGAACAGAAGAAGTGTGGTTGGCATTTTGTTTAAAATTCAAATTTGCTATTTTTTGTGCTTTTGAGAATTTAAAGTACAAATATGATAGTATATTGTACGTTAAAGTTGTATGCAAGTGAAAAGATTTGGAGGAATTTGATTTAACAGTCCTTTGTAACTCCTGTAAAGCCTACCAGTAGGACACTCTTTCAGTAAAGCAGAGAGAGTTAGTGTTAGAGACTTGGTTATAAGAAAAAATAACAAGTGTTACATCAAACAAGTGTTATTGAAATCTGAATGATAAATACGGAAACAAAGCTGTATGGGCATAGTGCCCTATACATCTCAAGAATTGAGAAATAATATAAAGAGAAAGTCAGAAATAAACTTAGAAAAATAAATGATTTTAATGAATAATTACACAAATACGAAAAAAAACAATAAAAACAAGACGAAAATATCGATCAAATGATAGTTTGACGGTGACGTTTGACGGTGACGTTTGACGGTATCGCTATCTCAGTATTAAGTAGAACTGCCAAAAGTCTACACTTCCCAGAAGTGATTCCCGAATGCTCCACACTTTAAAGGCAAAATATTAATGTTTTTCAATTTCCAAAAAAGAATCGTAAGAAAATCCGTTTTACGAATAACATTGAACTAAACTAAAAGTTGGTAGCAGAATGACATTAATTGTATCTTGAAGTCCTAACTGAAATCCTTCTTTTATATACCTACGTATTATTATTTCATTATTAATTCTAAAATTCCACAATGGTATTGGTCCCCAGCATGGTAATATTTCCTACAAATTCAATCGGCTTGAAATTACCCGTTATTTAGGGATACCTATGGGATACCTACATGCATTGGCAGCCCTAGCGTGAAGTAGATGACAGTCGGTATGATTCGTTTAATAAACATTCTTATTAATGCGTTCAAAGCAAAATGTAACCACTACCTTTAAAATTCCATTTCTTTTTTTCACGTACTTTTAGTAAAATTATAATATAGCCAATAAATGCTCAATTACAGTTTCGATATCGGTGACTTTCGTCTTCGGTATTTTTCCAGATCCAGGATGGGCATTCTTCTTTGTTAATTACACAAAACAGTTCTGTAAATATTTTAAGTTTAGTGAAATCAAAGATTTCCGTGTGTTAGTCTGAAATTAGTAAATCTTTCGTAAAACCGACTAAAGTATTTTTTCAGTGCTGTTTAGAGTAAGTATTTAGCATTTACAAGAGGGGAACACAGGAGTTTTATTATAGACACAGGGATCTCAGATCTCACCGTCAGAAGGCTATACAACACAAATGTGATTATTCTGGAATTTTACAAATATAATAGGTACCTATATTACTATAGTATTTAGTAGGTATTACAGTCGTAAATAGCAGATAGATAGCAAGTATGTACGTAGTACTTATTGATCTGTGTTTCATGTCATGTATTCGCTGTACAGTTATTTATTAAATCTATCTATTCAATCTTTTATTTTTTTTAAATCTAAGATTTTGATTTTTATGTACTTTACTAGTTGTTACGAAATCACGATAGAAAATTTATATATTTTGGTCAAACACACTCCATTACAAAACTTCTAAACGCATTAAAAGTAAAAGCTTTGGTAACTATAATGATTATATGTAGGTATGTTCGTTGATGAAATCTTGGTTTTGAGTTTAAAATAATAATAATATGTCATGTGAGGTAGTTATAAACGTAATAACCCTTTGCGAGTTAAGTAGTCCATTTAACCCGTGGTCAGCCCAGCCGAAATGGTCGTGGTTGGCACAATCGTCGCGTTAATTACCCCACAGTGCCCGCGCAAAGGGACTGGAAGGGTACCAACATAAATAGAGCTGTGCTTGATGAGACGAACGTTGAGGGAGTTGGTTATATATATATAATATTATATGTTATATTATATGTACATTTATGTATGTATTCTACACGCTTACTAAGTAGGTAAGTACATATAACATACATTTTACATGTTTTTAAAGTTCAAACTAGCGAGTTTGAACATAGTACGAGGAGATACTCGTAGATAGAGATTCGGTAGGTATTAAACATATAATCGTTAACTGCAATGTAAATTCCAATAGTATTCAGCTTAAAGTAGGTAGGTGATATTGTAATTGTATGTTTTTATGTATCAATTTATGATACTATCTATATAGAGGTATGTAAAACATAGTATTATATTATTCTTACATGAAAGTACTTGGAGTGAGTACTGGATGAGGGATAAATACAAAGGATAATATGAGTTAGTCAATGTGCCTATTTTTCTTCAAAAATAATTTAATTAATTTAATAATTAATCAGAAAATTAATAAACTCAAAGAGGGAATTTAACAAGGTAAAGGTCTTTGTATGATGGTAGCAGTAAATATAACAATGGAAGGTATGTACAGGATCCTGGTCTTGTCACTGTGACCGCAGACCCTAAACGGATTCCTTGGTTAATTCGCTTATGTATTTCAATTTAACCACTTTCATGATTACCTACCTAGCTTTCACTGTTATTAGAGACGAAAAATAGAAGGGTTACTAACATTTGCGGCGTATATTCATTTTTACTTGTTATTATTTCTATATATCGCATAAGTTTATAACATAACATAACATAACTTCACGCTGTATCCCCAACGGGGTAGTCAGAGAGGACGGAGCGCCAGGAGTCGCGGTCTTTACACACCTCTTTCGCTTCCTCAAATCTCATCATTCTCCTCACACATTTTCGCCTAGGTATGCGAGTGCTTTTGACATTTCCGTCTGCTAACACTCTGGCTATTTGATCTTCATAAGTCAGCGTTGGTCTTCCTTAAGTTTATAACATTTAATTTAATACAGTACCCAATTTATTGTTTAATTTTAGGAAAATTTATCTTTGTTATTGTCTGTTATTGGACTTCACTTATACTATAGGTAGTTAAGTACATGTAATATGTAAGTATTTTGCCTACGAAGTTGGTACTCAGTAGATTCACTGCTACTGAGTCCTATTATAGTTTGCGGGGCAAAGTATTTAGCTATTTATAAGGAAATAAAGAAAACTATGGTAAAATATCAAAAGTAAATCCTTTAGTCTTCTTCTAAAAATTACTATGTGGTTACTGTATTCTCTATATTAATAATATTTGTCCTATCTTCTTTTCAGTATGCTATGTTTACCTCTAGGGTCTAGGGTATGCATTATTTAATTTATAATTTATTGGTAACATGTATTCGTACTATACTATGAATTAATGTTATATCGAGTAGAGAACCAATGAAAACACGGATTTTAGCACTTCTGTACCTTTAAACAAATACATAGTTAGGTAATTTTATCATATTATGTTTTACGATTAGAAGTTGAATTTAGCAAGTAGATATTGGGAACTATGTTTTCGAAGTACAAAAAGTAACGAAATATTGGATATATGTAATTAAGGACATTTAAACATTTAGGGACATTTTGCGATGTATTGAAGTTATAATTATAATTTCATTTAACAGTACTAAAAAGAGATAACAGTTGTGGAAACATTGCGAAATCCACGGTAATTGATGAGAAATCTTTCGCAACTCTCTTTCGTTCGCTTTAATTTGCAATATTTCGTGAACTTGGGTAAGCAGCAGCTTTTGCTTTTATAAGATTATAATGTCGTTGTTATAATGGGTAATGGCAACTTAAATTGTGTATTGTGTTACGATGCTCTTAGCGGAATTGTCCAGGGACTTCGGTTGTGGTTTTAGATGACTACTCGATGCAAAAAAATACTTTTCTGGGTACTATTTTATTTTATATAGTACCTAACCTGCTTACTTATTTTTTACATTATATTAAAACTGTTTAGATAAAAACGGAAAATACTTACAATTGAATGTTAATGCAGAATACATTACATTTATAAAAAAAAACTTCTAAACTAAATGTATATGTCAATACAATCTACGTAGGTAGATAAAAAGAAAATTGTTGTTTTAAAACAAGCAAATTTGATGTCACCATTCGCGATTTCATCGCAAATTTCGCAATTAATATGTCCTCATTGTTTTGATCTCTTAATTATTATAACTTTTAAGCACCTAAACTTATTAATGACAACTTTTTTCTCGGTAACTTTATTGTAAAAGAAATTTTAAAACATATGTCTCCTCATATGGTTATGGAAATCGTATAAAATTATGAAATTTTATAAAAATAATTCTAATTCTTTTTTATTATTATTATACAGGATTATTTTGTTTCAGTTCGGTATTCAAATTCTTAAATATAAATTGTCAGTTAAGTTACAGATGTATGTTTATAAAAAAGAAAAGAAAAGGAATCGGATGAGCTTCATTAAATTAGGCAAGGTTCGCATACCGTTGCGGTCTGATTTCCCTACAGGCGAGACGCTTTTCCAAGCTAGATCTAGAAAAGTCATAAACTGTCACATTATGGCGTGTTTTGATTGAATTATACTAGAAAATATATAGAATTACTACTTCAATGGTGTTCTATTATTTGTAAATGAAAATCTTAATTCACATTTGTTATGTCTATTGTGTAATCTACAATTAAAATCTGTGTTATGTATTTGTTTAAATTAATCCCAGTTTACTGCTACGGAACGGTTATATTGCTAAGTACCAAAGCAAAAGAGGTTAGCTGCCAGTTAATTTTGTTACGATGTAGATAGAGCACGTTGTCTTTTACCCGACTCGTTTCCTTTTCCCACCTTTATTATTCGTGTTTAATATTTCAACATAACAAATATTGGTAGCAAGGGCATATTTTGTGTCAAACTCAATATAAAATGATTTACATGTAGGTAAGCGAATATGTATCAATTCTAGTTATAATATATGTATCTATGTAGGTAAATATAATTGCGAAAAGTATACATTTTAAATAATATTAAATATTTCTTTTTAAGAAAATGTGATATTATAATATAAGAATTTTTAAGATTGATTGATGGCTCTTGGCAAATTACCGTCAAGTACAGTCGCGCAAGTAAGTAATTGCAATCACAATAAATATGAAAGGCGTTTTGGTTGGCTTCTAATTATATTGCACCCTCACTACTAAACTGATTTAATGCAAAACATCGAGGTTTTGTTTTGGGAAGTTATGAAAATGAATTCACCTAAATTTGTAAAATGGTAAATTTAAATATTCTCACGAAACTCACGATACGTAGCTAATGGGGCGGACAGGTAAGTAAATTCATTATATATCCTCAACATTCTGAAATTTTGATTGAAGTTAGTTACGTACTAAAGGTGAGATATATTTACATGTTATAATAAACTTTAGTTGTACAGTGGGCCAAAGTGCTAGGTACTAGCGCTCGACACGACCATTGATTAGTCTCCGATCAAATCTTCGGTTTTAACAAGTTCTAGCGCAAAATGGGAGTTTCGGGTTAGTTTTGGTTTCAGCAGCGAACTTACCGAAATTGTGACAAATTAGAATTACGTTCGTGGGTATTCGCGCTGCCTTCAGTGACGATAGGCATAATGGGAGGTCACTTCACTCCGTACCATATTATACACTAGAAAGTATCTACGAGACCATACTTAAGTCTTAGAGGTCTCCAGAAATGAAGTTTATGGAGATGGGAATGGAATACAGTATGGAACTGCGTTTGCACGAGTCAAACTCGAAATTGAACAGTGTTTTTAAAATTCTATAACAAATAAAGTAAATCTTTATAAATGTGTTGTGTGCACGTCGTTACCAAGAGTCAAGCGCAGAGCGCGTTTTTTCCGAGCCTTAAGTTATTGAGGTTCCATGGCTCTCGGCTCTCAATCACCCTCTGCCAGATTTCACACTGATTGATAGATTACAATTTAAATTTTAATATCACTTCTTTTTTGCTTCCTTGGCAAAGTAGAGTGTCGCATAATTTAATAAGAAATGTCTTTGTATTTTATTTCACTATGGAATTAATAAGAAACTAATGATCTATTACAGACATATAAACGCGCTCTCTGTACAAAAGACGAGCTGAGCGCTAAGTGATCATTATACCTGTTGTTATTTTCTAACAGATTGCTTATAAAAATGCTCCATTTACGAATTTGCAATATCCTGTAATATGAACGGAACAAAAATGCTTTCATTTGGTACTTAATAGAAGCTATTAGACAGAAATATTGTTGTGCTTTTATTATATTATAATAGATGAAATAATTCAAAGAAGTTTCATGTTGCATTTTAATTAAAATATAATTGTTTTTAATTTGTATTCAATGATTCAATGGGAAAATTCTCAGCTGGACCAAAACGCACAAGTAAAAGTATAGAGAAGATTCTTATCCTATTCCTATATTTAGGAAACCGGCGGTGTAAAATTTGCAGACAGCGACAGCCACGAAATCATTGCGCGACCGGTGACTAATTGTAATAAAAAATTGGTATCATGTATGACGATTACGTGTCTATTGCGCCATGATCGAAAATGCACTTTTCGCGGTAGATTTAGCGTCACTATACAAATTATGTTACGCAAATTCTCCTATTGATAGCAGATTGGAGCGATATTTGGGTGTCGTATACTGTCTGCAAGTGAAGTAATAAGCGTGCGGGAATTTACCTACAAATTTTTCAATTCGGAATTTTTTCCGGAAATGACACATTGAAATACCTTGACACTATTTCAGACTGTATAGTATTAATTGCAATATGTATGCTACATACATAAGCATATGTTACAACATTTAATATAACATATGACTTTTTGTTACATTATATTACGTCTTGCCATAGCTCCGTCACAGGAGCTTGGCGCTCCGCCCTCTCTGAATATTCCGTTGGGGATATAGCGTGAAGATATGTATGTATTGTTAGATAATATAAAAATAAAATAAATAATAAATCATTGGCATACCTTAACATCAGAAATTATAAAATATAATTATAAAGTAATCTGGATAATACGTTTTATTTTGAATTATTACACATGGGAAGCTGAAAAATAAAACTATGGAGCTACAGTTTTATACTGAGCGCTTTCATTAACCCCCTAGTCCTGACGCAAAAATTTATAATAAGTTTAAAGCTTTTGTTCGTGTGTCTGTGTAGATACAAATCGGTTGACACACAGATGTGTGTCTATGTATCTGTGTATCTGTGTGTCTACTGTAGCATCATAGCAGGCTATGAATAGATCAGGAGGAGCGTACGTCCCGATTTACGTCCGGTTTTTTGTAGATATATTACGTCTAGTAAATGTATAATGCAAGGATAACGTTTTAAAAATACTCTTCTCAGCCCATTGAGGCTGCGATATGTAATTGCTGTCTTCTTTGGAGTGTGCTTTTTAACTTAGGTGTGAAATAATTCCGAATATGTTACAATAAGGATAAATTTCGATAATCTTGAACAAAAATGATTTTGCGTTATCTCAAGTCTATCCAAAGTACTTTTAGAAAAATTAAACTGATATTGCAAAGTTTGTCAATTATTTATTATTAGGATTTCAAGTTTCTACATGAGTAATGAGTATACTAATAACGCTCTTTGCTCACGTTATGATGGTTAGAAACTGAGTTTAGAAGACATATTGAGCTGGATTTATTTTAACATGTAACTTTATTTACTCTACCGACTAATTATTTTTATTGTCATTATCAAAAACTTTATTGTCATTTTCACGAGGAAGATGGCTAAATGAAATAAAAACAGAACAGAGGATAATTACATTCTTAAATTTACGAATACAACTATTAATAGAGGTAATGGAAATGTTAAGTAATATGAAATATGACACTTTTTAAAATTAGTTAAGAAAAATTAATAAGTACCCACTTTAAATAATATCTCATGCTAGTCACTACTAGTCCTTAGGTTGCCAAAAGTGTCAAACTTGACGTGTTTAGCTGCAAAGTGGTTAAGATTCTATCACATTTTAAATTCAGAGCTCAATATCCTGATAACGACTGGACTGATTTTCATCACACAGTTTACATAGTTAAGAAGGAACACTCTCGACTACTGCAGTTTTAAAAAAACCGGACGTAAATCGGTACATACCTATCCTGCCTGTCCATACATAGCTGTCATACTATCCATACATGTTGCTACAGCAGACATACAGACACACAGTAACACAGATACATAGACACACAGGCACAGAGATACACAGACACACGGACAAAAGCTTAACTTATAATACATTTTTGCGTTAGGGCTCGGGGGTTAATTAAATTGCTCAGTAAAAACTGTAGTTCCATAGTTATACCAGAGATTAATTAGTTACTAACGTAAAGTTATACTTTTCAGTTTCCCGTGTATAACAATTCTAAGTATAACGTATTGTCCAGATTACTTTATATTTATATTTTATAATTTCTGATGCAATAGGTGTGCCAATGATTTATTATTTATTTTATATATTCTCTTACAATACATACATATCTTCACGCTGTTTCCTTAAAGGGGTGTCAGAGAGGCTGGAGCACCAAGCGTCGTAGCGTATCTTACTATATCGAATTAAAAATATATTATTCATTTAGAACAATAT
The DNA here is from genome assembly GCA_907165235.1 of Zeuzera pyrina. Classification (NCBI taxonomy): domain Eukaryota; kingdom Metazoa; phylum Arthropoda; class Insecta; order Lepidoptera; family Cossidae; genus Zeuzera; species Zeuzera pyrina. The sequence continues at coordinate 13,386,907 of OU015630.1, forward strand.
TTTGTAAGCTGAAATTCGCTACGATGCGGACGGCGCTCTCGGGCACGACCACGTCCACGGTATTTCGGGTCTGTAATTAATTATACTAAGTTTAGAAACCCTTTGCAAGCCTCTCATTGATTGGTTACTGTCCAGCAATGAATTCAAAGTTAGGTATTTTATTACAGTTAATTACAAAAGCTTTAGATAAGCCGAGACAGCTTTTAAGATACACCTTAATTACCTAATATCTCACACAGATAAACATCAGATGTCTCGGGCGTAATGAAAAATAAACACAATTTTTACTCTTATACTCAGTTATCTTTGTAAAACGGGATATTGTATAAGATAACGGTTAAGGGCTTGGATAATACAAAATAATTTTACATTTACATGCAAATTTTTAAGTATACTACACGGAAATTTATAAATTAATTTTTAAATAGATTTTATGATCTCATTTTTTTATAACCTTGTGTAATCCGTATCTTTAACATTTTTAAAGTTTTTTTCTATGCTTAACAAAATATTACATATAAGAGGAATCTGTTTCATGTGTTAACTATAATGGCATATACTATGTTATTATGTATAAATCACCTACGGGCTACGGAATGCATTTGACGTGACGTAATTATGAGAATATTCATATGAATTCTACACGTAGGTACGTAAATAGTTGTAACTAACTAAGTATATGAAATGTAAATATAACTTGACGTCTTCTCTAACGAGATTTGAAAATAGGGCGGCCAAAGGAATTCCAAAGTGCCATGAAGCAATTACAAACACCCACTTCTGACCAATTCATGCTCAGTCATACAACTTGACAGAAGGTAAGAATGTAGTCACTTAGGTATATTCAAAAACAGGATAATTAGACAAATTTGTAGAAACGATATTATTGGTATCTGAAAGGTATCACAATGCATACTTACTTTTTTTTAACTAAAATGGGCGTATGTTTGATACCTGTTTTGCCTGATGAAAAGCAATGACGTATTTTTGATCACTGACATAATTGCATATTAATTTATTCACCTGATGTAAACCAGATGAAGACATTAACCATTAAATTGTATTTCAGTCTAAATCTTATATACGGTAAGGTAATGTCCAATACTAGTAAATTAAGTTGGAGATTGTTTTACATTTTTAGAATTATTATTGATAATAAATAAAAATATTGTTAGTATAGTTTTCTGGGGTCTTAGGCAGCTGCGGTTTTAGTACTTTCAGGCGATTACTTAGCCAATTGCGTTTCCTCTGACCTCCCCTGAATACGTCCATAATCATTAGCAATACTAAGATAACTTTACCGATGTTACAATCTTTAAAAAGTTAGACTACTTATTTTTTTTATTAATTTTTTGAACTGATTTGGCCAATATCGAACTTTTTTACCTTGAACGTTATAACTACTGTGCCACAGATTTGGAAGTATAATACTTCATGTATCTATTGCAGGTAGATACTGTAATAAGTAGGAAAACATATTCTGAAACATTGAGTACAATAGATAAATGTATAAGTCCAATCCCCTCCAATGTATAAATGTATACTGTATTCCTATCATCGACAAAGTTTGTATGGTATTTCAACTGCGGAAAAGCACAGCAAAACCAATGTAAACAAAACTTGTCCGTCGGTATATCTCCGCGCGGGAGTTGTAAAGTTGAGAAAAGTGGGAACATCCTATGGTTTCAGTTTGCGACGTCTCGTACTAACCACGAAAATATTTTGTCAATGCATCTGTAAAGTTTAGACTAGACGTTTGCAACTTTTAAATTCTTTTTAGGTACGAATTGTAAGCTCCTGAATATTATAGGTCCTTACAGGATTTCTTGATTTCAAGGACTGTTTGACAAAATAATGCTAGATTCATGACAATTATGAGTTCTCGATTACAGTATTCTGCAGTTAATATAAAGCTACCTATAGTTAAAAACGTATCGCTTCAGAAACCTCGTCGTTTATCAAACAGAGATTTTCCCAGAATTTGAGTTTATTCAAGTGCTTTAACAATTTGGTGAAATGAAAGTAGGGTCATTAAATAAATATTCTTCAACTGCGAAGTTTACAAAACTTTCTTCAGTTTTTCTCGGAAACAAAAAACAAGAACTTTGTCTCTTTGAATATCATTGTCTGTTTACCTATATCACAGGCTTATATCACGTAAAATTACAAAAAAATACTAAATTAAAAAATAATAAAAAATCACAAGTAACGATTCTTTAGGTATATAATTATACAAACAAACTATAATGTAAGAAACATTATAATAAGTAGATTAATTAACTTAAAATTAAGAAATATATTTTATTCTTGCGAAGCTTTGAATTTAACAATTCACACAATTTTGTAGTTTAGGAAATCCGTACTGGACAGATTATTGAGGTTTTGGGTACTTATTTAGTTTGGCCCCAACTTTAAAAAAGTATATATATACAAACCAAATTGAGAACCTACTTTTTTGTATTCGGTTAAATATAATTCTGCTCGCATTAATATTAAGTATTTATTTTATACGATATGATACACGCATACGTGTAAATTATTCATATAACATGTACATCATACATACATAGGTAATTGCCAAAAACCAAAATGTTATTAGCTTAGCAAAATATTAGCATGTAATGTAGATAACGTAATAAATTCTAAGAGATGTACTACGCACGAATTGTTTTGTCTTAAGATTGTTAAGGACCAACTAGTCGCAAACTTGTTCTGTAGAAGTTTCTTCCAGCATATTTCAGGTACTAAGTTGTTTGCTTAAATTTCCTTGGAGAGAGCTGATGGAAGTTAAATAATTTGAGTGTTACTCGGATAAGCAAGTCTACTCGATCAATTCATAAGATTTTCAAATACAAATGTCAATGTCAGAAAACATTTGAAAAATTCTTCGCCGTCGGTGCTCATAATTTGTAGGAATCAGAAAAGTAACACTCCATTAAAATGTCAAACTGCCAACCAATAGGTATAGAGATTTTACAATCACTATAATATTTTGAGAACTCAGACGGGTGATTCCGGAAATAGAGCTTGCATTATATAGAAGGTTTTACTGCCACAGTGTAGTGCCATGTCAAAATCAATTTTCACATTTGTGGCTAGCTATTTTCAGGTTATTTGTTCTTATAGACTAGGAGATGAATCTAAATTGTATTTCAAATTTTTGGCGAATGAAATTAAACTTTTTGTGACCTTAATAATGAAAAAATTTAAATTTCATTTGAAATTTTATTCTTTGTTTGGAACAATGTGAAAATTGATAGATATAATTCATTTTCTATGTATAATTTTACTATAGTTTCATGGTTTAAATAATAGGTAATTTTGTTCATTAAAAAGCTATATTCGTATACGTGCTCTATATTTATGTAAATATATGTATGTATAATCGTTGTTGTTCTGTTAATGACATTATGTACATCGAATTATACAAATTTCATATTTACCAGGGTGAAACCGCGGAACATAGCTAGTAAACACACCTAACCGTAAGTAATCCATAAGACATGACGTCTGATTTTTATAGCATATAAAGCACCAGGTTTTAAAATGTGGAGATATAAAACCAAACTAAGTGCAATTTAATATGCTTTCATAAGTTTTTGTAGCACAGCGGGATTTATACAACCGAAAATAATTATTTAAGTTGACTTGTCATCGAGCATAAAATAATTAATTAAAATCATTGTATACAATGGACTCATTCATTCTTGTTCGTTTTTTCAATATCTTAATACACTCACTGTATTATTGCATATTTAGGAATTTTTTTTTTTATTCGGCACCCCACTGGATTGTCTTTTGTTTTACATTTTACTGAATAGCCATACCCCTAAGAAAAGGTTTATGGCTTCAAACTTTTGGTCTATAACCTGGGTTGATCTATTTCAGGAACAGCTGCTTCGTCCAGTCCATGAAGTCAAATGCAGACAGTCTGCAGCGACACTGAAATGCACTTAAACTGTGCATTTTTAACTATGTCAGTTATTTCGGCACTGATCCATTAATTAGTTAAGTGACACGGCATAATTCAATTGTTATGGTATTTGCTCAATATAATTTTTGATTTTATCGATGTAAATATTTCTCCAAGTAATCACTAATCATAGATTCTACGACACAATTAAGTATTGATTACTTATTTATTTATTTGAGCAAAAACGAAGTGAAAGTTTTAAAACATAATATAATTTATTTATGCTTCAAGTTTTGTCCATTGCATCTTTTCTTTGTTTTATATTAATTGTGATATTAATTATTATCTTATAATTGTAACCTACAATTTTATTGCGGTGTTATTGTAAAAGGTAATAACGACTTCAAACTTTATTTCTGTACCTCGGAAAGACATGTATGTTCTCGTTAACTTTAAAGTTAAATCAGAGCGATCCAATGCGATTACTTTGTAACATGCTTCACGATCAGCACGATTATTTGTAGTTGCATTTGGATTCATCGCCAATTTTGAAGATGCATTAAAACGTATTAACGCAGGTTACAAAGGGCAATGAAATGAAATACGAGGACAAACATGGACGACGTAATCCCAGAGGAGTTGGTTGGGCAGGATAATTCATCAACGGATACTCATTGACATGTATAACTGAATACTGACATCGGTTGCTTCCGGACTTATCCTCGTATACAATATATTTACCCTGGAATCGACGATCAATGTGAAATTGCCTTTATAGCAATGCTTCTACGGTTCTTTTTTGAATTGTTTAAGTTAATATTTTAACTAGTGCTAGTATCACCAATGGATAATCTTAATGTTAAGGGAATTTGAGATCTAGGATTTAGCGCGCAGGAATTGTTTTGTAATGAAATATTAGGAATTAAGGACAGGATTGATTGGACTCTGATTTTGTGTTAGACCCTCACTATCAGACTTAGTATATGCTTAATTAAACTGTCAAATGTCAGGCCATGATTTAAACAATATGTCGGAACAAATTAATAGATAAGTTGAAAGAAATAGATTTACTTGGCTAATAATAACATTTTATACACTTTATGAGGACGTGTTGTTTGTACAATTTTTCAGCATATATAATGTCTATGTAAAGTTAGATATAATATTGACCCGCATCATGCGATTTCACGCAAATAGTTAATAAATAAAGAACAAGCTTTTGAAGCTTACTCATTCATAATTTGTTAGTTTATTATAAATATTCGAAATATAAAGAGAGCAAAAATATAAGATTATTTAACTAAACGAACACCGGTTTTTGTTGTAACTATAGTATGTACTGCTTTGCAGAGATTTTATGATATTAACTATATGTTTTCCATAACAAAGTGGTTTTGATGATATAATTTCAAAATTTCCAAATTTCCTCATAAATACAGTGACACCAAATCAATCAAACTAGCCTTGTCTATAACGCTGCGGTAACAAATTTAGAACAGCCGGAATCTTTGCTAACAAGAATCGACAACCCACTGCTTAAGATGCTACCGAAACAACCTCGAGACGTGCAGATAGAGATAGTTGTATTCGGTAGTAAAAGAGATGGAGAAAGAGAGAAAATCCCCCATTACAAACTGCAAAGCCTTCCCATTGATCAAAGTAACGCGTAAAGCCCTTAAAAAATCCAGCAATTTATTTAGTCTGTAACAACAGCTCACCTCCTGAATGGCATTGTTTTTTAAATGAAAGCCACTGCGGTCTTTTTTAATCTAAACGGAGGAATGATGAAAAACCAATTATGAAACATCGAAAACATACTTGCGATATATTACATATGTGTGTACAAACTATTAGCGAACTATTAATCAATTTAATATTTTTTTTTTTTTTTAAATCTGACTTGTAACACACTGAGTAATTTAAAATGATTTTGATTTCCTTACAAAAAAGTGGAGATATCGTTAATCTAGTGTTTTTAATTCCCTCTATGTGAACAATCTGAGTTGAGCTAGTTTAGATTCATGCGTTCATCCGGCTGTCTGCCTTTCACAGTCGGATATCTAAGAAACTGCGGGACTCACAAACTTATTTGTATAGTGGTACATCATATTAACCCACATATTTCGTATTTGTTAATATTTTTAAATATTCAAAGAAAGAAGAGAACGCTAAAGTTATATGTTCGAATTCAAGTTGACTTTCTCTCAGCTTGTCCTGAAACTACAGAATCTTGAATTTATAATTTTGAGAAATATAGTTTTACTTATAGTTAAGGGATAATTATAACGAATTATCCTAGGCCTTGCCCACCTTAGAAAACTCGTTACCACCCCCACAAAGTCCTCTAAATATTTTATTAAAGAAAAATAATTATATTTTATATATATGTATGTATAAGTAAATTTGTAAAAAGATAAAAAATTCTCTGAATATTAATGTATTAAGAGAGTATTAAATAATTTTTACGTGATATTTAATAAGTCTTAATATGTGACTATTTTTTATGTGATATCACATGAAAAAATAGTCAAATAAAAATTCACATAAAAAACAGATAATCTTATTTACTGAAAACAAAAGCACAACGAAAGCTTGCGGGCCAGTTGCCTCACTAGTAAAATTTGTTCGCTTAAAAACTAGACATAATAGAAAGTTTGTAAATTAATTTTGTGTAATTTTTCGTTGTAATAATTATGTTGTATGCTTGTATGTACAATCAAAGTTTTTATAGGTTGCTCCTTGCCACCTTTTGTATGTGAAGCTAAAAACCACTAAGACTAACCCAATAAGTTTCTATAAATGTGATTGGATATCTCCGATTTTCTACTCGTAAGTGTGATATCGTTGGCTTATGTTACATTATACAAAAAATAGTTAACAGTTGATACTTAATACATCATAAATTATTATTTTAAAATGTTGCGTGGATAAAGCATTTTCACAACGTATTGCGACATGCAATTTACCTACTATGAAAATTTTGTAGGTTAGAATTTTACAGAATACTCATTAGCCTTACAATTTACAAACAAGTATCAACTTCTAGACAGCGTAACGACCTTAATTCATTAATTACCACATAGTAAACAGAAGGTTAGAGTGAATTGCAATGCCTGTAGTTATTACCAAAAAAAAGTTTAAGTACTTAACCCTTTACATTAGTTTCAAAATGTATAGACGTACTTGTAAAATGATGAATATATTTTTCTTTATAAGAAATAAGTAATTATAATATTGAATAGGTAGATAAGTACACTTTGCAAAGGTAGGGTAGCTACTTAGTAAAGTTTGCAAATGACGAAAGTAATACAGCTTACCCCAAAAATTTTCGTGGCAAATAATTTCAAGTCTTTTGAACTCGCTAGAGTCGTGTGAAAGTTTCATCAATCTTAGCAGCTAAAGAAACAACTATTTTATGTTGCTCCCTTGTTGCTCCTTCTCATTTCATTCTTCGGAGGCGTAAGGGGGAAATTAATGGAGTTCAAAAGTTCTTCGTATGTTGGTCATACAGCACTTTGTTGTTGTAGAAGCTTTGAATCGAACAGTTAACTTCGTACTGAAGTATTTTGACGGCCTAAGCAGATGGGTTAATGAATTGTTTGGAAACAGTGTTACCTACGTACTTGCGTCTTTATGAATCCTTTCTTAGATAGTTTTATAATCTTTGATTGTTTACTCACTAGATTGAACCTAGAGCTAAAAATGTGTGTTAATTGTGTCATCGAGGCATAATGTAATGTTTTGTATCGTAATTTAGTGGTCTAAAATGGCGAGTTGCACCAAAAAAGGGTGTAAAAATTGTAAAGGACGAATAAAAACAGATCATAAAGTTACAATCAGTAAGTAATCAAGAAATCATCACATTTCTTATAAAATAATTTTTTTAACAGATTAACTCATCCGATATTTTTTGGTCGGATGGATAAATCGTAAATTCTTTTAAATTCAGGATTCTTATGTAACAGAGTCATCTATGACTGGAAATTTAAGAGAGGGAGTAAGGACAATTTGAATTCGAAATCCTGTGCCATGTTAGCAAAGTTGTCACATTTTTTGGAACACATCTATCATCGACTAACACTGCAATCAGTTTCGAAAACTGCCAAAGTTCAGCGCTAGCGCTAGCACCGCCGCGCTTATAACATAAAATCACAAAAGCAAAATTTTTTATTACTTTAAAACTTCTTAAACCTAAATACAGATAAAAATATTTTTTCCAGAGTAGTTAATATCTAAATTGCATATCCTGTCAAATCTTTTATTTCGTTCTCTGTTCTGTCCTGTCGACTTCAATCAAAGCCGACAATGGCGTGGCGCAAGGTGATTTTCGAAATTTCTCGGGAGCTGATTGTGACAATGACGTCTACTTTCAAATCCTAATCGGTAATGTTAATTTTTTAATAAAATGACATGGGTATAATTTTCGAGGTTTCTCGTGGCACCGATTATAAAAATAGCATCGATTTTCAAATTCAACATGGCGGTTATCATTTTTTAAATAAAACGATACGGGTGTCATTGCCGAGATTGATCCGTATGCGGCTGCAATTGCAACGTCCATTTTAAATCTAAGATGGCAGATATAAATTGACGTGAAACATCTTACGCGGCGGGTCAGACCGGCTGTTGGCGTGGCGACGTGGCGACGTGTTGCCACTCGCTTAAATAGCTATTGCATATGCAGTGTTGTTATTAACTTAGGAACACGTACCCTGTTTTTAAAAAAAAAATCTTTTTCTTAAAAAAAACCTAAATATTTTGTTTTTAATTATGCTCTATTTTTTGGTCATGCCGATATTTATTTCCTTTAATAAACCATCTTTACGTGCATATTTTCTATACAAAATAGTTTCGATGTTTTACATCTGCCTGGTATCTCGCAACGACTCATCTTTTTTTTAAAAATTTGACATGGGTATCACATTCAAGATTTCTCGGGGTGCTGATGCGTCTTTCCAATTTATACAAGGTCAAAATGCAGCCATATAAAATTGCTCGCGTATACATTGTAATACTATTTTCAAATCTGTGATTACAATGTGTACACGAATTTTGCGTACTGCTCGTGTATAATTTGTAACGTGGACGCGCGCGTTCTGGTTCCAAACTATACTACATCATTTACGTCTGACAAGACTTTTAAAAATAGGGATGCATTTAATGGCAATTCAAAATTGGTTAAAATATAGACAAAATTGCTACGAATTGCTGATAAAAAATACGATGTTATACAATAAAATGTTACTCCTTCATTAAAAAGAAAAAATAATTATTACCAATAAAAAAATAAGCAATCATTTAAAATAATAGATTGTGCTATAAAAAATAACATTTTCATTACCTAAATAAATGTACTTGACAAGCTGTCATCCTGACAATGCCGACACATCCGGCGCAGTGAATGGAGTTGGTACAATTGCGCGACGTCTAACCTAACCTAACTCCTTGAAATAACTCGAAAATACACCTGATGAAAAGAGATGGAAGGATATAGTGGTAGTGGAAGATGTTTCAAGATTAAATTTCTTGACTTCAACTATCTCCTTAAGAGTGCGGACTCTTATTTCAATTCTGCTCCTGGAAATAATTCGGAAATACACCTACTAGTTTATATAAGATACATAGATATGCCAACAGCAAAAGATGAAAAAAGATGGAGGATTATATAGATGTTACGAGATTAAATTTCTCGACTTCAACTATCTCCATGTATAAAGCGGATTCCGATCTGGCGCTGTGCTAAAATGTGTGAAGAGAGTGATGAGAGATGAGAAGCGAAAGAAATACGTAAGGATTGTTAAGCTTGGTGCTCCGTCCTCTCTGACTACCCAGTTAGGGATACAGCATGATGATATCTGTGTATGTATGTATTTACAAAAATATTGTCCGCCATTTTGGATTTCTAAATCGACGTCGTTTTCGTAAACAGTACCCCGAAAAATCTAGAAAATAACACCCATATCAAATTTAAAAAAAAAAATTAAAGTCCGCGTTCCTGGATATGAAATTAAACGTCATTTTCTTAATCAGCACCCCGAAAATTTTAAATACAATACACATGATGATATATCCAAGAAAGTAATATTCTTGATTTGAAAATAAATTTGAATATCTTTGATTTGAAAATGAATTTATAAATGTAAAATCATATACGTAATCAGCATCCTGAGAAATCTGGAATATGACACCCATGTCGATTTATCCAAAAAAGTAATATTCGCCATCTTGGATTTGAAAATGAATGTCATTTTCGTAATCAGCACCCCGAGAAATCTGGAATATGACAACTATGTCGATATATCCAAAAAACGAATATTCGCCATCTTTGATTTGAAATAAAATAGAAGTCTGTTAGCGCAAGGTCTGGTGACTATGGTGGATGACGTAAAACTTCCAACCTTAGTTCTTATAGCTTAGAGACCGTCTGTTGTGCTGTGTGAGGTCAAGCGTTGTCGTGCAAGAACAGTGAAGACGAGCGATTAACCAAGGCTGGCCGGACATTTACGAGCTTCTCCATCATTGTGTCCAGTTCCTCACAGTACACATCCGCAGTAATGCTCATACCATTTGGTAAGAAACTGAGATGAATTATACTGGCACTAGACCACCAAACAGTAACCATCACTTTTCTAGCGGTAAGTTTTCGTTTGGGGCGGTGTCTATGTGCTGAACCAGGGTCTAACCAACATGGTGACCACTTACGATTGTCAGACAGTATCCATTTTTCATCGCAAGTGACAATGCGGTTCAAAATCCCTTCGTTTCTGTGTCTATTAAGCAACTCAAGGCATACCTCAACGCGTTCGTCGTGCTGGCGATTGTTCATTTCATGCGGCACCCACTTAACAAGCTTTTTTACTTTGCCAATTTGACGCAAATGGACCAATATTGTTTTGATGGTAACATCGAAAGCTGGTGCTAACTCAGCAGTAGATTAAGTATCGTCAGCTTCCACTATCACCTTTAATTCATCGTTGTTGACTTTAGTTTTCAGGCGACCACGGGATTCATTTTTCAGATCAAAATCTCCATGTCGGAAGCGTTCAAAGCAATAACTAGTCGTGTATTCGTTTGTAGTGTTCACTCCGTACACGTCATTAATGTTGCGAGCCGTTTGTGCCGCATTGCTACCGCGACGGAACTTGTATTCCGTAATTACTCGCATTTTTATCGTGTCTATACTGATGCAAAAGATACAAATGGAGTGAAAACAAAACACTAATCAATAAATAAATTACAGAATTTGAAAATAAAATTCCATATTTTAAAATAAAATTCATTTGAAATTAAAATTTATTGCCAGCCATACACCAAATTACATTTCAAATGGCCAGTATTGTAGAACGGCAACTTCGTAGATAAAGACCTATTATTTCATTACTTTGCTAACCTGTGCATACACCTTGAAACATACCTTGGAAGAACTTTAGTTATTATTCTAAGGCATACATACAAGAGTCTATGGTGCAAGTGTAAGACAGTTGTTACTAGGCTTACTAACTGTCCCGATTTAATCGATTTGTCCTGATTTTTGACCCCTGTGCCCCGCGTCCCGACCGCAGTACTGGCGGGACGCTAACTGTCCCAATTTTTAACATCTACAATTTTTTTATTTTATTAACCCGCCAATTTCATTGTTGTTGTTTTCAAATTAATCCCAAAATAAATATTCTTTTAAGAACAAAAACTAAACGTACTGTATGTACCTCGTAAGTAGTTCATTGATTGTCACACTCTGAGTCTGCGTATTGTTTAAATTTTCAGTGGAAATTTTTACCTCTTGTTTATTACTATGATTAAAAATGCTTTTTGGGAAGTCCCTATTTTATTTTGCCCGTTCCGATTTTTTTTCCATTAAATTCCGAAATACTCACTGGGATAGTTGGCAGTCCTAGCTGTCACGCACGCAATCATGCAAAAGCTGGCAGTTTTGTGTTGGTACTGAATACAGCGTGACGCTCTATCTAGAGAGTAAATAATCAAAAGTCTATAATTACCAAGTTCTAAAAATAAATACAGTAAGCTAAATAGATAGTCATTCAATGTATATAAATAGATTTATATAAATTAATGATTTATTTAAAAATAAATGTATTCGAATTATGTGTATATAAAATATGAGGACGATCTCAATAGCGCTGTAGTTTTAGGTCTTGCAACTAAGCGTGCAAGGTTCCGGGTGCCATTGTCGGTCGGGTCAATTTGAGACCAACTTTTCTGGATTGTCTCGGGTATGGGTATACTTGGAGACGCTCCTTCCTTCTACTTATTAAAATACTTTAATTTATGTAAATAAGTACTTACACGTAATAGCGCAAGCGTATAACATTTTTTTCATTTAATTATGTAAATGAGTATCAGGTCCTTATTAACATCTTGACTTTTTTGTTTTACATGCTAGTATGTTTTGCATTTTCTCGTAACCCTATGACGTTGAAATCTATATCCACGTAATGTTACATTATATGTAGGTAGGTGTTTTCTAAGATTCATGTAACAGACTAAATTTAATAAATATTTTTACAAACAGTGATTCACATCCGTTTTCTCTATTCTTTTAATAATTACAGGTAAAACAGAGTTTTAATAATTTCTACAGATTTTGCCTCATATTCTCCAGAATTACCAGGATTTATGATTTCATTTCGAGTCGCATATTTCAACGAAGTGCCGTTTTGCATAGGAATGAACGTAATATTGCACCGATGTTTCATAACCTCGTTTTAAAAAGCAATTTTCGCGATTATTTTCTTTATAATCGCATGAAGCTGATGAATACTCTGTAACGTGTTATTCATTTTGCATAATAAATTTTTACAATAATGCCTGCAAGATGACTAAAAATATTTCTTTATAAATATGTGAGATATATGTATCGGAAGTATCACGGAGCTCCCGCGATCCCCCGTCTCAGCCATGAGAAATAGGTTACTAGCTCTGCAGGGGTGGGCAACTAAAAGAACTAACCACGTGGCGGACAAGTTTATTACAAACTATCAAATCGAATACTTACTAAACAATAACAGAAAAGCTGAACACTTTAGTTACAATGGATAGACAATCTCAATGTTTAATTTTAAATGTGATTTTAAATCATTAACAACAATTGGCTAAGGCAAACGATCCGTCGGAGATGCTCATGCACCGCGCGCCGTAGCTCGAATGCTGTCTGGCGCGGCCCCGACGTTTCCTTAGCACGCGTTCGCTCCAAAGCGGAAGGCGCGCTTTGCCTTGTGAAAATCAAATCAGCTTCTTTTATTACTCGCGCCGACACGGCCTTCCTGACGCACGCACGTCCTCGTGCGTTATTCATCTGAAACCCGGTAAAATCTCGGTGTAAACATTCTATTACAAAACAAGATGTAATAAGATCTGCTGTTTTTACATTTAAACACAAACACTTTTACATACATTACGCGAATAGCACTCGCTACAGATCTGCGTCACACACTCGGGGCCAATACGCATGTTACGCGAGGCAGGCCAACGCCTCGCAGACAGTCAACGAGATGCTACATAACGTACCCTCATTACACGCTCACACTTTACGCGTATAGCACTCATTACAGATCTACGCCGCACGCTGGGGACCGACGCGCATGTAGCGCGAGGCAAGCCAGCGGCTTGTAGCCAGTCAACGAGATGCTACATAACGTACCTTCCTCAACATATGGAATTCCAGATGGTCCCGCTATCCACTCGTCACTCTCAGGCTCCGCCTCTTCCACAGATTCCTCAATAATATCATCGTTTTCCACCTCACAATTTCCCGCCGACACGGGCTCATCTTGTTCTAAAGCCTGACTACATAGTGCTTCCGCCATTTCAGTTAGTCCTTCACGCCCTTTAGGCACCCTACACAAACTTTCATGCGGGTACTTGTACGCTCTTTTTGAACCATCAACATGTTGCAGCTCGTAGCGATCATTCTCTAAGACTCCGGTTATTCTAAAAGGCCCTCTGAACTTACGGTCTAACTTGGTCTGATTTCGTTCGCAACATTTAAGAAATACAAAATCACCCTTACTAAAGGATTTAACGTGAGTTTTACGTCTATCCGTATATCCGTATATCCTATACCGTACTGTATCTGATTCAGAAATAACTTCAATACTGGCAGAAGCGTTTTTACGAATTTGTTCCAACTCGGCCCTCTCTATACGCACAGGGGTAACGTCCGTGCAGGCTATTTTAGCGATGCGTAATGGTTGCGATTTAATACCGAACATAAGTTCAGTAGCGGAATAGCCGGTGACCCTACATTTTGTGGAATTCATCACCAACTGAACTTCACCAAGTTCATCCCTCCAGGCAGAGTCAGAACTATTTTCTATTATCGTTAACAACGTCTTAAGTGTTTGCATAACTCTTTCAACCTGTCCGTTCGCCCTACTAGCTCCGACCGCAATAAAATGAAGCTCTATATTGTTATATGAAGTTTTTAAAGCTACTGTTACTAAAACAACGGCCTTGGTCAGCAATGACACATTTAGGTGTACCGAACAAATTAATTTCTTCTTTTAGGGATTCTACTGCACAATTAGAATCTACACTAGTTGTTAATCTAAGTAAAACAAATTTAGTAAAGGCATCAACTATAACGCTTACGTATTCCTTTTTTGAACTCTTGCCGTTTAGTTTACTACTCAGATCGATATGAATTGTATGCCAAGGAACGGAATACCTTCGGAATAGGGTGCATTTGGATTTGTTGAGCGCCGGAAGTTCCTTTACATGCCCTACACACTAAACAGGTATCTACAAACTTTTTAACGGCTTTTGCCATACCCTGGAACCAATATAGGTTACCTCTGCATGGACGTGACTTATGAGGGACCACACTAGAGACCGAGGAACTATAGGTAACCATATGTTTCGTTTTTTACGCTGAACTTTTCGATATGACATACCCTTTCTAATATCATAAGACTGTGCAATATCAGGAGATAGATCCTCAACTCTCCATTTGTCTATAATATTTACTATATCACTATCTCGCTGCTGCTCAACTGCTAACCATTCTTGTTGCAATTCGAGGATTTGAATACTTTTATTATCGTGGGCTAAATTTTCGTCACATTTAGTATCTGAGCAAGGCAGTGGATTTCGGGATAGAAAATCCACATGAGCCATATACCGTCCTTCCCTATACTCTACATTAAAATCATAGCTTTGCAATATTGACCACCATCTATGCACACGCGGTGTTAGATCTTTTTTTGTACTAGATGATTTTAGTGCGTTGCAATCGGTACGAATTGTGAAGTGACGACCATATAAATAGTGCCTAAAGTTCTCCACAGCCCGTACTACAGCCAGCGTTTCCAGCTCGTAGGAGTGATAGCGCGACTCGCTGGCCGAAGTGCGTCGACTGTAGTACGCCACCACGTGCTGCGCGCGTCCGGATCGCTGTATCAAGATTGCTCCGTAACCCAGAGCACTTGCATCCGTGTGAAGTTCTATTTTTTTGTCTGAATCGAAAATTGTCAGTACCGGTTCTGACGTCAAAATATGTATTATGCGTTTATGTATGGCTGTGTGCTCTTCAGTCCATTCAGTTCATGATATTACCGTTGTGTTGCGTCAGAGGATACATAGGAGCCATAAGTAAAGAAAAGTTTGGTATGTATTGTCTAAAATATGAGGCGAGCCCTATAAACTGGCGTACTTTAGTACCTGTACGAGGAGTAGGTATTCCTATTAAAGCCTGTACTTTGTTAGGGTTTGGTCTAATTTCTCCTGAATTAATGACGTACCCTAGGTACAATATTTGATGCTTAAGAAACTTGCACTTTTTCATATTTAATGAGAATCCTGCTTTTGTAAGCGCTGCAAGAACAGACTAATCGTTCTAACCCTTGCTCTATTGATACCGATGGGATCAGAATATCATCTATATAGACTAAGGCAAAATCACAATCTGTTAAAGCTTTTTGGATGCATCTTTGAAACACGGAAGGTGCATTCTTAAGGCCAAACGGCATGGCAACGTATTCATATTGTCCATCGGGGGTAACGAAAGCAGTACGCTCGATAGAGTCAGACTCTACAGCAATACAGTGAAAGCCGGATGTCATGTCTAAAGAAGTAAAATAATTAGTGCCGTGTAATCTATCAATTTGATCACCTATTCGTGGAAGAGGGTAGTTATCGCTCCGAGTAGTTGTATTTAGTTCTCTGTAGTCCACTACCATGCGTTGGCTGCCGTCACTTTTACTAACAAGCAAGATAGGGCTAGCAAAAGGAGAGTTGCTCTCGCGAATAACACCAGCTTCTAAGAGCTCCGATATTTTTTCCTTCACTATTTGCCTTTCAGAAGCAGATAACCTATAAGGACGCCTCTGCACAGTTTTCTTACGATCAATTAATTCTATTTTCATCTTTCCTGTCGTAACACGCCTAGTCGGGGTGCCTTCGACAAAATGATCGGAATAGGAGTCAAGAAGCTCAAATAATGCCTTTTTAGTGTCGCCTTCCAAGTCTGTATCTACTAACGACCCAAAACGTGTAATCGTTTCGCATGAAACGAATTGACAGAATTTGGACTTAAACAAATTGACACCATTCGTGCCTAATTTTACATGTACCCCCATATCTATGATATCACGGCCAAGTAGGATGGGTTCGTTTAAATAGGAATCATTAACAATGTGAAATAAAATTTTTAAAATTAATCCCTGAACATTCACCGTACACCTTATTTGCTTACTACATTTAAAATCTGAATTCCCAATTCCTACTAGTACTTCTGTATCATAAAAATATACGCCATTTAATTTTTCAGCAAGAGATTGCTTTATAAGCGAACACTCAGAACCGGAGTCAAAAAGAAAATGACAACCCATACCTGCAACATGTAGCTCATCAGTGACCGCCTGCTTGCCACAGTTTGACTTCTTTCTTAAGAGCACGGTCAGTCTCGCGTAGGGCGGCGGCGGCAGCACAGGCGCTGGCCACATGTCCCAGCTTGCCGCACGCGTAACGCCGTTGATGATCTATTTATCTGGGAACTTATACCACGAGATTGAGGACAATTGAACATTTTGTGTTCTGACTCGCCACAACGATGGCAATTGCCGATAAATACAGCTGTCGACGCTCGCTGATTAATGAAACGTGGACGTTTACTTTCTACATAAATAGAGGAGTCTTCATTCGGACATTTCATAGTCACTCCACGTAATATGCGGCAAAGTTGGGTTTTAGAGGTTATATTGTAAGCACCAAATTCGCGCCTCAGATGTCCATCATAATTCGATAGAACTGATACTACGAAGCCAGCTATTACTTCATCACTGAATTCCACCTTGGGAATGGAATCTACTAAATGCCAAAGACGCATTGCGCCATCCGCGGCGGTTTCCTTGTCGTTCATTTTAAATTTCAATATACGGTCAAAATAGTCCTGCAATAACATTGGTTTTGCAAATTTGGCGATCAAAACGTTCTTGACATTTTCCCATGATATCGAATCTGATTTTATTTTAATCAAACAAGTAGCAGCACGCCCACGTAATGCTTTCATTAGATATAGTAACAAGTCGGTACCGTTGATATCCTTGTGATGTACAATAATTTCAGTGATCTTACACCATCCCTCGATATCAGCGTCCGGGTCATCGGACTCAAACCGTATAAGGGCGATGGGCGTAGGCGCAGCGGCAGGCAGCGCAGAGGCCCATCGATGCAGCAGTTGCAGTAACGTAGCGGAATCGCTTGAACCACCCGCCTCCACCGCCGCAGAGACTTCACTTGCACCCGTACCATTACTACCGTCCACGTGGTCGGGTTTATTCATCCCTTGTCCATTCGCCATTCCACCTTCCTCAGACTCAGGGGTCCCGTATCCCACTTTCGATATCGGAAGTATCACGGAGCTCTAGCGATCCCCCGACTCAGCCATGAGAAATAGGTTACTAGGTCTGCAGGAGGTGGGCAACTAAAAGAACTAACCACGTGGCGGACAAGTTTATTACAAACTATCAAATCGAACACTTAGTAAAAAATAACAGAAAAGCTAAACACTTTAGTTACAATGGATAGACAATCTCAATGTTTAATTTTAAATGTGATTTTAAATCATTAACAACAATTGGCTAAGGCAAACGATCCGTCGGAGATGCTCATGCACCGCGCGCCGTAGCTCGAATGCTGTCTGGCGCGGCCCCGACGTTTCCTTAGCACGCGTTCGCTCCAAAGCGGAAGGCGCGCTTTGCCTTGTGAAAATCAAATCAGCTTCTTTTATTACTCGCGCCGACATATGTATATAAACACTGGAGACTTCGTTGCTTGTAAACATGGGTAACACTGCGCTACGCTGCACAATTGCGCCAAATCCGTTTATTGTGCTGGAGATAAAGGCTCACTTATTCAAGATATATTAGCGCATAACCCAGTTCAGCGCATAGCGGTAGCATTAGCGGCTGCCTACGCTAAAAGCATTCTGCGCGTAATAATTTGCTGCGCCACTGCGCTTTGAGTTAATTAAAAGCGTCAATGCAGTGAGATGCGTTTGAGTTACTGAGTTGGTTAATAATCTTTTCCTTTTATTAATAGAAAAACCAGTCACGCTTTAACTTAGTTTCGTAGCAATTTCAGGCAAAGTAGAAGATAGAAAAAAATAATAAAAAAGTTAATTTTGTTAGTTCAATTTTTCGATTTCATTTATGCATTTGGGTCACCAATTTACGTTTCTATACCTTTCGGCGCATTAGGTGTAAAGATGACGGAGAAAATCAGCTTTAAAATATATGTAAACAGATGGACAGATGTGCATGACGAAATTATACTTAATTTCTATTTGACTACGAAACTGTAATAAATAGTTAGCGATAGTAATAATTAACATGCTTCAACTTGAAATCGTAATCGTAACAAGTTAAATTACAAAATTCAGTTCAAGAAATTACTTTCCACATTATACACCAACTCTCAAAATTTAATTTACTAGATAGCGCATTTTCTGACTAATATATGCGGGAGGAATCGGAGCTGGCCGCGTAGCCCTTAACTCGTAGCAATGTGCAGCGTTCATTCTAATTTTGTAAACTAGGAGAACAGATACAAATCTTATTCTGAGTTAATTAAAACCTTTTGTTACAAAAAGAACTAGATAAAATCTCACGCAAAGCAATTGTTTTGTTATGTATATAGCATGTATTTTAAATTCTAACAATGCTGAGTAAATGTTTTTTAGATCGGACAAAGATTGATTCTGTGTAACAATCATATTATAGTTGTATTTATTACATTTTAGTAGTTTTTAGAATAATATGTTAAATCCCAGTGCATTCTTAACATTGTTTTTTGCTTCACTGAAAATACAAGTGTTCTTAAAGAATACTAATAATTATTATTTATGAGTATTGACTAAGTACGAAGATTATTAGTTGTAATCTTCTGCAGACCGTGTGGGGGGACTGTGTCCGTAATTTTGTATGACGTTACCAAATAATTGGTATTAATTAAGATAAAATATCATCTTCGAAATGCAATTATAGAGTCTAATTTCTTGAATATAAATTGTATAAACTCGTTACAAAGTAACAAGCTATTATTTTATTAAAAATAACAGGAAAAAGTATAGCTAGATATTTAACTTTAGTTAATTATTTTAGAAATAAAGAACACAACGTTTTGAAAAATTAATAGAGAAAAGTTAACCACTATCGCTTTTACCTTTGAAATATTGATACTCGTATTTTAACGAAATTGCCATTTTTTATACAATTTAGCTTTAGGTAGGCGCTTTGACATTATTTCAAATTAGTAAGTTCTTTGATACTCTTATGCGATGTACTGTTTACTAATGACAAATATTGTTATTGTATTATATTATAAAAAATTTAACAAGAATATAGAACGTTATTTTCACAGTTCACATTACATTTTTTTTAATTGTAATGTATGTCTAATATAGGTACAATATTTTAGAGCAATATTTACATCGCTCGTTTACGTGAGTTTTAGATAAATCACTGTAAATTGTATATGGCACTTAATGCCACTTTTTATGAGTAGTAATTAAACAAATACTGTAAAAACTATTTTTTAATTCATACTCATTTGTACGATTTATCGCATAGCATTATATAGCATTAGATTCGCATTTGTATCTCGAAATCCGTAGAGGGTGGATGTGCTCAATGGAAGTTTCGTGCAAGTGTAGCATATACAGTAGCATAGCATTTAGTATAGTGGAATATACAGTTTATCACCATATTATATAATTCCTCTTTGACTACCCAGTTAGGGATACAGTGTGAAGATATGCATGTATAATAAATTGCCAGAATATTATAAATCTGAGAGATTGAAAAAAAGAATCCTTTTAATGATAAAAGAAAAATGATTTTATAATATTCATGAATTTATTAATGATAATTTAAGTAAGTTATGTTAATAAACGAAGCTAATTTTTGTCATGCCAAATTTCATTTCATTCATATAAATAAAATGACTAATTGTTATAGTTTTGTTATTTACCTATACTAATCTGGATAAGAATAGCTTGAAGTAAAACATTTCAACTTGACTTTAGCTTCCAATTATTGTGAGGCACACATGTTATGGATGTTGTATATTAAGAAAATGAAGTTTGATATTTATCAATTATTAAAACTGTGATAAGATCAAAATAGTGAATCATATAAAATAGGTAAAAATAAATGTATAATGATATCTTCCGAAAATACGTGCGACAAAGAGATAAGAAATTAATAATCACATAAACAATACACATGTAGTTGTGTTGTGTGACAATAGTACGTTTATTTATTAATTGCCAGGTTGACTGCATTAAGGCTAGAATAATAATAATAATAATAATGTACTCAGACATTTCACTCAGCGCCATCTAGTCCCATACTAAGCAGCACAGCGCTTGTGTTATGGGTACTAGACAACTGATATACTACTTATCTACTTCTTTATATACTTCTTCTTTTGTAAATACATACATATTATACATAAACACGCAGACTCAGGGCGGGAATCGAACCCGCAACCCCCGTTTACTTTCCGACGCGCTTAACCGTTGCGCCACGGAGGTCGTCAAATAAGTGAATAAGTACCTACGATACAATAAGTAAAGGTACCGTATATTTATGTATAAAACAATGCGGAATAGGTTTTACTACAGTTATAGTTTTGTTATAGATATTATAAATTCAAACTCATAAAATGTTAAAACTGTTTTTAGTCCGGTCAATTTAGACATTCGAAGTTATCTAAATTCCCACCAAGCTGAAAATCAGTAAGATTGTTTAAAATATGATTAAAAATAAAATTTGAAAGTTCCCCATCTTTACCCTGTATGGAAAAATTTTTATTCAAGCTCAAAGGTCAAAAAAATTAGTTTTTTGCGATTTTCAGCAAAACGGTAAGTTTTATCATAAAAATACCTCCGACAAAAATTGTAGATCATAAAATTATCTACAAAAAATGTATCAATACTTTTTTTCCTACGAGCCACCGTTTTTGAGATATAACGATTCAAAAAGTTGAATTACTTTTAAGTTGAATAAAATTTTTTCCATACAGGGGAAAGATGGGGAACTTTCAAATTTTATTTTTAATCATATTTTAAACAATCTTACTGATTTTCAGCTTGGTGGGAATTTAGGTAGCTTTACTCTTATTTTTTGGTCTAATTTGACCGGACTATTTGTTTATTGTTTTCGTTATTACAATTTTTAATAGGTTTAAGGTATAGTTTCCGTTGAATCACCAATGTTCGCTTTAAAAACGGCAAAAAGTAAAAAA
The DNA here is from genome assembly GCA_907165235.1 of Zeuzera pyrina. Classification (NCBI taxonomy): domain Eukaryota; kingdom Metazoa; phylum Arthropoda; class Insecta; order Lepidoptera; family Cossidae; genus Zeuzera; species Zeuzera pyrina. Next base: position 13,408,583 of record OU015630.1, read on the forward strand.
AATACGAATTGTTCAAATTCACATGTTCATAATATGCCCCGACATGATTTTCATGTTTGGTACGAATACAATACGTACATTGTTTTCTCTATGTATTTTAATATTTTAAGACACTAAATTTAGGACATTTTTACTAAATCTGAATAAAGCTATTGGCGAGTTCGCGATATATAATATTGAGTAATGAGTAAAAATGTATTAAAAATATATTTCATTGCACGTGAATGCTCAAAATATCCTGTCTTGTTCACTGTGGTTGAAAAGAGTCGTGAAGTGTGAAATATTAAAATTTAAATTAGTAGTCCTTCAACAAGGAAATGTAATAATCTTTATTGGATTTCGTTGCCTGAAATTTTAAGAAAATATGGTTTTACAAGAAGATCAAAATTTGTCGTCAGTTTAAATTATTTATTGAATGTATATATCATGTCGTATTGTTTAATGTTTCAGTTTTTAATAGTAATATTTATAATCATAATCACAATTGGTAATTGATTTTGAATTATTATACATTTATATTTCAATGGTAATGATTAATATTGCTTTTAAGAGAACAATTGCAATTTAATGTTTCTTATAAAATTAAGTTGCCAGGTGCACCTAACTTTTCATTGAACTGATAACATTTTACTATTGTTTTCTATCATACAGAGTTCTTGCAGTCTATAAACTTATTCAGTTTTTAAGGGAAGGTGCTGAGGATACTTACTTACTTGAGGGTATAGATTTTAAGTACCTATACTTGTCGAACCTTTCATGGAAACCTAGACCACTGTACTGCGGTCAATTGCCGCGTATCCGCTTGACTGCAGACAAATAATGTTGATTTATTACATCAATTTTATTCATATACGTATTACTATGAATATTCTTAGCCTGTACTCGTACTATACTATAAAATGATATAAAATAATCTACGGTGTACCTAAAATAAATAAATAAATAATTATTCCAGGTTTGAGCATAGAGAATATCATCACTACGTTTTGGTTTGAGGCTTCAGTGAGCTATATTTAATAATGGAAGAGTATTAGTTAATGATGATTATTTATTACATTAGATGATAAGATATTAACAAAATTACATGTAGGGTGCAAGGGTTCGATTTCCGGTCACGTCAACTTAGATAGGAAACTTTTCTATAATAGCTTAGAAATCTGGATGTTATTGGATATTCCCCGAATTCATCGTGAGGCACCCAAAATATAATTTCAATGTTTAGTTTGGAATTCTACGATTTGTGTGTTCCCTTAAACAACGTTGTTTATGAAATCACATAGGTAGGTATCTATAAGTAATAAAAATTAATAGTACGTGTGGTCGCTCCTTGTACTCTATTATATCATTGCCATGTTAATTCAGTCTGAGGTCCTTGCTTTTATTCATAACTAGCTGTTGCCTGCGACCTTGTCTATGTGGAATTAAAAAAGTAACCTCTGTCCTTCCCGGTGTTCAATTTATGTCCACTTTAAATTTCATTAAAATCGGTCAAGCCGTTTAAGAGGAGAACAATTACAAACATACGTTTACCGAAATTTTAAATATAAGAAAAAAATCTGGACAGCAGAAGTTGGTAAAATTTAATAAAATATTGTTAATACAATACAGTATAGGAAGTCTGAGTACATAGAAGATACAAAAGAACCGTTTTAGGGACCAATCGGTCTCTTTTGTAAAATCAGTTTTGGCATTATAAATTTTTGGTCAAACGTGAATTGTCCATAAAAATTTGCAAAATTGATTGTTTCTTTTTTTTTATGCAGATCGACTCAGTTTCACAAAAGCGTCATTTCATAGTACTGGATGAAAAAAATCTGGACAGCATAAGTTGGTCAAATTTAACGAAAATTTTTTTCATGCAACGAAAGAATTCAATGTACTAAATCATAGTCGACGACTTACTCGGGAACAATTCATTCAGTGTTCCATAACTGAATTTCGTTTCCACTTTTTTAGCACACAAAAGTTTTTGTCACTATGAATGAAATGTTTCCGACCTTCTGGTGTCCAGATTTTTATTGATATCTCGCGCTTGGCTAAAAAATTGATAATGCCAAAATTGTTGTCACAAAAAAAAAACCAAATGGTTTCTAAGGCAGTTCCCTGTATCTCTTATGGTTTCGGATTTCCCCATACTGTCCCAGTTTTAAAAAACACTATATATATACAAATAGTATATACAAATATTGCTCATATAATATTAGAGTGGATATTATAAATGCGAAAGTCTGTCTGTCTGTTACGTTTTCACAGCTACACCACCTGACCAAATTGGATGAATTTTGGCATGAAGATAATTTGATAGTAGGGTACGGATATAAGCTACTATTTTGTATGAAAAATCTATCCCTAAGGGGCCACCCCCTTAGGGATAGATTTTAGAAAAGGGGATGAACTTTGTATGGAAAATGCTAAACCGTTGAACCGATTATGATGAAAGGAAGAGAGATAGTATGTGCCCAGAGACAGCCGTCGGCAATTTTTTTCAATAAACTATCTCTAACATGGGAAAGCCACGGAAAAAATTTCCACTCGGACGAAATTGTGGGTACTGCTGTATGGTATAATAGTATAAATATATTTTTGTCTGTTATGCAGACAACTATTATTAAGGTACAAATCTACAGTTATTCAGCATGTACATGTATATTTTGTTTAAGCATCCGCCTATGCAGACTTTGATCTAAGAAGACTGAGAGTTAGATATTTTATGATCAAACTGGAACTGCGAAAATCAACTATATCGTAAACGCCATAAGGCGCAGCCCTTATGGCGTTTACGATATAGTTGATGATGGATGAACAAATTCGGTTGCACTGCGCTGCATATGGACTCTTAATGAATCCAGGTTTTGTTTGCGATATGAATGTTCGTTAGTCATCGATTAGTGAAACGTTTGTAAGTAATATTACAAACTAATTAGTTACTAGCGTATAGTATCAGTCTCATATTTTTATAGTTCAATAGAACTAACGGCTCGTGTAAATAAGATAGTATGATAATGTCATAAAGGTCGTTTTTAATTCAAAGATAAAAATATCTACAATGTGAAGAAATCAATGACTGAACGAATGAAGTAATTACTCTATTACTGTTTCATAAAAGTATAGATAGGCTTTAGTATTGTTCATCGGTTAGTAACAACACGTCGGCACTTCTCATTCGCAAACAGTGGTGCGCAACCTGTTGTGAAGTTTTTAATTAAGAGCGGGTTCGGGTTGTGCTCTCGCTTCTTTTTGCTTTTTACCAGGACTGGCATTAGTAGTATTATATGTATTATCTATGTTAGTAGTTTCCTAGGCTTCAAGTTAATTTCACATGTACTTCTTTATACGGTAATACGTTTAATGCTATGTACTTCTTCTGAAATTATTCAGTACTTAGTGTTATTTACAAGTAATGTGATATATGATAATAATCGAATAAACCGTAGGTATTTATTAGTTTCTTAATTATTACAATAGAAGTAGTTAGTGTAATTTGGTTTTAGAGTTTACAATATAAGCAATATTGGTTGCTACTCAAATAATGTTCTGTTCAAGTTATCATCTTAGGTAAATATATATACTAGGTATTATATTAGGTAAATAGGTATACAGTAATGTGGAAGCATTTTAATAGCTATAGGTACATACTTATATTTCGCGTTCATGGTTATTTGTCAACAAAGAGATTCAATTTTCCTTTCCTTAGAATTTAGTTGCTTTAAAATTGATTACATTATTCTGTTCAAAATACTTTCTTTTGTAGCCGTTGTTAATAAGTTCACCTACAATTATAATGCTAAACGGTCTGAACGTATTTGATTAATGTATCCATTACGGGCACCTTCAGTGGGGTTTCACTCATAAAATTAGGCATTATATTGAAATATGCCTCGCATTATCATTAACCATTTTGCATATTTTATAGGAACCATCGTTATTATAAATCGTGTTTTGAGAAAATTTACGTTAGACATAAGGTGACGGTGAAGGTGATTGAAAAGACATTAATTCTTACAACAATTGTTTTATTTTAGTTTTGTTTAGAAGTTAATTATGATGAGTAGCCGTTGGATAGAGTTTTTTAACTTTACTTTTGAATCATTAATTTAAAATTACATTGAGTAACTAAAGACATAAGGTGACCGTGTCTACCCGCTTACGCGATTGAAGCGTGAAGGTGATAATTATAATGAAATGTACATGTTCACCCGCTTGGGCGCTCGAAGCGTGAACCGACGATGTCGCGAGGTGCAACATGCTGACGCCGCAGTCAAATCTCGGAATTATGTAGCAATAGGGGCATGCAAAACCGGTTCCGGTCCAGATTTTTGATACCTACCCGGTTCTGAGATGCAGATAAAATCGGGTAAACCGGTTCCCCCGGTTCCGGACGATATAATTTTAAGTTTTATTATGATTAAGTTAAATCGTAAAGAATTTGAGAGCATAAGATATTATTACAAGGAATATACAACAAAAAAGCTTTGATCTATGTAATCAACATTTATTGACTTACTTAAATTTAATATTTAATGTAACTTTTCAATTTGCTTTTTTAATATCTATTATTATCATAAAATCAAAGAAATAATAAAGAAACTCAACAAATCAGTCTTCATAAACGATATTACCTATTTCTCTTTATATTTTTTTTATGTAATACCATATATTTTTAGGTATTCAAAACAGAAAGTACATAATGTTTTCATTTAACGCTATAAAATTTTTAATAAAATCCAAATAATTAAATATAACACAAATTTAGATAACGAAGTTAAATAAAATCATATCCTACTAATATTATAAACTAAAGTTTGTGAGGATGGATCTATGGATGTATGGATGGATGTTTGTTACTCTATCACGCAAAAACTACTCAATGGATTTTAATGAAACCACATTAATATAGCTCATACATCAGAATAACACATAGGCTGTAATTTATAAAGATATTGTGTATTTTTGAACTTCGCGCGAACGAAGTCGCGGGCAAAAGCTAGTCGTTTATAAAATCAGCTTCTTTTCTTACCAGATGTATCTTCATCTCAGCAGGTTACATCTTATAATAACATTTATTTTAATATTCTTCATCAGTTAGAGCAGTTGTAGTTTTCTTTATAATAATATTCTTTTCTTGAGAATACAGAAAAGAGTATTATTGTAAAGGTAGTAACTGATAACTGATAACATCTAAACTGTAGTCGCTCAGTGAGCTACGTAGGCGATTACATATGTATGTAGGTAACCAGCTGAGGAAAATATGCGTTCAGGCTCTACCCTTGTCGGCGGTATTGCTTTCAAGTAATTGTACTCCAGCGGAAGATTGGTGCCACGACTATCACCATTTTCAAAAAGCGTCATTTCTATTTATACTATTGTCAATGAATCGTCGCAATCTTGCTGCCTGGTACTGGCTGCACCTTTAAGTATTTCGAGATCCAATTCCTCTCAATAGTGGGGTTGGGATGGAGACAAGAACGACTTCGTCTTCTCCTTGTTGCTGAATTTTAACGTTCACATTATCACTACTTGACATGGGTTGAATGAGATTTGCAATACCCCTGCACATTTCGTAAGAAGTTGATCTAGGAAATGGAGCTAAATTCTCGTTTTCTAGATCAGCAAAGTATTGAAAGTGTTCGTTATGTATTGAAGCGTAGTCGCTTCAATAAGTCGTCGCTCTGAATATCTTTTCGTTTAGGCATTTTCCATCTCTTTACTTAAAGAGGTGTTAATCTTTTCAGTTTCTTAAGCACATATTTTATAGCGACGTCGGCTGTTACCAAGGATGCATCCCGACGACACAAAATATTTATTCGAGTCTGGAATTCAGAAAATAAATAACCTAAAATCATCACCAAACGATTCCGCGTCGAGTGGTCGTAGTCGCATACTGACACGTTCAGTAGTTTTCACGTGATTGAAGGACAAAAAAACATTTTCATTTTACTATACATGTAGATCAGTCATTACCCGCCCGCTTCGCTGGGCGTAAATGGCGAAAGGTCTATGGCATTCAAAAAATAAATAGCAGAAAACCATCTACAAACGATTCCGCGTCAAATGTTTCTAGTAAATGTTATTTAAACAAGTTTTAATTTTTTTTTGTAAAGAACCGCGGAACCGGGTGTACTGCTTTCGGAACCAGTTTAACACATAGCTTGAAAGAACCGGGTATACTCGGGTACTTCAGAACCGGTTAGAACTAGGTATGCACCCAGTTCTAACCGGTTCTAGTAGCAATGATACATAAATGCATGTGCAACAAAGTTTCTGTTATTGTATTTAAATATTTAAGTGCAGTTCAGTTATTATTTCTATTCCATGAACAAAAAACTAATTATAAAATATAGCAACTTAGATTATAGAACGAAAAAATACGTTATGAGTTATGACAGTTTCCATTTTACGCAGCTGCGAAGAGACATCTTCTATAAGTACACATTTTTTCCTCAACGACTTTAGGAAATATTAAATTTACGTCTTCCATCATCCGAGGTCGTTTCGTCAATTTAATTTGCTTTAATGAATAGAAATGTGAGAAGATAACTTCTTTGTTAATTTTGCGCTGGGAAGGAAATATTGTAATTTATAATTTGTTTGAGTCTTGGGTAGGAACTCGTTACGTATTAAGATAATAGAAAAATATATTTTTGCGTTTAATGACGATATTGAAGTAAAAGTGTCCGATCTGTTTTACAGAATAATATAAAGAAAATAGAAGGATATAGCTGAAAGTAACGTATGTAAATTATAACTACCTATTTAGCTTCATTTTTTGTTAAATAAATAATGAATTAAAAATTCTTTACTTTATATTAAATGCAACGGTGCTGTAGTACAGAAAAGCCTGAGCATTTGTTAGGAGTTGTACAATTAACAAATTACTATTTATTTTCCTAAAAGTTTATTATAGGTAAAAAGGTTTTCGTAGTGTTTTTATTCACCGTGTTCACCACAGGGCTTAAATATTCCAATTTCCACCACAGAGTTTAAATATATCCCTGTTTAAATAAGTGTAGGTGCATTTGTAAAAAGATAGGAAATCTAATCCTATCATCAGGTGTGGGAAACTTTCAGATTAAAAAACAATATAAACGCTTAAGATAAGCTTACAAACAAACGGATTACGCAAAAGTAAAAAAAAAATTGAGGGTTGAGTGTTTTCTCCATTTTTAATTTTTTTTTTAATTTTTCTTTTTAACATACACAATTAAACCATAGGCCTGCCTGACCTTCGGGATGTTATTTTTTTACTTATCTGTTATAAAAGTACATTATTATGTTTTTGTATAGGTACAATTAAGATTTAATGTTTTATTTTTTTTAATTGTCTCACAGTTACATCTTTATTGAATTATTTTCTATAGTTTCACTTTATATACATTTTAAAAAGATATTTACGACTGAAGGTAAAATGTTTACCCCACACGTTGGCCCCGCATTCGACAGGTTAACCTTCAGATTTATGGGCCACATCGGGTGATTTGTGTACAGGAGTCGCGTATCCCTATCGTGCACTAAAGATTTCCAAATTGCGTGTTTATACAATTGAATTTGCGATAGGCAGCTTTTACCGATTATATAAACGGATGTCGATTGAATATTTAAATAATTTTCTAATCAATTTATCAATATCTAATTTTAGCATATGAACTTAATTTGATATAAAATGAATATTTAAATACGTAGGTATACGTCGGTCGGCGTTGGTAAATATACCTAATATTTACTTATGTAAAAATCATGTTTAATGCTTAGAGTTAAAGTAATTAAAAGATGATTACAAAATTATTATGTTTATGAACACAATCGAGAAAGTTAAAGTTTCAGACCATTACGAACCACCATCTTATAAGGTTGGGTTAAGTTATCGAGAACGATCTTAGGATCCTATTATATTTATTTAGAAATTTTGTTCACTTATAAATAAGCAGTTGGAATTAGAAGTTCTACGAAAGTCTCTGTTTGAGCTTTACAATACCAATTAAAAACCAGCACTGTCAAGTCTCACGGTTCCAGCAAGCCATATCACTGCAGCATTGTAGGAGGTGGAACATGAAATATAATATAGTTTTTGTTTGAAACAAAATACTAATTTAATAACAAGTAGATACGCAGGTCTCTTGGTTTGAACAGATTGTACCACTACAGTATCAAAATTGAGGAGTTGAAACTATGGCTGGACGAATCATCAAACGTTAATGTTTTTAAACTAGATTTTTAAGCCTCACGTTTTTAGCAGGCCATTCCACTACAACATCAGGATTGAGGCGTTAAAAATCTCTGCTTGAGACTCGTAACATTAATTTAAAAGCCAGCAGATTCTCAAGTGTCGCAGTTCAAACAGGTCGTAACACTGCAGCATTGGGATTGGAGCGAGAAAGCGGAATTCCGTGACAGTCTCTGCTTGAAATCGACAATACTAATTTAAAAGTAGTAGACGCCCAAGTCATACAGTTTAGGCTGGCGGTATTCCTGTAGTATCGGGATTTGAAGATCGAAGGTTGAAATTATCATAAACTTAGTGAACCAATTAACATCATATTCGTATAGAGTGGCCCGTGTCTTTACCCAAAATATAAACCGTAGGTAACACTTGTACAGGTAGCGAATAGCGAATTTATTAAATAAATTTAGCTATCTACTGCACACAGATACCAAGTCCCCGGGGAAAGAGACTGGGTTGGCTTTTACTCACCAAAACTCATGCGGTGGTCATCCTGCGCGTTGTCGAGGGGCACCGAGATTTACGGAACGCTCCGGAGTTTCCCTTCTCGCGCTGTGCCTAAGCAATTCTCGGGGCGGTAGCTATGGAGCCCCTCGGCACCCTCGCAGTGCTACGATAGTGCAGACACCACCCGCTGTCGTCCTCCTCGGGATCACATGGATGGACGACCGAAGTCCCCGCTCCGATCAGCTGCGACTTTTTGTACGCTTTTCGACGCCTCTTACGAAAAGCGAGGATCACCGTAGCTTTATTCTTTGACCTGGCAGCTAACGGTTGGTTTATTTAGCCTACTTGCCTGATCTATTTTACTTATTCTGTTTACGGGCTTACTCGTCATTGCAAATGCCGTGACATGCTCGTACTTACTAGTTCTTTATATTTTTGAGTTTTGCTAATTCTGTGGCTTGTATTCGATCCAAAGGAGTCTTAGCATAAATCACAAAGTTAATATTAAAAAACCGCAGAGTAAAATTTTTAGTCCGTGTATTATACCCGTGTATAAACTTACATTTTGGCATATAATATATCGTTCTGTTAATATTTAAATAATATCTCAACATGTGTTAGTTCTACTTGGTGTTCAATACCTAAACGAAATTTCTACTAAAAAAGTTAGTAGATACATGGCGATTTGGTCACTCTCCGGATATTGAAGTGCAGCGCTATCGGAAGTGAACGAATACCGCTATAACCGTAACTCACACACTACCGAGTTCGACCAAAGTGATGTTACGATCACTATTTAGGTACAGCAAGATTGATAGCAAGCCGGAGTTGTAAATTGTGTTCAAATAGTCATTACTTTATATAAAATGTAAACCTTTGATTTTACTTATTTTAAATTTATGAGAGGTACGCATATGACCGTATCAATGGCTCTACCATGAAGCGCAATTACGAAGTTTCGGACCGATATTTCGTTGCAATTCGTACCATGAAGTACATTCGTTCCGATAACGACCCCGACATCGGCATGTGAGACACTTCGTTCGTCCTAAACCCTACCATGAAGCGATCCGACCGAACGAAGTTATGTAAATTTGACAGCACTTCTTTCGTGATTTTAACCTCAAACTAACGATCGTTCAAGAGGTAACTTTTTACTTTCGTAATTACGAATTTTATAGTAAAAAGTGCTCTAAAAGACATAAAAGCGATTTAGTGGTGGTTGTGGTTGTTTAAAGCGATATATGTGTTAAAAGTGAAACTATTTGGTGATACATACACATATATCTTCACGCTGCATCCCTAGTGAGGTAATCCCTAGAGGACGGAGCGCCATGCTTCGCGATCCTTACATACTTGGACCATAACACAATATATATTATTTTTCTAGCCCAGCATACAATGTGTCATCAGTTAATTTTATATTTTAGTGAAAATGAAGATTAACCGCAATGTTCGAAGCGACTCAAGAAGAAGGAGTTGAACGCTCGGCTATAGGATCTTTATCTTCAAATTTATCGTGTATACTGGGAAAATGTCTATAGTTTCTTCAGACAGAAGCTATTAGTATTCTTAAGAGAAATTAATTGTTTGTGCAGGTTTTGTGTAATTTTTTGTACCTATGTATAATCCAAAAAATACACCTATATTAAAATAATGAGATTTTTTTACTACATGCGGTTTTGAGATTTCTAAACAATCTACACACATAGATATATCATATTCTCACGCTATATCCGTACAGGGTAGTCAGAGAATGGAGTACAAAGCATCGCGGTCTTTACACACCTACCTACTTGAGCCTTTTCAATGTCATCATTCTCCTTACACGGTTTTGCTTAGATATGGGAGCGCTTTCGATATTTCCATCAGCTCACACCATTATTATTTAATAAATTAAAAAAAAATGAAAAGCAGAATAAGGAATATTTTATAATTTTTCATTTCAAACAATGAACAATTAGTTTGTGTATGTATGTTAACAACTAGACTTACACAATATATTTATATATAAAAAATCAACGCATATTCTTCTTCAGGTAACTAATATCACAAAATCAGCCGTATTATTATTATTATACAATGTATAAATAATTTTCAATAAAATCTTATGACGCTCAACTCCTGTGCTGACACTTGACAGTGGCTCAGCAGTAGCCGGCCCATCCCGGGCCCCGGGCCTCGGGCGGCCGAAGGAGACCGTCGACCAGCTGCAGTCACTTTCTTTGTTAAATACTTTTATCAGCATTATCACATTTTAATTCGAGAAATGTACTTACTTTTTGGCACTGCTTTACAATCTGAATACATCAAACTAGGGCGTTCAGCTCGTCGGTGAACCAAGCCCACTAGTTCCTGGACTTCCTTCCAAGTGACCACGAGCTAACTTCCCGTGCTCATTGAAGAAATGTATCACATAACATCAATTAATGCGTCTATTTGGCTTAGCGTAGGATTGTTGCTCATCTAAAATATTTGTTACAAAATTATACTATTTAAGTTGCATTTCTTAGATACAATGATGTTATAATTACAAAAAATATAACATATTCAAGCATGGAAATAAAAAAGCACAACGTTCAAGTAAAATAAATAGAAGTTACTTACCATAAGCGGTTATTTCTTCCAACATAAACAAAACTGAAAAATAGATGACATATTATTTAAATTTAATATATCGTGATTTGATTTTTTAATTGTCAAACCCTTTATAAACATTTCCAGCCATCTTTGATTGCGGTGATGACACATTTATTCGACTTATTTCGGTTTCTCATAATTTGACATAGGTCCAATACAAACGAATGTTCTTTTTAAAGTAATCGAATTATATCTATTCATTTTTAAATAATTTAATGTGTAGTGAAAACAAACTACTAATCTTTCATTCACTCACGAATATACTTTATGGTTCCCGAACGAATGATACAAATTCGATACAACTTCATGGTAGCTCATAACATCGTATGTCGTTAATGTTTCGTTCGGGTCCGAAGTTTCGTATAAACGTTTTCATGGTAGACCCACAGATTACTAGTAAACTTAAAGAGCACAGCCTACATGAATTAGGCGTGGGTGGCTCTTTTGTAAATCGACTAAGTGACATATGTCCGATTTCTCCAAAGTCCTTATATACTTAGTGAATCCCTAAAACAGGATAGTATAAACAGGATCTATCCGAAACTACAGTTTCACTCGATAATATATGTTATTTGAAACTGGAACACTTATTTCTGAGAAGTAATTAAAATTTTTGATTTACACCTAATAAATAGATATATATTATGTTAGTAATTACAGGTGCCGTTATATATCGAGTCCAGTTGGCAGGGTCGTCATAACTCTCCAGTTTGAGTTAAAAAGTATATACAGATTTCTATTGCTTTGATTATGTATGTCTGCGTTAACAGATTTGGATATTTATATAATGTTAGAGGACCGTTATATAAATATTTATATGTATATATTTGCGATAGAGCTGTTGACGTAATTGTTAGTACGATGGCGATTCAAGCCGAACATCTAGTTTTGATTTCGAAACGAACTTTTTTAAACTGATATAGGTCTATCTAGGCAGTCTAGGTGCTATTAGGAGCTTGCTTGATATTCGTATTACAAATTAAGAACAGTTTAGTGCTTAGTTTGTGGTTACACAATTACTATAATTGTCCAGAGTATTTTTTTTACGTACATAATATTTTCGATAAAACTTGCAACTCTAATGTATTCGTGTGCTTTATAAATACCTCCAGACGCCGTATCCGAGCAGTAACTAAGAGAAAAATCAGATAAGCTGACTCACCTGTATATATAACACATATTTATTATGGATAAACTGATAGTCCGCCATTTTCTCTCCGTCCGTCTCATCAAATAATTCATTAAGTCTCTTCTCAAAGATGGTGGGTGTTTTCAATACCTTTGCTCAAAGTTTCCACACCTGTCAGAAGCTAAACAAGAGAAAGGGGTGTTTGTTGGCCCTGATATAAGGAAACTTATTGCAGACACATCATTCACTGAGACAATGTCGGAAAAAGCAAAAGAAGCCAGGAATTCCTTCAAAGATGTTGTGCACAAATTTTTAGCGAATAGGAGGGATGCCAACTACGAAGATATTGTAGATCGGATGTTGAATGCCCTCGAAACACAATGTTGCATATGAGCCTAAAAGTCCATTTTCTGCATTCACACATCAGCTACTTCCCCGAAAACTTAGGGAACTATAGCGAAGAACAGGGCGAAAGGTTTCACCAAGACATTAAAGATGTAGAGAGAAGATATCAAGGAAGGTGGAACACCAACATGATGGCCGATTTCTGCTGGTTGTTGCTGTGCGAAACCCCAGAAGACAAATACGCAAAGTAGCGCAACCAAAAGAAGTATTCAGGGGAAGAAGAAATGATCCCACAAAGTCAGAAATTAATTCCAAAGTCACTTTAATCCAAATTATGATTTTAAATTGTATATTTCGTTCGCTAACTATATTTTAAAATATACGTTTGCTGGTTTTTTTGTTGATAAATAAAAAATAATTACTTTTTAATTATAACGCCGAATCCTTCACAAATCCTAAGTAGCAAAAAATCGGTACGTGATAGAATAAAACAGTTGACAGATTTGGATTCAGCGCACCAAACAACATAAAAATTAGATTACACTTCCAGGACAGTTTTAAAAAAAATTTTTTTTGTATACCTGCGAGATTAGCTCGGACAAACAGACAGACAGACAGCCTTTATTGATATGGGTATACATATACGGTTTATGATACTTCTATTATTTCTGTTAAATGTGTAACAGCTTGAAGATATGTTTTATGTTGTTTGTATTTGTACAGTAGGTACATAATTTTTAAACTACGTAATGTAATATTCTTAATATTTTTAGTTTCGTATGATTTTTTTTATAAAATCAATCAGTTCAATCAAACTATGTGATCAAACTTGAGCAGTGAATCTACGCTTTTTTCAATTAAGTTGATTTGCGAAGTTCTTCATACGAATTGCGTATATTGGCGCCCGTTTCGGGGCCAAATCCCAACTACAGTTCTCTTGATTACTTTCTGAAAAGTGTGGATACTCTGCATTTGTGTTCTAAGTAACAAACTTGTACTCACACTATCCTATTTATCTACTGTACACAGCGAACGTAATTTGTAATTACCCATCGATATCTACTATTTTTTTCATAAATTGTACTCGTATGTGTATTGTGTATGTATTAAAGTTTCAGTGAGATATAAATAAATATTTTAGTAAGTCTTATATAAAAAGCTATGTCGTTTTTTTAGTTCAAATTTCAAACAGTATTTTTGTATAAAATATAACCTATATAACGAATGAAAGTCTATGAATTAAAACTATCTTGCTCTTAGATTAAAATAAATGTTAAGTATCTAGTAAGTGTATCTGAATATTTTTATTTTCTTTAAAATCACTCTCCAAGTATTTCTATGAAAACGTACTTGAAAATACAAAATATAATGAATTTGTTGTGGCATCAATAGCGCCACCTGTTACATAATTAGAGTTTTGTTATCAAACCTTTACATTTGCAGTTTGATTTTATTAAACCCACGCTAGATTAATAGTCCTGGTATAGATTGTACACGATCACGCCTACAAGTGATTGTGGGAAGAATATCATGCTATAAACTTTAAATATCACGCGTGTCGGAGAATAGCAAGCTTTTTACTTTTTGTATTTGCACCAAACACTATCCAACACATCTGGTGTACGTAATCTTGTTATAAGGAAAAACTTTCTTAATAAGAACGCTGTTTGGTTCTCAGTTATTTCTCTAGCGTTAAGAGAAACGATAGAATAATTACTATTGATTCTATGTTATCTATGATTGATTGCTTTTGCTTATTTGTTTTACAAATAGGAGCATGACTATTGATTCTCAAAATGAAATACATTTAATGTTGTTGGTATTTCTGAGATCATTATGGGTATTGTGTTTCAATTTTATTTATTTTTACATGAGAAGACAAAAAGATAAACAGTGTATTAACACAGTATTCAAATGAGTAAAAGGTACCACTTATTTCTAGTTTTTGTGAGTTACTTATCTTTAGTCATTATTACTACTGACTATAGTCATTAGTATAATAACATTTTTTAATTATCTACAAAGTTAAAGACTACACTTACCACTAATTGGACAATATCTATTAATTTTCAATACATTTGCGCTGTAGCTATTGATAATTCAATCGATTTTAAGCAAAATAATCTTCTTCTTAAGCTTTTATACATATACATAAAGAACCAAGTCAGAACTTTTAACCGACTTAAGTAAGACCGCGATTATTGACGCTTCTTCCTGTTTGACTACCCCGTTAGGGATACAGCGCGAGGATATGTATATACGAGTATGTATATATACTTAAATATATTTTATGTATGTTCGGGCATATTTGCATAATTAAATGCAAAATAAAACTACGCTTATTATGCAATAATCATCAACATTTATTAATTCTTCAGTCTTGTGAGTAATAACACATATTTTTAAACAAAATAACTAAATTTGAGTATATTTTTCATTAAACAAATAGTAAATAATCGGTCGGGGCTATTGAAACTGCGCCATTGCGCCAATTGGCTATTTTTTTATTTTTTTTCTTTGGAAACTTAATAACCTAACAATATAATTAAACATATAAAAGTACAATAGGCCGATTACAAAGTTTTACTAATAGCAACAATTTAAAATTTCAAACAATATACACCAGTTGAAAGAGCAGAAAAAAAATAATAGCCAAATGGCGCAACTTTCGTTCTATAAGGTTTATTAATAACGACATTTATATAACGAAATAATGAGACTTTCCTCTACTGAGACCTTATAGAACGAAAGTTATAGCCAAACGGCGCATTGCCCGGCAGTTCCAATAGCCCCAATTAAAATAAAGAGTATCTTCATACAAACCATTTTTAAATTAAAGTTGAACACTTATAGTATTTTTTTCCCATAAATAATTAGAGCTTTTAATCACACTCGTTTAATTAAATAAAAAAAACCGCGCGGGAGAAGAAAGCTCGGACGCAAGCATAATCAAGAGATCAAGACGCGATTTCTCAATTTCTCGACACTTTTTTCTCGTCTCGAGTAGAGTCAGATTTCCCGAGAATTCTCGCTTCGAAAAGTCTCGACCAGAAACCCTAGCTTTCACCGTACCTACGTACCTCGAGAATATCTACATACATACATCATGCGATAGATTTCCTAATGTAAGCAATCTCAGATTCTAGAAATGCTTTTTCTACTTCCAGGATATTGACGTGAGTGGAAATGTAGAATATGTACTGTATAAATTCAGAATAATCATAATGAAAAAACTCGCGCTCGCTAGCCCGTGTAATTTTCGTCTGACTCATTTTTTGACATTCGTAAATACCAACTGACTATAAAATGTATCTAGCAAACTCATTTGTTAGCTTGAGACCACGGCCGATGCAACTCGGTCGAAACGTCAAGCCAAAATAAAAACGTAATCGCGTTAATTTTCCCGTTTTAGATACATTTTATAAGGCAACGCGAAAGTTTAAAAATGTATATTAACTGACTAGATCACAAATAAATAAATTATTATTAAGTAGCGAAATGTGAATGTGAAGTGTTGCCATTTATCAACAATTATGTTTATATATATACATATACACAAAAAACAGACGTTTTTCTGTAAAAAAGCATTTACTTAATTTAAATTGTCATGCGACCATTTCTTAGCATTGTCTGAGGCTGTTAAAAGATTGGTTACAAACGGTACTATCAAACGGTACTTTGTCTTTATATTTCCTTACTTAGATCTCTTACAATTCTTTGAAAAGAAAAACGTAATATATTATTTCATTTATTATCTTAAAAACGATAAACAAAGATATTTGTATTACATTCTTACACACTACATAATTAATGTCCTTAAAAAATAATTCTCAGAATGAGTGTCGTTTCCCAACAAAAAAAAAAGAAAATTTCTTAGACCACTGTAATTTAATTAGATTAAAATGTATACATAAATAATATCCTTCTTAGCAACAAACACAATACCTATCTTCATCAAAATGTAGACTCAGTAGCTATGTACTGTCATTGTTTTATTTATCTACTTCTCATTACAAACAAAAATACCAAGTTGTACATAGTACTGTATACTCGAGTATGTTCTTAAGCCTTCGTTATAAGATTAGATTATAAGTTCGGTGTAATTTCCAACCATCCATCATTACAATTTTTGTTGTACATTGTGTATTTAGATATGTATAGAAATATACGATAAGATTAAATGTGAATGTCCAGATCTATGAATTTAAACAATAAACTATTTACAGAAATAACAATGAATTTTGTTCTAATCACAATGATCATATTAGATATGTGAAATCAAGGACGTAATATAATAACAAACATATATTATTATTGTTGTATAATACTATATACGGACATATAGTTTACTGTAAATGCATACAGTGGTGATTAAAGATACTGTATTACTTTCTTTATGTTCTTCGGTGAGAGAAATGTGAGTAAATATTTATATTAATAAAACGGACTCCAGTGAATGTTTATTTCCCGTTAAAGAAATCTTTTGTGATATCATTTTAACATTTTAGAAGGGATGCGGATGGTGATGATGGGGCGGAGGCGGATGATGGTGATGAGGCGGATGATGGTGATGAGGCGGATGATGGTGATGAGGCGGCGGCGGATGATGGTGGGGTGGTGGTGGATGGTGATGGGGAGGTGGTGGATGGTGATGGGGAGGTGGTGGTGGATGGTGATGGGGTGGTGGCGGCGGGTGGTGGTGATGTGGTGGTGGATGGTGAGGTGGCGGCGGAGGCTGGTAGTAGTAACAGTGAGGTGCACAGCTCGTCCTGCAATACGGGCCGCACGGTGGCGGTGGTGGCGGCATCACTGCAAAAAAACGGAATGATAAAATGACTAAATTGTACGACTGTATCGATGTATGTATACTTGGTATATAATACCGCGTATGGAAAAAGAAGGGAGAAGCTTTTGCCCAGCAGTGGGATGATTTAAGGAACTCCTGGGCACTGTGGAAAATTTCATGCATCATGTTACCCACCGCTGACTGTGCGTCATCTGTCAGTCAGTTTGTTTTAATTTTATTTTGTACATTTTTCAATCGCAGACGCATTGAATCGATGAGTGCAGAAATTTTACAGATTACCTCCAAAAAAATTATCAATCTAAATTTCATCTCATATTATTTAGTAATAATCTATGAAATACATGCACGCTATATATCCATAATAGAAATATGAACAGCTTCACGAATACAGATTGTAAGTTGTTACGATAACTCCCAAGTTCGTTTACATAGTAATGGTAGCTTATATTTTGGACTGAAATACTGGCATACTGCGTGCAATATTTGAGGTTGATTGGCAGCAGTTTTCACGTGAAAGAAAATAAGCAAGGAAAAATGTTTAGCTTTTACTTCAACCTGAAACTAATTGTAATAAAAGTACAATTTAAATGTGTATGTATGGTAGATGTTCTCTTTACATGTTCACAAAGACACAATACAATTTTTAAAATTTCATATCTGAGAGATGAATCCATAGAAACGGTAAATCAAAGTTTACGGAAAGAAAGTCGTGCACAAAAACTATTAAAAAAGGAAAAATAATCTCTTTAGGTTCATCTTGGAAAACTTGATTATTTTGTTATCAGAATGGTTTTATAATTTTAAATATATTTGTAAACGGAGGTAAAACTTACCTTCTATAGTCCAGTTAATGAGGTATAAAAATATAATAAGTGCTTTGTGCATGTATTCACTGCGGTTTGCTAGCGATTGGTAACAATTTTATCAATATTTTTATTTTATATAGATATTACTATATCACATCGATAATAAACATACAAGTTCAGTTGATAACATTTAGTTCGTGGAAAAAATGTTATCAACTGTACATATGTATACCTTATGTTTATCGTTTTTTTTTTCCAATATTTCATAATTTTAAGTAGGTAGGCTTTTATCAACGTTATCGTATTAGCGATGCCTATGCATATAGTAATGATGGATTAGTCATTGCCTAAATAATGACTCATTCAAGATTAGAATAAAAATATTTAAAAGTTATTCGAAACGAATCCTGTAATGTGTCATACGAGTAGATACAATAAAAATTGATTAAGCGGTGGTGGCTCTTTAGAGAACGAATAAAATCATAACTCTATTTATTCATCCTACTTTATTCATTTCTTCACCGTAGTCGTGTAAAATAAAATCTTATTGTATAGTTTGGAAGTCAAAGTTTTCAAGTTTCATTTATTAACTGTATTTTTTTTCTAGGTAACATTTTAACGGTAGAAAATATGGTATGTCATCTGTTTTCATGGCTTCAAATTTGCTATTTTTTTTTAGAAAAATTGAATACATAGCACAGTCACATAAGATCTTTTATTCAAGGTCAAATGTCGTGAAACACGGTTTTTTGGAAATAACTCGTTTCTTATGCTTTAAATGATATTCGCGTTTATCATAAAGTTGTAGAAACTAAATTGAATTTGAATGTGCTCATAAGTAAAGATAATATTTTATTTTAGGCAGAACTTAAAGATTTTAGCAATATTTCGGATTAAAGATATTTTATTTCTCATAAGAATATGTTACATTCACTTAAAATGAGAAAATTTAATTTACAACATGATTTTACAATTATGCAATTGACCAGAGTGATGACAATAGCAGACGCAGTCAAAACATACCCAATTAATAGCACCAGTCTGATTCTTCTAAATGCTTCTTAAGCTGGTGTTTAAATGTGGCTAAAGTTACCGAGTCCTTAATAACTTCGGGCAAAGCATTATATAATTGTACTCCCTCAAACATGATGTTTTTTTTACCATATTCTGTTCTTGGTGTGTTCAACCTAAGGCTGTTTTTATTTCTGAGAGTGTATTTAGTGTCTTTAATGGTAAAGTGTATCTGAGTGTGAATTGAATTTGTGAGAATTTTCCTAATAAGAATGCACGTGTTGTACATGTACATTTGCTTTATGTTAAATAGTCTTGTATTTTTATAAAGTACGTGTGTAGGTGTAAGGTAATTATAATGATATAGTGTCTTTATTATTTTATTTTGCAATGTTTGCAGTTCCTTTATATTTGTTTTTGATGCAGAGCCCCAGATTTCTATTAAATACTCCAGGTGAGGTTATTTAACAACTCTTCTCTTACCAATACTTTCGATATTGGGTAAAAAATCTTCATGAGACATAAATAGCTCTTGTAGGGGAAACTGAGTTACATGTAACCCTATTGAGCATCCCGAAGTGGTCGTCTTCGGCGCATGTCGAAAACGACCACCGCGTGTCTCCTAAGGAACCCACCGCACCCACCTGGTTCTGTGCCGAATTGCGCCTCAGGCAGAGTTAGCGGCCCTTCTCTTCTGTAGCTTCTGTACTCCTTGGGGTTACCCGAAGTGATCGATCGATCGATCGAAGCTTAACTCCGATCACCTATGATCTCTGGCTTCCCTATAGTTGCTTTGTATCGTGGATAATACTTTCGTATTTCTGTATTATAAGGATAAGACCAATATTTACCTAATACAAGATTTATTCCGAAATACTGTGTTCCAGTGAAAAAATAACAGAAATAACATCAGTAATGAAATCTTGGAATAGGACTATATGATTTAGATTTGTACTTTGTTTTTATTTCATACCTAGCTTTTTGTTTTATCAGCTTATCATATTTTCATTATTTATCAGATCGGCTTTTATTTTAACAAGCCGATGTAGATATGAAAAGTAGATAAAAACAAGTATCAATAGGGCGTAGAGCACTACTCGTATAATTGTGGAACACGTCGTATTATCTGAAGTATTAATAAAATAAAGGGTAAGAATATAATGAATTTAATTAAATTTTGTTAAGCTTGTCAATAATATTGTTCTGAATAGTTTTATAAAAATGTTACTTTAATATTTTCTTCAAATAAATTAACAAATTTAGGTAATGATCCAAGCTAGAGTCTACGAAAGTATTAGATGTACTTACATATGTACATGAAAGAGATCTAGTGAATTATGTAATGTTATGAAAAACAGCATGTGTGTGTGGAAATGTGTGTGGAAAGGGGGCACAACCCCCCCCCCCCCCCCCCTTTCATTACATGGTTTAACAATTATAATACTGGATCTACAATTTTTAAAGTTTAAAACCATTAGGTAGAAAACCATTTCTTAAATGTCGTAAGGAACCCTCTGTGCACCAGTCAATATTGCACTTGACCTATTTTTAAACCACAAAGTTTCTTTTCAGATGTCGCCCCCGCCTCCTGGTCCGTATCATCCACCTGGCCCAGGCCATCCACCCGGCCCAGGCCATCCACCCGGCTCAGTTCATCCACCTGGCCCAGACCATCCACCTGGACCTCATCATCCACCAGGGCCACACCACCCGCCTGGACCTCATCACCCACCAGGGCCACACCACCCACCTGGACCTCATCACCCACCAGGCCATCCACCACCGGCTCCTCATTGGAGATAGGCTTCTAGTTGCCATTCTATTACGATAGATATTATTGTATGCTTACAAAAGTATTAATTTTTATTTGTATTTATGTTAAATCAATAATTGTTCTTTATTTAACTAAGCGATAAATATATTTCGTTAAATTGAATGTATTTACTGGTATTATTTTAAATAGCTGGGTTGAAATCAATAAAGTTAGAACTACGAAATTCAAGCAGCACATTATGCAACTTTCTGTGTCGTAGGCACTCACTAAGATAGAATTTATGAAAATCAATTGTTAATGTGGTGAAAACGATTAAAAGTATTGTTCAGAGATTTGAAACCGCTGTATGAGTTCACATTACGTAAAAAAATCTCATCTAGACTACTGAAAATGAATGAACAGAGGACTTTTTTAATTAACTCTTTAGAGGTTTAGAGGATGAAACAAGGAGTTAAAGTAAGTAATGAAAACATATTACTCGTCAGATTTATTCATTTCATAATCTATAAAAAGGGGCTTTATAGTGTATTATGATGAAAATTTATTTCTTGACCTCCAAGATGTACTTACCTGTATGTATTAACTTACTGTACTGCATACCAGTGCGGGCCGGACCATAAATTAACACAACATTTATACTGATATTGGTAATGAAGGTTAAATTAAGCTTTACCTAAATCAATCGCAATTTGCATATGTATACCGTGTGGCCCTGAAAGTATGGATTAAATTAAACAAAGGCACAAAGGAGGTAATTTTCAAACATTTTAAACATTTTCCTATGAATGCCAGACCCATTTTCGACGTTTCAAATGTCATGATGATTTTTTAACTTTTTTATGACACTGCATAGAGCTTCAAATTAGTAAAACTGTGAGCTTTTAAAGAGATTACAAGAAGGTGACGATATTTCCCAAAGAGTTACATATTTTATACAGATTCTTACGAAATAACTATCAATGGGTCGTTTTCATTTATTTTGAAAAGTTAAGAGTATGTTTATTAAGAACGAAGAATAAAAAACCATAAAGTACCAAATACTAAAGAAATGCATGTCTTCTTTACAAATCTCTTAAAAAAGTTAAGATGACTGCTTGATTAACTTTCTAATTATGATCGTTACCGTTTGAGCACCATTCTTTTTCATAAAAAATTAAAAATTAATTGTGAGTTATGAAGTCAAAGAAGGGGGGCATTCATAGGGTTAAAATATTTGTAATATTTGGAAATATTTGGAATAATTGGCCCCCTTCTGGAACCTTGTTCGATTTGATCGATATTTTAGGGGATACCCTGCATAGGTTCATTAAAATTCTGTTGATTCGATTTACATGATTTTTGTTTTATCTACGTACCTGAAATAACAATAATATAAATTATTTATTTTTCCAAACAAAAATAACGGTCTGTTGCTGAAACTTGTTTAGAGTTTTTCATCGTCTGTTTGTTTTGAAATTTCCTCATAGCGGAATGCTATTTACTTATTGCGGTTCGTTTACTTACAAGGTATTTAGGTTTGTCTCGTCTCTCTCCACTCTTGTATTTAGAAAATGGAATTTTCCTGTCGGAAAAGTGAAGGGGCGGAATACCCAATCGATTCAGTTTAAGGCTACGAAAAAGGATGTATTTAATAGTGGTTTTGTTGTTGTTTACTGATGTTTTTTTCAAGTTCTATTTTAATTTGAGTACGCCTTTTGGTGATAATCAATATTCGTATTTATATTGGAGTGGATAGATTATTTTTTGTTCTGATCAGAATATTATTTTGTGCTAGAACGTATATCTATTCTTATTACATTTATAGACTCATTTCCTATTAAATAATTACATACATACTTACTTATAACTCGAAAGAGGTGTAAGGACCGCAATTGTTGACATTTATCCTCTATGAGGATATAGTATCAACGGAACGACTTTTGTTTTAACTGTATTTTTACATAAATATACATTTTACTTTACTTTTGTGATAACCGTATAACTTTGCACGATAGCGAATGTTTTTAGTTTTTATTAATCGTTAAAGATTTTATGTCAACGTTCATGATAACACGAAATGTAATAAAGAATGGCAGTCGTTAATATACCTCTTCCATATTATATGCATGCATGTAATTATGTAAAAGGAAATAAGGCTATAAATGTAACAAGACCAAAAGATATACGTTCTAGCACAAACGAGTCTGTATTTATTAGAGCATTTAGGAAACATCGTGATTTTCATCACTACTACGTTTGATTCGTTTCAATATACACAATATTTATTTGTGTAGTAGACACAAATAAAAATATACATGTTATACACAGTACGTAAATGCACATAAATCTACTTTCTTTCTTTGCATAAGTGATCCGTATAAAGTATTCAACCAAAAGCTGTATGTTTTTGTGGGTCTTTCTTGAAACGGACAAGACTATTTTACGGATCGGTGGACGTAGGCATTTCAAGTTATTCCTTTTGTAGAATATTCATTTCGTTCCTTTGCGTAGCTTTATTATATAACGTGTTTGCCCTGCGGCTTATAGCACGATGGCGAAGACAATACGAATGTGTTGAATGTGTGCAGTTTCTATTAATTACCTACCGAAAGATTTTAAGTCGTCGTTGATGGTAACAAGTAATATTTTTACGAAGAAGACGAAATTAATTATTGTTACGAATTTAACGCACGTTTCAAAAGAAAGGCGATTTTTCGAATGAAAGATCTTAAGAATGATAAAGAAACCCGAAATAATGAAAAATTGGTTATTCCGATATTTAAACTAAAATATTAATTAAAATAATTTCAAATTTAAATAAGTCAAGTGGTTAGTTTTTGGGAAACTGTTCGTATTTGTAATAAGGTTCCTTAGAAAGTTACGCAATTAACGAAAAAAAGATTTAGATTTGTTTGAAGAGGGATATTGATTGGAAAATCATACCATGAAATAAAGAAAATTATAGTCTGGAAATAGTCTTCTCTGCACATATACCTAGTCTTAGTCACCTAGTCTTGCTATAAATATTGTTACGACGAAAACATCGTTTTTTTTCTATTACATAAACTTTAGTTAACGTTTACGTTTATTACTGCAATCTGCGTTAGTTTATACATTAATATAATAAAATTTTAAAAATATGTAGCACATTCAAAATGTTCTCCATTGGCCTTAATATAATCCTTTAAACATTGTGGCCAGTTATCGATTGAAACACGCACTTTCTCCATGGAAAAATTCGCCACTGCCAATCTTGCAGAATGTTTTAGGGACTCCTAATTATCATGGCGCTTAGAGCATGCCATACTCTTTAAAAGAGACCCTAAATCATAATCGAGTGGATTAAGATCTGGACTAGATGACGGCTAGTTTTCAGCCCACTTCATTTTAATATCACAAGAATATTTAACAAAAATTGGCGCGGCCATGACAAAACACTATGAATATGAGAATGACAAATTCAAATGCAACATTTTTTTTTCTATTGTAACAGTTTTTTTTATTGTAACAGTATTTATGGCCAGATTGTGTATATTACTGGCTTTCTGAATATTGTATTTTAATATACCTACCTACTGTAAATTGCTGTTGAAAAAATGATACCTGACTGAGTTTCTTTTCGATTCTTCACAGTGCAGTTTTCTTTCCGGACCGCCGAAGGTCGATTTGACTTTAAAAAATCTGTTGTAACTAGATTTGCTTGAATAAATTGATTTGACTTTGACCTGTTCCAAAAAATTTAATGGCTTTGTTAATTTGTTTTTTAGTTTTTCGAACAAGTACCTATCTGATTATGGCAACATCATTTTCTGTTTCAAAAAATCGATCCGCGTAAGTCGTATTGGCGCAATTAGTATTCCGTACTGTCCGTTATTGCAACCACTTTCTCTATTTAAGTAAAAAAATACTGTTAAACACAAAACAAAGTTCATCGTGGAGCTTTTCTTTTAAAAAATGTATCTAACATAACGATGAATTTTTAATTCCGAATGTTCAAGATCTTTTTCAAATTTTTCTGTAATATTTTTAGAAAAAGGAGGATGACAGCGATTTTTACGCATATTATCGAAAAAGAGTTGCAACGTTTGTTTCATAACTTTTCAATTAAACCTCCAAACTAACCCCTAATAGTAACAAACCTAACTTTTAAAGTGAATATGTGTCTTTGAGTCTTTGAGGAAAAAATTTTACAGGAGAACCCAAAAACTCTAGAAGAGGTCATAAATAACTAAATCTAAATTAAATCTAAACTAAATCACTGGAAATGTCTAAAACCGAAGCCAGAAGACTTATCTCAGAACTATCGAACATTATTGCAGCTATGACTACTCAGCGGAAGTTCCATAATTCAAGAAATAGAACAAGCTCTCGGACTACTCGATTTCACAAAAATTCATCCTGGACACCAAGTCCGAGCCCTGTTAGACATCATTATAATGCATCCAACTCATTCAGATCATTTAACAGGTCTCGAAACACTAATTCCCAATTCCAACGTGGTGCCAGGCCTTGTAATAATTGTGGACAACTACACAGAACAAAATGTCCAGCCCAGGGAGTCCAATGTAACTATTGTCATAAGTTTAACCACTACGCTAGATGCTGTAAGTCAAATAAAATCAATTTATTAGTCAGTCAAAGTGAAAATTATGATGATAACATTTTTTTAGGATCGATTCAGTGTGATTCTAGTAACCCTTGGAAAATTAACTTAACAATAAATATAATTCAGTAGATTTTTTAATTGATTCTGGTGCAGACACAAATATAATTTCATATGAAACTTTTCAAAAATTGTCATTGCCAGGTAATATTATAGTTAAAAGCAGTAATAGATTATCAACATTCACAGGCCAAAGTATACCTACAGTAGGAAAGTGCACAATAGATGGCGAATTCAATAATATAATTTATAAAATTGATTTTCATATAACAGATATTATATGCCCAAATATATTAGGTAGGGAAACTTCTTCAAAACTGAAGTTGTTAAAGTTTATACAAAGTAAGTTTTCAAGATAATAGCACACAAACTATATTAAATCAATATAAAGATGTATTTGTTGGTATTGGTTGCATTAAATATTTTGAATATAATTTCTCAGTGAAGCCCGACAACCTTCAGTAGCTTCTTGCAGGAAAATACCTTTTAAAATTCAAGAAAAAATTAAAGATGACATTGATAATTTATGATTATAATTATTTATTACGACAGTATATAAACCAGTAATATTTCCATAAAGCTCTATCGACTTTCAGTATTTTAGATTTTTCGCTTTGCAAACTTCGGAGACAAGGGAATGTCATTTTTTTAGACATTTTCGTCATAAGTTGAAAATCATGGAAACGAAAGTATATTTTATAAAGTTTGAAGCTCTTTCATATAATACTTCACTTGACCTAGTAACCTCATTTTAAAATTTGCCACCCCCTTTCGACTTTTAAATTTAACGGAAAAAAGAAGTCGGCAGTAAAAACGTTACACAGAAAACTATTATATTGTAAGTATTGCTAGAAAATAGGTACGAAAAAATGAGGAGAATAGAAACAGAATTACAAACATTATTTTTCCTAAATTATGTGCCTGACTGCAGAGCATCCTCTCGGCTACCTTGTTCTTAATTTAAATTCACTCAGCTAATTGGTCAGCCGGTTTCGAAGCTTCGTTATTGGCTTCTTGATGGATTTATTTGTGATTTAATTAGTTGAATAATTGCCATATTAATTAAACGATTAAAATTTTTATCCTTAAAGGCATCTTTTGTAAATGAGTACGATAACTTAGTTTGTGTCATGATAATAGGGA
Organism: Zeuzera pyrina; assembly: GCA_907165235.1. Taxonomy (NCBI): domain Eukaryota; kingdom Metazoa; phylum Arthropoda; class Insecta; order Lepidoptera; family Cossidae; genus Zeuzera; species Zeuzera pyrina. Next base: position 13,435,545 of record OU015630.1, read on the forward strand.
GCAACAAACGTAAATATTTATATAAGTATCGGTATCAAAATAGTAATATTCTCATTCTCATTGTAGCTAATAAATATGTGTTCACCTTCAAGTAATATAAAGTACAGCTTGAAACAAAATAGAATAAAAAAAATTAAAGACATCCAATTCTCTGAAGGATTCCAAAGCTCTCATTTATTACTTGAAATGAACTATCAAAACAATGAAATAGTAGTTTTTTAAAAATCAGTGTTTGTTTATATATTTGATTTTCAATTTTTTCGATTTTTCGATTATTTTTATTATTAAATGCTAAAATAAGTATTATTAAATAGCAAGGTTAAAAAAATTCCGCCAAAATTGCTCACAAACAAATAGTTCAACTCAATAGCAAGTTCCATGAATTTAGAATTCAGTAGAAAACACTAAAATAAACTAAACAACGTACAAACTCTGCGCTGTATGAGGCAGTATCTGAAAGGTTTCAAGGGTGAAAGGATAAAATATATTCTATGACACACAGACATCCATACATACATATACACTCAAAAAACATTAACTTTCTTCTGAAGGACTACGGGTAAAAAGCATTGTTTTATTTTTATTTTTTACAAGCTCTTGTTTAACTTCACATGTATATGTTTAGTTCAAATCTTGCGAGCCAAATTTGAACCACTTCCTCTTAACTTACGACTCCGAAATTTTGCATGCTTGTTCAGTTCCTATGACAATGCACTAAAATGATAGAAATGGACTGATAGTGTCGTCAGGATTGTCTCCTCACGAGGGTACTCCTCGACGATTTTTAGTAGAGATACGAAACTGTGCATTTATATTTGATTTTGATATCTTAACATTACCAGGGGAGTTTTACCATGAACTGATGCTGCAGCCAGGATTTTCTCCTCATGAGTGTACCCCTCGACGATTAGTAGTAGAGATATGAAACTTTGCACATAGGTTTAATTTTGATAGCTAAACATGATTTTCACCGTGACGTGATGCTGTAGCCAAAATTGTGTCTGAATGAGAGAACTGTAAACATGAAACGTTGAATAACAAAACATGGCATTCTACCTTATGTAGTTTGGCGTAATTGGTGTCATTGGCAATGGTCTTTATTTTTGTTTTTGATAAGGAAAAAAGCCCCACGGACACTCCACCGGTCTCTACGCCAACTGAGTAGTGTCTCGTTCTCAAACTGACTAAAAAATAACGCTCCTTTTGTTGTTAGTCCCAGTGGCTTTTACAGTGTCATCGGTCGCGTTAGGGCGAGCACAGAAGGCGCTCTGCTTGAGGTAGACTGTTTGATTGTTCCTCTAGCCTAGAGATATCTCGTATGGAGGGCGAACTTCGGGCTCAGAGCGTCACCAGGGAAGTTTCCACACCTGCCTGCTTATTAATGGGCTTCTTATTCGGGCGCGGGTCGAGCCGAAGCGTTCTTTTCCATTTTGAGCTATAGTGGACAATTCTAAGTCGCAATGCGGATCTACGTTACGAACGTAAAAAGGGGCACCGACGGCCCTGCGCATGAATCTATTCTATATCATTTGGAGGGAGTTGATATGGGTGGGTGCAGCGTGAGCGAATACTACGCTGGCATACATCGTGATAGGTCCGACACACGTCTTATTGAAAGTTTATTTTATGTCTGAGGGATATTTTGCTTTTCATGGAGATGAGCATATTAAGATGGTCGACGAACACAGCGCGGTCGCGGACCATCTTGATGTAGTGACGAAAGATCATGGCACTGTCAAGGGTGGCTCCTAAGTATTTGCCATTTTTAGTCCAGGAGATATCCTGACCGAAAAGTGGAGCTGTGAGTAGGATATTGGTGCGGCAGTTGTTGTATCGCTCGAGAAGTGCGCGACGGCGCTTTTCTCGGGGTTCACCTCGATTCTCCAAAGTCGAAACCATTCGCGTAGGTTCATGACCGCAACTTGAAGGAGTCGACTATAAGGTGACTACAGTCTAAACTAAAAAGGTGTAAATTAATGAAAAGTAAAAAAATGTTTTTAAAAACAAGCTTTTATTAAAATGCACTAAGAAGAAAAATTAAACCAAGGAGTTTATAAAACCCATAATATCGTGTAAACCCCAAACCTACAAAGTGGTTGAATATAACTGCTCTACAAAAATATCATCAGCAAAAGTGTGACGAGGAATTTCAAAGTCCTATCCCTTTGTATCTCGAACGTGAAGCGCATGTTCTTGTGGATGGTATTCAAATGTTATAAATATTTTTGTATCTCTGTCTAATCGCCATCTAGTATACAAAAGATGTTGTGCAAATACCTTTTCCAACACTTTAGGGCTACCGAAAAAGTAGTACTCCAAGTACTCCATGCAATGCGCCGTGGCCGCTACAGGGGCCACGGCGCTACCCATAGCCACACACACCATCGATCTGTAGATAAAACTCTCCAGTACACGAAATAACTGGACGCGGTAAGAACCCGTTTATTTTATTGTTATAACGCATACAATCTTTGGTTTATTTTTTCTTCTCAGTGCATTTTAATAAAAGCTTGTTTTTAAATTTTTTTTTTTACTTTTTATTTATAATAATAATAATAATTTTATTTATTTGCGTGAATATGAGTATAACATTGATGTTGATATTTAACCCATAAATATGAAGCTCTTCATATTCTGCTAACAATATAGCATGTAAATATTTAAATAATAATTTTATAATATGTTATGGATAATCAAAATTATAATGATACATAAATAAGTTATAAAATGTGAAATAAATGAACAAAGTTATAAAATGTCAAACAAAAAAAAAATTAATGACAGAATGTCATGTACTCATGCATAATTAAATTCGATATAATTAAAAGCAAGAAAAAAAAGAGCTAAAAATTTGGCATGACAAAAATATTGGTTTAGTGGTTTATCCTGTATTTTTAAACAGTGACTTCCTCTCAGATTTATAATATTCCTACAATTTATTATATATAATGATTGCCATACAATACGAGTTTCTGGCAAATTATTTGTATACTAGCTGAACCCGCAACTTCGTCTGGGCAGAAAATTTTTTCGTGGCTGTCCCGGATTAGGTTCGATTATATATACATGTACATAGTATGTTTAAAGATTGTTTTTGAAAAAAGACTACATCTAACCCTCATCTGTCTCCGGGCACATACTATCTTTTTACTAAACATCATAATTGTTTCGGTGGTTCATCATTTCCCATTCAAAGTATCATCCCCCTTTTCAGCCCCTTAGGGGTATTTTTTTGACAAAAAAGTAGGCCATGTCCGTTCTCAGATGTCAAACTATATCCATCTTACATTATAATCAGTTCAGCGCTTTAGCATTTCCCGTACAAAAATTCGTCCCCCGCCCTCCCATTCCCCTTTTTACAGATTTTTGATAAGAAAAGTAACCTGTGTTTTTGATAAAAAAAAGTCTTATCACTGCACCAAATTTTATCATTACGAAGATTTAGCGTTTCCCATACAAAATTTCATCCCCCTTTTCGCTTCTTTAGGGGTAAATTTTCTAAGATATAATTAGTCTATCATGAGCGCAATCACATGGTTTTACTGCGTACCGACTTTCGTCAAGATCATTCAAGCCGTTTTTTAGTTATAAAAGGGCATACAGACAGACAAAAATTTAAAAAATTGTAGAATCGAAGTCAGTGTGTCACAAAATGACTATTTATCACAAAATTTGACAAAAATATTGAAATTACAGACAGACTCTAGAGATTTAGATAGTAGTATTTAGATTATTTAGATTTATATAGTAGATGTACAAATTCTTTACTGCAAATTATTATTGGAATTTATTATTATTGGTGTACGTCGATTATTATTTATTATTATTTTTCCGTTTCCGTTTTTTGTTCTTGTATTAATGTTTCAAATAAAATCATTTTATTTAGAATAACAGTTTTATATTTACTACATATTTCATCGTGTTTGAATAAATAACAATATAAAGGTTTTCAATCGCATTGATCATTCGATCAGAGCCACACATTCAACTTTTTTACGGCACACTGATTTTAAACGAATGAACAGTGAGAAGAGTGAAAATAATGCAGTTCATCCACAAACACGGGACTGTGGTTCTAGATATATGAATTATTGTACTATGATTCCAGTTCTATATTAATTATTCACATATGTATAATAGAAGCCAGTTGTAAATATATTATTATTTGTTACCTATTCATATAAATATATTGTAAACATGTAATTCTACCAAGGAAATCTAATTTTGGAATTTTTGGGCATACGTAAGAAGTATTCATTTATCATCGTTCATCAGTTTCTCGGAATTTTCGGTTACGGTAATTCTTAAATATGTAGTACTTCGGTATCGTAAATAGTACTTTGGTAACCGTTGCATTTGTATATCGGTATTATTATTAACTTATAAATGTCTGCTTAATAACATAATATCTGTTAAAAGAGACACTTGAGACACGGACACAGCTTTTTTTCTGAAGGTTTGGCAGTAGCATATAATGTATTTTCTCAATAGATTTTCCAGTCTCAGTATACTAATATTTATTCAATACTTCAAAGGAAGTAATTACAAATGTCAACCCTTTTTAATGAAACCTTTACTTATGTATCGTGCTTTGGAACTTCTATTATTCTAATATCATAATAGATTGGAACGAGTAAATAAATAAGTATAGAGTATCTGTGATAGAGGTGTGTATGTATTTTTTACGTAATAATGAGCACATATGTATTTTACTACTCTCACCAGGATGCCATAAAAAAGAGAATAGATAAATTTAATTATTAATAGAATTTGGAAATTTTTAAATAAAAAATTCTGTTTGGAATCAAACACATATAAAACAATACAAGATTAATTTTATAAGTGAACAAAAAAATGTGAAAAAGATGGGAGCGAGTGATGGTGTGGTGTTGTGTAAATGTATGTGGGGTTACCTTTAAACAATCCTTGAAACTATAATTAACGTTATAATAAAAAAGACTCTTTATCAACTGGCTTATATTAAATATTAGTTTTCTACACACTCGAATTTCACTTGTGAGTGATATCTTCACATTAAGGCAAGTTTCTTGTAGTTTTTTGCTCGTTTCATAAAATATTCTGAATTGGACCAATTGTGCCCAGGCAATATGGAGAAATAAATAATTAATAAATACCTTTTGTTAATTGTTGAATACGTTTTTCAGGTATTCATATAAAGTCTAAAAACCAGGCTTCATAATAATTAAATTCATTCATTTTTGTTAAGTACTTTGAAATCCTCTGATGTGTTAGCTCTTGTTACATTATTCATACTATTTTTTTGATTTAGTTTGGACTTGGTAGGTATACATCATGATTTTCTTCTAAATTTTTCTTCCTCTCTTAAAAAGACATCGTCTTTTCACCACCCTACACGATTGCTTCCTTTTCCTTTCTTAAAATTTCATTCCATTCTTTCAAAAAAATATTTTCAAATTTCTAACTTGCCAGTTCTACATTTTATTTTTCTGATTAAACCTCTAATCTCATAAAAAAAGGTAGAATAGGAAAAAATGGTTCAGTATGAGATATCATATGAGATTTTGCTTACTAATTTCCTTAAAGTATTTTAGATTTAATATTAATCTCGACATAAAAAAAGCTAAATCGAAAATAATGCTCCGACATTTTTATTACAGTGGATTTGTTTACGCAAGTTAATGCGAACCCAGGGTTTTCAGTGCAGTCCCCGTGAGACTCTCCATCTAAGTTAGGTTTAAGTTAGAGCTGGCTTTGTCGCTGTATATGAGCCTCCTGTGGCGCATCACGGAATGTATTTTGGACAACATACGTGTCTACATTTTAAGTAAATAACATCTCTTTTTCTAAGGTATGTAATTAGCAAACTTACAATATAAGATAAAACAATGAACCGTCGCAGGACGGCTGACAGATCTGTCAGCACATTTATGTGAAACATCGAAAGTATTTTTAAATATGCATGAAAGGGTAATTTATTACAGGAAATAAATATGGCATAATCAAAAAATATGGCATAATTAAAAACAAAATACTACTCAGATACTTTTTTAAGAAAAATATTATTCTTAATTTAAAAAACACAGGCAATGTGTTCTGAAGTGAATAACAACACTGCATACATATAGGTATAAGAGCTCGGTGCAAGCGCGTGATATCACGTCGCTACGTCGCCACGTCAACAGCCGGTCTGACACGCCGCATAACATGTTTCACATTAATATAAAATATTGAAAATAAAATGGAAATAATAAAAAATGAAACCTGACTGAGTTTCTTGTTGATTTTTCTCAGTGTGCCACAGTCTTTACAAACCAAATGTAGATTTGACGTAAAAAACACCTTGCGATTGAGTTTGCTTGAATAAAGTAATTTGATTTTGATGGTTTTTAAGGCTTTCTCTAAATATAATGTATATAAATATAAGAATTAATTATAGGACAAATTATAAATACAGCGTAAAAATATATTCTGACAAAGTAAATTTAAAGAAACCATAAAAAGCTCTAGCATACAATACTAGCCAATATAAAAGTCAAGGGTACAAGAACTTTACGATCGTAGGATAGTGAATAGAAAGAATACAATGTCGACTTGAAAATATTTTATGAAAAGACAGCAATGCGACCCGTACGCGACTCGTATCACGTACTAGCTTCCTTGAAAATGCACAATATAAAACACCAAACGGAGAATGTGGAAGTGCTGCAAACATAAGAACAAATTTTAGTAATACTACCTATAAACGTTTCAATATTGTTTGTGACATTCTAAAAAATTTAAATAAACATAATTCTCAATAAGCAATAAAAGACACTGTTCAGCTATTTAATACAAACAGTTTTAAAGTAACATACTTGCTGGATGGTCGGTAATGTCAAGTCACTTTATTAATTAAGCCAATATTGCACTAAAACAGATCGTTAAATATTCAGAAATGGAAGTGCGGAGCCGTGTCGGTGTCGCTGCAGTTACCATTCGTTCGCTCGGCGCTTGCGACGTCAGGACTTGCACTCGCTTGTCGGTGAAATGAACATGTCTGGGCCGTGGTATTCCAGGAATAGCATCGAACGGGACAGGTCAAACGGAAATAAAGCAACTGCACTCAGCGAAGTTTGGACATGTCTGATAGCTTTACTGGTGGCTCGTGAATAAAATATAAACGGTATTTTAGTCTGCCTTCTTTATTCTTCGATATTACATTGTCATTCCTAGTAACAAAATTTTTTGGTTACCTATCTCTTGAAGAAAATTAGATGGGTAAATATGGAATGTCAATATTCCACATGTCTGCGTACTATACTTATCTACATTTATATATTGTAACTCTCACAAATATAGAATTTTATTCAAAATATGAAAGACTCGTTTATGAAACGCCATGTTGTTAAGTTAATTACGACAAAAGTTTATTTAATTATGAACGTAATTCCTTAGATCCACAAATTTTGTTTATAACTAACATTTCACTAAGGCTTAGCGATACAAAGCTGGGTAAAGTTTATTCAGTAAGGAAGCGGGTGGCGCCCAACGTGGGCCCGGCTATTTTCACTTGAGTTACGATGCCACTGTGCTGTATCCCGGTCAAACCACATGTAGCTATAGCGGAAGTTTGTTAGTAATTCATAAGTGAAACTAAGTACTGAACAACTTTGTATTACCGTTTTAATTTATTTTTTCTTTGTGTATACATATGTACTGTGTAACAAATATGTATATAATATTTGTATCAATTTATAAACCGTGAAATAAATAAATTGTATGTTGAAATGTCAATGTCAGCTTTCAAACATTCAAAACAAAAATAAAAAGATTTTTGTTAGACTGGAAGAAGGAACGAAAATTTCTTAGGCACGATACTCTGGTGCTATTTAAAATTACTTATTTTTAATAAAATTTTTGAATCAATACCCAGACATCTTTTTATGCATTATTAGTCTTTTTATATCTATTGCTATATAATTGTATGGAATTATTTATCACCCATATTATATTAACTCTAAAATTTTAATAATTTATATTACTGTAATTGTTTTTATTTTATTTATGAATTGATTTGAATTACAAATCATGATTTAAATTAATAATATTTTTCATGTCCGCAATCTATTATAATCTAATAATAATATGTTTATTGTAAATGTTGTTGTCCAAAGGTCCTAGCGGAAAACCAGAAGATTCTTCTTTTGTGACTTAATAGTAGATAAGTTTTACTATACTTGGTCAATGCCTAAATGCAATCTGCGAAGCCAAAAAGAAAAAAAAAATTTTACTAATGTTATTATTTCTGTAAGAGTTGCAAATAAATCCATACTAATATTATAAATGCGAAAGTTTCTCTGTCTATCTGTCTGTCTGTCTGCTTGGTTTTCACGGCTAAACCGCCAAACCGATTTTAATAAAATTTGGCATGGAGATTGTTTGACACCAGGGGGTGAACATAGGATACTTTATTTTTCAAAAATCTACCCTTAAAAAGATGAAAAGGGGGATGAAACTTTGTATGGGAAATTTTTAACCGCTGAACCGATTAAGATGTAATTTGGTACAGAGATACACCTTTTCTATTAAAAAAACATAGTTTACATTTTTTATCAAAAATCTGCCCTTAAAGGGTGAACAAGGGGATGAAAATTTATAGGGGAAATGCTAAACCGCTGAACCGATTAAGAACAAAATTTAGTATATAGATAAAACCTTTTCTATTAAAAAACATACTTCTTTTTTTTTCAAAAATCTACCCCTATAGGGGTGAAAAGGGGGATGAAACTTTGTACGGGAAATCTTAAACCGCTGAACCGATTGAGATGTAATTTGGTACAGAAATACACCTTTTCTAATAAAAAAACATAGTTTTCTTTTTTATTTAAAATCTACCCCTAAAAGGGTGAAAAAGGGGATGAAACTATATAGGGGAACTTGATAATGCTAAACCCTAACAATATGGGTATCAAATGAAATGGAATACGCAGGGGAAGGTAGATACATATGTGACGTCACAATAAATCCAATATGGCGGATGTTCCATAATAGGAAATAACTTTTTTGTTCAATACCAACAATATGGGTATCAAATGAAATGGAATACGCAGGGGAAGGTTTCTATGTATTTGGCGTCACCATAAATCCAATATGGCGGATGTTCCGTAATAGGAAATAACTTTTTCGTTCGATACTAACAATATGGGTATCGAATGAAATGAAATACGCAGGAGAAGGTTTCTATGTATGTGACGTCATCATAAATCCAATATGGCGGATGTTCCATAATGGGAAATAATTTTTTCGTTCGATATCAACAATATGGGTATCAAATGAAATGGAATACGTAGGGGAAGGTTTCTATGTATGTGACTTCATCATAATCCAATATGGCGGATGTTCCATAATGGGAAATAACTTTTTCGTTCGATACCAACAATATGGGTATCAAATGAAATGGAATACCCAGGGGAAGGTTTCTGGACATGTGACGTCATCATAAATCCAATATGACGGATGTTCCATAATAGGAAATAACTTTTTCGTTCAACATCAGCAATATGAGTATCAAATGAAATGGAATACGCAGATGAAGGTTTCTGTATACGTGACGTCATCTTAAATCCAATATGGCAGATGTTCCATAATAGGAAATTCCTTTTTCGTTCAACACCAACAATATGGGTATCAAATGAAATGGAATACGCAGGGGAAGCTTTCTATGTATGTGACGTCATCATAAATCCAATATGGCGGATGTTCCATAATGGAAAATAACTTTTGTTCGATACCAACAATATGGGTGTCAAATGAAATGGAATACGCAGGGGAAGGTTTCTGGGCATGTGACGTCATCATAAATCCAATTTGGCGGATGTTTCATAATAGGAAATAACTTTTTCATTCGACACTAACAATATGGGTATCAAATGAAATGGAATGCGCAAGGGAAGGTTTCTGGGCATGTGATGTCATTATAAATCCAATATGGCGGTTCCATTACAGAGAATAACTTTTTGTTTAACACTAACAATATGAATACCTCGGGTAACCTCAGTAACTTAAAGAAGTCAAGAAACATTTTTCCACAGCTAAAGGTAGTATATATACTATATATATATATAGGTACAGCTAGTATATATACTATATATAGATATATATATGTCTGTCTCCATGATTTCTCATTGTGTGGTGGCGATTCTTATCGAATAAAACTGATAACCAAAATCGTTCACCACTGGAGTTGCCAAGAATATGCTTAGTTAAAATTTCTATACTCTTAGTTAGAAGAAAAACGTCGATCTTGCAGTCTTGCTAACGAAAGAAACGGGTTTTCGCAATAAATATTGGATGTGTTTATATAGTACCTACCTAAGCGTATAGCGAAAAGTGGAGCAACTAGATTCTGAAAGTGCTATTATCTAGAGCTCTGAGTGATAACAGGAAAAGTAGTCCCTAGTAGTTAAGTATTATTAGTAGCTAATCCCGTCCATAATATCCCAGTGAAATTTTAAACTAAATCTTCATCTTTAATCTTTCTTAATCACGTTACTGTTGCTATTAAAAATTACTTACTTTGAATAAAATTTTTGAATTAATACCCAGACATCTTTTTTATACATTATTTTATTTTTATTAGTCCCCACTGTTGTCAATCAGAACGATCAGGGTAGGTACAATTACTAATGTTGCCTAGATTTGGTTTAAATTCAATATAAAAATAATTAGGTGTAGTAAATATTGTAAGTGTACTGTACTGTATAACGTACCAATTTTATTATCCTTGACATATGTCTGATAACAATTGCATAAGCAATATTTTCTTGGCGAAGGCTGCCGGCGTTATAAGAAAATATGTGGAAGAGAGCGGTTTTATTGTGTGGCAGTAAAACGAAAGTATTTGCATCGGGAATCGAACCCGACACTTTCCAAAACGATCGTAAAGTGATCCTCTCGCTGGTGACCAAGTTCATGAATAAAATATCGGTGGTTTGTTCAAATATTAAGAATCGCTTTCGGTACATTAAGTTTATTTTAATGTATTTGGTTACATTATATGTATAATATTAAATAAACGAGTATTTGGTAATTTAATGCATTACCAAATACTCGTTTCGTGAAAACAGAACACTAAAATGTTGTTTTTTGTAATCATCAAAGACGTATAATTTTATTTATTTTTGTTATAAATGCTGGTAAATAATACTGGTAGAAAATAATATAATTTGCATATGCGAATATAATTGTATATTGAATTTTTAAGTGCTAGCAGTAGGTAGTTATGAGAAAACAAACGTCCAGACCTAGATTTATATAGTAGTATAGATTAGGATTAGGTTATACACAACAAAACTTCACAAAAGTAAAGCCTCCGTTTAATTATAAGTTTAAGTAGAAAAATCTGATAAAATCCTACTAAATTGAATTTTAAATAAGGTTTAACACGACACAAAACATGTCACAACTCGGTGAAATTGCACCGCCGAGGGTAGTTGGTAGTATATAGTGATATATTAACTTTGCGTTAATACGTTTAAGAAAGTAAATAGGAGTATAATTATTTGTTACTGATACCAATTATGTCCAAAGGAATATGTAGAAAAGGAGGCCGATTCCCGCCTCATGCGTTAAGGAATTGCCTACTCTCGGCCAAAAACATAGGTTTGTTGATGCGGAGAGCATCTCGTTTAGTTATACATTTAATATATAATAATAAAAAACAATGTATCATTTTTCATGTTTGCTAAATTTAATTTCTCTGGATTCGAATTTTTAATTATAATTTTTAGGCACATAAGGGGATTACAATATGTTCGTTTAAGTGATTTAGACATTTTTGTATTTGTGACGATGTGAAGAACGAATTAAAGACAAACGGAAGTGGCTGAATGTTTCCGTTGCGTGCAACCCCGACTGGCTGTACAATAATTACCCATAATCACCCAAAATATTGGCGTTGTATGCGTGCCACGGCGCCGTGTACGCTGGCTTTCTACGAAGACATCCTACAGTTACTGTTATGTGGTACTGTACTGTATTATACTGTGTTATATCTGGATAAACAAAAATAAGACACTACACCATTTGCGGGGGATAGTGCAGACAGTGCGGTAGAAAACTTTTGACCACGCCTAGATCTTCAAGGTCGTTGGTATCTGTAGGCGCCTCAGCGACAAAATAATAAATGAGATGTGAAAACAAAAGGATTTTACTCAAGTAAGGTTGCCAGATAGACTTCGACAGACACCGACGGACACCGACGGAATCTGAGAGACACTGACAGACACTGAAATGATTTGGATTTATAATTGTGATTAGTAATTTATTATTCAGGATCTCGCATTTTTTTTTTTAATAAAAATCTTATAGAGTTTGCTAATAATATGTAATAAATTGGGGAATGGTCAGAGTGACACAACTGATAATTCGCTCTCATGGAGGGAAGAGTTATGCATCCGCCACCTAGAAACACGTTAAAAGTAAATGGTTCCTCAGCAGTATAAAGGACAGCGAGGACGGCGAATGCATAGCCAACAATTAGGTTAAGTTAAATCTAAGAGCCTCAGTCGAGGTTTCAAGCATCGACGCCTGAACTAAGGACAAGTCTTTCTGTTCTAGTTCTAGTTAAGTAGTTGTAGTTTAATTATAATTTAATTTTAATAAAATAAGTTTTGAATAAAATTTTTAAAAACAAATTCTAACACTCGCGAAACTTGACTAGGTTCATTTCGTTTGTAAATGACGTTTACGTGAGAAGATACATTTTAGCTATATGCGATTGCCGAGAAATATGTATTTTAATTAACATCTAGAACGGAAGAATAGCCGTACCTAGTTAATTTAATTAAAGTGTTATTTAAAATTCAGATGAACTTGGCGACAGTTTGAGCATGATATTAAACACGCTAAAAGTTTTATTAAGCGTTGGCGCCGCCTTGATTATTTTATTACCTAGCTTCAACATTTCGCTTGTTTGACTTATGGAAATTTAAGTGTCTATCTACTTGCGTCTTTGTCTTGCTTTTTAGCTTTTGCTTTATTTTTCGATAACAAGTCATAAACACAAAGTGTCGAAGGGAAGTTTAGGTAAATTATCTTCTTAAAGATTTTAAATCGGATTAAAATCAATATTTCCTTCCTCTTTAATGAAGTTATAACATATGCAGGTATAATATTTTGTTCTTGGTACATTGTAAGTACTTCAACTTTATCTTTAGTTTCTCAAAGTTACTCAACACATGCCTACCTACATTTGTTTTGACGATGCGAGGCGGTCACGTTGTAACAATATTTGAGCGGCAAGTGTTGCTGAACTGTTTAATAAACGACGAATTGCGACGTCGTGTGCGGTTTTTTTATGTCAAAATGACGGCAATAATGTGGCTATGAGTATAAAGTTAGTAGGAAAAGGTTTTAAAAACGTAAATACGTAAATAGCGATTTTGAATATCGAACTTATGTCATAAATATTAACTTTCTCTTTTTGAGGCAACTTACTAAAAAAATTTCATTTGGAAAATGTGCAATCACCTGTAGACCCACAATGGGGACTGAATTATTTTTGAGCTATAGGCAAAAATATAGGCAATTTTTGGAGCGCTAAAGAGGTATTTATATTATAAATATTTTTTATGACTGTGAGTTTGTTATTACGACTGCCACACGTATTACACCATTTTCTTTTTTTTTTTAAATTAAAGTGCACCATATAATCTATACAAATCGATGGACTTAAACGAACAAAAAATTACCGATGTTGTTATATCCTAAAGTGACACGTTGCAAAGTTATTTTCAAGAAAAGGTCGATGTACGAAACTTACAAACCATGAAAATATTACTCATTAAATGTGTTACGCGTTACATTGTATTCATCAAATAGCAAATCCTAGATAGAATTAACTTTAGTATTAGTATATTTTAAATTCGCGGGAAGATATTTTTTTAACCTTAGGTATTGTCGCGTCGTCGAGTAACACACTGAAGAGATAATGGGCGGCAGTCCTATATATGAAGAACCCGACAAGTATTGTCAATTTACATTAATTTGGGCTGACAGTACGTTATAGTGTACTTCTAAAACTACTTTCACGCTGTATTCTAACGGGGTAGCCAGAGGACAGAACGCCAAGCTTCGCGGTTCTTACATACTTCCTAGCAGACGTCTCTAGAAGCAATCTATATCTATGTACTTCCTTCGCCTCCTCAAATCTCATCATTCTCCTCACACATTTTCGCCTAGGTATGTGAGGTGCATTTGAAATTTCTGTCAGCCAATACTCTAGCTATTTGATCTTCGTAATCAGCCTTATTTTTCCTTGTCTTCTGTTACCACTCACTTTCGCTCTGTAGATTTTCTTCGTCAGTCTTTCGACACTCATTCTTTCTAAGACGTCGAACCATCTAAGCATTCCTTTCTTCATTTTTACAATAACACTGTCGTGTAATCAAGACAAGGCAAGACACAAGTAACGTGTCACTTAAATATACATTCAGTCAAGAAAGTATCGGGAATGGATGATTTGTTTATGGTTCCAAACTCAATTTTTTGTTTTTTTTGTTGTTGTTAGATTGGCACAACTGTTTTCCATTTTGGCGCGGAGTTTGAGTTGCATCCGTTATTTAGATTAAATACAGTGCTGTTTTTAGTTATATCATTCTAGTGTATATTGCGAATTTCATAATGGACAAAAACATCGAACAAAGAGTTTGTCTTAAATTTTGCATCGCCAATGGAGTTTCGTGTTCGTAGTCACTGAAAATGTTACAGAAGGCTTACGGTGAATCGACTTTATCAAAAACACGTGCTTATGAGTGGTACAAAGCGTTGAAAAGCGGTCGAGATGTGATGGAAGATTTGCTTCGCTCTGGTAGGCCATCAATGTCTGCAACTGAAGTTAACATCGCAAAAGTGAAGGAAATAGTAACTGAAAATCCTCATTCTAGTTTGAGAGAGATAGCCGCCGAATTTTCTGTGTCTCACGAGTCGATCTGTATCATTTTAAATAATCACTTGGGTATGAAACATGTTGCCGCTAGGCTAGTCCCAAAAGACCTGAATTTTCTCCAAAAACTCAGTCGCATAAGAGTCGCTGAGGACATGCTAGAACGAGTCAATTCCGACCCAACATTCATGAAACGCATTGTTACTGGTGACGAGACGTGGGTTTACGAGTTTGACATGCAAACTAGTCAACAAGCTTCGGAGTGGCGCCTTCCAACTGAACCGAAACCGAAAAAACCACGCCAAAGTCGATCAAAAGTCAGAGTCATGTTGACTGTTTTGTTTAACAAACGCGGTGTTGTGCACTCGGAATTCTTGCCGGAAGGTCAAACGGTAAATAAACAACATTATTTGCGCGTTATGCGGCGTTTACGAGAGCAAATTCGACGAAAAAGGCCAGATTTGTGGAAAGAAAATTCTTGGATTTTGCACCACGATAATGCGCCTTCGCACAAGGCCATCATTGTGAACGAATTTTTGACCAAAAACTCAACAAATACCATCGAGCAACCACCTTATTCACCAGATATGGCTCCAGCCGACTTCTTTCTTTTTCCTAAACTCAAATTACCACTTCGTGGCACCCGTTTTCATTCGGTAGAAGACATAAAGAAGAATTAGCGGCGAGCACTGAGCTCAATTCCGGAAAAAGCGTTTAAAAAATGTTTTGATGATTGGATTATTCTTTGGCGTAAGTGTATCGTTTCTGAAGGAGCATACTTTGAAGGTGATAAAATAAATTTGGATGAATAACTAACATTTCGTGTATTATTGATCTTTTCCCGGTACTTTCTTGACAGAGTACTATAGCAACCTTAGTAATTTTTTGTTTATGTGTCCCCGTCCCAATCGATTAATAGGTTATATCGTGTGCCGCCATTTTCTAAAAAAAGCATGGGTCAATCGCAGAAAATTTGTACTTTATTTGCGTTCTTTTGTCCCGTGAAGGTTTTACATCACACAATGTTTGTAAAGAGAAATTATTTTTACACCTATTTCATATTGTACGTCACTGTAACCATATTGCACACGTAAACTTTATGTTTGTTAATTAAAATTAAAGTTAAAAATAAGTCTTCTGAAAATAACTGACCCAGTTTATTACTCATACCTACAATCTAGTGTCCCGTCGTAACGTTACGAATAAAATTATTTTTTAGAAATATATTTTTGTTATATCACCTTATAATTTGTATTTTTTTTTTGTAATTTAAATATGTCGCAAAATAATTAAATTTCGTTGCTCAGTATTAGTTACGCGGCATTTGTGAACCGTAACTACATTTCTGAACGCAGTCGTAATTTTTTTGAATTGGCCACATTTTTTTAATTTGCTTTGACGTATCTTGACAAGAAGCCATATTTTTCAGCCTGAAGAAATTTGTTGTTTGGTGAGTAAGTTTTATGTGCCCAATAATTATCAGGGTGATTAACGGTAGTTTTTAACTGAGAATTATGCTGTAGGAAATAATTTTCTGTATAGACAATAGCAGATTACTGATTTATTATCGAAATAACTTAAAATCCTGACTTCTTAGTAAATGTAGCGATTTTAAAATAATTTGAGGCTATAATTTCTCAGAAAATCTTATCAGTTTAGTTATAAATTAAAGTAAATAAAATTCGTTTATTCATTGTAAGAATTATACAATTCACTTTATGACGTTAATTAATTATTAAAATAGTGTTTTAGTTACAGAAATAATATAATAATAATATACTCAGACATGGCTCCAAAACTTCTTAGAAACTTCTAGAAACTTCGTGGAACTTTCTAGAAACTTTACAGAACAATGTAGATACTTCATGGAACTTCTAGAAATGTCATGCAATTTTTTAAAAACTTCACAGGACCCTTTGAAAGCTTAAAAAAACTCATAGAAACTTCATGAGAAATTCTAGAAATTTTAGTAACTTCATGGAACCTTCTAGAAACTTATGGAACTTCATGTAAACTTCTAAGTATCTAGAAGTATTGCAAGTTCCACCGACTTTATAGAACATTCTAGAAAATTCATGGAAGCTTCTAGAAAGTTCATAGAAATTTCTAAAAACTTAATTGAAACTTCTAAAACTTCTAAAAATGTCATAAAAACTCTTAAAAACTTCATGGAACTTTTCGGAAACTTTTAGAAACTGCGCAAAAACTTCTAGACTTAGGAATATTTCTACAAACTTCACAGAACTTTCTAGGAATTACATGGAACCTTCTAGAAACTTCACAGAAATTTCTATAAACTTCATGGAACTTTCTAGAGGCTTCATAGAATCTTCTAAAAGTTTCTACAAACCTCATAGAAACTCTAGAAACTTTACGGAAATTTTCAAAAACATTTAGGAGCTTCATGGAACCTTCTAAAAACTTCACGGAATTTCATGGAAACTTCTAAAAATTTTATGGAACTTTATATAAACTTCATAGAACTTCATGGAAACTTCATGAAAACTTTCAGGAACTTCATGGAATCTTTTAGAAACATCATAGAAACTTCTAGAAACTTTATTGGACTTTACAAAATCTTCATAGAACCTTCTAGAAACTTCATGGAATCTTCTAGAATCACTCCAATTAGAAGAGCTAACACAGATGAAGTAAGTAGTATGTTGACTTTGAACTTATGTGAACATGGCTTTATTAGTATCAGTTTCATTATAATTTTATCAGTTTCGTTATTTCTTAGTTGCGTTATTTTCTGAGATTCGGACACCCATATTCCCATTAGTACGAGTACATTCAGTTTATTCTACCGTAAAAACATGGCAGAATAAAATGAAATCAAATTAGATTTCTATTTTCTATTTTATAATCTAAGTAGGTAGGAACATAGGCTTATGAATAACATTTTTATTTGAGGATAAAGATAATTCTTTGCGGTGCGAAGACAAGCTGTAAATTATGTTTATCCTGTATTTTTATCACAAAAACGTGACAACTGCCACATTTCAACTCTCCCGTTTTGTGAAAATTTATTCAGGAAAGCAATTAATATTTTTTAGTTTGTTTATTAAAAGATTACATTAAGTACATTAAGATTTATATCTACTATGTTAAAGTTAAATAACTTAGGTTAACGGAAGACCTAAGTCAATTTATAATTTAGTAATTTCGATTAAATCAAGTACTAAATTAACATTATTAAAAATTGGAAAAGATTATAATTTTACATTGTAAGAATATGTAATTGCAGAAGTTTGTTGTTGTCGATGGTTACATTATTCCATATCTAAAGGAAAAAAAAGATCGCTTATAACCATATCGACTTACAGTTAGTTTTCAGTTTTTTCAGATATTATGCGACGTACAAACATACATACATATCTTCACGCCGTATCCCCAACAAGGTAGTCAGAGAGGACGGAGCGCCAAGCATGCAAACACGTAGAAACATGCTTGTTGTAATAAAGTTATACAATAAATATGGTAAGAAGCTCATTACTCATCTGTAGATTTCGTACTACATAGTTGAAATTGACTAGATACTGTTTAATATGTTTGTTTAGACTGCGTAAATAAAATGATATTTAGTTAAGCCATGCGACTTAAAGTAATTTAAAATAATTTATTAAATACTCAAAGCATATGGGATACATGTAATGGAGCTATAAAATTAGTAATTTTATTTACAAATCTCAGTATTTAAAATTGATGGATTTCTCTATAAATTTGCTACTTTTGATATAAATCACATCTTCTTTAAAATTAACGGTCTTTGCTAAAAAAAAATGGTATACTTCAAAATTAACAGTTTTCACAATAAAATTTTGGTTACAACTTCAATCACTGAAACTTTAATGTGGTGTAATGGTAATAATAAATGCTTGGGAGGAAATCATGAGGACAAATGCAGGCTAAAGTTTAGATTGTTTTATATTGAGTAAAATTTTGCAAATTTTTTTGTAACTTTATACAGATACGACGATATATTTATAAATTTTTTTTTGGTTAGATTATGTTAGATCTTTGTACCACAACGCGCGAGCCGAGTGAGTGAGGCGAGCGAGCCGTGGTAGCAGCCGGCGAAGCGCCAGATCGGCACGCTTATTATATATATTCTTATATATATATTCTTATATATATATTCTTATATATACTATATGCTAATAGGCGTATTTCCCAGTTATTGCCAGGAGTTCGGTAGAGACGTCACGCAATTGCACCAACTCTATTCACTGCGCCGGATATGTCGGCATTGTCAGGATGACAGCTTGTCAAGTTTATTTATGTTTATAGAAAATGTTATTTTTCATAGCACAATCGGTACAATAAGAGTAATATTTAATTGTATATCATTATATTTTTAATAGCAATTCATAGCAATTTTGTCTATATTTTCACCAATTTTGAAGTGCCGTAAATGCATTGCAAAATGTATTACCGTACAGTTGCAATTCAGTGTCAGAAAAAGGTCAGAAAACACATGCTCGTATATATCGGCACAGAAATACATAGAACGAACACCAATGCGATTAAATATTTTGATACCTCGGATCAAGAAACATATATTCGAGATATGTACGTTTCTACTAACCTTGTAATTAACAAAGAATAAATAAGTTTAAAATAACGACAATTTCTTGAAATCATTGTTGGAGTTGGAGGCCTATTATCAAGATTTCTTCTCACGGTCTGTGATTTCACGGTCCGCCCCGCGCCGCGTCGATTTATGCGAACTGCGGACGTGTTCGCGCCACAGGCAAATCCGAAGCTAAAAACAAAGCCGCCGCGGGTGTATGTTACGAGTTCTCGAAATGTATTAAAGATCACAATAACTGGTTAAGTACCTATCTGCTCAGATAAAATTTGATCTAAGCCTGTCGCTTACAATGTAAGCATGAATTGCAAATATAGTTGTCCTTGGATCTCCCCAATGATAAATAGCACACGTATCGAGATCGAATTATCGCATGAATTATTATATTATATTATTATTATTGATTATAGGCTAGTTAGGTATCATGGATACCTAACTTATACCTATATATTTAGATACTACTATAGAAGTAGATAATATAGACTAGATAATATTTGGTCTAAGTAGTTACCCCACGGAACTTCTCAACAACAAACTGCACATGTTTCAAAATTGAGCTATTGTATTGAAAACCACAAGCAACAGGTAGTTAGTACCTATCTATTAGAATATGTGTTTGAAGTTCAAAAATATATCATGGAAGTTCTAATTTCTAGTTTTACTCTTTTTCAAAGTGGAGGTAGGTATTGTATCTCATGTTCGGTTTTAGTTTACCGCTGTTATCTCATATATTAGTAGCATCCTTAGTCGTAGACCTACCTACATATTTATTTAGGTCAATACCATCGAAAAAGAAAATCATTATGAAAAAAACCAAACCAACAAAATATAAGCACCGAAAAGTACAAAGTTATTAATGTTAAAGATCTTTACTGAACTCAATGTCAAGCCAATAAACAACAACAAGAAGTCTTGTACAAGTTGGATTAACACTGTCGAATTTAATTATATATGTATATCTAAGTTTTTAAATCGTATTTATAAAGTCTGCCTTTGGACTTTGTGATTAAGGGATAAATATTTGGTAATTTTCAGTGTCTTTATTTTGAAGTTGGTTTAATATTTTTTCTAAAAATGTAGAATCAGGTAGAATCGGACGGGTGTGCGATTACAGAGAAAAAGAAATAAGAAATATTTTTTTTTTGAGTTTCACGGTTTTTATCCATGATATTTAAATGACTGAGAAAACTGCGGGTGGGTATTTGAGTGCAAACATTTCACTTTACCCTCTTTCCGTTTCAAGTATCGCAAGTTAACCCGTGATCATGGTGCTTGCAACAGCAACGAAATATCGGGAAACTTGTTAAAACTTATTATCGCGGTAAGAATCCGTTCATTTATTTATAGTAATGTAGGGGCATGTCACAGTAGTTTTGCTGACTACGAACTTTGATCGCGGCGAGCTAGAAGACGTAAGCGTAATCTAATTGTAAACGATGTATCTGTGTTTTAGTCATAAGCTTTGTATCTTTAAAAAGTAGTCTTGAGCGCGCAGCGACACGATCCGGTCGCTGGGCGAATAAACGAGTATGCACGAATCTGTGTCTTATTAGAGATCCTTAGTTTACGGACATAACCACCGTAACAGTAAAATAAAAATATTCGATTTAAACAAATTGCGGAGATATTATAAGAAATTGCATTATATTCCAATTGTACTGTACGAAGAAAATGCTCGTTCTAATTATCGTAGAGCGAAATACGGTGGAATTGAGGAACGAGAGACACACGTCCACCGACATTAGCTTCTTCCTGGCTATCTTCTTTGAGCATTCAGCAACCAGAGCGCGTTAGACAGCCTCTAATGGTTTTCTACTGCTAAAAGTTCGTATCCGTGCGCACCACACTTGATATAAACACGTAACACACAATATAACATCAGCCGGTTACACCACAATGATTTGCATAGGCGCAAGCGGAATAACAAACTAGCGACTTGTTCGTGCAAATATACTCAACTTGAACTCCCAGGAGCCGTTGTGGACGTATTTAAGTAAGACGGAAAATAAGGGTAGATAGGAATTTTCTTATCTCACAAATTGATTCGACCCATTTCGCACCTATTAAATATTGAACGAATAGATAGCGGTAACAAAAGGTATTTTTATTTGTTTGTACAACAATTGAAGCCAACGAACGTACATAAACTATAGGTATATAATAACATTCATTACGGGCTCACGCAACTTATGGATTTATTGTTAAAATGGGCCAGGGACTATATTTTTTACCATTAATGCAAAACGGTCATGCGATATTCAACTTCCCTTCGCCCGCACGAAAGCCCCGTTTCAGCGCGTATCAATCATAATTTCATATTTATTAAGGCTCATAAAAAGGAACTGCTATTGACATAAGCAAGCAATATACGTAGATCATAATTTAATAAAGTTATCATTTTTTCCATTACGTTTGGAAAGTATCTTATTATAGACAACTTTGAGAGGTTTTTAAAAAAAAGTTATTAGAACTGATTGAATACAATACAATAAATTAATACTTTTAATTGTTATTGCATAAGATTCGCAATATTCTTCTGAAATCACTGGCTCATTCGGTTATTTTCAATAGTATTTAAATCATGACTCTCCTTTTGCGTTTAGCGTAATCGGGTAATAAGATTAAAATAAGGCTCTTTCTTACACGTAAGCTATTAACATAATGAGTACTAAACACGGAATAAACTAGGTACGTTTCGTGACGGCAAGTTGTGCGTTTTGATGGTTAGATAATAAAATTATAATTAATATTCTTAATAAATGTATGTATTTGAATTTACTCACGAATTATTCACAAATTACTCACGAAAATGATAATGGCTAAATAAGTTTTCGAGTAATTGAACAGGTACCGATAGATTATATCATGTATGCCTACACGATGACTGTTGCCGGGCCGCAGACAGCCTTGATAAGAGCCAATCGAAATTTATTGTGGAGTACAGTTACGTAATTTAAAGTACGAATGGGCACTTAATATTGATAAAAATAACACCACAATAACACAAAAAAATCAAAAAAGGCAAAATAGCTTTCATATTGGAAAAAATTATGTTAGAAATGGTATTTAACGCTATAAAAAGTTATTACTTCGTTAAAACTATACTTACTAACTTAAGACTAACTTGAACAAATATTATGAAAGTATAAAAATTTAAACAATATAAAATGATAGTTGTAAGTACATAGACGTTTATGAGTTTATACTATTAACATACAACCCGTATATAATTTTTGCTAATCTAATTTTGACTGACAATGCAATCTGACCGAGGTTTATGTAACATAGGTTGAAAAAAAATAATTCTACAAAAATAGTAAATTTATTGAGGAAACTATTAATTTTGAATATTTGCCTTTTCCGTTATAAGCTTCGTTCTTGTAGATAAGTAATATTTATTCGCTAATTACAATAATCTAATTATAGACACGAGTTTATTTCTGAGATTACTTTCTGTTTTTGATTGATATTTTTTGTTGATTTGAATGAAAGAATTCGAAAGCTAGTCGGATCCTCTACAGTAAGCAGACAAAGAAAGGAAAAGGAGATATTTTCATTACGTCTTTCATTTCTTCTATCAGTCGGTATGAAAGGTACAGCAAATGAAATTCATTTTTCAAATACTGTGCGTGGAATCTTCAGAGTAGCCGACATACCGCGGCTATTACGGCGAGGATAATTTAATTCGGACACATTGTAAACGTGGGCAAGCGTTGTCGTAACTCATAACCAGGTGGGCAGCTTTAGATACGTCCGGACAATACGTTATAAAAATCCACCCCATTTTATTTTACGGTGCTACATGTACAAGGCTTTTATTTCGCGCCAGAGTTATTTCGTCTTAACAATCTATTATTTTTTGGAATAGAAAACGGAGACTGGTGTTACGATGGCCTTGTTTTATTATATCTTAGCTTTTGTAATGTGTAAAAATATGGACTACACGAAACTGCAGAGCCTATACTAACCTATCTCTTACTTCATTATTCGTCGAAGTGAAATAATAGTGATAAAAAATAATAAATGTTCTCATTTATGTAAATAATATATCAATAAAATGGCAATTATATGAACATACCTTGTCGAGAGTCTACAGTTTTTTGTATTATTGTCTAAAGTCTAGAATTTAGACAATTACGCAGATTGTGTAATCCCACACTACGCACTGAACTTGTAATAGCATTTAAAAGCACTTTAAAGTTGATATAACTAGCCATGCAAATGCTATTTATCTTAGAAAAAAATGTTACATACATACAGATATTAGCGCTATTTTTCTTACATTAGAAATCGCTATAAAAAAATGTTACCGCTTCATTAATAATGTAGTCGAACAAATATAATTGACGCTATAAAATAAGGGCTTAAAATAAGGTGTTTAAACCCCAACCAGAATTGTACCTATTTTACTACAAATAAATTCGAAATACCTGCCAAAATGGATTAAATGCTCACCAAATTGTGTTTCATAAAGTATTGTAGAAATGTAACTTTTTTATTTTTATTGTTAGCCATGAAAAAAAACAGACCTCGTAAAAGTAAATTTCAGACCTAATATTTTGTATTATTGCTCCATAGATGTTACCAATATTTTATTGTATGACCTTTATTTAAGTAATCTCAGCTGAGGCAAAAAAATTAGTGATCTACAGTATAATTTCATTTATACCAAATGTACATATTATTTCTTTTCCAGACTAATGTTACTTATATACTGCTTTATGAATTTGATTAAAATATGATTACAGTAGCCAAATAAATATTTTACTCTCAATAATACTGCAACACAAGTTTAAATTGATTAAGTACACATATAGATATAATTGATTTGCAGTAGTCGCATGATTAAGACATGGAGCACTCAACTTGTAGAGTGGCAATATCATTTATTTCGTATGTAAACACTTTACGTCTAAACACTGTTACGGTTACTGTGTTCTGTTTTATACTTTGATTTTTATTTCTACACCACCGAATAGAACAATAAGCCATTACATGATTATTTAAATATCTGTCGGAGTGTACAGAGATATACACACAGGTACATCTTAATGCGAGCTAGAGTTGATATTTGTTAGTGTAAATAAACTGAGCATAGCAATGCAATGAATAAGATGCTCCGATATTTCGTCTAATTTTAATTTGGGATGCATTTAAACTATCTTCAAAATTGGCGAAAATGTAGACAAAATTGCTATTAACCCTAAACAACCCACATGTGTCTCGCGGACACAATTTTACGTTTGTTTACGCACAAAAACTTATCTATTTATTTTTGCTAAAAACCGCTTTATCTATTCTTTCTCCATGGTTTTGCGAATCTAAATATATAATAGTTTTTATTCTAAAAGGTTTCGTTTAATATTTATTAACGATAACCAAAAGAGTAAACTTATCAACCCACAAGTGTCCCACAGACACAGTGATCATTTTGATTGATTTGAATATGACGGTGGGTCGATTGTTCATATTTACTTCTTAGAATTATATTGAAGTGAGTAGGAATATGAACACACAAGGTATTGTGTACCTTACAATCCTAGTCTAGCACACGTAGTTCGGATTATTTGGTTACAATGCTCAGATACCTATGGTATAAAGCAGTTGTGCTCGCATGTTTTTGTTTTAAGAAATGGCGAGAAAGAAACTTACACAGGACGAAATTCAACGTGTGCTGGATACAAAAGATGATGAAAACATTTTTGTGGGTGAAATCGATAGTGACAACGAGGATGTTGCTGTTGATATGACATATAACATTGGTATCGTGTGTGCCTAAAAAGAACCGTGTGGTTATTTTCCTGTCTACAATGCAACATAATAAAGAAATAGATGTGAACAATAAAAACAAATCTGAAATAAATTTGTATTACAACTCTATCAAGGGAGGTGCTGATACGATGGCTATGTAAATATATAATATCATACAATTAAATGTTAGTCCTTCATTAAAGATATAATATCTTTAAGAAAATTATAGACGCTATTAAATAATCTTAGCATCTATATAAAACCTAAGGAATCATTTAAAATATTATGTTTTGCTATGAAAAATAAAATTCTCTATAAAATAAATGAACATACTTGACAAACTCTCAAGCTAACATCTTGACAATGACGTCTACTATGATACGTACGTATAGCAACAGTTCGAATTTGGCCGCCGCTAAGAATATTCGAATCTAGCTGTATACCGTACTCTGAAGAGATAGTTGAAGACAAATTATATATTAGGTGTACAAAAAGTTTTACTCGCTTTTTGCAAAACTTTTTTTATTTATAAAAACCAAGTAAAATAAAAAATCTTAATCAATATAATCATCGTTGGCACCTACCACTCTTTGCCAACGTTCAGGTAACAGATGGATTCTACAACGGAAAAACGCTTGATCTTTCGATGTAATGAATTAATTTATTATTTTTCGTATTCATCTTAATTTTTAAATTGCTGCCCCGTAAGCTGTTTTGCAATGAGCGAAAGTGATAGTCGCATGGTGCAATGTCTGGTGATTACGCTCTGAGATGAGATTACGCTACGTCTGAGATGATGTTCAAATGTACATGTCAGCTCAACCTCGTAATTTTAAGGATGTGATCTGTGAAATGAACAAAGACCTCAGTAATATTGCTGCCTGGGCAAGTAGAAACTGTCTTGTGCTCAATCCCAATAAATCGAAGTTTATGATTCTTGGCTCAAAGCACCAAGTGGCAAAAATTTCAGGTAGTGATTAAAAAATCAATATTTGTGGCCAAAATGTAGAACGCGTGGAAAAGGCCAAGAACCTTGGTGTCGTCATGGACAGCCGTCTGCGTTTCGAGAGTCACGTGGTGAATTTGGTTAAATCTTGTTGTTATCGCCTAAAATTATTATATCAAATACGTAATCTTCTCACCGAAAGAATGCGTATTCTACTCTGTGAATCTTTGGTTCTATCGAAGCTTAATTATGGTGACTTGGTTTATGGGCCGCGACTGCAGTCCGCGACTCGTCGTCTTGTTCAACGTGTCCAGAATGCGTGTTGTCGGTTTTGTTTTGATATCCCACCTAGATGTCACATCACACCCTATTTAAATAACGCTTCAATGCTAAACATGTCATCACGTAGGCATTTACACCTTGCAGGCTTATTATTTGATGTCATGAAGTATAAAAAACCTATATACCTTTATTCAAAGCTGAAAACATACTCCTTCCATAATAGTATGGCCGCCGAACTTCTCGATGTGTTCTGGAAAGCCACCCTCTTCGAACCGTGGCATTCACTGGTAGTTTCCGCTACCTTGCTACCAAATGTTGGAATAACATTCCTCCACCGTTGATATTTTTTAAGTCCAAATGCTCTTTTAAAAAACATTTTAAGATTTTTCTTTTAGTCAAGCAAACTGCTGGCATACCACATGGTTGCTCGTTGGCGGATTTTGCTGTGTAGGGAGGTACTTATCATGCTGGATTTACTTTTTCCTTTTGTAATATCACGTATATACTTCTTACAATATCACGTAGGTACATAACTCTTGCAAGATACTTAGTTTTTAAAATAACCTCATTCCGCTTTAATAACTTAATTCTTTGCCTGTTCTTTGATTGCGCTCTTACAGTAACATGTGAATAACACATGATCTTAAATGTTACACAGTTCTCAGTTTGAATCGTATGTATATATATAAATTTTTATTTATATAATTTATCTACTTATATTATTTTATTTTATTATTTTAAATTATATCTGTAGTATGTTATCTTTGCTTATAATTGCTTATCGTTTTCTAGGTTGTGGCAGAACATCAGAGTTTTGCTCCTATGGGCATGGCTATACTCTGAGCCATCGCCTTTTCGTACAGCTGCAACACACACATGTTGTCTATTTCGCTGTAAATAGTTTTAAGTTTTTGTTTTATTTTATTTTGTCTTATTTCATACTATACTTAATTACGGTAGTACCTAATTAATCTGTACTAAAGCTATATGAAAGATTGTAAAGGCATGTGTGTGACCAAGTGTGACTGTATGAATAAACATTTTATCTATCTATCTACGCTGGATGAGGCAAAATTTCTCATTGCAGATCATTTATAGTTTTGCAGGCTACGGAACTTCTATGTGGTTATAGCGTTGTCGTGCTGTAAAATTACTGGTCGCAGCCCACATTCTGTATAAGATCTCTTTTCTCGGATTTTTTCCGCCAAACGACTTCATTGAAGAGCGTAAAGTTCGCCAGTAACAGTTTCTCTTGGTTTGAGAAGCTCTTAATACAGTACTTATAATTCATCCCACTAAATGGCCTACCAGATTGTGGATTATCACTAACATCAAACTCTCCGTTTTTAAATTTCCGAACCCATCTACGACATGTACTCTCATCGACAATACTTTCACCATAAGTCGTACAGATTATTTTTTGAGCTTCAGCAGTACTTTTACTTTGGTGAAATTCGTAGAGTAAATAATGTCTGATATGCACACTGGTTACATCCGTTTTCGTTTTAATAAAAAAGCTCTATATTTAAAGCAAATGATACACAAGTAGTCTGTTTAAAGTCCATGATCAGACATGTTCATTAGTACAAAAATTAGTAACTGTTAACGCTCTTTTCAATAATGCAATCTATCAAAAACGGGATGAACTTTTTTGTACACATAATAACCTCGAGTAACCTTTGATCCGGCACTAAGGTAAAATAAAAGAGATGAAGGGGAGTAGATAATATGTTTCCAGATTAAATTTCTCGACTTCAACTAACTCCTCAGATTGCGGCCTCTTATTTAAATATCACTCCATGTATAAAGCGGATTCTGATCTGGCGCTTCGCCGGCCGCTGCACGCTGCCGCAGCACCCTTGCTTCGCTCGCTCGGCTCGCGCGTTGTGGTAAAAATACTAACCTAACCTAACCAAAAAAGGTTTTTATATAGAAATTACAAAATTAATACCGTAAAAATTTAAACTTCTAAAGTGGCACTTTAAATCTTGAATACTTACATCGAATGTCTTGTATTAAAAACATACCGCCATGTTGCACAATTTTACACAAAAATTTTGTAAAATTTTACGCTATGTGAAGCAATCTAAAACAGCCTGTATTTGTCTTCACAAATGCCTCCCAAAACTTTTATTATTACCATTACACTGCATTAAAGTTTCGGTGATTAAAGTTGTAAACAAAATTTTATTGTGAAATTGTTAATTTTAAAATTTAACTTATTTAGTAAGCTAAATTTTAAAATTAACAATATCCGCAAAAAAAGTAGTTTATTGCGGAGACTATTAATTTTAAAGTACATGTCATTAATATGAGCAGTAACAAATTTATAGAGAAAACCATTAATTTTAAAGATTGTGAGTTGTAGACAGATTTACCAATTATATAGCTTTATTATATATATTTTAGTTTGACATTAATATATTTTGGATTCTGTTTGATAATTTGAGTACACTCAGGCCAGTTAGAACTGTAGTTTTTGGTGTTAATTTTACCGTTTCAGTAAAGTAATATTTGGTGAGAATGTATCCATTTTGGGAATGTCTGTATAAAACGTAAAATTGTTCTGATTTGCGTATATTTATTTTATGAAAATACATTATGTTTTAGGGACCTTGTTATAGTGTTAACTTAATTTACCTCTATATAGAATTAATTTATTTTACTTGGTAGTCTTAGGGTCTAAAATTATTTTGGTGAGCGTTTAAATTGTACCCAAAAAAAAAATATCTATAAAATTAAATTTGTCAGTTACTGAAGTCAATGCCAAGCCTCCTACCTTATTGACTTTCTGTTGTTGCACATTTATTTGGCACCGACTTCAATAATTGTCTTTAATTATATAGTTAGTTGTTTTTTTATTATTTATATTATTATAATTATTTTATTATAATAATTTTATTTTTATAATTATTTTATTATTGTTTTATATTAGTTATTTTTGTACTTAAGCTTTGATTAGTAAAGAATACTTATTTCGTACTTTTCAGTGTCTTTATTTTTAAGTTGGTTTAATTTTTTTTTAAATTTCTTTATCTGTGTGAGTGACCTGGGACTAAATAAATATCTAGGGCAGCGGTCTTTCCTTTCTAATTCAGGAGCACGATTATATAATCGTGCTCCTGAATTAGAAAGGAAAGACCGCTGTATATACTAGATATAGTATATACTAGAGAATCATCAATATAAATAAATAAATGTTATAAGCAGTTCGTGTTATTTGATGTATCTTAATCCAAGCTTAAAATACCAGTGGTATTTAAATGGGACCAATCTCGAAGGGTATCCTTTCAAATAAAAAAGAATTTTCGAAATCGGTTCATAAATGCCAGAGTTCTGAGGTAATAAACATAATAAAAAAAAAATACAACCGAATTGAGAACCTCCTCCTTTTTTTGAAGTCGGTTAATAAGTAGGTATGGGTTATAAAAAAAATCAACAATATAAACAATAAAAAAGTAATGTTGTACAATTAAAATACAATATTGTACTTACATAGTTTTTTCTAATATTTTTCTCCTTACATCTTATCAATAATACCCAACTTGTAAGTACAATGACTTAAAAAAAATTAATATGACCTTTGGGTCCCTGGGGCCCCGAAGCCCATCGACTGGTTTCTGATATTTGTAAGAGACTGGTCGAGGCTTTGGGAGACCGCCGGGCTGGCAGCTTCTTCCGCCAACGAATCAGTTTGGCTATTTAAAGAGGCAATGCTGCCAGTCTGCTGGGTAGCTTGAGCAATGACAGCTTTCTAAGTGGCAACTTTGAGGAAGTTTATTATTTAAGATAATGTGTAGTTTTAAGTTTGTAAATATTAACATATGTATGTACTTTTTGTTAATGTATATAAAGGTATATATTAACAATATTAATTTTAAAGTTTACAGTACTTAGTTAATATTTAAATACAAGGTGGCGCAAAATTTGTCACCCGATGTTCTTTGACTGTAATTTTTTTATGAATGAAAGTGTAATGAAAAATTGTTTCATTCATAAAAAAATTACAGTCTTTTTACAATTAAAATATAAAATAAAAAAATACAATCTGCTTTTGGATTGTGTTTATTTCATGTCTTCATTTTTAAGTCAAGAAAATGATATTAGTCAAGTGGTCGCCGCCAGAATTGATGATCATACAGGCCTGTCACTCTTGTCAGAACTTCCGGCGTTGTGTTCTCGCATTCTTGACGGATATTCTTTTTAAGGGCTTCAAGAGCTTACTAACATAGACTCGTGACTTCAAGAAACCCCACAAAAAGAAGTCTATAACGGTTAAATCCGGCGATCTTGCCGGCGAGTTCAAATCACCAAAACGAGAGATTAGGCGACCCGGAAATGCAGCCCTCTGAATTTCAGTTTTGTCTCTTGCAGTATGCGCCGTTGTTACATCCTGTTGGAACTACGTGATATCCAGTCCCAATTCATCAAATTGAGGAAGGAGAAAGTCGTAATGTAGTCGTTGAGCATAGCTTAAATATATAGTGAAAAAAAACTATTAAGTTTAAAAAATTAAGTTGTAGTTTTAGTTATTTATTAATTCTGTTGCTTATTTTCATGTATACTTTCCCCTTATAATTTGGGCATCACTTTGTCGTTGTACCTAGTGGGCCTAGTGTTCTGTCTAAGAATTGAACCCAAGATTATACACTAACTGTAACATCAGGTCAATTATTTTCTATGTTTTATCTTATGTCAATCTTTGTAATGGTTGTTGTTTTACACAATGTTTTTATTAAGAGGTTATTCGAGGTAATTAAAATACATGTACCTTTTTTTTTACGTCAGGAAATGCGTTACGCATCCCGTCCCGCCTAGGGGGGTGGCAGGGGGGTATATGGGACTCCTCGACATTAGGGTGCTAGGCCGAGTCTACCCACTAAAACCTGACGGTGTTCCTCCACGGGGCCAAAATGCCGGGGCAACGGGTGCGCGTTTGAACTCTTCCGCGGCCCCGACGGCCATGCCCAGCCTAAGCCGGGCCCTCCTCCGTGTGCGGGCAGTTTGACCTGCTCGCGCTCCTGGGAGGCGCACGGGAACACCGCGCGCACCATCCCGAGGCCATTGGGTGAGGCGCCTTCTCCCGAAGGACACCCCAGGCCTCCAAAGTGGCGGCTTCCGCACCCCGCCTACACCACGGCAGGGGCGTCCGCACGCCCACCTGATTTTTACGTGTTGTCTCACGGGTTTCATTTCGAGTTTTCCTTCTCTCCACCTCTGATTTTAACGTGTTTTCTCACGGGTTTCATTTCGAGTTTTCCTTCTCTCCAACTCTGATTTTTACGTGTTTCCTCACGGGTTTTTAAAAGTTTTCCTTCTTTCCACCTCACGTCTTCTTGACTTTGTGTCCTCCGCAGAGGACAGAAAAACACAAACAAGCGTACGACGACCATTCCCCTCTGAAAGCAGAGGGGTAAGGTGACGACGACTACACAACGAAGTCCATCAACGTGCATCCTTCAGGATACACGCGGATGGACACCCCTTACCACCCCGTTGGTCGGGCTATTAGCCGCCGCCCAGTAACAACCCATTAAACAACGAGCAGTTACTGGTCGGCGCCCAGGATGCACCACGTGGAGGTTGCCCAACCCAGCACCCCCAAAAAAAAATGCATGTACCTACGTTAATCTACATAAGGTTAACCGAATCGTGTCTCAAAAGGGTAAAATAGTTATAGTCTATTTTGTAGATAAGTTACACGATAATAAGCAGTAGTTGCGTAGTGTCTTTCGAAAACCAGTAATAAGTAAAGTAAGTAATGTCCGATCCTTAAAAGATTTTATGTAGTTTGGCGGTAGAGTTGAATGTTAATGCGATGGAGAGGCGTGTTTCGGTTCGCCGCGCAACACGTGTCGCGGTCAAGTTGACCGAACTTTGTACAAGAAGGCAGTTATTTATGTGTTGGTGATTTCTGATCTTTAATAGGTACAACCATTTGAGATTTAAGTAAATCACCGCCTTAAATATGAACATATTCTTCTTCATTCAATTCTGATACAGTCTTCAAAAGTATAATAAAATTTTGAAGCAAATATTCAAAATTATTTAAATTTCAATAATTACAGCTGCTCTCTTCACTAACATAAAATATAACACTGCTATGTGGCCTGGCCTCAGTAACACAATTTTAAAGCAAGTGGTGGGACTTGAGACTAATTACAGTCTTGTTGGTATATTTTGCTCCAATTGAGGATCGCTTGGCGAGAACTTGCTTGTATAGAAGTTTATATAAATTTAATTTACATATATATATATAGATACAATAGTTTAGAGAGAAAGACTTGATTCTAATGGAATGGTGCGTTATACAAGGCTGGTTTTAAAAGGTTTCTATATCTCGAGAGTTTAAATAAGCGGACAGTATTTTTGGCTGCGAACTTAATAACCAAAGTTGTTAAATCTATACCTACTAAGTACTGTATAAATCTGTAGGTTCTGTCTGTAAATACAAGCTTTTTGTCAAATTTTGTGACAAATATTCTTGTGATGGCTCACTGACTTTAATTCTACAATTTTTGTATGTCTGTTTGTCCGTATGTGCTTTTGCAACTCAAGAACGACTTGACCTTGCTCTTGTTGTAAATTGATATATAGTAAGTGTAATTGTTCAATTGATAGGCTATGTATGTTGTATAATATCGGTAAACCTTATGGTAATCATAAAAAATTAATTTCTGAGATCTCTTTTTTCCTGGTTTTCTGATTTTCTGATTTTCTCAAATGTCTGAGAAACTGCCAGACCGATATTGATTAAATTTGGCATGGAGATAATTTTAACACCAGGAAACGGACATAGGCTACTTCTTCATCGAAAACCTACCCCCAAGAGGGTGAAAAAAGAGATGAAACTTTATATGAGAAATGCTAAACTGCTGAACCGATTAAGATGAAATTTGGCATGGAGATAGTTTCACACCAGAGAACGGACATAGGCTACTTTTCTATCAAAAATCTACATCTACGGAGGTGAAAAGGGATACGAAACTTTGTATGAGAAATGCTATTCCGCTGAACCGATTGTGATATTTTGTACGGAGGTAGTATGTGCCTGTAAACAGACATAGGCTAGACGTAAGCTTTTTTTAAAAAACAACCTTTGTACATAGGTACATGTAACCTAACCTAATCCGAGAAAGG
Organism: Zeuzera pyrina; assembly: GCA_907165235.1. Classification (NCBI taxonomy): domain Eukaryota; kingdom Metazoa; phylum Arthropoda; class Insecta; order Lepidoptera; family Cossidae; genus Zeuzera; species Zeuzera pyrina. The sequence continues at coordinate 13,469,160 of OU015630.1, forward strand.
CGCGAAACAATTTTCCATGTGGGCGAAGTCGTAATTACATCTATATAGCGATAATATAAAGCTATCTCCGACTACTTGTAAATCAGGTAGCTGCAGATGTATGGGGTAAACAGAGCTGCAAAGGTCTAGTATTAGAGGAAAAACAGCTCCGTAAGGAAGGAAGTAATGCAAACTTACTTGTAATAAGTTACCTGCAGCTTTGGCAATGAAGTCTACGGTTAGGCTCAGTCGCCTGTAGTTTTATATTAAGTATATTTGCGTGATAAACAACACAATAACGAAGGTAGGTACGTAGGTAATAGGTAACGTATGTACGTCTTTACAACAATAACGTCCCTTTGCAATTAAAAAGCGGTTTACACAGTCTTTATTACTTAAATCACTTAACACGTGCTGTCTTTGCGAATTATAAAGCGGTAGTTATTTTTGACAAGTTATATTGTAGAGTTCAACATTGCGACTCATTTAGCACTCGCGTATTAAATGTACACGAACAAGCAAACCGGACGTAGTATACAAGTGTATTAGAGGAAAAGGGATAGATGTTGAATGGGATGTCCGTGTTTACAAGTGTATTATGTCAATAATACGAGTTAAATATAAAGTAATTCATTTTCAATCCACCATAGAACACAAACAAACCAAGCATGATGATCAACAGGAATATGTTCTTATAATACATTGAATCCCGGTTTTTATTAGATTCTTACTTTTAGTATACCTTCGAAAATTGTAAGATTTTTAAACAAATACTCCAGGCAGTTAGACCAATAGTATGAAATTCTAAGCATTGGATTTGTATTACAAATCAATACACAAGAAAGTGGAGGAGCATCCGATAATATCCATACTCCAAGGCAATTTGGAAAAGTTCGTGACCTCACCTAACCGGGAATGGAACCTGGGTCTCTCGGTTTGGAAAACAGATGTAGTAATCACCGTATCAGCATATCAACCAATTGGAATGTTTTGCCTGTATTTTATTACCATTTTCTTAAATCATGTTAAATGATAAAGTTAATTTATTAAAAAAACACACTTTCTTCCATAATAACTAAAGATTTGTTACATGTTTATATCTACCTAGTTTTTTATTTATTTATTTAACTTGTAAATCACAGGTAAGTTACAATGATGTTGTATAAATTAATATGGTGCTCTGACCCCTGTTATATATCTCGTACTTACTTTTGGGTTTTAAAGAAAGTGAGTAAAGTTTTTGTTTATATTATCAAAAAAATAAAAATCAAATTACATAAGGCATAGGAATAACACTTCTTCGATATTTCCTTATGTTTTGCTGTCGTATTATTAGTGTCTACATGATATATGCCTCTCATTGTTTCGTTCAATCGTCGTAATATACGGAGCGACTTACCCGTTTTGAATTATGAACATTGTTCGCCTGTATCCACCAATCCACCGGATTATCTGTCTGAAATTAAATTACCCTGCGTTTGGTGTCAAATTATCGTACCGTGATACAGTGATTAGTACTGTATTGAATTCTTCAATCATTATGAATAATGGTACAGATAATTTTTCAATTGCTCTGATGGTATTATGATTTAAGTGGTATTATGATTTAAGAGCGGTAGAGCCATGCTGCATTGCAGAACGAATTGGGCCGGCTCGCCCAATGAAATACCACCCTCTCACAGAATATCGGCGTGAAATAATAGCATCTATTGCTGTTGTGATTCGTTCGGTGAGTGAGAGTGCCGGTGGGCATCAGCCCCTCCCCTTCCACTCCCTTCTTTCCCTATTTCCTTAAAGACCGGCAACGTACCCGTGAATCTCCGGACGCTGCGGGTGTCCATGGGCGGCGGTTGCTCACTTTCCATCGGGTGACCCACTTCCTCGTTTGCCCCTTCTTATAAAAAAAAAGGATATAGTATATTGAACATTGTACACTATTGTATTATGAATTGTAAATAAAACGTTTAACCATTGTATTTAATATATACGTTTTATAATAGTTTAGCTTTTTGTTTTATGATGATATATCCATAAGACTGAGTGTTTCTGACGTTTCCAGATCTGAGGAACGCTAACGGTATACATTCCTCTTTTCTGCTTTAAAAATTTGGATCTTTAGATTAACGATTTGTAGTGAAAACTTGTTTATGTATTACCTATTTATTTCAAAAAATCTTTTATAAAAAAATTAAACCGACTTCAAAAAAGAACTAATAACTGTCAAATTTAATTATATGGGTATTTGTATCGTATTTTTATAAAGTTATTTTTGTACTTAACTTTCGATCCGTAAGGGATAGTTATTTCATACTTTTCAGTGTTCTTTTTTGAAGTCGGTTTAATTTTTTTATAAAAGTTTTTTTATTTCTCCCTTTTGAGTGACCTTGGCCTATATTAATATCTAGAGCAGGTCTACAATTAGTTTATCTTCTAATTCTGGAGCGCAATGTGTTAACTTTCATTCTATTGAGCAGCACAAACTGTGAGCTTTCACAATAAAGGATGCGAACACATCGAACATGGGATATTATTGCCCATTATGCCCATTATCAATATCATCAATATAATATCATATCAATATCAATCAAATTATTAAAACTTTCGTGAGACATTATTAACGCACTAATTATTTAATACGGCTTTACTCACGTGTAATCGGTATAGGTACCGACTAGTTTCGGACCTATTGGAGGTCCATCATCAGGGTGAGTGGGATGAGTTCGCAGCCGCGCCCCGTCTCGCACTGCGCGCCTGAGCTCGCAACGCGCGGCTTGACAGGGTGGGGGGCGCGGGGTGCGCCGGCGATGGTGACGAACTCCGCGAGACCGATGCGTCTACGTCAATATTGGTGTTTACGGGCGCACAAAATGTACTCACGATGTCCGATACAAGCCGCGCGTTGCGAGCTCAGGCGCGCAGTGCGAGACGGGGCGCGGCCGCGAACTCATCCCACTCACCCTGATGATGGACCTCCAATAGGTCCGAGACTAGTCGGTACCTATACCGATTACACGTGAGTAAAGCCGTATTAAATAATTAGTGCGTCAATATCAATCAGTTATAAAAGAACAGTGTAAAGGTTGCATCATAATTACACCCTAGCAGTATTCTTACAATCCGAAGACGACAGCCACCAGCCGTATTCTCTGTCCGCCACAAGACTGACTCTACTGACTGAATTTATTATATCACAGCCAATTTATATCTTCTCCCTACTTTACCATTATACCATACTACCATTATACCATGTGGGGACAACGATAGTTAACAAATGACATACAAGAGAATCGTCAATATAAATAACCAGGTCGCGTTATTTGGTGTATCTTCGAAATCAAAGCCTCAATACCAGTGAAACTTCAATGGGACCAATCTGGAAGTGCTTCCTTTCGAACAAAAAAAGAATTTTCCAAATCGGTTCATAAATGACGGAGTTATGAGGTAACAAACATAAAAAAAAAACAAAAAACATCCAACCGAATTGAGAACCTCCTTCTTTTTTGGAAGTCGGTTGAAAAGTTGTCATATTCCGTTTGATTGTAATAGCCCAGTTTGCTGTAAATTTTGCAGATTCTAATTAGTCTGATTGATTTAATTATTTCTTGAATGATTAGCGTTGCTTAATCATGTACGAAATATGCGTGTGAAAGTTGTCGATTGATTCCTGTTTGGTAAGAATATCTATAATGCTACATGGATTAATGTTGTTAACAGATGATATGATTTGATGTTGTATTCTTGTTTTTCCAAATCTCGGGCGATGCTTACTAAGATGTTCAAGTGAGGACTGATTGTCACATGGACAATAATCGTTGTCTACAATTTTGAAACTGTGAAGGTACTGTTTATGATATCCATGATTTGTCAGAAATTGGGTAAAATGAAATCGAGGCTTAACTGCTTAAAGGTAAGTGTAATAATATCGGGTAAAATAGTTTTGGTGTAAACATAGTTATTAGGATCTAAGTATAGGTTATGTCTTGATTGTTCAGAAAGGAGCTTGTTCTTATATTTGATATAGCTCACAGGTGTTTCGAAGAAGCAATGGCTGAGCATAGAGACATGCGCCAGCCTTCGCGGCTTGATCTGCTATTTCATTTCTAGGAATCCCAATGTGACTCCTAACCCAGGTAAAGTTAATAGTCAGTCCTATAATATTAGCCTGCAAGATCAACTTATGGATCTTAATAACAAGTCGATTAAAATTGTCGGGGTTGGCTATCACAGTTAGTGCAGACCTACAATCCGAAAATACTCGAGAGTTCTGTATTTGATTTGCAACGATCCAATTGCAGGCATTGTAAATAGCAAACAATTCGGTCTGAAACACTGAACAACGGTCATGTAGCTTAAATTTCTTAATTATTTCCCTGCCGTTATGGGCCCCTGGCACATATGCAGCTCCTACTTTTCCATAATTTCCTCTACCGTCTGTATATATCTACTATGCATTACTAGTTCGTAAATTATTAAAATCTTTTAGAGTGAGAACACAGTCAAAAGTAATATTGGGTCTTAATGCTGCTTGTAGGAGAGAAAACGGTGGAGCGGGGGACTCTAACGAAATGTCAGAAGGTAAAAATGTTGAAATACCTCTAAGCTTAGAGGGCTCAACATCCCAAGCCTAAACAATCTTGGCAGTCAGCGGTATCAATTGTGCATGTACTATAAAAGCGGCGTCTAACGGTGGGAATTTTAATCGCAAACATTCGTTCTAAAGATAAAAAGCGTTTAGATATGTATTTAAAATTAATCGCCTTTGACCAAACGCTAGAAGCATAACAAATTATTGGCTATTATGTGGTTGTAAATAATCTCAACATTTACATAATTTATCTCGATGCCCCATGTAGCTCTAAATTGTAAGTTTGTTGTAAAGTCTAAGCTTTGTTAATAATGCGTTCCGAATGTTTGATGAAATTTAATCTACGGGCTATAACTACTTCCAAATATTTGAAATGATTAGTGAATCTTAAATCTTGTATTTGAGTATAGATTTTACATTTTAGCGCACCGTTTGTATATCCTACCATCCGAGTTTTACTGGGGCCAAAAGACAGCTTGACACTTTCGCCCCATTTCATAATAATGTCGAGCGCAGAGTTGATCTTTAGTTCCAGGTCAGCTATACGTTTATTATGACATATCAGCAATATATCGTCCGCGTACCCCTGAAGGGAGCATCCTTCTGGTAGACGGGTCAGTAACAACTCATCTAATATAAGATTCCAGAGAGTGGGGCTACAAACCGATCTCTGGTTGCATCCTCTCGACATCACCTCTTGAACGGAATAGTCAGGAAAGTTGATTTGAATCTTTCTATTTTCAACGTAGCTACGTAAAATGTTGTAAATATTAAATATTTTCGGGCATTGTTTGTATAGCTCTAAGTAGCTAGAAAATGGCCGGCCACCAAGTGTGTATCAAACGCAGCACTTACACCTAATGAAACAGATACGACATGTTCTTTATTGACTTTAGCATTAGTAATGGTTTCTATTGCGTTATGAATGGCTTTTACGGTGGATTTTTGTTGCATAAAACCAAATTGCTTTTCACAAGAAGCTCCATTAGTGTCCATATAAAAGTTAAGTCTATTCATAATAAGCTTCTCGAGCAATTTACAAAAGACGTTAAGTAGACCAATAGGACGGAAAGAAGAGGGTTTGTAGTAGTAGGTTTTGCCGAACTTTTGAATTATTTTAGCGTAAGCTAGTTTCCAGCTTTGCGGAAAGTGTCCAAGTTCCAAACAACGGTTCATGTATTTTGTGATAACATCAGGAAAGCACTTAGAAATTCTAGACACATGTCCAATATGAAGTGATCAGGACCAGGATCTTTCTTAAGATTCATGTTATTTAGGTAATTAATAATTTCTTCGTAGATGAACGGACAATCGTTGGGAGTTTCTAACGGTAAGTTTATATCAGTTATAGTTAGCTTCAGTGTCTGATAAAGTAAAATGTTTGATAAATAAAGTTATGCACAGACCACAGACATCTACTGGATGGTAGATGGGCATCGACATCAAACATCTCCGTGCGTTGCAATAAAAAGACACGTTAAATCGTTAGTTCTAACTGTTGTTATACTACTCTGTCAAGAAAGTACCGGGAAAAGATCAACAATACACGAAATGTTAGTTATTCATCCAAATTTATTTCATCACTTTCAAAGTATGCTCCTTCAGAAACGAGACACTTTCGCCAACGAATAATCCAATAATCAAAACATTTTTTAAACGCTTTTTCCGGAATTGAGTTCGGTGCTCGCCGCGAATTCTCCTTTATATCTTCTAGCGAATGAAAACGGGTGCCACGAAATGGTAAATTGAGTTTAGGAAAAGAAAGAAGTCGGCTGGAGCCATATCTGGTATATAAGGTTGCTCGATGGTATTTGTTGAGTTTTTGGTCAAAAATTCGTTCACAATGATGGCCTTGTGCGAAGGCGCATTATCGTGGTGAAAAATCCAAGAATTTTCTTTCCACAAATCTGGCCTTTTTCGTCGAATTTGCTCTCTTAAACGCCGCATAACCGCGATAGTTAAGGAAAACAGTCAAAATGACTTTGACTTTTGATCGACTTTGGCGTGGTTTTTTCGGTTTCGGTTCAGTTGGAAGGCGCCACTCCGAAGCTTGTTGACTAGTTTGCATGTCAAACTCGTTAACCCACGTCTCGTCACCAGTTGCAATGCGTTTCATGAATGTTGGGTCGGAATTGACTCGTTCTAGCATGTCCTCAGCGACACTTTTGCGATTGTGTTTTTGAAGAAAATTCAGGTCTTTTGGGACTAGCCGAGCGGCAATATGTTTCATACCCAAGTGATTATTTAAAATGGTACGGATAGACTCGTGAGACACAGAAAGTTCGGCGGCTATCTCTCTCAAACTTGAATGATCATTTTCAGTCACTATTTCCGTAACTTTTGCGATGTTAACTTCAGTGCAGACGTTTATGGCCTACCAGAGCGAGGCAAATCTTCCATCACATCTCCACCGCTTTTGAACGCTTTGTACCATTCATAAGCACGTGTTTTTGATAAAGTCGATTCACTGTAAGCCTTCTGTAACATTTCCAGTGACTCTGAACACGAAATTCCATTGGCGATGAAAAATTTAAGACAAACTCTTTGTTCGATGTTTTTGTCCATTATGAAATTCGCAATATACACTAGAATGATATAACTAAAAACAGCACTGTATTTGATCTAAATAACAGATGCAACTCTAACTCCGCGCCAAAATGGAAAACAGTTGTGCCACTCTAACAACAACAAAAAAACAAAAAATTGAATTTGGAACCATAAACAAATCATCCATTCCCGATACTTTCTTGACTGAATGTATACCAGACGCCTGCTATGAATATAATAAAAGGCAGTCCTATCGATCCATCACGTTACGAAGCGACTAAGGAGAGGTCTAAGGGGGTAAGTGGTAAGTGATCCCAAAGGGGACGTAAGCACGTGTGATCCGCGCTGTTGTAGCAGACTTACTTTATTCTCCACCGAAACATACTTTGACACAGCGTTAATAGGGGGGCTTCAGTGTGTTACGTAGGAGACCTCGAAACCCTTGAGATGTGCCGAGGATGGCCACCATGTGAGTTTTTATAGGTAAAAATTCCACAGCACTCACTTTTCCCTGGGGGATTGGGTACTGTTATAATAGCGCGTACATTGCAATTGCATACAAACTATTTCGATGACATTGCATTCAAGTTCCAATTGCAATTGACGTAACGCTTTAATATTTCCTCATAATTATGATTTCATATTTACGACAGTCTGGTTTTGAACTTCTACACTACACTAAAATTCTAGTACAATTATAAAATTGAAATAAATTACGTCTTTCCCAAGAGAACATTTTCTTTTTTAAAAAGTTCTTCAGGACCCGCCCGGTAACATTGGTGTCGAAAGTTAGATGGTCAAGTCGTAATATTTTTAACCATTTTTGTAAAACTGTAAACATGTAAAACTGAAGACTATAATCATTTAAATAAAAAATAAAATAAATATCGCATTTTTGTGTCTGTCATCTCGGTTTCTGTTTCCAAGTGCCGTTTCGCTGATTTTTACGATATCTTCTTGTGACTCAATTTGTGTAAAACAGACCGAAAATGAATTAAATATTCAAGCCAGACTTATTTAACACTGAATCTTGAATACACACACAAGAGTGTAAAATTGCTGAAGAACTACTACAGCATCACTGAACTTTTACCGCTGTCTCCTGAAAACTTTACACCGTGTGTGTGTAAACCACTGTATCGTCTCTGTATCGTCGCTGTATCGTCGCTGAATAGTCGCTGAATAGTTGCTGTATCGTCGCTGTATCATCACTGTATTGTCTCTGTATCGTCGCTGTATCGTCACTGAATCGTCGTTGTATCGTCGCTGAGTCGTCACTGTATTGTCACTGAATCGTCGCTACGCTGCGTTGCTGAATCTCCACGAGATCCTCCATCGACACTCCGAGCCTGAGAACTCGCTGATCGTCGTCACTGCTGCCGTATTTACTCCGCGTCATGCTGATTGTAAATGTGTTAACGTTGTAGCCGTACTTATACTGTAAGTCTATTTCATTATTTCAATTTCACCACAGTTTAGATTCCTTTTTTTATAATTAATAATATACTATTTTGTTAAAATGCCACAGATCAAATTGGAAGACAAATTTGTAGCGTCTAACGCAGAAGTTTACCCAATCGCAGTTCTTTGTAATTTTATAAATACTTATAAGGGAAAACACGGAACTCTCCCAGTTTTTATCACAAATTGTCAGAATGCATTAAGCCTAGCTAGTGAAAATCAAAAATTTCTTTTATTAAAATTAATAATCGTCAGATTAGAAGGTAAAGCTCAAATCGCATGTTCCAATAAAATTTTTGAAAGTTTTGATGATTTAAAAGATTTTCTAAAACAAAATTTTGGTGAAAGAAAACACTATAACCATCTGTTACTAGATCTTCAGTCATGCAAGCAACAATTTAACGAGAGTGTATCTCAGTTTGCTCTAAATATCGAAACATGTCTTACGGATTTACAATCTGAAATTCACAATTCCGATTCTATCAAAAAAGATTTACCTGGACGAATTGCAATGATAGAAGATTTAGCTTTGCATACGTTTACTTTAGGACTTCAACCTAGACTAAGTAATTTTGTGAGGTGTAGGTCACCTAAAAGTCTAAACACAGCTATTAACATAGCCATAGAAGAGGAAAAGATTTAAAATCTTTACTGTAAATCAAATAAAAGTAATATATTTTACAAATTTTGTAGAAAAGCAGGACATAGTGAAACCGAATGTTATAATAAGATCGAACGCAACAAAAAGCCATTTAATCAACATAATTATAATTATTCGTACATGAATCCCCATAATTCTTACAAAGATTCTATATCAAATATAAAATCAAGTCCAGTAGTTTGTTCATATTGCAAGAAGGTCATCATATTTCACAATGTCGAAAACGCCAATATAATTCCAAGTTTTCGCAATACAATCGTACCAGTGGTCAGCAATTCCACGAACAAAAGCATTCGGAATATGCTGAAGCTAATTACACCGATTGCCAATCCTTCAACAAGCGAAAACACGTGCAATGCACTCAAGTTACTTTACGATCTTGCGACGTCAACGATGGTGACAAAAATTATTTGCGGGCTTCGTATTCGGGCCGACGAAAACCCGAGAAGTTAGGCACTTCGTTAAATAATAAAGTGGTTAGTTCTAAGTCAAATGGGTCTAAATTGACCAATACTATATCGTATTTTTCTAAATCAATGAATAATAATTCACAAGATGATAAATCGCGATTTACTAGTTCTTTGAATTGTTCAAAACGTGAACTCACTCATTCGTCTTCTAATAGACACGGGTAGTTCAATCTGTCTTATAAAAAGGTCTTGCTTATCGAAATCGCCAGAGCTCGACAATCATATAGTAAAATTTAAGGGAATTAATGACGTCGATTCTTTTGCTGAAACAAACAACAAACAACAGTTAAATACAAAAGGTAAGTTCATGTTGTCCATACAAATAAATGATAAAAATTCGGTAGCTTTTTATTTTCACCTAGTCGACTACGTTAACTTAAACTATGATGGTATACTCGGCTCAAATTTCTTAGACACTCATAAAGGTATAATCCAATTTTCTAGTTCTCGATTACTAATTAATGACAATCCAAGTTTATTTTTCGAAATCAAAACTATTGAACCGACATATGTCGTAGCTCCAAGACACGAAATGCTTATTGAATGTGTCGTGACAAATTCCGAATTAAAAGAAGGTTTAATTCTCGATACTCAGTTAAAAAAATATCCTAATCTTTAATTCTCAAAATGCCTCGTTCGCGTTAAGCCTAATAACAAAGTCAATTTATCAGTTCTTAATACTTCTGAGAAGGAAATAACTTAAAAAAATAATATTCAGTTTACTTTAGAACCCGTTAATTATATCTTAGAAAATAATAAAACGTTAAATTACTCAGAATCCTCGTTTGACGACACGACCGTCAATGTAAACACTGTTCAACAGTTACATCATGAAAATAGAGTTCAAAAGGCTATTAGATGCGAGCATTTAAATAAAGAAGAAGAAATATTACTCCGTAATCTTTACTCAAAATTTAATGACAACTTTTATCTTGAAGGTGACTCTTAACAACTACCGACACTTTACGCCATGAAATTCGTACTACTAGCGATACTCCTGTTCACGTAAAAAACTATCATTTTCCCGAATGTCATAAAGGAGAAGTAAAGAAACAATGTTAAAATTTATGTTTACTTTTTATGTGAAAGTATCGTGTAGACAATTCTTCAATTTCATACAGATCATAACAATTACTACTAAAAAAAAATTAGTGGTGAACTTTTTATATTTTGCTTTGAGGACTAGATATTTTTATAAATAATTTTGTATAAAATAATTTATTTTCTCCTAAATATGTGAACATTATGTAATGAAATTATGTGAATATCTGAGTTATTAAAAATATACATATCTAACAAAAAAAAAAAAAGAAATCGAACCTTTCCTAGGGTTGGTAGGCTACTATCGTAACAATTTTTCTCATATAACTGAACCTCTTACAAGCCTCCTGAAAAATACATCAAATTTATTTGGACTCGAAATCAATAAGATGGCGCTTAAAATTGGAAGACTTTGATTACAATATCCAATACAAAAAAGGTAAAACAAACTGTAACGCTGACTCATTGTTGAGAAAACCGATACATGCTATTGATAACGAATCTCCTGCTGTTCCGTCTACCCCTGAAATCTACAAAAAAATATTTACAAGTTAATCGCCAACCTACTATTTCTTATGACACTATTATTGAAAAACATAATGAACCTTCATTAAGAGCGAAATGTAAACTAATCGTCTATCCAATTTCAATAGATCTAGATTAGTCTATTCCTTACTGTTCCCAAATTTCAGAAATGTCCAATAATACTCCCGATATATGCGAAATCGAACGTGAATTGTTAACATATTACAAACCAGCCAATGATAAATATGTGTTTATACACTTATTTTTACATTAGGATGAATACAGTTATAAAGATATTTTTAATTTACTTCGCGATTATAAAGATATGATATCTATGTGGTATTTAAATAAAAAAGAATTTGCAATTTCCAATTTTAAAGACCCTTTCAATAAGATTTCTTATATTAGACTCTACAATATGCTCGCATTTTTGTTTCATGGTACGGGTATAACAGTTAATATTTATAAAAATAATATACAATATCCTACACCCCAAGAAATTAAACAAATTCTTAAACATAATCACGATTCACCGATTCACCCCGGCATTTCTCACATGTATGACCATAACAAGTATAGATTTATCTTAACGCTGCGAGACGACTAAATTAAATATTCACAAGCATATGCTATATATGTTTACTTGTTCTGTTGAGGAAACCGCCCAACGTCTCGTCCATTTCATTTCTCACATTGGGGTTCCTAAAATAATAATAACCGATCAAGGCACCAACTTTTGTTCGGATCTCTTCAGTCAGTTAGAGAGATTATTTGGGATTAAACATATTTATGCGACGTCATATCATCCTCAAACTTGTGACGCACTTGAAAGGAGCCACGCAACTCTTAAAGAATATCTAAGATCATATGTAAACGAAAACCAACATACATGGGACTTGTACATCGATACTGCAATGTTTTCATACAACTCCAATGTCCATAGTACTACGGGTTATTCAGCTCATGAGTTATTGTTTGGCCATAAGCCCTATCTACCACAGAGTATCGACACATTAGAATACTTATATTGAATATATACGAGCACTGAATCATCGACTTTTTTACAGTAGGTTAAAAGCACTTGAAAATATAGAAACATCTAAAGAAAAATCTAAGCAATATTATGATAATAACTCAAAACCAGTTCAATACAAAGTTGGAGACATGGTTTACACATGGATGTCATCACAAGCAAAATAAGGCCCTTTTACCAGTATGGAAAGGCCCTAATAAAATAATAAAGTTAAACGGAAATCATACAGCTATTCTACTTATTAATCGTAAACACATCAGGTATCATTATGACGAAATGAAAGCCGCTTCAATCTAATACGTGATTAGTGATTATATATACCTACATTATACATTATATGAGCATACATAACTATTCTATGTTTATTTTTATTTCAGGTATTTATTTCCAAGCCACAAATGTCAATATGTCACTACAATTACATCAAGTCTTGGCCTCTTTTTTGATAAATCGCTAGATCTCAAATTCAAAATTAATGGAACATAGTTACTTATATAGACATTAGTCGCGTCCAGCCTCATTTAAATCATGTAGAACAACTATTCCATAAGTTAAACACATTTTGTAAAACCGTAATAACTTCTATAGTCCAGAGTGATTGTACTAACGCTCTTTCGTCATTGTAAACACAACACGAAAATAACTTGAAGAAATTCTCCTCTGTATCATATTTAGTTAACGAATCTTGTTCGTTCGTTTCGTTCATTCGTTCTAGACTCTTCTTGAGAGTCTAGACGTGTAAAACGCGGTCTCATAGATCTTGGAGGCTCTGTCCTTAAAACGTTTTTCGGAACGTTAGATTCTGAAGACGCTGTGAAATTTAGTAATGCAATATCAAATGTACAGTCAGACGAAAAACATCTTATGCATCTCATGAAAGATAATATTCACGTTATTAAATCAACTATTTCCAATTTTAATAACACCGTTTCTAAAATCGACGAAAATGAGTTGCGATTAAATCAAAACCTAGAAATAGTAGAAAAATCGTTTCAGCAGATACTGAATTCCAATGATAAAATTCAAATAGGTAGTAACTTGATTTCTATAATCAGCTCTCTGAGAAGTATTATACTTACGTTATCATTCGACATAGAGGATATAAACATTGCTATATTATTTAGTAAAATCAACATTTTGCATCCGACTATACTTAGTCCACATCAATTGTTTAATGAGCTCAATCAGCATCATAACATGATGCCAAAACATTGCGAGTTACCCGTCGCTTTATCGCTACAAAACATTCACGAGATAATAGATATATCTAAGTTAATTTGTTATTATCATAACAATAAGGTTGTCGTTGTTATAAAAATCCCACTGGTTCTCTCACAAATTTATAATTTATATCATATTGTGCTGTTACCTGTTCCCTATGACGTCACGAAACCAAACACCTATGCACTTATTGCACCAAATAAGCTATACGTAGCAATCGCAGCGGATCATATGTTTCATTCATTAATTGATGACGTAAATAAATGTAAAATAATTACCGAAAAATGTTAGGTATGTGATTTGACCAATGTTTATTCAACAATAGCAAATCATAACATAACATAACATAACATAACTTCACGCTGTATCCCCAACGGGGTAGTCAGAGAGGACGGAGCGCCAGGAGTCGCGGTCCTTACACACCTCTTTCGCTTCCTCAAATCTCATCATTCTCCTCACACATTTTCGCCTAGGTATGCGAGTGCTTTTGACATTTCCGTCTGCTAACACTCTGGCTATTTGATCTTCATAAGTCAGCCTTGGTCTTCCTTGGCTTCTTTTACCACTCACTTTCGCTCTGTATATTTTCTTCGTCAGTCTTTCATCACTCATTCTTTCCATGTGCCCGAACCATCTAAGCATTCCTTTCTTCATTTTTACAATAACACTGTTGTGCAACCCTGTCATACTGCGTATCTCATCATTGCTTATCCTGTCCGCAAGCGTGACACCGCACATATTTCTGAGAGATCGCATCTCCACAGCATTTATCATACTTTCACTCGATTTCGGGCATATCCAGGCCTCACTGCCGTACAACAAAGTTGGCACCAACACCGCATTGTGGATGGCCATTTTAGCAGTGTTAGATATATTCTCACTACCCACTAATGCGGACAGAGCACCGTTCACTTTATTGCCAGCTGCTACCCGTCTCTCCACATCCAACTCACATCTTCCATCCCTCGAAAACGCACTCCCCAGGTACACAATTTCATTCACCTGTTCTAGACATTTTCCATTTACACTAATCACACATTTCGTTTGTTCCGCTTCTCTTTCAAACACCAGAACCTTAGTTTTGTTCACATTCATTTTCAATCTTTTTACTTCACAATCTTCTTTCATGCACGTGACTAGTGTCTGCAACTCTGCTTCTGATGGTGCTATTAGCACAGCATCGTCAGCGTACAATAGGCAGTTTACCACTGTGTCACCACATCCCATACCACTCATATTACCTTTCAATCTCTGGAGGCAACTGTCCAAATACAGCACGAATAGCCAGGCAGACATCACGCAGCCCTGTCTGACACCAGAACAGACTTCAAACCAGGGCGACATGTCACCGTCTATCCTTACACAGGCTCTGTGGTCTCGATATAATGACCTCACAGCCTGCAGTAAGGAGCCCTCCACGCCATATTCAGGCAGAAGACTCCACAATTTCTTCCGCACTACTCTATCGAATGCTTTCTCTAGATCCACGAAAGCGCAGAAAACTTTCTGACCTAAAGCCAGAAACCTTCCCACGATAACGCGAAGCGAGAAAATCTGATCCATACAACCCCTACCGTTCCTGAATCCACCTTGCGCCTCCCACAAATATCTTTCTGAAACACCTTTCATACGTTCAGTCAATACTTTAGTATAGACTTTACTCGCTAAGCTGACCAAGCTGATGGCCCTATAGCACGCACAGTCTAGGTAGGAACCTTTCCCTTTATATAGAGGTACTATGACTGCCGTGCGCCAGTCCTCTGGAACCTCCCCCTTCTGCCAACAAAGGTTGCAGAGTGCACAGAAGGCATCCCAGACCCTAGGACCACCATACTTGATCATCTCAGCAGTCACCTCATCAATTCCCGCAGCCTTTCCACATTTCAAACTTCTTATCACTTTCTCAATCTCTTTCATACTAATGGCATCCTCCAGTCCCTGGCCCGAGTGTGGCAATTCATTAGAATCGCTCTCAGTATCAGAGACGGAGTCGCCACTCTCATACAAATCCTACTTGCGAAACCATTCTAATAACAGAGGTAGTAAATAAGATACCCAAAACTTGCGAAATTAAGCTTTTGCATGCTGAAGTTGATGTTTTTATTAAGCTAAGAAATAATAAGTGGCTTTTTGTTCAATCTAATCCAGGTAAATGTCATATTAGCTGTAATAATAATTCTAATTATCATGAAGTTATTCTATTTGGTACAGGAATACTACGTTTACCTAAAAATTGTAAAGTTTTCTTCAAGACTCTGCAGTTCATACCTAATGACGTCATTACAACTAATGTATCATATCATATGTCAAACTTCGATCTTATCAATGATGATTGCTGTGAGAAATTTAAATTAAATAGAACTTTAAACAAATTTCCATTCTCTAAACTATCGAATGTTAATAACTTAGATTCTCTTTTACACGCGAGTGTATACCTTGACAAGCTTGAAGAACAATTAAATCGAATAGAAGAACCTTTTCATTTACGCATATAGTACGCATTATTTATCTTTGACATACATTATTTCTATATTTGTTGTTTTGTACATGTATAAATCTAGGAAACTATGTCGAAATAATCCTGCTCAGTATTGCGTTCAAGTCTACAACCAATGTTACACAAGAAGGTCTCATAAAGTGTCATTAACCAAAACTAGCAATAAAGCTATTGACGTAACAAACTCTAGTTCCGATGACGAGAAAAGATCAATAACTAGATCATTACCTACTCTTCCTAGGAGAAATATTATAAAATAATATCAGTGTAATGTTATACTATTGTTTTAAGATTAAATAAAATAAATAATAATAATTTAAATTTAAGTTTATTTTGTAATTCTATTTCATAAACTCTTTTCCATTTCATGTGGTTACTATGTCGTTGTTTAAAGATTAAAGAAAAATAAGAGTGTAGCAATAATTATAATTTGGTTATTCCTATTTCATGTTTACTATGTTGTTTTTGTAATTCTAAAGAAAGAAAATTACAATAATTATAGTGTGCCTATTTCTATTTCATATAGTTACTATGTTGTTGTTTTGAAGTTAAAGGAAAAAAGATATATTAACGATTGTAGTTTGAAATAATAATTTATGTCTGTCTATACTTTTTCTATTTTCTATTTCATAAGCTCACATTTATACTATTTCATTCACTAGTTAATAAATACTATTGTGAGCTAGAATGAAGTTCAAATTCCGTTACCAAATTCCAGATTTCTCATCACTTATCTATGATGATCAATCTTAACGGGGGGGATGTTATAATAGCGAGTACATTGCAATTGCATACAAACTATTTCGATGACGTTGCATTCAAGTTCCAATTGCAATTGACGTAACGCTTTAACATTTCCTCATAATTATGATTTCATATTTACGACAGTGGTTTTGAACTTCGCGACGGACACATACTAAAATTCTAGTACAATTATAAAATTGAAATAAATTACGTCTTTCTCAAGGGAACATTTTCTTTTTTAAAAAGTTCTTCAGGACCCGCCCGGTAACAGTACCTTTTGAAGGTGTGTTTCCCGCGTTAACAACTCACAACAACAACTCATTGACAGAGGCTTTTTTTCATTATCTATATAAATAAAAATGAATCGTCGAATTGTATGTACGCGCATATCTTCCGAAATACTGCACCAAATTGGATGATTCTTCCTTTTTTGTGTTTGTTATTTTTCGGACAAGGTTTGTATAAATATAAAATAAAATAAAATAAAAGCTATTTTTTATTAAAATCTGATTTAAAAAATCTCATAATAAAGAAAAGTGAGCGAGTGAGACAGAATGACAGTCAGTTGTTAAGGCAACGAATGACAACTTCAAACAGACCATACGTCAAACGGTTTTCTCAAATTGTGTTTGTGTTGAGAGAATTATCATCGTGTTATTTATTGCTCATATTCATATTACTCGTAATTTATTTGATGTTATTAATAAGAAAATGCCACCAGTAAGGCGTCTAAATATTGGTCGACGTACACGTAATGCAAGTCGAGTGCACAATCTTCGAGACAATGAGACTGAAGAAGAACGTAGACAGCGTTTGGAAGCAAATAAAATGAGACTATCTCAAGTGAGATCTACTACGACTCCGGACGAATCCATAGTATCGACTTCAAGCGAGAGGCAACAAAACAGACGATCAAACGTAATAATTAGCTATGAACGTTTGGCATTTAGATATGATAGAACAATTGATTACGGCGGCGATAAATCGTTTGATTTTGGAACAATGAGCACTATTTGTCAATATTGCAACGTTTTGAGGTTTCGATTTGAACCGACAGGATTATGTTGTGCGAATGGAAAGGTCAAATTACCTCAACTGACGACGCCACCTGAACCACTGAATTCATTATTTTCAGGGCAAGAACCTTTATCAAAGCATTTCTTGCAGAATATTCAAAATTACAATAGTGTGTTTCAAATGACATCATTTGGTGCAAACATAATTGAAGAACGTGGTTTCAATCTAACTTTTAAGGTATTTTTTTATTCTGTGACACACTTTATGCACTTCATGAATGAGGATTTTTCTTAAATATTTCCTTAAATACAATATTACAGATTCAAGGACAAATTCACCACCGTGCAGGAGCATTGTTGGTTGCCATCAGTTGATGGTGAATACAAATTTATTCAGATTTATTTCCTCGGAAATTCTGAAGCTGAAGTCAATCAACGCTGTGCTATCAATCGTTCGGCTAGAAGACAGATCATCATGCAACTGCAACAACTCTTACATGAACATAATCAGTTGATCCAATTGTTCAAAACAGCCTTAGAAATGATGCCAATCATAAAGTAGTGATCAGAGCAGACAAAAGACCAGCAGGAGAACATGAGAGACGCTTCAACGCACCAATGTTAAATGGAGTTGCCATTGTGGTTGTTGGAGAGAATATGGAGTCTCGCGACATTGTAATTCAATACAATAGATATGTTGTAAATATTTAAATACTATACTTTATTGTTTGACGCAATATAACCGATATGGATTTACCGGAAATGTTACATTAGTCAGTCAGTGTTAGTTAGTCTACGACTGTACACCACCTATGTGATGCTGAGGCGGGTATAAACAGTAAATAGTCTGAAATTAAGAAGTTTTGAAAATATTTACGGAAAGAAAGCGGTACGAAGTTCGCCGGGTCAGCTAGTTTTTAATATAAAAGAAGTATAACTAGTCTCCTCAACTCATATGTCAGAAGAGGCGTTTGTCCAACACTGGGACCTGTATACAGACTGCTATACATGTCTACGCACTTTATTTACCTTAACAAAAAAGTACATACATACGTTAATATTTACAAACTTAAAACATTATCTTCAATAATAGACTTCCTCAAAGTTGCCGCTTAGAAAGCTGTTATTGCTTAAGGTACCCAGCAGACTGGCAGCATTGCCTCGTTGTATAGCCAAACTGATTCTACGCACTTATGTCTTATGAAGAATGTATATGTAATATGTTACAGGCGTAGGTCTATAGTAAAAAATTCGATTTATTCTATAAAATGCTTTAAGCAGCATCAATATCTAATAACGCCCACTGTAAAGTTTAACTCCCGTAATAGACCTGTGTAACTCAGAAGTGATAGGTAGGAAAGACATAAGTACATAGGTAGGGTAGGAAAGACATAAGTCAAAAACCGTGATTGAATCAGTAAATCACTCGTTTCCCAAATTGTCGCTAAGGTTTATTTAAGTTTAACAAAAGTATGTAAAGATGTAGATTAAGATGACAGTTGCACGATTTGTGGATTCAAAAAGAGACAGGATGATTGGTAAAGTTTGTGCACGCAAAGAAGAAAAATCAAGCGTACTGTATATTAAGTTGTTAGCTAAGAAGTTAACTGAAAAATAAAAAGCAAAGCAAATTTCATTGAATTACTATAAAAATAATTATTGACTAGTCCAATCATTTTTTTTCAAGCACCATGTAGTAAATTTTATTACTAAGCGTCTTATTATGTTCAAATCAAACACACTCAAAAGAGACTGAAGATATATTGATTCCGTGATTCAAATTTTATCTTTTGGATTATCGAGTTATTTGGTATTTAAAGATTTATAAGAGATATTTTCAAAAAAATATTTATAAATCTCTTTTCCTTCAAAAGATTTAATATGCGCCTCTTTACCCCGTAGCCATGTTGTTTCCTGTAAAGGATATTACTGTATAATATGTAATATCCCGTACCTATCCCGTATAAACCTTCGTAAGTGAAATATTGGAAAATATATTCAAAATTGTAGAAAGGATTGATTAAATAAATCTTATTCAAATAAATCTTATCGGGATAGATCTGCTTCGATTTTCAAAAATACCAGATTTTTAAGTACCTATACATCCATGTACTTAAACAGCTATGTCGCGAAAATCAAAAACACCAAATCATTCATTTGAAAAAGAAAAAACTAACCTCCATAATATCCAAATTATACTTGACATTCTCGTCTATACCTATAAAGTTAAGCGAGGCACATTTATTCAGGGCAGCAGTGATCGTAGCTTATAAACTCAGAGGATACACTGCCGTGCCTTAAGACAAATTTTTGCAAATAATTTCACTTACTTTTTTATCCCCTTGTAAAAATGTGTTTGTAAACAAAAGTTATTAATAAAATATACGTAAACAGGTTCTTTTACAGATGTAATAATATAAGCTTCTTTATAAAACAGTATTTATTTGAGAAACTCTGCTATTATGGAAACCCTTATATTCTTTGATGTATGAAGCCCGTATCAAAGGCGTCAGTTACGAACCACGAGTTTTTTTTATTAGGTGTCGGCAAGACTCATAGAATTTTATGTGGGAAAATTAATTATGTGCTTTAATATATCAACGCCAGTAGTTTTTATTTTAATTAATAGAGATTCATTCATAACCTATGATAAAAGTAAAATATGATATAAGACGTTGCTAATTAATACACACATAAATAAACTTATTACATAATAATGTAATTAATAATTATATAGCATATTATCACGCCATTTCTAATACGGAGTGAATAAACCAAGTATGTTAAATGAAATAAGCATTTACATAATATTTTTACATAACCTTTAACGTATGTTTAATTTATTATAATCGTTTCTTGTTATTATTTTTTAATTCATTTTAATATGAATTAAAAACTTTTTAAGGAAAAAATTAAACCGACAAAAAACAAAACTGAATAGTACAAAATCTCTTTAGGTATTTTGTAGTTTTCAGTATTTTGTTTTAAGTCGTTTCAATTTTTTTTTAATGTTTTTTATTTCTCCCTTTTGAGTAACCTTGGCCTAAATAAATGTCTAGGGTAGATCTATAATATTTTCTAATTCTGGGAGCGGAATGACTCATCGGCGGAATCATAAATTAAATAAAACTTATTAGTAGTTAGCTTCGAAGTCCAAGCTCCAATACCAGTGAAATTTAAATGAACTGCTTTGGAGTTATTCTGAACCCGACAAAAAAGAATTATTGAAATCGATCAACAATTGACGAAGACATCGATGAACAAACATAAAAAAGGAATACATATATTAGACGAATATAGAACCTCCTCCTTTTTTTGAAGTCGGTTGAACATAATGAACATTCTTGTAATTTCACCGACATCTATACTACTATATAAATCTCTTGCGTCTGTCTGTAATTTTAGATTTTTTGTCAAATTTTGCGATAGATAGTCGTTTTATTACTTACTGATTTCGATTCCACCATTTTTAAAATTTTTGTCTGTCTGTCTGTCTGTCTGTATGTCCTTTTATAACTAAAGAATGGCTTAACTAATCTTAATGACAATCGGTACGTAGTAAGAACACGTGATTGCGCTCATGATAGGCTACTTATTTTTTAGAAAATCTACCCCTAAAGGGATGAAAAGAGGGATGAAACTTTGTATGGGAAATGGTAAACCCCTGAACCGATTATAACGAAATTTAGCACTGAGATAGTTTGACATCAGAGAATGGACATAGGCTACTTTTTTTTTAAAAAACCTACCCTTAAGGGGAAGAGGGATGAAACTTTGTATGTGAAACGCTAAATCTTGATAGTAAGAGGTGCGGCGATAAGATTTTTTTTTATCAACAATACATAGGCTACTATTTTTATCAAAATCTGTGAAAAGGGGGACGGGAGGGAGGGGGACGAAACTTTGTACGGGAAGCTAAACCGCTGAACTGATTATGATGTAGCATGGATACAGTTATTGTTATTATTAGTCATGGTTATAGTTAGTGTTATTGTAAAAATGAAGAAAGGAATGCTTGGATGGTTCGGGCACATAGAAAGAATGAGTGATGAAAGACTGACGAAGAAAATCTACAGAGCGAAAGTGAGTGGTAAAAGAAGTCAAGGAAGATCAGGACTGACTTATGAAAATCAAAGAGTTAGAGTGTTAGCCGAAGGAAATGTAAAAAGCACTCACATATCTAGGCGAAAATGTGTGAGGACAATGATGAGATTTGAGGAAGCGAAAGACGTATGTAAGGACCGCGACGCTTAGCGCTCCGTCCTCTCTGATCTGATCGTTAGGTATACAGCGTGAAGATGTATGTACGTATATATGTATGGATATAGTTAACACCTGGGAACACACATAGGCTAAACTACCCTTAAAGGGGTGAAAAGGGGAATGGAAACTTTGTATGGGAAATGGTAAACCGCTGAACCGATTACGTTCACATTTAGCAGGAAGATAGTTTGACATCAGAAAAAGGGACATGAGCTACTTTTTTTTATCAAAAATTAACCTCTATGATGATGATGAAAATGGCGATGAAACTTTGTGTGGGAAACGCTAAATCTTGGTATTGATATAATTTTACTGTTAAATTTTGTGATAAATACTCATTTTATGACAGTGACTTCGATTCCACCACTTTTTAAATTTTTGACTGTCCGTCTACCTGTATGTCCTTTTATAACTGAAGAATGGCTTGACCGATCTTGATAAAAATCGGTGCATAGTAAGAAAATGTGAATGCGCTCATGATAGACTACTTATCTTTTTTAGAAAATCTACCCCTAAAAGGGTGAAAAGGGAGATGGAACTTTGTATAAGAATTGGTAAACCGCTGAACCGATTACGATGAAATTTGGCAGGGATATAGTTTGACATCAGAGAACGGGCAAGGGTTACTTTTTTTATCAAAAATTTTCCCTGAAGAGAGTGAAAAGGGAGACAAAACTTTATATGGGAAACACTAAATCTTGGTAATAATAAAATTTGGTGCGGTAATAAGACTTTTTTTATCAAAATTACATAAACTATTTTTTTATAAAAATCTGTGAAAAGGGTTGAATGAAACTATGTACGGGAAATGCTAAACCACTGAACTGATTGTGATGTAGCATGGATATAGTATGACATCTGGGAACGGACATAGGCTACTTTTTTATCAAAAAACTATCCCTAAAAGGTGAAAAAGGGGATAAAACTTTGAATGGGAAATGCTGAACCGCCGAACCAATTATGATGTATGGTACAGAGATAGTATGTTCCTGGAGACAGACGTAAGCTTAAACGTAGACTTTTTTTGTGTTTAAACATACTATGCACTTTTACATATAATTTTACTTAATCCGGGAAAGCCACGAAAAAATTTTTCGCGCAGACGAAGTTGCGGGTACAGCTAGTATACCTATATTATGCTCAAAAAATTAAGGCATACTGTAAATTGAAATATTTAAAAGAAAATATACAAATCCAAATATAAAAACTATATATGTCAGCCGAACACATGAACTTTGAGTTTAGTCTTTAAAAAAGTGTCAAATAAACTAAATTTCAAGATTATCGGAACACTTAAATAAAAAAAACACCAAAAGGAAAATATAAAAATTTTTTTTTGGTTACTGAGAGGCGAAATTAAATCCCCGCGGCCTACCCAGCCGGACTCTACGCCGACTGGGGCGTGTCGGACTCGAACCAAAACCCCTTTTTGCTGTTAGCCCTAGTGGCTTCTACAGCGTCACAGGTCGCGTTGGGGCGAGCGCTGAAGGCGCCCTTCCAGATGGTCGACCGCTTGAGGGTTCCAGTTGAGGGATGCTTCGTAGGGAGGGCGGACCTCGGGCTCAAGGCGTCGCCAGGGGAGCTTTCCGCACCTGCGTGCATCTTATCGGGTAAAATATACCAAATATACACTGCAGTTCTACTTATATGATTTAGATGACGATCTGTTTAATAAATAAAGCAGTTGCAGGCGACGGAGCTGTTTGCTCTTTGTAGATCGTTGCGCCTGCATTCGTACACCTTCGGTCCGATTTGATTTCTGCCTTTGAGTTCCGTTCTACGAGGGATCATCCTCGGTTAAAATAAAAATCCTATAGCTTTAGACTTCGCGTCGAAAGATTTCCTTCGCTAGGTTACTGCCATGAATACAAAATCTAAGTAGATCTACAAAATAGTATGATAATGATATAGTAACAAACAATAATGAAACGAAATGTTATAAAATAGTAGGAGAAATAATTTGACGGCAGTTGCTATAAAGTAGAAACAAGTTTCTTATGCAAACTACCTTAAGAAATATATCGGTATATTCATTTTTATTGTAGCGCCTCTAGATTCGTTTGAGGTTAATAATCTCTGTGTTAATTTTACCTTGTACCTGTATTATTACGAGTATAATTCGTATCCATAAATGTAATTCGCGATTAATACTTACAGCAATTGCCATAATATTGAAATGGCCTTTTAAGAATAGTGTAGTAACTTCTATTTTTTGAAATATAATACTATCATCTAGAAAGATCACGTATCAAATCAGAGAGTACAATACATACATAGTAGATATTAATGTATAGTGTAATATGGTGTGATACTCACACGTTTGCAATTACTCTTTATAGTCAATAATTGAGGAGGGCTGATTGTACACCGCTCACACCAACCAAACTCTGTAGGTATTAGAGCGAGTTAAGAAATGTACAGAGTTCTCGTAGCACTACAATTTTTTTTTATACTGGTTAGTGGCTATTATTGATATAAGTGTTACACAATTAATTAGATTTACACAATGATTTAATTGATGTACAATTATATTTATAGTTAAGATTTACCAACCATTATTTATGATACTTACAGATTTACACGGTCTAGGTTTATTTTTTCAAATTCGATCGTTTTGTTTGATATTCTAATATGGTACATGTCAACATCGACCCCAAGACACAATTCAGATTCACCGTAAGAAATGTATTTACATAAATTATAATTGTAAAATTTAATGGACGTATTATTTCCTAGGAAGTATGTAGAATCCATAAAGATCTATAAGAATTACTCGATGACTAAATTCTAGATTTATGAAATAATACAAAGAGTAGAAAATTTTAATTCTTACGTGTTTACATAAACGTTCTATGCGTCTTCAAAATCATTATGCTTACCTACATAGTTTGTATGCGCATTATATATATACAAATCTTCAGTATCATATACACATAATATTAATATTACGGGGTGAAAAGATTATTACGGGGTCGGCGCAAGTGATAGGTACTTCTGGTTTCGCAGGCGCTCGTAGGCTACGATACTTAACATCGGGGGGGCCGTATGCTTGTGGTATAAAATATACATGTAGATGTATGTACTCGTATTTTCTGTAAATATTATACTAGATTCTTCTTAAAATCTAGTATAATATTTACAGAAAATCGAATTCTTAGTCGAAAGTTTTAATAGTAGGTACCTTGTATCTTCTAATCTTCATAAAAGCAATTAAAAAAATTCTGATTGTTATTGTAAAACAGAGAATACAAAAAATAAAAGTTGCCATTATTGTCACATGCGAATAGAAATTAGCAACTCTGTGGAATGAGAAAGAAACTACTTTTACACAGGAAAATCTACCTTATTGTTATTACAGGAGGCATGATATTGTGAGTATTATCGACAATTATCGATTTCGGCTCTTTGCCCAGATGTCACGAAGTGTAGAAGTTTAAATGGAATAATTATGTTCTCACTTGTACTTATTTATTGAATCACGATTCTTTGACTGTTCAATTTCACACACGTAAGAGATAATTTAGATCATCTTTTATTAAATGTTAGTTCCACATTAATTTTAATCATATAAAGTTCCCTCGTGTAATATTTTGTAACATTTTAGTAACAAGAACGAGGGTAGAATGGATTTCCTGCGTGTAGTGGGGCTGCATAAAAGCCTTCAGCAGCCTTCAGCAGTGGGGCTGCATAAAAGTCCAGTTGTTGAGAAGTCGTCGAATAGTCAAGTACATAATAGTTGTGATGAAGAATTGATAGCGTGTTCATAGTTATCAGTGCTTCTGTTACATTTCATATTTAACATACTCCTATCAGAAGTGGGATTTTACCACGTGCCTAATGAGTGCTTGTTCTGCTTGTCATCACATTAATGTTTTTAAACTTTCACGACTTGTACACATCTTACAATATTTACTAACGGGTCTATGTCGCGTTTATACTTTAAGGCTAATTATCTATTTTATCCCGACGTTTCGACCGGATTGCACCGACCGTGGTCACGGGCAGACCACAATCGGCGCAATCCGGTCGAAACGTCGGGATAAAATAGGTAATTAGCCTTAAAGTATAAACGCGACATAGACCCGTTAGAAAATGTCATCACATTGTTTAATGTGACAATGGTGACGAAGCTTTATCGGTGTAACAAAAAAAAAACAGTGTTTTAGTTGTGACCTGGGTTTGTGCCAATGGCCATACATGAATATTACTATGTGAGTGTCGACTTCGACTCGACTCGAAGGACATAAGATTCAAAAAAAAACTTATACTAGAACGAACTGGCAAATGTACGCGTCGAAAATAAACTCACACATGCTTTCTGTAGAAAAGTTGAAGCATTTGAGATGTGGATATACAGGAGAATGTTAAGAATGTCGTGGAGGGATAAAGTGCGCAACGAAATAGTGTTGGAGCGGATTGGAAGAAAGCGTGAGGTTCTTTGTACCGTCAAAAAGAGGAAATTAGAATATCTTGGGCATATTAAGAGAAATCCTAAATACGAACTGCTATAACTAATAATATAAGGAAAGGTACAAGTGAAAAGAAGTGTTGGTCGTAGAAGGATATCGTGGCTTAAGAACCTGCGCCAATGGTACAACAGAAGCACAAGATCCCTGTTCAGAGCTGCCGTGTCCAAAGTCCAAATCGCCTTGATGATCGCCGACCTTCGATAGAAGATGGCACCAAAAGAAGAAGATGTGATCCCGCAAAGAAAAGGGTGATCCCGCAAATAAAAGGGTGTGTCCCGCAATTAAAAGGATGTGTCCCTCAACTAAAAGGGTGTTTCCTGCAACTAAAAGGGGTGTCCCGCAACTAAAAGGGGTGTCCCGCAACTAAAAGGATGTGCCCCGCAACTAAAAGGGTGTGTCCCGCTACTAAAAGGGTGTGTCCCGCAAATAAAAGGGTGTGTCCCACAAATAAAAGGGTGTGTCCCCGAAATAAAAGGGTGTGTCCCCGAAATAAAAGGGTGTGTCCCCGAAATAAAAGGGTGTGTGCCCGAAATAAAAGGGTATGTCCCGCAACGAAAATAAGTGTCTTACAGCGACAATAAAAGGGTTTGTATAAGTTGAAATAAAAGGTGAGTTTCACAGCTACGTCAACCTGAATTAATAATTGTTTGAAAGTGATACTTGTTTGGATTTCTGGTCAGTTCTTCTCAGATTAACTTTCCACAGTATTGGTGAATTGGCTGACGTTCAGAATATTTTGTAACTGGGTTTCTCAAAATAATTTATTTGACCATGAAAATAAAACGGTATTTCTCAAAAGAGAAAACTAGTGTTCCATTACTTAAATCTGAGGATATGCTGATCCATTAGAAAGCAAATTTTTGATAAGTGGGTAAAAAAAAAAGAGTGCATACCTTACCTTCTCAGAAGTATACGATGAAAAGTAGGTGAACGCTGCATATAAAAAAAAAATTCAAACTCTTATACTGTTAATTTATAACCTTTGCTTCCTAAAAATCAGAGGTAGAGGTAGAGGTGTTTTGACCATATAAGTAGAATTATTGATGACTTGAAGGCCGGTAAAATACCGACTGTCATATTATTTGATATGACCAAAGCTTTCGACTATGTATGACATACATTATTATTGGATAAGGACATATTTAGAAAATACACAACAAAGTGTTGAAATTACGAATGTAAATGAAAAACATGAACTAAGAACATATAGATCTCCTTTTAGAATAAATAGCTCGGTGTATCTCAGGGAAGCGTTCTTGGCCCACTTTTATCTTTATTATATATCAATGACCTTATAACAGTTACAAAACACCCATGCATTCCATTTGCAGATGATATTTCTTTAATCATATCATCACCAACAAAAGATATGCATGATTATACACAGACGATAAATTTCACAATTGAACTTGTAGTAAATTGGCTTGATGAAAACAATTTACAAGTTAATTTAACAAAGACAAATTATATACGATTTCAAGCATACTATAGGAGTAAACAAAAACCATTGAATATTAACTACAGAGGTCAACAAATATTAGAGGTTGTTGAAACAAAATTTTTAGGTGTATTCTGGATAGAAACTATACCTGGAAAGCACATATTGATATGGTATGTGGCAAAATAAATAAATTCGTCTATGTGCTACTTAGATTGAGGAAAACGTGTACAATAAAAACAGTTCTTACAGCGTATCATGGCTACGTAGCTTCAGTCCTCAGATACGGTCTTGTGTTCTGGGGAAATTCTATAGATGCACAAAGAACTTTTATTGCATAAAAGAAGTGCATTAGAGCTATCAGTGGTCGTGCTCCATGGGAATCGTGTAAGCCTTTATTCATCAGATTGAAATTGCTTACTTTACCCTGTATGTATATATTCGAATGTGCAAAGTTAGTTAAATTAAATATTAACTTATTTACGAAGGCTACTGACATATTTCCTAGACATACTAGAAATCGAGATCGAATTATCCTGCCAAAGGTTCCTAAAACAAGTCTATATCAAAAAAGCTGTTACGCCATGTGTGGAAAAATATATAATGCCATACCTAATGATATTAGAACACTACCACAAACATTTCAAAAGAAAATTAGAATAATTTGTAAATATAATGTAAAGTTAATTTGCATGCTAAACTTTTGGCGAAATATGTGAAACTAATTTATTTCATTTTACATTTTTTAACCATATTTCTGGCAAATAAATATTATTATTATTAAAATAAAAATAAAAAAAAATCTGCGTCTGTAAATATATTAGTATATTCTTTCTTAGTATTTAATCGTTACTTGCCAACCATAGTATTACGAGGGCGTCATCAGTAATCAGGAAAGCCGATGCTAAAAGGGTTAATTGTTTTAACGGGAGTTTTCATATTTTTAGACATCGTGTGCTGACCTGCAACTGCAGGATGTGACCACCAGGAATGAATATGAAAGGGTATTATCCAGTAAGCTTGATGATAGATTGAAAGTAATGAGCGAGGATGTCGAAGAATGTTGGAAGAACCTTAGGGATAGTATGATCGAGGCTGCGAAAGAAGTGTGTGGAACGAATAAGATTGGGAACGGCAAAAAGCGTGATGTGTGGTGGGATGACGAGGTGAAAGTGTCTACACAAACAGTTTAGACACTTTCTCCTCACACATTTTCATAGACAAGTGACAGACACTACACACACATGCTTTCTTTTTCTTATACACATAAGAAGAAGAAAGAATGGCGAGACTACCTTGCTACTAATGACTGTGGTATGAAAAATTTGATGAAAGACAGATATAAGCTGCAGAAAGCAGAAACGAAAGCACTAGTGAAATAGAAGCGTGAAACAACTTCGAGGAAAATTCCAAATTATTTTGGAAAGAAGTACGTAAGTACCGAAGTGGTCCGGCACCTTGCAGAATGAATAAAGTGCGTTCGAAAGAAAACAACCTGCTTACAAATAAAAAAGATGTTCTGCAGCGATGCAGTGAATACTATGGAGAACTATATGAGAGTGGCGACTCCGTCTCTGATACTGAGAGCGATTCTAATGAATTGTCACACTTGGGCCAGGGACTGGAGGATGCCATTAGTATGAAAGAGATTGAGAAAGTGATAAGAAGTTTGAAATTTGGAAAGGCTGCGGGAATTGATGAGGTGTCTGCTGGGATGATCAAGTATGGTGGTCCTAGGATCTGGGATGCCTTCTGTGCACTGTGCAACTTTTGTTGGCAAAAGGGGGAGGTTCCAGAGGACTGGCGCACGGCAGTCAAAGTACCTCTATATAAAGGGAAAGGTTCCTATCTAGACTGTGGGTTCTATAGGGCCATCAGCTTGGTCAGCTTAGCGAGTCTATACTAAGTCTATACTAAGGTACTAACTGAACGTATGAAAGGCGTTTCAGAAAGATAATTGTGGGAGGCGCAAGGTGGTTTTAGAAACGGTAGGGGTTGTATGTATTGTTTCTGGCTATAGGTCAGAAAGTTTTCTGCGCTTTCGTGGATCTAGAAAAAGCATTCAATAGAGTAGTGCGAAAGAAAAAGAGGGTTCCTTACTGCAGGCTGTGAGGTCATTATATTGAGACCACAGAGGCTGTGTAAGGATAGACGGTGACATGTCGCGTGGGTTCGAAGTCTGTTCTGGTGTCAGACAGGGCTGCATGATGTCTGCCTGACTGTTCGTACTGTATTTGGACAGTTGACTTCAGAGATTGAAAGGTAATGTGAGTGGTATGGGACAGTGGTAAACTGCCTATTGTACGCTGACGATACTGTGCTGATAGCACCATCAGAAGCAGAGTCGCAGACACTAGTCACGTGTATGAAAGAAGATTGTGAAGTAAAAGAATTGAAAATGAATGTGAACAAAACTAAAGTTCTGGTGTTTGAAAGAGAGGCGGTACAAACGAAATGTGAGATTTGCGTGAATGGAAAATGTCTAGAACAAGTGAATGAAATTGTGTATCTGGGGAGTGCGTTTTCGAGGGATGGAAGATGTAAGTTGGATGTGGGAGAGACGGGTAGCAGCTGGCAATAAAGTGAACGGTGCTCTGTCCGCATTAGTGGTTAGTGTGAATATATCTAACACTGCTAAAATGGCCATCCATAATGTGGTGTTGGTGCCAACTTCGTTGTATGGTAGTGAGGCCAGGATATGCCCGAAATTGAGTGAAAGTATGATAAATGCTGTGGAGATGCGGTCTCTCAGAAATAAGTACGGTGTCACGATTGTGGACAGGATAAACAATGAAGAGAGACGCAGTATGGTAGGGTTGCACAACAGTGTTATTGTGAAAATGAAGAAAGGAATGCTTAGATGGTTCGGGCACTTAGAAAGAATAAGTGATGAAAGACTGACGAAGAAAATTTTCAGAGCGAAAGTGAGAGGTAAAAGAAGCCAAGGAAGACCAAGGCTGATTTATGAAGATTAAATAGCCAGAGTGTTAGCAGACGGAAATGTCAAAAGCACTCGCATACCTAGGCGAAAATGTGTGAGGAGAATGATGAGATTTGAGGAAGCGAAAGAGGTGTGTAAGGACCGCGACTCCTGGCGCTCCGTCCTCTCTGACTACCCCGTTAGGGATACAGCGTGAAGATATGTATGTATGTATGTATGTGTGCTGACATTTATTCTCAATAGTTTTCATCCTAAGAGTTTCAATTGTTGCATCCGGTATCGACGAAACAGTTTATGATAAACATATTGTTATTACCTTTATTAATTTCAATCGTTTAGTATTTTGATTCGAATCTTCTAAATTCTCTTTGGGCTTAAATATTATAATATTGTACGAGATTGTACGCAAGAAAAACTATTACGAGGACGTAATTTGAAGTGTCAGGAAAGGCCGAGTGTTAGTTCCACATTAATTTTAATCACATAAAGTACCCACGTGTGATATTTTGTAACATTTTAGTAACAAGAACGAGGGTAAAATGATTGCCTGCGTGTAGTGGGGCTGCATAAAAGCCTGATTTTGGTCTTGTAAGAGTTCAGTTGTTGAGAAGTCATCGAATAGTCATTTATATAATAGTTGTGATGAGGAATTGATAGCATGTTCATAGTGATCAGTGCTTCTGTTACGTTTCATATTTAACATAATATATTTTTCGAATTGCAGGCTATTCTAGGTATTGCAGGTATAAGGTATAGTATAAGGTAAGTATAAGGTACTCGGACTAACATTGATAAATTATAAAGCTATAATTCATTAATGGCAGGATGATATTGATATAGATTGTAGATTAAATACATAAATATAACAGTGAAGCCACTAAACAAACTTGGCTAGGCACTAAATGAGAATCAAACATTTTGAAACAATAAAATGCGGATGAATCCAAACCTACGTCCTGATTCTGTTTCGAATAGGAAACGATGATCTAAATAATGCTTCGAAAAATGTTATAATAATTAGTTATATTGATTTGTAGATATTAAGATCAATTGTTCTTTATTGAGCAAACTGTAGACTTAGTGTACTGTACTTTAGTAGTCTAGATACAGAAATACGGATAAGTATTAAACTACTTATAGATTTAAATCAAGTAGAATATATTTTTTGAAGTATTGTCTAAAGAAGAGATAGAAAATTATTCATTTAAATATTTTTTTTCATTGTCACTGAGTAGGTACATTATGTTATTCTCTAATACGTATGAAATAATGTCACAATCCGTGTTTGCATGTGTGTTCACCTGGGGTATCACCGTGGGTATCACTTCTAGGTAACTGATTTTCTAAATGTATTTCAATGCGATTATCACCTTCATTAAAAAATTGAAAGAGAAAGGCTTATGTTTTTTATATTCACATTTAGTCTATAGAAGCAAAGAAATACTGACGTTTCGTAATCGCAAATTATTCTGATGAATTATAATTACGTTTAAAGTTATATCGTGTCAAATGCTTCATAGTCAATGTACAGGATTACGAAAGGTGTCATTTAAGTAAGTGCGCATAATATAAACAATCGCTTTGGTTCAAGTTTCTATTTCAAAGTCATATTTCATTCTCTTTTAATTTAATTGGCAGTGCACCTGTTTGATATTGTTAACTCATTTAACTCAACGATATTGTTTATAAATAACTGTTGTGATGGATAAGGCGATCGTTAATTTAAAGCAAAGCTCGAGTACTGTCAATAAATTCGAACGAGTGCTGGCGGAGCAATTTTTATAAAACGAAAAAGAAAACTTGGCAATCAAAAACGCTTTTGTACTTTTTCTATTGTTATTCGGAAAGAATTTATGTATTTTAATATAAGTAACTGAAGTTTTAAGTTTTTATGCAGTTACAATGTAGTGATAAACCAGTAACACTAAATAATTTACTACAACTATAAATAACATAAACAATAAATAATAATTAGCTACGGCTACGACTTTTTGAAGCAGTGATCTTAGGAGACATTCAAGTTGTAATCGTTTCACTTACAGAGTAGTGCCATCAAATATCCGAGAGCTATAAAATTGTCTTACTCCGTAACACCCAAGCAACTTTATGCAACATTGTTTAATTTCATGTAAAATTACAAATGAATACAAAAATTAAAGAATTTTAAATTCAAATAAATACACTTCGTCGTGGATTTTAAAGAAACTGCCATTAATTTATACACAATATCTTATACCTGTACTACATTACGTAGTCATGTTGTCTGGAACGTCCATTGTAGATATATTATATAATTATACTAGCGGACCAGACAGACGTTCTGCCTGAAATAAAAAAAATCCTAGGACTGCGTCCAATTATGAATCTAAACCATCTAAGGACCCATTCGAACACACAAACACGACAGACTTTGTCCTGCCCAAAATAAAATAGAAATTCCTGGAACTCTATTGCGGCGCCACCTACCGGGTACGAATCTAAACCATCTGCTTCTGAACAGCAGTAAGATCTGCAGAACATACAGCGACTCGAGGTCTGCGTTATACTCGATCGTTAATAATAATTCCCTTCATTCCCTGGCAGTGAGGACCCGTACAGTTATTGTAAACGCTACAAAACAAGGGTTGGCGATTGACCTGTATTGGGTAAAAACTCACGCAGGACTTGACGGGAACGAACTAGCAGATGAGCTTGCTAAACAAGTAGCGCTCTACAAGAAGACTAGGCCCGATTACAGCATGTACCCGGTTTCATTCGCCAAGCGTCAGATTCGATTGGGGACAATTGACGGATGGAACCGGCGCTATATGAAAGGACATACGGCCTCCGTAACAGAAGTATTCTTCCCGTATGCCTTGCAGGCGTACGGCCTTGTTCGAAAGATCCAACTCGACCCCATCCTTGTGCAGGTTTTGACGGGGCACGGCGGATTCTCCGAATACTGGCATTTATTGCCGACGCAGGTGAAGATTTATAATAATAAAGGAAATGAAATCAGACGAAATTAGTTATAAAACGTCTTTATAGAACCAAACTAAAAATATAACAACTTTGACAAGTTCTAAAAACAAAGGTTTGTAAAAAAGAAATTTCAAAAATAGATTATAATAAAAAAGTATTTTAAGCAAAAGGCCAGTGTCTCCAACAGGCCAACCCCCGGTGTGAAACACAGTTTAATGAGTTAGGACAACTGTAAATAATCGAAAGTCAGGACAGACTTAGCTGTACCAGCATCCGAGTGGCTCGCTTAAGAATACCTCCTTTCGTAGCAACTTCTGCTACCCGGGTCACGCCATCTTTACCAGGCCAAGTTTTTACTACTCTGCCTCGTGGCCAACATGCGCGTGGTAGTGACCCATCTACAACTAAAACAAAATCGCCGCATTTTATGTTTGAATAGGGCTTCGAAGTTGATGGTCTCGGAATTAAACACGGTAAGACTTCCTTTGTCCACCTCTGCCAAAAGTGATCGGCCATTCTAAGCCCTTTACGCCAATCTAGTCGACGATATAAATCCGCATCAACTAAGGGAACTAAAGGTGGCTCATTCGAAGAAGTTCCGAGAATGAAATGAAATGGAGTAAGTGCTTCCTCTTCTTCTGGATCCACAGACACATGTGTTAGCGGCCGACTGTTTACAATAGCTTCCGCTTCCAATAGCAGTGTATACAGTATCTCTTCTTTAGGTTCGCGCCCCTTGAGTGTTATCGAAAGAGCAGTCTTAATACTTCTCACGAGTCTTTCCCAACATCCCCCCATAAATGGTGCTGCTGGAGGAATGAAGGTCCATTTGATTTTATTATTGACTGTGAAGTCGAACATTTGAGATAACTGTCGTGATGCGCCGACAAATGCTGTGCCATTGTCAGAGTAAATGTTTGATGGACAACCTCGACGCGCAATAAAGCGACGAAGAGCCATTAAAGCCGAATCAGTCGTCAGAGATTCAACAATTTCTAAATGGACTGCCCGAATTGTCAAACATGTGAAAAGAGCAACATAGCGTTTGACTTTTCTTCTTCCGGCAGTAACGTTGATCGGTCCAAAATAATCAAGACCAACGTGCGTAAAAGGACGGACGTGATGTGCCAATCTTCCTTCGGGAAGGTCTCCAAATGGAGGAATTTGTGGAACTGCTTTACGCAATCTGCAGTACTGACATTGTTTAGCCACACTTTTTACAGAAGGTCGCAGATGTAGTATATGATACTTTTGACGTAACTCATTCACTATGAGCTCATTATTCCCGTGTGCGAATTTTCGATGGAAATGGCTAATCAATAATCTCACAATGTTGTGGCGACCGTCTAGGACAATGGGATGTATGTCTTGACAAGATGGAAGATTTTTGATAGCAGCCACTCTACTGGATAATTTTAGCTTATTATCTGTATCCAAAACGATGGTCAAATTTCTCAAACGACTTCCTTTAGGCAATGCCGCTGACTTTCTAAGACATACAATCTCTTCATTGAATGAATCTAGCTGAGAGCGGAGTAGTAGCTGCTGCTCAGCGTTCGAGATTTCTTCAGCCGACAAACTTGGTAGAAAATTTCTTCGATCTTCTTTCTTCTTAGAAATTTTGGAATTTGGAACTGAATTTCTTAAAAGAGACCGAAATTTGTGAGCACCTTGAAGTGCCCGTGCTGTAGCGCGTACCAAACGAAGCCATGCGCTAAAACGAGTATGGTCCGCAACCACCGGTAAAGGCGATTGATGCGGTTGGTTGACTATTAGTCCCACTGTCTCTCGAACCTGTTTTAGTTCTTCGAGAGGTAACGGGATATTTGCAGATGGCTCTTGAGGCCATGCTTTCGGTTCCGAAAGTAAAAAAGAAGGTCCCATGAACCATCGCGAAGTAATTTTGAATTTTGTTTGGGGGCGCGTAGCGTCGTCGGCAACATTCAAAGACGTTGGCACATATCTCCAACTTTTAGAGTCTGTTACTTCTACAATTTCGCCAACACGGTGAGCAACAAAAGACTTGAACGAGCGAGCGTCGCTACGCAACCATTTAATTACAGTTAACGAATCTGACCAAAATGTGACTTTCGAAGGCTTATGTTTATGAGCGTCAATAATATAATTACCAAATCGGGCCGCAATAAGCGCAGCTTGTAATTCTAGTCTAGGGATTGATACTGGTTTAAGCGGGGCCAACCTCGCTTTACCTCCAATAAGAGCCAGCGTTACCCTCCCGTTTTTAAATGAAAATCGCCAATAAGCAACGCAAGAGTACGCGTGTTCACTAGCATCGGCAAACACGTGAAGCTGCCTTTCAATTGGATCATCTTCATCGAGGTAACAACGAGGTATAGATTCCTTAACAATTTCGCGCAATTCATTGCACCAATTTGTCCACCGAGATATCATATTAGAGGGAAGCTGCCCGTCCCAATCAATCCCTAATCTCCAAATTTGTTGAAAAAGTATTCGTCCCTGAATAACTATAGGGGTTAACAAACCCAAAGGATCATAGATACGCATTAAATGAGACAAAATAATGCGTTTTGTTAATTTAGAATAAGAGTTTTCTGGGAGACTTCTTATAAAACATAGCCTGTCGCCAACAGTGTTCCATGACACGCCCAAAATGCGAACATTTTTTGGAGAATTTATCAAACCTACCTCGCTGACATTAACAGCGCGCATATCGGGTGGCAGTAACGAAAGTGCTTCATTACAGTTTGAAACCCAAGCTCTCATTTCAAAACAAGCGCGGGAGTGAACAACTACGATATCTGCTGCTATTTGGGCAGCTTCTTCAACAGTATCAAAACTTCCGAGGAAATCATCCATATAATGATTTGAAATGATTGCTTCAACCGCGGCTGGAAATTGTAGTCTATGCTCCTCTGCATTTAGGTTCTTTAAAAACAAAGCTGTACATGGACTGGAGGTAGCGCCAAATATCATCGACGACATGCGATATTCTTTTATAGGCTGAGAAGGATTATCACGCCATAAGAATCGTTGAGCGTCACGATCCTGCTCTCTAATTTTTACCTGTGGAAACATCTCTCGTATATCTGCGTTAAGAGCTACGCGACCCTCCCTGAATCTCATTAAAATTGCGAGTAAAGGCTGGAGTAAGTCCGGACCAGGTAAAAGAAGTGAATTTAAGCTTATACCCTGAGATGAAGCCGCAGCGTCAAAAACTATACGAAGTTTGCGCTTTTGCGGGTGTATCACTCCAAAATGTGGAAGATACCATCTAATTCCTAAGGAACTTGAAGAATCTGAACACAGCTCTGCGTAATCTTTTTCTAACATGGTTTTAATATTATTTTTATACGAATCCGCATATGATTCATCTCTTTGAAGCTTTTTTCTAAGTTAAGAAAACGCGACAGAGCAAGATTACGACTGTTGGGAATGTTTTTGATGTCAGGTCGCCAAAGCAAACCAGTCTCAAAACGACTCGATGGTATTCGCCGCGAAGACTCCTTCAATATTTTAAGAGCATGTTCATCATTCGAACTGTGGTAATCTTTCTTCGAAGTACCAATGGAGTCCATTTTGTAACATTCTTTGAGAAGGGTTTCCAAGGAATCGACATCATTTGGAATATCAGACACTGTAGCATGATTAATAAACTTAACGGGAATGGTTTTACTAGATGAAAATCCATACAAGACCCATCCTAAAGACGTTAGTGTAGCTACAGGCTGTGATAGAGTTCCTTGACGTGTGGCGCGAGAAATTGTCAAGTACCAGTAGTCCGCGCCTATTATAAGCATAGGTTTCGCGTCATCATAGCATAAAACATCGACAAGATCAGCTAGGTGACTACACTGTCTAACGTCGTTAGCCTTTATAGACTGACGAATAGTACCTAAATTGGGTATCGAACGCACATTTTTCATTAAATATGTTTCGGAACTATGGTGGCCCTTAATCTTTAAATCTACCAGATTTACCTCAGACTGCTTCGATAAGCCACCAATACAATCGAGCCTTATAGACGATTTCGGCCCTTCGGCACCAATCGCTAACGCTATTTTTGAATCTACTAGAGTTGCGGTGGAGCCATCATCAAGTAAGGCGAAGGTGTCTACGCTACCTTTGGGGCCAGAAACTGTCACCGGAACGATTTTTAGAAGTGGTAGTAGACCACTATGGCCTGATGAATTGTGCGCTACTAAAATATCAGAAGCCTCTGAATTAGAACAAATCGGCTGAGGTTCTACATCAATGTGAGCCAAAACTTCAGATGGCTTGTGTAACAAAGTATGGTGTCCGCGCTTGTATTTACAATTGACCAACTCACAAAAATTCTTTTTGCAATTTTTGTAAGAATGACCACCACGCTTAAAACATTTGTAACATACTTTATTTTCTTTCACCCAGCGCCATCTGACATCGACCGAAAGAGATTGGAATTTCTTACATGCGCCTATATCATGTTCATTATTTTGACAATATCTACAAAAACTAAATTCCTTTTCGTTAGATCTTTGAATAGTGCTCTTTCGTGAATCATCGAAAGAGGTGGTAAAACTATTATAAGTATCACTGGCTGTAGAGACTGTATGAATTTTATCATAAATATTTTTACCTTTAATGTCACGACGAGAGCTGTCATGATGAATAATTGAATCCGGGATAAGCCCAAATTTTATTTGTAGGTCGGATTCATGAGCTAAAAAATCGGCAAGCAATTCGAGTTTGAATTTAGTCGAAACTCTTGAGGATGCATAATCTGCCCATCGTGTCCGCAAAAGCGGAGTAAGTTTACTTAAAATCGCGTTTGAAAGCTCTGGAGAAGCTAAATATTCTATTTGATTTAATAATTTCATTGTCTCAATACAATTACGAACACGACAAGCAAATAAATTAAGTTCTTTACCATTTTCTAATGGCAATTTTGGTAGAGCTCGCACTAGAGCGATCTCTTGTAAAACAATATACTCCGGTCGCGCAAACCTTAACTCTAGAGCGGAAAGCACTTCCTCTGGCTCTTGGGCAGATACCAGAAGAGTAGAGACTGTGTCACGTGCTACTCCACGAATTGCCGAATTAAGTCTAGCTAGATTTTCCGTTGGAGTAAACGCAGCCTTAGTGTCATCAAAAATCCGTCTAAAAGCCAACCAGTCCGTTGCCCGTCCGTCAAAAAATGGTAATTTAATGTCACTCACCCGACGAGGTCGATCCTTGGCCAGGTCTGCGATGACTTCAGCCAGAAGTCTGAGATCGGTATTTTGTGTATGTACCTGACCACCAGCTAACGTTTTATTATTTGTGTTACACTCATAATATGACTGTGCAGCCGCACGTGTGCCTACACTATGTAGTCTTTGATTATGTGTTGAGATGAAGTCGATTGATTGCCGCTCGACAGCACGATCAGCCACCACGCCCGTTGTAGCAGTGTGACCTGCCGCTGCGGCAGGCGAAGACACTGACGGGTGCGATGGTGCCAATAAAAGAGGGACGGACGTATCCGCCACCTCCGTGGCGCGTACTGGGGTCTCTACACAAACCTGCGGAGACAATTGTGTATTCACATTGTGCTCATTAGAATAAAAGCTTTGTAATTCTAACCAATGCTGGACTGATCGACGACTGCAGACAGAGGCTCGACTACCGCTGGGCGTGGCTTCTATAGCGGCTAGTTCTGCTTGAAGCTCTAGCTCGGCGATAGCGCTCTCGCGTTCTGCTTTCGAACGCTCACGCTCAGTTTCTATATCGGCGAGCCGACGAAGATGACGAGCCTTCACCTTCAGCTGCTGCGCCACGACCGTAGCAGAAGATTTAGTAGACGCATGATGAGAGTGCGAGTGATGCGACTGTGGTCTTCTTGAAGACGTCGGTTCCTCGGCGCTTCTCGTCGAAGATGCGGCGGTGGTTCCTACGTTTGTTACAGCACATTTCACTGCTTTCCTAGTCTTCACCATTGTGGACGTGGTACGTATTGTATGATCCCACTTCTGACACCAAAAAACTGTTGCCGACGCAGGTGAAGATTTATAATAATAAAGGAAATAAAATCAGACGAAATTAGTTATAAAACGTCTTTATAGAACCAAACTAAAAATATAACAACTTTGACAAGTTCTAAAAACAAAGGTTTGTAAAAAAGAAATTTCAAAAATAGATTATAATAAAAAAGTATTTTAAGCAAAAGGCCAGTGTCTCCAACAGCATTGTTTCAAGTGTATATGCATGTGATTACCGAGTGCCCCATATTTGGGAAAGAAAGATGTGATATAGACACGCAAATTGAAATGAAAGCTGAAATAGAAAATATAAAAAATATAATGCAAAACAAAACCATTAGGAACTATTTTATTAAATATTGTAAAACACGCACAAAAAGTAATAAATAGAAACAAAACAAAACAGTTATAAAGTTGTGTATAATAATAATAAATAATAAAATCTTTTATTTCAGACCAGAAAAGTCCATCTTTGTTAGTAACACAATACTTACAAACTAATGTTAGTAATTAACTATGCTATTTAAGTTATTAATTTATATAGTGTTGGACCGCACGATCCTGGACACAGGTCGCTACGTTCTGGCATGCAAGCGCATCTAGTGTCCCAGTACAACCCGAGCCTTCCCGTGAGCTTGCCTCACATGTTTGTTCCAACCAGCTATACGCCTGCCTCGTACCCTACTTTTTTTATTACTACACTGTGACGCCTCAGTAAGAATGCGAACAATGTTACTATACATGCTGTCTAGCATATTTTAATGGAAATTCCAGTGGAAAATCGACCTCCCTTAATTTAATATTACTTAGTTCACTATACAAACTTATCTGATCAGCGTCCCTTTCTCCCCATGTGATCTTGTTACCAACAGAACTAGGTAAAACTAATGTAGGTGTTATTAAATTAAAATTACACTATAGTTGTACTGGCATGTGATTAGATATCGCATAGCACCGACGCCCCTACGACCAAGCGCCGCGCCGCCTCGGTCACCACACAATGATCGAGCCAGCGCCGACACCCGTGCGCGTCGCTAACATAACTATACCTATCTGTTGGTAGGCGATCCATGTCTACACAGGTCCATCCCTGTTCAACACAAGAGTTCAGAAACTCACTACCAAATAGTTCCCCTGGATGTGCATTAAAGTCCCCTAATATTATGACTGATTGTACATCATTACATTCTATTATTGCACTAATTTCACTTAATGATCGAATGCAATGTATAACCGTAAGGTAAATGTAAAATAGATATAATTACATAAATAAGGAATAATAAGTACATACTTAGATTAGACTTAATATATGAGAATTGAACACTCGAATTTGAAAGAAACAAATCACGTATTATAATAGAAAATAATCAAGTGTTCAATTTAGTTATAATTATAGATGGTGTAATGCATTTGTGTATTACGATATTGTCCATAATGGCGATTTATACGTGTAAATTTGATATGTTAGCCTAAAAACTTTTTAATAATTCAAGATTTGTCTCCCAGATTTAGTGATTTTATTTTGCGCTAGTCTAGGATTTTAGTCAAGGGCGATTTTGTACATCAAGATAGATATACGTGACTAAAGTATGGAAAGTAAATGTATTGATGTAAAAACTAAAGATGTTATAATAATAGTAATTAATATAAGAGAAGAATTAAATAAAGATAATAAAGGAAGGAATAGGGAAAGATGTGAAAGACAGGAATTAACCAAGGAGGATGAATATAAGGAGGATATATAATTAAAAAAGAGGAGTAACATCGTACTATTGTAATTAAAGTCCCTGAGAAGCTGGGGGAAGCTGATAAAGTAATAAAAAAAAAGAACAGCAGTAAGAACAGTTCGGCGACCTCTACGAGGTCGATCAACGAAGTTACCCGTGCTCTGGGGTGTTATTCACAACACGAAAAACATATTTGCATAGGATGAACCATCCGTGAGCCTTCAATTGTGAATACGCTAAGGTTGTTTGCATCCGATGATCATCCGATGCACGAATTTTCCATACTAATTTATGACATCTCACAACTTCACGGATGTAACAGTGTGAGCAAGAGAAGTCCGATGGATCTCTCGTTCTCAACCTCGACTTTAGCTGTCAAAATGTAATTGGGACACATTTTTGACACTTCGTCGCGTGCAACCTTACGTTCATCCTCCCGCTCGTGAACTGTCAATTGTATGAAAACATCCACGAGCCAAAAGCTACATTATTGTTTGATGAGTTCTACGATGTTAGGTGATTTTCTCAGTGAAAAGTCAAAAATGTATATTTTTCTAGAAATAATTAAAATATACCTTACTTTCTACGCGTGATACTCATAACACAAAGTTATGTGCAATTTTACTGAACGAAAAAACTACCTTTGTGAAGGAAGACGGCTAGTATGGAAATTTAGATCAAGATGGCAGACTTATGGTATAGAAGACAAGGCTTGAAAAATTTTTGCGATTTTCTACCGCCTTTTCTATAAGCATCATGTTCATTTTGCTGCTAATGCTTGCAGGCAAAGATGAGTTTTCTATGTATATTGTAATAATTACAAAATCAATTCAAGAGAGCAATTATTGCTCTCTTGAATTGATTTTTATGATTAAATTAAAAATCATATTATTAGCGATTAATTTCATAAAATTAGTAAGTTTATGTAACTCTAGCGATTATGTGTATGATATAAAGTTATTTTAAGTACAATTTGAGTCTAGCAGTAAAAAATTGTCGTATATTTTCGTCCTATATTTGAAGCATTCCCAGGCCACGGTAAATTATCTCGTATTCATATGTAAACAAAGTTATGAATAAAAAGTAGTTGCTACGTAGGTATTATTGTTATGAAATAATAAATATAGTATTATTGTTATTTATTAATAGGTAGTATAGTGCCTCTCTATAAAGGGAAAGCTTCTCGTTTGGACTCTGCGTGCTATAGGACCATCAGTTTGGTCAGCTTAGCAAGTAAGGTCTATACCAAGGTATTGACTGAACGTATGGAAGATGTTTCTGAAAGATATTTGTGGTAAGCGCAAAGTGGTTTTAGGAGCGGTAGGAGTTGTAAGGATCAGATTTTCTCGCTTCGCGTTATCGTGGGGGAGTTCCTGGCGATAGGTCAGAGAGTTTTCTGCGCTTTCAAGGATCTTGAAAAAGCATTCGATAGAGTAGTGCGAAAGAAACTGTGGAGTCTTCTTTCTGAATATGGCGTGGAGGGCCTCTTACTGCAGGCTGTGAGGTCATTATATCGAGGCCACAGAGCCTGTGTCACACAGGGCTACGTGGTGTCTGCCTGGCTATTCACGCTGTATTTGGACAGTTGCCTCCAGACATTGAAAAATAGTATGAGTGGTATGATATGTAATGGTACAGTGGTAAACTGCCTATTGTACACTGACGATGCTGTGCTTATAGCATCATCAATTGCAGACACTAGTTACGTGCATGAAAGAAGTGAAAGGATTGCATATGAATGTGAATAAAACTAAGGTTCTGGTGTTTGAAAGATAAGATGTACAGACAGAGTGTGATATATGGGTAAATGGAAAATATCTAGAACAAGTGAACGAAATTGTATATCTGAGGAGTACGTTTTCGAGGAATGGAAGATGTGAGTTGGATGTGGAGAAACGGGTAGCAGCCGGCAATACAGTGAACAGTGCTCTGTCCACATTAGTAGGCAGTGTAAATATATCTAACTCAGGCAAAATGGCCATACACAATTCGGTGTTGGTGTCAACTTTATTGTACGGTAGTGAGACCTGGATATGCCCGAAATCGAGTGAAAGTAAGATAAATGCAGTAGAAATGCGCTCTCTTAGAAATAAGTGCGGTTTCACCATTGCGGACAAAATAAGCAATGAAGAGATACGCAGTATGAAAGGGAGACACGACTTATTGTAAAAATAAAGAAAGGAATGCTAAGATAGTTCGGGCACATGGAAAGAATGAGTGATGAAAGACTAACGAAGAAAATCTATACAGCGAAAGTGAGTAGTAAAAGAAGTCAAGGAAGACCAAGGCTGACTTATGAAGATATAGCTATAGCTAAATAGCTAAGCTAATAGCTAGAGTGTTAGCCGACGGAATGTCAAAAGCACTCGCATACCTAGGCGAAAATGTGTGAGGAGAATGATGAGATTTGAGGAAGCGAAAGAAGTATGTAAGGATCGCGACGCTTGGCGCCCTGTCCTCTCTGACTACCCCGTTAGGGATATGGCGTGAGGATATGTATGTGTGTATGTAGTAGGTATAGTAGGCTTAATCGTTGTTACTAACACATTGTTATACACACCTATAAACTCATACGCATACATTTACATGCATAGTCACACAATCACACGCACACGTAGGTACGCACATTCTCTCACGCTCGTCAATACATGTTAGACGAATATAAATCTGTTATATAATAAAATGCACCCATATCCTAACTTAAGCCCAATCTACTTAAATAGTTAAAGGAATTGTGTGATTGTGTACATATATTTTTCTCGCTAGTACAATCGAGATGTCAGTTCCTTAAATCGAAATTTCAATAGTTGGTGCAAGCCACCCTTATTCTGTTATATTTTTTATTTTTCATTTCATTCTCATTAAAAGAAATAATCCTTTCTGAAAATAGAGACATCTAGTAATATTATTAGAGTATGAAATTGGTGGCTTATGTCATCTAGTAAGTAGTTAAAATACC
Organism: Zeuzera pyrina; assembly: GCA_907165235.1. Taxonomy (NCBI): domain Eukaryota; kingdom Metazoa; phylum Arthropoda; class Insecta; order Lepidoptera; family Cossidae; genus Zeuzera; species Zeuzera pyrina. The sequence continues at coordinate 13,513,676 of OU015630.1, forward strand.
TAGTATCACTTCGTGGAGTATACAATTAAGACTGTTACTTTACTGCAGGTACATAATATGTATTTGGTATTTACTGTAGTTTTATTCATAACTGAAGACATCGGCTGTATGTGCGTGGATTCCTTTACCTTCCCTCTCACGGGAGAATCGTGCGAACAACAACAACGTTATTGTAAATTTTTTGTTGCACACAGTTGCACATAACTTTTAACAAAGTGCGGAAGTGTACAATAACACAAAACCCCTCGTAACAGTTAAGTATTTGAAACGTTTCTCAGAAATTACCTCAGACGTTTTAGACAACATAGTTCGAATCATAGATTAGAATGGAGAGACTGTGGCTTAGTAAGTACGTCGCTAGTGCATTACAAAAGTAAACTGGTATAGGGATTTGGTTTCCCAAAAACGCGACATTCTCAAGCTTCTCTGCGACATTGAAGAAGGCCACGGCGTTATATTTAACTATATACCTAGTTTTACTATGTTTTATTCAGAAAAGTAAACTAAATCTTTAACTAAATATTCTTTATTCAATACTTGTAAAGTAATTCATGTTGCACAGTACTCTCATGGTACAGTATCCAGACGTGACGTCACGTCCGCCATTACAGGCGTCTCTGTACGGTTCTCCGTATGGCGTTAGTCTTACGCTATTTTAAATTCGTATCCTTACTCCACCACATTTCACCCCGCCACGGCTGCCCTTGGTTTTTCATACTCTGTAATTCAAGCGTAGATAAGGACAGACATTTCTCGCTTTAGCTATATAAATATTATGTTTTTGATTCATAAATTTAATCATAAAACTTAACGCAATTGAAGTAAGTATAGGTAATATGTAAGATGATGTTGATAAAACCTTCGTCTTGTAGAGGCGTAATATAATTGGATTTTATAAATAAACAATGTTATAAGTATATGTAATAAACAACTTTTGACTGCGACACTACTCGCATGGATTTTGTTTCTCATTCTCCGTAAAACTTCCTATAATGATTCAGCGGGAATTTCATAATAGTAAAGAGACAAACTCACTCAAAAGTTCAAAGACATACATTTAAGTGTTCTACACCAACAAACAGACAAACGTTATTTGCATCAGTTTTCACTTATTTCGAAATTTGTTTGTAGGTTATGTATGTAATATATTTTGTTTTCCTATCTAGATGTAAATGAACAAAATGCCTGCTATGATATTAGGTATACAGATAAACATAGACAGGTACTACACATATTATCTAATGAGAAAGAATCAGAAACACTTATAGGCACGGTTATCGGTTTCTAGATCTACTTGTATATTTTATATATCATGATATTACTATTTTTATAACTAAAACGTAAGAATTAACTATTATGTCCACTTCTAGTCGATGAAAGTCAAAAAGTTTGACCAGATATTGATTTAATTATTCGAGTTTAATTATTCGAGATGACCGTGGGGCTGGCAGCTTCTTCCGTCAAAGAATCAGTTTGGTTATTCAAAGAGGTAATGCTGCCAGTCTACTGGGCATGATCCTAAGCAATGCCAGCTTTCTAAGCAGCAACTTTAAGGAAGTCTATTGTTTACGATAATGCATAGTTTTAACTTTGTAAACATTAACGTTAAGATATTATGTATTTACTGATTTATGTCAATAAACAAAAGTATGAAGTCTATAGAAATTGCATAATTAGGTCCTTGGTTTACTTATAGATAGACAAAATATGATTCATAGAATAAACATTATAAAACATATCCAAATCAGCTATTCACGACTTCGAATGAGTCTGAAGACTTGCAAACAAAACGCTCTATGGAAAATTATTTTTTCCCTATAAATTCAAGTCTCATTTATCAGTAATTTTATTATTAAAATTATTTATATCTATCTATTTATTTTCTATAGTTGCTGCTCTCATAACAAACATACATAACAATAATTCAATGAATATTGTTCCTAGATATTGAGTTATAGTTTGTTCAGTTAGGAAACCTTTCCTTTATTCACACTATTTTGTAATGAATTAGCGTGAATTAGTTGACGCAAGCAATTGGGTCGTTCCACTTCCATTCGGCGGGATGACGTACAAGTTCCTTTAGAAACAATTTTCTTTTGATGTGGTTACTATTAGAAAGATTTATCGCTCATTACCAGCCGCGCCTGGGCTGTTTTGAATGCAGAAATTATGCGGGTTAACACGTAGTTGAAGCGAGAGAGAACTAATTCATTTTTCTAGTTCGTTCGACATTATCAGATTCTCTATTAAGTGTAATGATAGGAAAAATATTATATACACTATAAAATAATAAAGGTTCTACAGTGTTTTTGCAATTCGCCAATATTTTTTATTATATTTAAGCAAATTGTGTTACAAATGAATAACGAACATGTGGGTATTTCCAGTGGGTACACACGTTTTCATACATGTTTTACTTTGTATTTCACTTAACTTGAATTACTAATAATATTTGCAGTGCGAATCTCTAATGCTAGCCGATCAGACGTGGATCAGACTAACGCTAGTCGCTTCAGAATCCGCAATGAGATTGTGAACTGTGAACTGTCGAAAGAGATACTAGCGCCGCAAATTATTTTATGACAATAATCTAATCTAAATAAAACAGGTTTTATTTGACGTAATTAACTCAGAAAAACTATAAATGCACGAACGAAATATCGACTTGAGATGTTTACTCTTAAAGCAACCCCTAACAAACTTGCATCCAAGATCATTTCACTTCGGACCTAGTATGTTTGGTTTAGAGCCTAGTTTCTCAACATGGGGTCGCGACTCTTGAAGGGGTCGCGACCCCATGTCGAGAAAGAGGGTCGAAGTCTGTTAAAAAAAATAAAACTATTCAAAAGATTCGTTAATTAAAGATTTGAATTCTAGAGTAGTGTTATAAAATTAAATATTACCATGTAATAACAACATGAAAAAATAAACTTATAGCTTACTTTGTTTATGTCAAGTGATTAATCATGAACATTAATCAATTAATGCGATAGTTGGCTTTGTTTCTCACTTAAAAGTATTTCTATACGTGGATCATCTTTGCAAACACTCATAAGTAAATTATTTTCTAGTAATAACAGACGATTTCTGTATTTAGTCTTCAAAGCAACCATAGACGACAAATCTTTTTCGCACAGCTAAGAAGTAGTAAAGGGTGTCAATGTTTTCAAAGTTTCCGTTACTAGGTTTCCGTACTCATGTCGTCGTGCAAGACAAAATTTATCTGAATCTTGAGATAAAAATTCCAGTTGTAAAGTTTTATCAGTTCAATAATTTGATTGTGAGTCTCAGTTCGTAACATGGCAGCTGCAACAATATTTTCATTTCAAACGGATTGAGAACCCATCTTTTCGAAAAATCATTGTTGTCATCTGGAAAATATTAGAGTAACTGAATCTTTAATTCATCGAAACACGTTTTCATGTTCTACAACAGGCGGTCAATAACTGAATTTTCTAAATTCACATTTTTGTTATTATAATCAGAAGTTGTAGTAAATGCATCAAAATTTCGTTTCTCAAGGCGTATAATTGAAATACTAAGCTTCTTGATGAAGGCATTGACTTTATCTGTCATAAGTAAAATGTATTTGTTACGACCTTGTAATCTCGTATTCAAGTCATTCAAATGTGAAAATATGTCACTCAAGTAAGCCAACAGTAATAAAAAAACAATATCTTGTAAAAATTCTAAAAATGAACTGATTTTATCTGTATACAAGATTTTTAATTCATCTCGTAATTCAAAAAACTTTATTAAACCTTTTCCTCGCGACAGCCATCTCACTTCTGTATGGAAAAGCTATGAATTGTTGTTGACACCCATTTTTTCGCACTGTGGAAAGCAATCTAGTTTGCATCGGTCAGCTTTTAATAAAATTAACAATTTTGATTGTGATAAAACATTTTGTAAATTGTTCGGCATCTTCTTCCGGCAAGCGCATGTCTGTGAAGAAAGCAGTGCGTCCATTCCACATGCGGTATAATGTCTTTTAATTTTACTATCACGCCACTGTTCTTACCCGTTATTGCTTTCGCGCCATCAGTACACACCGCAATGCATTTATTACAGTCCAAGTTTTCGTTTTGTGTTGCTTCTATGAATACGTTAAAAAGTCCTTCGTCAGATGCTCGACCAGGAAATGATTAGCAAAAAAGCATGTTTTCTTTAATAGACTTCTCACATTAATATTGGACAAAACATAAAAATTGCGCCAAGTTCGACACGTCTGTTGAGTCGTCAAACTGAATGGCAAAAAATTCACTTAATTTAACTTTTTCAATTATTTCTTTGTGAATATCGATATCCATTTCATTAATACTACTCAATATTGTATCATTTGAAAGGGGTGTAGTTTTTAATTTTTTAGCTTCTTCCGGACTTACCATAATATTGACCATATCAATGGCAGCGGGTAAAATGAGTCTTTCTGCAATAGTATGGGGCTTAGATTTCCTCGCGACTCGCAGTGCTACTAAGCAGGATGCATGAAGTGCTGCAGTCTCATTACGGCTGGATTTTTTTTAACAGTTTGTTGATTTTTTAAAACAAGTGACTTACGCTCGATGAATTCTAACGGTTTGCTTTGTAAAGGCTTAAAGTCTTGTTTCCAGATGCCAGATTAATTTTGAAGGTTTCATGCTTTCCACAGACAGGACTTGAAAACAAACAACACATTGTGGTTTGTCATCCATTGCAATAACTCCATATTTTAAATATGTTTCGTTGTATAACTTGGTCTTTTTCTTTACCCTTTCACCAGACGTAGAAGGCACATTTCGTTTTCTCACAAATTTGTCCATTTAAATTTGACTTTTTTATTGTTATTTATAAAAGTTAAACAGTGGGTGAGTGAGATAAGATCGTTGTTGTCCTTCCCTAAAAATGTAAATGACAATGAAACTCTACCTTGCGTCCTTTTGATTTTATAACTAAGGCATTTAACATATACGAACCTGTCTAGCGCATGTGTCACTAGATGTGCGGGCAGCTTATTTGACAAGTTCGTGCAAGTACAACGCAGGTTAAAGCCTCACCTAGACAGTAATTTTAGGCCCTCAGACAAGCGGGCGCGATTTACACGCGTGATAAATTAAATTTGTAATGCGCGGTTTTGTGTTTTTATCGCCTGAGCGATAAAAACACAAAACCGTAACTTAAAAACTTGTAAATTTTAATTAAATGTATAAATAAACTATTGATTAAAATATTATTATAATTATAATTTTATAGCGAAGGGGTCGCAAGACTTTATATATAACTTTTTAGTTTTTTCGTGGGTCGCGACATAAAAATGTTTGAGAAACAATGCTTTAGAGTTAGAGAATTCCATTCGAAAGCCAAGTGAGTTCGAATGCGTAGTGAGGTGAATTGTCGAGCGAGTCTCGCTTGGGCGATCTGAGTTTTTACAGAATTGCTTGGCTGTATTGAAATAAATCAGTATTCACATACATATCTTAACGTTAATACTTACAACTTAAAACTAACTGCCTAAAGAATAGATTTTTTCAAAGTTGTCGCTTAGAAAGCTGTCATTGCTTTGACACCTTTCAAAGCAGTGATAAACAATATTATTAATTTCAAATAGAGCCTCTGCGCCTAGGACCAAGGAACATGGATCCTAGTTCTGCGCCTATACGTACCCTATATTACAAAGGTGCGCGCGCTAGCTTACGAAAAATATGAAAAGAACAGTCATTTTCGTTTAAGTTAAAAACTATAATTAATTTTAAAAAATCCAACTGGTATTTTAAAGAGTGTGTTCAGATTAATCTACACAGAAAATTTAGAGGCCTAAATCGATCCCGTTAGAGGAGAGGTTTCTTTGATATATTTTTTCTGTTACAAAAGTTAACCAATCGTGTAACGTAACTGGCAAAATGAAGTCAACGAATTGAACAATCAGATTACCAAATATCAATTTCATACGTTTTGAATAACTTAGAAAAACTGAGATCCCTGCCGTCAAAATTTCACATTCGTCTCCAGCAGACTGACAGCATTACCTCTTTGAATAAGCAAAAGCTATGATAGTTTTCTAAGCGGCAACTTTGACGAAATCGTTTTTGTAAAAATCATATAAATTAACGTTAAGACGTGTATGTTTAAAATAATGGTAGAAAATATACTTACTTTTGGTTTATATTGTTATTATTTGGCCTTTATGTGTTTATTATTATAATAACGTTTATATCATTATTTTATTTTGAAGTCATTTATATTTTGTATTTAAAGACACAGTGTACAAACATGATATTTGCTTTCAAGGCTCGGATTGTTGTCTACGTACGTAAATAAAGATTTACGAACTCGGAACTGAAGAAGTTAAACGCCTCTAAATTTAGGAGCGATCTCCCTCGCGTACAATTCGTTATGTAAAGAGCAGACATCGCTCTAACACTCTTTTTTACAAGATAGAGGCAGTGATAAAAAATTCAACACGCACGCGATTCTCTTTTTTAGCATTTGGTCCGACTTTTTTTCGTGATATGTTGACTATATAACCACAACAATTTTTTCATAAGGAGGAAATGATTGCATGAATGTAATTATTTTGTATTTACGAAGTAACGATGTGTGTGCTTAATGGTAGCAAAATGTGACATCGAACGACTTCAATTGTTTCGAAAACAATGGAATTCTTAAGGTATATCTGTGGCTCTACCAACGCACGCGATTCTCTTTTTTAGCATTTGATCCGACATGATTGCATGAATGTAATTATTTTGTATTTACGAAGTAACGATGTGTGTGCTTAATGGTAGCAAAATGTGACATCAAACGACTTTAATTGTTTCAAAAACAATGGAATTCTTAACGTATATCTGTAGCTCTACCATGAAGCGCAATTTTGTGCCAAAGATGGCACAAAATTGCGCTAAATCTAAGAAGATTGCGGCGATGACACATTTACTCGACTTATTTCAGTTTCTCATAATTTAAAATAGGTTCAATACAAACGAACTTACTTTTTAAAGTAATCGAATTATATCAATTCATTTTTTAAGAATTTAATGTGTAGTGAAAACAAACTACTTATCTTTAATTCACTTACGAACATACTTTATGGTTCCCGAACGAAAGAAACAAATTCGATACAACTTCATGGTAGCTCATAACATCGTATATCGTTTGTGTTTCGTTCGGGTCCGAAGTTTCGTATAAACATTTTCATGGTAGACCCACTGCTTTTATTATCTCATATCGCACTTACGATGAAATAGAGTTATAACTTGAAAAACTGAGTTTTAAACGGAATACGGATAAATGCATAATGCTTAGGAAGGTTTCTTTTTTCATGAATAATGATTTGCTGTATATAAATACACACTCAATACAACTAAATAGTATTTTTTCTCCAAAAACATATAACTTACATGTAATAAAATAATCGTTATGGCAAATCATAATATTAATTAACATTTTTAACTCTCCTGAGAATTTAACAATTTCAAGTTATAGATAACTCTATTGTAAGTGCGATATGGTATACAAAATAGTGCGATATGGTATACAAAATAGTACGTATGAAATATAAGTAATATTATAATATTATATTAGTAATATTATTAATATCTTTGCAGTCGAAACTTTGGATCCCTGGGGTCCCGAAGCCCATCGACTGGTTTCTGATATTTGTAAGAGACTGGTCGAGGCTTCGGGAGACCGCCGGGCTGGCAGCTTCTTCCGCCAACGAATCAGTTTGGCTATTCAAAGAGGCAATGCTGCCAGTCTGCTGGGTACCTTGAGCAATGACAGCTTTCTAAGCGGCAACTTTGAGGAAGTTTATTATTTAAGATAATGTGTAGTTTTAAGTTTGTAAATATTAACTAATATCTTATTTATATATAATGAATTAGTTGTTTGAATTTCTTCATGAATAATTAAGTAACTTTAACTTCGGGTAAGTTTAACTTTATACTGGAAGTTAAAGTACTTATAAGTTCATTAATAATGGAGCTAGCAAATTAATAAATATATAGCGGATCGCTAAGATTTCTTATAATATTGTTTTCTTCTGTTTCTATGGCGATCCTCGACGAATTATGAATTTATCAACTCCACTGTTATAGTACAACTCTCTTCGAGAGGGCACATAACACTGAAATATTTTTTTAAATTTTTTGTCTTGGGGGCTTTTTAAAATCGTAACTTTGCTTTATTTGTCAATTATTCAAATTAGAACAAAACCACATAGTATCTATATTTAATAATATCGGTATAAGTACCGATCTTAGGCTGCACTGCAGATAGGCCTGCTAACGGAAATCGCACTCTAAGTTTTAAGCTGCAATACTGCCTAAGAGGAGATGCCCCGTCACATATAAGATTCAGAACGGCTGAACTGATTTCGATCAGACATAGCCAAGAACACTTGCAAAAATGCAGCTTTCGAAAAATAAATCGCACGTAAATCGATTCATCTGTAAGAGAGCTGCTACAAAGACTTAGACACCATCTGGTGTCTGGGTCTTTGTAGCAGTTTTCTGTCTATCTAGACAGAAAACGGCGTCGAACTTAAAACGACCCTCTTCTTCGTGAGGGATTAAAAATACGTCATTTAGTACAAGAAAAGTACGTTAGGCTAGATTAGTACTTAGTATATAACTAAAATATATAAAAATACTAAACTTTTGCTCGTAAAATATTATAATACTAAAACATATAGTAAAAAATATTACGATAATAAAACACTAAAACCTCACTTAATAAAATATTACAATAAAAACATACTGCATACGGTATGTATAGATACATGCAGATTACATTAGTTTAGTTTTTGCGGCGCAATTTAAATTTTTATGACTTACAACAAGTGACGCGGCTAGACATGTTTACTAAAGTAAAATTTTAAGCTTCAACTAAACTAAGCTCTGATCAAATAATGATAAAGTTGATGGCAAGTTATTAGTTACAAGATGCAGCAAGCAGACGTGTAACTAGAAAATTTTTATGTAGGTATTATTATGTTTTATGTAAGAGATTAGATTTTCACATTTCCCGAACGGAATTCCATGAAGGGCTTAATATGTCCCAAAGTACTATTAGGTATCTAACTGTGTATAGTTACACTAACGGACTGGTGTACTACTAGTTCTATAAGGAGGTTAGTCGCCCACATCAGATACGAGTATATTAAGAGCTGAGACAATTTAGAAAAAGTACCTTCATATAATTGGATCTTATCTAAAACAGAAGTTGGTACCTACTTAAGACAGTTATTTAGATTTTTTTGTATTTTCATGTATATCAAATTTTAAATGGAGGTTTGTCAAACGGTAGTGTAACTTAAAAAAAAAAAGCCGAGCGATACAGCCCGTGTGTACGTTTAAACCCATTCAAGTCCATTTTCCTTCAAACTTTTTCTGACCTGATTTTCTTACAGATTATTTAAGCCCACAAACCAGTGCTAAATTCAAGGTTAAATCATTATCATATTAAAAGTTATTAACTTCCAAAAACGGCTCATTTACATATTGCTTTACCGACTGACTCCTTAACTTGTCAAATCTTACAGAGTACTTCCCGTTGAGCTGAAGCCTTCCACATCGACATAGGTCTTACAGGCTGTAAGATCTAGTGTAAATATTGTATCCAGTGATGTGAAAATAATAATAATTAACGCTACAACAATTAAAAAGTAAGTAATAGTTAATGTTTTTAAACTTTCACGACTTGTACACATCTTCAATATTTACTAACGGGTCTATGTCGCGTTTATACTTTAAAGGCTAATTATCTATTTTATCCCGACGTTTCGACCGGATTGCACCGATCGTGCAATATTCTGGAGTAATAATTTATATTTATTATTTATATATATTATTATTACAATAATTTAATTTATTTATAATAATAAATTTCCACCGATCGACACTATTACTCCAGAAGAGCACGAGAGGCGGTTGAAATAAAAAAAATACCATAATTTCAACCGGGAAGATGGATACCGCTTATCAACATCATGGAATCCTGTCATCAGTGAGTGTGTCCGGAGCTGGAAAACCAGACGTCGCCAGTGTGTAGATGTCGTTAGTGTAGTGCACAGAACACATATACTCCAAGGAGAAGAACTACAACTCCATACAAAAAAAGTGTAGACTATGCGCCACCTGGTAATGCTTCCATAAACTAAAATTACGGGGATTTAAATAGTACTCTGAGCGTATTTTCTTAGATTACTAAACTAATATGTTCAGCGGATAAGGTAATGGAATCTGGAAAGTTAATAAAACAAACAGAATTATTGATATTTTTTTTATTTTAAATCACGAGTTCTGATTACAATTAAACGTGGATATAATACTCGTAACAACAATTTCTAATTATTTATTATGGAGAACAAAAGTCTACTTTTTCTGTCCTTTCAAAAGTCACTGTCTTGATCCACAAGTCTCAACCACACCGATTCGAGTTTCCTCAAGCGATCAGGGGAATAGCTCGTGCGAAACACAGAAAAGCTAAAAACAAATAGAAAAAATAATCGACGGTTATGACGAAAATTCGATTTGTGAAGTTTTTGACATTTCATCAAACAGGGTTGCTATATTATTGAATTCAATTAGTAGTTTATTCGATTATTAATATCGATAACAAAATGTGTTATTTTTGATCAAATTATTTATAAATATCTTTGTTCAATGAAGTAAAATATTTTATTATTGTCATTTTTATATGTATTACTCAAATAATTATGATAAATTAACGAAATAAATGAAATTTCAGTATCAATAATCGATATCAGTACATTGATAAATAATATCAATAAATTATATTTTGTAATGACATCCCTGGTATTTTTGGTGTAGTGTGTCGAAGTACCGACAGTGACAATAACAAAAAGTAAAAAATGCATAGAATGAGTGAGGGTAGTTGTAAAAAACCGCACGCTACGAAGACGTCATTCATCCTCATCAGTCTGCCTGTGACCACGATCGGTGCAATCCGGTCGAAACGTCGGGATAAAATAGGTAATTAGACTTAAAGTATAAACGCGACATAGACCCGTTAGTAAATATTGTAAGATAAGTAATAGTTGTTTGAAAAAAGTGTCGTAAGTTAAGCACTGCATGGGTTGTAACCAATTTCAAATAAAGTTCAAGATGCATTTAGTCGCAACATTTATTGCGATTAAATGCATTTTGAACTTTAACTTGGCGATTTTTATAAAGTATGTTATAAACTCACAAAATCTGTTGGGTATTTAACGATATTTAAGAAATCTGTCAACTTAGAGCTCAAAATACATTTAGCGACAATAAATTGATTTGATTAGTCAAGTTTAATAAGACGAGTTGGCAATCTGGGTGGATATCGCTAACGCTCGCAACACTGCACTCGGCATGTATCAGGAGGGCGTTTCGATTCCATGAGGTGCCTCCCTGTCAGAGGAGAATATCCGTTCCAGGAGAGGTATTTCGTGTACTCTGGGCCGCAAGAGCAACAACACCGGTGGAGAATGTCATGCGATATTCCGCAGGGATCTGTTTTGGGTCAACTCATGCGGAATATTGACTACGACTGCGTGCTAAGGATTCAGTTCCCCCGGAGAACCAACGTGTCTTGTTACTTCCCTCCCCGTCTGATGGGGGCTGTGGCCACACTCAAGCGTCCAAAGAATAAGTGGGATGGCGTCGCTTCTATTCGGGGGTGATGCGGTCTAGGACACTATGTGGAGCGCAGACAATCAGGGCAGCGGCCTTAAGGCGTGTAACTGTAGCCTCCTTAATCTTCCACAGAGGGCAATGACCTTCGGGGTCGTACACGGGTATCGCACCGTTTTCTGCGAGGCGGCGTGCTTGTTAGCCGGATCCCCTTTATAACTGTCGCAAATGCCAGTACGGAATCTTTACGACGAAAGTTTAAAAAAAGTAAAATATGATAAATTAATTTATAGGTGCTTAAAAATTATTTATTTTAAAATAAATAAAAGGATTGAAAAGTTATTGTAATCAAAAGATACAAGAAGTAACAGTTTTCAAGTGAAGTATACAATTGCAATCGGCGATACCATGATTCATACTACTTTTACCGAAAAGGGCCGGTAAGATATAATATGGCAAGGCAGAAATAGTTCCAACACGTTTTGATTCGTAACAATATCCTGGAGCCTAATTGCTTAACTTCCATTGATTGGAAATGGACACAATAATATTACGTATACATGTGATTTGTTTTGGCGTTCCTATAGTAATAATGTTTATGATCGACATTCAAATATTTAACCTAAGTCAAAGTCAAATCAATTTGTTCAAGTAAACCCAATTACAAGGTGTTTTAGAACGTCAAATAAACTTTAGTACGGTTCAAAAAGAAAACCTGGACACAGAAGAACCGACAAGAAACTCAGTCAGGTATCATTTTTCAACATCATTTTACAAAACAACAACAACAACATTTTACATCTTAAAATATGAATCAAATTGATCTTCATTATCGACATAGAAGTTACGAAGTTAAATCTCAGAGACGGAAAAGGTATAATAAATAAAAACTAATATCCGTTAAATAGGTAATGACGTTGCCTGGTAATCTTGCAACATTATTCATAATGCAAATTATACACTACGATACACGTTTACTTAATTTTAATGTTTACTTCTATTACTGACAAAAGCCCCGGGAATTAAAAGTGTTATAGATATCATCAAATAACTTGGTCCATAACATTAGAATTTAATTACCGACTTAGATATTCAACATAAGTCGCGATCTCGCGATGTATACATTGTATGTACTATTACTTAAAATGTTACTAATAACATAATAATATGGCACTGTAATAAGGAATGCGCGTTTCATTTAACTTTGCAGATTAGTTTTATTGCTTTCATTAAAGGGATGATCACCTACTGTGAACTATTTTTGAGGGAAATTGTACAGTTATTTGAAATGTTTGAGTATAACACATACACATTTAATTAAGTCTATAACTATATAGCTATTCTTCACGTAGATAAATATGTAATGTTATGTTGAGAATCTCACTCTTTGAATATATATAGGTGAATACGTTTAGATAGGAATTTATACATACATCGTCATAGCTTGCAATTTATTTTCCAAATATCAAATAAAGAATGTGAAGAATTTTATATAAATAAGATTGGAACATGAATTTCCGAGAAGTAATTTTATTTAAGAGTGGGCATGTCTTCTTTGATGTGGTAACGTTTTCAGAAACATCTGTGATATGTCTTTCACGTGTCGAAGAGTCGATATGATCCGCGATTTACCGGATCAACGTTCTGTTTACGGTTGGCCCTGTAAAATATCTAAGATGAGGCAATGTCTAGACGGTAGACATGTCGTGACGCAAGGCAATCAAATTGGCACAATATTTCGTTTGGCAGATTAGGTATAACATAATATATTATTTAAGCATTTTTTTCTATGATTTAATTTACTCAGTTGTTACTACAGTATTTGCGTAAATATCTATTGTCTTTTTTTGAAACTCTATTCAGTAATTATTAAATTACTAAGTACTGAAAGATATGACAGGATCATATTATATTTAACTCAATAATTACTATTTAAATAGACACAAGCATTTCAAATGTTCGAGTTTGGTATTTTAGTATAATACTGCTAATTACGTAGAAATTACTGATAGGTACCAATTTATTGTACATATTCAAATTCTGGTAGATAATGATCAACCAGAACTTGAATTGCAAGAATATGTGGATTCAGAACACACGCGAAGAGTCCCCAAGCGATGACATGCGTCTACGCATCTAGGCTATCGATTAGGAAGTACGGGAGAGTAGAGAGTACTGTGTGATTTCTATTTTAATTAATTTATCTAGTTTCAATTCAAATGTAGGTAATCCGAATGAACAGAATGAATAAAAATTTTGTTTTTAAATGATTCCAATGATTTGAGTTTCTCTATATAAATATATATTTATATCTATATTAAATTTAGTGGATTTTGTTCTTATCTGAATAAATAGAATTTTTGTATTTAATGACTGACTTTATTTACGGGAACTATACATTACAAAAAATCAATCTATAGCAACTATTAAAAATTGTATCGTGATTCAGAACTTGCCTGTTTAATCTAATATTTTGTTCATGTTTGTAAATACTTATGTTAGTTAATACCTACTACCTAAAACAGAAAATTGAAGTAAGTACGTACGTAAGTAATTTTTACAAGGATTTAAATAAGAACGATTTATAACACACGTAAAACATGATTCATACATTAAGGCGAAATTAATTAAAGTACCTCCCTATTACGACGTAGCAGTTTTAATGAGTATTCCGAATGGGGCCTAGTAGATTCGCGAGAACTTACCTTGGACAAAGTCCTTTAAAAGTTTGCTCTCGCGGGGAACATAACTGAGGTTACGTACTACCAAAACAGATTACGTGCGGCGCAATCTTCCATTTGATTAATGAATGAATAGCACCTAAACATGTACTTAATTAATGCAGTATTCGCATACCATTTTGATATTTTACTCAGTAGTTGTGGGTAAGTATTCAAATGATTAATGATGTTCGCGGTAGTGTAGCCGAACGGAAAATTTTCTTAAATACAATCACGCCATTTTTCATTTGGGATGGGATAGCTTATCATAAAAGCCACTTCATGACCACTACATTTGACAGCAAATGTTTAGATTTACAAGTAAAGTATATAAATTAGTACTACATAGAGAGAAACTAGTCTGTGTACAAATTTCTCGTAAAAAGCCTCGGACCAAATATCAATGGACGGAGCATTTGCTCTTCAAGCGTATCCTTAAAGTGTTCTTTTTCGTTGACCGACTAGATTTTTACTCATGCGCGTAACTAGGAAAGGTCACAGTACAACGATAGACAGTCGAACATGACCTATTTTTGTGAATACTTGTAGCCAAAACATTTTATTTCAGTGTGTAAAATAAATCTTTGTTCATTAGTACTATTAAGATTTTTAATTATTTTTGAACTTTAGAAGTGAAAAATTAATATAATTTTTTTTTGTAAATATGTATATGTGAGATAGAGACTCTTTTCGGTGTAATGGTAAAATGCACTATTTTAGGTCGCAAAGGCCGGTTAGACATTATAGGCTGTCAAACAGAAAAACTTGGTGGCTACATATAGACAGACATCTAGGACCAAAGAATAGGCCACATCAATGCAATATCTATATCTATTAAGTAAGTAAATCTGTGGGTATGGTTCCGTTCCCTTGATTATTACAAGTAAATAATAATCAAAGGTTCCTTCTATATTTTTCTCCCTTTCTCAAATCAGCATGGTAACAAAATTTGGTTTTCTTTGCAATATAATTTTACATTAAATATTGGACTTTCTAAAGAGGTGCATTATGGCAACAATCGAACCTAACCAGGAATCTGCATTGCGCGGGTACCTACCTGCGTACAACCATCCAGTGAACGAAGTGCCCTCTCACCGCCGCTGCCGCGCAAACAGTCGAAACTTTATCTAGTGATATGTAAAGTTTTGAAAGTATCGATACTTACTCGATAGGTATCGTGACAAAAGTATCGATACTACTTAGTATCGAGTACCTTTTTCAAGGGCACAAATTAATAGTTGTTGTGTGGTTGCTGCATGTCTAGTATTTATGAAAAATGATTTGATTGAAATCGGTATTTTAGGCTTGCTTTATTTTATTCCAAATGTATACATCTCTGAACCCTATAAGATCGACTTGTCGATCTTCGGGTCGCCATTTTCAGACATAATCCAAAAAGTATCGAGTATGCTATTAAAGTATCGATACCTTATACAGTATCGAAACAAAAGTGTCGAGTACAAAATTACTAGGTATCGTAACGAACGTATCGATACTTTATGCTGATCACTAAGTTTATCTAACTGCTGCTGTATGCGGATGTGGACGTGTTCATATTCACTTTAGTTAGTGTTTATTTTTAACGTATTGATAATAATTAATGACGCGAATTTTTCCATTTAGGTACCTCTGTTATTCTTCAAGGATTTGACAAGAAAATTAGTGAAGTTGAAATATCGGCATTACCTACTGCTATTATTTCACATAAGTATAAAGTTCTAAGCATTATATATTTGACTTTGGGTAGTAGTTAAATATATACCTTTTTTCATATAGAATGGTCCACTCATTTATATGCATCGACCTACATTTTATGTAGATATCTTACAGACACTTTATATATATTTAAATATATTTATACCTGTTACATTAACCTACTAAAAGTTCATCTTAAAGCTATCGATTGATATAAATGTAGCACCATCTTGACTACATTATATTAAGAGCTAATGCGATATTAATGATATTCACACTAATTTGCCAAAGGCTGCAAAACCGGGTTGCGCCAAAATTTAACCACCTAAATAATTACTAAGTCCCAGGTCACGGCTGTGCACACAATAATAGTTGGTAGTTGGTCTTGATTTTGCTTGCTTATAGGTATACAAGTGAACTTATTTGTTTGGTACAGCATTGTATAACAGAATACGCTTTGTCGAGGATAGTCGCTCTTTTTTGTTTTATCTGTTTGTTGTTTAATTCTTTTGAACGAATTTTATCTCAAAGCGGCTAATTCGTTTTACAAGTCATGTGACAAAGTTTTTACATGTTCATCCTCATACGTTATTTCAAAAATATTTTTATTGTAATTTTTTAGTAGAAATAAGATAGTTTGGTATCCAGAAATTCATTTTTAAAGAAGTGATGATTTTTGGTTGATTTGTATCGTTATACGTTGTTCTCACAAACGTTAAGAAAACAAGAATTCTAATTTTTCACATATGTTTATTCCCAATCTTTGGACCCTATAATGCTTTAAAACTAATAATAACATAAATACAACACCGCCATTTATTTAAATTAAGAAGAATTTAGCAATTTCACCTCCACGTAGATGTTCGTTACGTCTTCTATGTAAAACCAATTTTCGTGGTCACAGTGTCACAACAGTATTTTATAATAACTAATGGTCATTACAAATTCGTTTTACAAGAGGACGTATAAGCAGATAAATCTACAAAGCAAAGTTTAAAAGCTCAACTGTCAATTATATTCTAGTCAAAATTATCCTAAGCTAGACACCTATATATTTAATACTAAACTTTCCAATATTTGAAATGTTACAAGAAAACTGACAACAGATCATAAAACTATCACATGTAGTTACAGTGAATGTACTGACAGATAGTTCAAATATATAAAAGGCTTCAAATATATTATATAATCTATATTTAATCAAGAATAATCAGCTAAAATAATAGGTATGTAAGTGTTTTTTTCTTGATCAGTGATCACCTACTTTGATGGACATAATTTAGTCACTTTTACATTTAATATGGAAACTGTATTAGTTGGAGACGGTAGGGAAGTTAGATTGAATAAAAACTTCGATTGAGGATGAGCTCAAATTTATTTGAATTAACAATGACGTCTCCAATGCCACAATACTCCATGAAGTAAGAAATGAAAATTAATGAACATCTATAAAAGTTATAATAATGATAATTAAGCTAAATTTATCGCTATTTTTACAATGTCATTATGTTTTTTCTTAAACCACAATAACACTTTATCGTCTGCTCTAAAAGCATTTAAATGATCCAAGTCACACAAATCTAACAATTAATTACTAACTATATATGTAGTTTGTATGGTTTAATTTGCTCGATATACAAATAAGTTTCAGCAACGTACTATCTAAATCGTTACTGAAGATTACAAAAAAATCATTAATACTGAATCCGAAGCAAAATTGTTAAAATTAATTTGGTAATTAAGCCATAGTATTACTTTAAAAATAACAATAAAGATAATATTTAAAATCTATATAGCGATAATTATAAATAAATAGAAACTTGCGCGACGCTACTACTCGGTACAATAATAATGCTCCATATTTAAAAAACACAATCAAGTTGACTTCAACATTTTATCAACATACGAAAACAACATTTAGTATTTTATACTCCGAACGATTACTTTGTCTCATTATTCTATTCATATGTATCTCTTAGATTAGTATTTAACTAAATTTATTAAGGGGCACAGAACTGATATGTTTCCGATGTACGGTGTTTGTGTGTTACCGCTTCACTTAACCTAACTTGCAAGGCGACGCTATACCCCTACTCTACCCTATCACATGCGGGCCAATGTCACGCGTCTGTCTAGACTCTAGCGACGATCCGAACACCTCTACTCGATCTCACAGTAAACTTTAAACAAAACAATACACTTTATTATTGTTTTACATGTTTTTACAGAATCATTGTGACATCTCGTGAAGATTACACAGACGAAATGAGCGACAAAATCTAAATTCTTGAATGAAATATTAAATTCAGCGTGACATAGCCAATTGCATTTTAAGTAATACACAGTAGTCAAGAATACAGAATAAACGTCTCTATGAAACCGCTCTTTACCTCTAATTACACATTAATATTACACGATGATATGTATCGAGTAGTCCCGCGAAGGTGACGTAGCCGTGTCCGCAGCCACTGGACATCTCTTACTCGCTATCTATGGTTGTTGGACGGAATCATGGCGGCGTCGGCGTCTCTTATCGTGTAGCGCGCTCAACCGCCATTTTGTGTTATGTTTGCCATTTTATAGTCAAAGCACAAAATGGAGGATGGACGGTACACTTTATTTTAAATTAAAACGTCTATTAGGTTGTTTGATGGTCTGTATCTGTCTACATTAATTTAAGTTACGATAATAAAGATTTTAATAAATTTAGAGAGAGCACTCATTGTACTGTTTTCCTCAGCAAAACCATCAAAGAATCTAAATAGCAGCAACAGAAAAGAAAATATATACTTTTCGTTGTATTGAGTCTAAGATCGAAGACGCCGAACGCCGAAGGTATGGGAGATCACTACGTAATTACACAATTACTTACGTACGAATTACAATAGCATTACATTTCCAAATAAATAAGTAAACATTGACTTAGCTTAATTACTAAAACAGACAATCAATTATGAATATATTATAATAAGAGAATTCGAAATTCTTATTTGATCAAGATGTGTCGTAGTAAGTTTAAGTTTAATAAATTTAATTGTAATCGCCAAATTGAATGTGATTTATAAATTCCTCTTGACTTATCGTTAGAAAAAGTTATTGCCAGTAAGTGTGCCTACAAAATATAAATTTGGTACGGTCTGAGGTTAGTATTATAATTATGTATAACCATTATTCTTTGGTCTACACGCCACACGCTCGGTACATTGTCAAAGTTATAGTCATCATAAACAACGTATAAAATTCTGCTAAGTCAAAAAATTGACGAAAGTTCTATTTATTATTGACTAAAAGATTTTCATAAGAATTCACATGCGGAATCTCTGATCACTGACCGACAGCGGTCGCGAAACCTTATGGATTTTAGTCCCGTCGAGATTTTAAACCAAATATCCAAAACCTTATTTTAACAGCCTAAGCAGGGATTTTTTTTTATTTTTTTTGTATAATTTTTACATTTATATCAGCAGAATACATCACTAGATACTTATACATATAACATCAAGGTTTTATTTTTGGTTTATTGCTATGTCGCACAGATGTGTACTTCAAACGTCATCTCGTTTTTTATCAAAACATTTAGTAGGTAACTAAGTATTCTGTATGCGGTAGTTAACTAGCTAAAAATAAAAAATATATTATTCTTTCTTTTGATTAATCCTAACATCTCAGTAAATTTAAATTTCATTACATTGTCTCATTATTATGTATGAATAACTTTTATTAAATAGTAATGTAACTATGCTGATTCTCTACAATAAATACCCTTATCTAGTTATGGTATTTACCTAAGGATTATACGATAAAAGTAACTACTAAATTTAAAATTAGATTATTACCAAAAAGCTCGTCAAAGCATGCAGATAGTAGAATAATTTTTACTAGTCAGCGTTGTCGCGCACGACGCCGAGTCAATAATTATAATTAATTTTATAATAATGATTATATTACCTATTCAACTCTCATAAGGCCAAGGCTAAATTCTCGCAACAACACTGAACTGGTCTCGATTGCTTCGCATCGCATTGTCTATGCAATTGTCTGTTTCATATCAGTCGATTAGTTTTTAGTAAAGAATGGAACGAGTCGAAAATAGAATATTACTACAAATATAAAGGCGTATCGAAACATTAAAAGAGTAGGGAATTTACACAAGGCACATGGAAAGGAATATATATATTTGTTTCTAGATTATTAAATAAATAAAAGGAAATCAATAAACACATACGATGCGAGTCCCTGACGAGAGTTCAGTAAGTATATTGCACTTCACAGCAAGCGGCACCAAGGGGCGTACTCGTCCTATCGCATCAAAATTATAGTATAATCTTTTTATTTATTGCAATAAGTTCATTTACAGATAGAAAGGTTTGTAAGACCAACACTAGAGTGCCAGCGCTTTAACGAGTGATTGAACATTATAAAAATTATAGTATTAGGTAAATATAATATTATTTTGAAATAGTCATGAAATTTATTTAAATATGCTAACATTATCGAGGCTAAAACAAAAGTATCGTAATCATTACACACAACTTTATTTAAAATCATTCAACTTGAAATATTATTTAACAAAACGTAATCTTTCTATGAAGGGCACCTTTGGTTTTTAGCTTATTCGAATGAGATATTATTACCCTAAATTTTTAATTTCTGGTAAATACACTATACTCATAACAAATCCTCTCATTTGTATTCGCCTTCGGAGAAACAAATGTACAATTTTATTTAATAATAAATTAGTCGTAAATAAATCTTATATTTATAAAAATAATATATTAAATGATCAGGATCGATTACATAAATTAAATTTAAATAATAACATTTTCATCATGAACAGTAACAATTAATCTGGAATGTTATAACACAATACATCTTTTATGCTAAATTTGGTATAATTAAAAAACCCACCACACCTTTGACGCTATTTCATCGACGAACGTAAATAATAAAGATGAGAGCGTTTGTTATTTACGTGTATTAGAATAAATGTATGTCTTGAGATAGACTTAGTGCTAGGTGCGAAATATCTTGATCCGTTATTATTCACAGTGACATCCATTGCAATATTTAGTTACTTCGCCGCCTGTTGGTAAAGTTCCGATGCGATTCAGAGGATCAAGATTGCGCGTCCCTCAGTTAGCTGGTTGTCAAGTGCCAAGAGTAACGAATGAGCTAATGCTGTTCGCTCTCTTCTCCGCTTTTGGCTCCCTGGTGACGACATCATAATCGGATTAGATATTAAAAATAAACTATAATTACTTGACATTAGTCTCCAAATTTATATTATAGATCTCAATCTCATTATTCCTCTAACAACGAAGCAAACATATTAAAAATCTATGTAGTGCAATGTGCATTGTGAAACAGTAACACGAAATAACTTCGAAGCTCACTGTTCATGAAAAACAAATTCTATTTTCAAACGCATGAGATTCAAAGTTAAGTGCCGCTATTTGATACGGTATTCACTCGCAAGTTACAGTTACAAAGTCAAGAAACGACGGCAGTGAATCCGTCAACAACAAACAGTGCGCGTGCATACTTCGTGCGCGAGAATCCAGCCGTTGTGGGCCATCTTGTGCCTCGCGTATTCGAGGTGGATGGCCCCCTCCGAGCTGAGCAGCAGGGCGCCCTGCAGGCGGGCCAGCGCGGCCGCCGCGTCCGCCGGGCTGGCGAACTCCGCGAACGCCACCGGCCCCGAGGACCCGCCGCCGCCGCTCAGCAGGCGCAACCGCGCGAACCCCGGGCAGCTGTCACCCGCATACTCAGTTGTGCCCGCACGCGTACCGCGGCTCGACTATGTGCTTAATACGGTAGCTTCACGTGTCTTTTGTGTGATTAGTACATTATGTTGTGATTTAGAACTGTTTTTTTTGTTAATGAAGTGAGGAGGAGACTAGACGTACTTCACCAGATGGGCCCAGTGGCGATCGGCAGAGGTAGACTAGTGGCTAACCGTCGAACTTTCGAACTGGCCGAAGCTGACTGAAGTTAAATTTGATTTGAGATAATTACAGAATTGTAACTTACATACGTAAACGATTTTAAGATTGAAAGAGAAAATTGTATTAAAGGCTTTTAAAGAGTGTGCGCATGGTACGACGAAGAAGAAAGATACTTTTTGGTGTTTAAGTGTGGTGGAATCGTGCCAATAAAGTATTGCTATTTGACGTGATAAGTGGTTAAGTATAACATATGGCTTATTATTGTCATGCGGGTACGGGTGCAGGCTTTTAATAATTCATACATAAACATTACTAGAAAACCAATAAGATGTTTTTAAAGTGTCTTTAAATAGGATTCTCTATGGGTAATTGTTTCTGTATGAATTCTGAGTCGACACAAATAACGTAACGGTTGTTTTACGTGGGCGACATTGTGATATCGGTGAAAACATGCATTGTGAAAGATTACAGACGTAACTTCTGCATTTTTTATAAATATTTTATATAGTAACAGACAAATAATTTCATTTCCTTTGAACATATAACTTGGTGCGAATCATGCACGTGATAGTAGTGTTAAAGTTTTCGACTGGAAATACATCACGGCTTTTGTAATGGCATAGCTGTTAATTAAATAACACATAAAGCTGGAAAGAATATCCCTATTACTTCCAGTCAAAATACAATTTAATCTTATATGTATATAAATTCTGAGTACGTATTCCATTTAGGCAATAGTTATGTACCTACCTGCTAAATATTTCTTTGAGTTCGTGTTCGGAGACGAACTGGCCGAGATTAGCAACAAATAATGTGGAACAGGGAGGCGCGGGATGTGCGGGGTGCGCGGGCGGCGCGGGCGCGTGCGCGGGCACCGCCGCGCCGGGCGAGCCCAGCGCAGGCGCGGGCAGTACGCATGCGCCCAGCGTCAGGGGGGTCTAGCAATATAAATAATTTTAAATTACATCCATTTCAATCTTAAAAAGGGTTTGGAGATTTTTGGTCGGAGCCAGGCATACCTACTCAACGCTGGCATTTTCTTAATAATTACGGCGCACGATAAAACCTGTTTAGTGTATTGGAGACATTTAAACAAACAAAAAAATACGCTATATCCTAAGTGTCACGTTAAAGAGTTATTTGCACTACAGATGGTTATATGATCGATGTACGAAAACTTCAATAACCATGAAATATTTTTCACAATGTTTTTACGCATATCAATGTATTAAAATAGCAATTCGTAGATAGATTACATTTCCTTCGAGTATTTTACAATAGTATTACATTATTATATTCTAACTGGTATTGGTTTTCGAAAAAATTAAAATGGCGGCTGATGAGTACGCCAAAATCTTCAAACCCCTTTCGTTGTAAGTCTAAGGGCAGATTATAAGAAACCAACACTGTCTTGGAGTCTAGGTTTTATTGAGCGTATCCCCGGTTCTTTACGATAAAATATTGTTTCATCTGGATAATGTTTAATCTGGGGTCACGTAATTCATGTAACTGTCTGAAGTATTACATACATATTTATAGTAATGGAGCACTTATACCAATTTTAATTTAGAGATAATATACTTTCCAGTTGTTTATATTGAACTAGTTAAGAAGACGGGTATCATTGTTTCCTATTTTCAAGAGACCATGCATGTTTAAATACGCGCAAAATAACTGTTAGATTGTTTTAAAAGCAGGGAGGCTGGTTACGTGTTGAAACTTATAGTTTACTTTAGATTCGATAGAGCGATTTAACGTTTTAATTCGTTGGTTCTAAATAATGTGGCCACTTAAAATACTGTTATCAAGTGGTAGAGTTCGGTCGATATTGGTTCAATTAAATTGATTTATTAGTCTAACATTTAATTCATTAAATGATTACATAATGATAATAATTCTAATTATATATTTTTTACAAGGATATCCTCTCTATACGAGTCCTATAATATAAAAATACTGAAGCAGCGCTGATGCCTCGTGCTCAATAAATAGACAATTAAAGTAATTAATTCAAATAAAAAAACATCACGTTTTATTATTTGTATTATTTTGCTTATTTACTTTATTGCTACAAATATTCATACATAATCGACAGTACCGCTATCTCATGAAAAGAATGATCCAAAAAGCAAATTTCATGTGGATAATGCCGCGGGGCAACTGGTATAGACTAATAATAATAAAGTCGATATAGAGGGCATCACTATTTAAAAAATTGCAAGAACTGGCTACTCTGGAAATGTCGAATCACTCCATAGAATAAAAAGTTAGACTATAAGCAGGGAATGCTTACGTGGTGTGGCCTGTCGGCGGCAGCTAGTCAGAGGTAGGAACGAACGGGTGCCATCTGCGGGTGGATGGCTGGATGCACTAGTCCGTGCGAGAGCGCTGGTAGCTCGCCGCCATACGCTAGCGGGTGGTGCCACAGCTCTGCGCCGCCCCCGGGGAAGAAGGGACTCGCTAAGTCTGTACAGTCATATAATGTTCACTATTGGACACCACACACATACTAGTATCCTAGTACAAGTTGCGCGATAATTACAGAATATCAATCACGTAACAACAATTAAATAAAGCTATCTCGCTAATGTTGTGGAGTTAAAATATATTTGTAGAAAAATATTCATATTTACACAGTGCTTGTGACATGTTTTCACGATTATTGAATTCATTCATATCAAGAACTCATGAACATATTTAGAGGAACGCAAAAAAGAGGGAACAAATTAGGATAAGAACAGCTTTATTCGTGTTTATTGAGCTTTTATTTAATAAAATGAACATTGTTGCACAAAACACATATTATTACTGCATATGTACATATTCTCAAGCTGTATCCCCAACGTAGTCGAGAGGATGGAGAGCATCGCGGTCCTTATATACTTCTTTCGCCTCTTCAAATCTCGTCATTCTCTTCATATATCTTTGTTCTTTTGAGCTTTGACATTTTTGTCAGCTAACACTATTTAAACTTCACAAATCAGCCTTGGTCTTCTTTGGCTTCTGCTACCACTTCCTTTCGCTCTGTAGATTTTCTTCGTCAATCCTTTCATCACTCATTCCTCATACGTGGCCGAAATATCTAAGCATTTTTTTCTTCATTTTTACAGTAACACTGTCGTTTAACCTTGTCATATTGCTTATTTCTTTATTGCTTATCTAGTCCGCGAGGGTATTGGCGAGATCGCATTTGTGCCGCATTTATCTTACTTTCGCTTTATTTCGGGCACATCCAGGCCTACGTATACCGTACGATAAAGTCGGCACCAAAACAGCACTGTGGATATCCATTTTGGCGGAGTTAGATATATTCACACTGCTTACTAATGCGGCCAGAGCACCGTTAACTTTATTGCCAGCTGCTACTCGCATCTCTACATTCAACTCGCATCTTTCATCCCTCCAAAGCGCACTCCTCGGATATACAGACGTTCACTTGTTCAAGACATTTTACAATTACCCATATTTCACACTTCGACTGTACATGAAGATGTATAAAACTATGTTTTGTTCACATTTACATTAAGTCCTTACACTTCACATTTCAAAATGGACAGGCAAACATCACGCAGCCCTGTGTAACGCCTGAATACTTTCAACCAGGGCGACAGTCACCATCTATCCTTACACAGACGTATTAGCCACGATGTAATGAACGCGCAGCCCGTAGTGAGGACTCTCTCACCCCATATGCAGGCAGGAGACTCCACGATTTCTTTCTTACTACTTCACTACTTTATCATTTGATAGAGTAATACTCTATCAATTTTATAGATATACAAAAGCGTAGAAAACTTTCTGAACTATAACCAGAAACCTTCCCACGATCACCTAGAGCGACAAAATCCGATTCATAACATACATTTGCCCTACCTCTACTGTTCCTAAAACCACCTTCTTCTTATATGCCATCAATAAATATCTTTCAGAAATACCTTTCATGCGTTAGGTCAAAATCTTCTACTAATAGTAACTAATTATTCTGTGCCTTGGTGTAGACTATACTTGCTAAGATGGCCAAGCTGATACCTCTACAGCACGCACAGTCTAGATCAGCCATTCCCAAAGTGGGCGATAACGCCCCCTTGTGGGCGCTGCAGGCCTAAAGAGACCCAGAAAAAAAATGGGGGCGTTGTGTAGAGGCCTGGGGGGTGATTTGTAATTTCATTTAGCTAGGAGGCATCTTAGACAACGACTGCATGAGCTCTCGACTCAGTAGACAAAATAAGTTTGGGAACCAGTGGTCTAGATGAAAACCTTTCCTTTCACAAATGATACTTAATGATACTTATAATACTTGGAAATAAAGAACTATTAAAATATCCCTTTTTTAAATTAGGGACATAAACTGGTGGCCATTGCATAATAAGAACATAGTAAACATAATTCAACCTTTTTTTGCGATGCTCTTTTATCCATGAGAATATATGAGTGTATAATTTAAAAGTAAAATTGAACAGCAAGTTTGAAACTAAGACTGTTATACGAGGTACACGAGGTACGTTCATACATCTATGTATAAGCATCCTAGTAATGCGAATGATAAGTTATGAATGTGACATGAAAACATGTAAAAGGGTTACAATAGTGGTAGTAGAACCCAACAGATCAATCAATAGTAATAATAGCTTCGCGGAGCTAGGCCTTGCGTGGTTCGTGTAAGCGATCACAAATACTTGCCCATTGCGTTTGCTCGACATCCCACTAAGCTTTTACATAATATAGTTGCAAACATTGCAAGAATTCAGTTTCCAGGGTGAGGATACGAGCATTAGTGTAAGCTACACCACAGACACGAGGTCATTGGATTTGTTGTGTGTAAGGTTCGAGGTGGGTGTGTGGGAACGGTCGAGCGAGCGCCGGGCGGTGTGTGCGTACGGCGGTACTTACGTCCAGTGAGTGGGTGCATCAATGCGGGATGTGCAGCTGGCGCGGCCGTGGCAACTGCCGGCTTCGGCTTGCTGACCTTCGTGTTGCTTTTAGCGAACTCCAGCCGAATCGTTTGCGGCATGTCGGGGTCGAACCGGACGCCCTGCTGTGAACAGCCGCGAGCGGCGCGGCGCTCCGATATAATGGCGATGGAAGGGTCGGTTGCCACGTGCTGCCCGTGAGGCACTGACACTCGCGTGTTGGGAGGATTTGGGGAGAAGATACTGCATTTGGATATGTCACACGAACGTGAATAGGTAGGTGTATGGTAGTTTTTAAATCATTTGCAATATCCCCTGTAACACAATTAGTGTTGGGAGAAAACAACCTAGTGGACTTTTAGGGTTGTAAGAAATTTAGAATGAATTAGTTTCACGAAATCCTTTAATTTCATGTTTCAATTTGAAAGTCCGCGCTTGCGCCGGTTATGGTGACGAAACACAGTGCTCTGGGTGTGACATCAAAACCTGTCAAACTGTGACATGCAGTTGCATATTTACAACGTAACATTATTCATATCAAATAAAATATTATTTGATCACACTCCGTAGACTGACGCAGAGTTCCATTAACTCGACGTGGTTTGTTCGGTATGTGCATGGGTTTAGCATAACTTACGATGCGGTTACTTGAATCAGGAAAATGTTATTCCAAGTCTACAATGAGATTATTAACTATAGTGCTTTTTCGCAGTGTTAAGGCATGTGATGAAAAGTTTAGTAACACCGTGCGTTTTACATGTAATGGTTAAGTATTTACAGTAGCTTATAAAGTTACATTATATCTCAGTTTCTTTGGAGATATTGGTGTTAGAGAGAGCGTCTATTTTGTTTTCACTAATGTCCTAATGTGTCATAAAGCCGTTTAAATTAATTCACAAGACAATGTAATATGTAATATTTTGTGTCTTAATAATACTTTTCTCTGCTATTTGATCATATTTTACAATGTAATGTTATTTGCTGTTATTCTTACTATAATTTTCTATATTTTGAGTACGTATGTAAATCAGCGAGAAAAGCATGTTGCTATTGTAGCTTGACGGTTAGAACATTTTCATTTGTAGTTAGTAAGCGATTACGTGTGAATTTACCGTACTAACCTGAAGATCTTGTTTAGCTGCTTCTGCACCGGCTCTCGTATGGAAAGTCACGAAACCAACCGGCTGCAAAATATGTTACATATTAAAATGTTTACATATTTAATTATTTTTTCCAAACAGGTATTTACGAAAAAAAACTTACCGATGCAGTTTTGCCATTTTTGCTGGTAACCTTTAGGAGTGACCCTTCATAACCCTGTGCAGCAATAAAAGTAATTTAATATTATTTTTTAATTGATTAGATATGTCTATTCAAATAATTAAAGTAGTTTTAAAGGATATTTATTATTTAAATAGTTGAATGTAATTAGCAGGTGTTTTTTTTTGTGAAATTATTATTGTTAAAATTGTATCAAAACCCATCCAGTAGTTCCGTCATAATAAACAATATATAGTTATATATCTAAGTACTGAAATCTGCATTATCTAAATTACTCAACGCTATTATTGTGTACATAATGGAAAACTGTTTCGACAAAACCTTATTCGATTACCCGAAAAACGGGGTATGGCTGTACCAGGCACTGTACAAAACACGCGATACACTAAACTACCACCCTAGCTTTAAGTTTAGCCACTTTTATGTTTTTGGTGCCACCCGTACCAGCCGAGAATCGAGTGTAATCCCCCTTATCGGTAGACAAAATCGATTCAATACGAATATTACGAATCGGAGCATGACATTTGATATTTACGACGTAGTAATCCGAATCAAGATCTCTGTCGCGTGAGGGGAGCTATGTTGCTTTATATTTTCCTTTTCCGCAAATATTTGGACATTTCTTAATGTCAAATTTAATACTGTCACTTCCTTTGTCGTAAAATGCCACTTTTGTTTCTTAACATACAATAGTTGATGTTATTCGTGATAACTTCCAAAGACTAGATATTACACAAAATACGCGCTTGTTTAAAACATTTAAACGATGTCTAGTATATCTGGTAGCACCGCACCAACTAAGCTGCGGCTAAAATCTAATAAAATTATGTTTTCTACTTTTAGATACTTATTACATAATATGAAAAAAAAATTATTTAGAAATTCATTTCATGTAAAGCATGAAAACAAAACAAAAAAAATTACTATATTGTTCTTTAATGACTTACTTCGTATGCCCGGAATAATAAGTATAGCTCCCGAGGCTTCGCGTCCATTGGTAGTCCACTCACGAACAATGTCCGCACCTGAAACAATTTTTAATAAAATAAGAAAATTAGTTTTTTATCACAGTCTTAAATCCAAAGCGTTCATTTGGAATAGGATATTTTCATAAGTAGGCTATTTTTCCACCTCCAACAAAGAGAATCCGACATTTTTTATAGACGAACACAAAAGAGGCACAGAAATCTTTCCATTCAAGCGCTCTCTACCGATTCTTTCATCGGCTTTGTAAACGATGCAACGCATTAATTCCACGGGTCCATTTAATGAAATAAAACAGAGGTCGTAATGGCGGTGCGATTTGGCGCGCGAGGGAAATGGAGATTAATTGCAGGCAACACCGGGTCCGTTGATACTAATGCAATCTTGTTGCGCACGTTATTTATTCGTTTATTATAAAAGTTTTGATTTTCGTGAGTAATACACAAATATGATAATTTGAAAACGTAGAGAGATTATGAGATGTATTTTTTAATATTTTCAGAGCCAGAGTCGGAGCTCCCATTCTAACAGTCCAAAGGCTTAACGCGAAGTTATGACTAACTCAAATACATTTTTGTAAACTTTACAGTAATGGAAGTTGGCACTCTGAAAAGTGTTGTAAATATATGAGACGTCTGAATCCGACATAGGTCTTCAAAATATTATTTGGAAAATCTCGATACTTTTTAAATTTGCGCTAAACACTACCTACCCTGTTTTTGGATTCACCGTAGTAGGGTAAAAATATTATGGTATACTATTATGGTATATTTAAGTTAGTTTTACGTACATGTTAATTAAAGTTGAAGTCTTATAAAATATATTTTACGACGTTCTTCTTTCTATCAGAATATTAGATAAGCTGCTCGATTTTTATGTCAACCATTTCTCGGTTGAATGAACGAGAATTTCTCCATTTAAGTGTTTGCAATAATATTTTTCTTTCAATAATACGTATTTGGATAATAATAGTATGTAACAGAATGACGCTGACATCTAACAATAATATTGTAAACGAAAATACGAGCACTGTTTTGCGAATGTAATGAATAATTTATCTATACGTAATAAATTATTATTTATTTATTTAAGTGGCGGTGTGATGCATTTTTAATCACAATTATTTCGTAGCTATCAATACATATAATATTTATTTGTCCTTTCTAAAAGCTATTTGTCAAATTAATGCGTCATTTCGGGGTTTACCATACATATTACTGTTACTGTTATAGTGAATGAACCTTACTTATAGAGTACTGATAGCGTTTGGTCCTCAGCATGGAGGAAGGTCCTCAATAGATCAGCGATTTCAAATAGGGAACTTGGATGCATGCATGTATTTATTTTAGTGTATTGTATAGATTAGGCCCTTATATAAACATAATAAAGGTCGTATGGAAGAGATTGTTCTGAGCGATAAGGCCGCCTATTGTTACGCTTTTATTTTATAAACTTTAATGTTGACTTTGTTTCCATTCTGAGGTATTGGTATTAATTGGTTTTTATTATATAGATAGATAACTCTATTTATCTAATACAAACGATAAATTTTAAATATGCACAAATAATTTAAGAAATGGAAATTAAATTACAAATTTTTAAAATTCGCGTGACGTGCGTTACAGCATATCTCGTACATAGCGAAAGAGTATTACCTTAGGGAGGTTTTACAAATCTGCTTAATTAAAGCTTTTCCATTTTATTTTTTAGTAAGTTTGGTAAAGTACGTAACTGTAAATGACTGAGCGCCGAAGTGCCGTCACTACTTAATGTTTTGCTTGGTGTTTGAAATTACGTTACGTCATAACTAATTAGAAAGTAATATATTTTGTAAAAAAAATTATAATTTTTTAATAAATCCTTTGAATAACGCACTTTTTCCAAGTTTCATTAATGAATTATTAACACAAATATCTCATTACAATTTTGGTGCATTGCCTATTGCGGTTGCTATTTCAATAATTTATTACCTATAATTGATTATGAGCTATTTGTAGAGTATTTACTCTTATGAGCATGTAAAATTAGATCATTAGAAAATAAACTATCAGTGAATATTTTTAGATATAAGTACTTAATGTACCTTTTAATATTATGATGGAGCAGACAGAATAGAGATTCATGGATCGCGATAGTTATGTATATTGGACTCGACATGATTCTATTGGCCCGTTGGCAGAGAATCTGTCTTTTAAGCTGGAGTTCCGGGTTCGATCCTTGGTCAAGTCGTCAGGAAACGAACTTTGTTAAATTGGCTCGGAGTCTGAGTGCTGCTGGGAGCTCCCCCAGTCTTTTTGTGGTACCCACAATACAACCCTAATGCTCAATTTGGGGTCTGGGGTCAATTAGTACTATTATCATTATATATTACTAGCGACCCACCCCGGCTTCGCCCCGTTGGGATGTTGAATGTTTTGTTGAAATGTAGAAATTTTATTTATTGAGATTTTCATACAAAAATACCATTCAAATTTCCGACTTTTTCTGTGGAATTTCCAAAAAATTTCTTTCATAGGAACCTTCTCCTGACAATTACGAACATAACAAAAAAGAAATCAACCAAATCGGTCGAGCCGTTATCAAATGATTCTCCGTCATACATGCGGCAATTGATTTTTATATAGACTTTCGATTTCTGGAATAAAAATTTGTTAAAATAATAAAAGTTTTAAAAGGTATGCTGTAGCTATGAGCTTAGTTTACTGTTCGAGTTTTTGTAGCGTATGTGTTCTGTGGCTACTATACCCTTTTATACCCATTTAAATGATTAAGTTTAATCGTATTGTCTAATATTATATCGGTGAAATATCTAACATATGTATGGCAAACATTGGCGGCACACCTCTAATACATATTTCACGTCGGGGACGGTGTCCGGTCAGTTTGAAAATGTCCTTCCATGTCGACCATTTCACACTCGGTTGCGCACGAATCCCCGCGCTCTACTATTACGTTTCATATTCCGAGATGAGATGATTTTCAGACAAATAAATTTTACAGGGTAACAAAAAGTGTTTAAAATAAAAGATGAAAATGTGAAAGCATGAATGTAACATGTAAGAATATAAATAAAATATAGAATATTGTTTAGATATTTTTGATTTATCTCTCAATTTTAATTACAAAATGTAATTACTTAAATAAAAAGTTTTATTAAAACATAAAACATTTTACTGAATTAATTGCAGTTTAAAATGTACAACTAGCGCTATCTTTATTTATGTAAGTATTGTATACAGGTCCTACGGCGGGCTTTTTCTTATAAAAGAGGTGAGATAATACTTCATCCCACCTATTAGCAGGCGTTTGACCTTTTTGATTACGTAGAGAAACTCTTACGACAGACGGGCTACGTCGTAGCCCTATCTTTCTGATCCCGGGCTATGAGGGTCTCTGGACCTGTCTTAACGCCGTTATATAACAGTAGCTTACAAGAAACCATTTAGCAGGCCTTTCGAAGCACAGAAATGTTGGATCACCCATCACTAGGCCAACACGTGAAACGTTGACAACTAAGGTACGAGTGTCGATATTTTTATATAGGTAATCAAATATGTAATTTCCTGATGTCGTTAATATTTTCTATATCTAACACGTATTGCATTCAAAACTTTGTATTTCGAATATTTTTTTCAGTGTTATTGAAAAAGGTCCGACATCGACTCTCATAAAGCTTATCTCAATTTTACGCTTCTGTGACTTCTAAAGCGAAACGAATATTTGATCTGTCTAGGGAGACGAGATAATATCTACATCACGACATTAACGTGACAGAAAACAAAATTGTTTAGTAGGTAGGTACTTGCTCCAATGCAGCAGGAAAACACCCAGAAATTATTATAATATAGCTATTATTGAGTATATACACGTTCCTATATATATGTGTATAAATACAATTTGTTCTATTTAGCTTTTGGTATAAACTAATAACAGATATAAAATTATTGGCAAAAACCCTAAATAGCTCTTAATTCAATTCATTTCAAAATTTAAATGCCTGATATTTTAAAAATCGTAAAATCGTATTTTATTTCACTTGATTACTACTCAATGAAGAATTTTAATAAACATACATAGCCCCGCACTACATCCTATTCGGGCTAGACAAATCGAATTCAATATCGGGGCACCAAACTATCGTATTTTGACAGCATCTTTGGTATTAAGTATACACATACATGTCTTCACGCTGTCTCCCTAACGGGGTAGTCAGGAGCTATTGGGTATTTTAGAATAAACATGAACTGGAATTAGATATAGATAAGTTGCTAGCTTATTGACTTTACAAATTCCATATAAATAAGGTCTATCATTTGACCGACTTATACAACCTAGTCGGCAGATAAGTAGTTGGCACAATCTACAGTTCTTTTTCTCTCCCTGACTGCCATTCAACCTATTATATATTCTATTTCGATAACTTAAAATTGAATTTTATTTACTTTTGTTAATGTGGAACATTATTTGTGCGAATTGCACGTTCATAGTTATTTTCATATTTTTTAAACCACTCATCGTTGAACTAGATAATATTCACTCGTATTGTATCAAGTGTCATATACTGTCAACTGTTTAAAACTCGATTTTTTAAATTTACATAGGTATAGTTACATAAAACATGTCAAACTAATTGGAATAATTATAAACAGATAATATCATGGACTTTTTGGCGAGAACGAGAGAAGTGAGGTTGTCATTTTATTTAGATTTTCTATTTTTTGCATTTTTAGGAGTTTTTAAAGTACAACAGTGATAGTATATTGTGTTTTAAAGTTCTGTGTAAGTGAAAAGAATGGATCTAAATAAACATGTGTAGTAGAAGTTTTCGCGCTCTTCCAAGAAGTCCTTTTTAACTTCAGTAAAGCCTACTATCACTTTACTGGAGGAGTGTTAGGGACAGTTAATGTTTCTCCAGAAGTTTCGTCATTAGGCTGATGGTCTTGTTACCAATGCCTTAAGAAATATAAATAAATAAATAAGATAATATCATAAAAAATGTTCTATTCGTGTAAAGCTATAATATAAGTACGACTAATTACAATAACTTGCATTTATAATAAGAAGAGTTTTCACTAGTTTCCAAATTTTACAAAGTATTATTTCATTCGTAGGATTAAATTTTGTGATGTGGTTTAAATATGTAAAATACTAGATGCTCAGTACATTAATCCATAAATAAATTGAAATAAAAATAAAATGTTGACATGCTTTCGTTCACACGGTCGATTGCAATGTGCATCCGAAGCGAGTGAAGCGGAAGCGATCGGAACGGTGAACAAAAAATGTATGATAATTTGTTTATTCTATAATTCTATCTATATTCTTCTCGTTTTTGTTTAAAATTAATAATAATTAATATGAACTTAATTTAAAATTTTTCATACATACATAGCTTCACGCTGTGTCCCCAACGGTGTCTCCAACTAGTCCGAGAAGATGGAGCGTCAAGAATCGCGGTCCTTACATACTTCTTTCGCTTTCTCAAATCCCATCATTCTCCTCGCACATTTTCGCCTTGGTATGCGAGTGCTTTTGATATTTCCGTCAGCTAACACTTTCGCTATTTAATCTTCATAAATCAGCCTTGGCCTTCCTTGGCTTCTTTGGCTTCTTTTACCACTTACTTCCGCTTTGTAGATTTCCTCAGCCCGTCATAACTCATTCTTTTCGTGAATTTAAATTCACGGTTAAGCTGCTGGATCGATTTTGATAAAATTTGAATGGAAATAGATTAGGCCCTGGGGAAGAACATGTACTACTTTTTTTGATTTCGTACGAAGGAAGTCGCGGGGAACAGCTAGCAATTCCCATATTTATATAGTAATAATGACATTAATTGACTTGTCCTTTGATGCGGCGATGAGTGTCTGTGCCATCCAAGTCTGGGGCTGCAAGTTTAACAAAACTAACTTTTCTAAATTATTTTACTAGTCCGAGTCCTCATGGTGTTATTGGTTACTCAGCCAGCTCGTTCTGTGGCACCAATATTACAAAATAGTCCTTAGATTAAGATCACACATATAGTGTAATTCTTTGGTAATTATTATTAACTTGACTAAATACTAACTAGTTGAACTTGGTGAGTATCCAGTGGCATCTGAATACCAACTCAGAAAAGTTCTTTCTCTAAATTAGTATAACCCAGAACCAATCTTAGAACCATCTGTTTGGTATAAGGTAATAAGTTTTTGTCTCCGGATCAATGGACCACGTCAGCGTTGTTTAGAAAATATTACGAAGAATATTCTGTCTCTACTTTAGTGTAACAATCAAGTAGTAAAGTCTCTGAAGCGCCTCGTAAAGAGAAGAAACATAACGAGTTAAGTCTATCAAAATCCTTTTAAGTAAAAGTTTTCCCCCCTTTAGGTATGGAATTTTGGGAAATTCCTTCTTAAATGATCCCTACAGTATAAAATTCATGTACAAATTTCCAATTTATATCTTTAGCGATTTACCTGGACGATGACGGTGAAGTCAATCAAGTCAGGATTTTGCCATTAATATATTAACTAGCTGTTGTCCGCGAATTCGTCCGCGTAGAGTTAAAAAAGTAGCCTATGTCCTTCCCTGGAACTTAATCTATTCCAAATCCATCAAGCCGTACATTTCATATATAGAGATATAGATTTAGTTGCCTATACTACATTTTCCTGTGTTTTCTTTTCTTCAAGAAAAATTTCTCAGAACTTTATTTTGAATCGAATATAATGAAATCTATACTCATGACGCAGAAGCTTTCTTTTGTGAATGTGAATTTTACAAAGAATATTATTCTACATTTAAAGAACAAATCCATTTGTTTATTGAACTCTAATGTACCTAATTTTCCCATTGTGTACCTTCATAATTTGGAAGGCTTTGCCGTATAAAAGTTTCGATACTTAGTAACACTTGATTATGGAGCGAGCCCTGACGGCGTTTGTAAAGGTGACTAGTAGGACGCAGTTTCTTGTAATGTGCTATATAGTGTATTAGCCACTGCGGTGTAGAGAATTATGTTATTGAGTTACAAAATCTATTAACTAAGTATGAAAAGTGACTGCATATTTTGATGGGTCGCACATGTGCTGGATTTCCGGTTTTTTTTTAATTTGTGGCGAAAGAGGCAAACGAACAAGCGGGTCACCTGATGGAAAGTGATCACCGCCGCCTATGGACACCTGCAACGTCCGGGAAATCACGGGCGTGTTGTCGGCTTTTAAGGAAAGAGTAGGCTCGTTTTTTGAAGGTCCCTAAGCTGTAACGGTCTGGAAATAACGCAGCTATAAGCTTATTCCATAAAATTGCCGTAGGTGTCTTAAAAAACGCACAATTGTAGACCGCCATCCATCAAGGTGGTGGAGATGGAAGGTCAGTCGATTGCGTGACGTATGGTAATGGAATTTAGCAGCGCGCTGTACTCCGAACAATTCCTCAGAAGATTCCCCATGATAAATACGGAAAAATATGCCAGGACCAGAGAGTCGAGCCGATCAGAGAGAATCCGATCGCCGATAACCCGAACCGCTCTAAATTGTATACGGTCAAAAGGAACGAGTTGATACGCGGGTGCTCCAGCTCAGAGATGGGAACAGTATTCCATGTGAGTTGCAGTCGGCGCTTTAGAGTAATTGAGTTTTGGAGTTTTTTTTCCTTAGTTGGATATCACGGACAATATTGATATCGGTACTAATACAAATACTACGCAAGTGGAGCTACGGCTAAAATGTATAGTTTGGTATACATTTGAATTTATTATTCAAGGACAAATCGTTTTTTTAGAGTTGTTATTCTAAAATATGATATAACCGATTAATTACTTTTTTGATAACTATTACCTAACGAAATATCATACAAATATCATGTCACATAATATGGTAATTATAATAACTACATACATACATACATATCGTCACGCTGTATTTCTGACGGGTTAGTCAGAGTGCTAACCATTGCGGTCGGTGTATATTTCTCAAATCTCATCATTCTCCTCACATGACTACAATTTATTAATTAACTAATATAATATGATGACATGAAAATTATTAAGAAAAACATTTTGTGTTAAGGACGAAAATACATACATATTTGTATATAACGATATAAAGTAATAAGCAGTTTCAGTTCCTTTCAGTTACGCGGGTGCTAGGACCTTGTGCCAGTTCCGTCCGAATTGCTACCACCATTTTACTCGCTAATCCTGCCGTCAAATAGCAGTGCTTGCACTGTTGTGTTCCGGTGCATAGGGTAAGACAGTCGGTGACATTTCTGGCATAAGAGGCACAACATCTTAGTCCTCAGGGTTGCCAACGCATTTGCAATCTGAAGTGCATTCTTAGCCTTCATATTGTAAATGTCTATGGGCCACTCAGTCCACCTACCATCAAGTAAACTGTTTGCTCGTTGTCTTCCCAGTAGCATAAAAAAAGTTTTTCCTTTTGTATCAAACTTAGGGATAGCAATTCATGTCGTTGGTACGGTTATTAGAATTTCAACCCTTTAGTAAGTTTACATATACACATTCAAAAGATTACACTACGAGCTAAGCATACAAGTTTCGCTCAATAAATGACTATATTTACGAACATTTACTGAGTAGTGTCTCCGTACAAAAACTAACACTCAAAGAGAATCCGCCTGACAGACGGTAAGTGATGGGATATCGCCTCAGATAGAGATATTTCTAATTTTTCGGTCGACCTGCGCCGCTCGAAGACTGGCAGCTTGGAAAATAGATAAAATAAACGCAAACAGAGCGAAGGAAAGTGAAACATTACAGAACACTAATGGGATTTCAATCAATAATTTTGGTATGCTCAGTGTACATGGCAGCTCACAATAAAGTAACTAAATTTCATCAATATTTGCTTCTATTTAAGCTATAGGCACTATTATAAAACTGTAACATAGCACGTAACAAACTGCTGAGATAGGCTTTTTACGCTTCCCTGAATCCAAAAGAAATATTTTCAAGATTTTTGTCTGACTTTTCCAGTTTCACTTAAAAACTACCAAATGGTGTTCAATTCAAATTGCACTGTTAGAAAGAAAAGTATTCCAGTTACATAATATACATCCTTATGTTATTTTTATGATATGGGCGTGCTGGGCAATTAAACTTGATATATTTCTTATTTTACGCAGGCATTGTTGCGGGCAAAAACTATTATACAAATAATAATAACGCACATATGTATACAGTTCAAAATAAAATTTAAAATGTGCTTATTGAAATAAATCCTTTTACAAGGCATTTTTTAAAGTCTAATTCAATACTAGTTCGGAAAAATCGTTGGAAAAACATGTCGGACAATTTCTCGGAATGGGTTTCATTACGCTACAGCAGTAGTAACGGCTATGCTGGCAAGTGAAGAGTCGTGGAAGGCCATGTCCTTCTTCGAAGCTGTAATGGTGCAGAAGGAGAACACCGAGCTAGATCGGTAGACGGGCAATCCCGATTGAAGTTGGCGACACCGGGGCGGTGGCAAAATACGCTCCGGATCGTCAGTCCTAGCACGGGCCCTAGAATAAGGTTAAGGTATTCTCCGCCTGTCGTAAGAGGTCTTTGGGGCGCGGCCGATCGCAGTGGGGGCTCTGATTGTCCATCCATGCCGGACGACAGCGCGTGTCGTCCGCACTGTCGTGGCACTGCGAGGGTGCAGGATGAGCTTTCTCAGTGCCTCTCCAACCGAGTAGTGCTTCGGGCACAGCGCGAGAGGGGAAAAAAAGAGTTCATTACGAGTATATGTACGAGTAGTAATATAGCTATGGTATACATAGAAAGGTAAAGTCTCTCTTCATATTTAGAACTTTTAGTCAATTTCTAAGCTATGAATACAATGATTTAAGATAAATGATGATAAAATGAATGATGAATCCTAAAACAGGCCAATAGTTATTTCTAGAGTTATGATCACTGATACTCTACTTTTACTATATATAACAGATATATCTATAACGTCTGCTAAATCGTTGTTACAACGCTGCTATAACGTTAAATGACTTGTTATTTTATAATACGCTACCGAAATAAAAACCAACAAAAATAACAGTGATTTCACATAAAATTAATGAATTCGCCGGTCCATTGTTTTCCCCAAAACGAAGCGAAATTCTGTGTTAGGACAAAAACATCTATTGATTCTACTATCATTAATAACTATCCCTTCGCTTACTTGCAAGAATTTAACTGTGGAACCTACTCGATATTTAAAACTCTTTTTTGTGTAATTATTCAATTGACGTTAAATCGTAGAAAAAATCGTAGAATAGTAGAAATTATAAATTAATATAAAAATACTTATACGTAAGTAATATAAGTACTTAAAAGGTTAAGACTCTTCGAGAGTTGAGAAAGAGTATCAAAACAATATTGTCAGCCACCTGCTCCCAAAGATAGGATCATAATGTTAATTTAATTAAAGGACTAATCTGAATTGCAGACGACCCGGCACTCCAGCGCCCATTAAAAGGATATTTCGACGCCGACAGTTAAGTTGGGGAAAGTTGTGACTATAAATATCACGGAAAACAAGTGAGAACTGGGGAGGAAGATATCAGATAAAATGTGAAGCAAAAAAACGCAGATTCTTCTGTACCAATGCGCAGACATATTTAAGATTATTTTTTTACTTGCAATATTATTTACAAAAACAGTTGTTACATCGAATGTATAGTAATCATAACAAAGGACGAAACATAAAACGTCGTATCGATGTCTCGATCTTTTATATTGACTGACATGTAGAAACATTCATTGTTTCCTCATAATACGAATACTTTTCATATTATAATGAAGGGATAAATCATTTCATATCCAAGTTTTTCAGTCTATGAAGTTCTGAAATGTCGATATTTTATTATATTATATATTAGTTTTATATATATTAGTTTTACGTTATTACAAATAAATAAAGCTTGAAATTTCGTTAGATGTAGTCATAAAAACTCTCAGCTTGGAAAATTGAAAATAAAATTAAAAACAATCTTGTAG
The DNA here is from genome assembly GCA_907165235.1 of Zeuzera pyrina. Lineage (NCBI taxonomy): Eukaryota > Metazoa > Arthropoda > Insecta > Lepidoptera > Cossidae > Zeuzera > Zeuzera pyrina. Next base: position 13,553,786 of record OU015630.1, read on the forward strand.
ATTCGGCTATCGTAGCAACAAAAAACAAACTGGTTTTTTCGAGTCAATGTTATTGAAGATCAAATAGCTAGAGTGTTAGCTGACGTAAATGTCAAAAGTACTCGCAAACCTAAGCGAAAGTGTATAAGAAGAATGACGAGCATTGAAAAAGTGAAAGAAGTGTGTAAGTACCGCGATACTTGGCACTCCGTCCTCTCTGACTACCCCGTTATGAATACAATGTGAGGATATGTATGTATGTATGTATTATTTACTATAAAAATATTAAGCACTTAAGTATTTAATAAAATGGCACCACGATTAAAATTTAATTAAAAGAAAGATTGTGAAACAGAGGGACGAAAACTTTCACAATGATGAAGATGTCTAGTCTTGGATGTACGCAAACTTGTCTGACGTCGTCCAACGAGAAAACAATAATTCCAGCTGAAATTTAAACAAAAATGTAATTTAGATACTCAAATTCGAATATAGATTTTATGTAAATAATTTGTAGTAGTGTTTGGGAACCATGAATCTTTCGGATACCATAGTTTCTCTCAGGAAAGTTTCTCGAATATCGAAAATATGGCAGCAAGTTAATAGCAAGTGCATGAAAGACATAATATTGTCAAAATCTGTATTAAATCATGGATAAATTAGGGCATTCGGCATTATTTAAACGGTTTGGATAGCAAATCGATAATTCGCATTTAAGTCAATATCAGTTGAAACCGAATGAACCGGTCGGCTACAGCACTGGCTCAATGGTCCGCCCAAATTATGTTCAATGGATAATTAATCGTGCCTGTTCACTTCAATAACAATAGCCGTCCTATTTAGACGATCATTATGATTATATCGTGATCGCTGACTAATAACGAGGGTAAGCAAAGATTTGTTCAAATCCACAGATTATTTTTTTAATATTCTCTGTTTTTTAGGTAGCAATATTTCTCATGAAATGGTTTCTTTTCTTTTGTTTTATATGATTTGAACCTTCATAAGTACTTTGAACAAATACCTACTTTTTACTTTTCACATTATGCATTATGCATTGACAATTAAAATAAAACTAAAATAGAAGTTAGTTTGATTAATTGAAAGTGGTGCGATCATTTAATTTTCTACTCGCTGTAGACGGTCATGCATTGCCGTGGCTCAGTAGGTATATTGCTAGTATATAGCCATATTACTTTTAGGCATCTCGTAACAAGCGCGTATTCGAATGTAACATTGTGTCAAAATTTTAATGCAATCGGTGAAGAGCTTTCAGGAATTTAAGATTTCGATCAAACGAATATTAACATTTTTATTGATATAGATACTATAAACAACCTACAATATGCGTCGATATGCACAACTATAGTCAGTAGAACACGAAACGGTCTACATTGAACGATATATAGTAGCGTTTGGTAGGTAATAGTTACTGCGGGTCATTTTATGTAATGGCGACGATGCACCAACTGCTCAGGTACATGTGTTCTTTCCAATTCTACGATCATACGACGACATAATTATACAATGTTGACTGCGTCATTTATGTAGCGGGTAGTGAATTTATTTCTGACCGCGAAGCAAACCGAGATGCTTTTTCTACAGAAATTAATGCAGTGAATCGTGTGGATGGTAGGACCTCATGCGGGGTCTATCCGGAGAGTTACCACCATCTTATCCGCTAATCCTGCATCTAAACAGTGCATATGCAGTTATATTCCGGTATGAACAAATAGCCGGTGAAATTTCTGGTACACACAGGCGCCACAATAATTTCACAAATAATCCAAAACCCAACGTCCTTAGGGTTGCCAACGCATTTGTAATCTATCACGGTTTCATATCAGGTATAAGAAAGCTACCTGTTCTCAATCCACTAGCAATCTGATTATTACTGGAAACTCTTATGGAAGTTAAAAAAATAAATACTGACTGACAAAGGCGGATTATCTGCTACATACCGCAAAGAAACTAATTGATTATCTTTTGATCTTTTGTTTCTTAAAAATAGGAGTCATTTGTTTGCTGTTTGTTGTAACATATTGGTGAAATCGAACTAGGCGCGGTTATTAAATATTTATTCTTGAAATACGTTACTTAGCAATAAGTCAATCAAGATTTATGGGTTACATTAAGAGTATTCTTATTCCACCACCGTATTCTACAGTTGCATGATGGTGTGCCGAATTTAAACGTGGAAGAACATCCACCAAAGATGACTCGCTCGAGACGCCCTGTGATAGCAGTTACCGATGAAATAGTTAAAGAATCGAAAAAAATGTTTTAACAGATCCTGGAGTCAAGGTACGTTTCGTGCTGAAGAAACAAAGAATTCATCAGGTAGCATGTATAAAATTGTACATAAACTCTTAGGATTGAATGCTTACCTAGTACCTAGAATGCTTACCGATGCGCAAAAACAAATCAGACTGAATATTTTCCGACGCTCGTTTTTTGGCTCAGTTTACTACAATGGACGAAACTTGACTTCATCCTTACGACCGTCATCTGCAACTCCTAAAAAATTAAAGATATTTTTGTCGGTAATATCATGGGTTCTCTTCCTCTCATATGGTTGCGGACAAGTTATATGCAGAACAAGTATAAAAAATTACGCAACGAAATTAGCTAAAAACAGTAAGGCACACTCGCAAAGATTGTCTCGTTTCATCAAGATAACGTTCGCCAAGCTCGCCGTTGCAATAGTTGCAATCATTAACATTGTTGTGCATTGCATTTTATGTTAATATTGTTTATGGGAAGGAACTGACTACTCATAACACAGAGTATCCTAGTGTGAGAGTCACTGTACTTTTTGTGTGTCAATGTTTTAAGTATTTTAATTAATAAATAAATCCAAAATGCTGATTTTGAAATGTTTAAGCATCCAAAATATTCACCAGACCTTGTCCCTAGTGTTTTCTACCTATTCCAAAGTTTAATAAGTATCTGCGAGGACAGCGATTCGAACATGACGAAGCAGTAGTCGCTGCAGTACAGGAATTTCTAGGTATTCAGGATTAAGAGTTCTTTAGGAAGGGAATTTTAAGCTTAGAAAAAGGTATTGCGAGTGTTGTTTAAGGTATTACACTAAAAGATGAGTATGTCGAAAAATAAAATGACATTTAGTAAAAGTTAAATGTGACATGTTACTCAATTTTCATTGAACGCCCCTAGTATAAGTTCTAGTAAGTACCTTAAATGTTTCAAGTATTTTAAACGCCACAGTTAAGAAGTAGCAAGAAGGAGACACATTTAAGATTTTAGAAACGCTTATATTTACCATCTATTGGCTTAAATAAAAAATACATTTTGAAGTTTTTTATCATTTTTAACTCTACTACTTTATATTAAATTCGTATTCTATATATTTTTGACTCTCGACTAAAGATACTGACGCTTTTATGCCCTGAGTTTTCTTCTTCATTCCTCAGTTACATGCATGGAGTGCTTTCTACTACATAAATCAATAGCGTCTGTCTGTAATTACAATTTTACTGTCAAATTTTGTAATAAATAGTCGTTTTATGAACGAACGGACGAACACGTAGACGGACAGGACGAAATTATAAGAAGCCCTACTATAAAATTTAAATAAGATTCTTTTTATTTTTGAATTTTCAAGTTTACTTTGGACTTTTAGTCCAAAGTCGTCTATTCACTCACTACTTAGAAATTCATAAAAAATCATAAAATCGGTTCTATATCCTCTAGTAATCCTCTAGAAGCATTATGTTATATATAACTTCTGGGCCCTAAGGAAACTATCACACAATAAAGACACACGTCGTCTACGAGGGACTAAGGTTTGTCTCATCTTATTTGAATTTCAAATTCAACTCTAGGTGAAGACATGATTGGGCTTCAACTTCCTGTACGCTTTAGATTTACTCGACCCCAATTGAATAGAATGCTGTAACTCGCGGGTACATAGTTTTGAAAGTATTTGAACTTAAAGGTAACCTTTATTTATTACTAATATCAAGTAATCCTTCTGTGGAGCAGAAAAATATAATTTTGCTCATATGCTCAAAAAACGCAAAATAAAATATTAAATTGGTGGACGAAAAATGCGCTTGTTAAAGAAAGAAGATATTGGAATAAAGATTTCGGCACCATCGTGTCGGTAAAAAGTATAACAGGTATGTTAGATGAGCGAAATTATATTTACGTATTTATGTATATATATTTGGTGACTTTTATACTATAAGGTTTTTATACTTTATTATACTATATCTTTGATCATAATAGATTTAGAGTAAAATAAATATTATTTACGTAGTTTTGTATACCTAGAACAGTCTAGTTAAAGACAAATCATATGAACCATTGTATCTAATCACTGGCATTAATAAATTAACATAATATCCAACTTAACAACCGGCCATAAAAATAGTATGTATGTATGTATGTACTTCAGTTTAATGGATACATAAATCTCCAGTGCTTTTCTGACACGTGTATCAAATAATGCAAACATCGATTTATAAATGAGAAAGAATAGAGGAAAAAGAGTATAAATAACGCTCCCATAAGGTCGGTTAAATTCTTTATTCTCGAGGCAAGCTACGAGGGAATTCCTCCACTCGACGTCTACATCTGCGGCAATTTTTCACCACTCTATCGCTAGACGTTATTCCTTGTTCGTTTTGGTACAATATCAAGACCGATACCTTTTTATTTTTCCTATAAATTTTGTTAAATATGTAAATATAGCATTTTACATAATAATTATTTTACTAACAGTACCAACTAATAAAAAATACAATTTTTTATTAATTCTCACTAAATATTCGTTCATTATAGTTATCCTACAGACAAAATATTAAATTTGTAATAATATGTTATTATGAACATGTTCACATATTTTGCACACACACGACATTTCACCTTACAACTTCATAGAGAAAAACAGTAGCCACTACTAATGTTTTACTACAATTTCCATCATCCAAATCTGATGACTCGAGAGTGATCATTTTTGATACTTAGTACATCCAAACGTTTATTAGTTCAAAAAGCTCCGTATAATCTTACTTAATTAATGAATTGTGTAGATAATATTTATTTGAGATTTGAGGAAGCGCAAAGAAGTATGTAAATCCGCGATACTGGGGGCTCTGTCCTCTCTAACTACCCCGTTGAGGGTGCAGCGTGAGGATATGTATGTATGCAGATAACATCATATTTACTATAGTATATCATATCACATCACGTCGGACCTCTTCGTTCTCCATGTACTCGTTCGTAGATATAATGAGTTTTAGCCGAGCAGTATCTACTCTGCTAGAACTCATTTTATCTAGATAAACTATATTACCTGTATTATCTATTTATATCATTCTTAAATTATACTATAATGAAGTACATGTTTCCGCTTAGCGCTCACGTCTTAAGTTTAAGTGATAGAGGTATCTCGGCAAGCGCTCTAGACTATCTGATTGATGGATCTAATCTCCGCAACTATAGAATTCGTACGAAGATAGATAACCATACTAAACTGAATGCTGCGGACTACAAATAATATTTGCGAACACTAAGTGACGTGATATTCGAGAGATTATTGTTTCTGGTGAATAGCGGAGTACCACTAAAATGAATAATTATGGGAACCATACATTCCTCCATAACTTACAACTTCTTCAGTAGATGAAGTTCGATAGAAATGTTTGTACAAGTCAATTTTAAGAGCGAATTCAATCAATCCAAACAAGCAGAAAATCGAACCCCAAATCATCCAATCGTGGTAAATCTCAAATTCCGAGTACGCAGCTAAGGAGCCGGCCCGTCCCAACCAAGTCCCTGATTTAAATTGCAGATGCCCTTCGGGAGCGAGCGCCGACTGCCGCGATATGCTAATCATAGTCAAGCCAAGGATTATCCCTGTTTACACTTAACAAACTCACTTAATTTCGTACTGACGCGACGTCTTGGCATATTTGTCACCTAAAATTTGTCTGGTCTGACGAGACAAATGTTATGGACGATCCCTTAAACTAAATGTTTCTTCGAACAAGAAATCCAAAATCCCAACACAAACGTAAATCTTTTCAGGCGTACAATAGAGGTAAAACTTTTCAATAGGCTAGTTGACTGCTCTTAAAAATTATATAGTTTGATATTTTATACATTTAAAGTTTTAAAAAATTTAAATACTACTGTGAAAAAAACTATTTCAAATTCATTGACGAAATAGGAGTTATTGTGTTTTAAACTTCAATAATAGAGAAAGAGTGGTGATAAGCTAGAGGAAAATGGCGTTACAGAACTACAGCGCCACAAACTAGCAGCGTCATTGTCCAGCGCTATAAGTAACAAAGATGGAATTTATCCTCATGCTGATCCGACTACTTAACTTATATAAAGAACAACACTCATATTTCTTATTGTATTCGTATACCGAAAACTTTTTGCAGTTTTGTTCTTGTTTACTAAATATATCTTTTATTAAGGAATAGTCAAGTAGCCTATTGTATGCAACATACATATATAGTGATGAATTCCTTCAAACTCCAAAAACCACCAATCGATACTTGTTTTGCCTCTCAACGAAGCATCCTCAGGATATTTCAGATATCAGAGTTTGGTTAGGTAACCCGCACGGAGCAACAGCTGACCGAGTATGATCTCTGGAATATCCTGAGGATGCTTCGTTGAGAGGCAAAATACGTGTCGATTGGTAGTTTTTGGAGTTTGAGCGAAAAATACATTAATATTTTACAAATTCATCACATGAAATGGATTTCTACAAAGTAACGCCTGAGTCTGTACAATACATATACATAGTTCCATGCTATATCCCAACCGGGGTGAACAGAGCCTTAAGGTGCAATGAACTCATGTTTTGACACCACTTCTAAGACTCGAGGTGACATATGACAAAGAGGAACGTGATAGTAAGCGACTTGTAGATCTGTACCTTTACCAGTTCCTTATAAGAAACCTCATCGCCTGGCCAATCTCTACATAACAAATAAGAAAAAATAAGCAGTTGACACGTTCTATATTTTTCCTCTTTTCTAATATGCAAGCAAGCAATTGTAAAATTATTGATCAGGTTAATATAAGTTAGTCTCAGAGTTGCTGTTAAACTTCGCAATCCCAAGTGTGCAATATGTATTAACATCAAATCGATTATAGCTACTTGCTTCTTCATTTGATGAAATATTTCTTTGCTTCATTAAAGCTTCATAATACTAGATTCATTGAAATTCCAACGTTGTAGTGTTTAATAAATATATGGCACTTCATTTAAAACTCGAAGCAGTTTGTTGACAATTTCATAGAGTACATTTAAATTAATTTTAAACAAACTTATTATAATATTCCATGTCCATAATGAAAAGATTTCTCCTGTATCTGTGCCAATCTGCTCGAATTCCCATAAATTAATTTTTAGAAACTTCGTGACACCTTTAACGATGTCTTCTTAGTTCCAAAGTTCATCTTTAGGGAAAACTAACTTAAAGATTTAACTTTCCTGTTCCTTAAATAATTTCTTCAAGTTTTCGGAAGGTTTGCTTTGTCGTTTGGGGATCCTAAAGAAATATTTTATAATTGTTAATAAGAATACCGTCTAAATTAAATGCGTTAACTACTGCTATGTCTACAAAAACACATATCGTTATTATTTTTGGTAAATAGGTTCTACGTCGGGTAAATTTCTACGCCTTGCAATAAGTACGTCTGCGGCGTCGTAAAGTCGGCCAGAGGTGGCACTAATACGAATTTATGTCGATGGACCCACGGAACCGTTCTACCAATATCGATCTGATGTTAGTATATAAATGTTTCAATTTACAAACTGACTCCATTTAATGTCCTCCTGTTTAATATATTATAGCAAGTACGTATTCCCGCTAACAGTAAAAATAAATAAGAGTTATCGACAGGTAAAACATTTGGGAATTTTATCAGCTGTCAAAGTTAACAATCAAATCTCGCTGTTTAACTTTTGTATATCGAGTTTGGAGAGAAAATCTTGGAAATTTACATCAGAAAGCAGAGTGGAAAGAGGGCCACGACGCCGGAGACGTATCGGGCTCCACGCGCTTTTAACAAGGGGCAGGAATACTTGTGGTGTTCACGACAGTCACGTGAAAATATATTTCAAACATTTGATGTAAATCTCGAATCTTCAGTTGTAATTCTAAATGTTTCTATAATAACAAATACATTATAATAAGAAATTAGTGAAAATCTTGATTGCGAACTTTATAATATTGGCCATATAAACGAATTACGCATAGAATTTTAGTACAGTCACGTATATAATTTTCATTATTTAATTTTGGAAACAAAACAATTCCGTTTTACTAATTGTAAGAGAAACTATTTACTCAAACAAACTTTTTCTATTATCGGAGTTTGAGAGTAAACAAGATTAAACATACGCGCCTTACCAGCTGACATTAAAAGATAATATGGCATGAGCCCCAGTACGGTGGGTGCCAAAGTTCGCGATGTGTGGTGCGCCGCACGAGTAGTAATTAACACCACCCCGCAGAGGATGCCGACTCCTCCCACCCCCTAGGTTTCCATTATTATATTATGTAGGTACAGCACAGATAACTGAATAGAAGTTCACTTCCTTGCAATAGTAAATAATAATAACCATAACAAATCTTGCATACTTCTTTACGCCTAGGTATACGAGTGCTTTTGACATTTCCGTCAGCTAACACTGGCTATTTTATCTTCGTAAGTAAGGACCGCAACGCTTGGCGCTCCGTCCTCTCTGACTACCCGTTAGGGATACAGCGTGAAGATATATATAACAAAACTTGTTAGCTGCATTTGTATCAAATATTAATTGAGTTATAAATGCACTTGCATTTGTTTAATAACTGTTATTAAAATAAATAGATGTATACATAATTTAAATAAGGCGTTTAAGCTTGCTTCGCGTTGAGTTTGTGTTTTTAATACAATGTAAAAATAAATTCAGAATTTGTTGCCCGAGTGTTATACCAGTAAGTACGTAGGCTAATGCATATTATTTAAAAATCCGTCGCTAATACGTATAACGTGGTTAACTAATTCTAAGTACTGTTACTGATCAAACGTTTAAGATGTTATTCGTATGTATTATGTGTTTTATACTTTATTTATATCACACTTTCCTCTTTCCCAACCCTCTCCCAACACTCACTGGCGCACACCGATTGAATTAAACTTCGGCACGGTTGTTGTGGTTGGATTTTGAGGCTGGTTTTGCCGCTCGCATTTTGTGCAGCTGCGATTAAACTAGCAATACTTGTCCAGTGTTTATTAGTTTTACCACAGAGTTTTTGCAGTGTTATGTGAGTAGAGTCTGAACAGATATATTTTGCCTTTTATGAGGATTGTCAATATCATATGGTGTTGCTTTTCGCTCCGAAGTTCGTTTACATCGATTACGAAAAAATATTAATATCCTATGAAACCTTCATACCTATTTTCATAGTAAAGATAGCGTAATGATAACACAGCATTTTAAGTAACTGCTACTGACTGAGACCTTAGTTTTTCCATAGTTCAATCTACGTTAACATTCATTCAGTTGTTTATTAATGAAATTAAAACAAAAAAATCGATGAACAGACCAATCTACAAATAGACAAAAATTCTAAAATTGTTTCAAGAATATCTAAAAAGCCTGTTTCGATCTTTCACTTATAAGAGAAGTTAGATGTACATACACGGCTCTATTATTGTTTAAATTATTACAGTCTTATAAATCTATGTTACATATACTGCACTCCTCCATCCACCAGAAGTATGTAAGGACTGCGACGCTTGGCGCTCCGTCCTCTCTGTCTACCCCTTTAGGGATACAGCGTGAAGATTTGTATGGATGTATGTTACATATAAAAAAAAATTGAAGTATCTGTCTGTAATTTTGGAATAACGGCTTTTTCTTAAGCTTATATGTTGATTTGGACGTAATCAAAATCCAAACACGTTTTTTTTAAATTTTTAGGCTAATCTCCGAAACGGCTGAACTGATATTGATGGGACATTCATCGGAAAGTAGAAGATTTTTCAGAGAGTAATCTAGGCCAGGCTAATAATATCAAATTTAACGCGAGTGAACCCGTAGGTACGGTCAGTATATAATAGAATAGCAAATAACACTTCAAACAGCCTTCATATTATCATACCTTTAGTTTTATTTTTACAAGCTTTTGTTTACACCTCATAACACAAGCTGGATATACCGTAGTCTCCTCTGGCCAGGGTTACAAGGTTCAAAATATATTTACCTGTTGTTTCTGTGAAAAAATAAATAATGTCTCTCTCTATTTATTATTTATATAGACGATGTACGAAATGAGAACAAAAAATTTATGTATAAAACAGGCTAAAAGATGCAGTTCCCTTTTTAACCGTACATTACACAGCGTGAGCTCAATGTCAACAGCGATAAAGTTTTCTCTTCGAGAAACGAGTCTCCAAAAAGAGTGCAGAGTCGTAGAGCACTATGTAGAGCAGGGGGTGGGTTACAATTAGCGCGCGCGACTCAACACGGCTTGAGTTTTAACAACACGATGCGGAACACTCGGCGTCATTTACACGAGAAGGTCTTTCTCTACCTTGCGGTAGCATTTCATCATAACTCCATGAGAATAGAGTATTTAGAGAAATGTAGTTTTAGCATCATTACAATGTTAATTGCATCAATTGCGATTAACATTATGAATTGTGAATGATATCGTGCACAACCAATCTGTGGTAAATTTGTAACATTTCAATAACAATGTCTGTAATAAAATTTATTACGCGCATGTTCATAGGGCAATGCAAAATATATTGAAGTTGTTTGAGTTGAAATGAGTAGTTGTCCGATAGTTGTCAAGTATCCGTGATTTTAGTATGCAGTGTAATCGAATGAAGGTAGTCAGAAATAGTTTAATTCTAACTAAAATATGCTGTCACGCAGAAGTACTCTAAGGCAGTCAGAATTAGTATATTTTTAATAATAGCTGCCAATGGTCATTGCTTGTAGTTTAAATTACTTAATAGTACAATCAGTGAGTGAATAACAATCACTTTACTTTTCACTATAATTCTACCCTCATATGCATGCATAGCTCATTTAAAATCTGTTTTTAATAATAAATTTGTTAGGCTGCGTTTGTTATCGCCCTATAACACTGACGTTTATTTGTGCCGGCAAAAAGCATTGTAAAAGCGAAAGTGTCGGTATAATATGTAGATACCTTTTGCTACTCTACAATTTCTTAGATTTCTTGAATTAGTTACTTTAATAAATGAAGCGATAACATGTGAGCGATGATATGCTAACGCAGGTGCTGACTTGGCACGGCAGTCTAGGTCAGGAAGCATGTGATTGCGAGAAGACGGAACGGTGGTAACATTATGGCAGCGAATAGGACAGTGGCCATAAAACGCTAGAGGAATGCTCTAGAGCACCCATTCCCAAACAAGTGCTGATCCGCCAGATGGAAAGATCTTTGTTAGTGGCAGTAGCAGCAATGCTAGCAATGCTTCGTCACAGCGCCCGCCCAGAGGGGCTTCGGTACAGCACGGGCATTCGGTGCGTTCCGTAGGAGATCTTGGAGCCTCTCGGCAACGCGACAAGGACGAGAACCGTAAGAGTTTTGATTGGTAAAAGCCCTACATAACCTGTCAAACTCCCAGGGGGTTGGGTACTTGTGTGCAGGTCTGTCCTGCATAATTAAAAAAAAGGTCTGAACGTTTGGAACGTTATGATCGTTAGGTCACTGTGTTATGTACATTAACTACAATTTAATTTATTAACCACGACATTATCATTAAAAATATACACTGAAATCTAGTCTTGCTCCTTATAATAAATATTGTTATAAGGAAAACATCTTTTCTTTCTATTTTCTATTACATAAAACAATTATTACTGCAGTGTGCGTCAGATTATAATAGTTTTTTAAAAATATGAAGCTCAATCAAAATGATCTCCATTGGCGTTAATACAATTCTTTAAACGTTGTGGCCAGTTATGGATTGGAACACGCACTTTCTCCATGGGATAATTCGTCACTACCAATATTTTGGAATGTTTTTGGGACTCCAAATTATCATGGCGTTTAGAGAATGCCATACTCTCTAAAAGAAATCATAATTCATAATCAAGTGGATTAAGATCAGGATTAGATGACGGCCAGTCTTCAGCTCTGATGAAGTCAGAAACGAGCTTTATAACCCGGTGCTGAGTCTTGCTGAAAGGACCATTCTTGGTCAACACCTAGGCCGATGTTTTGATACCGATGTTGAAAATATGGCTCAGTCACTTCTTGATAGCTAACACTCCACCAAACCATCACTGAAGCCAGACAATGCCCTCGTTGTACCCTACTAATTGAGAAACTTCGCTAGAGCTTTGAGCATAATCTCAGTCATTCTACTTATTAAAATGTTGCTCGACAGTAAAATTTATCTCGTCAATAAATAAAAATTTTCTGTGACCTCTCTTAGCTATCGCCTAAGAAGTCATTCCGATTTTATCACCTTATTCATTTTTAAATTATCCGTTAAATAGTGAACAATGCGTCTTTAAAAAATAAGTTGCAAGTCCTAAGTCATCTTTTAAATTACGCGACATAGTTCTAGGTGTTATATTCATTTCCCTAGATGAAATCTTTTGCTTTCGGAGAGGATTTCTTCGTATTCTTTCCTTCACTGCTTTGATCGCCTTTTTAGTACGAATACTACGTGGACGGCCAGATCTTTATCTGTCACAAACAGAGGACATTTCATTATACCTATCAATAGCCCGGTACACAAACATTCCACTAATACCAAGCGGATAGAGAGTCTTAAAAATGACATTTGGCTCCATACCTATTTTGTATAATGCTATTATAGCAATTCGGTTCTCTTTATCACCCCACTCCATTTTAATATCATAAGAATATTTAACAAAGATTGGCGCGAAAATGAGGAAACACTATGAATATTTTTATTTATTTAATATATGAGGTTCTAAATTCAAATGTAATGTTATTGTTGTTTTTATTGTAACATTATTTATGGCCAGAATTGATTATGTGAACATGAGCACGTTCATGTACAGTCGCTATACAAGAGCGTACTATGCATGTATTATATATAACATAGACATGTTCATGTTTACACAAACATGCCCCACATTCAGCCAATGCGTCTTCCAATTAACACGCCAGTGTTGCATCCCACAAATGAAGCTTGTTCGCACAACGCGTTTCACGATGCAATCGTTGTTTTATAAACATACCTGCCCGCTTCGCTAGGCCAGAATTTTAAGTCAGATTATTTTTTATGCATATAAAATATTCCATCTTAATCTGACATGTATTTAATTAGTTATAAGAAATCAAACGTGCAGAAATCTACATATTTATTCGTTGTTGAAGCAGATGCATTCTTTTGTACATTTAGGTACTTTTAGTTTAAAAATTACCTTGTGACACTATTGCCAAAATTACTTAGGTGCCGTTTATGAGGTCGTCACACTGATCGATTCCTTTTCAGATAATAATACTTACAGGTATTATTTTATTATCGAAACAATTATTTAAAAAAAATGAATGTTAGAAGTTATATTTTTTTTGACGCGTTGGTAGGTGAAAAACATTAGTATAATTTTAGTAGAGTCTGACTAATGAAAATAGACACTCGATTTTTTGTAAACATTTTACATGGCAATGCTAATAATACAAATGTCGACGTCAATTTCTGAACTTGTTGGTTGAAAATGATAGAACACACCATGCGGGTAGAAAATAAATACAAAGAAAGAGATAGAATTACTGAAGAAAATTTAGGAAGTTTTATAATCAATGTGAGAAACAGTGACAACCGTGACTCTGATGAATCTATGCATGTAGAAATGTTCAGAAGTATCAAATAGGTTATTCCAGGTATTTCATATATTACATTTTGAGGTGGCCATGCGGATATTTTTTAAATTTGCCGCGCATTTTCAGTGTCTACTTTCATTAGCCAGACTATAGGCAATGGAAGTTGTGTAACGATATCGACTTGGAGAATTACATCAAAAGTCGTCAAGTGCGTGTGTCGGATCACGCGCAGTAGTCCGCAGTAGTTCCATAGTCTTGATTCTTCATTTCATTAGCTCCGTAGTCTTGATTCTTCATTTCAATGACTTCATTTTGCCAGTTGCGTTACCTGATTGGTTAACTATTGTAACAGAAAAAAATATCAAAGAAACCTCTTTTACACAGAGGTTTACTTTTTTCGGATTAACGGAACCGATTTATGCTTCTAAATTTTCTGTCTTCAAAAGTCTTCAAAATACCATTTGGATTTTTAAAAATGAATTGCAGTTTTTAATATAGAAAAAAACCGTTTTTTTTTGGCAGTTTTTGTAAGCTAGCCCGAGCACGTTTTATGGTGCAGGAGGTCTATTTTAGATTAAATTATTGTTTATCACTGAGTCACCTTAAACTAATTTTGATGCAAAGTGCTTTTCGAGTTATACTACGATATCTTACATTTTTTATAATTTTTCATCTCAAAGTTGAAAAATTAGGTTCATAAAATACATATACATACATATATATCTTCGCACTGTATCCCTAACTGATCTGATCTGAACTGCCCGTACTATATAAGCGCTCTTTTTTTCATTTTTACAATAAAGCTGTCGTTCAACCTTGTCCTATTGCATATCTCTTCATTAGGTATTATATCATCCGCGAGTGATACCGCACATATTTCTTAAGAGATAGCATTTCTACTACATTTATCTTTCTCTTATTAGATTTCCAGCACATTCAGGTCTCATACCGCACAACAAAGTTGGCACGAACACCGCATTGTGGAGGGCCATGTTGGCAGAGTTGGATATATTAGCACTGCTTACTAATGCAGCCAAAGCATCGTTCATTTTGTTGCCAGCTGCTACCTGTCTCTCCACATCCAACTCATATATTTCGTCCTTCGAAAATGACAATCCCCCGATATACAATTCATTCACTTGTTCTAGACATTTGTCATTTGCCCATATTTCAGACTTCATCTGTACATCTTCTCTTTTAAACACCAGAACTATAATTTTTTCGCTCTTCCAAGAAGTCCTATAAAACTGCAGTAAAGTCTCTTCTTCCTTTACTGGAGGAGTTTTACGATAATTATTCTCTTTATTAGTACAATACGTAACACTGGCAAATGCGCTAATCTGTGCACCATGCCATGAAGAAAAAAGAAGACTTTTTGGCGGAAACGGGAGAAGCGAGGTTGTCATTTTATTTACATTTTCTATATTTTTGCATTTTTGGGAGTTTCAAAGTACGTTTGATAGTATATTGTGTTTTAAAGTTTTGTTTAAGTGAAAAGAATGGAATAGGTCTAAATAAACATGTGTAGCTAAAGTTCTCGCGCTCTTCCAAGAAGTTCTTTTTACTTCACTTTACTGGAGGACTTTAGATAAGAACAAAAAACGAATTTACCTCGAACGCGCTTCATGTTGATTCTATTGTCAATACGTGGACATTGGCAAATGCGCTAATCTGTGCGCCACGCCATGAAAAAAGAAAAAAAATAGAAAAAAGAAACTATAATTTTTTTCATTCATTTTAAGCGGCCAGTACCTATTCGTTTTTTATTTATGCCAAAGAAGGAACTTATTACGTGCGTACATACCTAACAAATTTTTAAAATTGCTAACATTCATTTAGTGATAAAAATCTAAGGGGACGAAAATGTGTCAAATATCATTATATTAATACTGCACGAGAGGTGGGACGTTAGGATGCAGGCATTATATTATTTTGATGAAAAATAGCGTTTTCTTTAGTCGTGTTGCAGATTACGAGAGATTTTTAAAAACACTGACTATGTCGTTTTGACATTTTCATTTTAAGATGTACATTATGTGTTAAACTTTAGTGCAAGTGTTAAAGAATTTGAATGTTTGAATAAATATGGGCAATTAAAATTTTTCCGTTCTCTTTAGCTCCAGTAAAGCCTACTATCATACTGGGGAGCACTGAATTTTTATACAAGACGTTATACCACTTTCTTACATGAGAATGGTGGAAGTATTTCTAAAAGATATGAAAAGAGATTTATATTATAAAAGAGAAGTAGAAGAATTCTGGTATTGCGAACACGTTATTTTCACGTTATATCACGTCATGTCGCCACAATGAAAAAACAAATGATATTCACCAAAAGTAAATGTACTTTTTGGCCGAAACGGAAGAAGTGAGATTGTCATTTTATTTAGACTTTCTATTTTTTTACATTTTTGGGTGTTTCAAAATACAAAAGTGATAGTATGTTGTGTTTTAAAGTCGTGTATAAGTGAAAAGAATAGAGTAGGTCTAAATAAACATGGGTAGATGAAGTTCTCGCGCTCTTCCAAGAAGTCCCGTATAGCTTCAGTAAAGCCTACTATCACTTTACCGGAGAAGTTTTATAATACCATAAGAAGAAAAAACGAATTTACTTCGAACGTGCTTCATGTGCTCGTCATCAATTATAAAAATACTGTGACGTGTGCATTGCATCGCCTAACTGTTTACCTCATCAAGAGATTCTACTTATTATTACGTGACATTGGCAAATGTACTAATTTGTGCGCCATGCCGTAAAGAAAGAAAAAAAATTATAATTCAATTTTCAACCCTATGAATTTAGTTTTTTATAGCTTCAAATCAATGTAAGTGGTCAGTTCCAGCAGCTTTGAGTATGCGTCACGTAAAAAGTAATAATTACGAAAATAAAAAGTGAACTTAGGATAGAACAAAAACTTATAAAAAGTAAGATTAATTATGTTGTATGGTATAATTATATTTTAAGTTGTCTATATTACGCTATACAAACTAAATGTTACAAAAATGTTAAAAAATGGAGTACATGTTAAGAGTAAGCCTATAATGTAACAAAGCTCATACAATAATCGCAGAATAAATAATTAATAGTAGGTACTCCTATAACTTGGAATTCATGTTATAAGATTTCTATGGTTATACCCATTATCATGTAACCGTAACACTACCGTAAAAATTAATTATAACAAATTCAAAATGATTTACGAGTGATGACTAAAGACTGAGAAACAAACTGAGAAAGCAGTGCCCTATGTACAATTATTAGAATTTTAGCCGATTTAACCAAATTATACCTACGAGTTTTCTCAATCTGCGCTTCGCTTAGAACCAAAGAAATGAAGAAGTGGTCGCTTAGAAGAAACTCGTTTTGTATGAGTATAATAAATTGCAATTCGTGAAACTAAACCGCGCCTGTAAAGTAGGTTAAATTTATAGTCCGTGGCTCTATCCATTGACCGTATAGGCAATTTAGTTTCATATTCAACAACAATAGACTGTGTTAAAAAAATGTTATTACTAAATGTTCATACTAAATGCTATAAAATATGCTAATATCTTTTTTAAAATACATGTAGATGTAAGAGAGCTTTAGATAGTTATAATTCATTTAACATCTACCAGTCTGAACAGGTCGCTAATTTTCATAAAAATAAATGTGGAATTACAAAGTACACACTGATTTTTATTCAGATATCTCAATATTTTTTACATCGTAATACTCAATACTATTATATGTGTTTTTCATCACTCAGGAAATCATATAGCCAGTGTTAGTTGATGGCAATGGCTGATGGCAAAAGCATTCGTGTACCTACCTCAGCGAAACTGTGTGAAGAGAATTATAAGATTTGATGTGGCGAAAGAAGCTTACAAGGTTCGCGTTACTTGGCATTCCAACCTACATGAGTTCCTCGTCAAGGATACAGCTTGAGGATATACATGTACGTATTATAAAAGCTTAAAATTCACAAAAGCATGTTTATTTCTTATATTGTCTTAGTAACGTAGACATATGTACATAATTATGTATGTATGTATACCAAGAGAAGTCACACGATTGAGACAAAGAATTCTATATAGATTGAAGAAGACGCGCCATACACAACACATTCTGCAGCGCTAAATAGGAGTTAATTAACATCAATACGTGCGAAACGGTGTTACCGTTAACGTTACGCAGTCTTACAAAAGTGTTGTTTAAAATTAGAAAAGGCTTAAATTACTTTCTCCTTTAGTCTTGTTGGGTTTACGTGTAAATTGCTGCCTAATTACATGTACGTAAATATTTTTGTCTGTAATTTTCTGTGTGTAATATCGTCAGTGGATTGCATAAAAACGTTTATTTCTTAGAGTAGGGGTCTACCTCAGTTTATATAAAACTCTTTGACTGAGAAGTGTTTTGCAGCGAACGCGTGTAGGGTTCATTACTAGCCTCTTGACGCCAGATACTCCGGAGTTCTCAAGACTACTCTATAAGTCAGTCAGTGAAGTTTTTGACTCTTATCTGCTCATTTTACCAAACTTAATGTAAAATAATATTTTATAATACAAATGTAATATTTATTAACACTTTCGAGTAAGCAACGTTTCTGAACGTTAATTAGTGAACACAGAATATCGAACAACGTCTAATCACGTCATGCTAAAATTTAAATTTTTACGAAGTACGTGATAGCACGCTTGCCGTTCTTACGAATTTCTGTATCATCGAGATATTCCGTCACGACACATCAAAATTCTACTTATATAGCGCCACATTAAATGTATTTTTTTGCACTCTAAAGACAAGTCACTCACACACTTACATGTACACACCCACAAACGCACAACGTGTGTACACGTCCCTTGCCGGTACCCCGCGCCGTACTTTAGTCGTCATGTGCGAAGGTCGCGTAGTCGGACGTGTCATTGGTGTTTTTAATGACTTCTTTTTACGTAATCGTAAGTATTTTGACCACTATTTCTCGATTTATCATAGTAAACCAATGGATCTTCGTTAACTTACTTACCTGATCATTAATGTTTCTGTTTTAGATGGAAAAAAAGCGGCCCTACATGACTTTCTTCGAATCTTCGAGGGAAACGACGCCGGAGCCATTTAGCGATGATGGAGAGTACGGATCGGACCATAATTACGTTCCAGAATGTGACGACGTTGATAGTTCCAGCTCCGTGAGTAACACTCGTTCAAAGTCAAAGCACAAAGACAAAAGCGATAATCATGACTCTAGTATTTCTGAGGCTGAAACAAACGATTTATCTATGAGATCTGGCAGCTCAGCTAGCTCATCTAGTATATTTGATACACATAAAAGATTAAAACCAAATTCAAGTCGTCATCGTACAGATTCTGATGATACTCTTTCCATCCACTGTGAAAATATCGATGCGGGACAATCAGACGCCGAAGTGCAGGAGGGTTCAGTGTTAGGTGAATCACCGGTGCCACCAGGAGCCGAAATACGAGAAGGCTCTCTGGGATCTCATGAATCGCCTCCGCGACCAGGAGCAGAAGCGTGGGAGGAGAATCCGTGGCCTGCTGAACCACCACTGCTACCAGACGTCGAAGCGCAGGAAGACAACCCTGGACCTGTTGAATCATCAAATTTACCAGACGCCGCAGCAGGAGAGGCCATTCTAGGCTCTGGTGATTCACCATCGCTACTATACGTCAAACTGCAGAAGAAGAACTTGGTGTCTAGTCACTCACCACGACAACCAGATGCCGAAGAGGTCGAGAACAATTCGGGATCTGATAAACTGCCACCATCATCAGGCACTGCCATGGTTGAGGACTACTCAGGTGCTGGTAAATCACCACTGCCAATAGACGCTGAAACACAGGAGGATGACCTGGGATCTCAGGAATCGCCACCGTCACTAGATGTTGAATCACAGGAGCAGGTCCCCAGGCTTGGTGAGTCTTTGCTACTATTGAATACCACGGCACATACAATGTCACCACCACCCAACGCAGCAGCAGAAAATTGCTCTTTTCCGTCTGAACGGCGTCGTTGTAGCCAGCAAACTGCTCCTCCGATAGATTTTTGGGAAGACACGACTGCTGAGATACCTACCTTTGATTTTGATTATAATTCAGCAGGAGTTAAATTTGATCTTTGTCCAAATAACCCAGTGATAGATGTTTTCAACAAAATGTTCCCCTCTCAATTGCTTGACTACGTAGTTTTGAGAACCAATGCCTATGGAAACGTCTTATGTTCTACAAACAGGCCTACTACAAGAAATTCGCGTAGATACAAATTTAAAGAAACAAACCGGGAAGAAATTTTGAAATTTTTAGGATTATGTTTATTAATGGGACAAGTAAATGTTCCACAAAAGCGAAAACTTTTTACGTACTCTGATCCTCTATACTATCATCCCATTTTTCAGTATAGTATGTCTTCGCGACGATTTGAACAGATTCTAAGGTGCATAAATGTTTCAGAGCTTAATGCTAAAGGCAAAGATAAAATAATAAAGTACATTGATATGGTAACAAAAACTTTCCGTGAATGCTATAATCCAACAAGAGAGTTGTCTTTAGATGAGTCATTACTTTTATTTCGAGGACGGCTAATTTTTAGGCAATATATTAAGTCTAAAAAAACACGTTATGGAATTAAATTTTATGAACTCACTACTTCGGATGGGTATGTGCTCAATATAATTATGTATTCAGGAAAAGAAGATCATGAACCACATATTGAAGGAAAAGTTACAGAAAAACTCGTAATGAGATTAATGAGACCATATTTGCTGAAAGGACACACATTATTCATGGATAATTACTATAATTCTGTAACTTTGTCTCAAAAATTACTAGATTTAAAAACTCACACTATCGGAACCTTACGTACAAACAGAGTAGACAACCCAAAAGAGTTGATTAAAAAGAAAATGAAAAAAGGTGAACACTTTTGGGTTAGAAAGAACAAAGTTTATGTATCAAAATGGGTTGACAAAAGATCAGTTTTAATGCTAACAACGTTGAATCATCCTAAGCTAATAGAGGTATCAAACAGATATGGGAAAAAACGCATGAAGCCAGAGGAAGTTTCAGTCTATAATCAATTCATGTCTGGAATAGATCGGGCCGACCAGATGATTTCATATTACTCATCTCCCAGGAAATCTTTAAGATGGTATAAAAAAGTATTTTTTCATTTACTAGATATTTCTGTGTGGAATAGTTTTTATTTATATAAGAAATATTGTAAGAACAACAGTACTAAATATGACTTCTTGACATTTAGAGAACAACTTATTAAGATTTTGATAAATTTGCCAGCCGATGTGAAGCCTGAAAACATGATAAAACACAACAAATATGACAATAGGCTTAAGGAACGGAACTTTTATCCCATAGTAGAAACAAATCAAAATACTGGACATTGGCCTGAAAAAATACCCGTAAGGACACAATCGAAAAAGACTTCGAATTATATGAAATGTAAAATGTGTGCATTGAAGAAAATAAGAAGAGAAACGTGTATTAGATGCAAGGGTTGTTCAAACAAACCAGCCTTGTGCGCCCTTTGTTTCGAAGAGTGGCATCATCACATGTAGTTAACAATAATTACTATATTTCAAAATAATTTCCATAATTTTAAATATACTATATATAAATAACGGAAAACAAATTCAAATATGAGACTGATTAATCATTTATCTATGATTAGTAATTAAGAGTTATAAGACTAAGAATATGTTGTTTTTGTTTACAAAAATTTAAACAAAGTAGCAGATCAATAAGAAATAAGTTTGAAAATGATTACAGAAATAAATATAAGAAAGTTATGTTGATCAGATAAAGAGTTCCTAATGTTAGATAAGATATTGTTTATAAATTTTTTTATTTTTGTTATTTTAAAGAAGAAGGAAGATGTTTGATTTCCAAATGTAAAAAAACTTAAAACACATAATTGAAACTGATTAAATTTAATACTTTATCATTGTTAATGGTTTTCATCAATATATAAAGAATATATATTTTTTTATATATTAACTAAATCTACCTTATATAGCCATGACATAACACGGTGTGTGACGGTTATTGACGAAGATCTGATATGAAATTGTTCATCAGTAACTTTGTTCAAACCTTGTTGTAACTAATAGTTTATGGCAGTACGTACAATGACGTTGACGCTATAAAACGTTGTTTTGGTACGTTAAACTAAAACCCGTAAGTATGCAGCAGTACGTTCATAGACGACAATGTCATTGGACGTTGTTACGAATAACGTGTTTTGATGCTTTTAATATTTGGTGCAACGTTAATAGACGTTGACGTCAATAAACGTTGTTCTGATATAACACACAAAAACATGTAAATACGTAGCGGTACTGTCATAGACGTCAACGTTGTTGCACGTTGTTGCGTATAGTATTCTTTGATTTTTATATTATATGGTGCAACGTCAGTAGACGTTGACGTTAATAAACGTTGTTACACATTTTACTATTATATTATCCGCAAAGAGTGACGGAACATCAATAAACGTTAACGTTAATAAACGTTTGTGTCAGATTTATAATAAGTGTTATTTTCATTACACACAGAACGTCTATACACGTTCGGTTAATTTGTATGGAGAAATGATGTGTCAAATTATTAATTTTCACTAACATGCATGCTCGCTTGAAAGTGTTAAATTATTACGATACACTTTTTCTATTTTTTTAATATCTAAAGATAGATAGTATGTTTACATAAAATTATGCAGGGATAAGTAATACGATTATGTCGATAATGACAAACATGCCATACATACATACATACAAATGTGATATATGTAGTATGTATAATATAGTATGTATGTGGAGTGTGTATGTGAATATGTATGCGTGAGGATTTATTTACGCTGTATCCCTAAGGGGGTAAGTCAGAGAGGATAAAATGCCAAGCACTGCGGTCCTTGTATACTTCTTTCGCCTCTTCAAATCTCACAATTCTCCTCACACACTTTCTCCTAGGTATGCGAGTGATTTTGACATTTCCGTCAGTTAACACTCTGGCTATTTCATCTTCATAAATCGGCCTTGGTCAATCTTGGGTCCTGCTAACACCAACTTTCGCTGATTTCCTTTTTTGGATTTTTCAGCAGATTTTCTTATTTCATTTCTTTCTTTCGTCACTAATTCTTTCTATGTGTCTGGACCATCTCGGCATTATATTTTTTATTTTTACAATGTTAGTGTCGGCAAACCTTGTCATACTGCGTATCTCTTAATTGCTTATTTTGTCCACGACGGTGTCATTTCACATATTTCTAGGTCTTACTGCCGTACAATAAAGTCTGCACCAACTCTACATTGCGGATAGCCGTTTTAGAAGATTGTGATATATTCGCACTGCCTACCTAACCAATTCGGCCAGAGCACCTTTAATTTCAGTGCTAGTTGACCGTCTCTCCACATCCAACACACATCATCCATCCCTCGAAAACGCACTCTCCGCATATACAGTTTCATTCACTTGTTATAGACATTTTTAATTTGCCCATATTTCACACTTCCACTGTACATCTTCACTCATTCACATTCAATTCACATTTTTCTTTCATACATGTGACTAGAGTCTAGACTGTGCTTCTGACAGATAGCACAGCATCATCAGCATATAAAAGACAGTTTACCACTGTGCATCATCATACGTCATGCCACTCATTATCATCTTTCGATGTATGAGGAGGACTGTTTGAACACAGTACGCCGTCCAAACGCAATAGACAGGCAGACATCATGCGGTCCTGTGTAACACTTGAATAGATTTCCAACCAGGGCGATCACCATCTCTCCTTACATATTTCGTCTGTACGTCTTCTCTTTTGAATACCAGAATCTTAGTTTCGTTCACATTCATATTCAATCCTTGAAGCATGTTCCAAACCTTAGGTGTTCTAAGCTTTAAATGTTATTCAAAGAAATAAATCCATATGTACTCAAAATAACACTATTATATGTTTCAGCTGTACTTATTAAACGAACGACGAGGAGTTCATTTCTACAGGCTAAGTCCCATATAAAAGTTTATAGTATGTTGCTGGCAAATGATAAGGGTTTTCCCAAGACGTCTAGTAACAACTGCGAGATATCCGCGTCTAGTACTTGAGGCATTCAAATCGCTGTGTTAGCATATAATATTTGAGCAGACGAAATCTTCATTTGACGCGGTGGGTTGAGCTACTCTCGTTTTTAGTTCGTAAAAATATTTTTTTCAATACTTTCCATCAGTTTTTTTACGTAACATACCAAAAAATATATCAAAAAAATTCGTGACATGCATACGTCACGACCTTTTTTTATATTTAGCTCTAGCAATATTGCACAGATATGACTTCTAAAATTGTTTAGATATTTTACTGAATCCGTTACTATTAGCATAGAAGAGATAATTGTATTACGTACCTCGTACTCTTAGCTCATGTAGTCTAAGCATGTAGTAAAACTGAACGATTCACAATAGAGCTCTGTTAATAACAGTAACAGAGGGCAAGTCACTGATTTGTATATATTATGTATGTTTTTCCAAACATAATGCAATAATTGCTACACGAAATTGAGTGAAAAAATTGTGTATATTTATTGTGATCCACCGTCCAAAAGTCAGATCTAAACAGAGCTCGCTGCAGCCAAGCCGCACCTGTGAAGGTGGTTGAACTTCATCTTCGTCAGCCCGTGTTCGTCCACTGCTGGATATAAGCCTCTCTAATACTGTGCCCCCATATCCGGTCCTCGGCTCTCCGCATCCACCCGCTTCCCGCCACTCTCTTCAGGTCGTCGGTCCACCTAGCGGGAGGCCGTCCTACGGGACGTTTTGAACGTAGTCTCCACTCCAGAATCCGTCTCCCCCAATGTCCATCGGCTCTGCGACATATGTGCCCCGCCCACTGCTACTTCAGCTTGCTTATTCTCAAGGCTATGTCGGTCACTTTAGTTCTCCGTCGGATATCCTCGTTTCGGATTCTGTCCTTCAGAGAAACTCCAAGCATAGCCCTTTCCATAGCTCGCTGTGCAACTTGGAATTTGTGGACGAGGCCTTTCATCAGTGTCCACGTTTCCGCCTAATAGGTCAGGACCGGGAGGATGCACTGGTTTGATTTGACCAGTGCCTCAGTGCCAATGCTGCAATCCAAACGTATTCTTCTGTCAGCCTCTTTGTCGAAGTTGTTTCTACCCAGTTGATTAACTTGTCCAAGATAGATGTACTCCTGAACAACTTCGATGCTGACATTATCGACTGTAATTGGGGTTGGGTCTACGAATGATTTTAGCATGACTTTCGTCTTGTCCAAGTTCATTCCCAGACCCACCAGTCTGGAAGAAACACTTAGGCTCCGCAACATCTCTGACAAGTCCTGCGTTCAACTTAATTGTGATTTTTACGATAACAGTGTAAAAGACAGTTTCATATAAGGCTATAATAGAAATAAATGTATGTGGAAAAAATTAACGTCGATAGTAACATAAGCGAAGCCTGAGCGCGTTGCTAGTCAAAAATATATCTGAATTTTGTGGGGGTACAAGGTTTTCCTTGGTTAACAGATTCTAGAAGCAGTAGTACAATTTACCGATCCACATCGTTGGCTCTAATATTTAACTATTTAAACCGACCGCGAGCGAACTAACGTATTCATGAGTTTGAGAACACTACCCCTTATTTTACGAGCGGTGGTCGCACTGAATCGGAAAGGTAACCTATTTGAAGGCCGGCCCATGTGAAATATCACGCTAACATATGCTGCGTAATTTGAGGGATTCACGAAATGTTTCGGAAGGGTTTGTCCTAAAATTGGGTTCGTTTGGGTTGAATAATTTCGATAAGACAATGGATTTATGAAGCGACTTATGGTTTAAATGTATTGCGAATATATGTAAATACATCTGATCCATTGTGAAATATTGACCACCATTCGTTATTTCGAGTTCCTTGCAGGTATTTTCTCAGTACAGGTTAAGTTACATCTTTTACTTTTAAATTTATTTACTTATTTATTTTATATGCGTATGCGTTTAATATAATACCTTCCTATAGCTTAATTAATCCCATAATTGTGTATAACAATTATCGCACGATATGTACCTATATAGATAGTTACATTCTGTAGAACATTTCAGTAATAATTGTACGGAAGAAATACATTTCAGGAATAAATATATGGAATTGCAAAAAAATTATTCGATAGGTATTTAATTATTTTTTAAACATTGTTTGATTATATTTAACCTTTATTGCAGTTAGAACCCATTTATTTATGCCGTGTTAATGGACAAACTGCGAAACCCTAAAAAAGTGTATTATATTTAACCAGTTGAATCATCTTTTTCATTTTTAGTCCGTTACTACTCAATGCTGAGCGTGTACGCTTTATGTGATGTTCGCCATTCTTTTCGGTCTAGGCCTTTTTCGTCCAACTCCCGTTATTCAGGTCGTCGGTTCGTCTCGCCAGTTGCCTACTCACGTCGAAGCGCTCCGTTTTGGAATTTCACAACAGTACTAGACAGACAGACACATTAAATATGCATTAATTCTGGTTTTTGTACAGTTTAATAAGATTCAAAATTGTCCTGTAATAGGGACCGCGAATGAAGAAAATTTTTAAACTTAGTGATGATAGCCATTTGGTTCATACATGTCAGTTATGAAATGTATATTTTTAGTGAAATGAATACAAAAATCGTATAAAATGTCTTCATTGAGAGTAACATATATTCGAGGATGTTCAAGTACTCCATTGCATGTCGTGTCATATTATAGGAACAGCCATTCCCAAAGTGGGCGATAACGCCCCCTTGTGGGCGCTGCAGGCCTAAAGGGGGGCGGTAAGAGACCCAGAAAAAAATGGGGGCGTTGTGTAGAGGCCTGGGGGGTGATTTGTAATTTCATTTAGCTAGGAGGCATCTTAGACAACGACTGCATGAGCTCTCGACTCAGTAGACAAAATAAGTTTGGGAACCAGTGATATAGGAGATGACGCAAAAATAAATTTTATCGTTTTCCTGAGAGTATGCTTAATACTATGTATATATATCGAATAAAACGTAATGCATGGATTAATTCCGATAAAAATTACGTGTAAGTATTAAAAATAAATGTAAATTCAAGAAAAGTGTCGTTTAAAATATATTGCGTATAACGTTAAAAAATGTGAAGTAAGTTCAGTTTAAACGAAACATAAAAGTTTTTAATTACGTAATATTTGCACCTCGTTACCTATTATTTTGTGTTTTTCAGTAAAAATCCCAAAGTTTTGGAACCAACAAGAAAGTATTTATTTTATCGATAATAAAAAAATGTAAAAATATTCTCATTTATTTATTTTACCACTATTTTTTACCAGGATTTTTCTAAAAAGAAAATTTGAAAGACAATTAATTACAATCCGAGTTGTTCTAACAGTGTAAGCATTGCTAAAGTACAAGTGAATATATCAATGAAAAAAATATCTACGTAAAGTGAACCTACAATCTGTGAGTAAAACTGTTAAAGATTTTCGGTGTGATCCAATCAATCAAGATGTTTCAAAACAATGTCATGGTTTCCAGGGAATAATTTCAATTACAAGTTTGACTAGTGATTTCGCAAATTTTGATTTTCTTTCTATCTTAAATGTTAATAAATTATAAAAAAAAACGAAGTTGTTGATTACTTTAAGAACAAGTTTTACATTCACAACACTACTTTATTATTATCCAACGCTGTACTTGCTCAGTGAATTTTAACAAATAATTTGCAATAGGTAATTTTTCGTTTAAATGCTTCTGATAAAGCAGCTTTAGCAGAAGCTTTTAAACATAATTATCCTAAAACACGGGTTATAATTGAACTCTGAACTCTGTAGTGTTACATTATTTAGAACAGGGCAAAATCTATATTTCATTATGTTTTGCATTTTTACTGTTGTTTTATTTATTAACTGCACTGTTTTATTTATTTATTGCACTATCACAATGATTTGTCAACTTGACAACAGAGAACTTTAGAACAGGCAAGAGTTACTGCCTCTACAGTTGACGTGCTCCTCTAGTTGTTATTAGTTTGTTGTTAATTTTTTAAATTTTAGTACAATTATTTAATATTTGTTTAACTGAATGCCTTCTATAGTAAGTAGGTAGGTACTTATGGTATTTGAAAGTGACATAATTAGGTATAATTATATTATTTAGAGATCTCTTAATATTCATACCTGAGCTGAACCCGTAATTTTTTACTTGAGAGGGCTGGCCAATTCGGAAACTTCAAATTCACATCGGCAGTTCGTGTTGACAGTTGCCAGGTGGCGCTATTTCGCTTACGTCTAGAAAGTCAGAATTTATATCTATGGTATATAATGATCTCCTTTGAAGTGTTGGAAAATGATCGTAAAGCTATTTTAGAAGTCAAAACGACCGACTTAAGATGTTTGTGTTGAGATTGATTGTTTTAATAACATACCGCCAACTACTGTCAATCAAAACGGATATGTGGTTTTATTAACCGCAAACAAAATACGTAAAAGGAAACCTATAAGTTCAAGTAAACGTACGGCTGTAGATGTTGTTTACAAACTGAAATTTAGATTTATATTTTATATTCACGAACAATGGTAACGAAACGAGAGGTTTACAAACTCCGTTACAGAAGACATCTGTCTGCGGCTGGATTTATCTCAGGACAAATTGCAACGCCTGGGTCGAGTCGAGGCGCTATGCCGTCCTTTGTGCAAATGAGACACGTAACAACGCCGAAAATTGTTTCACCAAATTAATATGTTTATGCCGCTTTAAATTTATACATTGTTAAACTAAACCAGGCGCATATAGCCGTAATCTAATTAATAAGGCTTTTAGTTACTGATTCATATGAGTGTTGTTAGTCTGTTCGACAAGTTCAAAATGGTGTTAATTCTTGATGAAGGTCCTAAAAATATGTGCGATAGCTCATTGGATTCAAAATGACGTCTAGAAAAATGAATTTCTAGGATTTTACACCACAGAAAAAAAAGTCAGTTAAAGAGAAGAGAATTTCCTAAAAAAAGTCTCACCTCCCGGAACTCTATCTTCATTATTTATAATTTTAATTTAACGCTGAAAATGGGGCTCCGCGCGGCCGGTCCGGCATGGAGCATGGACTGCCGCTGAAGAGAGTATACCAAGTAAAATTTTTTTTTATAGTATTAAATATCAACATTAAAATTTTAAAAAATTATTATATCATCAGAACATTTTAAAGAATAAAGCTCCGTTGGAAAAAATTTTTATGTTCATTTATCAAAAAGTTATACAATTGTTAAATAAGTAATTTTTCGCGGACTTCCGTTTTCACAAAAGGCGACATAAAACTTTTTTTTCATCTTCATTGTTAATAACTTTTGCAATTTTTAATGTGCTGTAAAATCCTTAAAATACATTTTTCTAGACGTCATTCTGAATCCAATGAGCTATCGCACATATTTTTAGGACTTTTATCAAGAATTAACACCATTTTGAACTTGTCGAACAGACTACATGTTGTTAATTTTGTCACATTACATTGTGAGCTTGTATTATATTACGAGATTTATTTTCAGTGACTGAATTCCTTGATAGCTGAAGTACTTACTAATTATGATATGTAGAGATATCGTTATATATTTACTATTGTTTTAATAACATAATTAAAATACCCTGATTAATAGAAACAAACGTTAAACTAATAAGAAAACAAGTTGACAAAATTAATCCCTAAAACTTAGTTGTTTAAACGTCAATTATCGTTTTATTTATGTTGGAAATATTCTAATTCACCCTAAGCTAATACCCGGGGTGTTTTCAGACAAGACGAGACGAGACGGTTCTTGTCCCGCCATCTGACAGGTGTCTTACGCGTGGTCGGATTTATCTTGAGATAAATTATGCCTCGACTATGATCATGCGTAACAAGTGTGAGACGACTGTGGTAGAGATAGAAGCGTGATTTTAATTTAAATATGTATGTATATTATAATTAGTAGAATATTTTTATACTTTTAAATTAACCCGTCTGAATGAAAAATTAAAATATACATATCATCATATATTAAATTTAAGTATGATTTAATATGTTCCACCTAATTTCCTTTACTTCGTAGTAGTAAATTAATATCTACGTCGTCAGTCTACTTTGATGAAGGAACAGATTAAAATGAAGCCCTAGTAATTTAAGTCAGAGATTATAATTCACGAATACACCTTCTTTTCCCCCATTTAACCCTCTTACCCATGGAATGACACTGAAGTCTGTTCTTCTCATTCCTTTGTTTTAAATATGCATCGCACTGTCTCTACTCGGAGAACTCCTCTGAATATTTAAAAAAGGAACTTCAATCGACACAAAGTTTCGTTCGGACGCCCTCTGCACCATTCTCGAAATGATCTCATTTGTTGAGAATCTTTGACGCTAATACACTATATAAACATATATAGCGAAACTATTTACAAATACTTTTTTTCGAAAAGTGAAAACAAGAAATACAGTATAATAGGTGAATAAAATTATTGTAATTATTTATTTACACATACATACATTCACATCTTCACGCTGTATCGCTAACGGAGTAGTCAGAGGTAATTAATTAATTATAATTATCTTATTTTAGATGTGAGTAATGGATAGAAACGCGCTATCCATTACTCACATCTAAAATAAGATAATTATAATTAATTAATTATGCGCTTTCATCGATTAATTTAATCTATCTGCGACAATTATTACTTTATTGCTGACGATTTTTATGAAAATTATTTTTGTATGTGATTGTTTGGCAAATGTAAACATTTACAAAATGAAATGTCAGTGTAGAACGGGACAATGAATTATACTGATCTCATTTCAATTACATGTATTATTTTTAAATATGGCATTTATTAATTTAAAAATATTAAAGGTTACAGTATATACATTTAGCGTAGAATTCCATAACGAATATGAATTTGGTTTTAGTATTCTAACATATGACATTTGTTTTCTTTTTAGTAAGTAGCGATTTAGTTATTTAAGATAAAACGTTTGGTAAAGTTTTTCCGGCTCGGTCTCGGTCTATTTTCAGACTCGGTTAGCTAACCAGCACCGAATTAGATGAGATTCGGCCAGCCAACCAGACCGAGTCTGATCTCTGGTATGTCCTGAGGATGCTTCGTTGAGAGGTGAAACACGTGTCGATTGGTGATTTTTGGAGTTTGAGCGGAAAATAGCTAAAGATTTATAGGAATTCATCAAATAAAATCACATAAAATGTAGATGTGTGGGTGCTGTTTTCTAACGAAATGTCGACTGATCAGCTTATCTGATAATAAGTGTGTGTCGTATGTACCGGTGAGTCCGGTTATCTCATTTAGCTCACTGTTGCTGCTCGGACACGGCGTCTGGCTCTGGAGTTATTTATAAAGTCTACGGCTAAATGTTTATTATTCATTGTCCTGAACAGTGAATTAAATGTTAAATTTCATGGGCTTCTTTTAATTTAAAATATTATGTTATTTAGAAGAATAATAATATAAAGATTAGTATTATACGAGCAATATTTGTATATTTGTAATTGTATTCTCGAAAACGGCTCTAACGATTTCGATGAAATTTGTAATATAGGGATTTACGAAGGCGAGAAATCGATCTATGTCTCAATTCTGGGAAAATTCGTTTTCTCTATGTTTTCACACACTTAAAACTTCTAAACTCTAAACTCTTCTAATTTAGCAAAAGAATTTACTTTCTCAATAGAACAGTGGCTAAAGCGTATGTCTGACACGCTGAAATGCGCGGGTTCGCATCCCGTAATGTGGTAAGACTTTTTGTTTTTTTTTAGACACCGAGTAATGCTCGGTCGCCCAGGAACTATTTTTTTTTGTGAGAAATCAAAAAAAATTAAAAAAAAATTTGGTCGAAAAATTAAAAAAAATCTAGATCCTCGATAACAGCCCCACTTACCAGGTCCAACTATAGCTAAAAACTATAACAGTGAACCCAAAATTGTAAATAAAAATGATCGAAATCGATCAAGTCCTTTAGGAGGAAAAGAATAACGAACAGGCGCGCACACCGGATATATAAACATGTAACAAGTTAACTATGTCTTCAATTTGATTAACAAAGTCGAATGTTTCTCTCAATTAATCAGTTGAATTAATCATTATGAGCATTTATTTCGTAAATAAAATATAAGTTTAGTTAATTTACTAATAGAATAAAAGTGTCATCTAACGAAACTATTTGTAAAATTATAATGAATTTGAAATATATTACTTCTTTATTGTACGCGTAATGATTAATTTTAATTATTTATTTTAAAGTTATTTAATATGAACAAATATTGTGTTGAGATAATAAAATTTTGTAAGTGTAACTGGTTATTTGTAAGATATAAAACACAGTTTACAATTGTTTAATTAATTTTGATGTTGAATGTAATAACGGACACTGAAATATAACAAAAATAGTCCTATAATTTTTTGTGTGTTTACAAAATAACACTGAATAGGAAATAGCGCGATACTTATTACGTATATAACGTATAAAGCATAAACTAAAAGCCGGCTAGCTTTGTACTTCAGCCATTAAATAAGGTAAAGCTTTAAATACGATAATGCAGTATTGCAGCCGCTCTAGCCAGAATTGCAACATGCAGTAGTGAGAGGTGCAATCTGCATACATTAGCCTAACGTCTCTTAGTTTTGACACCTGCTCTCCGCTCTATGGAAGCGGGAGGCAGATGGATGGCACAAACATGTCAAGAATAAAGGCACTTGTTTCCAAAGTTGTGGATCGTCAAGAGAATTGCGAGA
This sequence comes from Zeuzera pyrina, assembly GCA_907165235.1. Classification (NCBI taxonomy): domain Eukaryota; kingdom Metazoa; phylum Arthropoda; class Insecta; order Lepidoptera; family Cossidae; genus Zeuzera; species Zeuzera pyrina. Next base: position 13,586,368 of record OU015630.1, read on the forward strand.
AATGTATCCCTTTCTACTTTAGAGAATCTAACAAGAAAAGCTTCGAAACAGTTAACTTTTCGATTTTGTGGTTCATAATATTTTACTATTTCTGCTGAAATTGCGACCGCATAATATAATACAATATAAAGATATAGATAACTGCAAATCTTTTGCTGAATCAATGTCACGTATAAATTATAAATAGTTGTGTTTCGCGGTTGTTATCTTTTTTTCTTCAAAATCATCGAATGTATTTGGATGAGCTTTTCACTGTTGCATTTACTTGGTTCTCCTGCAGTCAAACATACATATCTTCATTCTTCACGCTGCATTCCTAACGCAATACACAAAGAGGACTTACTGCCAAGCATCGCAGTCAGCAGAGCGTCAGCTGATGGAAATATTCAAAGCATTCGCAAATCTAGGCTAAAGTGTGTAAGAAGAATGGATTGAAGAGGCGAAAGAAGTATGTAAGGACCGCGATACTTGGCATTCCGTCTTCTCTGACTAGCCCGTCATAGTTATAGCGTGAATATGTATGTATGTATGTAAAAATAAAAATAAATAATTAAATTGGATGAAATAGATATAACACAGAATATATTTTTTACGTGGTATGAATCAGTATCATAGTGAAGTAAACACGTTAAATACTTAACAGGCGCGCCATCGAGTCAAGTTTAATGCTCGGCTAGGTCGAGGGTTGTCACGTCAGAGTACATTTTAATAATGCACCCGCTCGTTTAGTATGAAAATTAGCTGGTGTGCGGCGGCCCTGCGCAGTGATGTCGCTTGTATTATTGATACCACCCAGCGATATTTAGGTACCTCTACCTACACTTAATTGTGCTGCCATTGAATAATAATAGTTATTAGTAATTTAACAACTATAAATTGAATTTCATCTCTTTTTTTTGGTGATCTGTTACTTATTCGAACTTGGCCTTTTCACTAAAAGTTTTTCGTGAAATTTCATTTATTTTTGTAGGTTATAGAGAAGTAATATTTAGAAATCTAAAACAGAATCCTCCTATTTGTTATGTCTGTTTGTCTGTATGTTACTGCCGACTTATACTTTTACCTTTACACCTACTGAGCTGAAACTGTCACGTAAACTGTCACGTAAGCGTAGTTACATACATATTTGGACTCATTTTCTTTGTAAATATGACGTTTATTTATTAATATAAACTTCTCATTTGTCCGATATAGGAACCTTTGTCCGAAATCGGTACATTAATACGTGTCTGGCATGCTCTTAGCGAGTTTTTAATTTCAGCTAGCGAAACATGCCTTTATTTTTTTTTTATCTACCTTCGTCATTAATGTGGCGATCCTGCCAAGTCTGTTCTGGTTTAAATATGACCAATGCGGTGTCGGCATTGATGCATTGTACTGAAACTGAAAGCCGTTGGTACACAATAAGACCAGAGCGGGAGGGACTTCTTTCATTCAATCTCCGGCCTAAATCTCCACGATGAATTATACCATTAATCAGTTCTCGTTGTGTTAAAAAAAAGTTTGTAAACAGAGAACTTAAACACGATGTATTACTGTCATAAGAATTACGATCCCTCCTGTTCTAAAATTTAAGATGCTTCGTTAGCCTATTTTGCTTAATATGCAAATGAAGTGTGAACTTCGTCCATAACATAAACCAACCACCGATCTGATATCAAGTCGATAGTCAATAGATATATGTAAATACAAATTACCATTCTAGAATTATTAATTTACGTAATATGTCCTGTATTTCTTTTTATATTAGGAGAGCAGTAAGTACAAAAATAATAATAATAATACTCTCAGACATTTCACACAGCGCCATCTAGTCCCAAAGTAAGCTGCATAGCGCTTGTGTTATGGGTACTAGACAACTGATATACTACTAATATACTTTTCTTTTGTAAATATATACATATTATACATAAACACCCAGACTCGAGACGGGAATCGAACCCGCAACCCCCGTTTTACTTGCTAACGCGCTAAGCCGTTGCGCCACGGAGGTCGTCAAAAATAAATATGGAATAAATAAATAATAATACTTTGATTTAGAAACATTAATAAGAAAAACGGAGACTTGTAAGGAAGGCAGTGACACATCCATCCGTTCGTCTGTTCGTTTGCTATAGTTGATTTTTTTTAAATCATGTACATATGTAGATACTTGAAATTTGGTATAGCGATAGGTTTTGTTAAAACACATATGATGTATTAGAAGAGAAGGGAAGAGTTGGAACCAGAACTCGACAATTCGCCGCTTATTTCTGAAACTACCTACTGTACCTACAATTTTAAAAATTTTACGTAATGTGAAATGTATTCATGGAAAAAACACAACGAAAGTTATGTACAAAAGTACAAATCTTATGTGTGTATGTAGATAACCATTTCATTCGCATTGTACGGAACCATTAATGCGCGAGACTAACTCGCATTGATTAAATTTTTAACTATTCTATTATTAGTATGTACAAATACAGACAGTCGGCTTATGTGACAATTACCAGATTCGAATTAAGAAAATGAGTTTTTAGTAAATGCATAATTTGAATATTAAGTAGATTGTCTAAAACCACATTTTTCAATTTTATTTTAATGATTACTAACGGAATGACGAAAAATTTTATGTTTTTATACTCAAAAAGGGATTTTTATTGTGAAAATGATATTATTTTCTCTCTGGAGATGAAAGTTAAACTGTTTCAATTTTATTGTACTCTGCTCCATATCATGGTCCTGAATCTTCAACCAATCGCGAAAAAGTACCTCCGCGCTTGTGATCCCAATACGTGACGTGATTCCCAACAGATAGTGTCTAATAACCCTATCCCGGGAAAGGGTTTAGCGCGAGTACCAACAAATTATATAATACCATTGCCTTTAACGTTAATTATGCTTTAAAAAGTTTAAGTTTTTCTCTTCTAAGTATTTTGTTGATGTTATTACAGCGACAGTAACAAGATGGACTCACAATTGATTATTCCGAATTCTAAATGCGGTTTTCAATATCAATGTAAAAAAAAAATTGTTTCTATGCTAATCTGGAAGAGAAAGAAAAACATGTTCTGCCAGATACCAGATACTTATCTTCACTCGCAGGTCGTAAAAGATCGCTTTGCGCGAATAAGTGAGTCCAAAAGCTTGTTAGAAGCGGTGTTAAAGTATGAGTTTGTTGTTTGTTCATCCTACATGCGATATGGCGTGAAGTTATGTAAATATTGTAAATTACATTATTTTAGAATACATTTCGTAATTTATTGACAATAATATCTACACATTACACTGTTATTCTTATATCTCATATTCATTAATATTGTCTGAGGTGTATTATTTATGAAGATATAGCTGCAATATTTCCAGAAGTTAACAGGCGTATATGGCGGGGGTGGAGACAAGTACAGAAATGGTATCAAGCTATGCCGCCTAGGTATGCCGCGCATAAATCAAACAGATTCGAATGCGGACGCTCGTGACTATTACTACTGTACTGCACATTAAATCTCCCACTTTTTTTTATCTGTGCGAGAGCGCTGAATGTTTGTATACATTTTCTTGGTTGAATTTTTAATTTATTTGAAATTGCTGGATATTACAGTTCTGCTTAATAAAATAGTGTTCTATCAATCTCCCGTGAAACTGAATTCGTTACGTTTTCAAAAGAGTTGGAAAAGTTATCCATAATATCCAACCATATAAGTATAACAGTAGGTTCCATGCATACCTATCTATATGTATAAATTACATTTTTTTTATCCGACTACGGCGAAGCCAAAAGGTGGTTTTGATTTCAGCCCGTATGTATGTTCATATGTTGCCCCATAACTTCTATACTACTTTAATTTGACAAATGAGATATCGTTAAAAACGTCTCGATCGTCCGCTGGTTATTATTTAAAAAGAAAAGCCTTACAGAAACAGAACCGTTTACGAACATTTATTTCTCATGGAGATCTCTTTCTGCAAGCCTTTAAATGTAAATTCTTCAAATTATAAAATAAATAATCTATAGATTACCTGTCTAAATATTTACATAATATATGCCATGTAACAATCAATGAAAGTATTACTTACATTAAATAAATGTTTGAATTACTCTGATTACTTTGTGATTACTCTGAAATCCACCCATAATTATATGTTATACTCGTATCTATCTTCTATATATATAAAAGGCGATGTATGTATGTATGTTCCTTATGGACTCCGAAACGGCTGGACGGATTTCAATGAAATTTTCAGGGAATCTTCAGATTGGCCTAGCGGTTGTTCCTGTAAAGTTTGGTAGTGATCGGATCAGTAGATATTTTTTTTTACGCCTAGTGAAACTAAGGCCTAGTGAAACGGGCCGGGTTTGCTAGTATTGAATAGTTACTATATTCTACACGGTTAGGTAGCAAACGTAACGCGCGAAGTTAAATTTGATTTAATCTCGTACCACTCGATTAAGAGTTTAGAATTCGTTGTAGGCTAGTTACGTACCAAAATGTTATAATACATTATCACATTTATTATACTTCTAGCTGTTCGACTTTGTCTGCGTAGAACTAAAAGAAATTAGCTTATGTCCTACCCTAGGGCTAAATCTATGTCCATTCTAAATCTAATAAAAAACTGTTTAGCGGTTTAGTCGTGAAATCTTAACAAACAGACAGAGGCACTTCCGTATTTATAATATTAGTATGGATTATGAAACTATAACAACCTGAGGTATATTTGAAAAGAAAATTGGGATACGAGACTTTTTTTAAGCTTCTCTATACAATTTTAGAATGCCTGTCGTTTGAACTTCAAAAAAAAATTCAGAATGAATTTTAATGTTTATTGTACTGTTTGAAATACTACAGCTTCAGTTATTTACTACCACAAGGATCTGTGCTTCCTCTTACCGCATAGAGCACAAGTATAGTATAATTACGCTATCTTTATGACTAGGGCGGGTATTGGAGCCTAAAATCAGAAACGTGTTTAAAATAAAAGTTATCTTATAACATGCAGATGAAATTATAAATATTATATTTACATATGTTATATAAAATTATTGGTGCGTAGTTATGGTGTAACTTCTAAACAAATTGACCGAGTAAGGTCATATTCTCACTACAAATATATATGTGTTGTCCAGATGTCACGGCGATGGTTCACAACTCGGACCAAAAATCATTATGGACAGTCATAATGGGTTACCGCTCTTATCACCGTATGTCAAACAAATTTACATGTCTCACGGTAATTTTGACAAGTTCGTACTGTCGGTGTAATTCATGTCAACTCATGACCGACTCGATGTAAAATATATTACGATATTGTATAGACTCAGGTGTTACTTTGCGGAAATCCATTTCATGTGATAAATTCCCAAAATCTTTAGCTATTTTCCGCTCAAACTCCAAAAACCACCAATCGACACGTGTTTCGCCTCTCAACGAAGCATCCTCAGGATATACAAGTCATCGCCGAACTTCGAAAATCTAACTCAAAGCGACGCATCATCCTGCACCACAACAACGCAAGCTCACACAGCGCTCGTCAAACGATTGAGTATTTGAAGCGGGAAAAAGTAGAAATTCTTGACCATCCTCCATACAGTCCTGACCTAAGCCCTAACGATTTCTCTACATTTCCTAAAATTAAGAAAAGTCTTCGTGGTCAAAAGTTCCAGTCCGGTGAAGAAGCAGTCGACGCTTTCAAGTCAGCCATTTTGAACACCCCCACTTTAGAGTGGAATAAATGTTATAATAACTGGTTTGAGCGAATGGAAAAGTGTATTAAGCTACGTGGTGAATACTTTGAAAAACAATAAAAAGTACTATAAGTTTCTAGTTGTGTTTTTTTCTTCAAACGACAAAACTTAAAAGGCATGCATCGTACCAGAGATAGGATTCGGTCAGCTAACCAGCACCGAATCGTGTCGAATTTGGATTTGGAAACTCCAAAAACCACCAATCGACACGTGTTTCACGTGTCGATTGGTGGTTTTTGGAGTTTGAGCGGAAAATAGCTAAAGATTTTGGGAATATATCACAAAAAATATTGCGGTACTGAAATAACTAAATGCTAAATACTCGTAAAACTTAAGTGTTTTGGTTACTAGTATTTATACCCTTCCCAAGTAACGCACATTAGTACAAGTCTAGAACTTAGGTCAACAAAAAAGGGACACACTTTTAAAGCAAAAGCTCCATCCATTAATATTCTTGATCTAAGGTCCACATCAATGCTAGGACCCGAGAGGTGGTGCTGTAGTCATGCTATCAACAAATTTTATACTTAACGCCGATGAAACCGCGGGGAAAAGCTAGTATTTTATATATTGATAGATTAAGTTATTATTTTAGTTTGGTTTGTTGGAACTAAGCAATATTTACAGACTTATTACTGAACGGTAATAAAAGTATTATTTTTCATCTCAAATGGCTTATTGATAACCCTTACTAATATAAAAAAAAGTAAAGTAAATGAGGTCGCAACATCGATTAAAGTAATGACGGACATGACGTCATATAAATCAAAAACAGTAATCTCGGATCCCGGATCCGCGTTCGACATATTCCGCGTCAGAGCCCAGCTTGCCGTTAGAAATTTTCCGGGTTCTTTAACGGGATTCATTCATAACTCACGGGCGAGTGGAGCTTTCGAATATTTCAGGCTGTAGAGACCCCACCCCCATAAATTCCGCGCGTCGGGTTGCCAAATTAGGCGCGAGAAACGTCTACTTATTCCCCCCATTGCACCCTCCAAGAGTGAGACTTTTAAAGATCTCCACGTTCTGTCACAGGTGTCATTGTAATTCAGAAATTGAATACTGGAAACTGAAATAATTTAATCCAAATCTACGTGGATATAGAGTTACATCGATTGACATTTATCTATATTTATAAAAACAACAACAACATAATATCCTCACGCTGTATCCACAACAAGATAGTCACAGAGGATGGAGTGCCAAGCCCTGCGATCTTCTTTCGCCTCCTCAAATTCCATCATTCTTCTGCTACATTCGCTTAGGCATGCGAATGCTTTTGACATTTTCGTCAGCTAATACTGGCTATTTATCTTCATAAATCAGCCTCGGTCTACCTAGACTTCTGCTACCACTCACTTTCGCTCTGTAAATTTTTACTTAAACAAGTTCCTGTTTTTGTCGAATACATGTACAAATATTAAACATAACTTCACTTATAAGTATATTAAGTTAACATCAAAATATGAATGTGTGTATTTTCAATCGTATTTCTACCAAGAATATTGGATTGCCATCATGTTTATGGTAGAAGTGTTTTTATAAATATTTTATATTGTGCGTATTGAATCTTTACTTCACATTGTTTCTGGAACAACGAGGCCCAATCTCAATAAAAGATTCATTTGGATTCTAATGTTATAACTGGGAGCCAAAATGGCATTAATAGCTGAAATTCCTCAGTCCAGTGATACAAGGATAAAGAAAATCACACCTATTACTTTCATGAATTTGTTAATCGCAAACATCTTTATACACAACATTAGTATGCAGATGATTTAAAAGTGTTTACAAATGTCAAAGAAACGGAGGACTGCGAGGTCCTCCAAAGAGATCTTAACATAATATCCAACTGGTGTCATAATAACGGTATGCATTTAAATGTAAACAAATGCTTTGTCATTTCCTTTTTTAAGAAACGCTGCAAACGGGAGTTCAAATACTTTATTAATGGACACGTCTTAGAGAGAAAATCCGTAGTGAGAGGTCTAGGCATTTTGTTTGATGAAAAATTATCTTTTCGAGATCACTATAAACATAGTTTCTAAAGCGAACCAAATGCTTGGATTCATATATCGGACCAGTACGGGCTTTAAGGAGCAACGTAGTTTACTAACCCTCTATAATACCTTAACAAGGCCTATTCTTGAAAATGGGTCAGTTATATGGTCACTATGCTACAATATCCACTGATAACATAGAAGCTGTTCAGATTTATTTTTTAAATACTTAGTTTCAGACGTGGACTTGCGCGAAAGCTTTCATGATATGAGGACAAATTGGTTAAGTTAAAGTTATACCACTTCACTTGAAACGTCCACAGAACGACCTATTTATCCTTCATAAGTTAATTCACTCTCACTTTGATTGCCCCTTACTCGGTTGTCTAAATTTTAATTTGAAATACATTTGTCGAGACCCTAAGCTTTTCGTTTTACAAACTTTTAAAAACAAAACATCGTACTATAACCCATTGTGCGAATGTGTCGTCAATATAACAGGTTGGTCTCGGATCACAAATACATTGACATTTTTGATAAAAGGTATATTTCTTTTAAATCAAAAATCAAAACCGCACTGAAATAGCGCTCGCCCAACGACTCAATTCTATTATTATTATTAGATTATTAACTTTTACATTATTTTTTTTAAGTTAGTGTAAATTTTTATATATTTGATTATTTTGCTGTTTGTTTCTCTTCATCAAATTGTAATGTTTTAATGTGTATGCACGCTTTTGGGTTTCAGTCTAGTTATGTTGTGTTTGACCATTATTGTATTATGTGTTGTGGCTGTTGCCTGTTGTGTGTACCAAATAAAATAAAAATAAAATATATATTATACTTTATACGTATAATAATCACTGATACATATTGTGTACAGGGAATTATCTGTGTCTTTGATTCTCGAGAAAGCAATAAAAGCTTTCATATAAAGTTATTGTTATTTAAAATCAAAGAATGTGACGTTATAATAATATGTTATCTTTGACGAAAAAAAAACAGTAAGATTTTTTAGTTACAAAACACAAAGCGTAAATTATGTACACAAAACACATTTAAGTTAACAACTAAATGAACTTCCGCTCAATTTACTTTATGTGTTACCCATTATTATAATTGCTATACAGTTCCAAAGTTAGGAAATAGTCTTAAACCGACGCTCTGTTGTAAAATGAAGTGAATGTGAGTTATTTAACATATCTAGTTACATGTAAAATTGCGTAGAATTTATTATTTAAATTAAAATGTGTCAGACACTGTGTACCTTCTGTGCTTATAGATATAGCTATATGTATACTGTATAGTCGGCCTCAGCAATCAGACTATAACGTTAATAAAATACATGAAAAATATACATACAACTGTTTATACAGCTTAAGGTGTTATGTTAAAAATAACTTTATAACAAAAAAATGAAGTCGATTTAGAGTTTTGATTAAAGTAAAAGATAATCATTTCATAGATTTCAGTGTTTTTATATTGAAGTCCGTTAAAATTGTTTTAAAGTCATTCGTTTTTCTTTTCAAGTGGATCTCATAAATAAATATTTACGGTAGGTCTACAACCATTTCCAATTCTGGATCGGAACATTAATTAAAATGATTATAAAAATATACAAACTGCTGAGGCTTTTTTTTGTTTAAGCAGTACTTCGTCATCAGTTCTTGAATAATGTCCTTTCAAATAAAAAAAGAATCTTTCAAATAACAAAAGAAAAAAGTTCTTAAATAAAATCCTTTCAAGAAAAAAAAGAATGGCGAAGAAATTTGTGTACCTACACGCAAAAAAATTCCAACGAATTGAGATTTTCTTCGTTTTGTGAAGGCATTTAAAAAATTAGCATTTATTTAATTACATTTTTGACAATGATAATAAATGTATTAGATGTTAATAAAGCTTATTCGCTTGGGACAACACCCAAACTATTTTGTAGTGGCGAGTATGGATCAAAAATGCAAATTACCTATTGCTTTAAGCAAAGAGTAAGTTAAATGTAAATATTATGTTCATTATTATTAATGTAATAGATACATAAAATTATCCTATGGCTCGTAAAATAATTTCCTGTAAAACGACAACTAAATATCAGTAAAAGCGGTGAATTGAAAATTTAAATGGAAATCAATGTCAACCTTTGGCGTCACAATCATCATCGCGTTGATAACAATGGGAGTGTATCCACAATGACCGGTAATTTCGCGATAGTAAATCTGATGGGTGAGCAATAACTGAATTCAATTTTAACTCGGATAAGCCCCTACTACAACGATTCATGAAAACCGCTATAAAACGTTTTAAATTAAATCCTTACGTAAGCTACATAAAATAAATGTTAACAGAATGTACACAGCTGAATAAAAAGAGTTTTTGTTAACAAATATTAATTTCAAGGTTTTGGAATAATATCTGAGTGACAGTGTCTGAAGTATTTCCCGCTCGTTGGTGACAAGGATCCTAAAAAGTAATCTAAGTGATACCCTATAAACTTTACGAGAATATTGTACAGGTTGCTTGGCCTATATAAAGTCACAAAACCTGAGAATGGGACCGCTAGTAGAATGTTAAACTTTACATTTGTTACGAGCAGCGGAATACAGCAATAGAATTAATTCAATCGACACAACTTTGGATTCAGCCTCAAAGACGATTGTTTCCATTCATGTTGTTAAAGTAAGGGAAACCTCAAAGGGTTACGCTAAGGCAGCGATTTACAAAATGATTAATAGATCTGTATGATTAACTGCACAACAAAGTATTTAATTGTATTAATTTATTTTTATTTATCGGTATAAAAAAATTATTTATAAAATAGGTTAATAGATTTTAATCGCAATCGAATCTTAAAGCGGATTTATATAAAACAATTGTTCTAGAATTAACTGCTTTTGTATTTTGTGGTAAAACACTATCACTCGTTTTCAATGCATGATATGTATAACGGTGATATCTAAAACATTCGACAAATTGAAACGAGGAGTTTTACTCATGATTAAGTTTAATTCTACATGCATAATTGCATAAATAAATGCATAATTCCTAATTCTTAAAAAACACCTAAAATCATAAAATAATCTCAGCAATTGTATCAAAATAACATTTTGTACAATCCAAAATTTAAAAACTCTCATGTGTTTAAAGAAACTAAATCTCAAGTATCAAATACCATGGCGCGCGCACACAAAGAGTAACAATACTAATTTCGTTCAAGGTTACAAACAATTGTTCCTACTACAAGAAAACTGTTTAATTTACTTAAATCTTGTGCAGCATCGTTATGCATATTCATGTGAACCACTCGCATGACTTCGTAGAATGAATTTAAATTCATCCTGCATAGTCTTGATGAATAAATGTTGTATCTATGTTTCTTGTAATGACAAAAATAAAAAATTTAAAAAGGAAAAATAATCTAGGCAAGTATCCACCAAACATTGCTAAAAACATTCTCGACATCTCCAGCTTTCAAAGTCGTATGCAAAATCGGCTTATTCGTTTAAAAATTACGATGCTATAGATCACTGGTTCCCAAACTTATTTTGTCTACTGAGTCGAGAGCTTATGCAGTCGTTGTCTAAGATGCCTCCTAGCTAAATGAAATTACAAATCACCCCCCAGGCCTCTACACAACGCCCCGATTTTTTTTTTTGGGTCTCTTACCGCCCCCCTTTAGGCATGCAGCGCCCACAAGGGGGCGTTATCGCCCACTTTGGGAATGGCTGCTATAGATAAACACCCAGACAAGGTGTCATAGATCACAGAAATCACAGATGGTGTCAGACTTCCTTTTAGATGGAGGTTCCAAAAAACCAGCTAAATGTTATTCTGCTCAATGTTGATTATTGTGATAAATTACAGAGATCTTAAAACTAAGGAAGGTAGGAAGGATTCTTTACTCGTTATTATTAACTGGTAATCCAAACACAAAAAAACTATAAAATTCATCTGTTATACAGGGTGTATATGAAAACGGGACAGTTACTTTAATGGATGAAAGGGCATAACTTTAGTATGTAGTTACAAAAAGAATTATCGAAAAAAACGTATCCGTTTAAGAGTTATGACCGTTTTAATTTTCAAGTGTTATCCCCACCATTTCTCGTAAAATTGGGTTGATCGTGTACAGTTACAGATTTTAAATCTTACGTATTTTTTTATTTTGTAATAATTTCATCCGTTCAGCCTGAAAACCATTTTCGAAAATAATGCGTATACCCCAATGGGGGTTTTCAGGCTGTATTTCAGTAACGGATGAAATTATTACAAAATAAAAAAAAAACGTCCATTAAAGTAACTGTCCCGTTTTCATATACACCCTGTATATAGGATACAGGTAATGTTTTGTTATTATTTTTCAGTACATTTTGGATACTAACCAAAAGTTTCCGAAATTCTATTGATCGGTAGCGACTTTCCGGAGACTTTAAAAATATTAATAAAAAAATTATCTTCATGATCTATTTTATGTATTTCATAAATTTTCGGTTAGCCTACATACGATACCGCGACATCGAACGAAATTTTTTCGAACCCATTTCTACCGCTTAAACTGTATTAAAAATATATTTTATAATTTTACATACATATATACATATCCTCACGCTGTATCCCTAACGGGGTAGTCAGAGAGGACGGAGCGCCAAGCGTCGCGGTTCTTACATACTTCTTTCGCTTCCTCAAATCTCATCATTCTCTTCACACATTTTCGTCTAGATATGCGAGAGCTTTTGACATTTCCATCCGCTAACACTCTGGCTATTTGATCTTCAAGTCTGCCTTGGTCTTCTTTGGATTTTTTTACCACTCACTTTAGCTCTGTATATTTTCTGTCTTTCATCACTCATTCTTTTTACAATAACACATTTTTACAATAACACTGTCATGCGACCCTGTCATACTGCGTATCTCTTCATTGCTTATCCTGTCCGCAAGGGTGACACCGCACATCTTTCTAAGAGATCGCGTTTCTACTGCATTTATCATACTTTCACTCGGTTTCGGGCATATCCAGGCCTCACTGCCGTACAATAAAGTTGGCACCAATACCGCATTGTGGATGGCCATTTTGGCAGTGTTATATATTCACACTATCTACTAATGCGGACAGAGCACCATGCACTTTAAGCCAGCTGCTACTCGTCACTCCACATCCAACTCACATCTTCCATCCCTCCCAATACATTTCCCAGATACACAATTTCATTCACTTGTTCTAGACATTTTCCATTTACCCAAACCTCACATTTCGTTTGTACCTCTTCCCTTTCAAACGATAGAACCTTAGTTTTGTTCATATTCATATTCAATCCTTTCACTTCACATTTTTATTTCATGCACGTGACTAGTGTCTGCAATTCTGCTTCTGATGATGCTGTAGCGACCTGGCGATGCTAAAAGTGCTGAATTGCGTTTTAGTAGAATATCAAACAATTTGAACGCATGGTTCGCCAGTCGCTTACATACCATCGCCCTGTCATGCCACTATGTAATTATTAAATTGTGTAAGAAGAAATATAAACTTTGACACCGACATGTAATTTATTTATTTGGATTTACAATAAAAGAAGACAAAATGACCACGAAGACAAAATGACCACGAAGACAATCCCTAAAGTGCTATAAGCACAGCATCGTCAGCGTACAATAGGCAGTTTACCACTGTGTCGACACATATCATACCACTCATACTACTTTTCATTCTCTGGAGGCAACTGTCCAAATACAGAACAAACAGCCAGGCAGACATCATGCAGCCCTGTCTGACGCCAAAACAGACATCGAACCAGGGCGACGTGTCACCTTCTATCCAGAGCGGCCGGCTCTGTGGCCGCTATATAATGACCTCACAGCCTGCAGTAAGAAGCCCCGCACGCCATATTCAGGCAGAAGACTCCACAATTTCTTTCGCACTACTCTATCGAATGCTTTTTCTAGATCCACGAAAGCGCAGAAAACTTTCTGACCTATAGCCAGAAACTTCCCCACTATAACGTGAAGCGAGAAAATCTGATCCATACAACCTTACCGTTCCTAAAACCACCTTGCGCCTCCCACAAATATATTTCTGAAACGCCTTTTATACGTCCAGTCAATACCTTAGTATAGACTTTACTTGCTAAACTAACCAAGCTCATGACCCTGTAGCACGCGCAGTCTAAATGCGAACCTTTCCCTTTATAGAGAGGTACTATGACTGCGGTGCGCCAGTCCTCTAGAACCTCCCCTTCTGCAAACATAGGTTGCAGAGTGCACAGAAGGTATGCCAGACCCTAGGACCACCATACTTGATCATCTCAGCAGTCACCTCATCAATTCCCGCAGCCTTTCCACATTTCAAACTTCTTATCACTTTCTCAATCTCTTTCATACTAATGGCATCCTTCAGTCCCTCAACCGAATGTGGCAATTCATTAGAATCGCTCTCAGTATAAGAGACGGAGTCGCCACTCTCGTACAATTTATACAGTTTATAATTTTAAATGTTACATATCTACAAATAATTGGGCTACGCTTTTATACTTTCTATGTCAAAATATAAATAAAATATATAAAAAGTCTCCGAGAAAAATGCTTGTGACAGATACACAAATGGACCAATATAAGCACGACAAATACTGAAATGATTCCGTAAGCGCCAAAATGAAGAGTTTCCAGTTCGTACCTAGGGTGGCTTGCACCAACTATTTAAATTCGATTTAAGGATTTGGCATCTCATTTGCATCAGCTATTAAATAATTGGTGCAAGCGAGATGTCAAATCATTAAATCGAATTTAAATTGTTGGTGCAAGCCAAGCCACCTTTACATTCTAAATTATTTTCAAATGTGAAAGTTGTTATTCGTATTTGTGTTTGAATGTAAAGATTGCAAGTTAATTGTTTTAGAAAATGATTATAATGTGAATGTACGGAAAACGCGTTACAATTTACGGTAACAGAGACGCCGCTAGCAAGTAACATTCAGTCATATCTTGTCCAATTAACAGGCGTTTGTTTTGCATTTCCTCGGCATCTCAACAATAAGGGCGCAATAAAACCGACAAACAATGCAGATCACGTCACGACGGAATTATCTTGCTGCGGCAGCGGCGATCAATTATGCTGACAACGACCGCGTGGAAAAAGGGCGGATAAATCTATAAGAAGCCTCCATTTTTTCCCTGGTAATTAGTGGCTATGATTATGTATTGTGGTACCTTTTTAATTATGGCATTTTTGAGTGCTTTTCAATGTTTTCTTTTAAGTAACTTCGATAAGATTGAAAGATATTTTGTTGACATTTTCTTATATACTAAATATTATCACCTAAGTTAGACAAATAAAACATTTTTGTTACTAACGTATCTACAACGTGTGGTGTTATACTGAACTTAATTTAGATTGAAGAAAAAGATCCATTATGCATGTGTGTGTGTATATACGAGTATGTGTACATTCTTATTTGGTTGATGATTCACCAATGAATCAATTAGTCGACATGGTAAACATTTGTTAATTTGTGTACTTATCTTTACACATACACATACATACATACTTCACGCTGCATCCCTAACGGGGTAGTCAGAGAGGACGGAGCGCCAAGCGTCGCTGTCCATGCATACCTCTTTTGCTTCCTCAAATCTGATCATTCTCCTCGCACATTTCCGTCGGCTAACACTTTGGCTATTTGATCTTCATAAGTCAGCCTTGGTCTTTCTTGGCTTCTTTTACCACTCGCTTTTACTGTGTAGATTTTTATCATCAGTCTTTCATCACTAATTTTTCTATATGCCCGAACCATCTTAGCATTCCTTTCTTCATTTTTTACAATAACTGTCGTGCGACCCTGTCATACTGCGTATCTCTCCATTGCTGATTTTGTCCGCAAGGGTGACACCGCACATATTTCTAAGAGATCATAATTCTACTGCATTTATCTTACTTTCACTAGATTTCGGACCTATCCAGGCATCACTACCGTACAATAAAGTTGGAACCAACACTGCATTATGTATGGCCATTTTAGCTGAGTTAGATTTATTCACACTGCCTACTAATGCGGACAGAGCACCGTTCAATTTATTGTCAGCTGCTACCCGTCTCTCCACATCCAACTCACATCTTCCATCTCTCGAAAACGCAGTCCTCAGATATACAATTTCGTTCACTTGTTCTAGATATTTTCCATTTACCCATATCTCATACTTTGTACATCTTCCCTTTTGAAACAGAACCTTAATTTTGAACAGACCATTAGTTTTGTCACATTTATATTCAATCCTTTCACTTCACAGTCTTCTTTCATGCGCGTAAATAGTGTCTGCAACTCCGATTATCTTTAAACATTTCCTTATTCACTTATTAATGTTGATTTTCTTACTGACTAATTTTAATTTCTTTTTTGATAACTGACAAACTAAAATCCAATTGAAAAAAATGGTTTAAAAAGTAAAACCAGAATTTTAATGCGGTCAAGGTAAGCCATATAACTCAATGTTTATTTTAAATTATCAGATTAAATCAGATATAATTATTACATATCTATCGCTCAAACTTATCCCCGTCATTCTAATATAATATATATCCTCGTAAAGGCAGACAATACACTCAAATTGAACTAGTCATACATCTACGTCGTAAGATTCGCTTCTAAATGAAATACAAATGTGTTCACACAGCGTTACCGTTACGAGCTCTCAATGTGTGTGCGTAATGTAAAGGAAATCAATAATTACCATTGACGACGGCGTGTTTGACGCTGTGATACTATTATGGTTATTTCTATTGAGGTTGAGATGTGTAAATTACGTTATAATGGTATTAACTACACACAATGAGCTTGAAGGCAACTGTTTAGTTTAATAGAGTAATAAGGATTTTATTATGTACATAATTAATTTAGAAAACAACAAATTTCCTAATGGCGAAAATTCAAATACTTAGTTAACTACTAACAACATTAGTATTATAGCTTCATTGAATTCTCAATTAAGTTAATAGGATAAGTATGGACTACGCATTAACTATTGATATTTTTTTAATACTTTATGCACTGAATACGGCGACATTTCCGAGTACACTTCTATGGTGAGTTGATCTGGCGTTACAGAGTAGCAATAAAACAGAGACAAGTGTTAGGACCGGGGAACGGAATTATCTCGTAGATACGAGGCAGATCAATTACAAAGGCGGCGGGAATTAGAGCCTGCGGTGTACCGAAGTACGTGGAGATTTATATCGATGGAGTTTAAAGTGCGTTTAGTTGTAATGACAGCTAACTATATAAACATAATTTATAGAGACAAGACATTCATAACGTCATGTGTTATGCCTTGATTAATTCGCGACAATTACAAATACATTATTTGAAATATATCATACCACCTTGTACAAATTTAACTTGTTGCTTTCGTTATCACTGTGCTTAGGTCACAAGGTCACAACATATCGTTAGGTGTCAAAGTAGTGATTAGACTTTATGCTTTTACTTGTAAATGTTGTAATATGTATGTATGTATATATAAGACGATCTCCGTGGCGCAACGGCTTAGCGCGTCGGAAAGTAAACGGGGGTTGCGGGTTTGATTCCCGTCCCGAGTCTGGGTGTTTATGTATAATATGTATATATTTACAAAAAAAAAGTATATAAGTAGTATATCAGTTGTCTAGTACCCATAACACAAGCGCTATGCAGCTTACTTTGGGACTGGATGGCGCTGTGTGAAATGTCTGGGTATATTATTATTATTTATCATTTTACTTACACAAATATACACTTGGGTACATAAAGATTTATTATCGACATAGAAATGAGAAAGTCATTAGCAAGCATATTATCAAGATAATGTTATCTTGATCATAATATGAATATAACCTAATATGTTACACTGCCTCTATTCTCGAACATTTTAATTTGCAGCTAATTGTAACATAATATTATAAATATCGTTAATAGTAAATAGTTTCTCTTTACGTTCTGATTTTGTTACTGCACATTATTGTTTATTTGTTGGCGCGCATTTCGAAGTTATTGTCCTCAATAGTACTAATCGATAACACTAATTTGTAATTAAGAGTTGGTTTATCTCTAATTCAGCGATTAAAGGGAATAATAAATGAATTTTATATAACGTGTTATGAAATTAATAAAATGAAAATTAATAAAAGATTGTTTTTTTTTAACTGAAGCATTACTTTGTTGGTTATGCCTATTTTTAATTTAATTAGACAGTAATAAAATTAAAAAATTAGCAATTCTACACTAATTAAATTCATGTAACGTGTGGCTGTGTCCTAGTAGCTAAAGGAGAACGCGGATTAAATACAAAAACGTCGCGATTACGAATGAAGCCGACCCTATGGCGCCATTAAGGATTCAGCAAACGAAATGGGGACATCGAATCGACAAAATTGAGCTCGCCTCATCTTTTCTTACATCGTGTGTTTTCGTTCCCTAAGGACAGATATTTTAATATTTTCTCCTCGGCTCAAGGGAAAAGACCGCTGTTTTGATCTACGACCCACAAATACACTTTTTTCTGTACAAATATAGAATATTTCTCTTCATTTCCTTTCGAGCATATAACTTTGTGAATACATCTCCGAGTAATATGATGTTCTTTTATGAATGGAATGTAAGCTATGTTGAAGGAGCGGCCTTAAAATTCATTGCGGATTTTCATACATACCGACTAAAAACTCAGGATAGTTAAAACCCGTCAATTACCTGAAACAAAAAATGAAATAATTGTTAGTTGCTTTTATTCAACATCAGTCTCTGAAGTCTTCTGTGTCTATCTCTGTTTATGTCTTTAGGACCCCAGCATATAAATTTATAGTCAAGTTCATATTAATTTATAATCTACCTAATGAAATTTCACCCCTTTGAATGAGATATCACAAGTGGATGGACATAATTATATCGAAATACCGCTAGGACATTTGGTGCGCTTATTTTGGATTCAACTAAGTGGTCAGCCTTATATATTTAATAAGCTTATATCCGGTAACAGTTGTTTAACAGTTGTATTACGGTTGTTGCGGTGACAGTAAGCTGTATAAAAAACTTAACTTATGACTTATGACGAGATATGTTTGGTCTATAAGCTTATACAACAAAAGTGTTCTAACAACAAGTGATGTCAAGGTTTATTTCGACACTTTATACAATGATTATAATTAAGTTCCTACTGAAATGGGCTCTAATAGAACCAGTACAGATCCATATTACACTTACACTGTTTTCTTTTTCTGTCACCCATATACATCTAATTTGCGAAAATTTTAGTAATAATGATGAGAACTCAACAATAGGACGACTTTGTGATATTGTTGGCTTTCACGTCTTGTTGCTGTAGTACATGATAGTTATTTTAATTTTCATGAAAACACTACAATAGAGGGATTGAGTGATACTGCCGAGTTACGCATTACTTATGCGCAGTAATGTCTGAACTATAAATAATAGTTTTCGAATGCTAATTATAATATCACTGAACTGGTTACGAAAAAAGGTGTCCACTTTTTAAAGTAGAAACGCTGTGTAAAAGCTTGTATTATTCATATTAGTTGTGATATATTAAAGTAAGAGAATTTATGTTTCTTCTACAATACAAAAACTGTTCGTTAAAGTAGAATAATGCTATTTTAAATGACAAATTGCGCCCTGATATTTACAATCATATATTTGCGAAATATTGAAGTCAGTCTATAAAATTAGAAACAATGGATTTAAAGTCTTGGAAAAGCTTTAAAAAGGGTGGGACATATAAAAGAGAAGTGATAAGGCGATATCAGCAAACTGCATCATTGTCAAGAAGTGTTGAAGCCACTCAAAGCCATCAGAGATAAGTTGAGGTGACAAGTGCGGAAAATGGTTCGCTACATAGGTACAAAATAAATATTACATTACGCAAGAATTGGTGGCCACCAATATGGTTGTTAATAATTTGGATTAGACTGAAGACTCCAGCGATTTGTGTGACAACACTTTAAAATCTCCAAGCAGGGACTGAACAAACAAAAACGAATAGCAATTTAGCGATGGCGTGAAGAATTGGTGCGTGAAAAATTGGCCTATTGAATTAAATATTTCGTATTTAATAGAGGTATAAAAGTTTAAAACAAAACAATCAACTGTTAAAAAATCAACTGATAAGCAGCTTAAGTTGATACGATGATATAATAAATACAGATTAGGTAGTTCACAGGTGTTCTGTGAATTAAGTATGAAACATGTATGAAACAATTGAATGGAAAATGCTAAACCGCTGAATTATGATATATGATGATATTTGGTACAGAGATACTACGTGCCCGGAGGCAGATTTAGGCTAAACGTAGGCTCTTTATCAAAGACATATGTACAATGTACATGTATATGTAATCTAACCTAATCCGTGAAAGCCATTAAAGAATTTCCCGCACAGATGAAGTTGCGGGTACAGCAAATATATTTATAAATTTGTGCTGATCAACATACTTTCGGATTCGGATCCGGATCCGGCTAGTGTTAGCTATTGTCAATATTTATTTGTGATTAAATGTTCAGATCACAATTGTTGATAAATGGTAACACTGTCATTTCGAGGGTGTTGATAATATATTTGTGATTTAGTCAGTTGGTATTTAAGTCAAATGTCAGAAAATGAGTCAGTTGAGAATTACATGCGCTAGCGATAACGTTTTTTCATTCACATATTCTACACTTCCACTCACGTCAATTCCATAGAAGAATGAGAAGCATATCTACAATCTAAGATTGTTTACACTATGAACGGAACTTGAGATCCTTGGAAAGTAGATACGCTACTCGTATAACCAACGCGCAAACGCAATGCACCGGCATTGCCGCCGCAATGCCGGTATATTGCTTACTTGTTCATAATTCTAACTCTAACAGCTTAGAGTTATCGATGATTTTATAGATTTATTTTATAGAAAATGAATAAGATTTATTCACTACTAGCACACGGCCACGCTTTGCTGTGACTCAGTAGAATATTGGGTACATAAAAACCATATGCGAATTCGAGCGCAACGTTGTGTCAAAATTTCACAGCGATCGGTGAAGAGCATTCAGACTCAGATCAAATAAAAAAGGAAGACGGCGCTGCAAACAACACGGTGAAGCTTGGGTTTTTAGTTGTGTGGTGTTACCATATCGATTCCTAGTAGGTACCCCAGTTATTACAGAAATAACGTTATAGTTGATAACAATATTCTGCATCTACTGTAAACGTTGTTTTATTAGTAAAGTATTTTTATAATACGACGTTGCTAATATAATTTATAACAGCTTATCAGAAATTATGTAAACAACGCGTTGCGTTGCTTACATGGATTCTTCTTGAAAAATGTTTTCTAATAACATGCCACGATAACTCTGTGTCCATCCACTGGAGCTCTGTCCGTGCCCTTACTGCCAATTAGACACCTTAAAGAAACCAGTAATTATTGTCTTTTCCCGCCACTTCGCCCGCTTATGGAACACGGTTACCAATGCATCATATCTATCGGTTTTACTGAGTGGATTTTGATAAAACGAGACATGTGTGTTAGTTTGGAGTCTAAGCTATCAACTGAAACGGCATCTGCTCCTGTTTGAAAAATCTGTTTAGCAGTTTTTCGCGTTCCCATGAAAAACAAATGAAAATTCTAAAAATTTTTTTAGTTTAAGAACATGTAGTCAATGTCAGTCAATTTTTCAATATCTTTAACATACTGACACATCACCCTACAGTTTTATAATAGTATCGTGACCCACCTCGGTTTCGCATGGCTAGAATCTTTTTTTAAATATAATATAGCCCGCTTTACTCACTGATAATGTAATGTAACTTTTTATAGGTGAAAGAATTTTTGAAATCGATTGAGTAGAGTTGGGTTTATCCATTACATACAAACAAAGTTTGTCTCTTCATAATAATACATAAATACATACATATCCTCACGCTGTATCACTAACGGGGTAGTCAGAGTATTCATAATAATAGCACAGATTAATTAGTTTACTAGCGTAAAATATTAGTAAAGAAGACTACAAACTACAATTCGCTCGCGACTTTACGTAGTTGCATCTTGAAACAATTTGCCCTTACAAGCAACGTATTACTTTACCTTACAAGTATCTTACATGTAATCTTACTTGCTCAATAATCGGATTAATTATAGGTTATACATACATGTATATCTTCACGCTGTATCCCTAACAGGATAGTCAGAGAGGATGGAGCCACTAAGCATTAGGACCCTTACATAGTTCTTTCGCTTCCTCAAATCTCATCATTATCTTCATACATTTTCACCTAGGTATGCGAGTACTTATAGTAAGTTATAACGCTTACTAACGGCAACACTTGTTGAGAATTTATATTCTAAGGAGTTTCCATTTTGATTTATTGAAGATGTAGATATCTAAGTTAATTTACATATGAAACGTGATTCTGTCTCACTTTTTATTTTTTCAAGATTGGTTCTTACACCCGGAACATTCAGTGTTTACGCGGTAAAATAATTTAATTTATAATTACGTCACGCTCCTCTAATGGACTAGCTCAAACTTGCGAGGCCTAGTTTGGTTGCATGTGTGTGCATGTTGCTTTGTATATTTATGGCGAGGCATAGTTTTACCGGCCTCACTGTGCTGTTTCCGGTGTTACGTTTTTCTTTTTTATTTGGTCTGAGCTTTAGCAGCTTGAAGATTTTGAATAAACGAACATTTACATTTTTATTTGTATAGATTATTATTATTATTACATATCGTAACTTTATTGCGCTATAGAATAGAGAATACACGGCGTTCAAAGTAGCACATTTGACCTGACACTTCATTGATCCCACTATTCACAAGGATCACCTTATAAAAGGAGGTCAAGTGTCTTAATTGTACGGGATAGAATCACTGCCGTAGACGCGTAGTATACGTACGCCATAGCATTTTATCACTTTTAGAAATAGAAGAGCCACGCTACTATTAGTTTTTACGACTGTTTGTATGTTGGTATTGTTATTATTCAATTTGCATTGTATATTGCATTTATTATTCAAAAATGACTCAACAACAATGACAAAAGGTACTCTGATTATGTGTATAAGTATATACAATATGAGGAGGACCTTGATGGCACAGTGATTCAGGCATTGTGTAAGCGCATAGGGTTCCGGGTTCGAGTCCCGGCCGGGTCAATTTAGGAAATTAACTTCTCTAGACTGTCCCGGGTCTAGGTGTATTGAGAGACGTCCCCAATAGTCGTCGTCTGGCTCTCATAGCATAGGGAAAAGCCTAGTTTGAGATCAGATGATCGATGTGTATTGTCCGGCGCATTTATTATTAATGATAAAAGATAGAGGCCTAATGAAGGTGCCTCTAGAGTCAAATGTGACGAATGTTATATCAATAGGTAATTTGTGGAGTATTACAAGAATATAGGTATGTATACTTCTACTACCTAACACATTATTTACACTTTTGCAATCGATAGCTTGATTCATTACCCTTTCCTATAGTACCTACGTACCTAACTGCTTTCTTTTCAGTCGCAGTAAAATAGTATAAATCGAACGAGTTATAAAATGAAAATGTATTTGTAATAGGTAAGTCGTATTTATAACACTAAAATATTTACCATTATATCTACTAGATTTCCAACAAAAATCTCTCCAAAAAAATGTTTTCCTCATACAAACTTTTACACCCTATTTTTATCCCTCAATTTAAAAAACAATATGAATGTACTCGCGTCGGTTATTTAGTTCATTTATTTCTAACTAGCTGTTGCCCGCGGCTTCGCCTTCGTGTATGAAATAGCTAAGATACCTAATTAAACCACGAAGCTCGGCTAGTTTTTAAATAAAAATACATTTGAAAACAGGTACTAATTTATTTTATAATTGTTATATGTACCTACTTGCTATATTTTTATACACGTATTTATTATATTATGGAGTAAAGTATGAAATTACCGTTTCATACTGAAAAATTAAATCATTTTTTTGTAGGATGAAATATATTTATTTCATCAAAGTCCTTACCCTCGGTTCTCTATATATTTTTGGAATCTAATCGGAAGATCATTTTTTAAACCTTTGCGATATAACTCTGGGAACCTGGACTCCACAAATGTGTGAAGCATTTTGTACTGCTTCTAGGAAAGAAAATTTTTTTTTTGTGCAAAAGTAGTACTCTGTCGGGGCGCGGTCCGGCGAGTGTGCAGCACGACGGATAGTTTCGATTGTAGGTCTTGTAGTGTTAAAACTGTTTTTTGAACAGTGCGAAGTCTTGCGTTATCATGGAGTGATAATGTTGAAGATCGATTGTCAAGACGGGACTGTTTTGCTGAGAGTTTCACTGTCATTGCTCGGAGTTCTGTACAGTAAACATCTGCTGGTACTGTTCGATCGGATCTGAGGAAGCTGCAGTGAATTACACGAAATGACCACCAAACAGTTACCATCACCTTTCCATGGGTAAGCTTCGCTTTAGAGCATTGGTGTGGCGTTTGACATGGGGTCAGCCATTGCGTTGTTCGCTTGCGTCTATCGTAAATAATCAACTTTTCGTCACACGTCACAATTCAGTCTAAAATCTCTTCGTTTCTGTACTGGCTTAAAAGGTAAGGTAAGCTTCAACGCAAGCTGCTCTCTGCAGATAATGAGACACCCATTTTTAAAGCTTTTTTAATTTTACCGATTTGGTGTAAATGAGTCAATATTGTGTGTATACTAACGTAACGTCACTAATTCCTTGGTAGTTTGATACTGATCGGATTCCAAAATAACCTTCAACTTATCGTTATTTACCTTAGTGGCTTGTCTTTCTTGTGGTTCATTCTTCAAGTTGAATTTTCCATTACCAAAGCGGTAAAATCAAAAATGGATTGCTTTGAAATGATTGGATGCATTAACATTACGAGCAGTTCCTGCTGCGTTAGTCTCATCCCACGTCGGAACTCGTATTTGAAAATTATACTGTGTTTCGCTATATCCATCTACACGGTAAAAGCTGAATGTAAAAACAAACAAACAGTCAAACAATTAAATGTCATGAGTTATAAAATTTAAAATATTATTATGAAAAAAGTTTCACTTCGAAATCTGACACCATGCTGAATTTGAATTCAAAGTGCGTTAAAACGGCAATTCCATACTTTAACTCCTATTAATTAATTGATTTATAATAAGACAAAATTGTTAAAGTAAGGCACCGATATTATTGCCGCAAAGTCAAGGTTTATGGTTGTTAAATGAGATCTGCTTAAAAATCTGAATGGAAACTGAATCTAAGCCTCTCGGACGCAGATGTTGTTTAAAGTGTATGATGTTTAAAATTATACAATCTGTGTACATACATCTATAACATCTATCTCGAAGTGAGCATTCCGATTCATTTACTTAGGCAAAGCAAAAGTTTAATCCACCTGCAAAGGGCTCTATTGTGAATTGGGGGACCAAAACGTACCTTGTACACACGCACTCTTCGTCTCGACACACCTTTGTGTTTGTTGTTTGCAAATCTTTTCACGGTAAACAGTGGAAGCGATCGGATCACAGAAACCACGTTTTTTGAACTATGAAAGATCAGAAAAATATATGAAAAATATGTCATTTCTACAAGCACACTTGAACATCAATGGATAAGGAAATTTTAAGAACCAATTTACACGATTTTACACAGATACACATACAGCAACATTGCTGCTATTTCTGTAGAAAATATAATTGATATTTTTATTTGCACGACTTTTATTCTACGTGAACAAGAAAAATAATTTTCAGAGGTCAAGTGTTTATTTTATGTAAATCAACAAATAAGAAACAGACAATAACAAACGACCTGTGTTTCATATAATATTATATCAACGAAGATAATATAATAATAAATATATATCGTGATATCAGGGAGTCTCTATCGCTATTGTTGTCCCTAAACGCGGTCGTGATCCCGGATCGCCAGACCCGAACTCGTTTGTCCCGGGATATCCTTCGGCAAACATCGACGAAACCCGAGATTCACTAGACCTTTGCACAAGAGCTTTGTTGAATCGCTTTAAGGATATAAAATATAAACGTCTTTTTCCACAGGTCTCTAATATTACAACTACGTTTTTGTCGGGTGTTAAGAATGTTATTGGCCAATAGTTTCAATAGTGAGCGGTATTCGAGATTTTTATGTGATTGCTACGTGCTAAGTTCTCTTGCTTAATGCGTGCATATTTTATAACGTTACGATATATTTAGTGGACGTTACCTAACTCGTCACTTATGTGCCATCTAAAATTAAAGTACCCGTAATCGAAATCTAAGTAACTTTCGTAGAGTATCGTTCGATGAAATGCAAAAACAGTGGAAGAAGACCCCTATATACACCTAGTATAACTAACAATGTTACCATCAGTTTATTGTGACGCTGTATTAGTTTTATTTATTATCGAATCATAAATTGATACTAAATGACATAATCCATCATAAAATAATCGCACTCGCTAACAACTCAATTTCTCGTCATTTGTGTTTGTTTGGAATATTTTAGTTGGCCATCGGTATTCCGACCATCTAGTAAATTTTCTTAGTATTTGTCTATTCCATCCAATTAACTTAAAAAAATTAACACAAATTATGAAGAGCGACTTAAACATTTTTATTTGTGACCGTAGTTTGACTACGCATCCATAAATTGCAGTTAATTTTTATTTACTGTTCTTTGGCACATGTCGCTCTTCGATTCTCGTCATTCGTGTTAGTTCGGAATACGAAGTTTACCGATTGGTATCCCGTACGTTTATCTTTCAATTTTGAATTTAGAAATGACAGACACCAACAGAAACTTCAATTTTCTGACTTTGTCGAGTCGATAAAACAGACTAGTCTAGAGTCTATTTAAACTGCTAAACATTCACTTTCCGCGATAATTTGTTGTGAATAAAATATGAATGAGTATAGCATCTACTAAACCAATAATGTAGGTACCTTAATAATAAACAATTCTGTTTCGCCTGTTCATATGCATGAACAGCCAAAAAAGTAGAGCGGAATGAATAGAATAGCTACGAAGGGTAAAGCCATGCTGCATTGCAGCACAAATTGGGCCGGCTCGCCCGGTGAAATACCACCTCCTCACAGAATATCGGCGTGAAACAACATAATCTTTTGCCGTTATCTTTCATTCGGTGAGTGAGAGTGCCGGTGGCTTATCACCCCCTCCCCCTCCTTTCCCTATTTCCCTGAAGGGGAGCAACGCACCCGTGATTCCCCGGATGTTGCGGGTGTCCATGGGCGGCGGTGGTCACTCTACATCAGGTGACCCGCTTGTGCGTTTGCTCCTCTTTTATAAAAAAAAATAGTTATCAATTTTTTTTTTATTAGCCTACATTTGTGTCCCACTGCTGAGCAAAGGCCTCCCTAAATTTTACCATGTTTACATCTCTCCGCCTCCTCGCTGTCAAATATTTGACGTCTGATCTTGTTGTAACCAATCAGACCATAGCACACAGTAACGCGCCCCGCAAGAATTTGATACGTTTGTTTTCTTTTAAATTACTCAAAGCGTCGTCTATGGGCTTACCGGTCTATGCTCTCGATTCTCTTCAATGTCTACGATACTCCAAAGGGAGAAATAATGTAATTTATTTGACGCACTACAGCTCATAACTCAACATCAATGCTTCGTGTTTTAAAACACTACAACATTATTTCAAGATTGTTCTTCAAATATGTAAATAAAAAAGCTTTTATCTTACAGGAAATCCAGGAAGCTATTTTATATTCTTCCTTTACAATGAATATATATGTTGTGAACTTGCGTTCGCGCGGCGAACTAGTAAGCGATCATAGTCAGTTAACAAAACGATTTATATTAGCGTCTCGCTTTAGAGCGCCAAATGTTGTCTTTGCTTTTTAATTGATCTGAGGTCCCGCTGAAGTTTTTACTTAAAATCTAACGTTAATAAGGCAACGACGTTACTAAGCTGTATGAGAGTTAAATCTCAAGGCCGTTTCTTTTCCAGTAGAAATATTACTACGTGAAAAGTTTATGTTTCTTATATTCGCATCCCGTACTATTTGTGTAAAAACTAATCTTAGTGCTGGTTCTCTTAAACCTGATAGAATCTAAACTCACTGTTTCTTACAATTTTCCACTACTTATTTCATTTATTGCTGTCGTTCTTTTCAGTGTCGTGACCCATCCATAAACTGCCGCCATAAATTTCTGCAAATATGTTGTGTATTTATGCTGATCAATTTTGAATATTTCCAGTTTCATTGTTAAATGTGAAAACGTGGTCAACATCTGGAAATAAAAGTAATACTGTCTTGTCCACGCTAGTTAGCATTATGAATACATCAAAAGCTGGCATAATGGCCGTCCACAACGAAATGATTAAGCAAAGAAGGAATAAGCAATAATATAGAAGTTTTAAGTGAAAATGTTACTGTAAAAATTAAAAAAGCAATGCTTAGATGGTTCGGCCAATAGACAGAATGAGTGACGAACGTTTAACGAAGAGAATCTACAAAACAAAAGTGAGCGGTAGTAAAAGCCAAGCCGAAACTGACCTTTGAAGATTAAATAGTCAGAGCTTTAACTAAAGAACATGTCCTAAGCACTGGGCATACCTCGGTGAAAGTGTGCAAGGAGAATGATGAGATTTGGGGAGGTTTAAGAAGTGTGTAAGAACCAAGACGTTTGGCGTTCCGATTTTTTTTATGGCGCAAGAGGCAAACGAGCTAGTGAGTCACCTGATGAAAAGTGATCACCACCTATGGACAGCCGCAACGCTTGTCTATCGCTTTAGAGATGGAGTGTGAGGATCTGTATTTATAATGTTCTTACCATTGTAGATAGGGACGATTGTTTAAGTTCTATAAATATAAATAACGTCTACAAGAAGCGGTAGCAGAAGTAGAAAGAGGGCGTGCATGGTCTGGAACTCGATACAATTTCTAATTGTTTTATTTTACTTTGCTTTTGATGAAACATGCTGTCACAGTATTGCGGCCAGTGCGTAATACTGTATGGTATTATTGTCAATAAAAAAAAATGAAGTGCTTAATTTATTTGAAAACTGATTGGGACTTTTTGGCGGGAACGGGAGAAGTGAGGTTGTCATTTTATTTAGATTTTCTATTTTTTACATTTTTAGGAGTTTTAAAGTACAACAGTGATAGTATATTGTTTTAAATTTCCGTGTAAGTGGAAGGAATGGAGTAGATCTAAATAAACACGTGTAGATGAAGTTCTTGCGCTCTTTCAAGAAGTCCTTTGAAACTTCAGTAAAGCTTACTATCACTTTACTGGAGGGGTTTTACTATAGGAAAAAACGAATTTACTTGTGGTTCTACTTATTGATACGTGACATTGGCAAATGCGCTGGTCTACGCGCCATGCTATAAAGAAAGAAAGAAGAAGAATATTGTTTCTTGAAAAAAGGGCGGGAAACTTCGTTTCCCTTACTTTCGACTCATATTACTTGGTCAATGGCTAAATGCAATCTGCGAAGCCAAAACAAAGAGAGAAAAAAAAATTCGAGTTTAGATCTTTTCATGGATTTTTTTTATATTTCTTAAACATATACGTGTCAAATATGTTCTGTCTGCGTGATAAATAATGTATAGTGGATTGTGTATTATAATTTATAAAACATGCGACGAGCAAAATAATATCCCAACAAATGTTTATACAGCAAAGACAGCACAAATTGTATATTAAAACTGCATACTTGAATTTCTCATAATTTTCACAATAAAATGTAGGCGGTAACCAAAATGCCAAAGCTTTAGTGCAAACATGTTTTATCGTTTAAATAATGGTAAATGTAATAAAAGCTCTTACATTAAGTAAATGGGTACTCCAAGGACAGATAAAAATAGTATGAAACCCGGTCAAGTGCGTGTCGGGCAACGTGCAGTGTAGGGTTCCGTAGTTATCCGTCACAATATGCGTAGGCGTACTTAGAAGGGGGTTTTTTGATACTATGAGCTAATTAAGTGAGTTCACGGTTTAACGGCTAATACCTAACGACTAAAAATGGGCCTTGGTCGATAGTTACTCGTTAACTTGTAAAGTCAACTTAGCTATCATAGTTTTACTTTTAACTTTGTTATATACACTACTACAGTAAATTTTTTTACATATCCAAAAACCACGATTTAGCTGATAGGGAGAGAGGGATACTTGACTAATACGAAAATGAGCACTTTAAAGCACAATATTTCGCAAACGAATCCCTGAATCGAAAAATGTTCTTCACTTACCCCTACAAGATTTATTTACAACTTTGTCGGCGTGATATAACTACGTCAAATTACAACTTGTTAGTATCAATAGCCTCTGAGTTAAATCGCGGATAGACGAGAAGGGCTAAGTGTTACTTGTTAACTACGGAATTCTAAAAAGCATATAGATAATAATAAAATACATGGTGTCATATTACGAATGCTACTTGTAAAATTGTTTAAAGCTCACGTAGCATTCCTCTGGAGTTTAAAAAGAAGCCAAGTACTTGCTCAGAAACATCCAATAAAACGAAGTGTTTTGTTCGCCAGTTGCACCTAGAACTTTTACTCGATGCGTCGAGCTATAAGTCGACGTCTCGGACGACTTGTCGACACAACTTCGATATTAGTTCGCGCGTGATCGATTTACCGGCTCAGTTTGACAGTTGCGATGGTGACAGATGACGCTAGACGCCATATCGGCCGGGTGATTTGTCTTCAACTTTAAGGCACACTGTCTTCATATCGTTTTCGATGAAAACAATTTCGTTCCAAATGGTGTTGTTTACCATCTTCCTTTTACATAATAATTGAAAGGTCCAATTTAAAATATTCACACTTAAAGTTGTAAAATAATTGAAAACTTTAGTAAAGCCTTACATAGCGTATTAGCGTAACATTTTTTAGCGATAGACATGTGCCAAGTAATATTTTTTATTCCTTTTTAACAAAATATGAATATCGATTGAACTTATCCTTTTACAATAAACATCAAATCGATCAAGGCTCGAGGAAGTTACGAGGCATTACTTCAGCAGCAAAGTGTTAAATGCCTTCACTGTCGTTCCTCTGATTAATTTGTGTCGGGCCTGTCGCGCTAATGGGCTAAAATAATTTAGTGGGCGGCTTGAAATATTTATCGTCAGACTTCATGGTTAGCTTGAGGTTTGATAAACAAGTTATACCGGAGCGATCAGACATTTTTCCACTTAGGTAGGAAGTACTTTGTTTTGCACAGTAACTACACTGGAGTTATGTAAGTAGGGGTGAATATTTAATACATTACGGCACCAATACCTTTATGCAAATACTCTGCAAATATAGAAGCATGTATTCTACAAGACTACACGTTTCACAAGGTCTAACAAATTTCATTTCAAAATGAAAGGGCCTAATTCAGTTATTTTAATTAATTAGACAGATTTTGAATTTTAAATTCATCTTTAAAGTTATCGCTGTCAAACAACATTCTCTCTTAGAATGTCTTAAATATGTACATATGACTAAATTAGAACTATGTATGTATGTATTTTGTTTATTAAGATAATTATAGTTTATAGTCAGATAACCATTAACTGCTACGTGAGAGCCTCTTACACGACAAATAAAAAATAAAAATACTGAACATTTCTTATACTGCAAGCGTGCGTCAAACAACGACATAAGACTATTACTAGAGGTCGCCTGGTGGTCGAAATTCAACCGCAAAAAATATAATGATATAACTCTTTGGCGAAAATCTCTACTCAGTACGACTGTTTGATCCAAGAATGTTACATATACTATATGATCATAAAATATTATGAGTTTGACGCTTTTTGACAATGGCAGTAGGTTCGTAAAACTATGCCAAATTTCACTCTTCCGTGCGCGCAATATTCTTAAAAAGGGATCTGAAGTTTTCGCTTCACGTATAACTCCCGCTCACGTTCCGGTACAACTGTTTTCAAATTTTTTTGATAACAGTATAGCTCGTCAATAGTTACCAAACAAAAAAAATAAAATCAGTAGACAGATAGGTACAGAAGGTACTAAAACTGTTTTGTTTTTACCTATTTATATATAGATATTACGATTTTACGAATAATTAAAATTTATTAGATTTGATTTCAAAATTTTGTTACTGTTACTCTTATGATTCATCGATAATTTATATTTATACCTTATTATTATGTAATTATATTCACTGCAATTATTATTATTATTTTAGTAGTGCTCATTCCGAGGCGGTGAAGTTAATAATAATTATGCTGTAATACGATACGTCAAACAAAATTGATTTCATATCATTTCAGTTTGACATTCCTGCAATACCTCCAAACTACTCAATTTACTGTATATATATATCTTATAATTAATATTTACAAACTTGAAACTAAGTATTTATAAATTAAGCTTCCCCAAAGTAAGAATTTATTAAACTATTTCATAAAGAAACATGTCTGCCTCAACGGAGTCGGAGATTATAGAATCTAACGTATTATGTAATATAATATTAATAGAAGTCGCCCTGTGGTCGAAATTCGACTGTAAATATAAATTTATGATTGAACTCTTTGGCGACAATCTCTACTCTGTGCGACTGTTTGATCCAAGGAGGTTACGTATATGAGATCACAAACTATTATGAGTTTGAAATTGACAGTCTTTTTGACATTGACAGTATGAACGTAAACAATGAGTGATTTATTTAATTTAATGTACTTCTAATGCATATTATATTAAAATATTAGCTTTCTTCTGTCCTTCTCCATATAAAATTTAAGGCAACGCATTGGAAATTTAGACGGCAGGGATCTCAATTTTTCTAAGTGACTACAAAACGTATGAAAGTGATATTTGGTAACTTGATTCCTCATTTTATTGACTTCATTTTGCCAGTTGCGATACACGATTACTTAATTTTTGTAGAAGAAAAAAAAATTAAAGAAACCTCCTTTAAAACAGAGATATTCATTTAACGGGACTGACTTATGTTTCTAAATTTTCTGTATAGTTTAATCTAAGCACACTCTTCAAAATGGCAGTTATTTTTTTTTAATTAATTATAGTTTTTATAATAAACTAAAATAACTGTTTTTTCGTATTTTTCGTAAGCTAGCGCGCGCTCGTTTGCATAGAGCAGAAGGTCTATTTTACATTAAATTATTGTTTATCACTGCGTTAACCAAAGTTTTCGCTTCACGTATTAATATATGGATTCTTTAAAACTTCTCATGAGCTCTAGTTATAAATCGTAAATGTGAATAAACTTGTATACTGTATAGTTGTACTATTTTTCATAAAGTCACTGGGCAAGCCACACATAGTACTCTCATTATGTATTGTGTGACGCTACTAAGAAGTTTGACAAGACAATGGTGCCGTATGTAAACCTACAAACCAAAATCGTCAAACCAAAATTTCAAAATATTTTAAAATGTTCGTGTCAAATTTAACAACCTGAAGGCTGAGGCTTAAACGTATAATATGTGTATCAGACGACTATTTGGCAAACCTGTCGTGGCTTGATGGGTTGCAGCACTTTAAACCGGAGGCGTATGTAATAGAGACGGAGTTGCAGGCTACATAGCTTAGCATAAAACAGGACTGTAAGAATTGTTTTTAATAACATATTTATCATAATTATGTACGTCATACATTTGCCTTTATGGCTGCATACGTTCGTTTACTATGCATTGTGTACGTTCCGACACAAAGCAGTACAAGTGTTTACTAGCACTGTACTGCGCTGCACGACATGCATTTCTTATACGCTCAGGCTCAGAATTTTTTCTATCAGGCAGATTTGGCCTTATGCTTGGATTTGCTCTGCATGCTTGTTTGGAACGAGTTGGAGACACGCAGAAAAAATCGTGCAGTATCGCTCGCACCACATCTGGCATTTAGACTGCATGCCAAATATGAACGTCATACGGAAAGAGTCAGAACCGAGCGCAAAACCTAGGTAACAGAAAAGTCAGCTTTATCGTTGATACGATTATTAGTAGCATTTGGTCAAAGTTTTTACCCTAATAATCTTTTGACACCGTCTTGTTGCGGTTATATTCTCCACTGATAAACAACAAACTTGTGATCGCGTCCGCGTCACGCAACAGCTAACTTGGTAGTTAAAATCCGCCAAGTATACTACGTAACTTGTCTGATTTCTCTGAAACTTGGCCCACTCAGACGAGTTGCCTACAACTTTGCTCACAACAGATCGAGGGGTGAGCAACAATGCTCCGCGAAACAAAAGAGCTCTTCTGAGTACTTAACTATATATACAGCTGGCTAAATTAAGCTGTGAAGTATACGCTTGCAAAGAGTGTCTTTTAAAGCTAAATATTATGAAACTATTATAATTAACATTCTATAATTACATAATATTTCTTAATAGATTTATTTCCTCTGTGCTCGCACCTACAGTTGACCTTCTACTATGTCTGGCAGGAGGTTAAAACTTCGAAACTGTCAGGTTGCTTGGTAAACATATTTAGATAGTTGCTTGAGTAACATACGTAAAATTCAGTTTTTATACTCTAACATGAGTACAATTACAATTTATTAAACTTTAAAAGGGTTTGGCGGGGGGTTGCCATCGTACAAAGTGTCGGGCAACGGATGACGTGAATTGTAATATCCTAAATCATAAAATTCAGATTTTCTACTATAACATGAGTACAATTACAATTTATTAAACTTTAAAGAGGTCTGGCGGGGGGTTGCCATCGTACAAAGTGTCGGGAAACGGATGACGTGATTTGTAATATCCCGAAAAGAAAATCAAAAAATCACGCTCTATACTATGATGATGATTTTGAGCACCTTTGCTACCTGTTTCCTGTCAAAGCCACCGCAACCGAATGTTCGGTAGCCAGTCGTTCCTACCTGTAGTAGTATACTTTCTAAGCAACATTTACAGCCTTTATGAAATGACGTAGGTCTAGCATTCACGAGAACATGGACAATTACAATTTTTTTTTATTATTTTTTTTATTTTATTATATTATTAGGTTTTTAGACTTATTGGATTTCTGTCTACATGTGTGTTAAAGCAATACAGAAAATTACAGGGTTTTCGTATTACTTACAGTAAGTTGTATTACTCAGAATCAAAATTAATAAATTAATAGTTTATGTAATATGTTTTACCGTGATCCATCGTTAATAACTTGAGATAAGCTTTCTTAATTAAGCCACGCCTGTGTAATTTCAGCTTATAGTGGTTTCTCCGGCATTGACAACATTGGTTACATAATAATGTAATAATTTTATTTAAGACTGCAACAGACGATGCTAGAAGGAAAAATATTTATAGGTATTTGAAACGCACGTTGACGACAGAGAAATGTGCGTACTGTGTTGACCACCTCAGCGAAGCCGGACCGAATTCAGATCTCTATATTTTTGGTAAGGATTTTTGAATAGAAAGGATAATCTAAGCGACGAAAATTGAGTAACAGTTGAATTCTTAGTGAAAATTATCAAAATGATAATGTTAGTTACTAAAATATACTCATAAATGTACATAAATAATTAAATAAAGAAATAAACTTCAAAGATAAGGACTAAGGACATAAGAAGACAAAATACGTCCACGTTGGTGCACGTCGACGGGCAGCGGTGACCGGCGCATGCGCATGCAAACTATATCGATATTTGTCAAAGTCAAAGTCAAATCAATATATTCAAGTAAATCCAATTACAAGATGTTTTTGAACGGAACGTGAAATCTATTTTAGTTCGGTATGGGGTTGCTACATAATTTCAAAGATGTATAAGGACGGCAAGGTCTTTAAAAAGTACATCAATGCCTTAAAAACGTCTTTAAAACGTCTTTAAAACATATTAAAACGATCTCTTAATTATTCTCGTGCGTTTATACTGTAGACGGCACGTTGTGCTCTTTAAAAAAAAAAAAAATAATAGAGTTATTATGCGCTGCTGATCTCCACAGCAGAAGGCCATAGGAAGTGGTTTTGTGGTAACAATACCATAAGGTTTCCTTTATTTAGTGGATATTTATTTGTGTCTGCCTACCTATTTTTTTTGCTATAAAATGAAACATATAAAGCCAAGTATTACGAATATATTACAATATTATCTTACTAATTACATTAGGCATAATATGGTTTTATGTAAAAGTTTTTCAAATAATTTCGAATGCATACAATATACATGCCTAGAAAAATATATACCTAAAGTTTTAGGCTTTCTTGGAAAGCAATTTTTCCAGAAACAACACAATATTTTTTGCGAAATAGATTTCTCCCATGGGAAATGACAGAAAATATCGTGTACGTGTGTTCAATTCATATTCTTTTAAAGCACTAACAAAAAAATGTAAAAGGCTATGAATTTAACATATCATAAAGTACAGTAATAATAATATTCCAGATGATTACACAAATTGTGTGACCCCAAATTAAGTACCTAGGCTCATACCAATGGGTATCTATAACACAACAAACTGGGGGAGCTTCCAGTAACCCCCAGACCACAAACCAATTTAGAAAAACTCGTTTTCCAGGGAAAACCAAGCCAGTGTGTTAACTGACAGAAATGTCAAAAGTACTCGCAAACCTAGGCGAAAGTGTGTAAGAAGAATGATGAGGATTGAAGAGGTAAAAGAAGTATGTAAGGACAGCGATACTTGGCACTCCGTCCTCTTTAACTACCCGTTAGGGATAAAGCGTGGGGGTTTGAACAATTTGTATGTATATTTTCCAAATTATTATCGTATTGAAAGGCAAATGTTCTGTCACCGCGCCCGTGGGCTAGTCAATACAAAACATACGGTAAACGGTAGAAATGAGTCTGAAATTAGTATTTATTTAAAAAATTAAAAAAAAACGGAGCATGAAAGGAACCATTTTTTCTCAGAGACTGCGAAGTAATTTAGAACAATTATAGAAAGTGGTAGTTCAAGTACAGGCGTGATTTTCTGAAACTGAGTTTTGATGAGGATTGGAGGCTTAAATATAAAGTAAAAAAAAAAATGTTTTGAATTCGTGGTATGGGCTGTTAGAATAAAACTTTTTAAATAATGAATTCAAAATCATATACGTATATCCTTACGGCTTAAGTTTTTTAACACATTATCGGCTTAAAACTGCTGTCTTTCTACCTTTTTTCCAAAATTACCATTAGAAAAATCTGAACCATTAACAATGAACATTGAAAACAATATCTTTGTTGCGTTGTGTTATACTCTTCCTTTTCTTTTAAAAAACAAGAAAGCTCTTCCGCAAAGTTTTGTAGTTGTTACCAATCACCAACACCATTGCGTGCGCAACACTCATTGCGTAAGTACAACTTTAGCTCTTGGCCGGTTTATCTCATGGTATGCCATAATTGCTGTGGTACCAATATAATAATGCCGAAAACCGATATGCGGAATATTGTATTTTCCGGATCGCCTTTCTTATTCAAACGCGTACCATCGTAATGCGTCCAACTCGCTGGGGTCGAAAGCCAAAGTTAGCGTTGGTGTACCCACGCGCCTTCGCATTCCAACGCGTATGTGATTAAGTGTTATCCTGAAGGTATTCCCTTTGTTACGATGGTGTAGTCGTGTTTTTCTCGTCCCTCTTGCCACCTATAAGCCTTAGAAGGGCAGCTAAGCCGGATTTACACGATCGATGATTGTGGATTGTATAGACCGGCAAAACACGCGGTAAATTTAGGATAGAACGACAAAGATGGGTCTAATCCTGTCGATAAAAACATGATGATGCCAGTAATATGCGATGCGCTCTTTTGGTAGACAGACGGTTTGGTGTATCATGATTATTTTCCTTATATCTGTTTGAATTTTAAGTCTAAATGTATATAGGTACATACACATACAATAAGGAAGAAAAAAATACAATATACAATAATTAAGAAAGAAGATGTAGTATATGTCAGAAACGAAGAGGAAGGA
The DNA here is from genome assembly GCA_907165235.1 of Zeuzera pyrina. Lineage (NCBI taxonomy): Eukaryota > Metazoa > Arthropoda > Insecta > Lepidoptera > Cossidae > Zeuzera > Zeuzera pyrina. Next base: position 13,623,972 of record OU015630.1, read on the forward strand.
TGTTAGGTCCGGGGGTTTTCCTGAAATGTGATATTATTGTTTTAATGGGATATCTAATAAGAATTAAAATAAGATAGTGAATAGTGACAGGTTGACTAACCCATTGCCTATACCAGTTCCTTACAATAAGCCTTATCCCTTGTCCGAGTTTTACGATCCGTTCGGAAAGATAAAAGCAACTGACACCTTTCATATCTTATTTCTCTCCTATATGGTTTATTATGGGTTTATTGTTCTGTTTTACAGTATAAGCAGTGACTAACCATTAATTATACATACTGTTAAGGCGATATAACAAATGGCCAAAAATAACATACTCATTACTTTTTTAAATCGTTCATTAATAAAAGTACTAGTTTGTTATATCGGCCGTGAGCTCGTACTTTGTAGGCTCAGTCTTACCCCTAGTGATGATATAAATAGCGGAGCTATACAGAGTAAACGAGTAAAATAAAATTAAACCGACTTAAAAAAACACCGAAAAGTACAAAATAACTATCCGTTACTAATCAAAACAGAAGTACAAAAATAAGTTTACATACGATACAAATACCTATATATAAATAATTCGAGAGTTACTAAAGTCGATGCCAAGCTTACTGAACTAGTAGACTTTCTGTTGTTGCACATCGTTAGCCCTGACTTCAATAAGTGTCAAATTTTAATTATATAGGTATTTGTATCGGGTATAAAGTTATTTTTGTACTTGAGTTTCGATTAGTAAGGGATATTTATTTATAGCTAGCAATACTTAACCCAACGGAAAAACAATCATGGAAACAACTAAAAAAAAAACAAAAAAATATATACGAATCGAGAATCTCCTCCTTTTTTTGAAGTCGGTTAAAAAACCGGCCAAGTACGAGTCAGATTTGCACATCGAGAGCTCCACAACGCCATACAAAATTATATTTGTGTTATGCAGGTTTTTACAAAATAAAGTTTTTTTTTATTCTGTTCGTGGTCCTTAGGGCAAGCCCAACTCGTACTTAACTGGTTTTTATTATTTGTTGTATTCGGGCATATCCAAGCTTACCGTACAATAAAATTCGTATCAACACCGCATTATGTATGGCCCGTTTGGCTGAGTTAGATATATTCACATTGCCTATTAATACGGCCAGAGCACCGTTCACTTTATTGCCAGCTGCTTCCCGTCTCTCCACATCCAACTCACATCTTCCAACCCTCGAAAATGCACTTTCCAGATTTCCAAATTTTGTTCACTTGTTCTAGACATTTCCCATTTACATATTTCACATTTTGTTTGTGCATTTTTCCTTTCAAACACCGTAACCTTAGTTTTGTTCACATTCATATTAAATCTTTTCACTTCACAGTCTTCTTTCGTGCACGTAACTAGTGTCTGCAACTCCGATTCTGATGGTGCTATAAGCACAACATCGTCAGCGTACAAAAAGCAGTTTACTACTGTATACCACAAATCATACCAGTCATACTTCCTTTCAATGTCTGGAGGAAACTGTCCAAATACAGCATGAATAGCCAGGTAGACATCACAAAGTTCTGTCTGACGCCTGAACAGACTTCGAACCAGGGCGACAAGTCACCATATATCCTTAACCAAGCTCCGTGTTCCCGATATAATAACCTCACAGCCTGCAATAAGGGGCCCTTCACGCCATATTCAGGCAGAAGACTCCACAATTTCTTTCGCACTACTCTATCGAATGCTTTTTAAATCCACGAAAGCGCAGAAAACATTAAAACCAGAAACTTCCCCACGATACCGCGGTGCGAGAAAGTCTGATCCATACAACCCCCTACCTACCGTTCCTAAAACCACTTTGTGTACTCACAAATATTTTTCATAATTGATTTTCATACGTTCAGTCAATACCTTGGTATAGACTTTACTTGCTAAGCTGACCAAGCTGCTGGCTTTATAGCACGCGCAGTCTAAATGGAAATCTTTCCCTTTATAGAGAGAGGTACCATGATTGCGGTGCCAGTCCTCCGGAACCTCTCATTGCATCGTTTATAGAATGAACCACCATATTTGATCATCTGAGCAGCAATCTCATTTCCCGCAGCCTTTCCACATTTCAGACTTTTTATCGCTTTCTCAATCTCTTTCATACTAATCTAATGACTTCCACTAGTTCCTGAACCGAGTGTGGCGATTCGTTAGGATCGCTCTCAGAGTCAGAGACAGAGTCGCCGCTCTCATGCAGTTCTCTATAATAATCACTCCATCGCTGCAGAATATCTTTTTTGTCCGTTAGCAGATGATGTTCTTTCGAACGCACTTTATTCATTCTGCAAGATGCTGGACCACTCGGTACTTACGTATTTTTTTCCAAATTAATTTGGAATTTTCCTCGAAGTTGTCCGACTTGTTTTTGTTGACTTTCACGCTTCTCTTTCACTAGTGCCTTCGTGTTTACTTTCTACAGCTTATATCTCTCTTTCATCAAATCCCTTATACCACAGTTTTTTTTGGCAGCAATGTAGTCTCATCACGCTTTCTTCTTCTAGTACACTTTCACCTCACCATCACATTCCACAACACGCTTTTTACCATTCTTAAACATTCCACACACTTCCTTTGCAGCCTCGATCATACTATTTCTAGAGTTCTTACGATAGAGTAAAAACAAAAAAAAACATTTTTCTATGTAATGTAATACAAATAACATTTCTCGGATATTTTTGCTTGCGTCATGCCAAATTTCGTGAGTTTAGGTCAACGGGACGACCTAAACTAAGATTTTGAAGTGGGTTTGTGTGTATTAAAATGTATTATTTAAACGGTCATATATTTTGATTACATTGTTTAGAACTTATTTTTTACACCGCCAAGAGACCGTAGATCTTAGATTTGACATACATTTCAACTATATACCTCTACCCGTACCTGAGAAAAAGGGGTTCTTACAGTCGGACAGACAGACGGGCAACAAAATAATCCTATAAAGGTTCCGCTTTTATCGAATGAAGTACTAAACCCTAATAAGCTTGTGGTGTAGCACAGGGGACGATGAGTGAAATGACCTACCTATGTTTCGAGTCTGAGCAAAGCTACGGTTGAGTGTGCCAGTGCAATGAGAGACGTGAAAAGAAGTACTTGCTTTTTAGCTTTTTTCATTATTTGTTGTTAATAATATTTAACACTAAGTAATATAGATAAATATTAATTTGATAAAATTTGGTGAAGTGCGAGTGCGAGAAGTATATGCCCGAATGTATTTACACCTATGCTACAAGCCTATGCTCATGTTAATGACTTAAAAATCAATAAAATCTAAGAAGGTTCAGCGCACGCAAACAAGCCTATAATTCTGTATTGTTTCGTACCGATTCGCAATTCTGAAAAAGGGAGCAGAATATTTGTAACACTCGTTACAAAATATCCGAAGGTTTCCTTCGACCCTTGTAGGACCCAGCTTAGCGAGTCGACGAGATCGATGCCTCACGTCGGCGACGACTTATTTTGTTTCTGTGCAGTGGCGGACAATAATAAGTATACATCATTTACACAGTCATTCGACATAAGTACAACACATTAAATTACATAAAATATTATTTTATGTATTTAGTGTTATTACTTCATATTGATTGTATTTATTACCTACTTGTTACATACGCGTAATAGTTTTACTTAAAATTTTAATTACATAATAATAATAATAATTTGTGTAGTGTACGAGTTATTGATATGCAAATTTTCTTTTTCTTTCGTCTCTTACCTGCAGTTACATTTAAATAATAATTAATATTTACCCACGTTTGTAAATGTATAATGTTGATTACATGCTGTACACAGAAAAACAACATAGGTTTGCGTCTGTGCAGTTTATTTTCTTAAAACATGTTACAAAAATTTGAAAAACTAATTAATTATGACTCGTAAATAGTACCTAAGGTAAGGTAAGTATTAAAATGTAATGAAAAAGTTCCTGTTTATATTAATACAAGTTATTACAGTATTATAAAACTATAATACGAACCTACGACATAGATAAACTATAAATTTACCATATACAATATAAATATAACGATCAAAAACTCCACCTGATGGTAAGTGGACTGAACAATATGAAGGCTAAGAATGCACTTCAGATTGCAAATGCGTTGGCAACCCTGGGACTAAGATGTTGTGCCTCATGTGCCAGAAATTTCACCAGCTGTCTTATCCTCTACACCGAAACACAACAACGCAAGCACCACTATTTGGTGGCAGGATTAGCTAGTAACATTGTGGTACAACATATATACAGACGGGCCCCGCACAAGGTCCTATCACATCTATGTTTGTGTAAGTATCAATATTTGATATAAAAATGGTGTTGGCATTTTTACTGCCCAGCAGTGTACACAACGGGACTAATGCTCTTGTCATGCCGAATGAACTGTAACTATTGTTTTCATCCGTGAAGCTTATACGCTCCATTTGTCAGTTCCTCCTTTCTGTTCTCTAAAAATGCCTATATTTTTATGATTTCATTTAACTAGGTACTCAGAACATTTCGAAAGCATAGAAATAATATTAAAATACAATGGTTCATTTTGCGATTGTTGTAAGAAAGTACTTAAATGAAAATATTTGGTAAAACAAATAGGAACATGATGGTAATAAAAAACAGACGAAACTCTACAATGTCAACAAAAACAGAAATGGAGGACAAATTACAAAGTCAGATAAAAAAGTACAGGCTTGAAAAAATCAATAAAACTACGGGATACTATACACCTGGTAAGCTGTCACCTAGCAACCGAATACAAACATACATTACATGTCCAAATTACTACTTCTATTAGGCATACAAACTATTCCACTGTACAATTCTTATTTAATATTTCATAAGAAAATAATTATCAAGAACATGAATTAAAAATGGACATACTGGAAACATAAGTAAGAAAACGTTAAGAAAATATGTACCTAATGCTTAATCATTTAAAAATGTAATAAAAAGTAAAATAAAATAATTGCAAATAATATTGAGTTTTTGTGATATTTTATCGATTGTAAGGAATCCTTGGTTTTAACTTGTAACTATTGCTATTTTCAACGACACGTGTTCAAGATGTTTATCACAAATTTCTCTTTTAAATAAAAAATAGAATTCTCACGTTTTGTCGTGCTAATTACGGTTACATGCATTGTTTGTGTATTTAAAAAAAATATCCACCTATTCACCCACATAAATGTAGAAAAAGTTTTAGGATATAATGTCTTCACGTCGTGTTCCCACAGATAGAGAAGACGGAGCTACAAGCAACTATGTCCTTATTTTATTACATATTTCTTCAACTTCTTCTTCAAATTTTATCATTCTATACACACATTTTCATCCAGACGTCCGAGTGTTTTTAACATTTCAATCTTATAGCTATCGGACTGTTTGAACTTCATTAGTCAGCCTTCACAAGAGGCGACGAATGATCGGAGAGAGAGTTTATGTTGGTCATGTATTCAGGACGACAACGAGCATGGTCAGGCCTGTCGTAGCACTGCGAGTGTATTGAACTAATGGTTTTAGCCTCCTCAAGACGTGCTTCGGTACAGTGCGTGAGGGGCTTCGGTGCGTTCCGTAGGAGATCTCGGAGCCTCTCGCCGTGAGCCGAGAACTATCACCGCAGGAGTTTTTGCGTATCATAGTCCCACGTAACCCAGTTTCTCTCCCAGGGAGCTGGGTACCTCTTAAAAGTTTCTTTGACGTTATCGAAAAATAAATGTTTTTGTCAGCTTCTGTTACCACTTACGCTCTATATAATTTATTTGCTAGTTCCACAGTTTCCGCGACATAAATATCAAAAAATTGATACTTTAACACTCGACAAACCATCGAAAACCTAGACCACGATGAATTGATTTTGAAACTTAAAACGAAGTACGAAGTCAGGTCATTGCGCCTATTTAAAGAAAACAATCAGAAAACAGCCAATTTGTGTCGAAAATATGTAGTTGAAATTGAAGACAAAGTTATTTTAAATGAACAATAATGATACCATAAAATACATATTAAAAAAAAAGTAGGGTGAAGTTTAAAGAACAAATATTATGTTTTGAAATACAAGTAATTTATTTACAATATAAAAACTTGCAAAGTCAAAGATATAGTAATGATATCCTTTAAGTTTAGAGAGACGTTAATATATAGAACGTTGCTCCTGCTTAGATGTCATATTTTTTACAGACGAAGTCGACAAACTTGTCTCACATTTCACGTTTTTACCTGGCTCAGGGATATCTCCGTTAGAAGTACACATAGAGCACTAAAGTCTTTCAGGTAAAGATATTGTCTTACTGACAATGTAAAATTTTCGACTTTTCTTCGAAACCTTAAAATAGAAACTTAATAATGACGTTTTTTATCCATTCTTGATTCGAGATAACGACTTCGGGCTCACTCATTTATTACTACTTTCAAGAAGATCCTTAAGAGCGCGTACAACGGTACACTAGCGCCACTCCTTTAAAAAAGCATTATCTCGTGACTGAGAAGGAATTATGATTAACGGCTCAAAAAGGACCCTCGGTAAGTGTGTCTAGAATATTCTAATACTAGACCAAGAGCCAGTGACCAATTTTCAGTTGTCATTTCAAAAGTCTTGAAAATTTACTGACTCAATGTTTAATATCTGCTCGATAATAGAAACTACTTCTGGCAGCCCCCAATGGCTGGGGTAAATTACCCTAAAATTTTAAAGAGGGTAGGAAATAAGAATTATTTTAGTTAAAGTATCAGTCATGAAATTTATACAGATTATTTTTAAAAGTATACTGAATGTATAAAAAATTCACCAGAACATTTTCGTCCCTCCTAATTGTTGACAGAACGCCATAAATATTTATAGAAAATAGGTTGAGTTTTGTTATTTCATTAGTCTTCAAATTTTAACACAATGCAGAAAATATGTGTAGAAAATATATTATTGTATGCCAGAAATAAATTTCATCACTTACTATCTGCCAGAGGGAAAAACGTTCCCTTGCGAGTCCGAGCGAGAGAGCTAAAAAGAGAGCGCAAATGGACAGTAAAATATATACAAGTATAAATATAAAAAATTCGGTGGATAATTTATTTTTTACATCAGAAAAAGGTATTTATGTACAATCTGAATAATTATCATTTTTCATTCATCTTTGTCGTTGTATTCCTCTTCATCATCATCATTGTTGATATTTAAAGTCTAAAGTACGTTTTAGCTACAAAGCATTAATTGTAAGTGTTTTGGAATCAACTTCTATGAATTCGACTGTTAACTAAATACAAGAGACCTGTCGCCTCCTTCGAAGTATACGTACGTAGCAGGTATTGTAATTAGTAGAATAATAAAAAAAAAGAGATATTTTGTTTGTGGTAGGATAAAGTGCAACGTTGCCGCACTTACTATTTTGTAAAACTGTTTTAACTAAAATTGACTTGCAATCGGTCTATGAATCATTGGTACTTACAACACTTTTTAAAGTCTAAAGTACGTTTTAGCTACAAAGCATTGTAAGTGTTTTGGAATCAACTTCTATGAATTCGACTGTTAATGTTTTAAGAAATATACCTGGGAAGCAATTTTTCCTCCGAAGAGCAAAGTTTGCCCACCTCTGACTTAGAGAATACCTCTGTCACAGGGACAGGTAATTTTGCCGCAATATATATTTTCTATGAGTTTAACTGTTCAACTTTAACAAGGAATTGTTCATTTCATATAATTTACAATCCATCTTCAATGAGGCCCAATATGCGCTCTCTTTTCAACTCTTAGATATGAATTTAGCTGTCTCGCTCGCACTCGCACGGGAACGTTTTTCCCTCTGGCAGATAGTAAGTGATGAAATTTATTTCTGGCATGCAATAGTATATTTTCTATACATATTTTCTGCATTGTGTTAAAATTTGAAGATTAATGAAATAACAAAACTCAACCTATTTTCTATAAATATTTATAGCGTTTTGTCAACAATTAGGAGGGACGAAAATGTTCTGGCGAATTTTTTATACATTCAGTATACTTTTAAAAATAATCTGTATAAATTTCATGAGTGATACTTTAACTAAAATAATTCTTATTTCCTACCCTCTTTAAACGTTTAGGGTAATTTACCCCGGCCATTGGGGGCTGCCAGAAGTAGTTTCTATTATCGAGCAGATATTAAACATTGAGTCAGTAAATTTTCAAGACTTTTGAAATGACAACTGAAAATTGGTCACTGGCTCTTCCTCTATACCTTTTATAATGTTTCATATTGAGACACGAAGCAACAAAATACGATCTAGACTCTAGAAGAATGTGGCCGCTTTTCTTTAGATCGAATTTTGTTAGTTCGTGTCTCAATATGAAACTTTATAAAAGGTATTATAAAATTCTAGACACACTTACCGAGGGTCCTTATTGAGCCGTTATTCATAATTCCTTCTCAGTCACGAGATAATATCTTTTTAAAGGAGTCGCGCTAGTGTACCGTTGTACGCCCTCTTAAAAAATAGAGTTAACATTGTGAGACACTTTCATCAAAGACAAAAAATGTATTACGTACAAACAGCGAAGCACTTACATATCACATAATGGTTGAAAATTGAAAATTAGAAGTGTTGTTCTTAATTCAAGAATAACAACAAAACAAACTTGACTATTTGAGTAGGTAGTTGCCTGTTTTCTCTAATTTGTGTGAAGTAGGTAACGAGTTGCTGTTATTGCTCCCCGTTGTATATACTATACACAGTAGGATGTAATGTAACGCATTTATGGTTGGGACTAATGTAGCACGCGATGTGTCGTGCCACAATCATTATTGTTTACATATTACATGTTATGTACTTAGAGTTCAAAGGTACATACTAAAACCAATCTCACGATCCATGAGTAATGAACCGTAGCTGATTTTAGAGATTAGCAAGTTGGGCCTTAATGACTTATGTGGGTACGAGTAGCTTGAAACAAGAGGAAGGTACATGCTACATGAAATCGTACGAGTTACAATGATGTCAATCGTATTTCCTTTATATAACATAACATATCTTCACGCTGTATCCCCAACGGGGTGGTCAGAGAGGACGGAGCGCCAGGAGTCGCGGTCCTTACACACCTCTTTCGCTTTCTCAAAACTCACAAACTTTATATGATAGTAAATAGAGAAAAGCTGAAATATGGAACTAATAACTGTATTTAAAGCACTCGCATACCTAGTCGAAAATGTGTAAGAAGAATGATGAGATTTGAGTAAGCGAAAAAGGTATGTAAGGACTCTGACTACTCAGTTACGGATACAGCGTGAATATATGTATGTATGTAATAATTGTATATTTTAGATTATTTGTAGAAAATATAGATTTTATGACATTATGCAAAGTCTTGCGCCGAATGTATTATAAACTAGTATATAGCTCCATGCATTCATGACAGGAGATTTGAAAAAATATATAAAGTTGGATTAGGTACTGAGAATACTAGGTGTTAAAAGATCCACAACTATCTGTCTTTCAGTATTTAAAAAAAATATCAGGCTAAGCTAAGCTAAGTATCCTGATTTATCAAGGACATATGTTTCCAATAAATAAATTGATTCTTAAATAATTCCAGACTTTTTAGTATCCGTATTATTGTTTTTTATTAATAGGTATATTACATAGTACCTGAAATTATTATCTTAAGAAAAAATTGAGGATATAAAATCTCTGAAATATACGATACATTAATGTACCTATTTTTTACATTCTACGAGATTATTTTTTATCGCTACGGTATTTATTTTCGCCGCTGTTATTAGAATTGTTGCTAATGTAAACTGTATTAAATTAGTATACTAATGATATTTTGTCTTTACATGTAATTTTTAGGTTGTCTTCCACATAAAAAAAAACTAAAAAGTAAAAATACAATTCAATCTGCGAAGAGGTGTGAAAATCGACGATTATATTGGCTGAATTTGTAAGTTATAAACAACACTTTCTACTGCGTTCATTTCCGTTTCAATGAACAGACACCTTTAATCTTATAAACCAGCAGCAATGGGGGACGACAACAAAATTTTTACGCTGTTAATGAACTTCCTCTGACTTGTATTTTTTATACAGCACAATTTTATTAGCTATTCTCCAAGAAAGAAGTCATTATACAGTGCGACCCACCACAGCAATGATGAATTGTGTTAAAATATTTATCAGACTTCGTGACTTATTAAGTAATGGTTTAAAAATAAAAAAAAATAAACAGATTTAACAAAATATGGATGTGTGAATAAAATAGAGATATGTGCATAATTTAGAGATTTAGCTAGTTTTCTACACATAAAAGAAGAAGAACTGTTTCCCATGAAATATGCAGTATAAACGGAATTTAAGTAAAAAGGAAAACTCAACACACTAGCAGACCTAACGGACGGAGGATATTGTCTCACGTAAGTAAATGTTTTCTAAAAAAAGAGGCATGTTCAACGTAGAGAGCCCAATAGAGGCAGCCCGTGTTCAAAGGCGCAAAAAGCCAAGTCCATTACGGGACACACGACGACGGAAACCACAAAAGACCCAATTATTGTAGCGTGTGAAGCCAAAAAGGGTTGGACCAAAACCAAATATCTGTTTTACTTTTCGAATGCATTGAGTGAAAAGCGAAGGCACTTAGATAAAATCGAAACTCTTTTTACCAATATTTTATTAAGTAAAATATTACGTTGTCTTGAAGAATTCTTTTTCCTTCTCATTTACACTCAGCGAGAACACGACATTGTTCGATAAAAACACAATCTATATTCAGCTGTCGTAAAGAACATTTATTATTACAACATAATCATGACTGACAATATTATTCACCTTAAATCACCTGAAAGGACACGAATTGACAGGCACGTGTCAAATTTATCACCTTCAGATTTATACAGGGATAAAGAAGGATGGTGATACGTAAAAGTTTTAAGATAGAGAAAGATGGATTGTATATTACAGGGGCTCGCCGTTGATCACGCTAATTCGGTAACCCTCCATGATGTTAAGAAAAACTGAATAGAACAAAGAATAAAATATATTACTTCATACTCGTACCAAATCTTGCTCGTAATAAATATAGACACACATATGTATTATTTATGTTATAACTGTAAAGTAAAATCTAACAATTATATTATAGTCGAAAAATAATTGGCTTCTTTTTTCGTAGCCAAAATGTCTAAAATGGGACCCCTACAGTGTCGTCTCGTCTGTCTGTTTGTTTTTTGCCAGTCGATGTACTCCGTTCTTTCTGCACCTACTGAGCTGAACCTTCTCACAGTTATTGTTAATCTAAACTAAACCAGAATCGTGTATTAGAAAACTTAATAATCAGTATTTTGGACCTCTTTTCATTTCTATGCATTTATAATTTAACAATAAATCATTACTTACGACACCTTGTTAAATTAGCGTTATAGTTTTATAAGCTCATAATTATTTCTATACTATTTTTTTTTATTCCAAAGCAATTTTTAAAGCAATTAACAAAATATTTTTGAAACAATACGCGAGCAAGAATTATGGAGATACCTAATCTCTATAATTCGCGCCCATTTAAGTGACACAGTAAAAAACACACTGAAAATCGTTTTGTCGGCAATTAATGCAGACAACATAAAAAATGTTCTTTTGGCTTTTTGCAACATAAACTTTGCCGGAGAATAAATCACGAGAAAACTTCGTTGGGAACAGTGGACTGCGGGTGGGAAAAATACGCCATTTTCATAAGGGGAAAAACAATAACTCGAGGCGCGGAGCAAGGGCCGCTTTTAAGGCCCATAAATCAAAACACGGACGATATTTCGGGTATAATAAGGCCGAGCGAGCACTTTCAGTGCAGCAATTTTTTTCGGGACAGCGGGATTAGTGTTCACATGTCATGTTTTTACGATTCACTCCTGCTTTTTGTAGTATCTACCTCGTAGCCGAGGTTGTGGACCTCCACTTAAAAGCACCTATTACAAAAATGATGCTACTTTTAGCTCTTTATGTTTGTCGGGGTGAATATCAAAGGTTTTATTCTTTTTTATTTATAGTAATGTATAGCAAAGTAGGATTTAATACGCAAGTACCGTTCTTTTCCAATAATTTCAAATGAAATATAAAAGTAATTAGAATGCTACATAAAATACATGCAAAAATTGGAAACGGGACCAAATTCTCCTTTTGCGTTCATATTACACCCACATACCGATAGCCCTGAAAGTAATGCTTGAAATGTATCGTGATTTAATAGTACAGATTATTTGGATTCTATTCTGAGGGTGTTAATACCATATATTTCTAGTACACATAGATTTTTCTCGTACCTGCAGGAAATTCAACTAAAAGTTAAAAAGTGAATACAATATCATTCAGTACCAAGTTTGTTATAATAATATTAACTTATTTCAGAGTATAATAATGGTTACTACTATTGCAATGACGACACGTAAGACGGCTTCTCGTGACTTCTAAAAAAATTAAAGACCGCGCTCATGCAACTAAAAGAGACCCGCGATGTCAACGAACAATTGCTGAGGGAGCGTGAGGAATATGAAGAAAAGGCGTGTTGTCGACGAGAATTCAGTTTTAAAAGTGGAGTTTATATAAACGGCTTATGGAAATAGTTGAAAATCGAAATCAACTCCAAGAGATGGCGAACAATTTTAATCAATGTAGTAACAATCTATGAGCGGACCCTGGGAAGAGTTGCTGAATTGGAAGACGAGTTGAATGAGTCCCATAGGCTCGTTCAGCAGTTACAAGATGACAAGAGAGAACAAGAGCTTTCACACACACAGTCTGTTTGAGGAGTTGGTTGCTGCTGACACAGCTGAGTTTTCTCCATTCATATCAGATAGAGTAACAGATCCAGGTGATCACTGTAGACATACTTGCAATCATTTTAATGTAAAAAGTTAAAATAAGTTACGAAAATATATCAAAATCAAGAAATTTATTCAAGAAACTGAAAGTAATAAAAACACATAAATTCTTTCGTAGTAATATCAAGTTGAGGAAACATCGCAGGGATCTGTTAGACTAGCTTGAAAACTGCACACATAAATTACGTGACAGTAGGGAAAGGTATGATGTGGAGACCACAGAGCTTTATGAGGTCATAGGCAGATTAAAAGAAAACTTGACAAATATCCACAATAAGTACAAATCCGCTCAAAAGGAATACAATGATCTTAAACTGTTATCGGAAAGAATAGAAAAGGAGACGTTATTATATAAAAATTTAAATACACCTAAATCATCAGATATGTCGTACTCACAGATTATAAATATGAGGTGTGGTGACTACAGCCTACAAAGTAAGCAAGGGAAACTGACTGACTGTAGTAATGCAAAAAGTAATATCGCAATATTTTCTGATAGACTGGGACTAGGGTTGGCCAGTCCAATTAATAATAATGTCAGTCAGTCCATCACTAATTATTGTTTTCCAGATGCACCCATCTCACAGATACTTAAATTAATTGTAAATAAAAAGGTTAATGTAAACACTACCGTAGTACTTATAACATTAGGAAATTTTATAAACATATCAGAACAGGAATTATCCGATAGTATAGATTCGTTGGCTAAATTACTAAACGTGAACAAAATTATATTTTTTTTCGTTCTTTGTGGTATGGGGCCGGGTTGAATACACAATATATATAAAATAGTATTACGTGTATATGTCTATGTCCACCTGAAATAATGTGGCTTTCAAATGATGAAAGAATTATTTCTATAAGCGCAGTAACTCCGGAGATTCATTTTAAAATGCTTGATTTATAGCCTATATTTTTAATTCCTACTGTTTTAATTTTATGTTTAAATTGTTTACCTGGCTATTTGTGGAAAATACAAAAACATTATATAAACAAAATCAAATGTCCTATTACTATTACGAATTATGCATGATCTGGGCAACTCGTTATTATATCGTTTCATATAAGAAATTGTATATGAAGACGGATTTTGTAAGTTTGACAATTTTACAAAACCTTTCTCTTTAAATAATTTTAGTATAGATAATTAGTGCTTGCTCGCGACTTCGTTCATGTCTTTTATTTACTATATTAAATAATTCAGAAACCTTCTCGGGCGTATGCAGAACAAAATGAATGGTTTAGAAACGCATAGAGGAAAAACATAGAAAGAAACATTCATTTTTATATATATAGTAACATTAACATATAGTAATAGTTTAGATATGAGCATAGTTCAAATACGAGTTAGTTTTAAAAAAAAAAGCAATATGTTTTAAATCCCGTTCGTGTACTTCTTCAGATTTCTAGTTTAAACGAATAAATTATTTAACTGTTTCTTATGCTTTAATTATCCTTAAATTGACTGAAATATAGTTTTTACAAAATGGTACTTTTTTAAATAGGACCAAATATATTTAGCTTCCATAAATAAATCTTTCCCATATATTATAATTTATTTATAAAAGTATAAATTCCTACAAAAAAAATCGCTAAGAATCCAGTGCTCGTTATGAGGTGACAAATTGACAACATTTTTTTCCTAAAGCTTAGGAATTAGCGTGATCAATTGCGATCTACGGCACTTCTTAACTTTATCTCTTTTACTCTTATTATTGCAAAGGAATTTGTCTCTTTCTAACGGGAATTAAATGAAACGTTCCGGTAGGCAATCGTCACACCTCAATCGACCTTAGTCGATGTATGTGGAGTTTTTGTGGTTTCAATTCTACTAATCTACGAGCATACTAGATGTTCCTAGGCAAGCAGGCACTTTAATCATATTATTAATTCGAATATTTATTTCGAATAACATCTACATTTTACATCTGTACTAACATTATAAAAAGATAAACTTTGTTTGTTTGTATGTATGTAATGGATAAACTCAAAAACTACTCGACCGATTTTAAAAATTCTTTCACCTATAGAAAGCTTCATTATCAGTGAGTAACATAGGCTGTATACTTTCAAAAAAAATTCTACCCGTGTGAAGCCGGAGCGTGTCGCTGTATAATATATGAAGACCGGAGATGACATGTTTTTTGCATTTTCGTTTTTTATGACATCATTTAACTCCGTTATCAGCTTTTATTAAACTAAATACTATATAAAAATATAAATATACCTACTATATAAAAGTAAAACTAAAACCCGGACAAGAAAAACGAAAATTCTCAAACAAGACGCAATAATTGTAAGATGTTGAATATTTATCTTCCGACTTTCGTTAGCTCACGGTCTATGACTGGTATAATCATATAATCACTGTAACCAACGCTTCTTTCTGCTTCGTCGTAGTCGGGTAAAAACCGGTCAGAAGCAAGTCGTAGGTACATGCGAGAATTGTATTATTGTATGAGAAAAATCTTTAATTTTACAGTCCTGATAATTTTTCTTCGAAAAGACTAAGAAAATTCATTTTTTTTTTAATTTTTATAAGCTTTTGAGATATTGTGAGGCAATAGTTTCTCAACGTTTTTCGAAAAGTATTAAATAAAAAGTAATTCGAAGAAACTATGCGTTTTTGAATTAGCTATTTACGAACAATTTCTCGACGAAAATTAAAATGATTCAAATATGATATTTACAAATAGGTACCTGTACAATTAAGGATAGTTATTGAAGTCAGTGCCAAGTCTAAAAAAATTAAGTAGAGTTCTATTGGTGTTTATTTGGCACCGACTTCAATAACTGTATTTGTATTGTATTTATAGTTATTTTTGTACTTGAGTTTTGATTAGTACAGGATATTATTTTATATTTTTCGGTGTTCTTATTTTAAAGTCGGTTTAATTTATTTTCCTTAACTACAAATTACAACAAACTTTTTTGAAGATAACAGTATTTTGTCATTAGATCTTTATTAAATTTTTATGGTACCCGGGAAAATATATCCTTCCAAATAAAAAAGAAACATCAAAATCGCACAAATAGCAGAGAAATCGGTCAACATACCCTAAAAAATTATTATGACAAATTGACAACCTTCTTATTTTTTAAATCGATAAAAATAAAATATTGCAAGTGGCACTACGTGGAGCTCAATATCTTTTATTTATCTATATCGTATTTTCCTTTATACGTATACATTTCTTTGACGAATGCAAGGTCTCAGCAATGAATAATGGCAGTAGCTAAATAACGGGCTCGTAATTGCGTTATCTAGGAGCCACTGGGCGTGTTACCCTTTGCCATTTATAAATGAGCCTTCTCATAATTGTCACCGACAGCCACCGGCCTAGGCCTGGGTAACTAACTGATGAACGACGATGCAATAAATTCCTGGTAAAAGATTATATTAATTCCCATAATATCACTATCATTTTTAAATTCCTATGAAATTTAAAGCGATTCACACATTGTTTTTATAAGATGGTTTCACTAAATGAGTTCTGCTAATTATACGAAAGATAATAGCTTAATTAATATTAATTCAATAATCCTGTTACCAACCAAACTAGAAATTAATCATATTCAGATTGATAGAGCAATTCAGTCAAGAGTTAATCCTTAATTAATTTAGATCCGTGATAGCTAATCAATCATTAACATTCGGCAAGGATATATAGTTTTGTATGCTTTATAATATTTGCAAAATCTTTTTCATTATCCGACTTCAAAATAAGAAGGAGGTTCTATGTTCGTCTACATGTAATTATTTTTATGTATGTTCATCGATAACTTCGTCATTTGTGAATCGATTTTAATGATTCTTTTTCCGCTGGGTTCAGTATAGCTCCGAGATAATGCCACTTAAATTGCATTGATATCGAAACTTGGACTTCGAAGATACACCAAGAAGATTCGAAGAAGATTCGAAGAAGATACGAAAATAGAGTGGTAGAGCCATTCTGCATTGCAGCATGAATAGGGCCGACTCGCCTGATGAAATATCACCTTCTCACAAAATATCAGCGTGAAATAACAGCATCTGTTGTGTTTCGTTCGGTGAGTAAGAGTACCGGTAGCCCATCACTCGCCCCTCTACATTCCCTCCTATCACTATTTGCCTAAAGGCCGACAGCGCCCCCTCTTTTATAAAAAAAAAAAAACACTAAATAACCCTAATTGCTTATAAGCTTTATTTATATTGATGATGCTTTCGTATGTCATTACGCTACAGATTTTGAAAAGAAATTAATTGTACACCTACCTTAGATATTTATTTAGGCCAACATCACTCAAACGGGAGAAACAAAAAACTAAAAAAAAATAAACCTACTTCAAAAAAAACCCTGAAAAGTACGGATAACTATCCTTTACTAATCAAAACTCAAGTACAAAAATAACTTAATAAATAAGATACAAATACCTATATAATGAAATTTGACAGTTATTAAAGTCTGTATCATATCAATGTGCAGCAGCAGAAACTCTATTATTTTGGTAGGCTTGGCACCGATTTCGCTAAGTGTCAAATTCAATTATATAGGTATTTGTATCTTATTTATAAAGCTATTTTTGTGCTTAAGTTTTGATTAGTAAAGGACAGTCGTTTTGTACTTTTCAATGTTTTTTCTTCATTATAGGTATTCTTCTTCAAACTTTAACTCTGCTGAGTTCATTGAATGTACATATTTGAATATAGATTGTATACGACATATCGTCATAATTGCACACTATGATCATTTATGATGTCGTAAGAAAAAAGTATTAAGACGAATTTGTAACGGCGATTATAACGGAATCGTCGTTACAAATTCGTCTTCGAATCGTCGTTGAATGAAAGACGCGGTCGGTATGGTGATTACTATTACGTATGTCTTTCATCATAATCGCAATAAATTCTGTCACATTAGTGACAAGTCGTTGCGACTGAAAACGTTCAAATGATAGCGAATGATATTATTTTCGTATTCGATGTGAGACAAATAGTATGTTTGATCTTGCTGCGAATAATACGTCGTGATTCTGTGTCGTTATGGTCGGCCACTGACACTCGTCCTACTCATTATATCGTTAATTTGACTACTTCTTTAATTTGCCACAAATAATTCGCTTGTAGGAATTATATCTGTGTATAGTATCTAAATTTTGTCTGATGAATAGTGACTAAGTTATTTGTTATAGTTAAGTTAATCAAACAGGTACAAGATTGTTTTTATCGTTAAATAATAAAATATCCGCTAGCTCTATATATCTGTAATGTTTGGCGTAACGCCTCATATGGTGACGCAAAATACGAATATTTTTCTTATACTCTCACCGACGTTGCTAGCATACGTTTAACCCCCAAAGACTCGGAATTATTCACGTAAAACGCGTTGCTTCGAAGCTATTTCTTTATTACATCCATTTTGGCTCGCTTTCCTGCCTTATTTCACATGTTTTTATTGTTCTTTTTAAGGTTTACTTTGTTTACGAAGACCCCAAACGGCTTACTTCGTTCCCCCTCCCTTGTGTTTCATATAGGTACCCCTTTAACAACAACTTACCTATTTTAATTTAGAATTTACAACGACTTTTGATGTTATAATTGACATCAAATTTTTCTTACACAAACAAAATCGTAAAAAACACAAATGAGTATTAGATTTTATCCATTGTATCCACAAAATATCCCTAGACAAATGCATGTCACTCATCGCCGTCTTACGTCCACCTCAATCTGTCGCGCACAGTGTAATAGAATCGACAGAGACGGGTGGACCGGCCGCCACCGGATATGACCTGTCATCCGGAAAACTGACGGAATTGTGTAAAGGGTGATAGTGGACTGTTTGGTTTCTTTACTATGTGTAAACAACACTTGACTCTGCTTTATCAATATCGTTTTTGGCCTTTTATAACCATTGGTTCTGGCAATTAAAGAAATTGGTATTAAGAACAACCTAGTCATAAAAATCATTATCTATAGTGATTGCAAACCTTAACGCATATTACATTGGACGCCATTTTACGATAAATCACGAGATAAATTCCTGACGGCCAATGTCAAATTACATTTTAATATTTTCTACAAACGAAAAAGACAGAAGAAACTAATGTTGTGTACAGGTGCATAATAGAATAAGATATATAAGCAAGAGAATGAACTGGTTAAATGCTTTGGAGAATATTTTCATCGCGCGTTAAACAGACTTTATAATATTGTTTATCATTATAAAGATTAGTTTAAACTTCTTAATTATAAAATAATAATGAACAGAATCTATAGAATTGCTTACCTACATTACTGTAATCTGTAATGAATTGATTCTTTTATGTAATTTCGTCTTGACATTTTGTAAAACAATTAATAATTGATTTTTTTTATAAGTTGCGCTCACGCGTAACCACATTTCCCAGAGATTCTCTATTTTAATGTGGATTTTGTGGATGGCATCAGTTTAGGGCAGTTAATTGTTTGTGGGGTCAGTCAGGCGCGCCGGGGGACACTGTGAGTGTACTACCCGCTGTCACTACTCCGCACTAGTGTTGGGGTGTGACACGAAACCTGAATAAAGCTCGATCGTGGAGTTACAAAAATTGTTTCAGTAAACAATAAAAATATAAGAGAGAGATTTCAGAGATTAAGTAAATTTGTTTTGTTAAAAACATTGTACTACTGAAATGGCTTTAAAAATTAGAGGTGTACCGTTTAGGTATACATCTACTTTTAATTATGATTGTGCACGATTGTGGGAGTATTTTCAAAGAATAGATTATTTAATTCGCTAATTTTTTATTTATTAATGAAATCAGTAATTTAGGTGTGATGTGATTTTCGTTATCATTAGTGTGTACATATATCCGAGAGGTTTTTATATTCAAAATGGTACCGAAACATCTTCAACATTTTGGCTGCCCCAGACTAAACAAAGTAAGTTATTTTTACTACAACTTCAATGCGTAAACAATTTGTCTTGAGTAATATTATTAAGTTAGACTTAAAAAAAGTTTAAATTAACTTAGTCTAAGATTTACTATCGGGTAAAATTATTAAGTATATCTATTTTTTCTTCATTTCTGATTCACCGTACAAACTTAAGACGGGCTATATCGAAATTCAATTTTTTTTAAAATTATTTACTTTGTTTTATCATGTGGTAGCTGATTTGGAAATAGAAAAATACCTATGTAGGAATGTAGGTATATGTTTTTTTTATGATATAACTGTCACTGTCATCATAATAAGCTTATCCTTGAAAAACATTATTCGTAAAAATGTATGGAGGTGTTATATGCAAAATGGATCAACAAACATAAAAGCACAAACGTTTGTGTGTTTAATCATAATTAATTCGGTGAAATAGGAAATCGACTTCTCAATGTAATGTAACGACATGTGGTTACATTTAGAGTTCGATTTGCTATTTCACCGAATTAATTTACTATATTTTTACTGAAGTAAGTGTGTATTCAACAGAGAACAAATACATGTAATCGTTGAAAGGTAAATAAAGCTAAAATCCGGGAAATTTATCAATGAGGTAATATAGCCCTTAGGAGAAAGTCAAGGACCGGAAATACAATACTACCTGAAAACAATAAAGTTAAGGATAAGGAGAATTAGAAATGAAATACACGAACGTTGAAAGTGGAGCAGTAATTTCCGAATTATTAATTGAATTCAGACATAATATACACAATACACATCAAACTAGGAATTTAAATTTGACTATTAGTATCAGTTTATTTTCTATTTTTACGTTTAATAAGCTTCAAAGAGATCCGTACATATACGTATGTTTATAATTTATATTTCCATTTATTTTATTATTTAAACAAACGATATATTTACTTGAACTTTAAACTCCAAAAGTGTGATATTATTGTTATTATAGATGGGCACCAAAAATAATTTCGTGCAATTAAATCTTTTTAAAGACAAAAATAAAAACTTACGTTTCATCAGAGTAGGTATGCAGAGTTTAAGTTGGACAGCTATTGGCTTACCTGGAAATAAAAATTTTGAAATATATTCAACTATAATTTTTCTATTATTACATGAAAATTATATAGATTTTTATTGAAAGTATACATAAGGCTTATTGTTAAAGGGAAGCGTTCATTGTTTATTCCTAAAATCATAATAACAGATGAATTATTTACATGATTTTACGATCGTTTCCAATCCAGTACGCGTGAACGAAGCGTATTGGAGCGGAAATGATAAATTTTTAACGTATTTATACTAAAACATATCGTGTACATAGATACAAATAAGTTATACGTATGTTCAAGTAAAGAAAAACTAACGCAGTCTCGATAATATATAGCTTTCGTAGATCGCTGGCACACACTCGTGTGTTCGCTGATCCCTAGTGAACAGTGTGTCAGTTGATTGGACGACGAACCTGACGTGAGTGGATTGATTCCCCTCCTCCATGCCCCGCACCCCGACCCACGGATTCTGCGACAAATATTATTACTGAAACTATCTCCTACGTTTATTGACCTAGTTCGAAAATTATTTTCCGATGAATTTCGGCATCTTGTAGCTGTACATACGTATATAATTAATTTTAAGAATATTCTCTGTATGTTTTCAACAGGCTGATTTGTTAGCGTGGTACTAGTACAAATGTCCTCTAAGCCGTGGGTCCTATGTTCAATTCCTGGTTAGCTCATTTCGGAAATGAACTTTTTTCTAATATCTTGGAGCCCGTGTCACTGAGTGCTCATTCAATTTTTTTGTGGTAACTTCCGGTAGTACAAGCTTCATTTTGTAGTTACACTATTGATGTGATCGTAGCGGCAACATATTTATTAAAAAAAAATTAAATACAGTTCATTTTATATTAAATATTTAATGTGAATATTGATGTAATGTAATGTACTTATGTACCTACACAAAAAAAATATATAAAACGTCGAGATCTAACTCTCGAGTGTAAGGACTACAGACTCAATATTTTTTACGGATGAAGATTTCAAGCCCCGTTCGCTAAGTTATTCCTCCGCGATTTCAATTCCATCAGACAGGAAGTTTCACATCAGTCACACGCGACGCTGAATTCACCTTCGTATATCAAAAGGCTGCTACGTAAATCACGGATCATACTCCGTTAAAATAATATGTACTGGACTGTCTATATTTCAACCGGTAAAGTTTCGAACAGATGCACGTGTGGGAAGTACTTTACAAAGTCAAATATTCGGGTAAAAAAATTCAATATTGGTAGTTATAACGTAATTAAAAAGTATTTCCTTCGTAATTTTCAGTGCGTGGACCCTCATTTTTTGGAAATAAACTTGTAAAAAATTGCCGTATCGTTACCTTACAACTTACACAATAGATAAGAAAATAAAGCATGTAAGATATAAAACGCCTGGAAAAAAATAAACATACATACACAACGCCATATCGTTTTCTATTAGGAGTGGACAGAGAATATAGAGAACTAAGGCATAACAAAAACTCACCTTAACACTACTTTTGGCTCTTTATCGTGCCCTTATACTGACAGTTATGGGGAAGTGGAAGTGCCTTACTTACTGATAGTAAAGTGGAACCAAGCAGTACAAGTTCCTTTTATTATAATAAGCTCTAATCCCTTGGCAAATTTTTACAACCTATGCGAGAAGATGGGCAGCATTTTGTAGATTTCTCTCTTTAGCAGAACAAAACCTTAGAGAAAAATATGAATTATTTTGTTCCTAGGGAAATCCTACAGCCTAAGACTATACATATAAGATGTTTAAATTTAAATATGGAAGAACAAGATCAATTAAAAGATTCTCCAGTAAATATCATAATAAACTAGATTGGACAGCGATACATTTATTACGAATACATGTACCACATATGTACATAATAAATACTTTAATAAATGACAATATCTCCTTTAATCGACTTCCTAAAAAAACAGCTAAGCTAATATTAACCACACAACGCGAATGATCCGTGCCGATATTATGTAATATTTGCAGTCAGAAACTAATCTCAAGCGTGGTTTTGATCATTCTTAAGTAAATATACAAAAGCTATAATTCAAACTATATTTGAGGATCGTTCTATAAATATGGATTAATTAAATAAATTAACTAATAGTTTTCCATAAAATTGTGAATATATCATTTTGTAAAATGTAAATTTGGCTATTAGAGTATATAGGTACATCGGTATAAACACTTTAATTATGCATTTAAACAATCTAAAAACAAAAAATGAAACCAAGAAAAAGAATCTATAAATGACACTTCACGGAAAAAATCTCTAAATATACAAAGAAATCGGAGTTTGCGTCCTCGATATATGAAAACAATATGACGACCACGTCGTAGAGGCACGGCACCTTTGAACTCCCACATAAAAGACCCCGCCGCCCGTGGAGCGACGACGTCTCGGATTTTTCGCGAGGCATATTCAAAAATAGACGCCCTCTCACGCTCCGCGGAAGTAATGAAGCTTACTTTATAAACGATTTCGAGTGAATTTCATACATTCCAAAATTTTATTGGTAGCGTTTTTCTTTTCATTCGTTCATTCTGTTTTACATTGTAAACTACAGATTTCTTATTCCTTTGATTTCAGTAATAATATCATTTTTCTACATAAACGTACGCGTTTATTTATACTATACACTTAAATATGTTTATTCTTTTTCAAGAATACGTTTTATTAACTTTGAGAATGTGGTGTATTTATACTTCATTGAAGGTATGTTACCAAGCTTTGACTACCTCCGTGGCGCAACGGCTTAGCGCGTAGGAAAGTAAACGGGGGTTGCGGGTTCGATTCCCGCCCCGAGTCTGGGCGTTTATGTATAATATGTATTTATTTACAAAAGAAAAGTATATAAGTAGTATATCAGTTGTCTAGTACGAGGCATGCCTTTTAAGTTTTGTCGTTTGAAGAAAAAAACACAACTAGAACCTTATAGTACTTTTTATTGTTTTTCAAAGTATTCACCACGTAGCTTAATACACTTTTCCATTCGCTCAAACCAGTTATTATAACATTTATTCCACTCTAAAGTGGGGGTGTTCAAAATGGCTTGAAAGCGTCGACTGCTTCTTCACCGGACTGGAACGTTTGACCACGAAGACTTTTCTTAATTTTAGGAAATGTAAAGAAATCGTTAGGGCTTAGGTCAGGACTGTATGGAGGATGGTCAAGAATTTCTACTTTTTCCTGCTTCAAATACTCAATCGTTTGACGAGCGCTGTGTGAGCTTGCGTTGTCGTGGTGCAGGATGATGCGTCGCTTTGAGTTAGATTTTCGAAGTTCGGCGATGACTTGTGGTAAACAAACTGTGGTATACCACTCTGCGTTAACCGTTCTACGATCTTCAAGTGCAATAGTCGCAACATGGCCGGTTTTTCCAACAAACGTGGCCACCATCTTCTTTGAAGTGCTTCGAGAACGAACAACTTTAGTCGGCTTTGGCTCGTCTTGAAAGACCCAGATTGTAGATTGTTGTTTGGAATCAGGATCGTAGGCATAGATCCAAGATTCGTCACCACTGATGATGTCGTAGACGTGATTTGACTCTCCTCGGTTGAACCTTTGCAGAGTTTTCTTACACCATCTGACGCGGGCCGCCTTGTGATCGTCGGAAAGCAGATGCGGTATCCAACGGCAAACTAGCTTTCTCACACCAAGCGCTTCATGCAAGATCTTCTGAATGGTTGTCCCTGAGATGCCTAATAGAGCCTCTATCTCTCGATACGTCACATGACGATCTTTGAGAATTAGTTGTCTCACAGCAATGATGTTATCTTCAGTGAAGGCGGATTTTGGGCGTCCTTCGCGAGATTTGTCACTAACACTAGTATGTCCACGCTGGAATTCTAAATACCAGCGTTCGACAGTCCGCAGACATGGGGCTTCATCACTGAACACAGATGTTAGCTCTTCAAAACACTGAAGCCGTGTCAGGCCCCTTCTAAAGTTGTAGAAAATTATTGCACGAACATTTTCCTTAGAAAGATTCATTTTCGTACGTAACCTGACAGATTCCAATCGACGCTGTGACTAAACAATAGCATTAATCCTAATACTTTCAACTGTTTTGAGATTCAAAATTTAAACACATTCGAATATAGAACAGTTCCAAATTCAAAATTGCCGGGAAATATGGAAACGACAGAACTTAAAAGGCATGCCTAGTACCCATAACACAAGTGCTGTGCTGCTTACTTTGGGACTAGATGGTGCTGTGTGAAATGTCTGAGTTTATTATTATTATTATTATAACTTACTTAAATGACAAAGCAAGAAAATTTTGAAGTGTAATAAAGTTATTTATGATTTATTTTTGTATATGTACCTATAGTATACTAACTTTGTTCGTTACTTCGTTTTAGTGAATTAATGCGTTCCAGTTAGTGCAAACTGTAAACACTATAGGCGTCCAAGCAAAGAGGGTCCAGTGATCGGCATTTAGTTTCAGAGATATACGCAGTTTTGCAAAGTTGAGTGAAAAAATGGCATTTTGCCATTTTAATTGATTATTAATTATACATATCTTCACGAGGTATCTCTAACGGAGTAGTCAGAGTGAACGGAGCGCCAATCGTCGCGGTCATACTTCTTTCGCTTCCTCAAATCTCATCAATTTCCTCGCACATTTTCGCCTAGGTATGCAAGTGCTTTTGACATTTCCGTCGGCTAACAATAGCTATTTGATCTTCATAAGTTAGCCTTGGTCTTCCTTGGCTTCTTTTACCACTCAGTTTTGCTCTTTACATTTTCTTCGTCAGTCTTTCATCACTCATTCTTTCTATGTGCCCGAATCATCTTAGCATTCCTTTCTTCATTTTTACAATAACACTGTCGCGCAACCCTGTTATACTGCGTATCTCTTCATTGCTTATTTTGATTAATGCTCCATTATCTACAAGTTCATACAGTAAATGACTTTATATGATGTTTATAAGTAGAAACAAAAGTAGAAGTGTTTTTTTTTCAATCAAACTCTAAAAATGCTTTTTCTCAGAACAAGCTTTTTCAGAGTTTCAACAACTTTAAATGTCTGATAAAAATATATATGCCAGTTTTTGAATATTTTTTTAATCGTTATTATCAATTGATATATTCTAAATTCCAAATCTAGTCTTAACTCAATACCCCACAACTTGACCCTTTTTGCTTGGACGGCCACAATTGTTCCAATTTGAAAGTCCATTTATTTCCATTGTTTTCCAAACTGTGATATTCTGGTTTACCCCTTTATTGGTTGAACACTAAAATTGTTTATTACTTTCTACGTATCTTTAGGTTCATGAAGATGTTTCGTTCTAATTAGTACAAACTTCGGACCAAGAAACATAATGGACAAAGTCATAATAAGTTGCCGCTATTACTAACTACCGTGTGTCAAACGAATTTTGCTGTCTCTTTCTCTCTCATTGAGTGTAACCACGAGTAAAATGGTTAGCTATAGTAAGTATGGCAACCTCGCGCAGTGTATTTCGTGTCAGCTTATGAGTCAGTCATGAAATGATTATATCTTAAGTGTTTTGGGTACTAATATTCACAAAAATTAAAATATGTCATGTTCAGCTGTGTATCGTTGTACTGTGACCTTCCCTAGTCACACACATTAGTAAAAATCTAAGAAGTCGGTCAACAAAAAAAGACACTTTAAGGACACGCTTTTAGAGCAAATGCTCTACCCTTTGTGATACTTGGTCCGAGGTACAAACTGTAACCGTTCGTTCTAATTTGAATTACTCTAAAAGTTTCCATTTGTCTTCATTGTTTTCTAAACTGCGATATCCCGATTTACACCTTTAGTGGTTGAACACCAAAATTTTATATTACTTTCTACGTCCCTTTACATTGATGAATTTGTTTCATTCCAGTTAGTACAAACTGTACCCAATAGTTCTAATTCGAATTACTCTAAAAGTTCCAATTGATTTCCAGACTGTGATATTCCGGTTTACCCCTTTATGGTTGAACACTAAAATTGTATATGACTTTCTACGTCTTTTTAGGATGTTACTGTCTAAACATAGGTAACATTTTAAGCCTTAAAAAGTTAGATTCGACGTTATTTTATTTTGTACCCGCTTGAACATTTTCCTTCATGTTTTATGGGTTGGATCTTTTCTATAATCTATAATATATTTAATGAAAGTTTTTTTTTTTTGACCGCGATAAACTTGCAAACTATTGGACCGATCGGCATGAGACCATAACCATTCGACGCGGAATTAGTTGTAGATGGTTATAGGTTATTTATTTTTTGAACTCCATAGACCTTTCACCATTTTTCAAACAAAAATGTACTATTACGTACAAAATTTTCACTTACGCCCAGCGAAGCGGGCGAGAAACGGCTTGTACTATTATAAAATAAATATCTACATATTACCATTTGTTAAAATTTTTTTTCGTATTTCGGATTAATAACCGCGTTATAAATTTATTTTCTATAGTGCCTGGCATCCTTGTACGAGTATGTTTTTGCTATAAGGTATTTGTGTTGGCGCACCCACTTTTCGAGCGCATTTAGTACGTGTGTGAGAGTTATCTATTAGTGCATTGGTATTTAAATATGGGTGTAGGTATAATAAATGCATTGCATGATGCACAACACTTGTAGTATTGATTAGTGATGTGCTTAGAGGTTTACCTAAAAAAATTTTCAACAATGAGTCGGTCACAAAACTATTCACCGTTAATAATCTACTTACTAATAATAATTATACGCGTTATAACATCTGCTAGTGATGCGCGATCGCGAGATGTTTTATCCTCGTTTTATCCAATTATGTCGCGATTGTTAAAACATCTCAATGGGCGTCAATTGATTCACCCAAGAGAGCATAATATATGTATGGAAAGTCAATACAATAAATCCTGACCACTTAAGAAGAGGCGGTGCCGGTCGCGTGCCTGGTTGTGCGGGTTTGGATGACAGAATTATTGTAAAAATGCAGGAAGGAATGTTTAAATGGTTGGGGCACATGGAAAGAATGAGTGAGGAACGATTAACGAAGAAAATCTAAAGAACGAAAATGAGTAGTAGCAGAGAGGCAAAGGAAGACCCAGTCTAATTTTGGAAGACCAAATAACCAAAGTGTCAGATGACGGAAATGACAAAGCACTTGCATACCTCGGCGAAAGTGTGTAAGGAGAATGATGACATTTCAGAAGGCGTAAGAGATACATAAGGATGGCGATGCCTGACACTTCATCATCTCCGACTAGCCGTAATGGATATAACGCGAGGATATGTAAGTAGTAAGTACATACGAAACTAATTTTCTAATTGCAAAACATCGTTGTCATAGTAACACTTATCAGGGTGACCACACGCGCCTTGTTTACTTAGGACTGTTGTTTTAATGGACATAGAGATGGTTTAGCTGTGGGATTTTCCGCTTAATTGCTGAAACAGATCCTCGGGCTTGTTTCCGTTGATTTTTCGGAACTGCGTAACAATTTTTTGTTTGAACAAATTAATACGTATTAGACAAATACCGATAAATATACTCGTTTTACGTGTATACATTTTGATATGACATAAAAATTAAAAAAAAAAGGTTATTTTTGCGAAGTAGTGTCAGAAAGTACTTGAATAGCTTGAATTTTTTATTTCAATTTATTGTAAATAGTTATTATTAATTATGACTTAAAAAGGAAATTGTTGTAAGGAAATTAGGTATAATAAGTCCTAATCACTTCTGACGATTTAAAAGTGCTTAACTGAAGACATTTTAATTTGATTTTATTTGAATTAAATGTGCATGAACACGTTTATTAGACTCATTGTGTAACGTAGGCAATCATAAGCACTCAGATTCTATATCATGAATAACGTAAGAGATACTACATATTTCAATATTTCTCACATTGTCCGCGATTGAAACTCACTACCCGACGCGACGCTTACCATACATCCCCAGTTCCCAAGCACATAGACTGTTATTCCCAATCGTGTATAAACTTCACAAATTTGATACTTGTGGCAAGACGTGCGGACAGCAACACTACAAAGAAAATTATATTCTCTCTAGACACTATCTGTTGTCATTTCCGTTAGCAGAAAGCGAAAAAATGTGTACAACTTGACGTTAGCTTTTTAAAATGTATCATGCCATTTATCGTAAAATTTTTAAACATTTTAACGTATTTAATAAGCATTAACAACAAAGAGAAGGCTTTGTATAAACAATATCGTGGATTTTCCTACCTCAATTGTTACAGAATCTTTCTAAATCTGTCACGAGCATCGTAGCTTTCTGGATGACATTATTCAGTACACGACTTTGGCAATTTTCGCAATCGCTGCGGTATCATACAATCAAAAAATCAGACGAGTGTGAATCTAATTCACGTATAATTCCCGATATACGTGAATTATATAGTCAATTCTTTAACTGTAAGTGTAAGTTTGTAATCGCAAAAAATTTTTTTTCTTGTGATATAACAACAAATTAACGATTTTGGGATTTTTCCCTTTACTTGTGCTGTGAGACCTTGCTTCTTGGCAAATTTCATCATTCTAGGTCATTGGGTTTACCACTACTGTTAATTTTAATTCGTATATATCGTATTTCGTAGCATTTTACAATTTTACATCTTTTTGATGATTAGCTAGTACACATTTATACTAGAGATGGGTCATTGGGGCTAAGGTTTTGATTTACTTACGAATGTCAAAATATAAGGCATAAATGACCATATTTTTTATTGTGTTTACTTGAAGCTTGATTTTTTTACAGCTCCGAGGGGCCTAAGTATTTCATATTAATTTCAACTAAAAGTTTCACGCGGTTCTGAGATAAAGACAGATGACGAAAAACGATGTGATCCTATAAGGTTTTTTAACATACCTTATGACTTATGACATTTTTATTACACTGTAAGTAAATCAATAATTATACAATATTTACATTTCATAATATATGATTCGTTTACTACTTGCACAAGTATTCACTGGACAACTACACACAGATAAACCAGTAAAACTATTTTAAAATGAATCCAAGTACATCCCTAAGAGTATGTACCGTAAAAAAAATTAAAAAAAAAAGTGAAAGCAGCAAGCTCGTATCAAATAGCGAGCGCCTCGTATCGAAGCGAATAACAGAAGGGGACAAAAAACTTGCACAAGTACGTGTATTAAAATTTAAAAGCCTCCGCCCCCCCCCCCCCCCTACAAAAACAATAGGCTTTAAAATACAATATCCATTAAAAAGCAAAAAATAGTTAAATGTGTACTAGCTAACCATCAAAAGATGTAAAATTGTAAAATGCTACGAAATACGATATATACGAATTAAAATTAACGGTGTGTAAGGACCGCGACTCCTGGCGCTCCGTCCTCTCTGACTACCCCGTTGGGGATACAGCGTGAAGTTATGTTATGTTATGTTAAAATTAACAGTAGTGGTAAACTTATGTTCATAATGATATCTGTTATGTAGTACGTACATAAAAGTTTTTCTAGAGTGAGGTAGAAACATCTACGATATTTTACTCTGAAAATGATGACATCAGTGTAGATATAAAACATAAAATACTATCAAAATTTTTAACTCACGCTATACGGAAAGCCGATAGATAAGAATCCACAAGAAACTAGATAACCGCAGACTACAACTTTCACGCCTACACAGAAATAACAAACTGCGTGTTTTCACGCACACATAAACACGTCGCCATGACGACGGGGGCTGCGATCCCTCGAGAGTGAGCAATAACTCGTTCCTGGTTAATAGGGTGTCGCGAAAATTAGGGAAAGCAACCGGCTTGGAGCACTAGCTGATTAGATGCGAGGAAAGGCGGAAAATTACTTAAATACTTGATGACATACTGGGCGCGTAGCTATATTCGTATGTTTATGTATGTACATATATAATGTATAGTTAATATTTAGGACAGCCTCTAAATATTTACTTTCATATCATAAATAACGATTTGTTGATACAAACGAAGTTGGAAGTAAGTGAGAGTAAACACATGTTAGGCTAAAAGCATTTTATGATTTGCCATGTTACATTTATCTACCGTCACCTTTCAAATATAGGAATGTGTCGAATTTATTGTTATTAATATAATTTCGATATCTACATATTTTTATTACTATAAAACGAATAATACTGCTATCTAAACAAATTATGTGGACTTGCGCGATACCATTATCGACACAACACAGTCAACTTGATCAATAAGTGCCTTATTGAATTTTACAAGCAACATTTCGTGAGATCATGTTTGTTTTATATTGCCGAAGAGCAGCATTAGGTGACAGAAAAGTAACTGAAAATAAAATTGTAATTTTTTTGGATAACGTTATACGATAAGTTAAATAAATCCAAACTATTACGTACAGATGATGTTTTTCTGAATTTTCTCCATAGAGAACAATAAAATACAGATACATACACCTACAACATAATGTTAAATATACATTATAAGTCAACTATGCTTATATTGACATATTATATACCCGAATCATACAATGATTTATAGTTCAATTTATTTTTTATTCTTGTATTTTTTTTCAAAAGCTCTAGGGAATAAATTAGCGTTGCTTCAATAACGTTGACTCATGAGGAAGACCGCACACAACTAAATAAGTTGTGTAACTGTAGATCCCGTAGTAAAACAGAAAACCCTTATAATTTCGGCAAATCGGTCTGTCTAAATTGTCCGCGGTTTAACTCAGAAACTCTTGATACTAAAAAGGTGTATTGTGACATAGTTATACATATTAATCACGTCTATAAAGTTGTGAAATAAAATCTTAAAGAAACTTTTTTAGGTATCCTTACACATAAAGTGCAGATAATTTATTTTACTCATCTATTCCATTCTCGGCGCTCGTCCTCTCTGACTACCCTGTTAGGGATACAGCGTGAAGATATGTATGTATGTATCTATTCCATTTTGTTGGATGTCGTTGGATAGGTCTATCGAAAATATTGGAGCTATGCGATGGCCGTTTTTTCGATTTAGGGATTCGTTTGCGAAATATTAAGCTTTAAAGTGGTAATTTCTGTTACAGTCACGTGTAGCTTCCCCATAAACCATTGTTTTCAGATATGTGAAAAGTATTCACGGATGTAGAAATATAGGTATAAAGAAGTTAAAAAAAATGTATCACAGTTAAATAAGCTCTACAAGTTAACAAGTAAGAGTCGACCAACAAAATGTACATGGAAAAGTAAAAATTTCCAAAAAATCTATAGAAAATGACTTAGACGGCAACAAGTTAAAACTAGGTTTATCATATCTTTATTATATTATTTGCTATTACAACCTTACATTTGCAGTTGGAGAGCATGGGAGAAAGTGTCTTTCAACTGCAAAGTAAAGTTTGTTTTTTAAATAGACTTATAGTATACATACGCATCTTCCCTAACGGGGTAGGACACATATTTTTTTGGTTAATACGTAAGACACATACAGTGTATGGTGGTGGGAACCCTCGGTGCGCAAGTCCGACTCGCACTTGGCTGGTTTGTTGATTTTTGAACTAGGTGTTGTGATTGAAAAAAAGCAAAAGTTTATTTTTATTTTTCAATAAGAAATATATTTAACTATTTTTGCGCTACAGTTGTGATTAAATTTATCGTCATCATGCACAACCTTCTGCAGTCCACTGCTCGATCAGAGCTTTTCCTTACATACCATTAGCCTTTGTACTATGCCGTTCTCATCCAGTTATTCTTCACCGCCGTCTGGATGTGGTTGACGATGTGATGTGAATGGTGATTGACCAAGATTCTCATGATTTATATAGATTAATAACTAAAACTACCAATGACTACACTTTTACAAAATGTAAAATTGTGCCAACTACACGTATCCAACTTGTAATCGTTTAATAACTAAATGGACTCAACAAAATCTGATTATATTCAAACGTTTAAAACACAGTGTTCGTTCCCTCTGCTTACTCCCACTCCTTGAGAATCTAAATGCTTGGATTTACAATATATATATCCAAAAAACGTAGTGAAAGCTAGACCTGCCAAATATGTACCTACAATTTTGGCTAGACAACATCCTGAAACGGCAAAAACGTCCGGCTAAAGCCTGATGGTTGGCAACATTATAATTATTTCTTCCTTTACTTTATTTACTTCGGAAACAGTTCTTTGCTCTCGGTGCTTCTTTTCACTAAGAATTTAACTAAAAAGTATAACTGTGAACATTGTAAGTACCTACATAGAATATCAGTAACATTTTTAACTTCTAATTTTATGCATGGATTTAATATTCGGTAAAATAATATGTGTGAACGCAAAAAAATTATGTGAACTATTATTATACCAGTGACGGAACTGAGTTCTGTATAAATTTCCGATATACATTCAGTCAAGAAAGTATAGGGAATGGATGATTTGTTTATGGTTCCAAATTCAATTTTTTGTTTTTTTTTGTTGTTGTTAGATTGGCACAACTGTTTTCCATTTTGGCGCGGAGTTTAAGTTGCATCTGTTATTTAGATTAAATACAGTGCCGTTTTTAGTTATATCGTTCGTTATATATTGCGAATTTCATAATGGACAAAGACATCGAACAAAGAGTTTGTCTTAAATTTTGCATCGCCAATGGAGTTTCGTGTTCGGAGTCACTGAAAATGTTACAGAAGGCTTACGGTGAATCGACTTTATCAAAAACACGTGCTTATGAGTGGTACAAAGCGTTCAAAAGCGGTCGAGATGTGACGGAAGATTTGCCTCGCTCTGGTAGGCCATCATAGTCTGCAACTAAAGACTGAACTTCCTAAAAGTGAAGGAAATAGTGACTGAAAATGCTCATTCAAGTTTGAGAGAGATAGCCGCCGAACTTTCTGTGTCTCACGAGTCGATCCGTACCATTTTAAATAATCACTTAGGTATGAAACATGTTGCCGCTCGGCTAGTCCCAAAGGACCCGAATTTTCTTCAAAAACATAATCGCATTAGAGTCGCTGAAGACATGCTAGAACGAGTCAATTCCGACCCAACATTCATGAAACGCATTGTTACTGGTGACGAGACGTCGATTTACGAGTTTGTCATGCAAACTAGTGAACAAGCTTCGGAGTGGCGCCTTCTAACTGAACCGAAACCGAAAAAACCACGCCAAAGTCGATCAAAAGTCAAAGTCATGTTGATTGTTTTCTTTAACTATCGCGGTGTTGTGCACTCGGAATTCTTGCCGGAAGGTCAAACGGTAAATAAAGAATATTATTTGGGCGTTATGCGGCGTTTAAGAGAGCAAATTCGACGAAAAAGGCCAGACTTGTGGAAAGAAAATTCTTGGATTTTGCACCACGATAATGCGCCTTCGCACAAGCCCATCATTGTGAACGAATTTTTGACCAAAAACTCAACATATACCATCGAGCAACAACCTTATTCACCAGATACGGCTCCAGCCGACTTCTTTCTTTTTCCTAAACTCAAATTACTACTTCGTGGCACCCGTTTTCATTCGGTAGAAGACATAAAGGAGAATTTGCGGCGAGCACTGAACTCAATTCCGGAAAAAGCGTTTAAAAAATGTTTTGATGATTGGATTATTCGTTGGCGTAAGTGTATCGTTTCGGAAGGAGCATACTTTGAAGGTGATAAAATAAATTTGGATGAATAACTAACATTTCGTGTATTATTGATCTTTTCCCGGTACTTTCTTGACAGAGTAGTAAAAACAAACTTAAGAAAAACATAAATACCTACCTGTCTACGGTGAAGCAACTCTAGAATCACTTATTAACTATTTAAACTATTTCATTTTGTAATTTCTCCAATAAATTCTATAACTTTAATGGATAACATGGTTGAAATAACTACATCAAGATCTGCCTGTCGCGCTGCTTTCAGAAATGACCCTTCACGAGAGTATTACCTACTTCAATTGAAACGAGAACTAAGTTTCAGTGATTGACAATGCTCCAAGAACAGTTAGATAAATTATTTGCGGTCACCATCAGTTAGTTGAAAAGAGCTAATGAGAATTCTGTGTATCATAGTTTATTTCTATTAATAATATACATACGTACTATGTATGTACATTATTAATAGAATACGTACTATGTATGTATAGTATGGTATATGTTTGTCCCAGAAATATAATACAGGACAATAAATGTATCAATGACTACATGCCTGTCAATAGGCTTACGGGCACTGATAGAAAAATAACAGGAAGGATTACGAACATTATTAAAATAACTATTACACATTTCAAAAATCTTAATAATGTAAGTGTATAATTGAAGTATAAATAACTTTAATAATTAATAAATCAATTAGTAATTGCAGAATAAATAATGATATTCGACATTTAAATGAATTTAATAGATGTATGATCATACAAGCAAATATATAAGTATTTGTACAGACAATCGTTCGACAGGATCATACCAAGAACACCCTATGAAGTGGCGATTCATTAAGGTGATTATTTGTACGTACTGCACGTCTCGAAACCTACAATTCTCGAAAATAAACAAACGACTCTTATAGGGTCAAACCATTCCAGCAGAACGGTGACCCATTACTGTTAGGTGATTAGCAACATTACTTTGTAATTACTTCATTTTCAGTCCTTTTACGTGACATGCATAGTCAGATAACTATCACAAACTCAGGTACATTCACACATCAAACAAGTTTTTGATATATCGAAGTTAACAATACGAGGAAACAGTCGTTACTCTACGGAGGTCACCCTGTCAAAGCATCTCGGTCCATCGCAAGATCGCAACAATTCAGCGAGGATAGAATCCGTGATGTTACTAAGAATATATGTATATATTTTTTATTTTTTGACTAAGACATTACAACGTTTTTTGTATTAGTACATGAAATTAGAAAAGACACAACACGTGTTATTAAAAAGTATTGCTTAAAATTTTATTACGCTAATAAAATATCACTGCATAGCCTTATATTTTATTTATAAATCTAAGTTAATGATAAATACGCATATGAACCTAAATAACTACTCCAAAATAGTACAAAAAGTAAGATTTTTGAAAGGTGTTATTTTTTTATGTTTACCTATAGCCTTACTTCCTATTCAACCTTTTCACTAGAAAAGGGAAGGAAGGTCGTCTTCCTTTGATAAAGTGAAAATAGCACCTCGAATGTAACCTACTTCATCCTCTTGGTATATCTACGTTGTAGATGATTATGTGTACGTGTGTATATTAAAGAAACTCAAAAAACGAGAGTTGCTTAATATTATTAATACTTAAATGTTGTGCACATTGATACTTTTATCACTGTAATGAGGTTTTTAAGATGTATAAGATGAAATTTATTAGGAATTATTGGAGCATATTTTCAGCATCAAATGTATAATATATGTATAAACAATTATAACAGAATATAATGAGCATAATTTTATGTATTCTTATACAGAAACAGAAAATATTTAGGTTACATATAAATCACTACATATGTTACTAATGTTTATGTAATACTACGTGTCAAGAATAAAACTCAAAAAGAATAGAAAAATATTTTTCTCTAAAATGTAAGCAAAAAATCTAGTCCAGTATTTATGAATCTTTGGTCCAATGTATTACAACTATATTACATTTTCCGCATGATATTTTACATTTATTAACGGTCTTAAGTTTTATTAATTCAAATTACACTTTTAAATACTTTTCTTAATAAGACAAAAATATTCTTTTAACACAAAATTATTAGAGATATAGCAAAATTCGTTTCTTTCACATTCGATGTTACCGAAATTCGGCAGTTTTTACTGAACTTAAACCACACCACTACAAATTAGGTAAAATATTTATCAATGAACGAAAATAATATATCTATTCACTGCATTTGAAACAGTAATGTCTTAGATGAGTCGAGTCGACTTTTTAGCTAATAAGTATATCTTTAAAGTTAATATGAATAAATATTTTGTAAATAAAATTACTTGTTATGGTAATGAACTGAAAGTAATTATTACAAATGTCCATTGTAATAAAATGCATATGAAGATATTACAAACCGTCAAGTATCAATTTTCTTTATAAGCACAATTATTTAATAATAAATTTAGACTTACATGATATAAAAAACATTTCATGCATTAAATTAAGGGTGTATACAACATGTAAGGGAAGTGTCGTCGTGAAAGGTCCTTCAGCGCGCGTCGTTGAGGCTAGCACGGGTTAACAATGCGCCCTGCATGCTCTTGGCCTGTGACTCGCTCAGTAGCGCGTCGCTTTGTACAGTGTACACTATATCCCCACTAAGAAGTCTTCCCATCTACTGATGAGACGACTTTTTTGTGTAGAACTTTCGTTATTTGTATAATATTACATTCTTCGTTCATCCTCCTTCAGAATGAAGAAGGACGAAATGTAAAGAAATCAAAAGATTTCTTTATATTTTGAATCACAATAAGGTGTATGATTTTAGAAATTGAAATAATTTTTGTATCAAATGTTAACACATGACTGTCTATGTTTTTGTTTTAGAAATTAGATGCATTGGAATGTATTGGTTATATACCTACGTTGATC
This sequence comes from Zeuzera pyrina, assembly GCA_907165235.1. Classification (NCBI taxonomy): domain Eukaryota; kingdom Metazoa; phylum Arthropoda; class Insecta; order Lepidoptera; family Cossidae; genus Zeuzera; species Zeuzera pyrina. The sequence goes on from OU015630.1 coordinate 13,661,256, forward strand.
GCAATTACCTCTGTGTTGGTTACAGTAGACAACAGAATTATTTCTTTCAAATTTAAATTACTTGTTGAAAAAAGTTTATGCTGTAATATCTCGACGAAATCCACATAAGAAAATAATGATATCAACTTCAACACATAAAAGTTTTTCTCATTAATTTGAAAGACACTACAAAAAATAATTTCAGGAGATACGAAAAACTCCCAACGTTGTGTACGTTATTGTTAAGAAATAAGACGTAGTATCGTACGACTTATTCATTACATTTGTAAAACAGGTACCGCTCTCGCCCTCAGTGCAACCCTCGTAAATTCACTCAAGTGAAAATATTCGTATGCTTCAAAAAATTCGTTTCCTGTGAAAAATTGAAGATGATCATAAATCACATAATAGGGCTAGAAGAGAAATGAAATAAAATTGTTGCGTTTTGAAATCGAGACTTTTTACGTTTTTACTTAAACCAATATCTACTCTGATGAATTAATAGATAGTTTTCTATAATACTATTCCAAGAAATTATATAGTGGTAAAGTATTTGGGCTCACGTTGGGGATACGGCGTGAAGATATATTATGTTTTATTTGGGCTCACAGATGGCAAAGTGACAGCCTGGCAGAAAATGCCCCATGAATAACTTCCAATAAGTGATCAACGTTCACGACAGAGACATGGGTAAAACTGCGCTACGCCGCGCAATTGCGCCAACTCCGTTTACCGTGCCGGATGTGTCGACTCGCTTATGCCAAATGTATTGGCGCATACCATACTTCTGCGCATAATAAGTTGCCTGAGCTAAAAGCCAACTAACAGGCGCAGGTTACGCACGACGAGCGCTTTGCGACTCATTCGGTGTGTACCATTTTGCGGCGCCATAACGAAATTTCGAGTTAATTCTAAACGCCGGCACAATGTGATCCGCCTGAGTTACTAAGTTGATGCAAGGAATTTTGCTAAGTTACCCCTGCCTATTACGGCTTATGTAGGAACATTAAAGCAACTGGTTGATTCTGTGCGTTTCTATCTCTCCTATTATATCATTGTTTCCACGCTGACACGCTTTATTGAAATAAATATACATATGTATCTTCATTGTTTTATTCCTAAAGTTAATAGTTTAAAAGGGCAAATTAAAATAGGCTAATAAGAGCAAAGTTACCCAAATGAATGTAATTCATTATTAATACTATTGCAAAACAAAATTAGAGCGTTACGCTTACGATTAGTCTTAAATAGAATAGAATGTCGTTTTTATCATTTTATTTGTTTATTAACAATTGTTTGTATAATTAAAACCGTACTAGTAAACTCGATTACTTTGAGATAATATACTATATTTTCCATAAAGATAATGTTCAAGTTCACGTTATTTGTAAGAATCTGTCACCAATACGTTCAGCTGGGTTATGAAATCTAAACGTTTAGTTTTCACATAACAAAGTTTAATAGCTTTAAATTTATTACGATTTATGATTTATGATCATATTTATGTTTGTTTTATCACCTGAACAACTGCGCCGCTTTCAATAAAAAGCACGTTCCTATTTTAGTGTTTGTATTGTAATGCTCGCAGTTTTTTGAAAAAATGACTTCGTCAAATTATGTAGTTAGAAATGTAGAGATTAAGAGAAATCACCACTTCTTCTAGGATTTTATACAAGAAATATGAAAAAAAATTCTTAAAGGAGATGTTACGTTTTCGGCTCGCGCTATGTACGCTGTTTAGAAGATCGAGGAAAAATCCAAAGATTGTTAGAAAAATAGTGAAATTGCAATTTTTATTATATATTTTTAGTACAAGAGCAATATTTTATTATATAACAGTGCTATACGGACAACAAGTACCCCATAACTAGTTCATTCCAAAACTAAATGCGAAGTATTCAATTTACTATCAAACTCATGTGATATGTAGGTATATTATTAACAAAGTAATGATAAAAAAATCTCATTCATTAATTTATTCTTTACTAAACAAAAATACCTACTTACAAAGAGCTTTCAGCGCAACTATTTTTATTTTGTTGAAAGCATGTGTAGTTGAAAATGTCTTCGAGTTGTAATTATGAATATACTTTGAACGTAGCGCATGTCAGGGGTCAAATCGGTCAAAACGCTGTCATAAACTATGGAACACAGATTAAGTATTTGTAGCAAGCTACAGATGCGACAGTCGCTTACCATAATTGTTATGTATTTCGTTTTGGCGCTACTATCCCCTACTTAAATGTTCAGGTAATTTTTTTATCGCTATTCATATTAACCAAGCTTGATAAAATACAACACCATCTTCGGTGGGCTGACTAAAAATCTCTACAATTCACACTAGAACTGCATATATAAAAAAAGGCATGTTTATTTCTAATTTCGCTTAACTTTGACCTGTTCCTTAAACGGGGTTATTTTTTTATTAAGTACTTACACTTTACCTATATTATTTACCAAGATTAATAAAATAGAACTTATTTAATCTGTTGACTTAACATTTTTTGCCGCTATTTTGCATTTCTCAAAAGAAAAGTTGATTTGGTTGATCCGTTTCCCGAGGCGTCATAGACTTCATTTCTTGTTAATTTTTTATATCCTGAACTGCAGTGTGGATATGTTCAAACTGTAAACAGGCCACTGTTTGAGATTTTAAATAGGTTTCTACAGTTAATACCTGCAATATAATTTGTTACAAAGAGTATACTATTAATTAACTATTAAGAGAGGAATACGTCAAATATGTCATTGACGCCATCTTGTTTAAGTAAGGTGTTGCCTATGATATGTGCATATAATACTTTTGTACGAAAGAACTAGGCTAATATATACCGAAACCATAATTAAAACACTTTTATTTAATATTGAAGTTTCTAAATTACAGATGAACAAAGTGCAGGCCGGAGCTCCATACATTCGTGGAACGTCTCCTTTATTTAAACAGTATTGTACCCTATAATCAAATAAATATTATGTATTTCCAGCGTACCATTACAAATACAATGCCTTGGCCTACCTTAACGTCATGATTTATTTATAATTATTTTAGGAAATTTCGTTTTCATTGTTAAATAATGCCCGGGATTAATATTCATCAGCTCTTCAAATCCCAAAATCCACGCACCAAATTCACCTTTCTATGGGCTTATTGGGAAATTTCCAATAATTCATTACGGTCGTGATAAATGTTCCGCACCGGCATAACCATTGAAATCGAGCCCTTTTTACTTTAACGGTGATACGCAAAAAAGGGGTCTGGGGGTAAAAAGGGGACTGAAGTGGGTAAGGGGATGATATAATCAATCTAGTAGGGTTGTCCCCGAGTGTCGCGACGCGAATGTATTGAGGTGTGACGAGTGCCGGGTGATGACCCTGATACGGCTTGACTCTGTCTGAATGTCTTCAAAGGTCCTTTCATACTTATTTCATACACTACTAAGGGACAATAAAATTATACTCTTACTTATTGCTTACCAAGAACATATCAAACTTAAGTAGTACAATTATTTTACTATGATATATAGGTACTGTTGCTATGACATTTGGTAACTAAGAAAATATATTAAAATTCAAAGAAAGAAAATATTTTTTTAAACCATTAACAATAACGCGAAGAATTTAGTTCCTACGTACTGGCAAGCTTTTTGCTAATTAAAATTCGAATAAAATCATTCCAGCAGGGTTACCAGGACGTCACATAATTATAGTACACGTCACATAATTCTTAGTCTATGTACTATATACATCCAAAAGTAGGAATATGACGCGATTGTCCTATAATTTTTAACTTTATATTTTATATATAAATATACAACAGAGTAGATAGTTGGACCGCAAAATTATGTCAATTTACATCACAATATCCACTAGAAACGATTTGCGAATAATTAAAATGAACTCCCAACCACTCCCCATAATATCCCGCCAAAAACCCAATTCATTCCGAATTGATTCGAATGATTTTTTTTTTCTCTCGTGTTTTCAAGTTTTGTACGGCGTAGTATAATTTTCAGGCCTGCACTATAATTTTACGGCCCTGATCACATAATTTTGTTTTTAAAATCTGGGAACCCTGGTTTCGTAAGGTATTTTACAATTGTTCTTACTACTGTATATTTTAATTTAGCTTAACTACAGATTGTATATAATATGTAAATACGTAGATACTTCAAACACTATGTAAGGAAATACAGAAATATGATGTGGTAAAGTATGCATACTACAAATGGTCCTTGTATGAAAAAAAATTAATTCTTTTTTAAATAACACAAAACTCATAGCTTATTTGCCTAGCACAACATAAAGTAGGTATTATCTTAAAAACAGAAAGTTCAGGTAAAGTGTTACAAAGTAGACATAAGTTATCAATAATCTTGTCTTTTTAGTGTAGATGCAATAAATCTCAAGAGCGACTTAACTAACTCAAGAAGTCGTAAATATTGATCCAAAAGGAACATCAAACAGGACATAAATCAACGTGGAGTTGTTCATTTGCAAATGTTAACGACCAGCGAAACTGTTATTATCACTTGAAAAATACTTAATATAGATATCAGTCAGGACGTTGTGTAACAGGTAGAAATCGACTAGGTATTATATACATACATACATGAGTGATTTTCAAAAAAGTGGTACCTTAACACAAAAGAAATACAGACATTTGGTTATACAAAAGACTACAATGTTAAACAAAGGATTTTACAAAGGACAATTTATATAAATTATATTTTCTGTTCATCTTAAAATGTTTAAGTTTGGAAAAAAAACAAGTCTAGTAAATTGTAATTTCATTAGATATTTCAGAAAATAGAATGACTAATTTTTACTTCAAAAAAAATAAAAAAAAGCATTACAAAACGAAAATATTAATATAGTCTTTGAGACGTTAACGAGATCATTTTATTAACAATAAAAATACAGTTTTTTCTCTAAAATAAAGTTTTTAAAGTTTTTTATAAAGTTATACTAATGTAAAACAAAAACTTTGATTTGTACCACATGTACGCAGCTTTATAACTATTTCTATGTGTAACTTTACACATTGTTACATAGAGAACGATATTTCGTTGCGTCAAAACATGTTCAAACAAATTACAGAAAAATTGTCAGTAGATTTATCTAATTTCCTCTTATTCTTTTATTAGTTTACTAAGTATATGAATAAATAAAGCTTTTGAATTATTCGTATAGTACTTACCTTTTAAATCCACGTTACATACAGGAATTTATTTCACAACAAAAATACAGATAAGCAGGTCGAAGCCGAAATGTCAATAAATTAATATGGCCGCTCTGTAATTTGTTAAATTGGTAGAAGTGTACAGTATCGCCAGTCTTAAATGAACTAAAATTTCGTTTAAAATAAGTCTATCTCTGATTTTGTCGTTACACACCGGTATAACACAAAAGACTACAAAAGTGGACGTGTTTAAATTCGATTTTGCTTGGCATAAGTTTAAAGTTTTAAAATAATTTTAGTTCTATTTAATAGAACAATATCGGACTCGATACACAATGAAATAGACTTAATAATATTTTTACGAAATTGGCGTCAGTCAATGTTTTTACTGTCGAGGGCATTAAGTGGGACATCACGAAATTGTATGGACAAGTAAATATCATCTATGAATAATATAAGTAGAATCCAAGTACTGAGGGTTTGGATTTCCAGGTTCATATTATATAATGTTAAAAACGAAACAAACTCATGACATCGACAACAAGTTTTACGATATTTTTTGCAAGGACAAACACTGTGTGTTAAGTACATCTTTTTTGAAAATGACTCACATATCTTCATGCTATATCCACAACTGGGTAGTCAGAGAGGACGGAGCGTCAAGCGTCGCGGTCATTATATATTATACTTCTTTCGCCGCCTTAAGTCTCACCATTGTCACTTTCGCCTAGTTATGCGAGTGCTTTTGACATTTCCGTCAACTAACACTTTGGCTATTTGGTCTTCGTAAGACAGCCTTGGTCTTCCTTGGATATGCTAGCACTCAATTTCACTCTGCAGATTTTCTTTGTTAGTCTTTCATCACTCATTCTTTCTGTGTGCCCGTACCATCTAAGTATTCCTTTCTTCACTTACAATAACACTGTCACGCAATCCTGTCATACTGCGTATCTCTTTATTGCTTATTTTGTCCGTCAGGGTGACATCACACAAATTACTAAGAGATCGTATTTCTACTGCATTTATTTTACAATGATATTAAACAGTATTAAAGGGTGACACCGACTTTTTGGCGGGAACGGGAGAAGTGAGGTTGTCATTTTATTTAGATTTTCTATTTTTTACATTTTTAGGAGTTTTAAAGTACAAAAGTGATAGTATATTGTGTTTTAAAGTTCTGGGTAAGTGGAAATAATGGAGTAGGTATAAATAAACATTTGTAGCTGAAATTCTCGCGCTCTTCCAAGAAGTCCTTTATAACTTCAGTAAAGCCTACTGTCACTCTACTGGAGGAGTTTAACGTTATGAAAAAACGAATTTACTTGTGAGTCTGCTTATTAATACGTGACATTGGCAAATGCAATAAACTGTGCGCCATTCCATAAAGAAAGAAAAAAAGGGTGACACCGCACAAATTACTAAGAGATCGCATTTCTACTGCATTTATTTTACGATGAAATTAAATGATATTAAAATTAATTAACACACAATTTACATAAGCATAATGAATGAAATTCATATTAGGTACGAAAATAAATATTATATATATGCATTTACTAAGTGACCATGATCGCGATGACCACATTACATGTTTAAATAAAATATATTATTTTATATTAAGATTACCAATCTACACAAAATCGGAGGTGATTCTCTTGTGATAAGATTCCAAGATATTTATGTGTATAAAAACGCCAATTCTCTATAAATAGATGAACCTTGAGTAGGTATCGTGCTATTTTATAATCATCATCGACGTAATTCTGTCAACGGGGACACAATTAGATACGAATGACGTGCCGTCACACTCCAGAAATTTTCGATAGAGAAGACGTGTCCGATATTATGACAAGACGACGTTTTAGAAAGTCGATCGAGAGACAAAATTAAAAGAAATCGTTATCTACTGAGTACTTTGAAATCGTGTTAACACCACATTTTAGACATTCTTGTTCACTTATTTTTGAGAAATAACGCGACAGCTATAATGTGTTTGTTTAAGAAAATAAACATATTATACCTACTTATTCATGATTTCAAAACATTGTGCATTTATGTCTACATAATATGTACATTGTACAGCTAATGTGTATATTTAAAAAACATACTTAACAACTTAAGTTACACAGGACTTATAACTCGAAAATTTCAGTTGCACAATTTACATGTGATGACATGTGAGACTCTTACTGACCAAAATCCCACGGTTGCCTTCAACGGTGTAATTGGAGGGCCACGGGATCACCAGCGGCATCCAACCGAGAGCCCCCTGCACTCTGAGAGGCTGACCCTGCCCCTTCACCCAATGGTAGTTACGACGGAGTGGATTCACGTACCTCGCCGTCCTCCTCTTAGTTGCTATAAGTCAGACCAAAGCCCCGGGTCCAATCGTCCGGCGACTATGAAGGTGCCGAGGGGTGACGCCGCGCCCCGACGTCGCCGCCTCCGGGCGGGATCGGCCCTCTCCCGATCCCGCTCGGCAACCTCCTTGCGGAGCATTACTGTCTCCGCAAAAGAGACTACCGCCCTCCAAGAACTTTCATTCGCCACCATAGCCGCAACTACGGACGGCGGAGAGAGATCCCGACCGATCTGGTTGACCAAGACTCGACGCTCCGAGTTCCATGCAGGGCACTCCTCCAGTGTATGCTGGGCGGAGTCCTGGTCCCTCCCGCAGTGGTGACACTGCATCGAAAATTCACGTCCGATACGATACAGATACTCACCGAAACACCCATGTCCGGTGAGTATCTGTGTCAATCGGTAGGTGACGCTCCTCCTTCCTTGTAACCAGGCTTCAAGGTGCGGTAAGAGCGCACCGACGCTACGCTGGCACGAAACCCACGGCAGCTGCAGCCTCTCACGCCATCTCTCTATCGCCCGACGACGCTCTTCCCGATGCACCTCTAACGGCATGGCCTCCTCACTCTGGCGGAGCCGCGCATACACTGGCGCATCCATCTCCGCCAGTATATCCAGTGGTGGAAACCGCGCAAGGATTAATGCCGCCTCATGGGATATCGTTCGGTATCGCCGTGCGATGCGCATAGCCATTCGTCGCTGCACGCTACTAAGCAGCATGCGATTGCGCCGGACGCCCGTCAATCGATGAAACCATACGGGCGCCCCGTAAAGGGCTATGGACCGCACGACTCCACCGTAGAGGCGACGTACTCCAGGGCCTCCCAGATTTGTTAGGAGACTGTGCAGAGCACATACTACGTTATCGATCCGGGAAACGAGATGCCGGAAGTGCTCCTCGAAGCCCCAGCGACTGTCCAGGATGAGACCCAAGTATTTAATGTACTTACCTGAACATGGACGTCACCAACGCGAATCGAGTAGTCAGGCGGTTCCCTCCCTCGCGGAAATCTATGAAACCACAACGCCTCAGTTTTCTGAGGCGCCACTTTAAGGCCCATTTCCTTGATTTTACCGACGATGCATTTCACTCCAAGCTCAGCGAGTTGGATGGTACTCTCGAAATCTTTTGCACCGGCAAGCACGAGTGTATCGTCCGCGTAGCAGACGACATGCACGCCAGCAGGAAGATCGACCCTCAAAACTGAGTCGTATGCGAGGTTCCACAAGAGCGGTCCTAAGACAGACCCCTGCGGAACACCGCACTCGATTGCTCTACGTGATACGATTGCGATACGTGATAACCCTGTCGCGCAAGTACGCGCCGACAATTTGCTGCAGGTAGGGAGGCATGCGGTGACACACCAACGCCTCCGAGATTGCTCTCCAGGGCAGAAAGTTGAAGGCATTTACGATATCGAGAGATACCACCAATATTACACCGCCCCGCGATAGCGCCTGGGTAGAGAGTGAACGGACTCGAAACACCGCATCCACTATCGACCGCGCTCGTCTGAAGCCAAATTGGTCTTCCGACAAATCGGGACCTACGTGACTTAGGTGGCCACTAATTCGGTCGGCAATAATTCTTTCGAATAGTTTACCAACCTCATTCAGCAGGCATATGGGTCGGTACGCAGAGTTTGAATCTGCTGGTCTACCCTCTTTTTTCAAGAGAACCATCTTAGCCTTCTTCCAGTCAGATGGGAATACGCCATTTCGGAGGCAGCTGTTAAGTAGCCACCTCAGGCGGCTCCCCAGACCGTTAGCGAGTGCCAACACCCATGCCTTACCCGGGATTCCGTCAGGTCCGGGCGCGGTGTTACGAGCCCTGAGACGCTGTACAGCTCGGTCTAATTCCTCAGAGGACACTCTCAACTCGTCGGACCACATGTCATGGTCTAACTCTTCTGGAGCCGGAGCGCTATTCTGAACTCTAGGGAAGAGCGCATCCACCACTCTTCTTATAAATTCGGGGTCCAACCTTTCCGTCACCGGAGGGACCCATGGACGCAATTTGCTCAATACCATACTGTCCAGTCTCTCGAGGAGCTCGCTCCAGGACCGAGACTTGGCTTTTGCAATAGCGAGGCGAAACGCTTTGACAGCGTGGCGGTATACCTCGTATGCTCTCGCGGTTTCTTCAGCCGTGGGTCACCTTCTTCTACGAGATCTGGTGTAGTGGCGTCGGGAGCGCATGCAAACTTCGCGCAATTGCCTTGCCTCCCTTTCTGGATCGGACGGGTCTGCGTCGTCGTACTCTTACCAAGACGCAGCAATGGCTGCAGCTTCAATCATGTCTCTGTTGAGGCGCTTGAGAGACCATTGCCGCGGTTGGTTGCCGTCGCACGTACGCACGAGCCCGATCAGGCGGCAAAGTACTACATCCAAAAAGGTGTAGCGGTGGTCCGAGAGTGTGACCACCTCATCCGCCACCCGCCAACCACTTACTAGCTGCACGGCTGAGGGAGTCGCCCACGAGAGATCGATGACCGACTCCCCCTGCCAGCGCACGTAGGTGCTAATCGACCCCCCGTTAAGAAGCCAGAGGTCCAGTCCCGCTGCCCATTCGAGAACAGTTTCTCCTTTCACGTCATCTCGGGCGTCTCCCCAAACTCTGGAGTGGGCGTTAAAGTCGCCCAGAACGACGATTGGACGAGGCAGACGTCTGCGGATACAGTCCGCCACTCCATCCAGGTACTTCTCGTATTCAGCGAGGGATACGTTAGGAGAAACATAGCAACCTATAATCGCGAGGGGACCCCATTCCACGGCAACGGTACCCTGGCCCCGTCCAAGCAGGGTACAGGGGGGATAACCTTCGCCCCCTCTCCAATAGATGGCGACGGGGTCCAGAGAGTCACCGAACCAACGAGGATGGTCTGGCACTCTGTAGGGTTCCGCCGCCACGGCCAGGGAAACTTGAACCTCCGCAAGGGACTGCAGTAGCAGGTCCTACGCCCCGTGGCAGTGGTTCAAGTTACACTGGACAATCTTATGGAGCATTATGTAGTTTCCATGGCCGTTTCTGGAGGACTCTTGTCCTCCTGGGTTGGTGCTGCATAAGGCGCCATTCCTACGTCTTGGCTTGCAATAGAAGGAGCCTGCGTACTTCTCCTTTTCCTTTCGGGTGGAGAGCGATCCTTGGTACCCAGTCTATGATTAGCAGGTCGACCAAGATCCGCGCAAACTGGGCACCTAAGGGCAGTTGCTGTGCACTCTCGCCCCTTGTGGTCAGTCTGACCACAGACATAACAACAACTGCTTCTATTAACAGCAGCCGTACAGCCACGCCCCACATGACCCACCTCCAGGCAGCGGAAGCAACGAATAGGGCGCGCCTGAAGAGTCTCCACACACGCAGAGACCCATCCCACTACAAGGCGTCTGGCCACGGCCAGTTTCTTAATTGCGACCAGAGGGCAACGCACCCACATCGAATAAAGGCCGGAACGCGAGCGTCGTGGTTCTCCAGTCTTAATATCGGCCGTGCTGCAATCCCCGGCTTCGGCCACAGCAGCTGCCACCTCCTCCCGGGTGACTGAATCATCCAGATCCAACACCCGGATTTCGCCAGATTTGATAGGGCGCGAAATGCGTACCTCTATATCGGCGAGGGCCTCCCTCAAGCGCTCTGCTAGCTTATCCGCCTTTGAGGCCGCATCCGGTCCGGAAACCTAAAAAATAAGGCCCCCTGTCACGGCTCGTCTGGTCCGAAGAGCCTCTATGCCGCGCTCCTTGAGGCTAACACGCAGTTTTGCAGTAGTCAAAACCTCAGCGCATGTGCACTTGGTACCCTCCACAATTGTCACCGTCACGGCGGCGGTGGAAGGTAATTTGGGGGACCATGCCGTCTTGGTCTTCGCCATTGAAGGCGATCCCTTAGAGAGCGGAGGCTTCTGCGGTAGGTACTGGCTGACAACTGCCTTTCGCGCTTTTTTGGGTCCAGTCACCGCAACCCATGTCTCTACGGCTTGCGCCTCTGCTGGAACCTCTGTGGGTGTGGCAGTTGGTAAAGATGTCGCCACCGACGAAAGCACGGCTGATTTGATTTTGCACTTCTTTCTCTTTTTGCTGCCCTTGGAGACACTATGTGATTCCTGAGTACCGAACTCTTGCTGCGGTGGCCGTAAGGTCTTGAGCTGAGCTCTCGACTCCGCGTAAGCCGGCAGCAGGGATGCCAACCGGTTTTCTACAAGCGAGATGTCGCCACCGAGGAAAGCACGGCTGATTTGATTTTGCACTTCTTTCTCTTTTTGCTGCCCTTGGAGACACTATGTGATTCCTGAGTACCGAACTCTTGCTGCGGTGGCCGTAAGGTCTTGAGCTGAGCTCTCGACTCCGCGTAAGCCAGCAGCAGGGATGCCAACCGGTTTTCTACAAGCGAGGAAAGGCGCCTAAATAGATGCTCCTCCCATTCATCATTTTCTGGAGCCGCCTTGCCTGCCATTTGCTGAACTGTTGGTAAGGGAGCGGATTTTTTTTTGGTTCTTTTTACCTTGCCCGCAGGAGCATTAGGAGGTGGTGCCATCTCAGCGGACGCGCTTTGGGCAAACGCGGTTTACGAAAGCTGATCCGTAAGGAGACGGAGTTCCGTTCTCAACTCCTCCACTTGAGCGGAAAGGCTAGAGACTGTAGAATGCAGAGATGAATTCATCTTCTCCAACTCTTCCACTCTTGAACCCTCCGGGGCTCTGGAGCGGCGCACCAATTCTAGGCAAGCAGCGCGAGCTTCGCCTACTGCTTCCCGAATAGTGCGAACATCTGGGCCCCTGATGTGCCCACAATGGTCCACTACCCCCTCGATCTTATCGAGACGCTCCTTAAAACGTTCTTCGACAATCTTTGTAGAGTAAGCAGCCAATTCCTTCTGGCGCTCCTCTGGCTGCGGCATGGAAGCCTTGGCCCGCGTCATGCGAGGGGTCAGTGTGGACCCGGAGACGTCTATTCTCCTAGCTTTAGAAGTCCCGAGGAGGGTCTTCATTGTGCGTTTTCTCCGCATTGCGGACTCACTTGAAGCCAGGGAGGATAACGAAACAACTGAGTCCAGTGACCCGTTTGAGTCCTCTCCGTCACTAACTGGTACGCTACTCAACTTTTGGTGCTTAAAGCTCCCGGAACTATTGGAAGAAGAACGAGAGTGTTTCTCTCTGGTGGACAAATCCGCTATGCCTCTCTCGACAGGTGACCCGATTAAACCCTCCTTGGTGAATGATCTCACCAACACTTCTTTACTCGACGTGACCGTTGTGCTCGTGCTCACTGATGGGAGATCGGCAGTCTTCCTCTCCCTGTCACGCCTGCGACTTAAACGGCCGACCTGGCCAGTCTTCCCAAAGGACAAACAAGTAGTGCCCTCCCCAGAACACGCGGGGCTGCAGGAGTCTTGCAACTTCTGAAGGGATTCTCCGGCGCAGTCAGCGCCGGTACCCTCCTGGGGTATATCTTTTTTGTACTTGTCAGCCATTTAAAATATTTTCCCTCCCTATCCCCAGTATACGGAACGCCTGCCGGGTTCCCAGCTTCAATAGCCAAAAACCCGCCAGCCGCTGTCTGGAACTGGACCCTTTTAGCCACGAAAACCTTCTCGGCCCCAGCCCGGTACTGAGAGCATTGCACACATACCACTCTCAGGGGAACGATTCGCCACCGCCCAGCAACTGAACTGACTGCCCAGCCACTGGGCAGCGCCCAGGATGCACCACACGGAGGTTGTCCGACCCAGCACTCCACTTGTTACTATATTATTATTGTTACTATACACTTACGTGACATTTCAAAACAATACAACATGAGATTTGAGGAAGTGAAAGAAGTAAGGACCGCGACGTTTAGCGCTCCCTACTATATCGCTACCACGTTAGGGATATATCGTGAAGATATGTTTTACTGCTATTGAAGAACTATTACTGCAACCTACTTTAAAATTTGAGAAAAATTCAAACAAGACATTCTATCTAGAAGTATAGATCGCTTTTTATATTGTCGCCGAAAAATCTTTGACTTAAGTTTTCTACCATCAACAAGTGAATGTAACGTAAAATATATCTGTCAGATTTGCAATTCATATCTACATATTTATAACACACATCGTATTTGTTTAATAGCGTAACCAACGGGAAACCAACGGGCTTATATGTATAATAAAGAATTTGCTTATATTACAATTTTGCGTATGTTGTCGATGAACGGGATCACGTTTTAGCTACCTAACGACTCATAGCATGGCATTTATGACTTCCCGTGTCGTCGGGCCGCGACCAAATTACAGTGATGAACCATGAAAATACTGACCGGAATATAATATTTAAAAATATCTGTGACGAATATTTGGTGTGAATCGTGATATATTTAAGATAGATAAGAAATTCAACACTTCATCACATCTTGAATTTCTTGCAAGACCAACATCAATTTTGGTCAGCGTTAATTAAACTTACTTATTTAAGATTCATTTGAACCTATGAAATACCTAATACCAACAAATTCACACCTTAAATATGTAATTTTAATTTTAAGAAACCTTTTTTTACTAGTAATGTGATTGTGTATTTATGGATAGGTTATATAAATGTAGTAACACAAACAAAATTTGTGCGAAAGAGTATGTCGCTGTACATTGTTTAATGTGAAGTTTTAGGAATTAAATTTTTTAACTCTGAGAATACTTATGATTTTTCTGCTATGTTAAAAGCAGAAAAGAGTTTTATATACATTTATAAATTAATAATAAATTCAAGCAGACCCTCTGCTTTCCTTAATTTTACATTTTTTTTAATTTAAATGAAAATTTTATGACATTTTCAATTCAGCATGAACAGAGTATTGAGGTGTAACAAAATCACAACGCCACTTGTTAATCGACTTCAAAAAAAAGAGAAGGTTCTCAATTCGGTGGAATCTTTTCTTTATGTATGGTTACCGATTTTTCCGCCATTTGTGCACCGATTTTGATGATCCTTTTTTTATTTGAAAGGGCATATGTTTTGGGTAGTCCCATAGAAATTTAATTAAGGTATGTTGATAGTGTCATAATTTGATGATCCTTTTATTTAATATTCCATTCCAGAATTAGAAAAACTTAGTTATAAACCTACCTTAGATATTTAATTTGGACAATGCTACTCAGAAAGGTAAAATAAATAACTGTTTAAGGAAAAATGTAATTGTATACATATAAAACAAAAACAGTGAAAAATACGAAAGTATTTTTCACTATTTTTACTGTTAAATCCTTTACTTATTAAAACTCAAGTACAAAAATAATTTCATAAATACAATACAAATACCTATTAAACCTGACAGTTATTAAAGTCGGTGCCAAACCAATAAACGAGAACAAAATCAAAATTCTACTACTACTTTGGCAGACTTGGCGCAGATTTCAGTACCTAACTCTCAAAAATAATTAATTAATTACATAAATGTATTTGTATCGTATTTATGAAATTACTTTTGTACTCGAGTTTTGTTTATTTAAAGGATAATTATTTTATAGTTTTCGGTGTGTTTATTTTGAAATCGGGTAAATATTTTTGTTAATTATTTTATTAAAAAAATTTATTAATAAATAAGTGAACGAACAACTTGTAGATCGTCAAGCGCAACCTGACATCAAGAGACCAATACCATATCTACATAATAAAAATTATTCCTTCGCCGAAATTTGGGGTGGCTTGCACCAACTATTTAAGCTTGATTTAGGGAACTGACATCTCGCTTGCACCAACTATTAAATAATTGGTGCAAGCGAGATGTCAAATCCTTAAATCGAGTTTAAATAGTTGGTGCAATTCACCCTTATACACTGCCGCAATCTGCGCGGGAAGATAGGCAGCAAAAATGTTATATATTTCTATCCTCTGACCAAGAAACATAATAGACGGAGTCATAATAAGTTTCCGCTCTTACCACCGTGTGTTAAACGAATTTTTCTGTCTCTTTCTAACTCATTAAACGTAACCACGAGTAAAACAGCTATAGTATGTATGGCGACCTCACACTATCAGCGTATTTCATGTCAGCTATGAGTCGATCATGAAATAATTATTTGCAAAATACTCGTAAATCTTAAGTGTTTGGGTACTAGCAATCACAAAAATAAAAATAAGTCATGTTCGGTTGTGTATCGTTGTACTGTGACCTTTCGTAGTCACGCACTTTAATAAAAATGTAGAAAGTCGGTCAACAAAAAAAGGCCACGCTTTTAGAGCAAATGCTCCATCCATTGTGATAATTGGTCTGAGTTTCTATCTCACCCAACCTGCTGGTTTGGTGAAATATATAATAAACAGAAGCTTCCATGATTGGAAGCTTCCTTTTGTTCTAAATTATATCTTTCACTTTAACTTTTAATTTAACATTTAAAAGAATTCTCTAGGAAGATGTACTATTATCATGTATACAAATCCTATGAAGTACAGCGCACGCGCAGAGACGCGCGCCGATGAATCATATGCGCACTCCATCATGTCATGTTGTTACGACCTCGAAATATTTAATAGTCACGTCCTATCTTTCGTCTAGCTGTTATTATCGATAAATATTATGTCTGTGAATTATTTACACTAGAAACTTTGTCTTCTGTGCTAATGTTATTATAGAACTATTACCTATCAATAATTATATATAACACAATACATATTAGAATATCTACTATTTGTCGGGAAAAGATAATTAACAATGTGATGGGAACGAACGAAAGAACTTGTACAATGTGCCTCATCGTAAAAGTAAAAAAAACATGTTTCGTACAATAAAATAGTTGCATCATAAATAACACTATTAGATAAATAGCTGTAATTGTTCTACTTCTCTTTTTAAAAAATTCTTCTATCAATATACATTTTAGTTAAATTTTATATGCAATAACAGTTCTTTAACGGTTCGTTCCCCTTCGTTCATTTACACGCTCGAGTATAGGTTTGCTTATGACGTCAGCTGTTCACTTAGCATGTATAGTGTGTTTTTTCCACTCGAGTTCTTCTTCTCAAACTTCTCAGTTCGTGCTTTAAATAAATATTTTAGGCATATATAGGACTGAATAGGACGACACAGAATAGGATACGATTCGTCCCAAATTTTTCAGGATTAATATAAAAAGATTAAATCATCTTATGTACATCTACAATTACTTGTAAATGTACATAAAATATGTTCATTGTACATACCAGCAAAATAATTTAGTGTGAACGTTTACATGAATTTGAAGATATGAATTTTTAAAATGAATTTTGGAGCACAATAGTTTATATTGCTTGAAAGGATTAGGTACCTACTTGATCTTTAAAAAAGGTTTTACATATACTTACACGACTTTCTTCGAAACTGAAATTTAACTAATATATTCATATGTAATGCATGTAATTGTGTCAGTATTACAAAATCTAATTCAAATCTTGTAATTTCCAGAGAGATGCATAATCTATATACGACATAATTATAACAGTATGATGACTTCATAGAAAGTTAGTGAACGCGGTTTGTATGTGTGCACGCTAATACGCACGCGCCATGGCATACAGCAACGCCAATATTTAGTAAGGATTAGGCATTATGATTTAAGACGTCAGTCAGAGTCGCACCATAGTAGTCATACACTCAATGTAGCCGCGTCGCACGGCCACCGCCAATCGCGCGACCGTTATACTGTTTTTAAATTGTTCGTCACATCGTCACAAATACAAAAATATCTACATCACACAAACGAACATATTGTAATGCTTTTTGATGCCTACATAATAATTATTCCAATGCATAATTATCATTCTTCAACATAACTAAAAGAAATTTAAATTTAAATTATTGTTACACACTTACATATAGATATATAGGTAACTAAATGAGATGCTGTCCACATCTCGCACTCTAGAGGTACTTACATGAACCCTAGGTATCCGGCCGAGAGCCAATTCAGTCACGCGTGGGGCGGGAGTCCGCTTTCTTTCATACATATTCTCTGTTTAAACTCCGTTTTAGTTCGGCGTATGAAAAATAAATGAAATATAACTACATTTTTATCATCGACAATCGATATTAACGACTGCCCGTTGACACGTCACTACTGTTATGCTAATCTGCGGCTCGGATGTCATCTTGCGCAACAGGCGGTCGACGTACCTACATACACATAGGTACGCGGCTTAATTGTACTAGTTAACACATTACCCAGAAATTTAGAATGCCCTATGTGTATAAAACTATTATTAATCAATTTATATTCCCTTTTCTAAATTATATTCTAGTCATTTAATGAAATAAATAAATGATTTATTGACAAAACTTTTTACAATTAAATTAAGCCCTGTCTCCCAAACTAGGAAAACCTGTATTTTAGGAGACAGGTATTGTCTTGTATTGTTGTTATTGCCAGATATTGATTATTATACTCACGTTTGTTGTTAATACTATTTTATTTAAATTTATAAGGCGAAAGTTATATTTTTTGACAAGATGCTATAAATATCGTATGCATAAGATACATGTGTAAAATATTTGCATATTCATACGTTCATAAATCATTATTTTATTTGTTTAGTCTAACATACTTAATCAACATGTTTCTGTTGTTCATTCATAGTTAATTTACCGATTTTTTTTTGATATGAATTGATTGTATAAAATGAAGGCACCTATAAAGGCCAAAGTACACGGACCGGAAGCGAGCTGTTTGGGCACGCCCTACTTCCGGCGGTCGCGCCTCGCTGAATGCAAATAGGCGACTGTTCGGACAGACATACAGGTGACGAGGTTAGAAATAGTGCACAACGATTATTATGTAGTTCTAATTAATTATCGTATGAATAAATAAGAATATCATATAAATGAAGACTTATATTACGTGTTCTTGGTACGAATTTAAATATTATGAAGTAAAAATACATGCATACAGCAATGGGTACCTAACTACTTAAATAGATGTGTACACAAGCACATTCGCACAAGCGAAACTAACGTATCGCTAAAAAATTGGAAAATCCTTATTAGCAAGATAACGAATTTATATTTTATATTTAGCTAAAAAGTAGAAAGGTATAAAATTAATTTAAATTAGAGCAGTAATAGGCTAACACAAATTATACTCCTAACGAACCTATTGCGAAATTAGTGCGATACAGGAAGGATACTGGCAATTAGACAGATCGTAATAGGGCAAATTTTTAATTTCATGTTGATCTGAGATCATTCGTTTGAACAAGCTTCATTTTTAGTTAATAGATAACGATAGACGTTAAAAAACAAACACGATGTGTAAATCTATTACGTTATGAGCATTGCCATCGTACGGACGATGGTCATGTCATACAGGTTGACGTTTTAAGCATGAAAAAGGAAGTCATGGATTAGGACATGGTAAGTATTTGACCTGTTATGCTACAGCTATAGTCAACTTGCCATTTTCGTATATCCGCTGACTAGTACCGTTGAGTGTTGGTGCAATGAATTTTTTATTCTCAATTATTGCCTACTTCATTTATTTATCCGGCGTCGTAAATATTTTATTTCATTGGAGCTTACGGTAACGTTCGCTACGTGGTCGCGACTAGGTATAAAAATCGTTTAGAAAATGATAACAAAAAAAATAATTTTATCAACTTAGAGACTCGTAGTTGTATTTAAAAGTCAGATGTCAAGTATAATTTAAAATACGCCATTTGCTTCCTGCTTTTAAGCAGCAAGCAAAAGAAATTGAAGCCCCCCTTAAGGCTAAAACTTAAATATATTAAGCCTTCCGCATATTTTAAAAGCTTTTCCTGTATATCTATACACTAAATTATTATTATTATATATCTATACACTAAATTATTATTAAATAAAATGACGTTTTATAAATATTTTAAAGTAGGTACTAGATAAATATCACCTTCATCTACAGGTGGATTCCATAACTTAAGCAATATTTTTATTTTCTATATTATCTCATTGTGTAAGGATGTAACGTGAAATAATTATAAACTTTCATTTACGATTTTTTCCGTATATCCTGTCGTTCTGGCTTTACCATTTTTTTCTTATATTCTTTCTTCACAGAAAATCGTATTCCATCAAAATTGCAACATTGCCCTTGTTTAACCTACATTTAAAAACTGAAACCAATCTGATATCTAAAAAATGTGTGTTTTTCTTTTGGGATATTGATGGTCTATACAACAAAAATATGTGCTTTTTTGGCTCCTAAATAATTTTCATCTGAACCTATTGTACAAAAATAAATACCGAGAAATCCTATGAGTGGCGCTACCTTCAAACGATACTGCCGCCATATTAAAGATTGTAAAA
This sequence comes from Zeuzera pyrina, assembly GCA_907165235.1. NCBI lineage: Eukaryota > Metazoa > Arthropoda > Insecta > Lepidoptera > Cossidae > Zeuzera > Zeuzera pyrina. The sequence continues at coordinate 13,681,054 of OU015630.1, forward strand.
CTTAATCATAAATATTTACAGTTATAGTTAACAAATCAAAAAGAACTTTTAAAGAAGACCTATTTATTTACAGTGCATAAAGCAGTGTAAATTATTTTTCAAATTACAGATATCTTTACTATATTACAATATGTTGCCTGTAGGTAAGAGCTGATGGACAGTAGGCATAATAATAATATGTTTAGGTTTAACTAACGCAATGGTATTATGGCGTTGCGTGTAAGAATCCAATACAGAGCCATGAGCGGCAGAACAATGGACGGCCTTGAGGCAAGATAGTAATCAGTGGTCTGACCAAAGTGGAATAGCGTATCCAGCTTTATAAAACAATATCATGTAGGACGTTAGTTTTTCTTCACTTTAATGCAGGCATGTATACATACATATTATAAATACGATGTAGACACATAAAACCTATGCTAAAAGTAGTCTATATACATCCACATAAACAAGCAAATAAGTTCCTACTTATTTGTGTATTTGTTTATATGTAAGAGGTAATCTCTGGAATCATCGAACAGATTTTAAAAGTTCTTTCACTAATAGTAAGCTACACTATCCCGGAGCAATATAGACTACATTTTATTTCGACAAAAATTTTCGAATATAAATCGCAATGTTTCTGAACAAAGTCATTAGAAAAATCGCTGTTTAATCACTTTATCGGCTTGCGCTAATCATATACTCGTATACACGTAAAAATAATGCATTACAAAAATATTAGTCTTTAAAAAAATACATACATATCTTAACGCTGTATCCCCAACGGAGTAGTCAGAGAGGAGGGAGCGCCAAGCGTCGCAGTTCTTACATATTTATTTCGCTTCCTGAAATCTCATCATTCTCCTTACACATTTTGGCCTAGGTATGCGAGTTTTAAAAAATAGCTACACAACTAAAAAAAAATCAAACCAGACGATATAGGTACCTACATTTAATTGGAAGGCACAATGACATTGTTGGTGTTTTAAGTGTATAATTTTCAATACATGTATAAGATGTAAAGATGTTCAGTATACATATACCTATAATATACATATATAATGAGGTCATAGATAAACATACATATATACTAACTAGTAACTACATACTTACATAAACAGTATAGTAATTATTGCACCTACGTGAGTGGAGAACGAAATGAAGAATGCGACATTGAAAATAACAATAATATTCCATGCGGGTAAAATCATGGGGCACGCTTAAAAATAAATTAAGAACATTATACAGCGTAAATAAAGTTAAAAGCCACTATTTTTAATTTTTTTAATACTTTCTATTCCACCATCAAGTCATGAGAATGTTAACTGCATCATCTGAAATGGTATGTTTTAAATATTGCTACACAAATGGTAGTTAAATGGCCAAGGACTTAGGGACTTTATCGACAATTACCATTTTCATCATTGTATTTTAATTGCCTTATTCGCAACAGATACAGTGAACACAGAATTTGAAATATCACAAACATGACAAAATAAAAATATTTAAGCATACGTAGGTGTATATCTGGTAATAATTGTTATGGTCACGATCTACGCAACGGCCGCAAATAACAGTAATTCCTGACAATGTCGTGAGAACGTTCGTTGTGTAAGATGCTGCAACCGACTGGTGAACTAGTTCACAGATTAAAACCTAATCTAAACAACAATCATCAACCATACCAGTCTGTTGTTAAAGTATATATTACGATCTTAGATAACTTAAAAAACATGTCTATTTATTATATGTATACCTATGTACATTACTTATACAACTATAATAATGGCTACGCGGTTACTACTAAATGATATTAAACGACCTCTATTTTTTATTTAATTTCACTTTTTTTCAAGCACCGTTCGTGAAAATTAATAGTATAATATAGCTTCCCAGATGCTTATATGTAATTCCATGCCAAAATCCTTTACGTAATACAATGACGACTGGTTCATAGTACCTTTAACAATTTCAAATATGCTGTAGATATGAAGAATAAAATAGTTGTGAACAGCTATATTCCTGCATCGAAGATGATACAAGATAAATTAAACGACTCAGCGATTACGCGACAAAAAATTTAATGGAAGCATATTTAAAAAACGAAGACAATAAATAAAATGTACTTTGGTTTTTTGGACCATGAATATAAATAAAACCTGATACAAATGAGAGGCCAATTTTAAAAAGCTTAATTTCTACAAAGTGTTATCAGGGAAAACCGATAACGATGACCTTATGGGATGTCCAAACATACATAGTGGTTACATACATACATAGAGGAAGAGGAATTCTTTTTTTGAATTGGTTAACAATTTCATACTAATTTAATGACTTATGGGGATTGAAAATAATAGTTCTCTATTCACATACAGAAAGACAATCAGAAATTCTACAGAGAAACTCAATCAGCGAGCTAACATAACCAGATATGGTCCAACGGTGAAATCGAGACCGCCACCGTAACTGTAAGCGAAACCGTAGGTACGTTATGCGACTTCCGTCCACAATATGTTAGATATATCCGATAACAACGAACTTGTGGTTAGTGGTCCGTCTGACTTGTCACATGAGGAAGTCACCAAGTGTCAAACAAACCTTTCTCAGGAAGTGTTGGTTTAGGACTCTTCACGTAATTATTTAGATTCGGTATATTTATAAGGTTATACCTCAAACAATTATTTCAATATTATCGATGAGATTTTGACGTTTTTCGTCACGTTTTCATATGTCACTAAAGAAACTCAGACAAACGGATATTTATAGTCAATAGAGTAATAAATTAAATTAAAATAACATACAACAGAATAACTACTACTATGAATGATGTATTATACCAAAGGAAATAACTTTAATTAAAAATATAATTGTGTAAGAGATTTGAGAAATATCGCTAAATGGCGCTTGTGTCGAATAGAACAGTTAAGTCAGAGGCAGGCTTTATGATCGAATTAAAAATTGTATCATTAGCCTTTACTTATGTTATCTTTAATCCACAATGCATCCGTGTCTGAACAAAAGGCGTTTCCTTCTCACCACTGTTTCTAATTGTAAGAAAAACCCACTCTGTAGGCTGTGTAATTATAGGCTGCCTATACTTCAGTTATTAACAAGTGGTGTTGGATGATCAAAATGACAATAATTGACTGAACACTGCAGACGGACACTTCGTAGTTTGCAGTTGATGAAGTGTAATACGAATCTAAATATGAACAAGCACCGCTGTTTCAAAGGCTGCATCCAAAAATTATCTGCAAATTATGTGAAATTTTTAATTATTATGCAAATGTGTAAAAAGGTACATAGAACGTATAAGAAAAACACTCGATATCCGCCCCGGCTTCGCGCTAGCCAATACTAAATTAGTAACCCCTTGGTTTAAGTTTGAACAATATTGAACTGTTATTATTTATTTCATATTATCAAGAAGTTTTTTCTCTATACAAACTTTCGCTCCTGTTAGCAACACCGACGAATAAACATAAAGGGGAACACTAGCACCCTCTAGCAGAGCGCGACGGTGTTTGTGACGTCATAGAAAAAAACGACTTACGGCTTGTTCTCCGCTACCGCTCGAGATTATATAAGTCAAAACTCGAACACTCCACGTCTCTCTATTGTTTTTTACTTTCACAACTGCAGCACGAAATGTTCGAATAGAAATTAATTAATTATTAATTGTTATTAAATATTAGTATTAATCGATAATTTAAGTAAAGTTTGGGATGTTCCATTGCTATAAGTATCTAACTTATTATTTAATTTTATCGTAGCTAACACTCCTTATTTTTATTTTTTATAACGATACTAAAAGTGATATTCAAATATGTAATCTCAGAGGTTTCGAATTTCTAAGTAGCAGTTTCCCACCCTTTTTACGGCTTTAGATGATTTTTAAAAAATCCACTGTAATGTTAATCAAAAGGTACCTACTGTCTATTTCATAGTTCTAGTTTTAACGATTACTGCTCAGCGATGATGGATTGCTCAACACATCACTACGTCTTATTTTATAAAATGTAGGTGTACCTACATACAAGTAGATAAAAAGAATTGTCATACTGAACAAAAGTTATAAAAGTTTATAAATCAAAATTAAATAAAAACTTTAGTCTTCAACCAATTCGACTTGTCTCACAATAAAACAGAAAAGTGAAATATACACGTACCTACCGCGTGCCGTCGTGAAACAGACAGAGGGACACGCGATGTTACAACTCCTCAAGGGGACTATAAAAATGATGTAAGACTTCCAACGTTGTCACAACGGGAAAATCGAAAGACGAAAATGTAGCAACAAGGTCAAAAAACTAGATAGAGACTTCTACGTCTCTACAAATATAACAATGACATAATATGTTTAACAATTTAGGTAAAAATTGTGTACATACACTTACAACAATGTCAATTACATCAATTAGCCACCTGTGATACTTTTGTAATATTTCAATAACAAGAGCGGGAATAAAATAGGTTGACTACTTATACGTGTTGGACATCCCAGAAGAGATGGACCCTAATGGATGCGAGGGTGTATAATGTCCATCTCCGCAGCGAGAGAAAACCGCGTCCAAGATGGCGGGAGAAGTGCGTCGTTAGAAACGCCGACATACATAAATACGTATATTTTCATGTTGTATCTCTAACGGGGTAGTCAGAAAGCCAAGCGTCGCGGTCACGTATTTATTTCGCTTCCTCAAATCTCATCATTCTTCTCACCCATTTTCTCCTAGTTATGCGAGTGCTTTTGACATTTCCGTCAGCTAATATCTTCTAATAATACCAGCTAATATCTCTAGTACACCGACGTGTTGAGGTAAAATGGCGGGAGAGGCTCTCAGAGTCTCGCTGCTTCATTTTATACTGCTGAATCTCGAAGCTTGCCTTCGACCGGGTATCGCTGCTTCGGTCAGTATCTAAATCGAATCGGTCGTGAAAAGACGACACGGTGTCATCATCATGATGAGGAGCAGGACCCCACCTATCATATGCTGGAGGAGAGCTCTGTCTGGGCCTCGAAACGCGAAGGCCTGGTCCGCCATATGAGGTCGCTCCCTGTCAGCGGTAGTAGCTGTCATGATGAAAGTAGAAGCGACTAGAGGGAATTTCGGAATCGCGGCCGATCGGAGTGGGGATACCTGTCGTCTACCCATGCGACGCCGAGTAGGACGACAGCACGTGTTGCTGCGCTATCGTGGCACTGCTAGGGTGCAGAAGGATCTCTAAAACTGGTACCACGAGAAGTGTGTGAAGTTCCGCAGGAGATCCCGAAACCCCAAACAACGCGTTGAAGATATCCACTGCAGGAGTTTCAGTGGGTTAAATCCTCACATAACACAACCTCCACAGAGGGTTGGGTATCTGTGTGTTCAGGCAGGTTTTTCCTACTTTACCAAAAAAGTTGCCTTCATGTTAATGGGGCTGAATGTAAGGGTCTGAGTTTAGTAGTTGAGAAGTAGCCGTAGAGTAGTCATGTACAGTGTAGTCGTATGGAGGTAGTCAGACATAGTTCAATTCCAAACGCAGTATGTACACAGAAATAATCTGATGCAGTTAGAATTAATATAACTTTAACTGTAGCCGCGAACTGTTATTCACTATAACCAAATTAATAGTAAAATCAGTGATCAGTAGTGCGATTCTCTAACGCACATTAGTCAAATTCACTTCTGAATCCGCGATGAGATTGTCAACTGTGATTTGGTATTCTCTAAAGTCGACAGAGATACTAGCGCCGCCTCGATGAGTGACGGCGGCGAGTTGTACTATCGTAAATGAATTTTATGAAGTTTCGCTAAATATAACAATCCAATCTAGTTTTATTTAAAGTAATTATCTCAGAAGAAGTTAAAATACTCTAAGACGAAATATCGACTGAGATGTTTACTCTTAAAGCAATCCCCGACAAACTCACATTTAAGATCACTTCACTTCGCTCCTAGAATGTTTGGTTTAGAGAATTCCATTTGAAGGTCAAGTGAGTTCGAATACGAAGTGGGGTGAATTGTCGAGCGAGTCTTGCTTTGGGTGATTCGAGTTTTTACAGAATAGCACGGCAGTTTAGTGACAGCAGTATGTGTGCTTTACCCGTAACAAACTTGAATAAAAGGTGTCTGCAGAATGAAATTTATAAAGATATATTAGACATTAACAATATGACTGCGTCACTTACTGTTAATGACGATCACAAGCAAACGCAAGATCAATCGATGTCGTATAACCTTGATACTTATGTCTTCGATGCATTTTGATTGCAGTATGCAATGTGTTACGTATTAAATGCGATGGAATTTGTTTCAAAATGACGCTAATATCTACAGATCTACATATATAAAACGCCATTTGATGAGAACCAATTGGCTGCATTCCCGTTCAACGCTTCCATATTAAAATCAACATATTACGCACACTCACGTTTGCGTCGACAGATTTATTTTCTGGACGTGGGATTGACAAATAATTTCATTGCGAATCTATCAATCAATCGCGGCAGTCACACATTTAACGATTAAAGAAACTGAAAACCTAAATTTCATTAATTGCAATTTAGTTGTAACTTTGTATACCTATTAGTATATCACATATCATTAAATACCAGTAATCTTTTGGAAGACATAAATACCTCCCAACTACATAAGTACTACATAATACTTACATATTATATAAGTACTATGCATGTCTATTATAAAACTCAAACATAACTCTAAATCTGTACATTAAAAAATGAGAAGAAATGGTCGAGATAGATTTTTAGAATTGAATATCAAAGAGTAGCTTTTTACAATTTTTTGAATACAAAATAAATTTAATGTTTAAAAATATTTTTTGGTATTATTACTTATATTGTTTGAGTATCACTAATAATCTACTCAATGGATTTCAATGCGGATTTCGCCTTTCAAAAAGTGGAATTCTAACATAACAACATAACATAACATAACTTCACGCTGTATCCCCAACGGGGTAGTCAGAGAGGACGGAGCGCCAGGAGTCGCGGTCCTTACACACCTCTTTCGCTTCCTCAAATCTCATCATTCTCCTCACACATTTTCGCCTAGGTATGCGAGTGCTTTTGACATTTCCGTCTGCTAACACTCTGGCTATTTGATCTTCATAAGTCAGCCTTGGTCTTCCTTGGCTTCTTTGGCTTCTTTGGCTTCTTTGGAATTCTATCTGTCCGATATTCTGTATGACTATATCTTTATTGGGAATAACAGAATTGACTTAATGTAATACATATAAAATACCCTTCAAAACCGAGAATTAAATGAACTACTAGTGTAGATATAGAAGTATATGCTTAAAATAATAATTTTGTACAATAAAAATCCTCCTGTAAACCATTAAGTTGACGACCAAAAATGTAACGGGTGTAAGTATTTCCAGAAAAAACCGTAAACAACATATTCTAAGTACTTTTCTGACGCAGAAAGTGTAACTAAAATTATGTCCAAGAAAAGAAAGTGGTTCCACGCCTAAAAGCAAAAAAAAAAAAACTTTTATTTTACTTCTGAATATTTGTGATATTTTTACTTACAAACTGATATCATGATTTTATCTATTTCGGTTTTTTAACAAGTTGTTTTTAATTTGGTTGAACGTTGTTTGTACCAAAAAACATAAAAAGTAATTCCCTTCGTCTCAGTAATCACTCTTATTAATATGACATGCAGTTTTCTAGGCTTTAAACGCAAAGACCTCTTATAAACTGAGGTAGACGCGTTCAGCGCCCTACGCACCAAATTCTGAAACGTTAAATAGAAGCTAATGAACACCACTACGCTCACTTCAGTCCGAAACGCTGTTGCCGTTGCACGTCGCCTGTTATTATGTTATTACGTGGTTTAAGTTCAGAAATTTACAACGACGTACATATTAATTTATTTCCTAACTATCCACAGTTTATACGTAAATTCTCTCTTGATTTTGTCTGTAAATATTATTTTCACTGTTATATCACTTATGTAATTAATTATATTCGCTTGAGTATCTATCTAACTGCCCCAATGAGATCTTCGCTCTTTAGCAGCACAATACTCGACGAACAACGAAACGATGAATTTCGGTTCTCGTGATGTTCACGTGGAGTCCTCAGAGGCGTTAAGCTTTTTCTTTTATTTTTCTCTTATTGTCTTCATAACTATTGCTTTCTATTTATATTTACGTAAATATTGTTTATTTGTGTGTGTTATATTGTCAATATTTTAGTTCGATGATTGCATAAAAATGTTCGTTTTTGGAGCAGGGTGAGTCTACCTCAGTTTATGTAGAAGACTTAGTTCAAATGTATGTAGGTAGGTACTAGGTACCTACGTAACATATTTACATACCAGCATAACTGCTACAACCAGAAGTTCGTCATATGTATAAACGTAAAAATATAAAATTATATTGACTTTTAGCTTTCAGGGCAAATAAAAAAAAAAAGTTCATACATGAAATGTGTAATAGGCATAATCTATAATAGTACATACACAAAATAGTCCATATACAAAATGTATATATTTTTCATTTTCAATTGTATAAGTAACATTTCTTAATCATTTTTTTGTTTACTTAAAGCCTTCGTTAAAGCGCTGCTTACATGTAAATAAATACGTCTGTTATATACGGTGTACGTATATCTATACGTACAATAATATTGAAAAATTTAAATAAAATTGAATTGTCTCTCTGTTTTTGAATAATGTTTTCTCAAGCTTATATGGTTATTTGCACTTAACCAAAACTTAAACACGCTTTTTTAAATTTTTATCTCTGTTTGTTTGTCTAGGCTAATCTCCAAAGCGGCTGAACTGATTTTTACGAAACTTTCATAGGTAGGTAGAGGATTTATCAGAGAGTTAATATAAGTTACTTTTTCACCGGAAAAATACCGAATTTAACGCTAGCAAAACAGCGAGGCAAAATTAAAGTGTCAAAATCTCGTTTCAATGCGAAGGTACACTACTCATTTCAAATCATTAAAACAAGTCAATTAAGATGAATTCCTAGAATTCGTAAGCACAGGACTACAGGATCAGTGTGACACAATGATATCATTAGAACGCCTTATTCTTATTAGGTAGGTATACAATGTAATTCCACATGGTCGTTATCAAGCGGTGCTATATGAAACATTGGAGAATAGATTGTCTGCTTGGACAATAAACGACGTTAGCGAAAATCAAGCCTAATGTCGCACAGTGCGGTGGATGGTGGGACGCTTTTATTTTTAAACCCTAGCGGCCTTGAATTATCTTTTTACTACTACACGACGAGTTCAAGGATTCAGAGGTAAAGATTAATTAGATTTTTATTATAATGGATATGCATAATTTTAGTTTTAGTTTAATCTGTATTTATATTCTGGGAGGCGGCGGTCGTCTAAAATGGTTCCGTCCCCAAATGAGACGCGTGGCGTCGCGATGTGGTTTTATACAGACGTCCACTCTCAAAGCTACTCATCCTGTTTTCCTAATTAAATACGACAATTATCACAAAAGTGCTTAAAATTAAAGTCCTAGTATAAAGTATGCCAATAATTTGAAAACTGTTGTGGTCTGCACACCGTAGAGGTTGTGTGTATAATTTGTTTTAATAATAATATAGAGAAACGTGTTTGCAGTGTCGTTATACATAAACAGTTGAGTGTTAATTAACATTATGCATAAATTACAATTATCATAATTTTATGTCAATCCGTAAGGTTAAAACAATAATAATGAGTTTATATTTGACTCCCGCCTCCACCTTGATACTATTTAAGAGGTATGAAACGTGAAATTTCCCACTCACATGTGTTGAGTATATATCCAAATGTTTAGGTGATCATTTCTACGAACGAATATTTCTCTTAACTTATTTCATATAATTCAAGAATTGCTAAGAAGTCATTATCTGCAAAAATGTTATCGTTTCAATCACAAGGAAAATAAAAATATGTTTACTTGGAAATAGAATGAAAAAATAAATGTATAATATAATTAGCACAAACACGATGTAAGACAATGTTTTAATATAAGGTACTTACAACGTATATTTCAGTTTTCTAATTCAAATTTTATTTGAACTGTATTATAGATATATGTACAATGTACATATACATAATACATATGTAGGTCCCGCCTATATATATAATGCTGATCTCAAATAAACGTCCCGAATGAGTAATAGCGTGAATTTACACACATGTTACGTTGCGTTAACTCTAAAAAAGTAAAGAAAAGAAAAATTGTAGTCCATACGAACCAGTAATGGAATTGCTATGAACAATAATATTTGTCTCTTCTCTCTTATCACGACGAATTTATCGTATCCCCATACTGTTAGTTACTATTGACAACTTCAGCCTCATTTATCTCGAAAGAAAAAGGGGAAAAAAAACGGGAAACAAGACTGACTGTAAAATTTCAACGGTAGCTGTTTACGCTGGACTTTTTTACGATGTTGTTAACTGTTGATTCTTTTTAAACATCTGCGTTGGGAACTGTAAACTACATTGTTCGTGGTTAAAGAGCTAAAATGGCGCTCGAAGAGGTTTATGTTAATACATAGAGTACAGAAAGTGTTTTCTTGTATTACACATGTATAAACATAGACATTATAAAATGATAGACTCCGCGTTGCGTACTTCTTGTATGAAATAAACCAGACCGTTCATTATCAATTTTTTTTATTACGTACTAGCTGATGCCCGCGACTTCGTCCGCGTTTTTTGTTTTTAAAGTAGCTTATGTCCTTCCTCAGGATTCAAGCTATCTCCATACCAAATTTCATCGCAATCGGATGAACGGTATGGCGGCTTATAAAATACGAACAAACAAACAAACAAACATTGATTTTATATATTAGATTGGAAGTAGCCCGCGACTTCGCGTAGTCTTTTATTTACTAAGTTAAATTAAATAATTCAGAAATATTCGCGGGCGTACGCGTACGCACATCAATTCGCCAAAGTTTTATCACAATCAGATGAATGGTTTAGGAACAGGTTTGGATATATTTTTCATAATACTTACTATGAAAAACGTGAAAGCTTCGGTCAGCGTCATCTTAAACGTTAAATTTAAGTTGTCTTAAAAAGTTTAAGGAACTGTCGTACAAACAACGTGACGACAGATATTATTATGGTTTAACATTCTAGGGTGTTTAGAGAATGTAAGTACTTACTGGTTTGGCGTAGTGGGTGAAATGTTTACAAATGGATGGTTTTTTTTGGGGTTTTTTATGTTGTTGTAAGGAAGAGATGATCGATATTTATGAAAGTTTTTGAAACATTGATGTTGAGCGTGAATACATCGACATTTAACGTCGATATTAGGTCTTCTAAAACATTGATCCTTCGATATAGTGCATCAGAAATATCGAAAATCAATTTTTTCACATTTATTTACTGTAAGCATGGAAGTCTTCAAGTTCAAAATGTCAACATTTCGAACTTTGACGATCGAAGTAGTTCTTAGTTTCTATGCTAGATGTCAATAATATACTTTTTTATTTCATTTTGACTAGAGGACCCGTGTTGCTCCGCAGCATTGTGTTGATAATATAATTAAAAAATCACATCATCACATAAGAGCGTTATTTTATTGGAAAAAGTATTACAAGCCTTCCAATCGGCGATGTAGATTTAAAAAAGCGCTATTTTTGCGCTAGCAATTGTATGGTCTCGGGACACCCCGTGTAATCTCAGTTGATCGGCTGCTCCAGCAGTGGACAGTAGCTTTTTTTAGGTAGAGGGTCTTTAAGCGCTTTTCCAACAACATAACTTATAATATAAAATACAACACACATATTATGAATATTAATGACAGGTTAATTTATTATTGTTAAATATACTGTATGTAGTGTTAATTACTTAATATGTGTCCAAATGTACTTAATTACGGTGACCCGAGTGGAGTTGTTGTTGTGGAGAGTAGTAATGAGTCGTTACATTTCTCCACAACAGAAACCCCACTCGAGAAATCTATAATAAATTATTGTCTAACGTCTATTTATTTTGGTTACGTTTTAATACTCTTTTAGTATTGATTTTGACTCCACTACATCAGCTGAGAAAACTTTTGTACATACGTATATAACTGATATCTATTTCTCATTTAGGATGGACTTAGTGATGTGGTGATAACTGATAAAACATCTAGGCCACACATATTCACACTGTGACGAATGGACATGCGCAAGTTAGCATATATACATAATTATGGTATACGAGTAGAGTTTTTTCTTGTGGAAACCGCGGGTTAAAAACAAAAAGGAGATGACGTAAACATATCACCATTCTAAAGGCTGACGATATCGCATTTTTGCTTCCATCTAGAGATATAATATTAACAAAAATCGAGTAACATATCATAGTTTGATTAAAAGCGCAACTAATTTTCTTTTTCATTGCATTTCGTATAAACGCGGAAGCCTTAATCGCCCCTAGTATCGATACAATTTAAATCCGAATAAAACGAGCAAAGCAAATCGATCTCTATCGTATCGAGAGCAAATCGTACGACTAAAGACGTTCTCTCGGGCGGAATGCTTCGAACGATTGAAAATACTTGTTTGAAGTTCGGAAGAAAAAAGTTAATTGGTGCACTTTTTGTCGTAGCAAGACCCGTTACTTCTTTGACTAATCTCTCTATTCTCGTCAGAGACAACTTACCCACTTTTTCACGGTTTTTAACCTCGGAATTGTTAATTTTAGAAATCGAAACATCGAATTTCCTTGTAACGATATTTAGTGCCGAAGTAAATAGCAATAGTGATATATCATCAGCAAATAACACTTTCACGTAGGTCCTTAAACATAAATAGGAGATCATTAATGTAAAACAAAACAGGAAAGATCTCAAAATTGAACCTTGCTGAACGCCCATTTTAATTTTGAATCGCGAGACGTAACACACATTTTTGTTCTCTTGTTCTCGGCCAGACGTATACGAAACCACGAGCTCGAGAGCATTATCGCGCATTCCATACTATTTCAAGTTGCAAATTAATGTTTCGTGACAAACACAATCAAAAGCTTTGGAAAGATCACAAAAACGCCAATCCCGTGACCCTTCCCAAGCCTCTAGCAGTTTTAATCATTCTTGTTCTCGTATGGGTTGTTGACCGCTCTTGTAAAACCGTAGTGTTGACCGTGAAATATCCTGTAAATATTAAAACGTATTTGACAAATATTTTACTCAACGCCAGCAATATTGATACTTGGCAGTAACTTGTAAGATCTGGCATGCAACTCGATTTGAATATTGGTAAAATTTTACTGTGCTTCATCAAATTGATGTCATTGGTAACACAACTTGATCAACACATTTATTAAATATATTTAGTAAAATTCGTGTTACTATTACTGTACTATTGGTGTTACATTAGCAAGTACACTAACCGATAGCCATATTCACTTTTCTTCTTGTTTAACTGTATGAAAGCTTTTGCTATCTTAAATGTAAAACCTGTGCTTAATTTGAAAATTAAAGAACCACTTTCCTATATTTCGGTTTAAAAGCGCCCTTGCTTGCCCGTGTTTGCAGATGACGTTATACCATTTCTAATTGCTATAAGTACTTATGAAACGAAATTAACGAAATCATTAGAAACCTGTTTTTCGTTAGCAACAATTTTATTATTAATTTATATTGGGAAGTATTTGTTTATCTTATTTTTCGCAATGACATAATTTAAGATTTTATTCAGAAAAGACGACAAAGGTAAATCTATTTCAACCAATTAGTGTTACAAATTATAAATTAATTCGTTTAGAAAATCTCCTTGAATCCTATCTAGGCAAAGTTAAAAAGCATCAAACATTCGAAATTTCAATTTCTGTAACAAAATGCTGAGCTACGTTGAGTTTGAATGTTTCTTGGATCTGTTGAATAATAAATCATAAGCCGACTTCTCTTACGAATATCAAAGGGGATCTTCAAAGTGCTCACTTAACACTGTTATTAAAGAGCCGTGTAAATAGTTTATTTCACGCCAGATATCTTGTTGTACATACTAATTTCGCATAGGTATAATGATATTACATAAATTTTATCTTATAGAAAATGAAAATAATTAATAATACGAAAAAGGTACTTACTTCGAAATAAAATATGAAGTAATATTTTTTACAGTATGTTGCTATAAAAGTTTATGCGCCGTATAAATACAATAAAAAATCACTCATCAAAATATTATAAATAGTTTCAGGCTACAATCCCTAGTTCGTCAATATATTTTTCATTGTTTTATTTTGACAACAATAAGGTACCGCACAGCGCCAACCATGATTACATTTTCGCGTCACTGTCAAGTGAAAACAAAGACACAGGGAGAAAGTCATCAGTCATTATCAGGACAAAGAACAATAAAATTGCGAGTCATGGTCGTTAAGCGAATTTACCCTACAAGACCAGACGTGTTCTTAGTAACCGCGAAATCCAGTAGTCACTCTTCTAAGGTTTAGGGATTGTTAGAATATTGTCAAATCTGGAAAGTCACGTATAACTATTGTATAGGTACCTAATTAAGGCCTGATTGCGCAAAATGTGGCCAACATCAGCTTGTCTACTACAAGCACGAGAAGCAAACTTTGAGTAACTTTTGTACACATCATCAAGAATTAGGCCCCAACTCTACTCGTTACCCGTTTCAAATTCATGTTCAAGATAATCTTTCAAGTAAATCTTATTATAAAGTATTTCAACAAATATAGTTAGCTCAATTGGAACTTCTTCTTCAGATAGAACTAGCACTACTTCAGAAGAAATAGAAAAAACTCAAGTATGTATCATTTTTTCAACATTATTTTAGAATAGAACTTTCAATAGTTATTTGCGAGGCCAGTGAAAACGTAATTATATCTCTACAGAGAGGATCATTCCCAGAACATATTCCTATCTTTATCAAACTCGTGGATTTATAGCAAAGGTATGTATGTTATTTTACCTTTAATATCATGATGAGATACGCAGTATGACAGGGTTGCACAACAGTGTTATTGTAAAAATGAAGAAAGGAATGCTTAGATGGTTGGGGCACTTGGAAAGAATGAGTGATGAAAGACTGACGAAGAAAATCTACAGAGCGAAAGTGAGTGGTAAAATAAGCCAAGGAAGACCAAGGCTGACTTATGAAGATCAAATAGCCAGAGTGTTATCAGACGGAAATGTCAAAAGCTCTCGCATACCTATGCGAAAATGTGTGAAGAGAATGATGAGATTTGAGGAAGCGAAAGTGGTGTGTAAGGACCGCGACTCCTGGCGCTTCGTCCTCTCTGACTACCCCGTTGGGGATACAGCGTGAAGATATGTTATGTTATCATAGTTATAAGATTTTTTATTCCATTATTCAAATTGTTTCGTTGGGTAGAGGAAAAAACAGAATGCGGTAGAGCTGCTTATCTTCCATTACAAGTCACAATAGACATACGAGGATTATCCCCTAACCGTTTGGCCTTGACTATATCGCCAATATTACAAAAGAGCTTATATATGCGATGGGCTAACAACCAGACACAAAGTGGTTTCACTTTACAGTTGTAGGTCTCATTACTAAACACATCAGTGTTATTTCGTCGTGTATTGATGATCAGTCTATTCCGAACGGAAATAGGTGTGCGTTATCTAATACATATGTACATGTATGTATTGCATATGTATTTTTAAATTCCAAAGTTCTTCTGGTTCCGTTAGGGTTCCATACCGTAAAGTTACTACAGCTCTTATTTTAAAATATTCATAGGAAACAAAGAGTTGTGTTAACAAATTGTGTACTCGCACTCGACTTGGCCAGATCGCCGAATCCGAATCTATTGGACATAAAATTTATAATTTACATAAGATTTTTAGAAACCCATTCTAATAAAGTTATTTACGTTTGTGGGATGTGATAGAATTACTTATATTTAATTAGAATCTCTCGCATCCACTAAAAATCTATCAGATCTAGCTAAGATCGAAGAAGCAGAAATGTGAACCTATTTATAATCCAATTCTATACCTATAATATAACATACGTTGCTTCCATTCAGATTTGAGAAAAAAATATGTCACGTGACCGCTGCTTATCTTCCCGTGTAGGCTACAAGTCAGTCAAATTATAAGGACCTAATATAGACGATAGGCTAACAACTTGTCGCTACCTGCTTGCGATTTATAAGCCTAAATACTTTATTAAAAACGGCGTGAGGTTATTTAGTCATGCTGTTATGCTTATTTTATTATTCTCATTTCTAATGAGATAGCGTGAAGTTACATAAATATGTACGTATCCATACCTTTATTATACATTTAAACGAAGGACAATAGTAACGGTCACCACAATTTCAAACGTTATTGCAAGCGTTTTCACTCTTTAGGTAAATAAATAATAATTTGCTGACTATAGTCCAATAAAGTACATATAAGTGGAATATAAAATTTCGGTATACCTAGTATTATAAGATATCAAGTACAGAATTAGTGGAATCATGATTTTAGGTACTCAAAATGCAGCTGTATTTTAACACCTGCGTAATAGCAGTTGGGTAATTTAAAAGAAATCCTGTTGATGGACGAAATCCAACACGGTTTACGCATACGCATAAACATACAAAATTTGATGACTCTGTACGTATGTACGTACCAAGACATACATTCAAAAGTGTAACGAAGCATAACACGCTATTATATACTTTATTTCAATGACATAAAGACGACAGTGGAATATGCATTTTTATACGTCCAGACCATTAGAGCAAATGACTTCACTACGGTTCGCTGAGTCGGTCTAAGAAGCCACATGGACCGTTACAATATAAGAGATTTTCGTGGCTAGATCACTGGTTGGAGTAATTGCATGCAAGTTTCATCCAGTTATATTTGGCTTGTCACTAAATGCTAAAATAAAAAGTTATAATTAAAAATTTAAATATTTGTGAGATGACAAGCCATTGTCAGAAGTATGAAATATGAATGATTTATGCAAGTCTAGTTGCGAGGTTAGTGTGATATAATTGAGTTGCTATTGTGATTTAATTGAGCAGCTGACCGTCATGGCCTAGAGCAAGAGAAGCGTTGGAGTTCGGAACAAAATAAAGCAACACAACTAACTAGTTCTAGTATCACGCGATCTAGTGCGACCGTATTAATCATTACTGCGCTTTCTAAACTATTGTTAGTATTGCTACATAATATATATTTAACGAAATTAACTCTGCTAATAATATTTCATCTTCTTTCTTCGTTTCTCATTTAAAGATATTTTTGTACAATTAATATAATGTTAGTTCCACGTTAATTTTAATCACAAATTACCCACGTGTGATATTTTGTAACATTTTAGTAACAAGAACGAGAGTAGAATTGATTTCCTGCGTGTAGTGGAGCTGCATAAAAGCCTGATTTTGGACTTGTAAGAATTCAGTTGTTGAGAAGTCGTCGAGTAGTCAAATATATAATAGTTGTGATAAAGAATCGATAGCGTGTTCATAGTGATCAGTGCTTCTGTTACATTTCATATTTAAAAATAAATATTATTTCACCCAGGTTTTATTTTCTAGAAGTCCATCTTATAATATAGTACACATTATTACTAACACTGATGTGGGTCAATGATTATTAGCTTTGTTCTGCCAAAATTTTAAACTTATTACTCAACATGTGTTTCGCTTCTAATGGAAATATTTTAAGAAACGCTCTGACTCGATAATTGTGTACGTTTTGGATTCCTAATTAGTACGAGGCACCTGACAGTCTGAGCGTTACTAAGGATACTTCGTTGAGAAGTGAAACGACGCGACGCGACGTCTTTGGCGAGTTAGACAACGAGATTTATTTCAATATTTCAGACTAAGATACAAGTTGTTTTATTTTGAAAGCTCGAATGCTGTACCAATTGAGTAATTTCAATATTTATTAAAATTCTTAGTTTATTAATAGGTATATTTATTGTCCAAATATAACGTAACGTCCAATATCAATAATAATTAACAGACATTATTCCTTGCTTCCCACAAATATTTATAAGATTCACAAGTCTCATATTTCTGTTCGGTTTTATGCAAGAAAAACAAAACGTAAACATAAAGATGCACATAATCACTTCAACGATGCACAACCTCGGTAAGACGGAACAATGGCCGAGAAAGTTTTACTAGCCACTACCACGATACCCGTTTTTCAATATGAAGAAAAACAAATTATTTCACAAAAATATTTACATAAGCAATAAGAATAACTAGTATTACGTTAAGAAAATTATATGGATACCTATTTATGTGTTGAGAATGGAAAAGTCTGTTGTACACACTGCACTTTCATTTTCGTCAGACATCAGATATGAACCATTTTACTGAACAGAATAATGAAAAAAGCAATCGCATTATGCAAAGAATATGGCAGTCTTAGATTAAAGAAATAAAAAAGATACGTAAAGTCCTTAAATCTTATATTTGAATGATGTGTGACGGGTACTATAAGTATACTTTATACTACTCAAACAAATACTTAAGTACTGCATATTGTATGTCTGCCGCGACAGAGATAAAATCACACAATAGACTGTAGCGAGAGAGAGCAAGACAATCTTTCGTACAGTTTCGGACGTAGAACGTCCATTCAGCTATATGCCGGTATGACAAGTGAAATTGTCGTTTATTTCACTTATCTCATCCACTATTGCGTAGTTATTTTCGTTTCCGAAAATGGGGTAGTATTAATTACCTGCAACTAGTTTTTACTCGTAAATACGTAAGATTACTCACTCATGATTTAAATATATAAGATAGTTGTGTAGGTACCTTTTTTCGTATAAAATAGAAATTACTTGTGAATCACGTTTTGCAAAGATTGTATTATTTGTATTGCGACTAGTAATCTAGAACTAATTGAGTTAATTGATGCACAAGAAGCTAGTGAGATATCTTCCATTTACAGTTTAATGTTAGTGATTTGTATAACGACACCACTCTGTTTATATAGTCTCATGGTAGGAGAGCGGTCGTTGTACCGAAGCTCTAGTTCAGGCGATAGTGGATAAGAACAGTCAACATGTTCCATCCAAACAAAGAACGTACTTATTTTGCCTTATTTCGCAATGGGGATTCCATTCCAGTTTCATTTTCTAATAACATATTATCCGGAACGTTAAAAATGTAGTGTAATTTTACCAATGTTAAATATATGGTAGAATAATTACACGCAGTTTTATTTATTTATTTATAAAATGAAAAAAAAACTTTTTAAGTCATTAATTCTTTTTAAATGAATGATGAAGGACTGAGCTAAGAAGTGAGTAGTAGCAGAAGCCAAGACAAACAAGGCTGACTTATGAAGATCAAATGGCCAGAATGCTAGCTGACGGAAGTGTCAAAAGCAAAACAAAATGCCTAGATTCGAGAAGGCGAAAGAAGTATGTAAGGACTGCGATGCCAGGCGATCTATCCTTCCTCGACTGCCCCGATAGGGATACAGTGTGAAGATATGTGTATTTATAAATTTAAGGCAAGAACGAATATCTTCGAGTATCTTCTGGGTAATCGAGTTTGACATTTGGTCTCGTTACTGTTTTGCATTAAGCAGGACTAAAAAAAAAATTATTTAAATTTTTAAATTTAAATCATTAAATAAAAAACACATAAATACATGCTTTCTTAGGAAAGAAAGAAAAATATAGAATGTAGCAGCTACTTATCTTCACGTGCAGGGCTAGCTGGTTCATAGATAGGGCTTATTATTAATGATTTGCCGACTCGATTATTTTAGAAATAGATTAATCGATTATACTTGCAACAATAATCGATCTGTAATCGATTATTGATCGATTAAGGTCGATTATGATTTATGAAGGTAGTTCTTTCTCATTTATGTGGAAAAAGGCAAGATATTTTTAAGAAACTACCTAAAAAGGTCTTCGTAAATTGTAATTCTCACTAAATAAAGGTATTGACGTTTTAGACAGTTCTTTAAAAAAATAAGTCATAAATCTTAAGATTTATTTATTCCACAAATGTACCAATATGTTATTGGTTCAGTCATTTTAAATACAATCTAATTTAATTAGTAGGTACAATACACTGCACTGCCGTCTCGTAATCTGAGCATAAAATGACAAGTGACACTCTCCCATGAAACATGAAATTCTTTAACGAACTGTTTTCATTTCTTTACTTTTAAATGATGGGGAATTATCTACGAGTAAACATTCGTGGGTTAGTAATAAAAATAAAGTGAAGAGGTTCAAACAATAACTAAATAAATAAATATGAAATGAAAATAATGAAATAACATCCCCTTTTTGCAATGACAGGGTTGCCATACTAAACCACGACAATCAACAAAAGTATAAATTGGTAGTGTGGTAGAATTTTTTCATAATCGAGCATTATAGATTATTCAAATTATAATCGATTGCAGTCGATTATTTTAAGAATCGATTAATCGATTGTTGATAATCGATTTCGCACATCGTTACTTATTATATTACATAGTTAGATAGAGCAAACGATGAGCTAATAACTCTCGCGATATGATTCATTGGTTCCACTTTGCCATTAATCTGTAAAGTGGTGTCAAAGTTTTATTACGTCTTGATGCTCTATTCATAGCGAACAAGAAATCAAGTGACGATGTGTACAAAATATTGTAAAAAAATACGATCTTTCAGATCTTTTTCAGGTAATATATTAATACTTTGTTTATTCTAAGTAAAATAAAGGACAAAGTCACTTAACCATGTCAGCCAATACTGGAAAAGATTACTATTAACATGAAATTATATTTTGTATAATCAAGAATAAAACTGCAATTTATTTTCACAACTCCAAAAGCGATTTACGAATAAACAACAAAATTTAAAAGTAAGGCACTACAATTAGTTCCGTTTGTAATTAACATCAACAGATTTAAACATATCTTCAAAAAGCCTTCCCCTCTCGTCTCTCTGTTACTCAACACAACACGGCTCATTAGAACCAGGCCGTGGGAAGTAGCAACTACTTAGTGAAGTTATCACTATGTCAGATTTTATCGATATTTATATATAATAAGGAAGAATTTTACAGATCGATTAAAATATTGATAGAGGTAATGAGTATATTACATTATACATACTTGTCAAGAAGGCTATTATATTATATAAAAATCGCAGAATAATTTAACGAAAAAGTTTTACCTTGTTTCTTAAAACCAACCGAAACTAATCATGCTAAGTGCTAACTTGATAATCTTGATTACGACTGTTTCGCACGCGACAGCATGATTATATCTAGTCAAAGTAAATATTGGAACAAATTATTCACTCATTTTAACTCTTACTTCTATGTACGTGTAATAAAGCAGTACTGTTGATAATGTGTGTATGTTCTTAATGTACGAAGCTTTGTTCAGTTTCTACTGCGTAATATATTTATATTACACTATAATGAATATAATATACATATGTATATAATGCACAAGTATTTTTAAATGTATAAAAATATAGCTACAACAATCAAAATTATTTTAACCCTTATGAAGTGTAATACTCCCACATTTTAACATCCGAGTTAATATTTCACGTGCGAATGAAAGCCTTTTATGCTATGTATCGATATTGTTTATACTGAACCATTTCACATCACCACAATCAATGTATTCGAGTAGAGCACTGTTTACAAACAACGGCTGCTGCGAACGAGTGAATGTATACGAACAGTCTGTGAATACGATTCTTAGTTTCGACATGAGAACCAGAGCAGTGTATCGATATATGCGTACCTGTGTTATATGATAATATAATATTGTAAGTTATAAAAACAAAGTAATTACATTGATGGACTTTTCTGGTCTGAAATAAAAGATTTTATTTATTATTATGATTGATAGTCAAAGTCAAATCTATTTATTCAAGTAAACCCAATCATAAGGTATTTTTGAACGTCAAATCTACTTTAGTTCGGTTCAAATAGAAAACCTGGACACTGAGAAGAACCGATAAGAAACTCAGTCAGGTATCATTTTTTCAACTTTATTTTAAAAAAGATTTATTAAAATACAATATTTTCACTAAGCCAGTAAATGCATGTGCAGAGAAGATCATTTCCAAACTATTGTTTTATCTTCAATGAAATCGTTTATTTTATAGTATGATTGTCTAATCAATGTACGTTTTATAACCAATCTAAATTTATTCTCTGTTAATTGAGTAATTTCCTGAGGAACTTTGTTATAAAAACGAATGCAGTTACCCAAAAATGAAACATTTGACTTATGTAATTTAAATTTTGGAATAACCAATTTATCACGACCTCGGGTTTCCATACCATTAATATCGCTTTTCTTTTTAAACCGATCTATATTTTTCCTCATATACATAATAATTTCAAAGATGTATAAGGACGGCAAGGTGAGGACATCAATGTCTTTAAAACGATATTTTAGTGATTCTCGTGCATTCATATTGTAGATGGCACGTAGTCATATTAAATAAAGTTTTAAGTAAAAATTTATACAAAAATAAATAAAAATAACATCATTGTAAATAACAAATTCGAAGTTACTATTATGTTTTGTTTTTCTTATAAAAACTTGTTTTATATTTTTATGTATGAAATCTTTTTCAATATTTTTTTTTTTTATATTTCGTTTTTGTTTTAAATTAAGAAATCTATATTATCTTGTACTGTAGCACTTACTTGTATCAAAGAATATGTACCTATTATGTAATTGTATCTTGCGAGAGAAATTGTTAGTTTTATTGTACCTTACTGCATATTTCTGAATTGGTACTGTTAAAAAATGAAAAATATTGTGTAAATGATCCCACATACTTAACTAAAAATTATTTATTAATAATCATAACAAAAGGTTAACTTGAATTTAACACCCTTAAAAGTTATCTAAAATCTGTTTAACTTCCCGCAAGGTTTCCCAGAATCCTCTTCGTAGTTATATTACTTTAAAAAGTAACATTACAAGGAAAATTCTATCTTGTTTAAGTTAAATCGTAACTTTTTATGGTTGCTGGTCGCGTGAATTCACTCTCGGATCAAAGTTACAATACAAGTATGACAAATCTTTTTTCCTTCATAAAGTTACAGAGTTGAATGAGCAACAAGAAAAGTTCAATATTTCTTGTTTGTTGATTGCGAATTTCCTCGCAAAAATTGATAATAATTTATATCTATTTGCAAAAAAAACTTGTAATATACATAATTATTGAGAAATAAATCAATGTTGTTAAAGTTGGCTATAACGTAGTAAATGCGAGTATACTACTTGTAATAAAATGAGAAAAAAAATATTTTGAAGGACTTCATAATTATTAGCACTTACTGTTCTTTTTACACCTACATGACTGGCCCGTTGGCGCAGTGGCATATGCATCTGCTTTTTAAGGTAGGGTCCCGTGTTTCGGTCCCCGGTCAGGTCAATTTAAGAAACGAACTTTTCTAAATTGGCTTGGAGTCTGGGTGTTACGGGGAACTCCCCCAGATTTCGTTGTGTGGTACCCATAGTACAAGCTTACTGCTTAGTTTGGAGTCACACAACCTGTGTAATTGTCTGGAGTATTATTATTATCTCCAGTACAAATCTCAAATTAAAACTTTTATTCATTATCCTAAATTCAATTTTGTTGTGTGGCAATTGAACTACGTCTTTTGTCATAATAATAGAGCACGGAAATCATGTCAAATAAATTGGCTTAATGGATTGACTAAAATCGATAAGCCACATTTTTGTATTATAGGAGTACCAAACAATATATTTTCCTATAATCGTTGATTTAAGAGCAAAATTTGGTCGACAACCTGGCTAGATATTAAATACATAGATTTCCAAATTATTGTTTAGGTGGATATTATTCTTTATTAAATTCCTACTTGTGACTATGACTGCTCTATAGCAATCGTGTTCGCGTTATGAAATATTCAAAATGAAATGTTTCTAATAAATTCTTCGTGGAAATATCGCTTCATCGGAAGTCGATGAAGAAAAATATTACTGTGAAAATTTCCTAAAAAAATAATTCTGAACCTTTTGTTTTTCAAACCCATGGGTTTTTTCGTAAACCTCATCAGAGAATGCATCATTAGCATTATAGAAAAAACTTATACAATAATCATTAAAATTAAAAAACACATGTACATACTTAATTGCAACTTTAACTCATTTAGTAGGTTCCTAGTATAAAGTCAGATAATAATAATTACTATTTAAGGGTCCAGTGGCCAAAATTAAATATAAAATAAACGCTTTTCTTCCTTGACATGCACTCCATACAATGGAATAGCTCACACAGATCACAAATCACACAAAATTCATAGTTCGACACTCATTCAGTCAATCTGTTAGTAATTATTCGTTGCCATTTCAAAATTGTTTGGCGACAATCTCCACTCTGTGCGACTGTTTGACCACAAACTACAAGTTTTTGGCGGGATTTTATGGGGAGCGGTTGGGTGTTTATTTTAATTATTTGCAAATTGTTTCTAATGGATATTGTGATGTAAAATTGGCGTAGTTTTGCAACTCAAGTATCTACGCGGTTGTACATTATTTGAAATTGTTGAAATACATAAGTGCTTATTTAGTAGTGTGATGTTGAGATTTTTTAGTGGCTTAGTCCGTCTGTGGATCTTACTAGAAAGACTGCCTCAGTGTATTTGTCGCCATAAACTCCAAGAAACATTAAAATGTATTACGTCGACATTTTAATGAAATCACATGAAGAATATATCATATTATTACTGAAGACGTCGCCTGTTATGGGTATAGATCCCCGTGCCTTCCTTTCAAGGGAGAACTGTATGGAAAAAAAATCTATTATGAGTAACAGTATAACTATATGTTTGACATGACAGTGTGAACGTAAAAAATAATGTCATAATAAGCTGCCGCCCTTACCACCATGTGTCAAACGAATCTTCCTGTCTCTTTCTATCTGATTGAGCGTAACTACGAGTAAAACAGTTAGCTGCAGTAAGTATGGCAACCTCACACAGTCGGTGTATTTCGTGGCAGCTTATGAGTCAGTCATGAAATAATTATTTGCAAAATAATCGTAAATCTTAAGTGTTTTGGGTACTAGTATTCATAAAATTTAAAATATGTCATGGTCAGCTGTGAATCGTAGTACTGTGACCTAGTCACGCACATTAGTAAAAATTTAGAAAGTCGGTCAACAAAAAAAAGAACAGTTTGCACTTTTAGAGCAAATGCTCCGTCCATTATAATACTTGGTCCGAGGTTTTATTTATTTAATTTCATGTATTTGTAACTTATACATAAATTTTAGCTTTCTGCACTCCTTACTCTGCACATGGAAATAATGAGTGATGAAAGACTGACGAAGAAAATGTATAGAGCGAAAGTGAGTGGCAAAAGAGGCCAAGGAAGACCAAGGCTGACTTATGAAGACCAAATAACTAGAGTGTTAGCCGACGGAAATGTCAAAAGCACTCGCATACGTAGGCGAAAGTGTGTGAGGAGAATAATGAGATTTGAGGAAACGAAAGAAGTATGTAAGGATCGCGACGCTTGGCGCTCCGTCATCTCTGACTACCCCGTTAGTGATACGGCGTAAAGATATGTATGTATCTATGCACTCCTTATAAACTTTAACTATGCTAAATCTCACACTCTCCCCCTGTGCGCAATATGCTTAAAAGGGGGTACAAAGTTTTTTCTTCGCGTATTCTACAAATATAAAAAATTAGCAAGCTATTCAGGAAAACAAATCCCGTAACAAAACTCATTGTTAATAAAATATAATGCTTTTCTCTATAACGAATGTTTTGTATCAAAACTAGTCTATTTTAACATCATTCCTGTGGCAATTCACAACGTTGACTTATAACTAATGTCGTACGCGGAATTTAAACTGCAGTTATTACGACTTTCATATTACATGTCTTTAATCGTTCATCATCCGATGTACTAGTTTTCTGTGTCATTGAACCTTTGTACACCGCTTTACAATTACGCATTATAAGATTTGATGCTTATTTTGTTTTTGTTTATAGATGTTCATTTACATGTCAATGTATAAATATGTATACGAGCTCTAAGAAATGTCATGAAGTTCCATTGAAATACTAGGAGATTTATAAATCATAGGTGACTTATATAAATTAGATAGTCCGAGACATTTGGCTGCTAATTGATGGTAACGCGAAGGTACACACATAGATCTTAGTGAAATGAAGATAAGGTATCAGTAAGTGGAACAGGAAAATATGTCAGGAAGTCAGGATTAGTGATGAGTAAATATACATTTTAACGGATATGAGTCCGGATGTACATCCAACTCCGCGGATTTATACGACTTATTCCATGTCCCGTGACTGCGGACCAGTATGGTTATGGGTCAAACCATATAGTATTATAACACCCAACCACAGAGTGATTTCGTTCCCTATGATGTATTACATATATGTATACAAAATCTTGCGGACGCGAAAATAGATGAATGTGGGGTCCTTGGATAATTAATTATTAGGTACCAACTATAGATAACAAAATTTCAGGTACTACAGTGTGAGTCCAATCCAACCACAAATTACTTTATTATAACTCTCGACCACACAGTATTTTTGCTCGCAACAAGCGACAGAGTATGAATTCCGCAGGTTCCAAGTAAAGAGGTTATGTGTAGATCCACAGATAACTAATGTTTTGGGTAGTGTGTACTACTGTGTGGATCCGACCATAGAGTTAGGTACTTACTTTATTATTACTTTCAACTACAGAGTACTTTTGCTCTTGGTAATTTATCTTCAGCTCCGTGAACTTACATCCAAGTCTGTTTCCGCGAAGATAACTAACGAATTAGGTACTACTATGTGAGCTCTGACCCACAGATCAGTGGTCCGGCCATAGAGTATACTATTGCATCCGATGCGACGTGCGCGATCTATGTCACGTTTTTATTTATAATTACACCCGTACCATTCCACTTCGGCGTAAAGAATTCGTACCAAAGGATCCGTATCCGATTTTCATTTTAATGTACCTCTAGATGTAGGTACACGCATTAGTAGGGCAAAGAATTCGAGTCCAACTGTACAGCTGTACATACGACGCTCGTGAAACATAAACAATTAAAAGAGAAAAAGGTGACACACATAAATATGTATGTACATATGAAGATCAATATGTGGTATTTAAGATGTTACAAATAAATAATGTACATATAACAGTGCAAGTTAAAATGCCTTGCGATAAAATATATAAGTAGATCATGTCTCGTGTCTTGTAACCGTTTATTGTTTCAGAATCGATAAAAAAAGCCAAGCCAATCGTATCTGTCAACTTGCAATCGTAGCCTTAATGTGCCTATCGATAAAAAACATAAAAAACATCTGTCCTCTGTCGTTTGGAAACAGCAGATGTCGGACATCAAGACGTTATGGAGGGTAATCCCGTTCACATGTCGCGAAAAACGATCGGGTGGATTCGATCCTGTATTCTTGGCTAGTATGTGGGGTATGTCGTAGCGGTCATAATAAACTGAAATACCAATACATTATGCGCGACTGTAGCGACACGTAATTCCGAGAAAGTTGGCGATCTGTCCAGTCGTTCGATAGAAATAGATTTAGATCTAATATCGAAGCCGGCATAATTTCAATGTGACATTTAAACTAGATATAAAAAATCATTATTTTTAGATTAATCACGCCGTGATGAGTTGGTTTTATTTTTATATAAATGATTACAAACTCTGAGACATTATAATTACTACATAGTTTGACAACAATACATACACGTAAGCGAAAAACCAGACAAGTGCAAGTCTGACTCGCGCACCAAGGGTCCATATAGTCCATTTACTTACTATATGAAATATAATAAGTAAAAACTTACGTACTCAAATAGCCAGAGCGTTAGCCGACGGAAATGTTAATAGCACACGCATACCTAGGCGAAAATGTGTGAGTAGAATGATGAGATTTAAGGAGGCGAAAGAATGTAGGTAAGGACCGAGAAGCTTGGCGCTCCGTCCTCTCTGAATACCTCGTCAGGGATACAGCGTGAAGATATGTATGTATAAATACTTATGTATAATAGGGTACACAGTTAGTTAATTGTACAACTACTTTCACCAAAATTAACATTATTCAAGTTCATAAATTATGGAAGCACCAACCAATGCTCTAACCAAAAAACAAGTCGGATCGAAAGACCAACTTAACTCTGAAGTTCAAAAAATGTTTGGCCATACATCATAGTCAATTCTCTAACGCAAAAAAAGTTCATAATCGCAAAAAAAATTGTTTTTCATACGATATAACTATAAATTAACGATTTCCAGATTTTTTCCGTTACTTGTGCTGGAGACCTTGCTTCTTACCATATTTTATAATTCTAGGTCAATGAGAAGTACCCTATAGGTTTTGATTTACTTGCGAGTGCGAGTACATAAAGCATAAATGGCTGTATTTTTCGATTGCTTTGACTTAGAAGCTTTTTTTTCGAGTTTCCAAGGCACCGTATACCTCCATACGTTTCTAAGAAGAAGAGTTTTGACATCTTCGGTTATATGGTCTCGAGTCTGTTAGACAATATAAGAAGGCTACATTTTTGTAATATAAACTACGTAATATGATATAAAGTGTTTATTAAAAATACTTTCAACGAATGTATTGTCAGTATAATAACAATGTAAAACAAAAAACAAGTACATGCAGGTAATTTGTCTGTAGTTTGCTTAGAGCAATTAATTTCAAATCTGTGCTGCATTACAAAGTTACAGACTTATTAAACGTATTGGTTATATGACTTCCAATTGCCTGCGTTTACCTACGAGCAACCTTGCTTTCAGTTTACGGTTTACACTAACTTCTGGGAAACTTCGACTGACGCAATTCCGGTCATGATCACGAGTTCTCTGTTTCAAATTCCCAACTCTTAGAGCTAATTTCCGAACATCACGCTGTTCTTTATTCAATTTCCGATATCGGCTGTGCAATGTTTACATTTTAAACTTTAATCATAGCAAGTTCTTGTTTTTTACAAATAACTGATTTAAACGCCGCTCGATTAGCGTTTGCCCAGAAATATCAACTAATGATATCATCATTTCATTTTTGTATGAGAAATAAAATTTAGTGTAAAAAGATCTTAATAGAACACTAAATAAATGACTGCTGCAATTTAGTTTGATGGACATAAAGAAAACAAAACAATTAATAGTCATTCATTTATAAGAAAAGAAAGATTTTTGGCAGGCTAAATTAAATTCCTTGCTGGGATTAACTTGAATCACGCAATTAGGGAAAATAAATTACTATTACAATTTCAAGGCGAAAGCGACCAGCGAGAGAAAAAATTTTCCTTGTTGGAAGTAACAAAGTTAATGATAGGTATTTTAAAAGTTATCATTTGTTTTTAGTACTGTTTTGAAAATTATCCTTATATACATAAGTCTATTTTTAAAACAAAAAAATGAAATACAATGATTGATATACAAAATCCGTGAGGGAAATTTCGTATTTTTCTCCGTAAGACCATCTCCTAGCCCCTTCCCCCACCTCTAGCCCCACCACCTTTAGCAGTCTTCCCGTCCGAATATTAAATTTGCTTCGTCAGTAGAAAGCCAGTACGTTCCGCAATATTGTGACTTTTGTACGAATAAATGATTGAAATGTCACATTTTACCTAAATTTTATTTAAATTGTTGGTGTGAATATTTTCGTAAAACATAAGTTACTTATAGATAAGCTTACTACGTCGTAAATCTCAAAAACAGAATCACACAATTATCTACTTTGTGTTACAACTTTAGCCTTTGTTTCGCGTTTTTCGCCTAACATTTAATCTGCTTATACTGACATACATATCTTTACGCTGTATCTCTAACACGGTAGTTAGAGAAGACAGAGCACCAATCTTCGTGGTTCTTACATACTTTTTTCGCTTCCTCGAATCTCCCCGCTCTCCTCGCACATTTTCGCCAGGGTGAGTGAGTGCTTTTGATATTTCACATCTTTTTATTTGATTAATTGATTTTCAATTATATTTTAATTCTCACTATATTTTTGAAGAAAATATAATCTCACCAGAAATGAACGCAGGCAGACTTACCTGAAAGTAAAAAAAGAATTTAGTAAAATATTATAAAAGCTGATAGAAATAAAAATACAATGGAAAAATATGATATAAAGTTGTAACAATAATAACATAACATAACATAACTTCACGCTGTATCCCCAACGGGGTAGCCAGAGAGGACGGAGCGCCAGGAGTCGCGGTCCTTACACACCTCTTTCGCTTCCTCAAATCTCATCATTCTCCTCACACATTTTCGCCTAGGTATGCGAGTGCTTTTGACATTTCCGTCTGCTAACACTCTGGCTATTTGATCTTCATAAGTCAGCCTTGGTCTTCCTTGGCTTCTTGTAACAATAATGCATTTAAAAAATGTAAAAACAATAGAAACCGCCGAAATATTACGTAAGAACTTAAAAGAAATGTATAAAATTCCTGAAGAGATGACACGGTCACACGCTTGCTCGTTTGCCCCCTCTGATATAAAAAAAATATATACAGTTTTTAATTTCATATCTATTCAAAACTGAACCCCGATATACTATATACTTAAAATAACTATATACTTAATCTAACGTTTACAAGTTTAGTTAAGTTTTTTTAGGGTTCCGCAGCAAATGGCAGAAAACGGAACGCTTATTAATTCGTCTTGTCTGTAAAACACAGTCGTTTCATTAGGAGACTATATACATATATGAAATTGGCACTATTGGCACTATATATATGAAATTTGTAAGGTCGGTGTATTCTATAAACCACTAAGCAATATGGAAAATAGGAAAAATAAAATTTGCGATTGCACGTCATACATGCAACTGAAGAATGAAAAAAAAATCTATTGTACATCAGCGTGTGAAGTATCTTTAGATATGTCTTCAAAAATGATATTGAGATTTCGAAGCGAGTTTTTTAT
Organism: Zeuzera pyrina; assembly: GCA_907165235.1. NCBI lineage: Eukaryota > Metazoa > Arthropoda > Insecta > Lepidoptera > Cossidae > Zeuzera > Zeuzera pyrina. Next base: position 13,711,927 of record OU015630.1, read on the forward strand.
TTAAAAAGACAATAGTTAGTGTACGTGTTTTAAAAGTCGAAACAAGAGTTCTGCTCGTTTAACTTTTCAAGTATGGATTGCAAAATTCTGAAATAATGTTAGATAGTAATAGAACTTAAAAAACATTCAATGAAAATTTGATTGATTATGTTAGTTTTTGAAGCATGGGATATTTTCGGTTACATAGAAGCGACCCTAGAATAACTTTGAATGCTCCAACTGCTCATAAAATTTGGAACGATTTGAATGAAACTTTGTACTTAGATGATGTTTTATTTCCAAGTTTATTTTGAATCCCTGAAGAAAGACTCGTTTTCACACAGTTTTTTTTTATAGAATATTGATTCTAGTGCCATATAGAATATTAAGGAAAGCTAATACTGAGGTAACAAAAAGCTGAAAATAAATAATACATAATTACATTGATATTAGCTATTCAAGAACAACAGATGCTACTATAAAATAACTCGAAATACATCGAGCGAAGCTCGTTCTTCCAGGTACGTAAATTTTAACCATGAAAGTTCATGCCGTGTCACTTGGCCGTTAACTTTATTAATTAGTTTTTTAGAAGTTAGTCTAGAATCACAAACGTTGTGTAGGTACTTCACATGTTGCACTTTTAAAAATCTACATATTTAGTATAATTACCGGGAATGTGATAATACTGCCATTGCGATATATCTACGAATTTCATTTATTAAACATTTAAACAAAAGAACCAAATAAACTTTAACTATAATGAAATGAAAGTGGCACTGGCAGTTGCCAAGTAATTAGATGAAAAAATAAGACTAAAAAATAAAAATTGCATACCCCCGGCAGATGTTGGCGAAGCGGTGAGCTATCGCAGCAGGTGCACTACGTTAGGGTTGACAAATATACATTATGTATAATATAAATCAACGAATTTCCGAATTCGTTGACTTAAATGTACTCTAAAAATAAAACATAGCGTAAAAGTAATGGGTACATAAATTAAATTGTAAAAATAGATTTATAAAAGAAAAGTTATTATTATGTAGGTATTTAACACTTACATATTCGTAAAATTGTTTAATTCAGCACTAAATAAATTAAATTAAAAAAAAAATGTCATTAAATTGGTTATAAAATCAGACGATAAAATTTCATCTGTAAATAAAATACAAAATACGTTACAGAAATCCGCAGATGCGTCAAAGCGAACTCCTCCGCAATGGTCCGTAGATCCGACAATTTATTGAACCAAACAATTACTATTAATCGCTATAGTTTCACAGCAATTTGCACAAATGACGTGTTACCCACTAGCTCGACATGATTGCTCTTCGACTAATAAGCTGAACTGTGCAGTAATTGCGGTATCGTTAAATCGATATCTTATAAATCACGTACCTATGCATGTAATAAGAGATAACTCTTATAAATATAGGTACACTTTTTACAAGTTAGTATATACTAAGTTATAAAGAGTATATTTATTTAACATTTATATTAAAGCATATCGATTAAAATTTTTCTTGGGAAGGTATAAGGTATAGTGCTAACATAAACTGTTTGCTATTTGACTTCGAAGTAATATAAAAAAAAAAATTACTAAAGTCTCATGAAAAAACGGTTCGATCAACCAAGTTACATTGTTTAAATTCCGAAATTAACAAATACGAAGAACAGATAAGCATAAAATATTAAAATGTAATTTAATACAACCTCTTTTTTGTGATCTGCAATAATAAATATCAGATTAGAATAAATCAATATACGTAGGTATGTATAGTTAATTCTATGGTGGGTATAATTCTTCACAGAATTCTAACATGCGACCAGATAAATCTGAAGTAGAATATTATTTCTATATAGAATCACTTTTGTAATTGTCGGCTACGAATTAAATTTTTAATTGCGACAACCCTGAATAAATGGTTCAGCGATCGACAGTACGACCGCTTCTTGGCCGCGTGCTAATCGACCTACTAATCGCAGGCTGTCGAGTAGTTAGCCCACCATCCGATAGGGTTAAATACCAATCGTTAGAATTAATTTTATTATTTTTGCACTATAAGAGTTGACAATTTATAAATCCTAAATTTCTTAATTAAACAAAGGTATTTAAAGTTCTAAATGCTTCAATTAGATATGCATTTATTTAATTATCATAGATTTGCTATAAACTAGATATTATGAATTTTACGACAGATATTGCAGCCTAGAATGCTAGGAACAGTAAATTAATTTAGAAAACTGTCGAAAAATAACTATGCCCAGAAATGAGCTATCGCAAAGCAATCCCAACAAAGACATTCCGCTAAGTCCGGCTTACGGCACGGGCCGGCCGGCCGCCGCAAACCGCCGCCCGCCCCCGCACCGTTGTTTAATTCCATTAAACCACCCCTTTTATCTTTTACGCTTTTATCTTTTCCCCACTATTGGATTACTATACAAAATGGCGTGCAAGAGACACGCAATTTTTCGCCTTGACTTATTAATTTCTTTTTACAATAGATCTAATGGCGATACTACTACAACAATTCTAGCAATCGATTAAGTATATACAATTGTACATTATTATATAATAATTATGTATAAAATACATTATTATTAATTATCTACGTGTTTTAGTTCAATCTTTATTGTTTCAATATTGCATAACTACAACTAAGTTAGTTATAAAGTTTGAATATGAACATAATTACATACTCATTAAAAATACAAAATGTTTTAATTCATTACTAAACAATACATTTTCATGTGTTTCATTTTATTTTATAGTAGCAACTGGAAAGTAATAGAAACAAAAGTAGTAAAATCTGAAGTTAATCGAATAATAAATTAGATAGTACACTACGTTACTACGATTGCTTTTAAGGTCTATATTCTATGTACATTTATAGATTAATTTGTAAATTGTGCCTTTGTTGATTGCATAAAATTTATTTACTTAATTCTTTAATATATTTGTGTTACATAATACTTATAAAATAATATAAGCTTGCAGATAGAAATTGACTTACAAGGCATTATACGGGCATATACTGTTGGTATAATAAGTATGTAGATGTCATACATTGAATGTCTTCAATTCAAATTCGGAATGAACAGTTTGATGTCAAAGTACCTGTAACTTAACATTGGTGTAGTTTAAATGACGCTCCCAAATTGAAATACTTGCGGTGAAATGGCGAACGGTTAGTAGTTCCACCCCTAACAAGAATTCTCGATAATTGGATTGTTCTCACTTATTTGCTTTGTTTGTGACACCGCGTCTATTTTGTAATATACAATATAATTGTGTACCCAATAATGTAGTTAGCTTAGATATATTTTTTAATTACATTTATAAAAAGATACTATATTTTATTCATTTTTATTTTTACAATGTTTTAATTCGTTTTCGTTAACAGAAAATACTAGAAAGTCTGTAATAATGGGTGATTTGTAGAAAAACCAGTCGAGAGCATGTTGGACACGCTCGCTTATGTTGTAGAGCTCCGCAGGTATGGTCATTTAGGTATGGCATATTTCGTTACGATAAGAGCCATTTCTTTTTTCTTTTTTCCCCCCGGACCGTCTTGCAGTTCAGACGCTTTTTATGTTATTCTTAACGCAACTGCTGTTATAATTTTATTTGAAATTACAAAAATTTAAAACATACGAATAGGATAAGTGTACCAGGATAGCAGCAACGCTCGGAGTTGACAGAAAGTTGCTTTGTTTACTATTGGTGAGTGAATCTCTTACTTCACTAACACCTAATATCAATATCGAATCATCAAGCGAGTTGTGGGTCCGCCCACAGCGCAGGAGCTTTCATACAAGGGGCGGCACCGACTCCGCCTTATTTTTTAATATAAAATTTTAAATTAATCACCAAACGTACTGAATTAGTAGATCTACCCTCAGAAGGTATAATGCAACGTACACCGGTCAAAAGTTTAGATGTTCAATTTGGATCTGAACCTGACATCTATAGCGCGGACCGAGAACAACACGGTACGTCGTATCAACAATCTAATCTCATAAAACGAGTCAAGCGCCGCTATAATGACGACTTTAGTCGAGATTTTAAAGAATTTAAAAGCGAAATATTTAAAATGCTTGAATCTTGGAGATTGGATCAAGATGAAAAATTGATTAAGTTACAGTACGACATGAACATTATTCGCGAACAAAACGCAGAGATTCAAAAACTGAGTTCAGAGATTGAAAAATCTGTAGATTTTCTGGCTTCCCAATATGATGACATGACACACAAAATAACTGCATTAGAAACAAGTTCCTCAGACCATAAGAAACAAATACAAGCGTTGGAAAACAAAATTGAGGACCTGCAACGCTTATCACTTAGTAATACTATTGAGATACGTAACGTTCCACCTCAAAACAATGAGACCGCCGATACTTTGAAACTAATAGTCCAAAAGATGTTCCAAGCACTGAATTTACAAATGATGGAAACGGATGTTTTTTGTGATGTATACAGAGTTCGCGGTAAACCAGGTTTCAACAAACCAATTATAGTGACACTTTCCAGTGTAAGCCTAAAGTTTAGAATTTTGAAATCTGTTAGAAAATTTAACGATGTAAACAAGACCAATAAACTTAACACTAAACATATTGGCATTGAAGTTGGTGGCAGTCCCTCTCCCATATACATTGCTGAACATCTAACGCCTAAGGCAAGAGGACTTTTTTACATGGCTAGAGAATTGGCTAAAAACAAGCAATATAAATATTGTTGGACCGCCAATGGAAAAGTATTATTGAGAAAAAATGACGGCATGCCAATGATAACTATCACAGAAGCATCACAAATCAACTCGTTGAGTAGTCAACAGCCTCAATGACTGTTGTGTATGTTACGGTTTTATTATTTTTATTTTTATTTTGTAATAGTTAATGGCATATTGTGTTATAATTTACTTGTTATTAATAATGTTATTATCAATACAATAAGGACATCTAAACTCACATATAGTACATCCACTACACTCACTGTTTATACTTCTATACATACATGCATACACAATTATTTACACTTACCACTACTCATATTCTACAATTTATGTAATACATACGCTTATAAATACGTTTGGACACAGAAAAATAATTTTATAATACTGCATATCTTTGTCCTAATATTTACAATAGAATTGAATGGTGAACGATTTAATCAGTTTGCCGATTCCAATTCCTCTGATTGTTATGATTTCAGGTGTATACAACATATTATTACGTTTGGAACCAATCATCCGGCACTAATTTTGTTTAAATGTTCAACTTTAGCATTTAACTTCAATGGTACCAATTTTACTGCGACTATCGATCCTTATTATAAATAAAATTCAATCCGGTTAGTTTTGATATTATGTCTGAAGTGGACAATAGTAACATGCCAAAATGTACATTTGTAAGTAATCCCTCAGAATGTTCGAAACTGTTAAATTATGATAATATCTGTAAAAGACGCTTAACAGTATTAACGGTAAATATACGTAGTATCAGGTGTAATTTGGACAGCTTTTTAATATTTGTCGCCACGATTGATATCAAAATTGACGTATTTGTTTTAACAGAGTGCTGGACGGATGGCGTCTCTAACCCTCCAGCCATTAATAACTATAATGTGTATTGTACTAGAAATGTTTTAAATCAAAATGATGGTGTCGTGGCCTATGTGCGCAATGACCTTCCTGTTATGTCCATTGAACCAGTTTTTTCGGAAGGAAACTGCCTGTTATTGACATTTGACAGGTTTAGTATTATATGTTCCTACAGACCGCCTTGTTTTTCAAACTTAACCAAATATTTAGACTCGCTTGACAATGTACTTAAAAAAATTAACACAAAAAATATTATTTTCACGGGCGATATCAATATTGATATATTACCGGACCGAATCACAAATCAGTCATCTGATTATGTAAATCTAATGGCTACACACGGACTCATTCAAGGAATAAATATTCCAACGCGAGTAAATACTTGTATCGATCATTTTATGGTAAAGACGGAGCACTCATGGCAAACAATGGTATTTCCTGAACTAACCGATCACTCGCCTGTGTTACTTATTATTGACAATCTAAAATTTAATAGAATACATGAGAAACGCGATTGTTGTGCTATAAATTACAAAAATCTTGCTACGTATTTCACAGAATATAACTGGGACAACTTTTATTCAATAGCAGATGCCAACCACGCAACAGAGCAATTAGTCACTATTATACAGGATGCCATTGCTGACAATACATTTGTAAAAAATATATCTAGACGAAAAAAACCGCTTAAACCATGGATTACCCCTGGAGTGATAAGGTCGATACGTAAAAGGGACAAATTACATCATAGTGTTAAAAAATCAGGTAATGACGAGAATCTAAGAAAGGAATATAAGAAGTACAGAAATACTTGTAATAATATAATTAAAATGTTAAAAAGGCAATACTATCAGGGAGAACTCGACAAGAATAAAGGAAATATTAGGCAGACATGGAATATTGTCAAAGAAGTCTGCAACATAGAAAAGATAAAAGTCTCGCCTACAGACCTATTGAGTGCATCGGATTCGGCTATTACTGCGCTAAATACAGTTAATGATTATTTTACATCTATGGGAAGGAATTTAGCAAACGCTACGCTAAATAAACTAGGATTAACAGAGAGCGAATTGGCTAAAAAATCCTTTATCGAAGACCATTTGCAATCAATGTCGTTATTTCTTACCGACCCATGCGAAATAAAAGAAATTATCCATACCTTGAAAGCAAATGCTGCGCCTGGTTGGGATAATATTTCTAGCAGCATTATAAAAACATCCTGTAATGAATTGGCAATGCCAATATCACACATCTGCAATTTAAGTTTTCAAACTGGAGTATTCCCATCGATATTTAAAAAAGCAATAATAATCCCAATATATAAGTCGGGAGACAAAATTTCACCGAACAACTACAGACCTATATCCTTATTATGCTCTTTATCAAAGGTGATTGAGAAAGCTGTCAATAAAAGACTTACTGTTTATTTGGAATCAAATAACCTACTAGCAAACAATCAATTTGGTTTTAGGGCGGGCCGTTCTACTGAGGATGCGGTTTTAAAGCTGACATCTCAAATAACTACCCATTTAGATACAGGTGAAAAATGTGTAGGTATATTTCTTGATCTCCAGAAGGCATTTGATACGGTGTCCATCCCTATTCTGCTGGCACGTTTGGAGGCAATGGGTGTGAGGGGAATTGTTTTGAATTGGTTTCGAGACTATCTGACGATGCGTAGTCAGCGTGTACGGATAGGACATGTCAAAAGCGACGAGGGTTCCTGTACTTATGGCATTCCACAGGGCAGTACGCTTGGTCCAACCCTGTTTCTAATTTACGTTAACTCTTTGTGTAGAATTACGCTGGAAGCATGTGACATTTTAATGTTTGCAGATGACACGGTTCTTCTGTTTCACGGAAAATCATGGACCAAAGTCAGAGCATTGGCTGAAATAGGACTCAGTAAGATAACAGCATGGCTTGAAAATAGTTTGTTAACGTTAAACGTGTCAAAGACAAAATATATCTGCTTCAGCATGACTAAAGCAGTAAGGCCCTTTGATAACTTTGCCATAACTTCACATGTATACCCGTGTAATAGAGGCCTGATCGGGAGAGCGGAGTGTCTATGTGACGTCTTAATGAGAGTTCACAACACCAAATATCTGGGTGTCTATATTGATGAAAACCTGAAATGGAACGTCCATATCTCTACTATTACTGCTCGTATAAGAAAACTTATTTACATTTTTAAGATATTAAGAACTGTCGCAGGCTTTGAGTTACTAATGCGAGTCTATAAAGCCTTGTGTGAATGTGTGGTTAATTATTGTGTTACTGCATGGGGTGGTACGCATAAGGTATACATGATGGAAATGGAACGGGCGCAGCGCGCAGTATTGAAGGTAATGATGTGCTACTCATTTCGACATCCTACAGTGGACTTGTATGATAGGTGTAATGTGCTCACTGTACGTAAATTTTACATTTACCAATGTCTCCGTAGAATACATAAATCTAGTTCTGGCTTGTCTTCCGTCTCCGGTAGACGAATTAAACATCCAGTACCCTTTGCACATAGTTCTTTTGCACAGCGGCATTATAGTTTTCAGGCTCCACGTTTGTATAACACATTTATTAAAGTTTTCAATTCTATAAACTACACTAATAGGCAGTTTAAAATAAAAATTAAAGAATGGCTTAATGATTTTGACTACGATATGACGGAACAATTACTTTACCCACAACTCTAGCACACAAGATCATGCACACATACACACATAGTTACACACTTACTCACACGCACAGGCACACACACACACGCACACGCAAGTACATGCACACATACAGACACACATACCCAAACATAAACACACATGATTACACATCAACATTTATATTCACTCACATTCTCAAACTTGTCCTTTTTTACCAAATAAATTTTAAGATACGCACTTTTAATTAATTAATTAATTTATTTAATTTATTTATTTTATTTCATTTTAATTTATAATTACATTCATTTTAGATTTCATATATAGCATAACTTTTTATTTTTATTTTTTATTATTGTATTGTGGTTTTGTCAAATTAGTTAGGTACGCTTTCCGACATGTAACGATCCGGAGAAGACTGTCTCCTGAAATACAGGATTTCCTAGTTTAGGAGGCAGGGCTCCACTAAAGATGTTATCTGTAATAACTTTTGTCAATAAAGCATTATTATTATTATTTCACCTTGACTTTGCTTTCTTTCGAAAGAGTAGTTTCCATACTAATAAGCTGATATTATTTTCCTTTACATAGAGTTCGTTACAATTTTCAAGTACTGACTAAAAACTATCTACATTCAATAAAATTTTCCGATTTTTTGCGCCAATGGTTTTAAAATGAGAGGGAGAGGCCACTTTGAAAAAATTTGGAAAGCAAATATCTCATGGCTTTAGAATTTAAATTGTCTATAAACAGATTTCATTTAAGCATAAGCATTTTAGACCTATCTAAGGATATTCTAATCGATGGAAAAAGTAAAAATAAGATTTTGAGTACATTTTTCAGTCAATGGGAGAGGTCCAAATCATTTCAATCTCAATCTCATCATTACTCTTTTTGACACCATGGTACATCCGTGTAACAAGTTTCATCTTAACAGGTAAGCAGAAATGAGAGCATGAATGGACAGACCAAAACTACGTACAAGGATTTTTAATTTCACTGTGAAATCTTAAACAATTTATAACTTTTGCCAACGTAGATAGATACCTACCTCAGTAACATTACTATGTATTTATTAACAAAAATAAAATAAAGTGGTAACATGTTTTCAATTGAATTAAACTGATAGTAATCTATTATACGTAACTCTACATATGTTATGTGTAGCAACATACATCCGACACCATCAATAAGGAACAAGTGTTGTCATCAAACTGATACTAAAACTTCAGTCAATACGATCAGCGTAACAGACTAATTTCTAATATGTTTAGTTAACAGCACTTACATATAAACTCCCTCCGCCCTGAAAATTACCAAAGTAGGCAACATAGTTAAATAACTAAGTTTGCTCGTTGATGTTAATCAATAAGTGATAGCATGTACATATCTATCCTATCTACGTAATAACAAATCGTTTATTTTGAATCAAATTTATTTATGTTTATTTAATGTGTTGTAATTTTCTTTATCGGTTATTTAAAAAAAAATCTAATTATTTCAGAGGTCCTATTTATTCTATAGGAACATATGAAATTGTTGATTATTAATTTTTTAATGGATAAAAGAATATACCCGATAAAAATAAGACCGACTTCTTTTCTAAACCCATTTTTTTTAAAAGTAAACTAATATTATTTAAGTATAAAAATCAATTATGTACATTAAGTTCAAGAAAACAAAACAGTCTACAATAACATACATGTGTATTATTCGTGTGATGATTTCTTATGATTTTTATATATGCTTCATTCAAAATTCCAAACCGACACGTGTTTCGTTTGCGTTTCACCGTTTCACCCCCGAATACTGTTAGCTGAATCTGATTTCTGAATTGTTCTGAGGATGCTTCACCGTTGAGGCAAAAGACGTGTTGATGTTCGTGGGTTTTGGAATTCATCACATGAAATGGATTTCCGTAAAGTAACATCTGAGTCTATCCAATATACGTATATTATTTATTACTAGGTATAACAGAACTGGTACTAGTTCCACATCGAAATTAACCATTCGTTTAGCAACGCGGGCTCAGTGAAATGCATTATAATATAACTTAATTTTAATTGAATAGTGACTTGTAAAGCTGTGTCAGTGCTTTCGTGCAGACATTATAACGTATGGCCTAATGCATACGATGCATTAATTAGGAGTTCACTCACGCGTCTGCCCGTCTGTTGCAGTCATTTTTTTTTTAGAAACTACAGCACAAACTTGAAATTTTGTATACAAATACGTTTTATTAATCTACAAATTTTAGGTAATTTAGCACTTTGAGATTTTTTGAAATCGTGGAAAGCCAAAAGAGCAATACTAAGTAGATTGAGGCCTATGGGTATTTACACTATCAAGGCTAGAAAGTACTTCAGTTCGCAAATGCGTTGGCAATCCTGAGCACTAAGTCTTTGTGTCTCTTGTGACAGAAATTTCACCAGCTGTCTTAGACAGTATAAACATAACAGGATGTCTTCATAGAAAGCCAGCGTACGCGGCTTGTAAGTGAGCGCGCCAATACCCACGCTCCGTGACACGCACACAACGGCAATATTTTGGGTGAATATGGGTAATTCACCCAAACACCCAAACGCGCGACCGCCTTCGTTTGTCTAAATGGCTTAAGCGAACGTATTATAATGTCCTTAGATGCCTAAATAGTTTTAATTATTCAAATCAAAATTTATCGTACTTCAACATAACTATAAGAAATTAAATTTAACAAACATGTAAAACTTATCTGTATGCACTGTATTTTATTATTTTATACTAAATGTATAACTAAACGAGATGCTCTCCGCATTTCACACCCAACGAAACAGCCCTACGTATCCGGCCGAGAGTAGGCAATTCCGTTACGCATGAGGCGTAACGGCGTAAGTCGGCCTCCTTTTTTACATATTTTCTAGTCTTACCCTCCCCACCGCGGAACACAACAGAACAAGCACTGCACTTTGGCGACAGGATTAGTGAGTAAGATGGTGGTAATGATCCGGACCCGGACAGGCCCCGTACAAAGTCTGACCGCCCGTAGTTTAACCCAATATAACATATCTTCTCGCTGTATCCCTAACGGGGTAGTCAGAGAGGACGGAGCGCCAGGAGTCGCGATCTTTACAAACCTCTTTCGCTTCATCAAATCTCATCATTCTTCTCGCACATTTTCGGCTAGATATGCGAGTGATTTTAACATTTCCATCATCTAACACTCTGGCTATTTGATCTTCATAAGTCAGCCTTGGTCTTCCTTGGCTCTTTTACCACTCACTTTCGCTCTGTAGATTTTCTTCGTCAATCTTTCATCACTATTAACGATTAATATTTATGTAAATATTAAGAAGGTAGTAAATTTCATAGTCTTCTCCACACAAAAGTAAGTTAATACAATGTACCTATGTGTCACTTATTTATATGGTTTTGGTTTTTGAAAGAGAAGATATACACAGGAAGTATGAAATATGAACCAATGGAAAATGTCTACAACAAATGAATGAAACTGTATATTTGGGGAGTGCGCTTTCGTGGGATTGAAGATGTGGGTTGGATGTGGAAAGACAAGTAGCAGTTGATAAGAAAGTGAATGGTGCTCTGACCGCATTAGTAGATAGTGTGAACATACATATCTAACTCTGTGCTGACTTTGTTGTACAGTAGTGAAACGCGTATATAACCGAATTCGAGTGAGAGTAAGATAAATGCAGTAGAAATGCGATTTCTTACAAATATGTGCTGTGTGATCCTCGCTTACATGATAAGCAATGAAGAGATACATATGCGCCAAATGATAGGGTGGGACGACAGTGTTATTGTTTAAATGAAGAAAGGAATGCTTAGATGGTTTGGGCACAAAGAACGAATGAGTGATGAAAGATTGACGAAGAAAATCTACAGAGCGAAACTAAGTGGTAGCAGACGCCAAGGATGACGAAGGCTAACTTATAAAGATCAAAAATGGCCAGTGCTATTTGAAACGTCAAAACCACTCGCATATCAAGGCGAAAGTGTATGAGAAGAATGATGAGATTTGAAGAGGCGAAAGAAGTATCGCGATGCTCCATCCTCTCTCGACTACCCCGTTAAGGATACAGCGTAAGCATGTGAGAATGTACTTATATATATCAATAGTCGCAAATCAACTAAGCTACGCGAGTTTTTTGTAGTACTTATCAAGTAAATACTTTTATAGCTTTCTTACTTTTCGATATCCTTAGACAGTGATAAATTCGAACACTTTTTATTACTGTTTAGACAACCGAAGTCGATACAATACTGTGTTATATTTTTGTTTTCTTTTCATTGCGAGTGCGATCCATCAAAAGAAGTACGTCAAGTGCATGCGTCACATCGAGCGCGTGGCACTTGACGACTCATTCTGTGCCACCGCAGTCAGGTATTTTTTTCGTAGGTATATTTATTCGTAGGTATACTTTTGTACCTAAATCACGAAGTGGGCCAGGCTTACTTGAAGTTTACAGGGAAAATATATCAAGTTTTAAGTCTTACAAAACTCCAGATTTTATCATTTTTATACCCATATGGAATGGAAAACTCTACGCACGAAGTCTAATTAACAACTGATAGGATATTTTTAAAACTAAACTCTGTTGGTCCTGAAATTTCAATTTTATATGTCTTATGTCGTAAACTAAACATTAACACGAGTGGATAACACAATGTGTGGTATGTGATATCAATTGATACGAATTCCCTTTATGCTGGAGTTAATATTATTTAGTATTATTTGGATTAAATTGAATCAAATCGTCGCAAACATCAAACGAGTTATAACATGATTTGCAATTAATGGAACTGAAACCAACCCCCGACAGCGACGCGGGCGTTTTATATCCTTTGTGATCGGAATCACTTTGATCGAAATCGGAACAATTGGAAACACTGGAAGATTACGTAATCAGCGAGTGATTGTGACGCTGTGCTTATTTGTAAAACGCTAACGTGTTAATTTTTATATTAATAAAATATGTTTGGTATAATTTGACTATATAATCTAATAGATAATATCATAATATCTACTGTCTGTCTACTAGATAGACAGTAAATAATACTATAATAAGCATACCGAAAAAAAAGTGTATTTCGACAGCATTATACTTTATACATTAAATAATAAGAGAACACAAGTGAGAAAAATATGAAAAAAAACCAGCCCAGTGCGAGTCGGACACGTGCACCGAGGCTTCCGTACCACCGTACATTGTATTTGTGTTATGTATTTACCGAAAAAATATAAGTCAGATTCAAAAACAAACTTAACTTTGCAGTTGAAAGACACGTTCACCTATACTCTCCAACTGCAATTTTTTTCGTTTTCGTATATGTATCTATGTATAAATTATCGTATCTTTTGATTGTGTTGGCTTAGAAGTTTAAATTTTTTAAGTATCCAAGGGACCATAGACCTCAGTGTATGATATTTAACTTGATCTCTCTACCCATTCTTGAGATAAAGGGTCTTAACTGATCTGACAGACAGACACATGGACAACGAATATATCCAATAAAGGTTTCGTTTTTTTCCTTTCGAGGTGTGGAACCACAAAAACGGCATAATGCCTGCGATAAAGTTTCTATTATACGATTATAGCAATACTCACTATAATTGTCGTCAATTCTAGGCTATAAATGTACCATCTATTGCTATCTATATTATATTAATACGCGAAGAGGAAACTTTGTACCTCTTTTTAAGCATATTGCGCAGACGGAGCAGTGGGAGATTTAGCATAGTTAAAGTTTATATGGAGAAGGAGTGCAGAAAGTTAAAATTTATAACCTACACATAATATAAAACGTCTCACTGTCTGTGTGTCCATTTATGTTCTTTTCACGCGAGAACCACTTATCTGATTTACATGCTTTTTTTATTAATTCATAGCTATGTTATCTAGCCAGGTTATAGGATATATTTTGTTACGTAAAGTAACATACGAAATAAGCGGTGACGATAACGGCGAATCAAGTCGCAAAAAAGATGCTTTTGGTGCGTTTAAATGGCTTACGCTGAGTAAATCATAAGAGATATGTCAAATTAATGTACTAAGTAATTGTAGATCTTAAAAAGACCTACAGAAAACTCCAGGATAGCATATGTCTATCTTCTAAGGATCACCCGCAATAAGCAATTTTGTCTTTAAAATAACCGCGTTGACGGGTGGAAGCGTAAACAGCCCTCAACCACGTCAGCCGTTACACGCGTGCGCTCAGCCGTCGGTCGAGCGCACGCGTGTATCGTACACGCGTGCGCTCGACCGACGGCATTTAAACAATGTATGTATTTGTAGTCCACGCGAGCAAAGCCGCGGGGACAGCTTATATACAATATGTGTTACAAATACATTAAATAAGATAAAACATTCATTCATTCTTAATAATTACAAGAGTATGCAAAAATATATATTAGCGACACGCCCCGGCTTCGCAGGAGTAGAATTTTTTTTGAAAATAAAATACAGTCCATGTTACTCGCTGACAATGTAGCTTTCTACAGGCGAAATAATTTTTAGAACTCTTGAGTAGTATTTGAGTTTATTCGTTACATACAAATAAACAAAGTTCGTTTCTAATTTTGATTCACCTCTATAACTCGGTGTATCTATCTGATCTGTTATAAAAGAGATAATTACTACAAGAATTCCTAGATGGCTATGAAATATCTTGCAACTTGAATACTTTTATGACCAAAATATTTAAATACCTTTTGAGCAATCATACCTACTCGTAAATTAATATTGAGTATCGTGCCTTTGGCAGACTTTGACAGACTGTCAGAATGAAAAACAAACACCGTGTCTCATTTTCCCCATTTCGCAACGGAACATCAAAAACCCTAATATTATAAACGTCATCCTTAAACATTTATTTGAAGTAATAGAAGTTTCTTTTTTATTACGAGTATAACCAATTTCCATCTACGTGATGGTATGACGGCTGTAAAGTTGCTGAGTCGTCGTTTCTGGAATCTCTCCACTGGCTGTGGTGCGAGTGCGAGCCTCAATCTATTCTGATTGAAACGTTGCGCTTGGCGTGCATTCCGCTTACTCGTGCCTGCCATATACGTTAGTGGGCTTTAACAATATCACAATCTATTAAATATTGTTAGTTATTATTGCATTAAATTTTCCTTTTTAATTTTAAAATGCATTATATAATTTAACAGATGATATTTCACTTTTTCTTACCTGTAATTAAAAGTTAATCAATTATTCTACAGCGACCTCTTACGTGACAGTTGTAAACCAAAGAGTACAAGGCTCTTATTGGCTGATTTCGTTACGTATATTCTGTCTTTAGGTGACGGCATATTTAAGTAGAGGGACAAATCAATACTGTGGAGTTTATAATATATTAATAACGAGAATTGAGATGGAAAGTTGTTAGTAAGATCGTTGTGATCATTTGTCCTTTTTATTAACCGACGTCAAAAAAAGAAGGAGGTTATCAATTCGTCTGTTTTTTTTTGTTTTTTTTTTGTATGTTTGTTACCCCATAACTCCGTCATTTATGAACCGATTTCGAAAATTCTTTTTTCGTTTGGTAGGTAATACTTCAGAGGTGGTCCCATTTAAATTTCACCGATATTGGAGCTTGGACTTCGAAGATACACTAGATAACACGACCTAGTTATAACCTTTATTTATATTGACGATTCTCTTGTATATCGTTGCGCTCCGGAATTAGAATGAAGTAATTGCAGACCTGCCCTAGATATTTATTTAGGTCAAGATCAGTCAAAAAGGAGAAATAAAAAAATTTTATTAAAAAAAATTAAACCGCCTTCAAAAAAAACACTGAAAAGTATAAAATAACTATCGTTTACTAATCAAAACTCAAGTACACGTATGTGTATCGTATTTATAAAGTTATTTTAATTGTACTTGAGTTTTGATTAGTAAAGGATAGTTATTTAATACTTTTCAGTGCTTTTTTGAAGGCGGTTTAATTTTTTTTTATAAAATTTTTATCTTTTCATTTTTATTAACAAAAAATACACACATCTCAGTAATCCAAAAACATATATTTTTTAGAACAAATGTCTTTTGTTTCGAACTGTCGTTGAATATCAAATTTTCTTTGTATACAAAACTTTTTAATAAACAAATTAGTACCGGCTGGTTCTCTTTTACAAATTGAGACTAAAAACAATAAAACATTCTTCGCGTTTTCATTTGTTTTTTTTTTATCTCTTCTTATTTGTTTCTCGCTATCTAGTGAAAAACAGTACGTGTCACGATACGATAGTGCGTAATGTAGTAACGCAGCGTCGTCATCTTACTATGAAAAAGATGCAGAGTTCGAAATAGGGAACATTCGACCTTCACTCCGAAAAACGATTAACAATAATATTGTGTAACAATAAAAATAAATAATTTAGAAAAAGAAAAAATTAAAAATATTCGAAAATCTATGTTACGAAATTATTTTAATAATTTTATAATTTGCATTCTAAAATTTAAGAAGAGGTAGCAAGCTATCAATTTATAATTTATACACAAAAAATTTTACTAAACCGACTTCCTCTTGATTATTATTACGATAACGCATTTGAATAAAACTTTTGAATTAAAACCACTGAGTTATAGGTGATTGCACTACTTACGTTAAAGTATTACATTTCAATGCCTAAATTTAATATTTGTACTTCTATTAATACAGTTAAAATATTTTTCAAATTACATCAAGGGTAATTTAAGTACTGACCTAATTTTTAAACGAATGTTTCGTGCAAAAAGATTGTTAAATATTATACCTTTAATTAATAAAATCCTCGTTAACCGTTAGTATACTTTATTTCGCATGAAATATCAGCTAAAAGATTATAATAATCGACGAATGATTTTATTCTACACATTCCGGAAATATCTCGATGAACTGATCGCAATCCGCAGATACGCCCCCTAATCCTTTGATGGATTTCGTCGCTTACGCTCACTCTGGGAAAAATCCCGGAAAAGTACACTCTACTAAGGAATAACACGAGCTCGTATTTAAGGGGACATTGTTTGCTTAAAAACATGTGAAAAACAATAGAAACTATGCATTGGATATTATATCCATTATACACATTCCTTCTCTCTGTCCTATCTGAAACCTATCTGAAACTGATATTAAAGTTCATACAATTTCTAAATTTTGTGTTTGGATACTGGGAACTATGTAGTTTAATGTAAAATTTAAGAGCATTATAATAGACAATTACTGTTTCCGATTTTTTATATATAATTTTGTTTGTGTGCGATTCAATAAATAAATGAATAATAAAAACAGTAAGACAGCAAAATTTTAAATGTCCGTACAGTCTACAATGGATATTATAACTTTCATTCAGAAGTTAACACTGCAAAAATATTTTTAAAGGAAACTCAGTTAATTATAACATTACCGCAGTAACTGGTCGCGGACGCATCTTTTCTGTCACAACGGTGATACAAATGGTCCAATCAAAGCGCTTCTCGGCATGTCAACGACCGCTCGCGCAGCCAATCGCAACCATGCGATCTGCTCTAGTGAAGATCGTCATCTGAGACAAATAGTTGTTTTTTTTTGTAGGAACCATGTAGGAACGTTTGAGTTGACTTGATTCCAGATTTTTCTTAAATTTTTATGTATCTATTATCACAATATATGATCGCAATTATTTACATTTGAAAGATTCACGCGTAACAATTATTTTCTGACGTATAATATAATATAAAATACGTATACTTATTACTTATGTATCTACTTGTATGCATGTGCATGCGAGTGCGTGTACTTGTCACGTGTTTCAATTGTTTAATTTTATTCAATTGTATTTAAATACGTATCTAGATATAATTCAAAAATCGGAAATGAAATAAAATCAAACAAATTACTATATCCACACAATATATTACGTTTGTGATTAGAAAAGCAAAGTACCGATAATTGATAACAAATAACAACAAAATTATGTAAGTGAGTATTAATTATTATCACGTAGTGTTTGTACAGTGACATCAATGTCATTTAGAAACCGGAATAGCGACCTCCATCGATCGAAGTGAGAGTGAAATTTGTAGCTACCACGTAATTATAATACTCGTTATTCTTAAATACAGCATGTGTAGATGGATTTCTTCGAAATTGTTTCTGATAAAGAACCGGTTGCCACAAACGAATACACAACTGTTGTTGCAGTACTAAAATAATCTGAGTAAACAAGTTTCTAACTTCAAGTAACCATCCGAAAACTAGTCTGCGGAGATAACATTTTAAATCTGTGTGTTGTCTTCTTGTAAATAAACATCGATTAGACAACGCAATCCCTTTTACATTCTTAGTTGGGTGAGAGTAACTCATTCATTGGCGTAACAAGAAAGTCGTTTCAAAGATACCAGTGGTCGCCCACTGGTCGAAATTCGACTGTAAATATGAAATAAACGCTATTTTCCCTTGAAAGAGACTCAAAACAGCTAACAATTCACAAATCACACATAAATCGCAGTTCCAAACTCATTCAGTCACTAATTTTTAATTGACAACAATTTAAAATTCTTTGCCGACAATTCTCTATTCTGTGCGGCTGTTTGACCACAATCTATTATATATGTTTGACACTAACAGTATAACTACATATTATGCCTTTGACATTGACAGTACGAACATAAGCTATGAATGTGTTATTTTATTTCATTTAATGTATTTGAACACATGTTATACATAGGTATAATAAATGTTAGCTTCTTTTGCATTCCTTTTCAATATAAACTTCAAATGCCATTACGCCTAATTTCACACTCCTCTGTGCGCGCAATATGCTTAAAAAGGGGTACAAAGTTTTCTGTTCGCGTATTATTATATATACATAAGAAAGTGAAATGAATTTGACTTCAATGGCCCATATGTAAAATGTCTACAAAAGACACTACAAAAGTGACTTTTTGGTATAAATGACATTAGCGTTTTTGATAGCATAGTTAATTTATTTTAAAAGATATAATGATGGATTAGTAATCCAGCACAAAATTTTATTTTTTATGTTTTTTTCTTCTGGTCCCCATCGTCGAATCACCAGGGTTCAAATACAATTCTCAACATGTTTGTCAAAATAAATGTCGTCGTCCCATCGTAGAAATGTGTATATCTTATTTTTTTCATTTTTGACTTTAATGTAAACAAACAAGAAACTAACCAAAATTTCGCTACATTTTCTCCGTACGCTGGTCCGGCGTATTACACGTAGCACTCTAATAACACTGCTTTGCACACTACCATTGCACTGCACACTAACATTGTCCAGTAGAGTACAGCATTGACAAAATTGAAGTCGTCAAGCACTTTTTTTTAATTTACCTATGTAAAGTGTGTAGTGTGTGTAGTGTTACCTATATAAAGGTGGTTGCCTATGTTCCTAGATCAAATTAGTACCATAAATCAGTTCACTCTAATATGTGAGTGGCACAATTCACTCGAAATGTAAGACAGAATAATAACAGAAGAATATTATTGTTTGCGATGTGCAAACAATAATAATCTATTTTTAATTTTTAAGTGTTTTTTTAAAAATACAAATTTTTACACTTTTCATGGCGTATTATTCTTTAAAATCTTGGTGGTTTTTATTGAAGCACAAACATACAAACGGACAAAAATTCTAAACATGTTTGTTATACTAATAACTAATAGGTAGAACAACTGAATCAATCAATTGCGAACTAGCCTATCTCTTGTTATGTTATAAATGTCATAGTCATCACATTTGATTACATTAAAGACGAAAATAAAAAAAATAGGATATAGATCACGTCCCGGGCATTTCATGAAACGCCGCCATTTCGTAAGGTGCATGTTCAGCTGTCATATAATGATGTTTGTGTACCCAATGAAAAGTCGGCCAGATCGACGAGAGCTTGTCGATATTCCAATCTAAATGCTTTGCTACATCATAATATCATGATTTGGTTAGGCATTACATAAAATACTCATATTATGCCTGACACCGCTAGAGGTGCCTTTTTGCACGCTCTCCGCTTTTCTTAAGTGCCTGCAAGACCGTTGCGGCATAAGAAATTGAACACTGAGACAAAAAAATCTTAATAATGAAGAGATTGACATGAAAAGTGCACCTAATTATAGTCTATGGGCAGAAGTTTTATGCAAGTCATACAAAACCCGATTTCTTTATTTATTAATTGTTAACAGAGCATTTGTAATATTTGATTTAATTTGCACTTAATTTCTATTTACTAATATTTTGGGCACCTAAAGAATTGATACGACAGGCACAATGGCACGGTGGCAGAGCATCTGCCGTTTAAGGTGTGGTCCGGGGTTTGATCTCCAGTCAGGTCAACTCAGGATGCGAACTTTTCTAAATTTGCTTGGAATCTGGGTGGTACTGCAAGCTCTCCCAGTTCGTTGTGTGGTACCCATAAAACAAGCGTTAGTGCTTAGTTTGGGGTCATACAATTTGTGTAACTGTCAGGAGTATTTTACGTGCTCAAGTGTATTTGTGTGAATCATTAATCTATGTCCAATGACCAATATGTCGAATATTAGTTTGACATTTTTATTTTTTAATTAGTTTTATAAAATTCCAAAATTCATCAAAATTCGACAAAAAAGTCCGATTTTCGGCATGTTTTGAGTAGAGACCACACGACTAGATTAGATTGAACAGAAGACCACAAATACAGTCGTGGGTGTCGGCAGGTGGGTGCAAGAGGGTGCACTTGAACCCCCGGTCAGCGTGGCAGGCGGAACTCAAATACCCGCGCGATTTGAATTTGACATTAACTTAATTGACATACAAATGCACCTCTCTGAAAATAATCCTAACGGCGCCCTTGAATAAAGTGGAAAGATATCTTCAAGGCGGTGGCAGGTAGTAAGTGGATACTAACTACCTAGGACAGAGGAAAATGAGAGTATCGAAGAAGACCTACTTCAAGAAGTAGGTAGGCGATGACTAAAGAAAATAAACGGATAATAACTATTTTATTTCGATTATACCTATTACGAATTATGTAATGTGAAATTAAAAAATAATATTCCATATATCATTCCGATACTTAATAGTCTTTGTACAATGAACCAGCGCAAACGTTCCGCTTCAAGTTCAGTGAATAGTGCTCGCATGCAACAAGCCAACCATCACATACAGTTGTCTAACAACACCCTCGGTAATTAACCTCATAGCGGAACCATATGAGATAATAGTAATTATGCAAGTTAGCTATAAATAACAGTGGATTAACAACGCGAATAACATGAAGCGGTAAGATGTATGATGTGGACGGAAGCCAAAATTCATATAGGCGAATAATGTCTTCACGCTTTAAGACAGACATCAACTTAAAAAATTTATAACGTATACACAACTTAATTGCAGGCTAATGCATACTCCAAGGTTCAGATGAATAGTCGTTCCTTATAGGTACATTGAATGCATATTAAATTTTTAAATAATAATACAATAAGTATAAAAAGAATGTTTAAATGGTTTAGCGAAAGCGAGTGGTAAAAGAAGCCAAGGAAGACCAAGGCTGACTTACGCAGATCAAATAGCTAGGGTGTTAGCTGGCTGAAACGTACCTGCATACCTAGGCGAAAAATTGGGAGGAGAATAATGAAATTTGAGGAAGCAAAGAAGTATGTAAGAACCGCGAAACTTTGGCGCTCCGTTCTGTCTGACTACGCCGTTAGGGATACAGCGTGAAGATATGTATGTCTGTAAGAAGTAATATCATAAAGTAATGAATAAACCATGTACAATAGGTGGAAATTTATTGCGTCACAGGTTTCACTTATTTAAAGTGAAAACACAATTTATACTAATGGCCTGTTACTGTGAGTTATTGATTTCCGATAGTGTAGAGGATTATAATAGTCAACTGCAGTTTTATATGTACTACTCGAAAAATAATTGATTCGCGAATAGTTAATTAGTTACATATATGTTACAATATAATAGCTTGAAATATGATAGCTTATGTTAGTATCAAAAACTACATTATGAAAACAGTTTAAACTAAAAGATTTATCTTTTTGTGACAAGGGCTCAAAAGTCAAAATAAAAGTGAACTTCTTCCTCAGTACACGAAGTTCGGAACTACGGCGTCTGAAGTACAAGTGATGTTCCTAAAGTAATCCAACCGCTGTGCAAACACAACCCACCATCAAAGACAGTGTGTTATGAAAACAAACAACAGAGAACAAACACAAACAAACACGCGAAACAATTGATGAGAGTGACGCGGGGAGAGCGGGTGATATTACGTATGCTTTATTCATGATTACAGCTTCATAAAGAGTTTCTTACAAATATTATTCTGTTGACGTATTTTTATGCATTGAATATTTTAATGAATACTTAAGATTAAAATTAAAAACCAGCTAGTTACATATCGTACTTGGGAATTAGGGTTCTGTAGTGTTAGTTGCTACTTACCGCAAAACGAAATGTTTTTAAAGAAAAGATGTTACACAATGCAATCTTGATAATAATATCACTAATTCACAATATTCACGATTTTTTAGGTTCACAGACATTTTTTACGTAAAATACATTTCCTACTGAAACTGGTCCTTACAGAATTATTTTTAGTGGGTTCACGTTAACGTGCTTCGTAAGGCACATTAAATCGTTAGTACCGGTTATTTATACATCATATATTACGGCAGCAGTTGTTAATCTTGATTTGATGTTCTTAACCAAACCCGCGTGGTAACATAACATAACATAACATAACTTCACGCTGTATCCCCAACGGGGTAGTCAGAGAGGACGGAGCGCCAGGAGTCGCGGTCCTTACACACCTCTTTCGCTTCCTCAAATCTCATCATTCTCCTCACACATTTTCGCCTAGGTATGCGAGTGTGTTACCGCGTGGTGTTAAGTATAAACGGTGTATTGTGCAAATACAAGACAAACGTCAATAGAACTTTGTTCATTTATTGCCATAAACACGAAGAAATATTTTTCAGACATGGAAAATATCAAACTTACTAACAATATTTTGAAACCAACAAGTACATCCTCGACAACCGAAAATCGTTTATTAACTTGAAAATACCAAATAGATTCACAACAGGGAATTCGCAAAAGAAATTAAAATGTAAACAGCAAACAGGAGATTTCAAACAGCTTTTATCTAGAAACATGTTTCCGCTGTCAAATACCTTTACAGAGAATAGAAATAATTGTGAAGAGAAAACGACTTTGCTAAAGAAATATTCCGTGACAGAATTAAAAGTAAGTACATAACAGAATTTAAAGTAAATAATAATAATGGTGTTAATCGTACTCGATCAATATTTCATGAAATTGAAAAAAAGAAATTGTTTTCTATACAACGTAATAACTAACTTCGATAAATTTAAAAATAAAAATTGAAATGTTAACGCTTACATTATCATGACAAGTGACAACCCGTAAGCTTAAACATATTGAATTCACACCGAGTTTCACGACTATAGTTCGTAACCCATAGACAATACGAGCTCAAGGACTGAAAAAACAAATGTGAAACGTTGATGCGTAGCCGATTTATCGGAAAAGGATGTGTCGCGGTGAACGTCGCGAAATTGCAAATTGCGTTTAGTCTAACTCGATAACGATGACTCCATCGTTATCGAGTTCAGCCACCTATATATTATATTTATATAAATACATACATATTATAGTAAAATGTATTTTGAACAGTTTCGACTGAGTTGGGACCGACTCTTATGTTTAATTATTATTATAGTTATACCTAGAGCCTTTGCACAAATCCTCATTTCACTAATGTAATATGTATATTGTACAATAATATATATTGATAACAATTATATTTGTAATAATTATATTGTAATAACTATGGTTATTTATTTTAAGAATTTACAATACTGAAAACCTCTATACAACGAAGCCTAGGCGCCCGCGTCGACACCTTTGACTGGTTGGTTAAGTTAATTAATTTTTTTTATTAAATTTAAATTTTTGAAATGATATTTAGTGTCAAATTTTTCTGTATACTACATAAATATGTACCAATGTCTTAGTAAAATTAGTCTAAAACCTTTATCGAGGTTAATGACTCTACCCCTTTATAATAAAGATAGCGCAGTAATATTATATGTCATATAAATAAATGGGACCCTAGTTTTACAAATTATATAATCTGTAATCCGTTCATTAATTTTTCAGTACAATTCGAACAATAAATCATGAAAACACACAGACGCAAAAAGTTTTGGAGTCTAATAAGCCTACCTACACCAATATCACCAATTTAATATTTTTTTTATAAATATCTTAAATTTATAAACACGGCTTCGTTACAGTTTTATGATAGATTTAGATTGCACTGTCAGAAACCTGAGCAGCAGCTTGCTTAATTCATTCTAAGGTACCGTATAAGTAGTTAGTACTCAACGATATAGCGGTCATTGTAACCTCTATCGTAACCATTTGGCTAGCACCACACTTTTTAATATGTACTTTAATTTTATGCCTCTATATCGCGGGAATTACGGCACTTAATATGAGTTTTTCGTACGCTTACTCCGGTTAATCACTTTATAACCAGAAAAAATGTGAACAAAATATTCACTACGGAATTTACTTGCACAAAGAGAATAGAAATTATATAATAAAATTAAAAAATTGACAAATTTAATGACTATAAAACTAACACAGGGCGCTTTGCTTTAAATTGTATACCGGTACGATTTACATACAAATAAAATTAAAATGTCTTTATTTAATAGAGCTCATAAGAGCACTTTTAAATCGTTATGGAGATACAATATTGTTTATGTCCCTTATAAATTGGTAGGACATTAATATTTATTGCGGTCATCTTAGCATATAAACTGTAATAAAACCCAAGTTCTCAAAAATTTGTTTTTAATTCATTTCTCTTTTATTTATTTATTTAATTATTTATGTACAAACACATACTTGTAAAAGACACATGAAATGTAACTTACGCACAAAGGTTCTTTTCAAATACGATAAACCTAAAGTACTAATTATAAAAAAAAATGCTTCAATCAAAGGACTTTGTACGCAGAACAAAGAGAAACTACAAATTTTGTCCATCGTACAAAGATTTTTAACCTTCTTCAAATATCTTAATTTAACGAGTAGTCCTAAACACACACAATATGAATAAATTCACAAACGCAACGATACAACAGTACGTAAATCGGAATAAAGGTGATTTTTACGACTTCAAGCGGACTGTCTAATGGTTCTAATGAAAATGTTTGGTTATTAAAGTCCGTTTTATTGTTTTCAGTTAATGTTAATGGTCCTTGTGTGATCCTTGTTATAAATTAGTAATTAGATTAAGTTTACAAGTACAAATATCAGTGTTGAAATTGGAATAGTATGTCAGTTACTAACACCCCGTTAGTTTTGTATACATACATACGTACATTAACAACAGTCGACTAAACGTATTTATTTCATCATTTCCAACGTTGAACTGATCGCCTTCTGGTTTTTGAAGATTCATATATCATATTAGAAACAGCAAAGTCGAGATAAAATATAGAAACGTGTTACAAACATGTTTGCTTCAGTTCAAAGGCAGAGTACCGTTTCTCTGCGAATCTCTGCGGACGTTATAAATTTTTACTAAAACAAACAAACGCGAGAGGGCAAACAAACAAACTGAGACGCATGCGCGTATCTTACTAACAACACGTGCATTAACTGTATCTACCTGTGCACAGTGAAAACAAATGCCGATTATTCTAGAATTTTTGCTTATTATCTTTGTAGATTAACTTTTGCGGTAAGTTGCAAAATTGTACTTATACCATGAAGGACCACGTTATGTAAAGTATAAAAAATAATGTAATTATTTATAAACGACTTTCTGTTTTAAACATGTATGTACTTACTAATAAATTCAAATTAATATTTTCTTATATCGATATTGCACTATTAAGATTTTTTTAATTTACAAAATAATAATTTTATACCAGCGCCTACTAATGTAATGACATAATTGAAATACTCGCAAGGCTCGCACCGTTAGTTCACCATCGAGATTAATTTATTCCCCCTTTTCTTCCGACTTCAAATGGAAGGAGGTTCCATGTTAGTCTATATGTATTTTTATGTATGTTCAGGCATAAATTCTTTGTTTATAACCCGATAATAACCGATTTTAATTATTCTTTTTCCGCTGGATTCAGTATAGCTCCAAGGTGGTCCTATTTAAATTGCATTTCGAAGTTACACTAAATAATCCTAACGGTTTATGAGTGGTTATTTATATTGAAGATTCTTTTGTACATATATGATTTCGTTCTATAATTAGAAACGAAGTTAGTTGTAGACCTATCCTAGATATTTATTTAGGCACTCAAAAGGAAGAAATAAAAAATTTTTGAAGGAAAAAATTAAACCTACTTAAAAAAAATAGTGAAAAGTACAAAACTATTATTCTTTACCTACTAATCAAAAGTCAAGTACAAAAATAATTTTATAAATAGGATACAAATACCTATAAAAATTTTGTCAGTTATTGAAGTCGGTGCCAAATTAATGTGCAACAGCAAAAAGTATATAAGTACTAGAGGACCCAACAGACGTTGTCCTGATCGTAATAAAAAAAATTTTTCGTCAAAAAATAAAAATTCCTAGAACGCGATTGAGGCGCTACCTACCGGGTCCAATTGTGAATCTAAACCATCCAGGGACCCACTCAAACAAAAAAATTTCATCAAAATATGTCCAGCTGTTTAGGCGTTCAGTGACAAACACACACACAGAAGAATTATACATATAGATTAGCTGTCCCCGTGACTTTGATAACAAAATTTGACAGTAAAATTATAATTACAGACAGACGCTAGAGATTAATATAGTAGCAAAGATAGATAAGACAGATAGATAGAAGATATAGAATATAGATAGGGGCATTTCTCTGTAAGCTCGTACACGTCCCATACAAATGCTGTCCTGGCAATTTTTTTTAACATTTGCCAAAAAACCGTGTTCTATTTCGAAGAAAATTGACTATTATTTTAGTTAGATAAGGAGGCCCACTGAATTTATACGTAATTTCCGAGTTATTAGCGATTTTCTAAAAAATCATAACAGGGGACTGTTTGTGGCATCAGGGGACTGTCTTGAACGTGACAGGGGGCTGTTAAGTGAGACAGAGGACTGTTGTACTTAGAGAAAAGTCATTTTATATTAATCAGTCATTTATTATTTTTACAGCATATTTGCGCATCAATAATCAACAAAGTTTCTTTAGAAAAAATCAACAGAAAACATAACTTTCTTTAAACATTCATATCAAAAATTAATCTTAAGCGCTAGAAACATTTTGTACTCACTGAGATCAGCATAGTCTTATTATTACAATATCAATCAGTAAATGCTTTATGCAGTATTCATTAAAATACTTACTATTATTAATATAATTATTAGAAAACAGTCTTTTCTCTCAAATATATGATATTTCAACTGAGATCTCCAATCAAATCCTAAGGATTTTTCTTAATCAAATAAGGCACATAATAAAGTTTAATCACAATGAATTTAACATTAAAAAAAATTAGCGCTTGAAAACGTCTACTTGAGTAGAAAACTTATAAAATATTCTCTTTCCCTTTACAATCAAGTCAGGGTTATCCAATTTTTGGATAACTTGATCAAATGACACGTCTGAAATGTCCTTATCATCTATTCTAAAGGTCTGCACTTTTTGGTCACAAATCTTGATGAAAGTAACGCGTAAGTCGTTTCCATCGTCATCAATCTCATTAATTACGGCAGCATAACGATATTATACATTTTTAGCTGGAAATTTCACAAGAACGTAATCTCCAGTTTTGTAACATGAATTCCGAATGCTACTCGTTCCTGCTATATTATCATCCAATTTTTGAGGGTACTTGTTTGGTGTAGGTGTAAATTCTGGTTCAGCAGATTCAAGATCTTCCGGTTCGGACTCTGTAAACACTTCTTCTACTGTCCATCTAGGTTTTAGAGCAAAGTTGATACTGCCAATCTTATAATGCTCACAAGATCCGCTGTTGCAAAAACAGCTGAGACTTTTCATTGTAAGTGTTTTACATTTAGTTGGACGGCCGAGGATGGAGCTGGAATAAACACCTGCGACCTGATGCACATTTAAAGTGCCTTTAAAACCCTTCTGATCGGACGCTTCCTCTTCAACTTTATCGACCATTGCCTGGATGACTTTACCGTCGATTGCGATACATGTGATGCCAAGGCATCGCTCTTGGATTACTTTAAGAAACTGATCAATATTGCTGATGTCGCCTCCAGAATTAACAACAAAATCAGCTGTTCTTTTGCACGTTGCTCCGATACCATCTGGTGCACCTTCACCATGGCCACTTTCGGTGTAATTCCATGTAAAGTTCTCAATATCTGGAATTTCTTCAGAGAGTTTGGTTGCCATTATAAAAAACATCGTTTTATTACGATACTGCGTTACAGGGCCATCGCTCAAGAAATGCACTCGTTTGATGCCACGTGAAAGAGTCTTGAAAATTGGTCGCAGATGTGTCGCAAATGGCAGCAGGTGAATCGGCTATGTTCTCGGAGACTGTGCAAAAAGAAAGGATGGAATTCCGTAGGTAAACTACTACGGTATGCAGACTCAGTTGTGCTCGAGATCCACCGAAATGAAAAGCCTGTATTTCTTCTGCGTACTTAGTGCAATAACTTTCGCTGAAATCTACGTGGATCAGAACTTCATCATCTTGTAAGTTTGGCTTCAAATCATGCATGGCTTTATATTGGTGAACAATATTTCGCTGGTGATCCTGGTCTTGGATGTACTTCAAATATTTTTTTCAAATATTTGGTCACCGCAACATAGATCTTCCAGGAACTTCTGGTGATTGTTGTAAGTCAATATGTTAGCAATATGAACTGCGCTGAGCTTCATGTCTATGTTGCTGTGAACTATGCATAGGCATGTATCGCGGTTTTGAGCGTTTGTTTTCACAACCCAAAATGGACGGACTCGGCAAAATGTTTGGTAGCTAATTTTTAAGTTCCCAATTATAAACTTTTTGTAAAGATTAGAAACTGTGTCAAAAAGATATCTCTTCTGTTTCTTCACAGTTTTTCTGGTTATAAATTCTTTTTTACCAGCTGCCATACGACTATTACTATCATCTTCGAAAAAATTCTGAATGACTCGTTTATAACTATCAGGTATTTTACACCGTTTAGCTACAGGTACATCCAAGCCATTGAGATTAGATTTTTTGCTGGGTTCAGACAACGACTTCATTTCTTTAGGTATCCAGTGCCTGTACTTTTGAACAATACTGCCAGTAACAACAACGCCAAACAACGCTTTCTTGACTACTTCTTTTCTTTGAACAGGCTCGTCTAACATTTTCAACATCTTTGTATCTTCAAGGTTCTTTTTGTTTTTACTTTCAAATCTCGCTAATCTTTTTTTGTACCTCACAAGTTTTTTCTTTAAACGTGCGATCTTTTCATTTCTTTCCCTGTTAAACTTCTTTCGTCGCTTTGTGGCTTCTTTTTTTTTGCTGTAGACGAGCACTGGAAACTACTGGGCTTGGAGCTGATATTTGAACTGGAACTGGAGTGGAGGGTCTTGAAGGCGGAGTATCTACTTCTGGATCTGATAACGGCGTATTTTCTCGTAAAAAAGTATTGGTGACGCTTTTCAGTCTAGTCTTTTGGCTCGGTATTCGGTGCAGTGTTGTTTCCACTTCTTTAGGGCAGCTCTGTGCTCACGAGGTGTCATATTCTTTACTAACTTCCGCAAACCTTTTTCTTTCTTCTTTTGGTATTTCAACTTCTCCTTTTCTCTCATTTCTTCTCTCTTTTGAGGGTCATTTTTTCTTCTTTGGTATCGTAGTCGCTCTGCTTCTCTCTTTTTCTGTAGTAATTCCTCTCAGGCTAACTTTTTATTTTTAGAAGCCATATCATGTGTGTTCTATCAGCCTGTGTAAAATAATTTAAGTTTATAAGGGAAAATAATGCGAAGCAATGATACTTTAATGATTCTTACATTAATGAAACAGACTAGCGGATAAATTTACACAAACAATACATAAAAATAATAACCAATACGCAAAATACACAGTCCCCTGTTGTGTAGAACAGTCCCCTGCTGCATTTTCAGGCAGAGGACTGTTGCCAGGGGACTGTGTATTTCGGTTAAATTTCACAATGTTTACAAAACTGATGTAAAATAGTTTTTTAAGAACCTACCGATCAATGTAGACATAAATAATAAAACAATGAATTATATATAGAGATAATTAAAGTAATTAACATAAATATTATTACTTACCAGAGGACTGTGTGTGGTAGCGGTCCATACGCGTGTTCACCTCACTAATGACGGTCTGACACTAAACAAATATGGCGTCTCGCCGCCGCATTCGGCAAGGTTGCCAACTTCACAACAATTCCGTTCCGTTTCACTCATTGTAAACGTTAACGTAAAACGTTTGTAAACATTACAGTTTTTTTTTTATTATGGCTTTAACTTTTTGGCAGGGGACTGTATAGAAATTCTGGGGACAAAGTTTACAGGACTTTACTAAATAAATAAAATACGTAATGAGACCTTGTTTTACGAAAATAATATAATTTAATTATTTTTCTTTATGATATTAACTGCCAAATGTATGTAGTTTTAATAACTTCTTCGTAAATCTCATTTCTAGGTGGGAATACAGTGATGGGGACAGCCAGGGGACTGTGTTTTTAGAGCTTCTATCACGTCTAGAAAAAAACTTGAAATAGTTATGGTTCTAAAAACAATGGGCCCGTAAAGTTTCATTAGGAGTGATTTTTAAAAAAATAATTAAATAACTTTTTCAAAAAATCGTTCGGGACAGCCGATTACGAGCTTACAGAGAATCGCCCATAGATTTGTATCGTATTTATAAAGTTAATTTGTACTTGAGTTTTGATTACTTAATAATAGTTATTTTGTACTTTTCAGTGATTTTTTTAAGACGGTTTAAATTTTTGTTTACATAATTTTAAAAGTTTAAACGACAAAAATAATTTCCATCCCTTATCGAGCGTCACTAAAACCTAAAATTGCTTTATAAAAATACGTAAGCCGAGGGCCTGTAGCGAAAGACTGTTACATAATAAATATAATACACAAGAGGAATAGGAGGTGAAGGAAAACACAGAAATCTTCTTTATTCGGTTACTTACTTTCAAGGAACAAAAGCTAATAATACATATGAAGAGTAAAAAAAAAGCTAGGAAAAAACTAGAAATCACAAGATGTCAAAGGAAATATTGGACAACATTATCTTCAAAACTTAAGTAATTAGGTAACAAACTGATCTTCTGATTTGTATAAAAACTTTTTTTATAATACACTAGCTGAACTCGGCCACGCTCCGCTGTAGCTCAGTCAGCATTTGAGTTTTGTGGACACAAACACATGGAAGCTACATTTTTTTATATAAAATCGCGGTATTATTGTTTGTATACACTTGGGTATATGGAACTGCGTCGCTTTACTATTTATAAGTCTATTCTATGAACATAAAATAAACTATAATACATTTAGGTTTAAGGTCATTTTGTGAGCTATAGGAACTGAATCAAAATCAAGATGTTTAATCGCTTGTTACACTTAGGTCCGTAGCATCTAAATATTTGAAATGAGTAATCCTGAATCTTAACTGAATCAGAGACATCACATTAATCTTATTTTATCACCTACTTGAAAATATTTTTTTCTGATCAAAATAAGCACTAATGTCGATCCACATGTTCCAGCATAGTTTCCTGTTAGATAACCTAGCGAAATTCAATATCCTTCCTGCGCAACTAGTTACTTTATCAAAGTATTTCTCTTTGAAATAGCTATATAGTAATGATGCTATGCTGTACGACCGATTACTGCTGCCTATACGATGTAATATACATTATGTATTATGTACCTAGGTAAATATGGGTGGCCGCCATAGTTGTTTGCCTTAGGAAAAAACAAGATGACACTACGTTACTGGTAATTAATGTTACGGGAGGTATATTTATATTATATGCAGGTACTTAATAGTTAATATGATTATGATATGATAGTTTCAGGAATACCAGTGGTTTTGCACAAATTTTCAGAATTTCAATATGAGCGCAAAAAATGTTACTAAGCTATTCTAAAATATTTGTAACGACTTCCTTGAATGAAATATCTAGTCTTGCCATAAATATTGTTACTAGGAAAACATTTTTTACAGGTACATACAGGTACATAAAACGTTTATTACTGCAGTGGGCGTTAGTTTATACATTAATATAACAGCATTTTAAAAATATGAAGCTCATTTAAAACGTTCTCCATTGGCCTTAATACAATCCTTCAAACCTTGTGGCCAGTTATCGATCGAAACACGCACTTCTCCATGGGAAAATTCGCCACTGCCAATCTTATGGAATGTTTTAGGGACTCAAAATTATCATGGCGGTGACAGCATGCCATACTTTCTAAAAGAGACCATAAATCATAATCAGGTGGATTAAGATCGGGACTACATGACCAGTCTTTAGCTCTGATGAAGTCAGAAACTTTTCTGTTCAGCCACGCTTGTGTGAACCAAGCTTCATGACCCGGTGCTGAGTCTTCCTGAGAGGACCATTCTTGGTTATGGAACATGGTGGTGTTAAGAGGCTTAATTACCTTCCGATGCCGATGTTTTGATAGCTTCTTCACAAAAATATGGCTTAGTAACTCCTAGATAGCTAACACTCCACCGCATCATCACTGAATCCGGATAATGCCCATGTTATACCTTACTGACTGAATTGATAAGCTTCTCTAGAACTTTAAGCATAAACTCGGTCATTCTGCTTATAAAGATGTTGCTCAATAGTAGAAACTTTCTCGTCAGTATATAAAATTTTTCTGTGACCTCCCTTTGCGTACCGCCGAAGAAGTTGTTTTGATTTTACCACCCTGTTTATTTTCAAATTATCGTTTAAGTAATGACAAGTGCGTCTTAAAAAATATATGTGTGGGAAATAAACGTAGGGGATACATTTATTTCCCTAGAAAAAATCTATTGCTTTCGGGCAGGATATCTACGGATTCTTTTCTTCACTGCTTCCATCGCCTTTTTAGTACGAATACTACGTGGACGGCCAGATCTTTATCTGTCACAAACAGAAGACGGTTCATTATACTTATCAATAGCCCGGTACACAAACATTCGACTAATACCATGCGGATGGAGAGTTTCAAAAGTTGCATTTGGATCCATACCTATGTTGTGTAATTCGGTTCTCTTTATCACCCCACTCTATTTTAGTATCACAAAAATATTTAACAAAAATTGGCGCAAAAATTATAAAACGATATGAATATTCATATGAGAATGACAGGTTTCAAAATTCAAATGTAGTATTTTGTTTTTTTAATTTTATCAGTATTTATGGCCAGACTGTGTATATATTTTCATATTATTTTGTATTTCAATTATGGTAGAACCGAATGTGTTACTAGTTGAAACGAAGTTTTTGTACTAAATATTTCACATTTCTTAATTGCAATTCTCTTTGAATTTGTTGTCTTTACTCATTTTACGCATTTTGTATGGAAGACTCGGTGTATGATGAATTTTTTTTTATCTGAAGATATTATATTAACTTTTCTTAAAATATAATTAAATAATTTTCTGCGGAGATTGATAAGTTTGTATATTACTATCAACAGGAAAATTCAAATCTTTGATAAGGATAATGTGAAAAACAATGCTGTTTGGATCAAGTAAAACATTTTAATTTAAATAATTCATTGTTTTACAAAAAAAACGAAAACAACTGCCTAAATGATAAATAATAATCAAAGGACAATCGTAATTTAATACAGATATCATCAATCAAAATCATTCCCTAAACCCCATTGGGTGAAACTGTATGGGAGAAATAAATATATACATATATACACCTATATACTTTATTATAGTTTAAATGTCTCTGTTTTAAACTTGTTAGTGTTGGCGAAAAGGAAAAATACACTTTAAATACACTTTAACACGCAGATCGTAAAAGTCGGACACAGGATAGGGCTTTTGTTATAAGGAACTTCTGTAGATGATGGGTTAGCAATCTGCTATTATAAAGTTCTGCTCTGTCATCTGACAACTTTACAGAACTTTACAGAACCCTAAGCACTTGTGAATACCATGCCGAATGTATCAAGCCGAGGCTGAGGCTATTTGACTTTGAGCCAGTGACGCCGCTATGTGAGATTACGTTCATTCTGCATTTTGTGTTGCTTAATGCCAAATTATCTGCTGAGCATAAAAATACATTTTACAAACCTACACGACTGCATACGCTGACTTAAAATCAGCCAGCGAACAGCGTACCTATATGCACACGCCCTAAAAATGCAGTTTAAGACATCTCATACCAATTATCCTGTTCGTGATACCGCTTGCCCGCGGTCACTGGTAAAGTTGCAACTACCATTAAAGTATTTTCTAGCCTTAATCATAGTTACAGATTACATAGTTACATATACGAATACCATATTTAGACCTAAGTAGGTGCATATTTAGTACATACGTATGCACAC
Source organism: Zeuzera pyrina (assembly GCA_907165235.1). Taxonomy (NCBI): domain Eukaryota; kingdom Metazoa; phylum Arthropoda; class Insecta; order Lepidoptera; family Cossidae; genus Zeuzera; species Zeuzera pyrina. The sequence continues at coordinate 13,746,715 of OU015630.1, forward strand.
ATCGTTTGTGTCCTTTTTAATGTAATTAAGCTACTCTACCTCCAATAACTCATTGCTTTTTCAAATGTAAATAAGTTTTAAACCTATGAAAACGATTACTTTTATTTTTGTTAGGTAATGCTAACAATGTTCATGCATATATATGCAGGTTGGATTCACCGCACGGAAGGTTCAGAACATCCAAAATATATTAATATATTATTATTTCTGACGCTTTATTGACGGTACATCGTAACTCCCTTAATTTTGTATTAAAATTAATGATTTAGATATCATTTTGAAGACTACATACTCCGTTAATGACGAAAAATAAACAAATAGTTTAAAATTAATGTTTTTGTGATAAAACTCAATTTTTTTCGTCCATCTGCCATCAGCGCCTCCTGTTGGCAATTTGTTTAACTAACATGCATGACAGCTGATGGTTGGCGGCTGATCACGATACTGCACGAAATATTCGCACGAGTCAGCTAATCTATATATTAATACGTAAAACGAAAACTTTGGTTCCCTTTTTAAGAAAATTGTGCAGACGGAGGAGTGTGAAATTTGGTACACTTAAAAGTTTACATGGAGAAGGACAGGACAAAGTTAATATTTTTATATAATATGCATTAGAAAAACATTATATTAAATTAAATAAATCACTCATTGTTTATGTTTATACTGCCAATGTCAAAAAGACTGTCAATTTCGAACTCATAATTGTTTGTGATCAAATAATATACGTACCTCCTTGGATCAAATAGTTGCAGAGATTGTCGCCAAAGAGTTTATGTTATAAGTTTATATTTACGGTCGAATTTCGACCACAGGGCGACCTCTAGTATTTATAAAATGTTGAACTGAACTAGGCTTTCGTTAAATTTTTCTGTAAACTTCAGGTCAGTCATTCAGGTCGTTATTTACATTTCTTGAAATTTTAAAAATTCAAGGTTCAGTAGTTTCTGAGATAAGAGTATCTTAAACAAAATCACATCACTTTTTTCAAACTAGATGTTTAAGTTGTTACAAGAGTCTCTACCTTACCGTAAGGGCACGAAAAGCGTGAGCCCCGGTCCCCCGACCTGATTACGGCTCCGATATGTTGTAATTCATGCCTATATGTTTATTATACGATTCATTCCGTTATTTAAAAAAATACTATCACATCACTTTTAGAGTAATCACATCACTTTTATTTGTATAAAGTTCACCATTAATTAAATTAAAAACTTCCAAATTCCCGATGCAAAAAACACTATACGAACCGATTTCCACGAAAAATAACTAAGAACATTACCGACAGCACTGCGGCTTGGCAATAAAAAAAACCGTATCCAATTCAATTCATCCATTCAATTCATCCATTCAATTCATCCATTCAATAGCTACGATATCCCACACAAACATAGTCAGATAACGGCATCAAAGTTAAAACATTCATTTTCCGTTTCTATGTTTGTCTTTATTTTGGTCTTGCTTTCTACAGGTTCTACAGGTTTCTAACCTAATCTAACTCTATGTGCGAAAAGCTATTGTGCAGAGACCAAATAAAGACTTACAACTACTCCGGTAAAGTAGTAATTTTAAAGAATTTAATTTCTTTTTTATAAAAGAATGGGCAAACGAGCGAACGAGTCACCTGATGGAAAGTGATCACCGCCGCTCATGGACACCCGCAACGTCCGGGGAATCACAGGTGCGTTGCGGCCTTTAAGGAAAAGAGAGAAAGGAAGAGATGGGCCACTGGTACTCTCACTCACCCAACGAAACACAACAGCAATACATGCTGTTATTTCACGCCGATATTATGTGATGATAGTTTGTAATATTTAAATGGGGCTCTAACTATAAAACATTTGAATTCCAACACTTTTCTATAGGTTTGAGCATTGATTGATCGAGTAAAAAAATAGTAAGAAAATTTAAAATGCTTTTATATACCTACTTATCAAATTATGAACAAAATCTACTTCAAAAATGTTATGTGTTATGTGTGTACGCTGTACGCAGGTCTATAATTTTTTGTAATACAGTCTGTTCGGAATATTAATTTTAATAAATAAAAATGTCGATTCATATCCGGCGTCACACGAGCGTCAAATGAGTAACATTTAATATTTCCATGTCGGGGAGGCATCCAAAGGGATCGTCGGCAGGTGAGTTCGCATATGCCTCCCTAAATGCCAATGAACCTGTAGACGTGGCTACAATAAAGCGCTTTGCACACGTTGAAAACTTATTCATTAGCTGATTATTATACAATTACGTATAAAATTAGCATTGAGTATTCATTTAACGGATTTTTGTTCTGCTTCAAAAAACTTTCGTAATTGCGCTAATTAAAACTCTTTTATATATCTTAAGTATTAATTGAAATAACAATGTACGAGTAGGTAGGTATGTATTGTAGATACATAATGTACATAACTACTTTTTTTCTAAACAGATTTTTATTTCTATTTCTAGACCCGCATCGTTTTCTTTTTTAGATGAATCCAATGAAAAGATCACAAAAAAAACACGTAAGTATAAATAACATCATTTTATATATTAAACCTAACTATAAAAATAGCAAAACCAACTACAGCTTCGACAACACATAGGTATCAGTCACATATTAGCGCCTAAAGCAGCATAAACATAATTGTAAATTTTTAGTAGGTAAAATGGGGTCATACTATATAATATGAGTGTACAATGTAGGGTTCTCAAATTCTTTTACAAAAACAAAAATATACTGCGTTAATATCGAACAAAGAAAAAGAGCCGTATTTAGGAGAAAATATATTATTTTCATTAATATTTTCAATGTTTCATGTACACTACACGCTACATTTTTGAAGTTTTCGCGGAATTCATAACTTTATTAGTACAGTACATTTTAGAAAGCCTTATAAGACTTGCCATATTGGAAAAAAAATTGGTTGTTGGTTATATTCGCATGCACAGCTATCAATATCAATTTAATATTGCCAGTTGATTGACATAAAAGAAGGAATGTGAAATAAACACAAAACAAGGAAACTAAAGATGAAATCTCCGTGCTGTATTTTTTTTAATCGATTTTCTGCCTACAAGTGTTAGGGATGGTTGTCCAAAACAGTATTTTGAATACTTTATTTTTATTGAACGCTTAACAGTATTGTAGAGCAAAATAAAGTATAATACTGTTTTTAACAGTAGAGATGACAACCCTAATATAACGTTAAATAGCATACAATGTTATCAGCTTCGATATATTTTATACAATGTTATGTATGTGTAATATGTAGTTGTGCACTTGGTACAATAATGAATTTATGAGAATCTAGATAAAAATGTAATGTATTATGTATTCAAGTCACAGAATGTTTACTAATAGGTTTTCGTACTTATTACAATTTTTTCATAACACGGCAACTTTACTCAAAACATAGTATATTTAATTATGTATGTTGATAGTATGAACATGTACAAATACCCTCTCATGAACGTAGATCTTTTTCAATGTTGCCAAATATTGATGAAAATGTATTATTCCAACAAAAGTTGTAAAAAGTTCCCGCATTTTGATATAGACCGGAAGGTTGGGGGTCATTAATTAATAATTAGTTAAACTCACTGTGGAGCTTAACACATCATTCCGGGCTTTCCAAGTTCCGGTCAAAAACCGGCGTTACCCCGCTAGGACTTCCGCTTGTCGAAAGTTTTTAAGGCTTTGCAAATCACGGACGAAAATATTTTTGTACTGGTTTTGTTATTGTTAATATAGTCATTATACTGCACTTAAAACACTGTTAAAAAATGAACATCCCTACTATCAAATATTTAAACATTATACATATTGGTGCATCTGACAGTTAACATGTAACTAATGAACGACTGTACCGATTGAGGTCATACTCCCACAATATGTTTTATCAAGATGATCCTTCACGGGTACAATAGGTGGTGCTATTGTCAAATCCATACATATACCTAAATATAATTGAAGTGTCTCTGGATTTCTAAATAAAAGCTTTTTCTTAAGCTTATATAGTTATTTGCACGTAACAAAACCCAAACACGCTTTTATTAATATTTTTGTGTTTGTTTGTTCAGAGTAATCTCCCAAACAGCTGACCCCATTGTGACGGGACATTTATCGACAGGTAGAGAACTTTTCGGAGAATAATCTAGACTAATTTATGTACCGGAAAAGTACTAGTATTATTACATGTATAGATATAGTTCAGTTACTGAGTCTAAATTTCTCTTATCGTTTATTGATTAGTGTAGACATTTTCATATTTTGTATTATATTAAGTATATTAAACAAATTATGGCACAGCAAGGCTTCAGTAAAGTTTCAAACTGTCAATGCAGCCATCACTAAACTTGGACTTCTAAGCAGCTTGCGGTCGACCGCCAACCTCAAGCTGACACAGATTAAAGGCAAAGGGACGTTTGAGATATTACATATTATGCATGTATAAATGGGGCATTACGTTTTTCAATTTCATTAAATAGTATTTAATCAGAATATTTACATTATACGTATACGCATCTAATAAGAACAGAGGCATAGAGCGTCTCATGTTGGTCCTGACATTTCACCAGCCACTTTATTAATATTGTCAAATGTAATAGGTACCCAATTAAAATATTGTTGGAAATAATTTCTAAAATACTAGTCCCCTTCGTTGCGATTCTAGTTGAAACTTTTTATAATTTTCAGTTTACAATTGTTATAAAAAACGTTTGAGTTTAAAAATTATACAAAATTGTAACAAAAAAAATTTTTATATTGCGTGGTTTGAAAGAAATTGGTTAAGCATCTTAAGAAGGAATACAATTTACGCGTTATAGAATTACAAGGTTAATTATTGCTTGCAATCTAATGCAATCATATTATTGACGTCTGACATATTGTGGTAGTTTTTAATGTAAAAGTGCATACATACATATCCTCACGCTGTATCCCTAACGGTAGTAGTCTGAGAAGACGAAGCGCCAATTATCGCGATCTTTATATAATTCTTTCGTCTGCTCAAATTTCATCATTCTCTTTACATACTTCCACCTAGGTATGCGAGTGCTTTTGACATTTCCATCAACTAACACTCTGGCCTTTTCATTGCCATAAGTTAGCCTTGGTCTTCTTTGGCTTCTGCTACCACTCACTTTCGCTTTTTAGATTTTCTTCGTGAATTTTTCATCACTTTCTATGTGCCCGAACCTTCCAAACATTCCTTTCTTCATTTCTACGACAGCACTGTCGTAAACTCTGTCATACTGTACTGTCATTGCTTATTTAATCCGCGAGGATGGAACCGCACTTATTGTTAAGAGATCGCATTTCTATTGCATCTATCTTACTTTTACTAGATTTCGATTTGAATGTAGATTGGCTTGCAATTTTTTTCAGAATGTCACCGACGGAATTTTATTCTGTTATTCATTTGTAAAAATGAGTGAGATAGAAGCAAGAGGTGGTAGAGGCAGACACGGTCAATAAAGAGCCAACAATTTAAAACATAAAAATCGGCTTACCACTCATGTAAAAGGTGGACGTACCGACTGCAACACGTTCCATTACAAAATCCTGCTGGATGTTTCATAATATTGTCTGTAAATATGCATGGTCTATGATGCTCTATCGCACACTACAGACGAGTCGCGGCTGATCGTGGCAACGCAGTGCACTGGAGATGGTGCATCGCTTACTGCGTATTTTTGCCCTTGGTCAATAAATGGAATGAAAACTGCGATGAACTCCAGTGTTGCGGCAGTTTGATGAACGTTAAAAGCTCAGCCTGCGCTGTTATAATTTTTCAGTGCATTGCAAAATATGATGCGCCTCACCTGTGATGTGCGCTGTTTTTAATAAAACGTGTCATTTTTTCATTATTATTTAACACGTACACAACCAATCATTGTCATTATTATTTAACACGTACACAATATTATATTGAATTATTGTGGAGTAAATCCGCTGTAAAACTAAGTTTTTCATAAAGCATTTAGATAAACATTGTTGTCTTAAATCTGTTTTGCTAAGCCCTTCTTCTAAGTACGTATACAGTTTTGAAGATTGCCTTTTTCATCTACGCATAAAAACCAACGAGAAACGGTACGAATTAATAAAACCGGAATATTAACACTTTTAAATACATTACTAAAACCTAATTTACCTAACCTAAATTGTTAAGTTACGAAAACCCAAATACATAACGAAATATATAAAAAGATAACAATTAGAAATTAATCCTTATAAATGAATGAATTTCGACTAGAAAATTGTTACGTTGTTTCAATGTATGTAATGTTTCTAACATTTTTGGTATTTAAATTAAATGATGTAACAACTATGAAGGATACTCATTTAACAAAATATTTTTAAACATTTAAGTCTTTAAAAGTGCTCTACTACTTTTATATATTTTTGCAGAAAATAAATTCTCTCAATTCAAGATTTATTATAAGTACTATTTTGATCCAATGAAAAACTTTGATAAATATTGAATGATAAAATAATTGAGTTATTCCTGTGAGTCATAGGACTATAATCCGTACACCAGGTGAACTCAAACAGGTGCAGAACAATAGGTTTTTGTTTCCCTCTCGCCTACACATCCCCTGTATCTATTTGTTTCAAGCGTTGACATTATGCTTTTTCGTGTGATATTAAGTTCTGGTAGGGTAGATAGGAATAGGGTTGAACGTAAAATGTAAGCGACCCTATTTGACTTTTCAACTGGTGATTTCGAGCGTGCATTTAAAATTTACCTTTTTATTACTACTTAGTAGTAGGTAGGATGCGACTCGATAGATACTTGAGTACATATTATAATAATGCAGCCCACGGCTCGCACTTCACTATAGTAAGTATCACGTACGGTTATAATATAATAATAATAAAATATTTATTTCATAACATACATACGCAAATACCATAATTGAAATGTACAAAAAATCAGTGTGTTACCTACTGAGGTTACTTTAAGTGTACACACTTAGATACCCAAGAAAAGATAAAACTCGTGTTATGGGAATCTCGGTTCTGTCGCACATTGATAACACAAACTGAAAAGTAAGAGAAATAGTGGACTTTATTTCAATAAAAAATAAAAAAAACTATAGCATGCAGGTGTTTGTATGCGCGAATGCATGTGTGTGTCTGAGTGAGTGATTATACACATTATAGTCATAAAGAACTAACTATTTATTCCTTTTTTTCTTTTCTTTCTTCATAGCATGGCGATTAGCGCATTTGCCAATGTCACGTATTGTAATAGTATAAGTAGAATCGTTATATAAAACGTTAAACTTCTTCAGTAAAATGATAGTAGACTTTACTGAAGTTTTACAGGACTTCTTAGAAGAGCGCGAAAACTTCAGCTACACATGTTTATTTAGACCTACTCCATTCTTTTCACTTGCACAGAACTTTAAAACACAATATACTATCACTATTAAAACTCCCAAAAATGTAAAAAATAGAAAATCTAAATAAAATGACAACCTTACTTGTCCCGTTCCCGCCAAAAAGTCTATATATTCCTTATGATATTGGCATTGTCCATACCGCGTATCAAGAAACATAATGGCCAGAGCCATAATAAGTTGCTGCTCTTATCACTATGTGCCAAATGAATTTTCGTCTCTTTCTATGTCATTGAGCGTAACAAGTAAATTAGCTATAGTAAGTATGGCAATTTCCCACTGGCAGTCTAATTCGTGTTAACTTATAACCGACTTCACATACATTACTGAATTAATCATTTGTACAATGCTCATAAATCTTAAGTGTTATGGATGTTAGTATTAACAGAAATAAAAATATGTCATATTCAGTTGAGTGTTGTTGTACTGTGACCTTCCCTAGTCATACATTCTCTAGTAAAAATTTAGAAACTCGATCACCAAAAAAGGACACGCTCATACAGCAATTATACTCCGTCCATTTAAACTCTTGATCCGAGGTCCATACTTTTCGATAACAGAAAATGTAAAATTAATACATAAAACCTTTAGTAAACAGTCGATTAGTCGAATGACAATTTTGTGACATATTTTTCATTGATAGGTACATTAAGCACATTAACACACGTACCCTGTAACCAGGTAACAATAACGGACGAAACAGTATCACAATATTTCAGTTCCCAATAAAACTATCGAACTATAGATAAATGTTAATGATAAGGTTATCATTGGATCAATAACTCATAATGGAAGGTAACCTTCGTAACGTAGTTTGCGGCTCTGTATTATGGTAATGTGGACGTGGGTTTCTACTGTAATGGGTTTTGGGTAGAATATGTATGGGTGGATGTCGAAATGTTAAGTAATTGCAATGTAGGAGTACATCCAATATATCCTTTTACAAAATCAGCGATAACTGTAGAATAGGCAGGGAACTAGTTTTACTTAAATGTATATATTATTAAATAAATAGGTAAACAATTTTTTTTCATTTGTAGCGAACGAACTTTTTACCTACACGCAGTCCCTAAAATGGCAGTAATATTTAATACTCATTTATTTAACTAAGGAATAAATATTATATAAATGGATATAGTTCTAAAAGAGTATTGCCAAAATTGTAAATTTTTTTCCTGTATGTTTTTTATCTGTGTTAGGAATAGGGTGTACAATAATGAATAAATAAATAAATAAATAAAATAACTTATAACATGCCAGTAAACTTCATATTTACATATATTATAAAGAGCTCTCTCTTGAGAGAGAGAGAGCAGATTTTGTAAGTTTGTTTGTATATGTTTGTGGAGGGTAATCTCTGGAACCACTGCACGTATTTGAAAGGGACATTATTATTAAGGTACAAGGTACATTACTCCAGATGGACATAAGCTATATATTATATATTCAACCCGGGAGCAGTCAGGACGGGCCGTTAGTCGTTTAATACAATGCTAAGTGTTGTGCTTAGACATTTGAAAATTTAGTATGAAATCAGTTGTAATTTAAAGTATTACATAGTTTGTGATCAGAGAAACTGTTATTCCATACATCATTACATTCGAATATGAGAAAAGTCTGTGCGACACCGAGCGTAAATAATTGTAACAATTTTATCACGACATTAATGAATACTTCCCATTAAACTCGACCCTTATAACAAAATGTCACGAGAATGTGGCCGTGATTATCTTATGTGGCCGCGCCCTAACCGCGATTCTGGTTTATCACGTCTTTAATGTAGTAATAATATTTCGGGGAAAGTTCTTTGACTTAAAAAACAGTAAGGATGACATTTAAAAGAATTAATTATTTTTTTAATTAATTTACATGATCACATATCTGAGGTGAAAACGTTTTGAAAATAAGTAAGCTGCAATAACGTGGCCGAAGCAAATGTTATCTCATATATATAAAATTCTCATGAGCAATATGTTGAAAAGTAGGTAACCTATTATCATTGAAATTATGATTCATTGTAGAGTTAAATAATTTATAACTTAGTGTCTTTAATGGTTTTTCTGTGTCACACAACAATGTCATAAATGTGGACGTCACATGCATGTTATATGAGCTCAAATGAAATATTGTTAGTCAGCTAAATGGGGTGTTTGCGTGTGGGCGCACCTCTCTGAACATATAGTTGCTCGGTATGACCGCACCTTTACTGGGGATTTTATATAATGCTTATAATTATTTCTGAACAGAGCTAATAAGTTCATGTGTTAATTATATTTGCATTTCATTACGGGCAATTATGAATTTGTGAAATTGTTTCTGTTTCGAAATCTGTATCAATTAATGTAAACGACAATTCCAAACGTAACTCAAAAATGCGTAAACATAACTTTGGCATAATACAATGAAAATTAAAACGAATATCAATTAGAGCAAAAATAATTTTAAATTATAGAATTAACTCTTTGTGAAAAGTAAATCAATTTATCAAGGCGAAATAGTATATATTGCGAGAAAATACAATCAAATGCATACGTAGTGAGGTGTAGTGCAGCGGCTGAGGTGCGGTGTGTGCCCGATAAAAAATTTGAAAATAATGCTAGCAAAAATAGTCACGGAATCCTGTGTGTGCGAGCATGCTCAAGTCGCCATTAGCCAGTTTTTACACGCTTTATATTAGCTTCACCTGTATGTATGTATGTATGTATGTATGTAACGGAATCTTTCAGCGTAATTTTTACCAATTTCCAGAAGTCTGATCAGCTTGAAAATTTGCACAGGGGTCAAGGACTGATGACAATACAATTATTTTATAACTTTGTTCCAATGTCCTGACTAGAATCATCAGGATAAAAAGAAATTTAAAAAATTAATGGTACGATTATGGTACCATAGATGTCGCTACGGAACGTTTCTACATGCATTTTGAAATGATTACATTATAAAGTCAAACGTATTTATTACAATGGACCACACTAAGTTTTTTGAAATAATTTGAATTTTATGGAAAAAATTATAGTTTAAAAAAACTAAAAAAACACGCTTTAATGGCAAACCAAACTAAAAAGTAGAAAATAATAGAAAATAAAGAGCTTGTCTTACAGCAATAGAAAATTGCAACCATCAATTACGACTAATTAATTTGGAATAAGATTAAAATAAAAATTACATTATATTATGAAAAGCGGTCCCCCGACGTGACGACGCTTGGTTATATTACCAGTTACTACTACTATTTATATTGAAACTTATCACAAATTTAAAGGGCTATGAGGTACATATTATTTTTTTACTTTTTGGAAGGTTTTTTTGAGTCGGGGGTTTTTTAACAATAAGTATCATCAAATATCATCGTATTGCCTATCATTGACTGCCCCGATAACGCAATAGTAGGGCCGCGCGTCTGTCTTCCAAGCCACGCCTCGGGTGCGATCCTCGATAGGTCAATTTTGGAAACGAATTTTTCTAAATTGACTCGAAGTCTGGATGTTACTGGGTGTTCCCCAGTTCGTTGTATGGTACTCGTAACTACAAGCCCAGTGTTTATTTTGGCGTCATATAATTGGTGTAATTCTCTGGAATATTATGAGTTTATTATTATTTTCTGTAAACCCAAAGGATAACAGACGATGAAGCAGATGTAGTAACGGGTTGCAAGCCTTAATAAAATTCGTAACATCTATCCCTCAGCCGATTTTTACTACTTGCAAGGGAAGATAAGCAGCTGGAACATTCTCAATTTTTATTCCTCCCCAGACCAGAAATTGTTTCGTTTTATTATACCAGTTTAATGAAAAAAATTGTTTAAATATCAGAAAGTATCTTTATGTTGTTCTTCAAACTACACCCTAAACAAAAATATAAGGTACATGATATAGATTCTTAAGATAACAGGAGTAGTTTGGATCTCGAAAGTAGCTTACAAATGGAGAACTATATAGGTTTTCGGATGAAATGTGTTTCATAATCGTTATTAAATGAGAACAAAGAAACGCTTTTAATTACTTATATATGAAATACTTATGTTTATGTCGACGTCAATGTTAAAACACTTAACATTTAAATTTTTAAACAAAACGCGTCTCGCTCACACGCTCGTTCATAAAATTTATATCTTTTGTTTTACATTGTTATACAAATAGCGCAAATAACATTCTAAAGAGCGTTTTAAGGTCGTATTTAGATTTAAATCTAAATTGAGTTACGCAGAGTTGTTTCTCACTATTGTGTAAAATTCATTCATTCTTTGGTGGTCACTTACATGTAGGTGCCATATTGAGTCTCACACGACTATTGATTACATCAACATTTTGTCTTTCATGTAATAATATTTTTAGTGTTCCACATCAAAATAAGAATACTTACCAAAAACAGTTATAACGCTGTAAGTTCAAATAACGGTTGAAATCGTAATAATAAAGCTGAATTTTTTATATAATAATGATCATAAACGAATTTGAAACACGCAAGTAAAATTTTAACACCCTAACCGACTCGAGATCGCTCGATAAAAAATAGAAGTAAAAAATCATTGTTTTCTGAATCACTCTACAATGGAAAGTCATAGACAAAAGTTCCAAGTAAAAATTAAAGAACAAAATTTTACGTCATTGCTTCTATGTTTTTCTGTCGCAAATGTGATTTAAATTAGGAAATTATAACAGGTTGAAGCATAAAGAATGAGTTTTTTTTTAAAAGTCGTAAAACAAAAATTCGGCCTTCGAAAATTTCGATTTCAACTGCTATTTGATTAGACTATAAATTTAGAAGTTTTCTACTTACATAAGATGTCAAGTTCAAATTAAATCAAAGTAAATACTAATACAGTATTGAGACTTTCGACGACTTTTTTCGTTATTAATAAAATAAAATACGTAACATCTTAATTCGTAATTATAATTCAAATTTTATTTCATAAAAACATTTCGGTTAATTTCAAAAGAGCTCTTTCATCATCTACTATAATCAAAATTGAACTGTCAAAATTAATTCAAAAGTGACTAATTAGCGAACATAATTTCGATTAGGTATCGTTAAGTCATTGTCAAGACAATATATTTTGAGAACAAACTTGATCGTTAGAATTTTATTTCAATTATTATGGAAGTATTCGGTAGAAATAGAAAAAGTATTCAGATTTGAATAGAGCCATCGTGCCATAGAATACTGAAGTTTTTAGCTTTCGATAATGTGCAAAAACGTTTTAAGGACTTCAATCAGCAATTCTTGTTCTTCTCTGATAAATTAGGGGCACGAGAACATAAACTAGCGCTTGGGATATGCATTATATTGTAAATACAAATACAAGACTGACAATAGCAAAACTACCGTTTTTTTTCTAACGGGTAACAGATAGCGATAGATCAAAAATGCAACACATTCCGAACTACATAAATATTTTCAAAAATTGTCAAAATATTGTCTCAAAACTTTCAAAAATTATATTAAAATTATCGCTCACGTAAACCGGAACATGAGTGGCACAGTGACTAGTATAGCAGATAGTTTAGAGATAATACAAACCAAATACAAACTAACATCTAATCCCAATTTTTGGTGAGAGCCATTAATAATTTTTTTTATTTCGTAGTAAGGAATTAATGTGAATTAGTTGCAATTAAGCTAATTTTATCTTAAACAGGATTTTGAGAAAATCAATGTTAGGTAATTTATATGAGTAAGTACTCAACGTAGCGACAATGTGTCACAAATGTTTGCTGAGATTCTCGATGCATTGTTACAGGTACAATGTTGTTTTCTTGCGCAATATTGCTGAATTCGCATCGATTGCGAAACGTTTATATAGACACGTCCGTTGGGCCGTTTGTTTGCCTTTTTGCATTGTCAGATGTTATGGAATTCATAAATAGCCTCTTTGTACTTACTCTTTTCTAATAAGAATGTTTGAGAACAATATTTCGCACATTTCTATTCACCTGCTTAAGCAGCCCAACGCGAACAAATTCATTCTCAACCCATGTGCCCTATACAACAGCTATAAGATCGACTATCGCAATTACGGTTTAATCACAGTTTAGCAAGAGAAGCCCTCAAAATTTGTTTTGTACATAATTGTTATTTTCAAGAAAAATAATTTAAAAAATGGTTTAAAGCAAAAGCACTGTTTTGCATAAAAACTTTTTACGCAAAACAGTGCTATTTCGGGATTTCTCTTTATTGAGATTTTTTATCCAATCGTGTTTCCTTAATAATAAAAAATAAAGAGTTGAGGCTGTATAAGTATGTGGTACATATCTAAATATCTAACTCGAAGTCTACTTAGGTATAACGATCCAGGTCACCAAACACTGTATATAAGCAAAGTTTGCATATACGACTCTATCTTTATTTTTTTTTTAAGAAAGGGGGCAAACTAGCAATCGGGTCACCTGACGGAGAGTGACCGCCGCCGCCCATGGACACCCGTAACGTCCGGGGAATCACGGGTGCGTTGCCGGCCTTTAGGCAAAAAGGGAAATGAGGGAAGGGAGGCAGGGGGTGATGAGCCACCGGCACTCTCACTTACCGAACGAAACAACAGCAATAGATGCTGTTATTGCACGCCGATATTCTGTGAGAGAGTGGTATTTCACCAGGCGAGGCGGCCCGATTTGTGCTGCAATGTGACATAGCTCTACCACTCTTAACAATTAACTATTAACAAATACCTAGATATTCGATCGTGTAGTCAAAAAGACTACAAACTTGAAAAATGTTTCACGTATAGTTCAGATTAACATATCTTATATCGATGTATCTCTAATGGGATAGTCAGAGAGGATAGACCGCCAAGCATCGTGATCTTTACATACTGCTTTCGCCTTCTCAAATCTTGTCATTCTCCTCACACACTTTCACCTAGGTGCTTTTTGTGGTTTTTGACATCATTTCAAGATAATAATATAGAAAACAAATTAACGTTTGAAGCATCGAAATGAACCTTATAAAATTATTAAATTTTTACTTCGTTGAATTTTATTGTCAAAACTTCGCCTAAGCCCCTTGCCCGACTGAACGATATAATTCGTTTGCATGACTGACCCCAGCCAAGGTTTTAAAGGCATTAAGCAGAAATTTGACTTCGTTTAGGGAATTAATATAGAAATTTAATATCAGGTTACATTGCATGTATATATATATTAAACATACAAATAGAATAATACAAAGATGAGATAAAAATTAAATTATGGATAGAGAATGATTAAAAACATATCTAGTTTCAAAGTTATTTAAAAATTCCAATGCATTTTTAACCGACTTAAAAAAATGGAGGAGGTTCTCAATTCGCTTATATATTTAACACATATATTTTTTTGCAAGTATTTTCGGGGATAACTTTTTTGTTTATGAACCGATTTCAATTATTCTTTTTCCGTTGGGTTCAGTATAGCTCCAAGGTGGTCGCATTTCTTTGATATTGAAGCTTTGACTTCGAAGATACACTGAATAGCCGTAACTAACGTAACTTCAAGGTATACGATAGAAATATCTATTTCTATCGTATTTAAGAAGTTATTTTTATATTTGAGTTTTGATTAATAAAGAATAATTATTTTGTTCAATTCAGTGTTTTTTTTGAAGTAGGTTAATTTTTTGTTCTTAAAAAGTTTTTTTATACATTTCAGTAATGTTCGGTATCGTAAGTCTCTTTCATTGTTTTTGACGTTTCCTAAAACTTCAAAATAATTATATTGTCTCCAAGCAAAATATTATATATCGATATCTTTACTAAAAGGAATTCAAATTCAACAGAAATATTTAAATACTGTTTACAAATCCACCTTTCTTGTTTTTACAATTTATTATAGACATATAAAATTGAACACACGCATTTGCGATTATTTATATTCTTTGCTAGTAAAATTAGCCAATGCTTGTTTAGCAACGACTAACAGATGTTATAAAATTATTTGAACTGGTCTTAAAATATCGCAACATAATCTGATTTACTTACAGAAATAGGTTTTGTTTAAGACTTCGCCAAAATCAATCATTAGTGGAAAATTAGTCGAAAGTAGTACTAAAAGTAGCAACAGACATTTTGTTTTTATTATTTATTATCTGCATAATAGGCACAGATAAATAAATGAATAGAGCTTAAATATATATTTATGTTTGTATAAGATTAGTGTGTGCAAGTATTAGGGACGAGTTTAGGTTTTCAACAGGAAAACAGGTTAGGTATATCAACAGGAATTTGAATCGCTTAAATTGTACATACAAATTAAACGTTTTGTAAAAAAAAAATACAATACTGTAAATCTACGTCGATGAGCCTTGGTAGTATATCTATCGCTGTAACCAAAATTTCTATACTGTACTTACCATATGATTGATGCGATGTACACATTCAGAATGAAATAAATGTAGTAAGGCAACTTACCTGAAACAAAATATAATAAAGGCATAAACAATGGTCCATAATAGATGCTATTAAAAAAACAATAAAAGAAACATGGCTTATGCTAATCTTTACGCCTTAAAAATTTTAAAAATTATTAAAATTTGTGTTCGTATGTTTGTTCAAGTTTTACCGAAAAATTGCTGAATAAATGTTAATGAAGATTGTACTGTTTGAAAAATTAAGATCTCAGTTACATAATGAGGCAACATTTGAACATATAAGGCTTGTACTGTGATATAAGATTGATTTATTTTTTCTTGTAATCCATGCAAACGATGTTGCGGGCAATGTAATAACGTACATTATATAAAAATAATAAGGAAAAAAAAAACAGAATTAGATTTATTTTTCTATACTAATATTATAAAGAGTTAACTTTATTTGTTAGTATGTAATGGATGAACTCAAAAACTACTAAACTGATTTCAAAAATTCTGTAATCTATAGAAAGAAAGACATGGGGCACATTTTATTTTCAAAAAAATTTCTACCCGTGCGAAGCCGGGACGGGTCGCTAGTGATATTATAATTGAAATATATACATATGTATCAAAAAATACATGTACAAAAAATATTAAATATAGTCCCGAACCCCATCGATTGATTTCTAATATTTGTGAGACACTGGTCGAGGCTTCGGCAGACAGTGGGGCTGGTAGCTTCTTCCGCCAACAAATCAGTTTAGCTCTTCAGAGGTAATGCTGCCAGTCTGCTGGGCACTCTAAGCAATAACAGCCTAAGCGGCAACTTCGAAGTCTATTATTTAAAGCAATGTTTATTTTTAAGTTTGTAAATATTAACGTTAAAAAAGTTGAATAACTTAAGATTTATGTTTTTAAAAATATTGCGTACACTCCTAATAATGTAATGTATGTGTTGCTTACCTAATGATCTATTTATTTAAACGATATCATTTAGTGTTGGAAAGAATGAATACATAATTTTATCACATCAAAATGGATTAATAACTGGAAGAGGCCATCAACCTGGTCAAAAGCGAATATTGCTCATGTTGTTATAGGTCGTACTCCGGGCATATTTACCCGGTCCACGAACACCGATTGCGAATGAATTCGAAATGAGGCAAATACGCAATTAAAGCATTCATACTAGGGCTCGATTACATGTTGTGGGAAATTTGAGACGCAATACGAGTACTAGATACATTTATGTATGTACGAGTAGCAGAGCTGTCTATACCTGATCTGACTGATGTTTACTCGACTGCCCAATAAGGAGGGTAATGCTTTTTTATATGCGGGCGTCTATAACCTTCCAGTTAAGTGGTTTCAAGAGATTTCATTTGATATCCCATACAAGGAACTCAAAAAAGTTTATATTTAACTTTCTATTGCTCTCAAATCTAACTCCTAACAGTACAAATAGTTCTTGAAGTTCATATCTATGTTTGGGTTACTTACTACTTACTATATTACTCAAAAGCTCCAAAAATGAAAAAAAGGAAATAAATAAAATTAAAAAATATAAAAAAATAAAAAGAATCAATGTTTGGGTTACTTTACTACTTACGAAATTTCCCAAAAGCTCCAAACACCTGTTTTCGTTAAATAGAGAAAACCGACTGTCAGTATATATATAGACACCTCGATGATTTTATAAGTGTCCAATTCCAATTTTATTTCCAATTTCCCATTTAAGAACGGAAAAGTCATGAAATATATGTAATTATGAATATTTTGTACAAATTGGCAGAATTATGATGATACTATTTGCCGATTAAGTCCGAAAAAATTGTGCCTACTAAAAGTCTTCATTGTTGTTTTCTAACATTTATAAAGAATAGTCGACTTTTTGGCGGAGACGGGAGAAGTGAGGTTGATATTTTGTTTAGATTTTCTATTTTATACATTTTTGGGAGTTTTAAAGCACAAAAGTGATAGTGTATTGTGTTTTAAAGTTCTGTACAAGTGAAAAGAATGGAATAGGTCTAAATAAACATATGTACCTGAAGTTCTCGCGCTCTTCCAAGAAGTCCTTTATAACTTCAGTAAAGCCTACTATCACTTTACTGGAGGAGTTTTACGATAAGAATTAACTAATTTACGTGTGATTCTACTTAAATACGTGACATTGGCAAATGCGCTAAACTGTGCGCTATGCCATAAAGAAAGAAAAAAAAAAGTCAGAAACACTGGCTGTCAACTAAAATTACTTCGCAATAACAAAAAAAATTGCTGCAAATATACTGCACGTGGATAAATTTCAATTTTAATCGTTTGAGTAATAACTATAACCCGTGCAAAGCCGGTGTGGCTCGCTAGTACGTCATATTTATAAGTTAAATAGGAGTCTTCGTAGAGTAAATACTAGCAATAGAGTATAATAGAATTTATATCTCACTAGTGTATTTTTTCCTTTTTTGAATTAGGAATTCCAATTTAGTCTTTATTTTACCACAAAGAATTATAAGAACGTAGATTATACCTTAGCTATTTATTTATAAAAACTAATTTTCCTTTGACGAAAAAATAAAAATAAATGTGTAGATTAAAAACAAACTAAAATTTACGAGTTATTAAAAAAATTTCTTATGTATTTGACTTATGGACCAAATGAAATTTAAATCGGATATTTTTGATACACGTTTTATAGGTAACTATGGTTAAGTATGTATGTAGGTAGGTTACAGCTTCATAGATGTAAAATAATTTGGATAATTATCAGTAACGTTAGACAAAGGGAAACACCTACCTACTGCATAGAGTATATACTATGTATTAACGTTTATAGTAAACAGAAGCTTAGTATCCACTAGATATGAGGTGTAGTCCGTAATGCGACCACAATTTTATCTACAATATACATGAGGGATCTCATTTACATAATAAGCCCTCGCCCGCATACGCATCAGCCGATATATTCAGATTTTCGTTATTTTACCTCATTCAATCTCCAACAAAATTATATTCTGTGTTTAAATCAAATATGTTTATACCGAGATGAATTTAATATTAACGATTTTGTATGAAGGACTATGTTATACGAGAGTATATGTATATATATGTATATATTTTTCGTATATCGTATATTTGAAAGAAACTTTCTTCTAGGTAAGTAAAAAATCGGACAACTGCGAATCATCAATCAATGATATAATGATGAGAATTGAGGAAGCGAAAGAAGTATATAAGGAGTGCGACGCTTGACGCTCCGTCCTCTCTGACTAACCCGTTAAGGATATAGCGCGAAGATATGTCTGTATGTATATCTCATTATGTAATTTTTTTCAAATTCTTCTGAGTGACTCTTTTAGAGATAATGTGTAATATGGACGGACAGCAATTTTATCACTTATTTTCATAAAGGCTATAAAAAAGTAACTCAAAGTATTTTAATATATTTTGAGCATGCGTATATTTGAGCGTACCTGAGCCTGCGAAATCAATTCATATCACCAATGAAATTAGTAAGGCAGATAACACAGTAAAAGCCATATGGAACACTATTAACACAGCAGTAGGTAAATAAAATAAGAAAAACGAAGACCTCTCACCACAAATTAATAATAAAATTGTTGCTTATAAGAAAGAAGTCTTTGTAATCTAGTTAACTAAAAATATGACTTCTAAATTATAATCTTTAATTATATATAAGGTAATATAATTATAAGGAAATTGTAATCAGTCTTCTTTATACAGAGATTTAGAGTATCACATGAATTTAGTTTAAGTTTACTAATTGTCTGAATTTTTCTTACTATAGTAAAGAATTAATGAAAAAATATAACAATAAATTTATAAATATCAAATAATAAGTCACTTCTCTTTTTGTAAATAACATCAATTATCTCCCAATCTGCTTCTTATAGAACTACATATGTAGCCAACGACCGAAAAGACTCTTTCTGCCTCCACGCTTGTTGGTTTGATAGTTAATAAATACTCGTGCAACAAAGTCAAATACTTCCTTTTCACCATCAGTTTCAAGCGCTGCCATTTCTTTTTTTAATATTATTTCGAAGTCTTTCTCTGTTTTAGTTCCTGTCTGTTTAGTGTACTCTTAATTATCTTGCTTTAGCTGCATTTCTAATTCCTCTTGTAAAGTTAAATTATTTTCCACAGACTGTTGGCTATTATCTACATCTACATCATCTACAAGTTGTATAATGTACATTTTCAGCGTCATCTTTAATGATGGCATGAAAAGTTTTGCATTTCTTGCCGTAGCTTAATATTTTTCGGCATTACAAATGTAGACGTTTTCAACTCTTGGTCAAACTTTTTTGGATGCTACACGTAAATCAACATAGCAGTAACTTCACTACGTCTTTTGTTTCATTCGTGCACATAGCGCCTCGGATAGTTCATTGCTTAAAACTGTGTCTTGCTTCATCAGTTTCTCTAAAATAAATCGAAATGTTATGTCTGCAGTTATTAGGGTATAGTATGGTAGGGTACTCCTATGTGTGCGTGAAATACAAGATAATAGAAAACAAACGACTGAACGGCAACGTCACACGCATCAAGTCGCGTCGCGCAACGCCCAGCAAAATGAATTTAAGGCGGCAAATGAATGAATTTGTGCGATGTGATACTTGCAGATCCGCAAGCCGTTGCGGGATCCCGCAGTTCCTAAAATTATGCTGGATCCCCCTGGATCGCGGGATCCCACTTTGCTGGATGGCAATACCTAATTACCACATTACTCTGTAGTAATATTATTATACATCACGTTCAATTAATTTAATTAAAAACGAGTACACTGTGTTCTAATTGAAATTATGTAGCGATACATATAGCAGAAGAGTTTAAAGAGTGGAAACCGCAAACGTAGTACAGAGCGTCCTCCAGAAAGATGGAGCGGCGATCTGCTCAAGGTGACAAGCAGTCCTTGGATGAGAAGAGCCGACTATTAGTGGTGTGCTTTGGAAAGCCTCTAATATTATAATCATAAGTAGGTTGATATAGGGCCGTTGATGTGAGGTATAATGTGAGGTATAATTTATATTTTGTTACAATGTGTTATAATTCAGATACATGTATGTAGACACGTATACAACGCACTCGTATAATTTTACTCATCAAATAATAAAAGAAATTAAGACAACTTATTCATTGGAACAGTAAAAATATATAGGAGATACTAAAGCGAATTACGTGGACCATTTCCTAGCTACGACGCTAAATTACTTTGGTCCTGATGAGAGTATAAAATAAAACAGAATGGTCAGTTGGTAGCCAGCGACATAGTGTTGGTTCCGAGCCAACCGTCGCGGGACACGAAATGCTGTCTCGACGTTAACTAACTAATCGAACTGTTGAACCTATTTATTATTTAATGTACGCAATAGAGACTGACATTTATTGAATGCAAAAATAAACAGCACGTATTTGTGCCTACATGTGTTGGTGATTCTGCTGACTAATCCACAATGTATGCGCTAAATATTTTCTAACATTTATAAGTATAATGCTGTCACCAATTTACACAACAATATAAAGAAAAAAGCTTCATTATCGGCTTAAAAGCTGCTTAATCTAACGGCTGAAATCGAAATTTTGGGCAAAATGCTGAAATTTTGATATATCTAATACTTAACGGAGAAGTCAGAGATGATGAAGCGCCAAATATCGCGGTCCTTAGGCCTTAGATACTTCTTTCTCACATACTCTCATATAAGAAGCATAGGTAGTTATTTTTGCACTTGAGTTTTGATTAGTAAAAGATAATAATATCTTTATTGACATAAATTAGTCAGACATACCTTAACGTTAATATTTAGAAACTTAAAACTAAACATTATCTTAAATAATAGACTTCCTCAAAGTTCCCCGCTTAGAAAGCCGTTGCTCAAGGATAATTATTATTTTATACCTACTTTTCTTTATTTTTATTTTGAAGTCGATTTAATTTTTTTCTTAAAAAGTTATTTATTTTCCCTTTTCGAGTAGTCTTGTCCGAAATAAATAGCTATGGTAGGTCTACAACTTTTTACATTTCTGGAACGGGATATTGAATAAAAGAATCATCAAATTACATGAAGAATAATAATTAACACTTCACTACCCCTTTAGGAATACAACGTAATGATATGTATACGGGTATAAGGATACATATGTAATCAAAATATATAAACCGTAGAGAAACGTTTTTACTTAAGTAGAACTAAATTTTTAGATCTAATCTAAATCTTAACTAAATTTTTTTGGACTTATACTCTTTCTAATAAAAAAGGATGATCAGAATCGGTGCACAAATGATGTCGAAATCGATAATAAATCTTCTTTTTTTGAAGTTTAAAATATATAGCTTGCCTAAGGGAATTTGCTGACTTTTGTGACTTAATGAAAATCTTGAAGGAACTCAGTGTAACACCCGAAATTCATCCTTTTTTCACTATTGTTTCTTAGTGCGCGACTTTAACAAAGGAAAAAAATTGTCAAGTAAAAATGAAAGCTACAAGGACTAAGAACAATATTTTTTTTTGAAGTAGAAATACTTGTTTAATACTAAAGAGCAATTAACAATTGGGTGGTTGACAGCTATTCATTTCAGTTAAGTACTTTTATCATATGACAAAAATGTAATCAATACTTCTATACTAATATTATAAAGAGAGATAGCAGATTTCATAAGTGTATTCATATGTGGAGGGCAATCTCCGGAACCACTGCACCTATTTGAATAATTCTTTCACCATTTAGAAAGTACGTTTTTCCAGATGGATGTAGGCTATATATTATGTATTCAGCCCGGGCGAAGTCGGGACGGGCCACTAGTTTTGCATAAAAAGTGTTCGAAATTATGAACAGCGTCATCATAATTTTTGTCTGTCATTGATTTTTCATAAAAATTAAAAATAAAAAGAAGAGACAATTTCTTTGTTATTCCTTTTTAGTCTGTCATTTTATGCGTCTCTCTATTTCGTGGTAAGCGTTTCATTATTTATTTATGATACTGTCAAATACCCAATTATGATGATTCATAACAAAATATCCTATTTTATAAATCAAATGAACACCGGATTACACCTCGATAATAATGTTACTCAGGGTCCTACCTTCCTAACTGGAAACATACACAACATGGCACCCAAACGCACTCGCCGACGCGTGTATAGAATGTTAATGTTTCCTCTTGTTAACACTGGCTGTAGGTAGTATATGTGTACACTACTGAATGCGCTATAAATCATACAACCTTTTATGGACGCCGTTCCTGTCCGTCCGCCAATACCGGAAGGGGAAGATATTCTAAGGAATCAATGAGAATGTTTTAATCAATAATGTAACAAATTACATCTAAATAATTGTAATAAAATGTGTAAGAGTTTAAATACACCATAATTTAGTTTATACGATAACGATATATACATCGTTTTAAAAGATTTAATTACATACAGCAATCGGCTATAGTATTATTACAAAAGGATAACGATATTTTCGATAATTTTCTATGGTTCTAAAATAATCCTTTTTAATTTTTTGTTCTTTTATTGTTTACTTTTTGAGCCTCTCTGAAAAACTACTGAATGATTCTAATATAAATTCAGTTAGGTATATTTACATACAAAGTGTACATAAATAATTGAGACACCTTTGATAAGGGTAAGTAGAACCGTTGAACTTTAAAGAATCAAATTAAAACAACCTATTTTATTTAAAATTCACGGAGCAATCACGGAGCACGGAGCAATTGTAAGTAACATTATGGCATGAAGAATAAAAGAATAAACTATAGTTAAAAATACAGCTAGTCATAACACGTTTTTAATTAAAAAAGAAAAACAATGCATTGTTTAATTCATCATTATTTATCGTCTATATTTTTATTACACTAAAATTCAATTGTTGAGACACCCTAGTTAAAAATTTTAACAACAGGTACTCCATGACTACGTGAGATGGACGCCATGATGCGGATTCTACCGCCTATCCCCAGCGAATACCCATAGTAATATATTAATATTCTTGCGTGCATTGGACACTCGGTATCGGATTAGTTCGAATTTGATCGGTATAATACTATTTCATGATTATGACCATTGCATACTTAGACGTAATAAAAGCTCCAGACACTACGTCCCGTACTACGAAGTGAGGCAAACAAAACGTAGAGGCGTATGTCGCATGAATGATTTGTGGGATACAAGAAGAAAAGAAGCAAATACATACATACACACAAATTCTCACGCTGTATCCCTAACGGGTATGAAGTAATGTTGAAGCAAAAACATCTATTCATGTATCACACATTTCTTATTTCTTATCTTATTTAAAATGAAACGTCTGTCTGCCTGTTTTTAACCATAGTTCTGCTGAACTACTTTTTCTACAGTTTTGTCGTTTTTCAATCAAATATATCGGGTGTAAGAGAAAGGTGTAGCCAAATCAAAAAACTAGGAAGAGTGGTTGGCATATAGCAAAATTTCATTATCCGGAAACGAACTCTGTGCGAGTAATAAAGGATCACATGTTCTATCATAATTGTGAGTGACTTCAACTTAAGATCAGCTGATAGATCATTAAAGGTTACATTTAACCTTTCATGTTAGTGACCTATCAGCTGTATGTGCTTTGCCCCTGGTACTTTGTTAAGGTTGCCAGATCTTTAGGATTATATAAATATATAAATGACCATCCACAATGCGGTGTTGGTGACAACTTTATTGTACAATGAAGAGATACGCAGTATGACAGGGTTGCACGACAGTGTTATTGTAAAAATGAAGAAAGAAATGCTAAGATGGTTCGGGCACATGGAAATAATGAGTGATGAAAGACTGACGAAGAAAATCTATAGAGCAAAAGTGAGTGGTAAAAGAAGCCAAGGAAGACCAAGGCTGACTTACGAAGATCAAATAGCTAGAGTGTTAGCTAACGGAAATGTGAAAAGCGTTCCTGGTATTTGACTTTCGAAATTTTAGTAATAAAGGTTCTGTACTTCCGCATAATTTTTAGATATTGTTGATCGAGTTTCAAATCGAATATTACTTCATAATGAGAATGCTATGTAAGGCTCCTTGCCATATTAGTATTACTGCATAAAAGTACATTTTTGTTCTCAAATATCTTGTACAACGTAAACCCAACAATTCAGAATATTGTAACTCTAGGACATTGTATTCGCGTTCCCTTTCGTGTAACTTAGGAATGATCGATGACCCGCTGTTGCAGAAAAAAACAAAATGGCTCGAAGTCTATTGTACTTAATCTTGACCACTGCTAAGACATAGGTTTAATCTGAATTTCTCGAAACATCCTTTAATTTCTCACTGTGTTTCGAGCACATTTCATAATAAATTAGATTAGATAGAAAATTCACATTATACTTGACCTTTCTGGTCTTGAAGACATTTTTACTTCCCTTCCCTTCCAGGTTGAAATATCAAAAATTAAAAACTAATTTTCTAATTAATAGAATCGTTACTTAAAAAAAACCATAAACCCCAATTTCATCCCTTTACATACATACAAACATATCCTTATGCTGTATCCCTAACGGGGTAGTCAGAGAGCACGGAGCGCCAAGTGTCACGGTTCTTACATAGTTCTTTCATTCCTTTAGAGAGTTGAATTTTGGAAAATCATTTCCTAGCAAATAAAAGAGACCTTATTTGGCAAAAAAGTTATAAATATATCATATTCAGTCGTATGTATGCATATTACAGTATATTACGTACGTACGTCTTGCATCTTGAAAATGACAATTATATTTATTAATTAATTCAAATATATCAAATATTAAATTACTCGTAGCATCGAATTGGTGTCTTCACTGTAATGATGTTATGTATGTATTTTTAAATAAATAAAATAAAAAATAAATATATAAGTATATAGGAAGAGATACATAAAATATCTCAATGTACAACTCAGATTGCATAATTAAAATATCGCAGACTATAATCTAGATAATCAATAAATACAATAGGCAAGATGACCTCATATTACTCCTATACAATCATCACAAGGTAAGCTAAACTTGATTGTGACGCACAACGTATTTTAATTGTTACGCTTTGTTTCGATGGCATTAAGAACATTACTAAATCGCATTCATGCATTTATATAGATAGTCAAGGTTCTAATGTGCAATTATTGTATTAAACCGACAACTGAAACAACTAAAATATCTGCAGTAATTAGCTTACGAAATCGTATTATGTGAATTGTGAAACCAGATCGATTTTACTAATCGACAAAGTCAACGAACAACATTGACCACTAAGTTTAACTGACGTTGTAACACTTTCCAATAATGTCCTAACTTATAGATGTTTGTAACAACGGTGTACTGTTTTTTGTTAAACAGATATATTCTCTTACTTTGTCGCAGATATTGGTTTAGTTTCTGAAGTATTATAGTAATTAATCATTTCGTGGTTACCCTCGAATTGAAGACTTATTTACTTGCCCAAAATTAAAGAACTTGCAACTTAAATAGAAATAGATATAAAATATGTTATTTATGACGTATCTGCTACAAGTTATTTTATATCTTATAATTCAGTGATTGTAAATCCTAGTAATCGCTCCTAGTATATACTACTCTGTCAAGAAAGTACCGGGAAAAGATCAATAATACACGAAATGTTAGTTATTCATCCAAATTTATTTCAGCACCTTCAAAGTATGCTCCTTCAGAAACGATACACTTACGCCAACGAATAATCAAATCATCAAAACATTTTTTAAACGCTTTTTCCGGAATTGAGTTCAGTGCTCGCCGCGAATTCTCCTTTATGTCTTCTACGAATGAAAACGGGTGCCACGAAGTGGTTATTTTAGTTTAGGAAAAAGAAAGAAGTCGGCTATAGCCATATTTGGTGAATAAGGTGGTTGCTCGATGGTATTTGTTTAGTTCTTGGTCAAAAATTCGTTCATAATGATGGCCTTGTGCGAAGGCACATTATCGTGGTGCAACATCCAAGAATTTTCTTTCCACAAGTCTGGCCTTTTTCGTCGAATTTGCTCTCTTAAACGCCGCTTAACGCCAAAATAATATTCTTTATTTACCGTTTGACCTTCCGGCAAGAATTCCGAGTGCACAACACCGCAATAGTTAAAGAAAACAGTCAACATGACTTTGACTTTTGATCGACTTTGGCGTGGTTTTTCGGTTTCGGTACAGTTGGAAGGCGCCACTCCGAAGCTTGTTGACTAGTTTGCATGACAAACTCGTAAATCCACGTCTCGTCACCAGTAACAATGCGTTTCATGAATGCTGGGTCGGAATTGACTCGTTCTAGCATGTCCCCAGCGACTCTTATGCGATTGTGTTTTGGAAGAAAATTCAGGTCTTTTGGGACTAGCCGAGCGGCAACATGTTTCATACCTAAGTGATTATTAAAAATGGTACGGATCGACTCGTGAAACACAGAAAGTTCGGAGGCTATCTCTCTCAAACTCGAATGAGCATTTTCAGTCACTATTTCCTTCACTTTTGCGATGTTAACTTTAGTTGCAAACGTTGATGGCCTACCAGAGCGAGGCAAATCTTCTATCACATCTCGAACGCTTTGTACCATTCATAAGCACGTGTTTTTGATAAAGTCGATTCACCGTAAGCCTTCTGTAACATTTTCAGTGACTCCGAACACAAAATTCCATTGGCGATGCAAAATTTAAGACAAACTCTTTGTTCGATGTTCAAGGGCGTCGCCAGCTTATGACTAAGGGGGGGGGCAATGGGGCAATATTATGGAGGATAAAAAATATGAACGCCGAGAGCATGAAGCGTTACACTTTGGAAGTCTTTGCCTCGATGACGATTGTAATAAGAACGGTTCTAATATCAATGTATACAAATTCACAAGCCCTCGACAGTACAATAACTAAATCAAACTTTTAAACACAGTAATAATTATTTATTTTAACAAAAATAATATTTAATTAAAACATAACCTGCGGAGATTTTTTGCAAAACTTTCAACCACTTTATCATTAAAATTATTTAGGTTTTTATTTATTATAGCTATGTGTACACTCATCATGGCCAGACCATTAAGGCGATCTTCTGCCATGGTGCTTCTTAGCCATGTTTTTAGTCTTCTGAGGCTGCTAAAGGATCGCTCTCCTGTACAGGTCGTGCATGGTAAAGCGATCAAAAATTTTCAATGCTTTTTCCGTTTCGGGAAAGAAGGAATTTGTTTCTTTTAGGACATCAACAACTGTTAGATTTGTTAGATTAAGCCTATCGTGCCACTATTGCTGCCAAAGTTCGATTTCATTCTTTATGTTCGGTAAATCATAAAACTGGGCAATAGATTCACAAGTTTGTTTCAGATTTTCAGTGGTCATCTTTTGCATCTGCGCCGGGTGTAACTCAGATAATGCGAATGATGGCGTGTTTTCTTCAGCAAAACGTACTTCAAGGGAGGTGATAATTGAATCCAAGTATGGTATTACTAAAGACCTCTTCCAGTATTCTGAAGGGCTTTCTGCTGGATGATTGCTTCTATGACGTTGTTTCCCTGTTGTTGTTGGCATTGATGTAATGTCCTCCTCCAGTCCGACTTTCTCCGCAACAGCAGTAGCTTCCTTTATAATTTCGTCTGTCACTTTTTCCGGATTTTCACGGTGGTTTTTAATTAAAAGTAAAATCCTTTTGACGTCTTCCGAGGCTTTGACCACGTCCAAAGCTACAGATTGGAGTACGTTGACAACGGGTTCCATCAAAGCCGAGTGTTTGGCTACCAACATAATCCCGAGAATGAAAGAAATTCTGGAAGTAGCCGCATGCAGTTGGAAGGCACTTTTCCGAGTTGCACTATTTCCTTCCTGAGATAATGTTTGTAAGGCTTCCAGAATTACAGGAAGATTGTCTTTAAAAACTCTGATGGTTTTGTGTTTCTCACTCCATCTTGTCTCGCAAAGTCTGGAAATATTAGGTATCAACTTCTTCCCAAAACTGATTGTCGAAAAAAGTTTATAGTATCTTTGGTGGTTCCCATGGCATTTCTAATTTCAGGAAGTGAATTTAGATCATTAATAACTAGATTCAGTTTGTGGGACGAGCAATGAATGAGGCTTTGGTGTACTTTTTGCGTAAGATCGCCTGTACCCCTCCGTCTTTTCCTGACATCGTTGAACAACCATCAAAACCAAAACCAACGCATTTATTTATATTCAGATCTTCTTTTGTCAAAAACTCATCTATGCTATGTGCAATCGATTTCGCATCCAAATCTTTTAGCTCAATGAATCCGACAAACATTTCTTGGACTTCCTGTGTTTCTTCATCAAAATATCGCATCCCAATCGATAGTTGTTCAGTGCCAGAAATATCAGCTGTTTCGTCTGCTAGCACACTATATGCTGCTGCTTCTTTCACTTTTTTCATAATATCAGCCTTAATAACGCTTCCACAAATACCAATAATTTCATTTTGAATATCCACTGAACGGTAGCTTGCATTCTTTTTTCCTTGCTCAATGTGTTTCTTTAAAATCAAATCTCCCGCGTCAATTCGCAGCCTGTATAAATCCTCGAGAATACCTTCACCATAATGTTTACCTCTCAGTGCTAAGTCGTGTGACCCGCAAAATGTAATGCAGGAAATAATAGATTTTATAATTTTGCGATTTTCTTCAATGGGAATATTTGTTCAGTTGCAAATCGACAGGCACACCTTCGAGAAAAGATTTAGCAGCTTTCAATGCCTCCTTATGGAAGTGGGTTTCAATGTGCTTTTTACACTGCTCGTGAATATCTTTGAACTTACAAAAGGGCCTTATAGTAAATGATCCCAATATGCCTCTAAATGAATTTGGATTTGGTGGGAACAACGTACAATATTTATAAAATGCTCCTTTTTGGCGCCTGGAATATATCAACCATGAAGTATGTTTCCAACCAAGAATAATTAAATTTTCTCTTTAAATGTTTTGCATCTTCCGCAAAGTTATAGGTCGCGGAAAGGGACCAACAGTTTTCAATCAATTCCTTCTTCTTTTCGGTTGATAACATGTGTGCCCGTCCAACATATCGCCCGATATCATTTTCATTGAAGTCATCCATCAATGAATCAGGATTCGGCGCCAGATATCTAGAGGAACTTGGTCTAGGTAGTTCCTGCGGCTGAATATAACCTGTTGTGGTTGTGGTGACCGATGAAGACACATGCGATATTGTCGTTACTTTGTCCTGTTCATCGCTGTCGCTACTTGATCCATCAGTTTTTTTCGTTTCAAACTTCCTGCAAAACAAAACGCTTTGATAAAACTTTATGTAATTAATTAAATTTTTACGGGAGAGCAGTTTTGTTCAATTACTTATAAATATTAAAATAAATACTCAGTTGTATTTTTTAGCTTTATTTATATCAAGGATCTGTTTTAATTTGTATTTAATTAAACCACAAATATAATTTATGTCTTGTTTTCATAATTAATTACTGGAAACGAAACCACTGTTTAGTTAACGTTAAATTCATAGAGATTGAATCAATAAACTCGTTTTTAATAAAATCATAGTTTTTCTTAACATTTCCCTTCCACATAATCGATCCTTTCTTTCCACATCAAAAATATGCCAGATAAAATTAAAAATGATATTCTTAACGATTATTATACATCTCTAGCTAGTATATCCGTTACCAAAGCTATTAGCTAAGAGAAATAAAATAAAAATACTAGCTCCAAGTCCAAGATTAAAGCAGTACATAACTTACCAAAAAATTTTCTGATGTCCATTTTGATAAGATGATGAATGGAGACACACTCAGAAACTTCACAACTCAACACTGAGATCTTATTATTTAATAAATATAAACCAATATTGACTAACACAGGCAAGCCGGTAGTCTTATATTCGCTTTCCAATTCGCTTGTTTAGCTTGTTTCGTTGATCGCTTCCAATTAAAAAGTGACTCCCTCGCAGTGGCTCACGTCTTTATATACCCAAACGAACATCATACTAGAATGTACGGTAACATTCTACCTGGTCTAGTAACTGCTACCAAATTCCAGAGAGTTCATTGAACAAGCGCCATCAAGCGTCGAATAGCAATACTAGGTTTTACAAGGATTGTAGTCGATTTATTCAACTGTAGGTGTTTCTTATGAACACTTACAGATGGCATTGTCCACAAAACCAATTAAAATTGTATGTTCGTAACAAATTATACAAAACTAACGTGAATGCTGGTGAACGGCTGTCGTAGAAAGAAATGCAATGCACACACACACACACCATACCTACCTACATATTTTTACACTGTTTAATGGCCTTGCGTTTTGGCAAATCTGATATAGTCGTGATGAAAATGGCGGTAATTTTAAAAACGGATGTCAAAACATAAAGGGGGGGGGGGGCAACTGCCCCCCCCTGCCCCCCCTTGGCGACGCCTTTGTCGATGTTTTTGTCCATTATGAAATTTGCAATACACACTAGAATGATATAACTAAAAACAGCACTGTATTTAATCTAAATAACAGATGCAACTCAAACTCCGCGTCAAAATGGAAAATAGTTGTGGCAATCTAACAACAACAAAAAATACAAAAAATTGAATTTGGAACCATAAACAAATCATCCATTCCCGATACTTTCTTGACAGAATGTATATTAACATGATAACATATAACAATATATAAATTGCGATATCTGTGCTATTCACCATCGTCAAGTTAACATGAAACTGCTATAGCCACACGCGTCTCTTCTTTCTTATACGATTAATATCTGGTCTGGTGCGAGATCGACTCACGCGCAGAGGGTTCCGAACTATGTATACATATGTGCATAAACTTTTAACATGTATCTAAAATTTATTTGTATATTTATTTCATAATAAGTCATAAAACTTTCGTTTCAATATAAACTGTAAACCTGTAACCTGTAAACTTTAAGTAAAACGTTATATTTTTCGACTGACTTTTGAAATTCTAAGTACATTAAGTTTCGGATATAAGGTCTAGTTGTGTTGGGTAGGTAGTCCGAGTCTGAGCTCTGGAATTTTCTAAACAAATGTCAAATCTTAATTGAAACTCGCCAAATTAAAAATTTCAAATTGATATCTAGGCGACGAGATTATTACAATAATAAATGAATGAATTCTGTGAACTAGAAAAAAACAGAGGCAACATATTGTTTGTAATAATATTTATATACTTTGTAGTGCTTAATATAATTCACTTACGTTATACACTTCAACTGCAATTTCAATAATTCATAGTTAATTCAGTAGAGTAGTGTACGATTAATAAGAACAACAATCGTGACCCAAAGCTATTATTTCGTTGAGAAGTGAAACATGTGTCAATCAATAAGTTTGAAACTCTTGGTTGAAAATACCTAAAAATAATATTACTAAATAATTAAATAAAAAATAAATAATACTAAATAATAAAAATAATACTGCTACAAAATAAACTCATACATATATTATATACTTCTTAGATGGATTCCGCAAAATAACACCTATGTAAATCCATATTATGTGTATATGTTGTATACAATACTCTCTTTAATTCCTACATAATGAATGGAAAAATAATTAGGTTCATGCAAATTATGCCGAATTTCTACATAGTATGATTTCTGAGCAAAATAGTTTGCCAGATGGACAAAGGGATCGAAGTGTAAAAGACCTAAAAAGGATTTCATTTTTATCTTTTGATTTTAAGGTACGAAATTTAAAAAAGAAATAGTCGTCATCGGTATATCTGTCCTTGTAGCTGAGCATAAGAGAAATAAAGGTCTAATTACGTAATTAAAAACGCAACTACGCGAAATCGGAACTACGCAAAATATGTAATAACTGGACTTCGATTCAAATGAGTATATGAAGGTTAATTAAATGAGGTGCTACGTACTACTGATCCGAATACTGAATCGCATCATCGAACGCCTATTATTGGTACGGGACAATATGCATGACCCAGTATCGACGGTTTAATATTCAAGTGTCGCGTCGTGGCGTACGCCGCTGCGATGTAATAAAAGCACGCTCTAATGCTTAACGAACTCGGCCGATGAGCTTCTTCGCATTTCATACAAGACAAGATAGCACACAATACGTGACCGCAAAGGGTAACTTAATTTCTACAGTAATCGAGATTATGAATGTCAGTGTTAATTTCATAGACTTTATAATTAACTACAGACGTCGTGTACGAACAGCAACGGTGGATAAATCAAATAAGCTGATTCATCTGTACATACGACACACATTTATTATCAGATAAGCCGATCGGCCGCCATTTCGTTAGAAACCAGAACTCGCACATTTTATTTGATTTTATTTCCATCGGGTGGTACGGGACAGGCTGACTGAAGTTATAAAGCCTATGGTTAATTTTTAGTGTTCCATGCCAAAATTGAAAAACAGAACACTCTTGGAAACACCTTCGTGTATGTCACACTCATTTTTCTGATACTGGTTTTCCTCTGTCTCTAAAAAAGACGTGTCCGTACTCTTTTGATGCTCGTATTTCACAATCATGTCCTGTTCGTCTCTGTTTGACGGTTGTTATTTAGAACATTATAAAGGGGAGCTAATTATCACTAAAGGATGTCAGTTTCTTATGCCATAAAGCTATAATATTAAATGCCAAAATTAGTAATCCGTAACCAAATCCGTCGAAATAGCCATCCATAATGCGGCGTTCGACTCAAATTAATTGTATGGTAGTGAGTCCTAGATATACCCCAAATCGAGTGAAAAATAAGACGAATGCAGTGGAAATGCGATCTCTCAAAATATGTGCGGTGTCATCCTCGCAGACAAAATAAGCAATGAAGAGATAGATACGCAGTATGACAGGGTTGGACTACAGCCGACTTATGCAAACCAAATAATCAAAGTAGTAGAATAGATTAGTTGACGGAAATGTCAAAAGCACTTGCATACCTTAGCGAGAAAGTGTGAGGAAGAAAATGATGAGATTCGAGGAGACGAAAGAAGTATGTAAAGACGACGATGCTTGGCATTGCATCCTCTCTGACTACCTTTTTAGGGATAGGTACAGGGTATGTACATGTGTATGTTATCGTTTTGACAAAGAAATAGGCTGTTATGCTTAGTCTCACTGCAATAAAACGGGAAATTATAGATTTACTAGATATATTGTTATTAAAAAAATTGTAAATATTTACAGAAACTAAAATGGAAAAGTTTAATGTTATTGATAATTCCAGGCTATCTGGTAAACATTTAAACTTGAAATATGTCTGAAAAGCTCCTATGTTGCTACAATTACACTATCTCTCTAAGTAAGTTGACAAATATCCGACTAGCGAACTAATTTTCAGCGAACGATCCCCTTGTAGTCAGTAATAATTCAAGCAGGTACTACAGACGTGAACTTCGAAATTTTTTTTGAACATAGTGGTTTAGTTTTACTGAAGAAGACAAATGATACAAATTTAAAACACCGGTTTTCATAATTAGAACAAAGATTTGGGCACAATTTGAAACCAGAAAGTATTTTTATTCGTTCATATTCATTTCACTCTCGAATATCGCTTAAATTTTACTTTGTGCAAAGTAAATAAAGGAAGAAGTGTTAAACGCAAATGTGACTGACACTGTGTTCGTGAAAAATTATTTTGCAACTAAGTGTCCGGAGTGCATTAGCTCTATATCAAAATGAAATGTGCTTATAATAATTTTACATTAATTATGTTCAGCCACTCCTTAAACGAAATGCGTTGGAATGGACACCGCAATAGAATCTAATCTTAAACTTCCTAGACTGTAAAGAAAGCTATCAGCAATCAAGCAACCATTGATTGTGCACAAAGAACCTTTCGTCTCGCGACATCGGCTTTGATTTTGCGCTAACAATACTAAAACATCGATTTTCATCTTGCATTCGGACGAAAGTTACAAGGATTATTCAAGTCAGTTTTCATCGACGTTATTCAGCCTTTTTTGTTTTATAGCGCGATATACATTGTAAAACTTAAGTGCTTACAGCTACATAACGCAATTAGTCAAGTACCACATAACAATGAATTTAAACATTGTTGTGAATAGAGCTTTGCGTCTCTTTTGGCGTGCAGCCAACTGGCTTGCACAATAAATACATACTAGCAAGGTACTCTTTAATTACTTCACTTCCATTAAGCATATCCAGCACAGTTAAATAAAACTGTCAACTGGGAATAAAAATTAAAAAAATATAGTTTCTTGTCTTGAGGACAGAACCTTTTAAAATTGAAAAGAATTTCCTTTCACGCTAGTCTAAAAGAGAAAGAAAAATACAGATTGTGCCAGCTATTTATCTTCCCGCGCAGATCGTAAACATCGGCCAAGGGCTAAGGTGCATTATAAGGAAATTGCACAGGCATAACCTATCTATATCTGGTACGGCTTTGGTGTCTCTATGTCCAAATACTTATTTATGCAGGTGTTTTTGTTGACTTTGTTGTATTCGTGCTCTTATCTAGTGGATGTATGTATGTAAACAATAAATATTTATAAGCCCATTTTAATAAAGGAGTATATTCGCAAATAATCCGAGGTGCGAAGTTCAATGCATTGGAAAACAGTTATGGATGCGCATGCCCCCTTTGAGTGTGCAGTGTGGTGTACACAACGCACAGTTAAGCTACAGGGTATGATCAAGTTCAAACATGTGCCGCAATCCGGAACTGCTGGATCTGTACATAAATGTGACTATTTATAAGCATCTATGTTATATATGTAAAACCATATGAGTACGTACACACCTAGAGTCCTAGAGTAATAAATTAACAGAATTTCAAATGAAAAATACATTTTTCAATCAATCAATAAGAATACATCGACTGGCCCGTTGGCGCAGTGGTATATGCATCTGCTTTCCAAGCTAGGGTCCCGGGTTCGATACCCGGTCAGGTCAATTTAGGAAACGAGCTTTTCTAAATTGGCTTGGAGTTTGGGTGTCACTGGGAACTCCCCCAGAGTTCGTTGTGTGGTACCCATAATACAAGCTTACTGCTTAGTTTGGGGTCACACAATCTGTGTAATTGTCTGGAGGATTATTATTATTATTACTTTATAAAACAGTAACATAGTGATGTCTGTACATTAACGGTTGGAATAGCCTTTTAGAGTTCCCCGGTTTTAAATCTTTCTCTATTTATGTATTCGCATATTTGTTCGTGTTCCACAGAAAAATCAGTAAATGTCGCAATGCAAATGACTGTTTGTAAAACCCGGGTCCCATATAATATTAAATGTATCACATATTTACTAAAGTATAGGTACGATATCATTATACCTACCTATATTTTTTTAGATAGTGCATTTAACTCTGAAATATAAGACTAATCTTAATAGAGTTTTATTATTTTTTGTACACCACTGAAAGAAAGTTGCGAGTAAAAGCTAGTTCACAATATAATGTTAATCACAAATAATGTTCATTTGACCTTAAGTCTTATTAGCATCTGAAACTTGTAGTTCTTCAAATACCTAAAGTAAATACGGATTAAATGAAGTACATGCTATTAAATTTATGTACAATAATAATATAAAACAGATATACATTAGTAAAGTATATTATGATACTCCTTTTTCCATTTGGGCGCGGAATCTTAAAACATATATTTTGACAACACAAATCATTAAAATGACAATGCCTGTGGACTTTAACTTCTTTAGAAAGTTACGAATAACTTTGGCTAGATTAATTTTAAACAATATTCTCAGTGTTACCTAAAAATTGTTAAAAGACCACAAACGTTCCCGTCAAAAAGCCAAAATCGACTAACAAATTCAATTAAAACTTTTCTACGAGTAATCTAAACCGGGGAACATCTGATAAAGCTCAATTAATTATTACTCTGTTAATGGACAAAGGAACCTCTTTGTAACACCGGACAAACAAGATTCAACTGAACTAGACAAAAGCTTCGACGTAACCAGGAATCGTTCATTCACGCGACTCGCAAACACGGTGTCGGGAAACTATCTCGTTCTCTTTTCCACATCAAGTGCGAATATTACTGTCTTTATTGCTCTGGGAGGGGAAATGCGGGCTATTTGTTTTTACAGTCGAGCGACGACGAGCAAATTAGGTGGACAAACTGTTGAAGCGGTCGAGGTGTCTATATTCCACTCTGTGGAAATTCTTCTCTTGAAATCGTTCAGAAAATGAATGTCTCAGCGCTCTAACTAAAACAGGGTTATAAATTTTTCTTCAGTTCCATGGCGATATTGTTCGTTTCGTCTCCTTGTTATTTGCAGATATACATATTATTACTTGAAGCACAAAGGGTTAACGTATGTATATTACATATTTGGA
The DNA here is from genome assembly GCA_907165235.1 of Zeuzera pyrina. NCBI lineage: Eukaryota > Metazoa > Arthropoda > Insecta > Lepidoptera > Cossidae > Zeuzera > Zeuzera pyrina. The sequence continues at coordinate 13,783,704 of OU015630.1, forward strand.
TACATCCCTTAGTTTTATTATCTCGTTACCTTAGACAGATAGTAAATAATTCTTTCAAGCAGTTTCCACAGAATAAGTAAGACTTATATTGTTAGAGAAAACAAATGTATTACGTAATATACCGTATATTTTTCAAAAACAAAATTAACATAGAACAAGACAAAAATATCTTTAATAAAAATATTGTGGACGAATTATGTAAAACAGAGCGGCTGTCCAATTATCCAATTCTTTAACTGTCCCAGTCTCTTTGACTGTTTTCAAACAAAATATTTTATATAAAAATACTGTTTGAATAAGTAAAAATATAAATATGAAATATAATGACAATCAATAACCATTACAGACTGATTGAGGTAATATCGTAATACAAACATACATATATTTAAATAAATAATGAGAACATGAGTCACTGTTATCATCGGTAACTAACCTATTAATTATTTTTTTTTAAATATGCGATAAATTAAATACTATTTAAAATATAATAAGCGCACATAATATATTTACTTCATTAGAAGTTTGCTTAAATGTGAATGAACTGTTGTATGGGCGTAGGATTGTGTACTTGAAGGTTTCAGGAAGCCATAGTTGAGCAGTCTGCACTTTGCACAGGCCGTTACCTAACTTTATACAATAATAACAACGGACAAGACTGAAAATGACAATAACAGACAAGCAGAAATGTCAAGCTCTAGTGGCTCTAGGAACTGTTTAAATTTATAGAGTACATAGCGTTTTCACTAGCGAACCGCCCCGCTTCTCATGGGTAGAAATTTTAGTCGCTGATAAAATGTATATTACAGGCCATATTACTGATAATGAAGCTTTCTATAGATGAAAGAATTTTATTAATCTATTGAGTAGTTTTTGATTTTATCCATTACATACAAACAAACAAATTTTACCTCTATCATATTACTAGCGACGCGCCCCGGCTTCGCATGGGTAGAAACTTTTTTTAAATAAAATGCAGCCTATGTTACTCGCTGATAATGTGGCTTTCCATAGGTGAAAGAATTTTTGAAATCGGTTGAGTAGTTTTTGAGTTTATCTATTACAAACAAACAATCAAATTTTTTATCTTTATAATATTAAGTAGGTATAGATAAAGTATATGTATCAGACTAAATTTTTGTACTGATTCGGGAAAGAAAACATAGAATGTTCCAACTGTTTACATTATCTTCTCGCGTAGGTCGTAAAAGTCAAAACAGTGCTTATAAAGAACTTATATAATATACTTGCGACCTACTCCGGCTTCGCACGGGTAGCAGAACCATTTCGTAAAATCCTTTCCTAGTGAGCGTCTACACCGCGAAAGGAGTAACTATGCTAAATTCGAGTCAATCGGACCTATAGTTTCGGAGATTGCGTGATGAGTCAATCAGTCAGTCAGTGAGTGGTATTGCGCTTAAATAGATATATTATACATAGGTGATGGGTAGTAACCTAACCTGTCATTATATCGTTCTACTTTCAAGCTTTACTGCTAAAATTGCGTCAATGTGATTGTTGCTTAATCATGCTCTATCCACTCCGAATGAGCAATAGTGTGACGTTATTATTGTTGTTTATATAGACTGAGATCGACTTGTACTATCATTTTAATTAGATTCTACCGCATTTTAATAAAACGTAGGAAAGTGTATGGCTCAAATTAAGGGAGGGAAAAATACTAGTAGCTACCCCAAATTTCGCCACGGACTACAGCCGTATATTATATACGTCTAGGTATAAGTACGTATAGAAACCTGTGTTGGGATGAATTAATAAGAAAGTTATATTGTATTATTCACATTGTTACTTTTCTTTTATGCAAATCAAACAATTTTGTCACTTGACTGCAAAAAGTATGTGCAAGTATTACTTATACCGATTTCATTTATAAACAGTAATTAAAACTTATCGAAAATAAAATCCAGCTAAAATTACAAATAAACTTAAAAAAAATTTAAACAAAGACCCGTTGACGGACGTCTATTGAAAGATCTAATACATGTTAAAACAGAACCTATCTAGTCTGCTTTTTCCTAAATCCGTCTGAAAATTAAAATGTAGTTATAAACTATTGTCAAACAAAAATAGATATAGTTGGCGCCAGACTTGTCGGCGCCGCTCGCACCGTCTACAGTCTACCAGACGAAGGAGGGTGACCCTCCTTTCACTAACCAATAAGATTACAATAAAGTATCGTATGCACAAATAACAGACAAAGTATCATTAATCTTTCAATATCGTAAATAAACTATAGGTGTACGTATATGCTGACTCTACATTTTATCTAATTTTAAAATCCATGTCTGAGATATTAGTAAACATTTACTAACAGATGAAACCATTCTAGGTGCGCTCAAACTTAATTGCTCATTTACATGAGTACAGGTTAAAAATATTTCTTAGTAAAATAATTTCTGTGGAGAAAATTCCTACTAATTTCATTTCAGTTTATAGTTTTTTCGAGTGTTTTACTTAAAAGTAAAAAATATTATATAAATAAATGGACCACTTTTCTTAAAGACGTGTACTTAGATTAAAAAAACTAATATCCAGAATTAGATGGCCATGAAATAAATTTCATAGTCGCTAGACAATATTGGAAAAAAAAGATGAAAAATTCATCGTTAGCAGACCCCTATCCTTTTTAGAGGTTCGCTAAATACTCGTATTAGGGGACTTTGGTGAAATGGGGCATAAGTAACGCAGCTTATTATTTAAGGAAATTGCAATTCACTTTTTAAAGTTTATTCCATTATCAAAGCTTCAATTTATCATTTTGCTATAAAAAGCTGAAGGAAATTGCATTAAATGATTGTATCATACTGCATTGTCAATAATCCAGTGTATTCTAAAATAGGAAACAATGGATGTTTGAGTCTTTAAATTCTTGAACACTACTGTCCTAAAATATCTAAAACGGGAAATTTAACGCGATTATCCTTTTATTCTGGCTTGCCGTTTTGACCGAACCGAAAACTACTCACAAATATCGGGGGTAGATGACAAAACGTCTACCTCAGACACATAGTGAAACTTGCTGCGACAGTTTGCTTGAGACCACGGCCGATGCAACTCGGTCGAAACGTCAAGCCACAATACAAAGGTAATCACGTTAAATTTCCCGTTTTAAATATTTTATAATGCAACGCGAAAGTTTAAAAGTTTAGACTACTGTCCTAGTATAATAATAATTAAATGAGGGTTGTTTTTGGTGTATCATTTTTTTTTGTGTAAAAGTGCCGATATCGAGGTCATCTAACAACAATAATTTACATCCATAACTTATCTTCACGCTGTCCCTATCGAGGTAGTCAGAGATGACAGAGCACCGTATCGTATCGTAAGTATCGTGGTCCTTACATACTTCTTTCGCCTTCTCCAATCTCATCATTCTCCTCACGCATTTTCACTGTGCTGTTGACATTTCGTCAGCTAACACTGACTATTTGATCTTCGTATGTCAGTTTTAGTCTTCCTTGGCTTCTAATATTACTCAATTTCGCTCTGCACATTTTATCGTCAGTCTTTCATCACTGATTCTTTCTGTTTTCTCATGTTAACGATCATTTGTTTTAATAAATTATATTTATATACTAGCTACTGTTGAATACATAATGTATAACCTATATCCATCTGGAATAATGTATCTTTTAAATTTTAAAACGGTGAAAAAATTTTTCAAATAGGTGTGTGGTTCCATAGATTACCCTCCAGGCCTCCACATATAAACAAACTTACAAAATTCACTCTTTCTCTCTTTATAATATTAGTATTTATATCTAAGTATAATAATAATATATTCAGACATTCCACACAGCGCCATCTAGCCCCAAAGTAAGCAGCACAGCGCTTGTGTTATGGGTACAAGACAACTGATATACTATTTATATACTTTTACTTTTGTAAATAAATACATTTTAAACATAAACACCCAGTCTCGGGGTGTATATATACATGCTTTCGGCAAACCTATACACATCCATATGCCGAAAGCATTTTAAAAAATAGGCCAGTTGTCACGCAATGGTAATTACAACAGACAGAAAATCGTACTACCGTCCGTTGACTAAAAGGCAGCTAAGCCACATATTATGCTGTGCTTAATTGTCTTTTAATACTGTAAACTAAGTATCTAAAGTACATCATTTAAGTAATTTTAGGTGAAGTGTATCTCTTAAACGTTTGGTACCTTTTAAACAACGGGCGGCAGAGTAGCAGACCCTGCTAACGATAACGAGACAATTTAGACGCAATCGAGCCACGTTGGCGAGAGATTTCCGAACATCCAAGAGTAAGGCAAGTGATGAGTCCTCCGCCCAGTAATAGATACTAAGGTTAGATTTAGAAAATACTATAAGTACCCTAGCTACTCATATGACAAATAGTAATCTTTATACTGTTATTCCCAAAACCTAATAGTTTAATATATATATATAAAGGACTTCGTAAAGAAAATTTATATATGTACCTACAAATATATCTAGAAGATCTTCCATTTAAACAAATGATACCTATATATTATCAATATCAATGCATATCTGAATTATCTATTCTAAAATTTGCTATGGTTTAACACACAATTTGCATTACATTTGAAAATATTAAGTTCCATTTAATATCTAAATCGCAAGTGCACTTTAGTTTCCTTCCAGTGCATTGATATATTGACAATACAATGACCTGAAACCAATACGAATCCAAATCGATATCAATAACGTGCTCAGTATAACAATTCTCGACGGATTGAGCCTCAAAAGAACTTTATGGTTTCTTTTTGAAATATCTGTAGTATAAGGAAAAGTCTTAGAAAGCATTTAGTTACTGTATGTGAGAGAGAGAGAATAAAATTATTGTGAAAAAATAAGTTAATTCCACTTTCAAGTTTCAAAGTAAATACCAATACATATTATTAGAACAAAACTATACTAAAGTTAAGTTTGGTTATAACCTTCGTTCATACTTTAACAATATTACGCTTGGATAAAATATAATGGATCGTAGTCGCAACGCAGTATTGGTTAATTTAAAAATAAATATTAGTAGGTACTAGGTACTTAGGTGACCTCTTCCAGAGCTCGAGATCACACTCAGTCTTTGGCTTTTCTCATCCGTCTACAGCCAATTATTACTTTCAAAATACAGATTCAGGCAACCACGCGCCGCACTCTGCATTTTTCTTCTCTGTACCTATGTTTACCCCTAATCAACAATTCGTCTACTTGTGGTTATCAAGTTCTAAAACCGATGTATTTGGCTTGCCAATCCCTCTAGCTTACACCGGTAATTTCGGTTCTTTGACGATTGTTCTCGTCGTAGACTTTATCCCTAAAAAAATAAGCGCAATTGATTCTCCCACTCATTGAGTGATTATAGACTTAGTAGAGATACTCTCAAACCAACCAATTGTCTTTTCTATTAAATAATTGAAATGAGATCGGTGCGGTAATTTTACTGCATTACGGCGACGTATTGATAAACAATAATTTCATCTAAAACCTTCTGCTCTATGCAAGCGCGCTAGCTTACGAAAAACACGAAAAAAAGCAGTTAAAACTATAACTAATTTTAAAAAATCCAACTGGAATTTTGGAGAATATGTTTAGATTAATCTATACAGAAAATTTTGAAACAGAAATCGGTCGTGTTCCTCTGAAAAATGTACATCTCTGTTTTACTTTCATACATATGTAGTCACTTGTCACTCAAAAATTGAGATCCGTGCCTCAAAATTTCCAATGCGTCGCTTATATGACGAGCTAATCAGCCTTAAGTAGAGGGACGGGAATTATCCAGAAAACGCATGACTTTAAAATTTGACTTCGACTTCGTAGAGCCGTGTCAGTTAGTTTTTGGCTACATACATGCGTTGGGACGTTGTTTTTGGAAGTTATTTTGTTATTCTGCGTATAGCAAGCCTTAAGTATGTACGTTTTTTCCGCTCGATTCTATCCATCCATTACAATACCATCGCAAGGCTAACTAGTTCATGACACTATTGAAGCAACGATAGCTCAGGTGTCCAGTTACAATACTTCTGTCTGATTGCTCATAGTTACATATGTAGTTACACTCTGATTGCTAATGGCGACAGATAGATTCAAACTAATTCCATAGGGTTCTAAAATCCATGCCGGTGATCCAATTTATCGCCACCCTTGTTTAATATAAAATAATGTTATAAAGTTATCGCACTATTGTAATGAAACTAATAATAATCTAAAACATTTTATTTTTTTCGATTTTAAACGATGTTTTCCTTGTAACAATATTTATGGCAAGACTGGGTATACATAAAACACAAATTGCGCAAGTTCGACTTGTACTTAGGTTTTTAGACACGTAAAAGTGCTGACATAAGTATTGTACACTTTTTTTTTATTTATCTATATTTGCCTGTACCAATCGTTTTTATTTTTAACCGACTTCAAAAAAATCACTGAAAAGTTCGAAATAACTATCCTTCACTAATCAAAACTCAAGTACAAAAATAACTTTATAAATATGATACAAATACGTATATAAGTAAATTTGACAGTTAATGAAATCGGTACCAAGCCTACTAAACTAATAGACTTTCTGTTGTTGCACATTGACCTGGTTCAATTTTTTTAATAATTTTTTTTAATGAAGTAGGAGAAACCTAAACTCAGGTACCTTGGGGAAGGGACTGGGTTTTGTGGGGCTTTTACCCACTAAAAGTCCTGAGGTGGTCGTGCTCGGCGCGTTGTCGAGGGGCCCTGGAATCGTCTACGGAACGCACTGGAGCTCCCGCGGTGCGCCGAAACAATTTTTGGGGAGATAGTGATAGAGACCTTACACCCTGGCAGTGTTACGACAGTACGGACCACATGCGATGTCACCCATTTTGGATTCGCATGAATAGACAATTAGAACCTCCACTCCAGTCGCTTTTTATGAAATGCAGAGACACCCTAGCTTAATTCTCTGTCCCGAGCTACGGGACTTACGATTCGGGGCTTACGGCAACACCGCCCCGGCGTCGTTGTCTCCGAGCAGGATCGTCCTCTTTCGTTCTCGCTCGGCTTCTTCCTTCAGGATCATTACGGTCTCAGAAGGAAGAAATGATGTGGAAAAAATTATAACTGGCTGAGTCTCTTATCGGTTTTTCTCAGTGTCCAGGTTTTCTTCTCTCTCTTCTCTTTGAACCGAACTAAAGTAGATTTGACGTTCGAAAATACCTTGTAATTGGGCTTACTTGATAAATTGATTTGACTCTGATGGCCAGATGGACAGAAGGACATGGACATTGACACTTTACCTGTCAGTAAAGCCGCTATTACCGCTGGCAGTGACAGTTTTTATTCAATCTGACGGACTAGGACTTGGCGTTTGGAGGCCTAAGCAGGGCACTCTTCTAGTGCGCGCTGGGCTCTGCTTTGGTACCCGCCACAATGACGGCGTACCGTGCCGTCTCCTCGTGATCGTTTCGATGCAGATACGGTTAGCACCTGCGCCAATCAGTATATGACCTACCATCGCTGCTAAAGTTATGCTTCGAAGTTCGACAGTATCACGGCGATGACAAGTTGGCACGAGCTGCGCGTTTTTCCGAGCCTTTCGCACTATTTCCCGTTGACGCATTCCGCCGTCGTGGGCGTGCGATTTCTCCATCCTCGCTGTATAGACGAACATACACCTTCGCGCTTATCTCCAGTAGACTGTTCAGAGGCGAAAACCGCGTCAAAATGTCAGCCTAGATCTACAGCCTTATTGAGTCGCAGTCTATTTCGTCATCGCAGTTTACGTTATGACTTTAATTATTTTCTCTCGTTATTTTATTTCTTTAGCAAGACGAAATTTGGTAAAGGCTGTCTCTTTAAGGTCTTTTTAAAATAAACGTGTACAATTATTTTCAGAATAAATTAAGTATATTATATACTTACGCTTATAGGTATACTTTGTGACAAAACAAAAACGCAGATATTTCGGCTCGGTATAATGCAACATGCTACAACTCGGTATAATACAGGCTACATGGTATAATATTTAATTAATATTTAAAAAAACATAATATATAAAAAATGTGAGGAGAATGATGAGATTTGAGGAAGCGAAAGAAGTATGTAACGGTTGGCGCTCCGTTCTCTCTGACTATCTCATTGAGGATACAGCGTGAAGATATGTATGTATGTACAATATATAAAATTAAATATTCGTTTGAAACAGATTGTGCCTTTAAAAGACTAATTAAAATTTTACAGCGATGCTGAAAATGTTTATACTGCTCCTAAATTCAATAAAATTAATTATTAAACAGCAAAATAATTTATTCAGAAAGCCAACACGACGAAATTCAAATATCGAAGCGTTTGCTGAAACAACTCCCGGTTCTGGTCCGGAAGTGACATGGCGCCGCATGGCCTGTAGAGCTGCCTTTGACGTATCGATAAAATGTCTTAAAATAAGACTTTCACTTGGAAGAAATAAGATCTAAAATATAACGCAAGGTGAGAGTAATATAATCTTTCGCTTCTAGGTTATAGTCGTCGCAAGGAAAATTTCCTTTTATTGTGTTAGCGAATGCTTATTGTATATCCAAACGTTTTCCCCATTGTAACAGCTACGGAGCCGCGCCTCTTTGGCATTACTTCACAATTGTACGATGACAAATCGCTAAAGCGATACATTAAATCCTGCTAAAGGGGACTTCGACAGCATTAAAGTTATTATTGTTAACTGCTACTGTGAAATCGTTCAAGAAGTAATAATACGACTTACCTTACAATCTTTAGATATTAAATTAGCAGCGTCAAAACATATCGTATACATCGTTTATAAATATAAAATCAAAATTAAAGTTTAGTTTACTTTTTAACCTTATTATTATAATGAAAGAATGTAAATTGCATTTCGGATTTCACACAGAATACTACGGAATGTTTACTACGTTTGAGTTTTCAAATAATGGTTAAGAAAAAATATCGTTCATCATAATGCAAGTGAGAGTACTTAGGTGAATAACAATTTTTAACTTGAATAATATCATTTGTATAATTGATATCTTTCTGCACTTTAAAGTCAAATGTATTTAAGAAAATAGAGCTATGCAAAGAAACGATGGATTCGTTTTCCCATCCTATCTCTATAAAAAGATTGTCACGATCCGAGTTGACATACAAGCAATTTAAATTTGTTTGTGTTGTGGTAGAAGATATGTTAACTTACCTCTTCCTCAGTGGTGGCGGTATTGACAGAGTCCATACTTTGACAAAGCGCGAGCTCCATGTTCTTATGTTGGGGTGACGCGGCCCGCGGCGAAGGCTGCTGCGGCGGCACCAGCGCGCCTTGAGTCGCTCCTGCCGCCTGCTGCACGCCTGCGCCGCTCGAAGCCGCCGGGCTCCCAGCCGCCTGCAGATTCTGAGCTGCCTGCAGGCTCTGTGCTGCTTGTAAACTCTGCTGAGCCTGCAGACTTTGCTGTGCCTGCAGGTTTTGTAGTGATTGATGGGCCAGGTTCAACTGGTGCTGCTGCACGATGCTCTGCTGAACTATACTTTGTTGCACTTTGATATGTTGGTGCACTGCCAGTTGATGGATAGGGTGGAGGGACGCGGTAGCTGCGGGATAGGGAGGGGAGAGCCGCTGCCGCTTCACTTGCGCACTCTGAAGCGCTTCGTGCAGCCTCTTCACCGGGAGGGGGCTCTGGCCGAGGTTATCCACGGCTGTGGCGGGGCGTGCTGGCCGAGTCGCGTGACTCCGGCGAGCACCGACTGTTCAGCGACAGGCGACGACCGCGTCTAGCGGGTATCGATAAAGGCGTCGACGCGACGTCGGCGCAACACTACGCTTGCCGTACACGGGCTAATTGACTTATTGTTGTTAAAAGAACGACCGTTGTAGCACGCCTACGAGCGGGTATTTGTTCAAATATCAATACTTTCTCATTCGTGTGAGTTGATTCTTTGCTGGGAAACAAATCCTGAAAAGAAAGAAAAACATATGTCATTTTAAATGTAAAGATTTTTAACATAATTAATATTATATTTAAAGATGTTAAAAAGGCAGCTGGAGGCTTAAATATTAATATGATAATTAATAAGGATTATATATATAATTTAAAACGTAAAACGTTCTTCTCTGTACAACTTGCAACTCCTATTCGAAAGATTTCGAGCCTTATAATTGGAAAACGGTTTACTCATAGTAATCATCAACAATACGAAACCAGTTGTGATATTCATTCATTTTAGAAGCTCAAATATGAATATCAAGAATCAACTTCCAATTAAAAGGAGACTGAATAATAATCTCTTAAAAATTATCCAAGTTATATGTGAACTAAATTATAAGTAGATAAGTAGGTACGTACCTCAGCATTATTCAATAATAATCACATTCTTGTGTATATATAGATAAATATAGAAAATTAAATATAGAAGAGAGTATGGGAAAACGTGTCTTTCAATTGCAAAGTTAAGTTTGTTTAGAATCCATCTTATATATTTTTGTTAAATACATAACACAAATACACTGTATGTTGGGTACGAAACATTCTGTGTGCGAGTCCGATTCGCACTTGGCCGGTTTTTAACCAACAACCCGCCCCAGCTTCGCACGGATCAGTACATTAACAATAACCTAAACTTTCATGTAAAACCGTAAATGAAAATCCCTTTCAAATTCAATCAGCGGTTTCAGAGAAGAACCGAAATGAAGCCCCTCTTTATTATTTACTAGCAAACTCGGCCCGTTTCACTGGGCGTTAGTTGAAGTTAAATTAAACAGTTTTTATAATTATTTTGATACTGAAAAAAAAAAGTACTGATCCGATCGCTACCAAACTTTACAGGAACACCCGCTAGGCCAATCTGAAGAATCCCTGAAAATTTCATGGAAATCGGTCCAGTCGTTTCAGAGTCCAGAAGGAACATACATACATACATACATACATCGCCTTTTAAATATATAGATAGATAGATAAGCAGTAATGATATTTGCTTTTAGTATATTATATTACCATTATTTGTGTGAGGTGAAGTTTTTTAGCCTCATTTTATTCTACATGTGAGCCATAATTCAAAATGAACAAGAAACTTACTATTTCTGGAATGACAGAATTTCGATTGCATTTGTGTAGGCGGCTCACTCATTCAAATGTGTCATCATTGTAATAAACACTAAGTTCAGATGTATTAAAAGACTAGACTGGTGATATCAGTGCTCCGTTTTACTAATATGATGATGTTCGCATCCACTGTCTGTATTCAGTAATTACTATAATATAAAACTGTTGGAAGTATGGTTTTAAAATACATTACAGTTCAGATGAATAAACTTATCGACTTAACGTACATACATATCTTCACACTATCCCTAACGGGGTAGTCAGAGAGGACGGAGCGCCAAGCGTCGTGGTTGTTACATACTTCTTTCGCTTCTTCAAACCTCATCATTCTGCTCACAAATTTTCGCCTAGGTATGCGAGAGCTTTTGACATTTCCATATGCTAAGACTGGCTATTTGATTTTTATGTCAGCCTTGGTCTTCCTTGGCTTCTTTTACCATTCACTTTCACTCTGTATATTTTCTTCGTCAGTCTTTCATCACTCATTCTTTCCACATTCTTAACCATTTAAAAAAACTATTGTAATTTATTTAAAAACTGGTTTCAATTGAAATTGAGATTAATTGGGTGCTTGTCTTCAACATTTAAAGTTCCAAAATTATTACAGCTACAGTAATTTAAAAAAGCACCTGTACAACAATTATTGAAACAAAAAAACTGAGTACAGAATTAACAAAAAGTTCTAACAAAATATAATAACAGACTTACGGGCCTCCGGATTGCGATGATGTTATTCTGAGTATTTTATCTACTGTAATCAAGTTTTACTCGTCCATCAACTTACTTTTTCTAACAATATTAAACCATAGACAATTAGCCATCAGCTTAAACATAACATAATGTAAATTCATATGCATTACACACGTACACAAAATCATGTATTTTTAAACGAATAATAGCTATCCACGACAGTATTTACCTTCTTTTCTCTATCTTATTACAAGAAGTATTCATTTACTTGATAGTGATTTACTGAAGTTATAAAGTATTTTTTGTAAAAACAGGAAATTTTCTGTCTGATAGATTCTTATTAGTGCTTCCAAGCTAGTCTGGAAGAAAACGAAAAATATTCCGCGCTGGTCGTAGAAACCGGTCAATGCAGGATTTATAAGCAACTTGCATTGTTTAGGGTATAGGAGATGGGTTAGCAGTTTGGTTGAGTCCGCTTTCACACACTGAATGGGAAGTTACGTGACGTTCTGTACATACGTTCATATGTACCTATTTTTAGAAGATCAATATTCAAAAAGAGAAATACGAGTATATTTATAAAAGTACATGAAGATACATTAAGCCCAAACTCCTCGCGTTTAAAAATCATATATAACATACAGTCAATCCGTATACAGAGCTCAGATATTACACGTTCAATATATTAAAAATATTTTAACTATACGTTAATTATATTGTGTTCACAACTGAATTATAAATTAATGGTTGTCAACCCGTTGGCCATCCTTTTCCTTATTTATACACACATTACATATCTTCACGCTGTATCCCTAACAGGGTAGTCAGAGAGGATGGAGCGCCAAGCTTCGTGGTCCTTCCTACTTCGTTCGCCTTCTCGAATCTCAACATTTTCACGCTTCTCATATCTTCACGCTGTATCCCTAACGGGGTAGTCAGAGAGGACGGACTTACTTATTTACAATAAGCCATATTATGACATCCCTCGATTGACTCATATGAACTGCACGGAACGATAAGCGGTAATTTAATACTTTTTTTTCTCTCTCAGACCAACATGGGAGTAGACAGTACCAATGAGATGTAGTTATATTCGTTTCACCCCGTATGGAATTGTACAAAGGCATGTGAATAAATACAACGCCAAGCATTGTTCTTGCTAAAAATACACTTGTCGGTACTAAAGGTACTTGACGACCTCCGTGGCGCAATGGTTTAGCGCGTCGGAAAGTAAACGGGGGTTGCGGGTTCAATTCCCGTCTCGAGTCTTGGTGTTTATGTATAATATGTATTTATTTATAAACGAAAAGTATATAAGTAGTATATCAGTTGTCTAGTACCCATAACAAGCGCTGTGCTACTTACTTTGGGACTAGATGGCGCTGTGTGAAATGTCTGAGTATATTATTATATTATTATTATTAAAGGGATCTAAATCATGTCATCATCTTGTTTGCTAAGTCGTTTACCTCACAACTTATTAATTACCTCACAACTAGTTGAAGTTTTTACGGTGGTAACAATTACTGTTACTGTAAGTACGCGACGCGATTAAAAACTTATTTTCGTGGGACTGAGCAGTATTATACCGACAACTGGTATCGTCGTCTTCAATGGTGTTTTCTGAACAAGAAAACGGTGTTGTCACTTTCTCAATCGGTGGAGGGGGAGCTAAGACGTCACAAAGATGGCGATTCTTGGTTTAAATTTAGTCGAATAACTCAATAACTACTTAACCTATTTGGACGAGTGAATTAATGACACCTCACTCCTTTAATGCCTTTCATATGAATAAAAGGCATTAAAATGCCTAACAAAAAATCATAAATAAAGGTTCAATAATTAAAAGTTATTTCAATAAAAAACAAACATTTAAAAGCTTTAATTTTTATTAGTTTAAATAACGCGGTAAAATGCCAGTTAGATTAAAAATGGTTTGAATAAAAAATCTTGCTTCGTTTTTCATCTATAATGTACACTGAATTTTTAAAATCATGTAATTAATAAACAAACTACGACAGTTTTAAATGAACGCGGCGCTTGCGCGGGCGCGGGTGATCGTTCGCTAGACACGGTCGGCCGAGTCAGAGCCGTGCCAACATGCTACAGTTTCTTGCACACTGAGTTACATAAACCTTTAAACTTTCGCGTTGTTTTATAAAATAATTAAATTTATTTTGGGTGGACGTTTCGGCCGGTTGCAAAGGCCGTGGTCTCGAGCAAACTGTTACAGCATGCTTACGAAGTGAAGCAGTCCAAGCCAGATTTTTTATCATCTACCCCCGATATTCGTAAATAACTTTAATATGCCTCCTACACACCGCACTCACAGTGCCCACACATTTAACTTGATGCGAAAAACGAAACTTTGTTACTTGAAACACTGGATTCCACCGTTGATAAATTGTATTCGTTTTTGCGATCGAAATTTTTGCGTCTTTTGATTTCATTCACTTCACGCACGACTCTCGGAGAAAAATGGCGTTTGGCGGAAAGTACTTGCGGGCGATAGAGTTCAATTTAATCGGAGAACATGTTCCGCTAGTGCTGATTTGATTTGGTTGTTTGCCGGGTTCTTACAGTTGTGATGTTTTCACAGCTACCAGATATATGGTGACATGTCACCTTAATTCGAAGTCTGTGGAGACGTTAGACAGGACTGCGTGATGTCAGTCTGGCTATTAAAAAGAAGATGTAGAGTCGAAATGTGAGATATGTGTAAATGGAAAATATCCAAAACAAGTGAATGAAATGGTATATCTGGGGAGTGCGTTTTCTAAAGGTAGAAGACGTGAGTTATATGTTGAGAGACAAGTAATAGCTGGCAATAAACTGCATTAATTAAACCAAGCACATTAATAGGCAGTGTGAATAGGTGGTGGTAATAGGTGAATAGGTGGCCACCTATAACGCGATGTTGGTGTCAACTTTATTGTACGATAGTAAGGAATGGATATGCCCGAAATCAGATGAAAGTAAGATAAATGCAGTAGAAATGCTATCTCTTAGAAATATATGCGGTGTCACCCTTTTGGACAAAATAAGCAATGATGAGATACGCAGTATGACAGGGTTGCACGACAGTGTTATTGTGAAAATGAAGAAAGAAATACTTAAATGGTTCGGACACGAAGAAAGAATGAGTGATAAAAGACTGACGAAGAAAATCTACAGAACGAAAGTGAGTGATAGCAAAAGCCAAGGAAAATCAAGGCTGACTTACGAAGATCAAATAGCCAGTGTTAGCTGGTGGAAATGTTAAAAGCATTCGTATACCTAGGCATATATGCGTGAGGAAATGATGAGATTTTAGAAAGCTAAAGAAGTATGTAAGGACCGCGAAGCTTGGCGCTCCGCTCCGTAAAGATATGTATGTTTGTTATAAAACAACGCGAAAATATAAAAGTTCATGTAACTTAGTTTGCAAGAAACTGTAGCGTGTTGGCTCGGCTCTGACTCTGCCGACCGTGTCTAGTAAACGAGCGCCCGCGCAATTTGCCGCGTTCGTTTAAAACTGTCGTAGTTTGTTTGTTTATTATTTCAATTTAGAAATTTAAAGTGTACATTATAGATGAAAAACAAAGCAATATTTTTTATTGGGATCATTCTTAATGTAATTGGCATTTCTACTACGTTATTTAAACTATAAATAAAATTAACAATTTTAAATTATTGTTTTTTGTTAAAATGACTTTCTAAATATTGAACCTATTCTTATGATTGTCAGACGTTTTTTGTTAGGCATTTCAATACATTTCATATGACACCTCACTCATCCAAATAGGTTAAATACTTATTGAGTCATTCGACAAAACTCAAACCAAGAATCGCCATTTTTGTGACATCATAACTCCCCCCTCCACTATTTGACAACATCGCTTTCCTTACTCAGGAAACACCATTGAATACGACGATACCAGTTGTCGGTATAATACTGCTCAGTCCCACGAAAATAATCGTTATTTGACGACTTTTTCAAGTTAGCCTCCCTACTATACCACAATTCAGTGGATTATGTCGAAATTTTTTATACCTTCATGATATTATAGTGTACTAGATACACACCTATAAAGCACGTAAGAATAGTATTCTCTACGTAGTTAATATCATTGCTTGCTAAGTATGTACTAACAATTTATTCATTCTCTATCTATTTTTTCATTAATTGTTCTCTACGTAACATGCGTTTTGTCGCTAGTATTACTGTTCCCTCCATGGTGGTAGAATAATGACACTTAAGAGATTTTTATTATATCTATTGTAAGGCTACATGATACCTACTTGTAAAACATAAGAGCTAATATGTAACAATCACGTGTTAGACATTACGTGTTTCAAGGTTGTCATTTTTTGCTCTGCAACCTGTAGCATGAGTCATGAACAAAAACTTGCAAGTACTCTATTAAAAGTAACTACACAACTGACGAATTCTTGCATTACGTTTATGAATATATGTAGCTAAAAGAAGCATATGCGGAACTAACATTTTTTCGTGTGAAGTCAAATAAATAAATCTCATTACAAGACGGCTAGTGATGGACAGAATTTATAAATGCCAATTTGGAGCCCAGATAATGTCAGCTAATCCAACGCATATATTATGTATAATTAATTATATAAAAACCCTAACCTACCCCTTAGTTAATTTCTACATTAACTGGCACATTCTATATTTTTTTCTCTTCTGGACCAGGCAAGACAGAATTCACATAATAAATGAAAGAAATAAATTAAGGAATAACAATTTTGCAATGATAATAAAAATGATAATAAAAATAATATTTATCCTTACGTATTATTGTTGTCCTTTCCAGCCTATGTTTTTCAAATGCCAACAAATATTGTGTTATGACAAGTACAATATCCAACAAACATTGTGTTATGACAAGTACAATATATTCTTATATCTATCTTTCAATTTAAATATGACGTATGAGGTTATGCAACAACTTGAGTTGCTAAATGTTAAAAATAACTTAATTTTGCCCGTAACGATTAATTATTCAATCTATAGTCCATGAACTCTTGCAGATTGCTTTACCAAACAACAAGAAATGGCTGTGTTAGTCGTTGCAATTACAAAGGCAAAAAAGAAATCATAACAAGTACAACAACAGCAACTTTAAAACCTCCATTTTAAAAAAAACCAATGAGGTAATGAGTCTAAAACAACTTATGAAATCTCAAAAACGTAACTGATTTATAAATTAGTTGTTACGTTATATTGTAACCAATAAAACATTACTCAACATTCTGAAAAATGTTTCGTAGGCAACATCGATGACTTAATGTAAAAGTAAAATAATAGATGTTTTTTATTTCGGTATTTAATTCAAGATGGCATTAAAAATAAAGTAAAAAGTAAACAAAAACTCTTCACTCAAGACTTATTTTTAATATATTTTATAGTATAATACATATAATAATAACTTATTATATATACAAATTAACTGTAAGTTTATGAAATCATTAAACAAATGAACGTGTTTACAGCTTTTATGGTATCCAGTCCCAATTACCTATCCGATAATCTATGACTAGGGTGTATAAATTAGGGCAAACCAAGCCCGTTGACGTTAAATCGATTGGTATATTAATATTATGTAAGTATATTACCCCTGCCATTACTGTTACAACTTTTTAAGATATGAATGAGACTGTAGCGATTATTAAAGAAAAAACAATTGTTTTTGTTAGAACTCTATTTTAATGTATAGATAAGTGTGCACAGCAATTTCGCTTCATCATATCTAAAAAATTAGATAATGGTTGATTGGGACAAATAGAAAGTACGTACGTTACCAATTTAAGATGTCGGATTCCGATATAGGCTAAGATATAATGGAAGCTTTTAAGCATATATACAGTTATTTCGTCAAAAAGTTGTAGTGAATCTCATTTATTCGATTAAACAGAAATTTTACGCCATCTGTTTAAGCATATTACATGAAATGTAAAACCAACATTGTTGTTGACAATTCATTCATAAATTTCAATACAAATAATCAAAGATGCAAATACACAAATATGCGATTCTTAAAGTTAAAATAACACCCTCAAAAAACTTCTCAATACTTTATGCGATTCTTAAAGTTAAAATAACACCCTCAAAAAACTTCTCAATACTTTAAGAACTATCTTTACCAAGTCAAGAGTACGGCTCTTCTACTTATCTCGTCTTTGAGAAGTCGATTTCTAGCACTGCACGGGATCTACATACTTTACAGTACCTTTAAAATACTAAGGTATATCGCATATTAATTTAAATGGTATATTTCGGTTAGGTATGTTAATTTTTGGGCATCAAATTGATCTTAGATATTTTTTAAATCATGAGTAAGACAAGAGAGCTAAGTGGCACGATGACATCAAAATAACCGGTAGCCTGATCACTTACTTCTCTATCAAATCCTTTACACTGGCATATTCCACTTTTATATTTGAGTGGAATCTTATTATGCCGAATAATTTAATACATTTACTCTTTAAGGGATTTTTTTCCCTAGTAAGTCTCTTTAAGTACTATCAAATTGTCGGTAAATATACAAAAAGTTAAAGTATTTTTTTTATATATTTTTTTATATTTCTATTAATCAAAGTATGCACCCATGCTATCTATGCATCTCTGCCAGCGACTTTTTTTTTCTAATTTCTAATTTTTCAATGCCCTTCTTGAAGAAGTCAGGTGTCCGGAGGCAACAAACCTTTCGAAGGCATTTTGTACTGCCCTCGGGTATAAAACTTTTTTCCTGCCAAGAAGTTGTCCAAGTTTTATAAAAAGTAAAAGTCTGTCGGCGCAAGGTCTGGTGAGTACGGTGGATGATGCAAAACTTCCAACCGTAGCTTTTGTAGCTTAGAGACCGTCTGTTGTGTCGTGTGAACGGGTCGAGCGTTGTCGTGCAGGAGCAGGACGAACGATTAACCAAGGCTGGCCGGAGATTTACTAGCTTCTCCATCATTGTGTCCAGTTCCTCACAGTAAACATCCACAGTAATGCTCGTGCCATTTGGTAAGAAGCAGTGATGAATTGCACCGGCACTAGACCACCAAACAGTAACCATCACTTTCTAGGGGTAAGTTTTCGTTTGGGGCATTGTCTAGGTGCTGAACCAGGGTCTAACCAACATGATGACCGCTTACGATTGTCAAAAAGAATCGTTTTTTCATCGCAAATGACAATGCGGTTCAAAATCCCTTCGTTTCTGTGTTTATTAACCAACGCAAGGCATACCTCAACGCGTTCGTCGCGCTGGCGATCGTTCATTTCATGCGGCACCCACTTATGAAGCTTTTTTACATTGCCAATTTGACGCAAGTGGTCCAATATTGTTTTGATACTAACATCGAAAGCTGATGCTAACATCGAAAGCTGTTGCTAACTCAGCAGTAGATTGAGTATCGTTAGCTTCCACTATCGTCTATCTATTAATTCGTCATTGTTGACTTCAGTTTTCAGGCGACCACGGGGTTCATTTTTCAGATCAAAATTTCCATGTCGGAAGTGTTCAAACCAATAACGGGTCGTGCGTTCGTTTGTAGTGTTCACTCCATACACGTCGTTAATGTTGCGAGCCGTTTGCGGCGCACTGCTACCGCGACCGAACTCGATTTCCGTAATTATTCGTATTTTTATCGTGTCCATACTGATGAAAAAGATACAAATATAGTGAAAGCAAAACACTAATCAATAAATAAATGACTGAATTTGAAAATAACATTCCATTTTTTTAAAATAAAATTCATTTGAATTTAGAATTGATTGCTAGCCATACACAAATTACATTTCAAGTGGCCAGTATTATAGAACGGCAACTTCATAGGTAAAGACCTATTATATGTAGCATTAGTAAATAAATCCTTGTTCCCGATAACTCAATCTTGTCATTTATTATAACTGTTAAATCCTCTAGGAAATTCCAAACTTCTACAGAAGTTACATGCCCAGAGAGGCAAGTTACAAATAAACAAACGGGAAGATTAACCAGCTTAAAGCAGGTCTTCAGTAAGTCAAGATTAATTATCAACGCGTTTACATTAACAATACTTAACGGAGTAGTCAGAGAAAACGGAGCGCCAAGCTTTGCGGTTCTTACATACCTCTTTCGCTTCCTCAAATCTCATCATTCTTTTTACACATTTTCGCCTAGGTATCCGGGTGCTTTTCACACTTCCGTCAACTACAAGGGCTGCTATTTATGTATCCGGAATAACAAAGTGAAACAAAAATATAACATTTATTATAGTTTTATTGCTTTTCAAAATATTCACTATGATGATCGATGCACTTTTGCATACGTCGGAACCAATTTTCGTAGCACTTTTTCCATTTGGATTGAGATATCTCCAAAACGTACATTTTGAACGCATCAACAGCCTCTTCACGGCTCGAAAAACGTTGACCACGTAATTTATTCTTCACGGTTGGGAATAAATAGAAGTCGTTGGGGACCAAGTCGGGGCTGTACGGCGGATGACCCGTTAATTCGATCTTTTGATCTTCCAAATACCGAGTTGTTTCGGCCGATGTGTGGCAGCTAGCATTGTCATGATGAAGAAGGATTCTGCGTTGTCGGTTGTTCTTTCTTATTTCTTCAAAGACTTCTGGCAAACAAATGATCGTGTACCATTCAGAATTAACCGTTTTACGATGCTCTAGTGGCACTGTAGCGACATGTCCATTTATTTTTATACCAAAAAACCAAGCGACCATTTGCTTCAAAGTGCTTTTTGAACGAATGACTTTTGTTAGGTTCGGCTCATCTTGGAACACCCAAACCGTTGATTGTTGTTTAGTTTCAGGATCATACGCATATATCCAAGATTCATCATCACTCACCTGTGTAGATATTATAGACAGCTTTTGACGCACCCTGATTGTACTTTTGTAATATTTTTTGATACCAATCGACACGACCCCATTTTTGATCAATTCTCAAGTTGTGCGGAATCCAACGTGAACAAACTTTTTTTATAGCTAAATGTTCGTGTAATATTTTATATATACTCGTCATACTTATGCCCAGAGACGCCTCTATCTCGCGATATGTAACATGACGATCTTGCATTATTAGTTCCCGTACAGCATCAATATTTTGAAGTACAACAACCGATTTAGGGCGACCTTCTTTAACTTCGTCCGTGAGCACAGACCGCCCACGATTAAACTCACTAAACCAGTGATACACAGTAGTTTTCGATGGTGGTTCGTCCCCAAAAGTCGAAGTGAGTTGATCGATGCACTGTTTTTGAGTTAGCCCTCGCCGAAAATCGTAATAAATCATAGCACGAAAATTTTCACGACTTAAATCCATAGTGATAAAGACTCGCAATTTTCAAAATCACGCCACAAAGGATAAACAAATGACAGCTACATGAAACAAATTGTATTCTTCAGCCAATGAGTTCCATTTTTAAATTTTATAATTACTTTTTTAATATTGTTCTGTAACTGGCTAGTTCCGGATACATAAATAGCAGCCCTTGTAACACTCTGGCTATTTGATTCTTTCTATGTGCCCGAACCACCTAAGCATTCCTTTCTTCATTTTCACAATAACACTGTCGTACATCTCTGTCATAATGCGTATCTCTTCATTGCTTATCCTGTGCGCAAGAGTGACACCGCACATATTTCTAAGAGATCGCATTTCCGCTGCATTTATTTTACTTTCACTCGATTTTGGGCATATCTAGGCCTCACTACCGTACAATAAAGTTGGAACCAACACCGCATTGTGGATGGCCATTTTGGTTGTGGTAGATATATTCATACTACCTAATAATGCAGACAGAGCACCGTTCACTTTATTGCCAGCTGCTACTCGTCTCTCCACATTCAACTCACATCATCCATCCCTCGAAAATGCACTCCCCAGATACACAATTTCATTCACTTGTTTTAGACATTTTCCATGTACCCAAATCTCACATTTCGTATGTACTACTTCCCTTTCAAACACCAGAACCTCAGTTTTGTTCACATTCATATTCAATTCTTTCACTTCACATTCTTCTTTTATGCACGTGACTAGTGTCTGCATCTCTGCTTCTGATGGTGCTATAAGCACAGCATCGTCAGCGTACAATAGGCAGTTTACCACTGTGCCATCACATATCATACCAGTCATTACCTTTCAATATGTGAAGGTAACTGTCCAAATAAAACACAAACAGCCAGGCAGACATCACGTAGCCCTGTTTGACGACTGAACAGACTGCGAACCAGGGCGACATGTCGCCATCTATCCTTACACAGACACTATGGCCTCGATAATAATGACCTCACAGCTTGCAGTAAGGGGCCCTTCACGCCATAGTCAAGCTGAAGACTCCACAATTTCTTTTGCACTCGAAAGAATTTTAGAATCGAATGCTTTTTCTAGAACTACTAAAGCGCAGCAAATTTTCTGACCTATAGCCAGAAACTTCATCTCACTTCATCATTTCAGACTTCTTATTACTTTCTCAATCTCTTTCATACTAATGGCATCCTCCAGTACGTGACCAGAGTGTGGCAATTCATTAGAATCGCTTTCAGTATCAGAAACAGAGTCGCCACTCTCATACAGTTATAGTATTCACTCCATCGCTGCAGAATATCTTTTTTCTCTGTTAGCAGGTAGTTTTCTTTCAAACGCACTTTATTTATTCTGCAAGGTGCCAGACTACTGTACTTCGTACTTTTTTCCAAAATAATTTGCAATTTTCGTCGAAGTTGTCCGACATCTTGTTTTCGTTTAACACCCTACAACATTCACGCCTGTCTTTAACTAGTGCTTTCGTTTCTTATTAACAATACCCAACAATAAGAATGGCTTCAAAATATGTGTATCTGTAATATCAGTCTTTTTTTATCTATTTGCATACAGTACCTATGGCATACGGTACATGTAAGTAAGAGCCACGTAACTAAAACAGTGTTCTTTCGTGAACAGAGGAAGTTGAAAATCTAGCATATAGGTTTTAATGACATCATTACCTTTACCAAATATGATACCATTAAATAATATAAATACCAGATTTTATCGCCTTTTGAAATGTTAACATGCACGTATGAAATACATATGACTGAGTACTTTTTTACATCGTGAGTACTTAATACAGATGGAACAACTTTGAAAGAATTATAATTTCATTACATTAACATTGTATTTAAAGAAGTTATGAAAACCGTTGAAATTTTAGCAAATAATGTGATTAACGTAATAAACAACGCGGACATCGATTGGTCCTTGCTATCTGCAAGAAGTCTATTAATAAGAATGAAATTATTCTTTTAATTTGGAAAACTTTACAGGGTAGAGGTAGTTTTAGGTCCATAGTTTTTCACGGAGCTTTCTTTTCCATACCAAAATTAATAAATTTCATTTAATTTTTATTTATCTTCAGGCCCACTATAGTCTTTTTAATTAAATATCATACAGACATATCTTTCATAGCAGGGAACGAGTAATGGAAAACAATCAAATAATTTCTAAGACATTACGCACAAGCATGTCATTTGATTTCAAACAGCAAATTCAACTATTTGAAGCATTTCAACTGTCTGTACATTCGGCGACTAGCAATTTAATGTCACACTGAAAAAGCGTTTGGGTACATTCCATTGCTATTCCATGAATGTGACTAACAAACAAACCCATTCAATTAACTTGATCGGTCTAACGACTAACTGGGCAATTCGCTTAATGAAATTTCAACCGATAATACAGACTGATATACTTAGGTACTACATAGTTATTATGTTTCATCATATTATCTACTTCACAGGATTACATTTAAAGTCCTTTCAATTTCGTCGCACTACTATCTACTAGTGCGCGATGCAACGAGCTTGCGCATTGGCGTACAAAGTATTTTTTAAATATATTTTATTATAAGTAAATATATGTGGTCGTCCAAGCAAAAATGGTCCAGGGGTCGGGATTTAGTTTCCGAGATATACCTACGCAGTTTTGTAAAGTTATGTGAAAAAGTGTCATTTCGCGATTTTAATTGATTATTATTAATTCACGTCCTCTCTGACTACCCCGTTGGGGATACAGCGCGAAGATATGTATGTGTTAATTAAAGCTCAATTATCTACAAGTTCATATGGTAAACGACTTTATATGATCTTTCTAAGTAGAAACAAATAAGTAGAAGTGTGTTTTTTTTTCAATCAAACTTTAAAAATGCTTTTTCTCAAAACAAGCTTTTCCAGAATTTCAGCTTTAAATGTCTGATAAAAAATATATGGCAATTTTTGAATATTTTTTCTAATCTTTATTATCAATTATTGTCTATTCGAAATTCCGAATCCAGTCTTAACTCAATACCCCACTACTGGACCCTTTTTGCTTGGACGCCCACATATAATTCAAAATAAAATATAAAAATTGTTTGGTAAATAAAAAGCTAAAATTTTAAAATGTTTAACATTTATTGTTATTTTCAATATACATCAACCGGTTTTTCGCGAGATTTGGCGCACAATTTTATTGGGTTTATTCAGTGTGCAACATATGTTTTAATGTACTAAATTAATAAAATTTAAGGTAAATTGGCGTAGACTTATCAATAAACTATATACCCAGTACTTACGACTTAAAGCAAAAGAATATATTGAAGAACCTGGTGTTTATGTTTACTTAAAAACAGATGCTTGATCATTTTATTTTTCCTAATTTATATTGAGTTGTTATCTAAACGAAACGAACGAACGACTCGTAGACGTACTAGATAAATAAGTGACGTGTAACTGTGCATTAAAAAAATAGCAGACATCTTATAGTTATTGAGAAATATGGGCTGAAAACTAAAAGTAGTATTTTCTGTTTATTCTAATCGCGAAATTCGCAGCGACAGAGGCCAATGAAACTACAACTTTCTTTTGAATGTTCTAATTTTTGTAAAGGCAAGACATTAACACTATCATAAATTCCGTATGCTTTCTTTACACACATGTTATATATTCCAACTAATTTCAACAGAACTCAACCTATGTTAGACGCAATACCTACTAGATTGTAAGCGCCGCAAATTGAGTCTAATTGCCACAACGAAGTGTTGAATCAGACTGGCAGTGGCCTAAATTGCACCTATTTACTCATTTAGGATCAGAATTTCAGAACACCCACCGACCACCTATTTACGAATGAAGATTTTGCGAGACAATGACATCAGCATTGTGTGTATTCACTGCTTCAACAGGCACCCCTCTTAAAAATATTAATAAAAAACTACGTTACACATAATAGTTAAAACACAAATATCGAAATCAATAACAATCGTCTAAAAAGTTAGCATTGTCAAATGGGCAGAATTGTGACATTTTTTGCTTAAAATTTTGTGCCAATTTAGTGCCGCGATTGCAAGATCTCTTCACGAAACTTAAGAAAATTTATACAATGTTAGCTTTTAATGTGATAAAAAGTAGCCTAACAGAGCACTAAATTTTCGCAAAAAATTTTGCAATTCGACGCGTTTGACAATGCTAATTTCCTAGACGCCAATAATATAAGTTTAATTATAATTAAGTATACATTAAAATCTTTATAATTATTATTTTGATTTTAATGCATGGAGCGCTTCGTCCTCCTGAGTACTGCGTGAAGATATGTATGTACATATTTATTTTGATTTTGTGAATAAAAATCACATGCAAGTGAGCATGAGTCAACCTACTCTATAATAATACTTTATTTGTATGGTCTTACAATTAACTTTCTTCATAAGAAAAAACATTGCCATAAGACAGAATGTTTACATTGTCGTACGACTGTAGAATTGGATGTGACGTGCCTTGTCATTCCGTGAAACGCCATTTCATAAAATGGCGAACTAATAATTCCTGGCATATTATTCGTATAAAATGTTTGACGATTCGCCGAGCTATACATTAGTATAGCACATCGATTCTGTTGGATGTTCAAAGTAATTAAAAAATAAGTACAACAGTGTGACTCGCATAAAACTTGTAACCTCTGCTCATAGTTTCATCGAAATGCACTTTTCTCGTCTAATTACTTTATAACTACCAATCTTTGGTATAATATTCAATTAGTTTGGACGCAGCCGACGGAGAAATAAAGTAGAACATATTCAAGTTGAATAAAATATGTAGATATCTACGACGAATACTCTTCCTACGAAGCAAATTATTCAAATCCATGATATTTTCTTTTTAACCATTAATGAAGACGGTTTTTCTTTAATCGGTGCACTAACTGCCCGCTGAGCACCGTTAAATCGGTATAAAGTTTCATTAGCCAAATTGATGTTTCAACGTCAAATATTTATTTAGGCAAATTAAAAGCTAATTACGTACTCGTAGTCAGTATCCTAATATTTTAATTACTTGGTGTACTTAGGCAACGGATTTAAAAAGAACAGCTTAATTTGCATAAAAAGGTAGTTTTCAAGAAAATTGATTTGACGATAATGTAATCTCTAATGCTAATATGTAGCAGGTAGGCAATAAAAATGGAATAAACAGAAATTGTAATAATTTTTCCACTTCATTTATAACACGACGCTTTACTGCTTCTGTTATGAAAAAGTCTGAACCACGAAAAGCGTGACAAAGCTATATTTTTTATTGCAAATCAATGTTATCCGATCGGTTTCCGAAACACAAAACAAATTGCTCGTCGGCACAATCCTAACGCATGTCTGGTACCTTCATATTATGTACATGTATGTGCACTCGGAATGGCGTGCTTTGATGGCTTTTACCGTATCTAATTCAATTGCATTATCTATATCACAAGTTGTTTTTGCGCATTGTCGACTGTCGCTAAAATTAATGAGGGTCTTCATCAATATTTTTAGAGTTAAAAGTTTTCACTTAGCTTACGTTCATAATAGTTTCCACGAAGTTGTTCACTTTAGCGTAATCACTAATCACTCATCATGGTAAAGTATAGATATTTTAAGTAAACATAATGATTTAGAAAATCTCTCAAATTTATTATTTAGTTTATAAATATTATCTGAAGCTATTAAAAGTAAATATAACAAATAACTCTTAATCGCTCTCACGGACCATGGTCTAGTCGTGACGCAATAAGACTGACACAATAGTAGACCTTGGCACAAGTGACTACACGAAATGAACTCGCCTGTAATTATGGCACCGAAGTACCGAACGGATTGACAACAAAAAACGTTAATAATAATCGACGCAGAGAACTGAAAAACTCGAAGAAGCGTGTGACAAAAAGTAGGCATCTAAACGATGATAAATTAATTTCAATTCTTCAAACGATTAGGAGCGTCGAGCTAATTATTCATTTCCTAGTACTTTTTATATTCCTAATTTCATCATGACATATTCAACATTTCTTTAATAATATTGTTCTAATTTGATTATGTGCAAAAAATATAATCCAGACTAAGACTATAGCTGCAAAGACATATTGCCGAGTTGCTCATATTCATAATGCATGTAGGTACACATGTAAGGAAAACAATGAAAGAGAAATAGGAAAAAGGCATTATTTTAAAGAAACAATGCTATTGCTTTCAACAGCATAGTTTTAGTCGTAATAAATACGAATCATAAATAGGAACCTTTTCATAATATTCAATAGTTTGATAACGATTTACCTTTTGTCCCAGTTTGAAAAGAATTTAAAACACTGACTGCTCAGATTATGGTTTTTAGTAACAAGACACTTTCTCGTAAAAAATATTTTTAATTGACCTAAACTAATCTAAAGCATCAGCATTATCATGTGTACCAGCGTCTCTTCCATTAATTCGATTAACCCCTAACTTCTTTCGGCAATAATGTTGAATGATCATGCCGGTATTCCTGAGGTCATTTTTGTTCATTGAGATCAATTACTTAGGGCAGACTTGTTCAAAGGTTACTGTTATTACGTCATTAGTAGTAGTAGTTACAACTTCAAAGAAGATAATTAAAATAAAAAACGGTATACTTTAGTTTCACAGTGAAATTAAAATATAAAAGATTAAAATACTATTCATTCATTCATATTCATATTTATTTTAGCCTCAATCCTGATGATATCGAAAAAATGATAATTCAAATATTATGTAGGTAATTTTATTTCCTACACGTAATATGCACCTGCTTTAATAGTTTTCTAATCACGTCGATAGATTCATGGTGCTTCCCAAATCATTATTCTCTGCATGCTTGCAGATTTAATAGAATGGTTGCTAGTGCAATGTTGACCGGTACGAGACTGTTTATAATGCGTTAATTACAAAAATGCGTATTTATATAGTTATATAAATAACACAATCATAACCATCCTCTCTGACTAACTCGTTAGGGATACAGCGTGAAGATATGTATACAATATACAATCATAACCATTCATTATGAATTTCCGTAAATTTTTTTGAGATCAAAGATTCAGCTAACGTTAATTTCACGATATATTGAACTTGAACGAATGCAATTTTATTTATGTACACATTTAAATACATAACTATTATAAGAATTATATTACATTAATCGGAATATCACCGAACATGCTCCCATCTCAAATTTCACCTGCTGCATGTCTTAGCATTAGCTTGATTTTTGAACACTCAGCATTAAATTCTTTATTTTATGACTACAAGTCAAGACATATGGAAAAACAGAAATAATATGTGATAAACATTTACTTTCACATGCAGTATTGAATAATCTATTTCAGTCGCCGGTTGCATAAATATGAACCGTCGTCGTAATAAGAAACGTGCTTGTAGTAATAGAAGCTATCGTTACCGATTCAAGAACCGATTACTAACGATATCCTCTTACGTTTACCTAAATCGGTGGCAGATCAATTTGAACATCAAAATGTTGATTAAAGAGTAAGATAACTTACTAAAAATATAAGTATTATGAAAATATTTATTGTTATCCCATTTTTAACGATTTACCTACCAAACTAGCAACACTCAAATTCTAATGATTATAATATTATATTTTCGTTAATAATTTAAATTCTTCTAAGGAATAATAACAAATAAATATATAATTTGATTTGGAGACGAAAACGTTTGCCAGGGAATGGTTGCATGACTTTCTGTGCAGTACAATGTTTCTATATCGGTATTTTTTTACTTCAAAATCCTTTCGCATAATGACATCTAATACATATATTCCTTCTGAAAAAAATTATTATTGATTCCATTTAGTTGGTTGAAAATTTAATATGTTACATGGTTGGGATAAATGATGAAAACATATGATTATGACACAATGTAGACGTATTCCAAAGTTCTAACAATATGTTACAGGTTTAGGAATTATGATCCACGGACTCTGTACCCATTCTGAGTATTTTGTTATAATTATAATATTCTCATTTGCGATCATATTTTATCATCGTATTTGTATGTGTTAAATGGCGGGCGGCCTTTTTATAACTCTTACTTGTAATTGCATTTCGAAACTTAATCTTATTCGTGTGACAGACAATTAAATCAACGTTCTCGTTCAGTGACACTTCACCGCTGATTTTCTAGCTTTCACTAGAATGATTAAATCGCTCTGATTTTTTTATAATTGTACAAAAAACTGAATTAGAGTAAGTAACAATAGTCACCGAAACTTTCGTCGATAAATTCGCTGATTATTATTTGTAAGTGAATGCTAAACATTCCCTTGTTTCCGGTAATGAATTTGATTCTGTAAAAATTATTTTATCAAGTTATTAATTTGCGATAATAATTCGTAATCAGTAACTAATATTGACATTTTGCCAGGAAAATAAATAAAATACCATGTTTGCGTGGTCAGTTAGAAATAACAAAACAATATTTTAAATTACAATCAACTATCATGTTAGCTATGCTATACAAATGTTTTATTAGTTATAAGGTACTTTACGAATATTTTATTTTGTAAAAACATTTATGCAAATATATATTACCATACTTTTATCAATATTGTTTGTAAATCTTTGGCTATAATGTTAACACATTTAAATAATATTGTTTAATTTGTCCTATAATTACTTGTAATCATGTCACTGTTTAAATTGTCTTATCTTCAAGCGTCTTAACACCAGTAAGTGGATGACTTACTAGTAACTACACAATTTAATTTCCTTTCACTAAATTGTGAAACTGGTATCGATGTCCGTTCAGTGCTTTTTGTAAGTCTGTCGTACAATTTTTTACCATTAAGTTTTTTAATGATTACTTGTAAGACAGATTTTTTTAGACTCTATCTATTAATCTGGGTATTAAAGTATTTGACTTTAATTTATAGACTCAAATATGATTAGGTTATTATTTCTTTACTTTTAGTAAACTATTACACATAATAGGCATTTCAATTTTTGATTCCATTTTTCCATTATACTCTACCTAAGCTAAATTACTGGATAAATCAATATTAAATTTTGCACACACGGCTGTACCTCTAGTCTCTAGTCGAACTCAATCTGTATCATTTTTAGAAGTGCCATGCGAGGGAAGCCACGGATAAATGCTAGGAACATTATACGACTGTATGTAATAGTTAATATATGTAGTCGAGTATTACTCCTGCCTGGTAAGGTTTCAGAAAGAGCACAGACTTTGTACTTAGTACTAGTAAGCAATTTCTGCGTTGCTATTGTTGTGCCCTTCTTTTGTGTATCACATGAATGACATGACTTCGCAAGTTTTCCATTTTCACTATTATTTCTCTTTCACATATTTCGCCCTCTGACTGATATTTTTTCTAGAAAGGAATGAAATGACAAGTTGTAAATGTAACAGTTTATTTTATGTATGCATTAGAAAATATTTTCTACCTAAAGTTTTTGCCTTCACTTTTGTGTTCCAGTGGCTGCTACAAAATAGTTACGTTTAGTTTCAGTAAATACTTGTACTTCGGTAATTTTATACTTCCTGCATGCAATAAAACGAGCGTTTACAATTTGTTAGGCTTATCTGAAGTGGTGTGAACTATTAACTGGCCATAAATTCCCACTAATAAAAGTTGTATGGTTTACAAAATTTCAACGGCTCGGTACGTGTATATACCATAAATTTACTTTCGGAAGATTCCAATCGAAACATAACATGACTGTTTTTTTAGCTTTAAAGCCTTTGTGGAAATTATAAAAGTGAAATTAAAAACACGCTAAGAAAGAATAGTGCATCGCTTAATCTATATCCGGCTGCCTTTTTTAACAGTGGTCTCCATTACCTAGAAAACAATAGCACATATTTTCACAAGCACACACACTGCCCTTATCGGAAAACGCACATGCACAATTTTCCGAACACCGATTACGGACACTGTGTAGTTCGCGTCAGAGCAAAGGGCGACACGTAAAAATGCAACCTCTGCTCACGATAGACTGACGAGCCGTCGGGTGGCCGAGCGAGCGAGCGGGACGCGCGGCGGGCGTGCCGGCATTATGCGCGCGCATACGACTTCTCTTTTACGCAAACTATTTTCACATATGCCTATCTCCTTTTTCCATATGGAGTACACCTTTCGTTCCCGAGACAGGTGTTCTTTCCCTGTGTGCGTCCAGACATAGCTGCCTTCGCGTGTGTGCAAGCTTCCTGCGGCGGCGGATCGTTTTTTATGCCTGGCAGAAATTATAAAAAAGTAAATGGAGGGAAAATTAAATAAAACGTTTACAATGAAGCATTTTCCTGTGCGCTCTGAATGATTCAGTGTACGCTATTTTTCAAAGTTGATATCCTTGTTGTTTCACTAGGCCAGCGACTCTGGTGTTTTTTACGGGTATTTGAGCTATGTAGGCGGGCGTAATTAGGCACAGGCACAGCGGAAAGGTATATTGATTGCGGTGACGCGGCTTTGTGGAAAAATCGATATTTTTGTATTAAAGGTGGCACGCGACGTGTCCAGCCGGCCCATGCGTCCATGGATAAGTAAACTCATGTATCGATCGTCGCATATTTAACTTTCAGTCCTAGTTTATACCTTACACTATGTATAACTTGAGTCACACTTACGATCGTTTACCGAAAGTCAAAATACTTTATTGAGACGACTACATAAAATGTTGGAAGGCACTAGACACAAAACACATGATTAACTTGCCTAAAAATAAACAAAAACACCTAGTCATGTTAATCAAAACTTATGTATTATAAGTATTAATATGCATAGTTACCTAGTAGTAGTTTAAAAAAAATCAGCAAAGTGGAATTCAGACTCATCTGCCGGGGGTTCTGTACCACGCCATGTATTTATGTTACATAGGTAATTACCAAAAAACATGTTTCTTTGTTCATTCAGTTCGGGATCCTAGCACAAACCGCACTCACACTTGACCAGATTTTATTATTTGTTGTTTTGAGTTTGCACTTTATGCTCTATGTTTGACTCTTGTATGTATCTTGTATGTATTGCCGTTTTTACGATAAGGCAAAAACGAAAAAAATATTTATAAGTACGCATTAACTACTAATTAATTTTCGGACTGTTTCCTTTACTTGTGCTGTGAGACCTAATCTTGCTTCTTGCCCAATTTCAGAATTGTGGGACATGATTTCTCATAGTGTCTCATATATCACAAGTTCTTCTGCTTGTTATACACAAACTAATGCATAAAAGCCCTGCAACTGTGTTCCATGTCGATGATGAAAAAGCGTGTTAAAAATGATGACTACAACGCGTCAGGGATACAGCGAGAAGATATGTATATATGTTAAATAGCTAATACATTGGTACATGCATACATATTTTCACACTATATAGGAGATGTAGTGTGAAAACATGTACTCTGTTAGGGAACAGAGTAGATAGAGATACCTTACTTACCTACTTCTTTAGCTTTGTCAAAACTGATTATTCTCCTCAAATCTATCCACACAAACACTTCGATGTTTGCATATATAATACGTAACACATATTCAAGTTAATTTTAAATAAATCCATATAAAAAGCTTATTTCTACTTTTATAGGTAAATTGAACATTTTCTGAAAGAGTAAACACTTTTCATGACTTCCTTTGCTCTGCAATAAATGTAATAACTTACGTTATTTGAGTACAGCATGCCCCGTTTCATTGAGCGATGGTTTTTTGTAGAGTAAAATGAAAAATTAAAGTCTTTCAAGCCGGCGACTATTTGAAGCAAGTAATGCTAAATCTACGTCGTGTAGGTATCAAATGTACATTAATTTATATAAAACACGTTCATACCAATTACCGTTTGGAGTGGACAGAGTTTCAAAGCATTTCAAATCAATTCTCGACATCGCATATTATAAGAATAAGTATTTCATATGAATATATTATACGGATGCAATATGACAAGGTTGAAGAGAATGGTAGGGGTGTTTGAAAAATAGAGAAAGAAATGCTGAGATATTTTTGGTGTCTTAAATGTGTTTGTATTGTAATGTACCCTTGTGAAGAAAATAAGCAATTAAGAGATGCGCAGTATCGTAGGTTTGGATGACTTCAATGTTATTGAAAAAATGAAGAAAGGAATGCTTAATCATTCGGGCACATGAAAAGAATGAATGATAAATGCTCGCTGAAGAAAGTCTACAGAACAAAAGTGAGTAGTAACAAGGCTGACTTATGAAAATCAAAGAAGCAGTGTGTTAGGTGACAGAAAATTCAAAAGCACTCTTAAGGCAAAAGTGTGTGAGGAAAATGAAGAGACTTGAGGAGACGAAAGAAGAATATAATTGGATCGCTATTCCTTGGCATTACGCTGTCTTTGTCTAAGCCATCACGGAAATAATTTATAGTATCTTATTATTTCTGTGGTCTAGCTTGTTAGGATGTAGCATGGATTAGTATGTAGGTATGTAATAAGCAATAACGCAATTGTATGTAAGTTACAAGTAACGAACAGTATGGGCATACTTATGACGTAAGCACCTACTTATATAAACCTAGTAGTTTTTAAGAAGAGATCTGTTACACGGACAGACACCGCAACTTTGGTACTGAATGCGAAAAACAATATTTTCAACAGTCATTCTGATTTTTATTCATTTATTTCCAACACTGACTCATTTATTTGAGTGCGAAGATATCCTGTGGAATTTGCAACGGTTTCCTAATTATAGGTGTCATACGTTATAGCAGGAAAATGAGAATATACCGAAATCAGAAATATCATGGGCAAATGCATCAGTCGCTCTGGACCTTTTTTTTGGTTTTGCAAGCGAAATCTGCACCTAAGTACCCAACTCCCGGAGGGTGGGACTAGGTTAGGCGGCCTATGCACCTACAATAAGATTACGCAATATTGATGATTGCACAATACCATTGAACATTTGGGGGTAATATTGATAGGTTGTGCAATGATTGAACACAAGTTTGAGTAAGTTTAACTTTTAATGCGCAACATTTTTTCATTGCAACGTGTAGGCTTAATATTGCGCAAAATTTTTTAGTTCAATGTGTGTAGCGGTCGCGATCGCTCACGCGTAGCGTAGGGTCGCGCATTAAAATCAGAACAAAAATATGGCGAAAAACAAGAAAAGCGAGTTTTTAATTGAGTGCATCGAATTGTATCAGCTTTGTTTTTTTTTTCATCAAAATCATCAGCACGGCTGCAGCCAAAATTTCGTCGTCAGATATGTTGCTCGCACGGAAATACTGACGCGCATAGCTCGTTAATTTTATTGGTTCAATATTGTTGAACGTTTGGGTTGAAGGGGGTATTCAATATCATTCTACAATAAAAACGAGCGAGCCTTATAGTAGTCGCATATGTGTAAAATCTGACAACTCACTTTGGTAATAAGCAACATTAACATTAAAGCCTGAAAAAAATTATTAACATCTGACAGCCAACTCTACCACCGCGCGCGCTCATTGGTCAAATCAAATAGCGCGCGCTTCCCCAGCGTCCTGTTACACACTTCCGTCCCTTTTCACGAAATCACTCCCACAGATGAGGAAGATGAGAAAAGATGTTACACATCAAAAGTACTGTGCAATATTATTGTAGGTGTATGGGCCGCCTTATATGTGCTTTGACCCACCAAAATTCATGCTATGGTTATCCTCGGCACATTCTCGAGAGGCTCCGGGATCTCCTACTGAACGCTCCGGAGTTCCTCTCTCGATGTGTCGAAGCACTTCTCGGAGGGGCAGTAACAGAGCGCCCCCTGCACCCTGGCAGTGCCACGAAAGCGCGGACCAGACGGTCTGTCCTCCTCGGGGTCGCATGGATGGATTAATCTACTCTGTGGGGTGGACGACCGGAGTCCCCACTCCGATTGATGGCGACCCCAAAGGCATGCGAGAAACACCCTACCCTTATTCTCTTGGAGCTGTCACCCCTAGCATAAAGTAATTTGCTCATTACGAAATGTCTTGTATATTATGTATCTACTATCTATTAACAAACTTAAGATTTCGATATTATTTTGTAAAGCAGCCGGCGGTATTAGGCTGACTCATTTATGACTATGTACGAAATGTAATAGCATACCATACAAATTACTGTGGTATGTTAAATAAGACGACTTTCAACGTCTACTGGAACTTACGTATTAAAAATTTTTTACAATAAATCCGATTTGCAAAACTTAAAAGTGAAACCGAAGAGTTGTACAAACAGTACAGAGTTGTTTAACAACTTACGACTTTTATTTCATGTTAATAATATTTGAGAACTAAAGACGAATTTAAAAAAGTTTTCAAACTGATTGTAAGCCGACTATTTAGTTGTCCATATCAAAATTAAAAAAGAAACACTTATTTCAGTATCATATCACAGCAGCATTTATCAGAGAATTATTGACATTAACGAATACTTGGAAAGCAGAGCTACAAAGTCACAAAAAATTCACAGGCAGAAACGAAAACGTCAAACTAATACTCCACATTGCAGTCGGAGGTTGAAAAATACTGACCGACAGTGACAATAATAAAAATTAAAAAATGTGTAGAATGAGTATGGGTAGTTGCCAGAAGCCACACATTACGAAAACGAAAATCATCCTCATTACTCTGCCCGTGACCACGATCAGTGCAATCCCGTCGAAACGTCGGGATAAAAGAGGTATTTAGCCTTAAAGAATAAACGAGACATAGATGCGTTAATTAGTATTGTAAAATACTACGATGACCAAAATGTACAAATCGTCTGAGGTTTTCGAGAGTACCTGTTGTATGAAATCAACAATATTTAAAACAATAAAAAACAATGCAATGTGTTCACAAAGTAAGTACAAATGTTCTCGAAGACCTTCGAAGACTTCGAACCTTAACAAGAATCCATAGTAAAGTTTTCTTTACGATTTCTGAGGTAGTATTTGACTTTCAATGCCCTATGATTATTCATAGAAATGTTTAGAAAAGTCTGGATGTATTAAATTGTAATTGCTAAAAAGAAATGCGAGAAAACAAAATGTGGTTATTTCTTAGAAAAGACATAATAAAATAATACATAATAAACTAAAAAATTGCTTTTACATTAACTAGTAGGTACGTACCTACGTAAGTACCTACTAAAAAAAGTTTAATTCATTGACTTTAGAAATAGCTACAGAGACCGTGTCCAAGCAGCAATACGACGCAAATCAGATAAGCTGACTCACTTGCACTTATTACACATATTTATTACTAGATTTCGTTAGAAAACAGCATCCACACATCTACATTTTATTTGATTTGAATTACCTAACTTCATAGTACGGGACAGGCTGTCTGGGGTTATGAAGTCTATGGTTTAATATATCAGCAATAAATCAGAATCGGTTACCTCAAACAGTTACTTATATTAATATTAATCGTACGTACGTTACGTATATTAATCATTACATGTATTTGTCAATTATTAAACATCTTCAAAAAAGAGGAAGTTGTCAGTTCGGCAGAATTTTTTTTATGTACTACATTTGTACACCAATTCTGATAAAATTCCCTTTTTTATTTGAAAGGCTAGATATACTGTTCAGGTTGCCACACAAATTTAATTAGGATTTGTTAAGATTATTAATGTTCCATTCGAGAATTGGATAAGAGTAAGTTGTAGACCTATTCTAAATATTTATTTAGGACAAGGCCATTAAAAATGGTAAAATAAATAACTATTTGAGAAAAATAAAACAACTACAAAATAAAAACACTATACTACGATATTATGGCAGTACGAAATAATTATCATTTACTTCACTTTTCAACCGACTTCCAAAAAAGGATGAGGTTCTCAATTCGGTTGTATGTTTTTTTTTATGTTCGTTACCTCATAACTCCGTCATTTATGAACCGATTTAGAAAATTCTTTTTTTGTTCGAAAGGATATACTTCCAGATTGGTTCCATTGAAATTTAACTGGTATTGAAGCTTTGGTTTCGAAGATACACCAAATAACGCGACCTGCTTATTTATATTGATGATTCTCTTGTATGTCATTAACTATCGTTGTGTTAACTATCGTTGTTCCCACATGGTAGTAGCTATAATGGTAAAGTAGGGAGAAGATATAAATTAGCTATGATATAATAAATTCAGTCAGCAGAGTCAGTCTTGTGGCGGACAGAGAATACGGCTGGTGGCTGTCGTCTTCGGATTGTAAGAATACTGCTAGGGTGTAATTATCATGCAACCTTTACACTGTTCTTTTATAACTGATTGACATTGATATGATA
The DNA here is from genome assembly GCA_907165235.1 of Zeuzera pyrina. Taxonomy (NCBI): domain Eukaryota; kingdom Metazoa; phylum Arthropoda; class Insecta; order Lepidoptera; family Cossidae; genus Zeuzera; species Zeuzera pyrina. The sequence goes on from OU015630.1 coordinate 13,821,021, forward strand.
TTACATTGATGATATTGATAATGCCCATAATGGGCAATAATATCCCATGTTCGATCTGTTCGCATCCTTTATTGTGAAAACCCACGGTTTGTGCTCCTCAATGGAATGGAAGTTAACACATTGCGCTCCAGAATTAGAAAATAAACTAATTGTAGACCTGCTCTAGATATTTATTTAGGCCAAGGTCGCTCAAAAGGGAGAAATAAAAAAATTAAACCGACTTCAAAAAAGAACACTGCAAAGTATGAAATAACTATCCCTTACGGATAATAATTAAATTTGACAGTTATTGAAGTCGGTGCCAAGCCTTGGGCAACAATGGGCATTTGTATCGTATTTATAAAGTTATTTTTGTACTTAAGTTTCGATCCGTAAGGGATAGTTATTTCATACTTTTCAGTGTTCTTTTTTGAAGTCGGTTTAATTTTTTTATAAAAGTTTTTTACTTTATCAAAACTCAATTACAAAAGTAATTTCATTAATACTAAACATACATATCCTCACGCTGTATCCCTAATGGGGTAGTCAAAGAGGATTAAGTACCTAGCATTACGGTCCTTATAGGCTTCTATCGCATCCTCAAATCTCATCATTCGTCTCATACACTTTCGCCTATGTATGCGAGTGCTTTTATATTTAACACTATTTGATCTTCATAAGTTAGCCGATAGCCGATACATACATATACCTATATAAATACGATACGAATGGCAATATTATTAAAGTTGATTGAAATTTGAGTCAATGCTAAACCAATAAACAACAAGTCTATCAATTTGATAGTCTTGGCATCGACTTCGGTAACTGTCAAATTTTGTTATTATATGTCCACTATTATATTAAACGAGCAATATTTGTATATATATACTAGCGAGTGCCCCGGCTTCGTACGATTGTACAGTGTGTGTAACGTAAGTCGTATAAATATAAAATGTCTTTATATATCATGTTTAGAGCTGTTTTTTCATTAGACAACAGATTTCGTTTAGTTGCGAGCGATTAATATTTTTAAATCTGTGATATTTTTTAAGATAATTATTTTAATGACATGCTGTTAAAAGCAATTTTGATCTATCGTTTAAATGGAGAAGAAGTGTAGAAAGCTAAAATGTATACATAATATGTTACAAATACATTCAATTAAATTAAATAAAACGTTCATTGCATACGTTCGTATTGCTAATGTCAAACACATACCTAATAGTTATACTGTCAATGCCAAACATAATAATTTAGTTCGTGGCAGAGTAGAGATTGTCACCTAAAAATTTTAAAATGTTGACAACACATAAAATTACTGGCAGGTTGACTAAATGAGTTTCGAGCTGTGAATTTTGCGTGATTTGTGAGCTATGAGCTGTTTCGAGTCTGTGGAATGTATATTAAGGGGAAAAACCGTTTATTTTATATTTACTGCCGAATATAGACGACTGGACGACCACTAGTTTAGATATTCGTATCGTGTGGTTATAAACTTTTTTATTTTTGTTACTTTTGTATTTGAATTTTGATTAGTAAAGGAAAATTATTTTGTAGCTTTCAGTGTTTTTATTGTTTTTATGACGTAGATACCATAGTACATTCACCTCATTGGTCTGAGACATCCACTAAGAAAGAACTTTCGATTTCGAAAGCGGAAGGAAAGATTGTAAAAACTCAACATCAACGTTCAGTGCTACTGTGCTACTATTGTATTATATACTCGGAAACATGAAAGTGTCATATGTTGTCAGATGTTGGAATGCAAGCTGAGTCCTTGTACAACAGAGGGTTTTTCCAAACATAAATTGGAAAACTGTGAATATAAGTTGTAAAGTTTTGTCATTAATCAACGCCTATAACTTAAGTCGTTGAACCTAAAAATATTAAACTTACGCACTAGTTTCATGTTATGACGTAGCCAGTTTCTAAGGATGAAGTTTCAGAAAATGAAATTAGAAAAGAATGAAGGATTGTAAACGTTTTTAAAACTCCCATATTTCAGAAACTTTCTCATATGAAAAGATATACAATCTTTTTGTTTCAAGTACAAGATTACGTTACCATAAATAGTTATGTATGTTATTACGTTGTTTTCATTTAATTTAACCTGAAAAAGAAAAAATACATTTTTAGTATGTTCATTCCCCGTTTATTTTGCCAGCCCTTTGTTTCTATGACCTTATACTAGTATGTATGTATCTTTCGAAGATATTTAGTATAGTTTGAAGACTGGTCGGCGTATTAAATAAGTAGTAGATCTATGTTAAAATTTTAAATACGAGAATTCATTTGTCTGTCTGTTACGTTTTCAGGGCTAAACCACTGAACCAATTCAGATAAAAGGTATGGATGTATAATAGCTTAAACCCTGAGCAATGAGATATTATACAGGCTCCTTTTTTATTTGCACGCAGGCACAGTCGCTAGCTACTACTTTAGATAAAATTATTGAGAATTTTTTGAAACTGAAAATATGTACGAAAATATCTTTATATGTTTGTACTCTATGCGTTCGGAAACCATTCATCTTCGTGATAAAACTTCGGTGAATTGTTTTGCGTACGCCCGCAAAGATTTCTCAATTATTTAATTTAGGAAATAAACTACGCGGATGAAATCGCGGGCAACAGCTAGTTTCAAATAAAACAGACACTATTAGCATTTTCTGTATTCAATGAAAATCTTCCGTAATTTATTTTTTGTATGCAATTAAAAAAAATTGAAACTTTTGATGTCTTTTAAATATTTTCCAATGTTAAATCTATATATATATATTTGTAATGAAAGTTTTTTTTCTTCGACCGCGATAAACTTGAAAACTACTGGACCGATCGACATGGGACCATGACCATTCGACGCGGAATCGTATGTAGATGGTTACAGGCTATTTATTTTTTGAACTCCATAGACCCTTCATCATTTTTCAAACAAAAATGTACTATTAAATACAAAATTTTCACTTACGCCCAGCGAAGCGGGCGAGAAACGGCTTGTACATTTATAAATGCAGTACGTAACAAAATGAAGTATTTATTATACACACATTCGTTAGGTTTTAAGTATAACATTCTCTTACACCCGACGCCTAAAATCAATTTCTCTTATGTATGTGTATTTACGAAGAACAGTATGGTTAATTAAGTCAAAGTCAAATCAATTTATTCAAGTAAACCCAAATGTAAGATATTTTTAACTGACTTCAAAAAAAGAAGGAGGTTCTCAATTCGTCTATATGTTGTTTTTTTTTGTATGTTTGTTATCTCATAACTCCGTCCTTTATGAACCGATTTCGAAAATTTTTTTTACGTTTGGTAGGTAATACTTCAGAGGTGGTCCCATTTAAATTTCACCGATATTGGAGCTTGGACTTCGAAGATACACTAGATAACGCGACCTGGTTATAACCTTTATTTATATTGATGAATCGCTTGTATATCGTTGTGCTCCGGAATTAGAATGAAGTTAATTGCAGACCTGCCCTAGATATTCATTTAGGTCAAGATCACTCAAAAGGGAGCAATAAAAAAAAAATATTAAAAAAAATTAAACCGCTATCAAAAAAACACTGAGAAGTATAAAATAACTATCCTTTACTAATCAAAACCCAAGTACAATTAAAATAACTTTATAAATACGATACACATACCTATATAATTAAATTTGACAGTTATTGAAGTCGGTGCCAAATCAACGTGCAACAACAGAAAGTCTATTAGTTTGGTGGGCTTGGCACCGACTTCATTAACTGTCAAATTTAATTATATAGGTATGTGTACCGTATTTATAAAGTTATTTTAATTTTACTTCAGTTTTAATTAGTAAAGGATAGCTATTTTATACTTTTCAGTGTTTTTTGAAGGCGGTTTAATTTTTTTTAATAAAATTTTTTGAACGTCAAATCTATTTTCATTCGGTTCGGTTCATTAAATAACACGCCTACCCATATATGGTTACAAAGAACTGTGCAAGATTGAAAAAATACTACATAATAATACGTGTACCCACCTACACGAACACATTTAATTCCGAGAGTTCTGTGTAATATCTATAACGGCCTCTTTCACATTTAACCTGTCATTAAAATTCCACCATTTATCGTACTCTACGCTTACGAATGCATTTGAATTAAATGCTTCCTCGTTAACGTACTGTAGACATACCGTGAAATGAAAAGTGACTTTTCAAAGAGATATAAATCATAAAATGTGTACCTACACAAATAATATATTAAAATGGAAGGTTGTTTAATACAAAGTACTGTGTGATATATTTATTGTGCTTAATTTTCCAATTTCGCTGGATGCAATGTACAACGTACATGTACATAGCGGGGAAAAATGATCGCAGCGCACGAAGTATGATCAAAAGAAAACCCGGGGCGGCCGAACCGTCTTTTGCTAGTTAGTGAAATGTGTGTTTCTGTAATAAAATGAAAACAAAAATGTCATGAAAAAATCTATTGCGTATTAGATACTGAAACAGTAGTCTAGTCAAATTACCTTTTATTGTAGTTTGAGATTGGAATGCGATGATGTTGTATTAATAACTAATGAGCCCATTTTTTTCGAATATAGTGTTAGTTCCACATTAATTTTAATTACATAAATTGCCCACATGTGATATTATAATACATTTTAGTAACAAGTAAGAGGGTAGCATGGATTTCCTGCGTGTAGTAAGGCTGCATAAAATCCTGATTTTGGTCTTGTAAGAGTTCAGTTGTAGAGAAGTAGTCGAATAGTCAAGTACATAATAGTTGTGATGAAAAATTGATAACGTGTTCATAGTGATCAGTGCTCCCGTTACATTTCATATTTAACATATCAGATTTTAGCACGTGCCTAATGAGCGGTTATTCTGCTTGTTATCACATTATTTAAAGTGACAATGGTGACGAAGGTTTATCAGTGTAAGAAAAAAAAACAGTGTTTTAGTTGATGACCAGGGTGACCCCAGCCTTAAAATACTGTGCCGAATTGAACAAGCTTGCGCTGCTTTCTTTAAAATGAAACACCTACTTTGTGACAAGAAGCTCAATATCAAAATTCGTGACTTCGTGTCCGCCTCGTGCGCTGTTACATTTTCTCTATTTTCTTATATGGCGTTAAAGCATGGACACTTACAGACGCTTTGTGTAAAAAAAGTTGAAGCATTTGAGATGTGGATATATAAGAGAATGTTAAGAATATCGTGGAGGGATAAAGTGCGCAACGAATAGTATTGGAGCAGATTGGAAGAAAGCGTGAGGTTCTTTGTACCGTCAAAAAGAGGAAATTAGAATATCTGGAGGACATTATGAGAAATGCTAAGTACGAACTGCTACAGCTAATAACACAGGGAAAGATACAAGGGAAAAGAAGTGTTGGTCGCAGAAGGATATCGGGCTTAAGAACCTGCGCCAATGGTACAACAGAAGCAAGATCCCTGTTCAGAGCTGCCGTGTCCAAAGTACAAATCGCTTTGATGATAGCCGATCTTCGATAGAAGATTGCACCAAAAGAAGATGTGTTCCGCAAAGAAAAGGGTGTGTCCCGCAAAGAAAAGGGTGTGTCCCGCAAACAAAAGGGTGTGTCCCGCAAACAAAAGGGTGTGTCCCGCAAACAAAAAGGTATGTCTCACAACGAAAATAAGTGTCTTACAGCGACAATAAAAGGGTTTGTACCACAGTTGAAATAAAAGGTGAGTTTCACAGCTACATCAACCTAAATTAATAATTGTTTGAAAGTGATACTTGTCTGAATTTCTCGTCAGTTCTTCTCAGATTAACTTTCCACAGTATTGGTGAATTGGTTGACGTTCAGAATATTTTGTAACTGGGTTTCTCGAAATAATGTATTTCACCATGAAAATGAAACGGTATTTCTCAAAAGGGAAAACTAATATTCCATTACTTAAATCTGAGGGTATGCTGATCCATTAGAAAGCAAATTTTTGATTAGTGTGTAAAAAAAAAAGAGTGCATAGCCAACCTTACCTTCTCAGAAGTATATAATGAAAAATAGGTGAACGCTGCATATAAAAAAAAATTCAAGATCTTATACTGTTAATTTATAACCTTTACTTCCCAAAAATCAGAGTTAGAAAAGACAATGCAACTGCAAAAAAATTGCTGGATAACCAAAGGTCTTAGAATCAGCTGTAAAATGAAGAGATTACTGAGCTATAAAAATTACTCAGAAAAGTCACAATTCAATAAATATAATTACAAAAAAATACTCTCAAATTCTACGTCGTATTAATTGTTCAAAAAGAAATAATAACGAAAAAATATTAAGAAACTGTAAAATTATATCTAAAACTTGCTGGCGTTTGATAAAGAAAGAATCCTTAGGAACCTCTAATACAGATTTCATTACTAAAATACTTAAAGATAAAAAAATTATATAAAAACCCTACAGAAATAGCCGAAATATTTAATAATGATCTGATTAATTTAACATATAGACAAAATAGCGTTCGAAATACCCATGGAAAAATTAATTGTAATAGTTTATTTTTGAAGCCTTGTGACAATAATGAAATTCAACAAATCATAATGTCTCTAAATAATATGAGCGCAGAACGTTGTGATGAATTAGCCACAAAATTTTTTAAAGAATGCTCAAACGAGATTGCGCCAGTCCTAGCATTTTTGATAAACCTCTTTCGTTCAGGGATATTTCCCCCAAATGCTCAAGTCATCCATTGTGAAACCATTATACAATAAAGGAGAAAAGTCTGAACTGTAATTATAGGCTTATAGCTTTGATTCCTGTTATTTCAAAAATATTCGAAGCGGCCATGCATAAACGCATAAGTAACTTCATAGAAATTCATCATATTTTAATACGAGAACAATATGGATTTCGAAAACGTAAATCAACCACTTTGGCCTGTTTTGACCTTATAAGCAGAATTATTGATGACTTGGATGCCGGTAAAATAATGACTGTCATATTTTTTTAAAATGACCAAAGCTTTCGACTATGTATGCCATAAATTATTATTGGATAAGGATATATTTAGAAAATACACAACAAAGTGTTGAAATTACGAATGTAAATGAACAACATGAACTGAGAACAAATAGATTCCTTTTAGAATAAATAGCTGGGGTGTACCTTAGGGATACGTTCTTGGCCCATTTTTATCTTTATTATTATATCAATAACCTTATAACAGTTACAAAACACCCATGCATTCCATTTGCAGATGATATTTCTTTAATCATATCATCACCAACAAAAGATATGCATGATTATACACAGACGATAAATTCCACAACTGAACTTATAGTAAATTGGCTTGATGAAAACAATTTACAAGTAAATTTAACAAAGACAAATTATATACAATTTCAAGTACACTATAGGAGTAAACAAAAACTATTGAATATTGACTACAGAGGTCAACAAATATTAGAAGTTGTTGAAACAAATTTTTTTGGGTGTTATTCTGGATAGAAACTATACCTGGAAAGCACATATTTATATGGTACGTGGCGAAATAAATAAATTCGTCTATGTGCTACCTATATTGAGGAAAACATGTATAATAGAAACAGTTCTTACAGCGTATCATGGCTACGTAGCTTCAGACCTCAGATACGGTCTGGTGTTCTGGGGAAATTCTATAGATGCACAAAGAACTTTTATTACAAAAGAAGTGCATTAGAGCTATCAGTGGTCTTGGTCCATGGGAATCGTTTAAGCCTCTATTCATCAGATTGAAATTGCTTATTTTACCTTGTATGTATATATTCGAATGCACAAAGTTAGTTAAACTAAATATTAACCTATTTACGAAAGGTACTGACATATTTCTTAGACATACTAGAAATCCCGATCGAATTGTCCTGCCAAAGGTTCCTAAAACAAGTGTATATCAAAAAAGCTGATACGCCATGTATGGAAAAATATATAATGCCATACCTAATAATATTAGAACACTACCACAAAAACATTTCAAAAGAAAATTAGAATCATGGCTACAAGAAAAATGTTTTTTATTCAGTAAAAGAGTTTATACAGAATTGAAAATTTAAGTATTTATGACAGCTGAAATGTTATTAAAATTTGAATATGCATTAGAGTTTGATTATGTAGTAAATAATAATTTGTAAATATAATGTAAAGTTAATTTGCATGCTAAACTTTTGGCGGAATATGTGAAACGAATTTATTTCGTTTTACATCTTTTTACCATATTTCTGGCAAATAAACATTATTATTATTATAAAAAAAATAAAAAAATAAAAAATTTGACCTATCTAAATTTTATGCATCTGTAAATGTATTAGTATATTTTTTTTAGTGTTTAATCGTTACTTGCCAACCATTGTATTATGAGGGCGTAATTACAAGGGCTGCTATTTATGTATCCGGAACTGGCCAGTTACAGAACAATATTAAAAAAGTAATTATAACATTTAAAAATGGAACTCTTTGGCTGAAGAATACAATTTGTTTCATGTAGCTGTCATTTGTTTATCCTTTGTGGTGTCATTATGAAAATTGAGAGTCTTTATCACCATGGAATTAAGTCGTGAAAATTTTCGTGCTATGATTTATTACGATTTTCAGCGAGGGCTAACTCAAAAACAGTGCATCGATCAACTCACTTTGACTTTTGGGGACGAAGCACCATCGAAAACTACTGTGTATCGCTGGTTTAGTGAGTTTAATCGTTGGCGGTCTGTGCTCACGGACGAAGTTAAAGAAGGTCGCCTTAAATCGGTTGTTGTAGCTCAAAATATTGATGCTGTGCAGAAACTAATAATGCAAGATCGTCATGTAACATATCGCGAGATAGAGGCGTCTCTGGGCATAAGTATGACGAGTATATATAAAATATTACACGAACATTCAGTTGTAAAAAAAATTGGTTCACGTTGGATTCCGCACAACTTGAGAATTGACCAAAAACGGGCTCGTGTCGATTGGTGTGAAAAAATGTTACAAAAGTACAATCAGGGCGCGTCAAAAGCTGTCTATAATATCTACACAGGTGATGAATCTTGGATATATGCGTATGATCCTGAAACTAAACAATAATCAACGGTTTGGGTGTTCTAAGATGAGCCGAACCCAACAAAAGTCATTCGTTCATAAAGCACTTTGAAACAAATGGTCGCTTGTTTTTTTGGTATAAATGGACATGTAGCTACAGCGCCACTAGAAGATCGTAAAACGATTAATTCTGAATGGTATACGACCATTTGTTTGCCAGAAGTCTTTGAAGAAATAAGAAAGAACAACCGACAACGCAGAATCCTTCTTCATCATGACAATGCTAGCTGCCACACATCGGCCGAAACAACTCGGTATTTGGAAGATCAAAAGATCGAATTAACGGGTCATCCGCCGTACAGCCCCGACTTGGCCCCCAACGACTTCTAATTATTCCCAACCGTGAAAAATAAATTACGTGGTCAACGTTTTTCGAGCCGTGAAGAGGCTGTTGATGCGTTCAAAATGCACGTTTTGGAGATATCTCAATCCGAATGGAAAAAGTGCTACGAAAATTGATTACAACGCATGCAAAAGTGCATCAATCATCATGGTGAATATTTTGAAAAGCAATAAAACTATAATAAATACTATATGTTTGTTTCACTTTGTTATTCCGGATACATAAATAGCAGCCCCCGTAGTAATCAGGAAGGCCGAAGCTAAAAGGGTTAAATGTTTTAACGGGAATTTTCATATTTTTACACATCGTGTGCTGACATTCATTCTCAATAGTTTTCATCCTAAGAGTTGTTTTGGACGATTGTGGCATATCCGGTATCGACGAAACAGTTTATGAATGTTTATCATAATTTTAATAATATTTTGATTCGAATCTTATAAATCTCTTGGGCATAGAAATTATAATATTGTACGAGATAGTACGCAAGAAAAACTATTACGAGGATGTAATTTGTATTGTCAGGAAAGGCCGATTGTTAGTTCCACATTAATTTTAATCACATAAATTACCCACGTGTGATATTATAATACATTTTAGTAATAAGAAAGAGGGTAGAATGGACTTCCTGCGTGTAGTAGGGCTGCATAAAAGCTTGATTTTGGTCTTGTAAGATTTCAGTTGTTTAGAAGCCGTCGAATAGTCAAGTACATAATAGTTGTGATGAAGAATTGGTAACGTGTTCATAGTGATCAGTGATCCCGTTACATTTCATATTTAACAATAGATATACAACGTATTTCATAATCACATAGAATGTAAACATGTGAGATTATTCGATTAATTATATTGTGTGTAAAGTTTTTTTTTCAAGTAGATACAACGTAAAGTAAGACGTAAAAACTTACTTTGTTAACATTCAGTCACTAAGAATTTATAACGCGGAATCAGTTTCAACTGAGGTTTAGGAGCCCCACAGCCTAGTTCACATTGTAAAATATACATAAAATAGATTGTGAGGTAATCGTAAAATACAGAGGGAAATGAAAGCAATTAGATATCATTAAATTCTTATTATTTCTTGTTACTTATATTATTAACAATGTACTGCTAATATTTACCTTTGATGTTGTAGCACCGAAAAACCAAATGGAACTGAGCACCACAATTTCGTATCGTTCCCTTCATACGTTCCACAATGGCGTTCTTAACCAAAAGATACCCTCATATTTTATATGTTCTTTATGAAACTGTTTTTAACAGTGTTGCTAGTTTCTGGAATTCATAGAGTCAAGCACGACACCAAATAGTGATGACAACATCAAATATTTATTTAATTATTAGATTATTCATATATTAATTAAGGTAAATACCATATTTTATTAACTAAAGCTTACAAATTCGTCCATCATGGCAATTAATCACGACCTCGTGAACATGTTTTGTAAATAATAACAAAACAACTAAAAAAATAATAATTATTACATAGTTCTTATTATTAAATATAAATGCGATGTAACATTAACAATCAACAATTAATGACTAAATTATTTACAATGTAAATGATTAACATCTTAAAATGCTTTTATAATGATTATACATATTGTAATTTGACAATAATATTAATCACCCTATAAAACTCATCTTTCCAAAGAGCATTATCCTCTCAATGGACCTCAACCTTGCCAATGAGCATTATCCTCTCAATGGACCTCAACCTTGCCAATGAGCATTATCCTCTCAATGGACCTCAACCTTGCCAATGAGCATTATCCTCTCAATGGACCTCAACCTTGCCAATGAGCATTATCCTCTCAATGGACCTCAACCTTGCCAATGAGCATTATTCTCGTAATGGACCTCAACCTTGCCAATGAGCATTATTCTCGTAATGGACCTCAACTTTGCCAATGAGCATTATCCTCTCAATGGACCTCATCCTTGCCATTGAGCATTATCCTCTCAATGAACCTCACCTTTGCCAATGAGCATTATCCTCTCAATGGACCTCATCCTTGCCAATGAGCATTATCCTCTCAATGAACGATAATTTATCAAACAAATCGAAATCAAAGTAAATAAATATATAGTAAAACTTTAAATATAAAATAAATATATAGTATTTCGAGTACATTCAATTAGAGCTTCATTCGGTTAACAGTATCTCATCGGTCTCTTAATCGGTTTGCTAGTGTTATTAACTTTATTTACAAATTATCTATTATTAGTTAAGTAACATTATTGTATACATAACGTGTTTAAACATCGTATTTATATAGTATTCGTCTTCAATTATGTCATCAAACAATGCATTTATCATTCATTACATTAACATTCATTATCTACACTATTAATTTCATCCGTATTATCGCCATAAACACTCATACTCTCGCTTATTTCACTTTCAAGATCAGTGTCATAAGTTCTTTCAAAACTGAGCCAAGGGTAAATTTTATCAACTAGATATACGCTTTTATATTCGGCTTTCCTTTTCGTCAAGTAATAGGGGTATACTCTACCATATAACGGTCATTACTTAGAACCTATATTATTTTGTACGGCCCTAGACATTTCGCAACTAACTTTTTACTTTGACCTAGGCATAAAATTGATCGTTTGACTCTAACCAGATCTCCCATACTAAATTTTCATGCTTCACAACGCTTTTTATCAAACCTATGTTTTTGTTTTTGTTGTTCTCGAGCAACGTGTTTATTAACTTACTTTCTAATTTCATTTAAATTAATTTCGTTTTGGTCAATGTCTTTATTTATGGTTGATATTATTTTCCCCTCAGTAGCACCAATTAAACGTAATCCGAATAACACTTCCGCGGGTGTACGCCCTATCCCTTTATTTGTTGTATTATTTAATCCCCATTGCACTTCAAGAACTTTATCATCCCATAACGGTTCGTTTTTACCATGATTCATAGCTGTTAAGGAATCCAATATTGTGCGATTGTACCTTTCCACTTGCCCGTTGGCTTGTGGAGTGGTGACAGCATTCATAACATGATTTACACCAACGTATTTTAGAAATAATTTTAATTTCTTACCGGTAAAAGAAGAATACCTATTTGTTATTAATCTAATCAGACAACCATATGTCGCAAAATACTCTTTAAATATACAAATTGTAGTGAGAGCTTTTGTATTTTTAACAGGCTTTAATATTATAAATTTGCTATAGGAGTCAATTATAAGCAATAAATATTTATTCTTCTTTTTGCTCTCGTTAAATGGCCCTAGGTAGTCGTGGCAGGTTTTTAAAATTCGCCACCGTACACCTTTCGGCACCAACCACCTAAGGTCCATTTTCGGTTATTTTATACACATTAGTGTTTTTCAAACAGTAATTTGGTTTGATTTCAACAATATTTTTATTTTTGGGATCTTGAAGAATATTTTTAATGCGTTCTACTTCGGTATCAGCCAATTGAACAGTTTTGAGCCAATCATCACTTAATATGCTCAGGACAGTTGGAAAATCTATGTCTTCAAGTATGTCCCCTACCGGAATTCTACTCAGCGCGTCTACATGACACACGCCTTTACCAGATTTGTACTTAATATCGCTATCGAATTCCTGTATCAAACTCCACCAGCGAGTAACTCTCGGTATCATGTCTCTTTTCATAAAGGTGGCTCGCAATGAATTGTAATCTCTTACGACAGTAAATGACATACCAAGCAGATATAATCTAAATTTAACTTAGGAAGATACCACGGCTAGAGTCTCTAGTTCATACGAGGAAAAGAATTGCTCAGCTGGCGAAGTTTGTTGCCTGAATTATGCTACGGGTTGTAAATCGCCAGTTATTTGCTTTTGTAATAAAATACCGCTTACTCCCCACTTACTAGCGTCAGTGTGCAATTCTGATTCCAAATTTGGATCGTACAAAGCTAACATTGGTCTAGTAACTAATCTTAGTTTTAACTCATCGAAAGATGACTGTTGTTCCGTAGTCCAAGTCCATACAGAATTTTTTTTTTGGTAAAGTAGTTAAGGGCTTAAGCAATAGCTGCGAGGTTTTTATAAATTTTCTAAAGAAACTTGCCAAACCCAAAAACTGTCTTACATTGTGCACATTTCTTGGTATGGCGAAGGCTTGCACTGCTTCTATATTTTTAGTCCCTGGTCCTATCTCTTCAGTAGTAACTTCGAAACCCAGAAAATTTACCAAAGTTTGAAAAAAATGACATTTAGTGGGTTTTCAGGTAAAATTAAACTCGCGTAATCTTTTAAAAATACTTTCTAGTTTTTCAAAGCCTTCCTTTACCGTTTTTGATGGTACTAAAACATAGTCCATGTAAGCTACAGCTGTATTGAATCTGAGAGTGCCCAACGCTAGACCAAAAGGCATCCTATTAAATTCCCATTGACCGTCTGGCGTTACAAAGGCAGTTTTTGGTTTTGATGTTTCCATTAATTCAACCTGGTAAATAATATAATAAAACCGATTACCAGATAATATATTCATTTGATCCTCCATACAAGGAAGGGGATAATGTAGTTTTATAGTTTTTCTGTTGAATGCTCTATAATCGACGCAGAGCTTTTTATCCCCAGTCTTTTTTCGCACCAAAATTATAGGACTCGCGTAAGGTGAATAAGATTCTCTAATAATCCCATTAGCACTCAATTCTTCAATCATACCTGGCACTTCTTCCCTTTCTTTTCGTGGTAACCTATAAGGTCTATAAACAATTGGCTGATCGTCAGCTAAATCAATGTTCATCCTTTCTAAATCTGTGCAACCTAATTCGTTCAAAGACGTAGTAAAACAATCTCGGTATTTATTTATTAAATTTAAGAGTTTAATTTAAATTTTTGATACTGTATAAATCTAATGACGCTTTAAATTCTATTCTATTAATCCCACAAGGTCCAAAAGATTTTAATATTATTTCACCCCGAACTTATAGTTTATCCTTTTTAAATACTATAGGTTTAACAGTTAAGGGAAATACAGCAATTGAACAGATACCATTCTCCAATTGATAAACCCCTTCCTTAACGTAATGCTCTTTATTTGGTTCACTTCTATAGCTACTTTTAACATAAACTCCACTTTCGAAATCTAATCCAGCCGTAACCTCTACGAAAGTTTCATTATTAACTAACGCATCTTTAATTACTTTTAATTTAAGGATACCGTTCCGTTGCTTCGCGACTTCATAACTGTTTACAATTGCCTTCTGAACATATTTGTCTGATTTTCTAATTAAATTGCCTATCATAAGTACTGATTTCTCCTTTTTTTCTTCTATATTGCCATCATTTTTCCGCGACCGAAAACATACAGCTTTCGTATGACCTAGCATAGAGCAGTTGGTGCATTTTTTTATAGGTTTAGGACATCTGGAAGATGGATGTTCATATTGTTGTTACAATTATAGCATCTAATACTACTGATAGGTTTATTTGCATATGGTTTACTATCCCGCATGTCTTTTTTATTAGTTGCATTCGCGGCACTTAAATTTCTTGTCTCTATTTTAGCATTACGTAAGTACGTTAGCAGTCTATCAGGGTCGTTGAATTGAGCTGCTTCCGCTTCTAACCTTACCGACCTATCATCTATGCTATGTAAAATGCACTCAACCGCACGTCTTTCATATATATCACACCTATTTAACAGAACTACCTTTTCATAATAATAATCATCAAGTGGTTCACCAGACCTAGCTCTCCTTCCCAACAACTCAGACCGCATTTGACCGTAATTCTCTTCTGCGGAGAAGGCAGACTTAAGTTTGGTTTGCCACTCTGACTACGTAAATAGTACTGTTGATAAGCCTTCGTACCATTTCTTTGCAACTCCACTCAATTTAGGTAAAACATTATGGATAGTTCGTCTATCGCTTCATCCGTACACTCAGTACACTCATTCACTTTAGATATATATACCAAATATTTATACTCTGATTCTTTAACGAAGGGTCAAACTCTGGTACTACGTTCGTATTTGAAACATTATCTTTAGTAGAGCTATTAAATAATTTTGACAACTGAGACATAATTTCAGACGTGTTACGATCATCAGACGATTGTAATTGAGAATGGAGACTGCGGCATCTAGATCGATGTCTACAATGCCGATTTTTTAGATTTAAGTACTCCCTGGATCTACTTTTCCTACTTCCTCTGTAGTGCTTCCGTGGAGTACTACTTCTTGAACGTCTACGTTTATTACTCACACGATCACGTTTTGAAAGTCGCGTACGACTTTGGGATTTCTGTAACTTTCTCGGAGATCTCGATGCGGAGTTCGTACTTCTCTCTCCCGAAGGCTGCGTGAAGAACTGTTATGGCTTCGGCTGCGACGAATTTCGGCTCCCACAGATGGATGATGGTCCTCGGCGTACGCGTCGGCGAGTAGCTGCAACGACTCGTTATTTCTTTCTATATCGTAGATACTGAAAACGAAGTTTTGTCACATTTATTATCCGTAAAAGCTAATCGTGAATATAAAGTTATGTGGGTATTTAAGCTTTATTACAAATGTAAAATTTTAAAGTAACATTATTCTTTGTTTTATAATCATAATTAAGAATTGCGTACAAAAGAAATTAGTTAAAATTTAATCATGTCAAGAAAATTCTCATTCAATTGTAATACCAACGTAATCAAATAAAAGAGGGCAATAACAAAAAATAATGATAATAACTGTTGATACGAAATTTAAATTCGAAAAACCAAAAAGAAAATAATACATGAAGACTAATTCAAAAATAAAAATAAATGAAGTAGTATTTAAAAATGTAGGAAGTACTTACCAATTCTTCTGAAACACTAATTAAAATATTATTAGAATATTAAGAAATCAACGTATTAATCAAATTAGACTGAAGAAATTTCATTTGCTACTATTTATAAAAATAATTTGAAATATAAGACTAAATAATCTAAACGGAATATTTTATAATTAAAATTCTCTATCGCAAATTTCATCGAATCAAAAGTTTTATGGTTAAACTCTAGATTAATATGTAATATCAAATATAATATTTCATGTAAAAATATTTTAGTTCATTCTCTCCAATTTGTTTTAATTAGATTTTACATTATAAAATTTAACGTAGTTCATCCCACTTCTGATTTGTAAAATATATATAACATAGAGTGTGAGGTAATCGTAAAATACAGAGAGAAATGAAAGCAATTAGATATCATTAAATTCTTATTATTTCTTGTTACTTATATTATTAACAATGTACTGCTAATATTTACCTTTGATGTTGTAGCACCGAAAAACCAAATGGAACTGAGCACCACAATTTCGTATCGTTCCCTTCATACGTTCCACAATGGCGTTCTTAACCAAAAGATACCCTCATATTTTATATGTTCTTTATGAAACTGTTTTTAACAGTGTTGCTAGTTTCTGGAATTCATAGAGTCAAGCACGATACCAAATAGTGGTGACAACATCAAATATTTATTTAATTATTATATTATTCATATATTAATTAAGGTAAATACCATATTTTATTAACTAAAGCTTACACATGCACTTTGACGCTTATACAGTAAACAACATAGCGTATTTCGCTTAATTTCATACTTACAACGATTAATTAACAAACAATTGAATAATTTTACAGCTGTCAGCTGTCAGAAAACGACAGACAAATAGGTCAGCCATTGCCGAGCACACTTGCTGGAGTCAGGACCCAATCACTGGATTGAATTGCATCAGCCACAGGTCCTTTCTACCGATCGACACTATTATTCCAGAATAGCACGAGAGGCGGTTGAAATCAAGAAATACCATAATTTCAACCGGGAAGATGGATACCGCTTATCAACATCATGGAATCCTGTCATCAGTGAGTGTGTCCGGAGCCGGAAAACCGGACGTCGCCAGTGTGTAGATGTCGTTAGTGTAGTGTGTCGAAGTACCGACGGTGACAATAACATAAATTCAGAAATGCGTTGAATGAGTGTGGGTAGTTGCAAAAAACCGCACGCCACAAAGACGTCATTCATCTTCAGCAGTCTGCCCATGACCACGATCGGTGCAATCCGGTCGAAACGTCGGGATAAAATAGGTAACTAGCCTTAAAGTATAAACGCGACATAGACCCGTTAGCAAATATTGTAAGATGTGTACAAGTCGTGAAAGTTTAAAAACATTAAGTACAACGCAGGTTAAAACCTCGCCTAGACAGTAAATTTTAGACCCTCAGACAGGCGGGCGCGATTTACACGCACGATAATAATTTTTGTAATGCGCGGTTTTGCGTTTTTATCACCTGAGGGAGCCTTGAAAGTTTAAATTAAACGTATAAGTAAACTATTAATTAAAATATTATCATAATTATAATTTTATAGTGGAGGGATTTTATAGTGGTGGAGGGTCGCAAGACTTTTAACTTTTTGGCTTTTTCGTGGGTCGCGACATAAAAATGGTTGAGAAACAATGTACAGGCAGGTACACAATTTCATGGGTCTTTGTCATCATAATAGTATTTTGTTGGCCAGATGTTAAAGTACTTAGAGGCTTGCGCCGGTTTTATTATGAATAGCAACGGAACCAGTATTTTGCGGTTTCCCTGTGGAGTCGGACGCAAATTAATTCCTGGCCTTTCAACTAGAAAATTAATGTAATGCACCTACAGAGATACATTGCTAAGATGTTGACATTTTATAAATTTCGTAATAAGAAACGAGAACACGACAAATTTTAATTATACTCGTGATAAATATGTATATTCGTAATAAATTTGTTGTGTATTGTCTATTAGAATATGAGTCTGAAAGTAATACAATGTCTCCTCCCGAAAACTCTAATTAGATTTACTTGTTGGATACCACCAATTTCTTTTACTGTTATCTGCTATAATACATTAATAATATCTCTATGATATAATGTATCTAATATCTTCGAATACGTTTTCTTTTATGTAGGTGCATATATTGCACACTACGATATTATTTGCAATGATTTGAGCTACATACATTACGATATAGTATTTTGCTTCACAAAAGTATTTGCATGTAGCTACACTGAGAAACGTTTTCAAAACTCTGGTAACACTTAAAGAGATTAAAACGCTTATCGTGTGAGTTCCTTGCTCGTTTTTCATTCTGTTATTTAAGGGCTTTTACTTTTCTTTCCGTTTATGTGTTGTGTTCTGCTAAGAGATTAAAATTAAACGTGCTCCTTTGCATGCAAACGGTCATTTCTTTGGACTGCTATTACTTAAACAGTCTCTTTATTTTTCTTAAATCTATTTAATAATAAATGTAACATTAAGTTTACTTACCATTCGTATTAAAGTATGTAGTCTTTTATCAGACTACGATGTAAGTAGCCGAAAGTATAGCGTAGATATATATATTTTACTAATCCCACCCTGTGTAATTCAAACATCTCAAACATTTTTTATATTAGTACACTGAACAAGAAACAAAAAAGCGTTCGGTATATAGCGCTGGAACTCTACGATGAATATTCAGTATTCTAAATTAAATTCTGTTTTATAGTTGTGATGAAATTTTACAGATATACCTAAATATCTACTATTTAATATAAATATATAAATATCTAATACAAATACTAATTGGATTCGGTGCTTGTTAGCTGACCGAATCCTATTTTGGTATATCCTGAGGATGCTTCGTTGAGAGGCGAAACACGTGTCGATTGGTAGTTTTTGGAGTTTGAGCGGAAAATAGCTAAAGATTTTGGGAATTTATCACATGAAATGGATTTCCGCAAAGTAACACCTGAGTGTGTACAATATACCTACTAAATATCTATAAAGGTTATAATTTTTATCAATTCAATAATCGGTTATGTCTTTGTAATTTTGACCGATTATCGTAACATATCGTAACAATTCACAAAACTGTAGCAATTTTTCAAACATTTTTTACACAAACTTTTTAATCTCACAAGTCTGGATTTTTCAAACGAATATTCGCGACACACCGTGCCGGGTTGGTGTTAATAAACTTGTTAAAATATTTTGTCAACGAAAACAACGTGTCAGTAACGACGTGATATTACCCACCCTTATGTATGGTGACCATGCTTTCGTAAAAATACTGAAAAACTTTTATTTTAGTGTAAAGTCTGACATGCGAAGCGATAAAAAAAGATTAAATGCTGTCAAATCAAATTTTTAGAGAAATGTGAATAAAATCTTATCTGTAAATACAACTCTATATTTACTAATACGGCATTGTAAAGATAGAGTAAGCAAATAACTCTATTGGTAATCATAGCCTTAGGCACTATTAAACCTACAACTAGCTAATGATGTTATGGTGTTCCACGATGATAACATAGAAGGCCGTTACGTTCAGTACGTCAGTTTCAAAAAGAAGACGACTAATGCGCGTCGCTGATTTTCTAGAATACTACTGAGCGTCTGTAGTTATGTCACAGAAGTTTCAAATATTATCTCAAATAAATTCATCGAATTTATTATCGTACCTTAGTTCTAACTTCGTTTTAATTTATTACAACCCCAAAAAGTTTTATTTAACTTTAACATATCTCTTTAAATGTGTTAGAAAAAACAATTACCAAGTTTACTAATTACTGAATCTTCTGCTCTGTTTAGTTTTCCATTATCAATAACTCAGAGTTGCCCAAATACGAATTAATGTTTTTTTTTTAAATCAGGACAGTGCTATTTAAATTTCAATTTCGATTTTTAGAGATTATAATATTAAAATGTATTTTATTGTAGCCACCAGAAAATAAGTAAATAATAGTTGCACGAAAAAGTGTCACGTTTTGAAATAATGACGTTTATTTCTACTATTTATATTTATAGAACAGTTTCTAGAAATAATTCTTGTAGATATTTTATTTTGGGCAGCTTTCCTCTTAGGATGATTCAATTTTCACTGCTGGCCTATAAATAGAAAAATGTAACAAAACGGAATCAGCAATTATCAAACTCAATCAACCACAAACACACGAACAAGGTTACACCTCTTCTATATAAACAAAAACCAAATTCGTCTCGTATAAAGCATAAACCATAAGCAACCTACATTAGCTCGTTGAAATCGTAGCTAACACGGTACGAAACGGTCGCGTTCGTGGCAGTGGGTATGGAAACAATTTTAATAAATAATTATCCTCCTCGTTTCTCGCCGGGATAAGCAAATACAGAGCTTAATTCGTTAAATACACACGATTAAGAGAAAGTCACTTTACATTCACTTAATCTCGCTTATTTAGGATTTTCCAAGATATTACTATTTTATTATTAATTATAATATCTAGGATATATTAGATTTTGCATACTTCAGTCAGTGTAATCAGTTATTGAGGACTTTACAAACTTGATAAACCATTCCCTAAGTCTCTGTGTGTTAATAGTTTCAGTAACATAATATATTCTGTTACTGAACATTATTAAACTTAGATTTTCTTGTCTAGCAATTTACTTAAACTTCTTCTTAAATCAGCAAATTGTATCACAATTCTAACAATGCTTAATTGGCACTCCAAAAAAGTTGGAGCTAATTGCAGTAAGATGCCGTCCTTTGCTAATACGATATGTGTTACACGAGGCGCGGCACGACTGATGTATACGAAACACAAATGAAAGTAAATCACAATCGAAAAACAACTTATTTCTGAAAAGTTAAGGTCGAGTTTTGAATGCTAACATCAAAATTTGGGCTATTCCTATTTCGGCACACCCTAATGGAAATTGTGAGCCGTGCCCGTGTCGTTACGCGCTGCAAATGTACGTAATGTGTCGTCAAAAGGGTGAAATATACTTTAGAAGGCCGTGATTTCGTTCTACCCAACTAAAACTTACTGTTTTTAAAGTCCTTCAAATGGTATTAACATTGACCAATTAAAACCTTTCCAAAATAAAAGTTGGTAATTTCGCTAAAATTTTAGAGTATAAAACAACGCTAAAAAAGCGGTATTTACTCACATCCATTCAAAAAAGGTCATGTTAGGAATAGTTAGGAATTACTTTGTTATGTAGTTTTTACAGTTTTTCGTAAAACTTATGTCAAGCATATAACTAAAGACGGAGAACAATAAGGTTAATTCTTATATACATACATAAGTGTTTATTACATGTGACGTTATAATTTAAACCTTTTGCTAATAAAGAGATAACGACAACTACCTAATTGGTTTCGTACTTTTTAAACTTCAGTAAAGAAGAAGATAAGGATAATTCTTTGATTGGGATAGAATACCAGTGATACCAGTTTCATTATAATCCGATACAAAGACAGTAAACAGACAGAAAACGTATCATAGACAATTCATCTAATAGAAATAATAAATAATTTACTATTTTAAAACAAAAAAATGTAGTACTAAAACGTTTCTATTTAGATACTCATATTTTTGTAACATATAAGCCTTAAATCTTAATACCTTGACAAAACATAACTTATAAATTAGAGATTCCAAAGAAAATATTAAGGTTAGTCGAGTGTATTCTGATATTACCAAAAACATCCTTTTTGTGTTAACTACTTAGCAAAACTAGAAAAACGAAGCACTATTATGGAATCATCGCAGTGTATATCTGTTGTCCGTCACAGATTTTCTTAAAAGACCGAGTATATTATGACGTAAACGTAAAAGTTGAATTTTGAGTTTGATATAACTTCGCGTTACTTTCTTTAGCGCTTCTTTTACTTTATCTCCTAAAGTTACACTCAGAAAAAAATATGAGGGTTGACAAATGAAATTTTTGGAATAGTAACATTTTTTTCGCAAGAAGACAACTCTACGACAAACTACTTTTTGCGGTTGGCAATAACTGTATCAATCGATATGTGAATCGATAACTGTGACAATTGAATAGGAACAGCGACTATAACTTGGCTGGTTTCTTGTTGTTAGTATATAATATTTCATACAACATAATATTTAAAAGATTCATGGTGTAAAATATACAGGAATATGCTAGAAAGCGTAAACAATATTTCGATATTATATACAATATCGATTAGTGTATGAACAGGTAACATTATATTTTATATCATTAACGATATACAGTCCTGGCTTGATTACTTCATTATCTACATCCCATCACCTTGGAAACTAATATCGGAAATGAGTAATAAGAATTAACCAAGTTTTTTTCGTGATTACCTATATCGATAAATTCATAGATATTTTAACCCATTCCTCTCAAACTATCAAAGTTATTGATATTTACATGTTTCGTTTCTCAAGGAAGCATCCTCAAGAAATGCCAAAATTCCTAAGATTAGTTTCGGTTGGCTAACCAATGCCGAGTAGCACCTGAATTTTTACAATTTCTATTGTAATATATTATGTACTTATACTATAGTGAAATTAGTATGTACCTAAGTATATAATTATAATATAAAGGTAGTGTTCTTTATTATTAAATTCCTTGTGCATTATTAACTACGAGAAAGCCGACAAAAATGCCCTGACTCGCTCCAAAGAGGCAAATAATAAAAATATTAAAAACTTTCTCGCTTCTTCACTAAGGAATTTTATTAATGTTGTTAACAGTTTCTTTTTTAAAAGCGTTATTTTAAGAATAATAAACATGCCAAAGTATGAAATGTAAAATAACATATTTTTTATTTGTAAATAATATTGCTGAATTAAGAAAACAATATTTGACTCAATTGAATAGAATTAGACATAGAATAAAATATACAGTATGTATCAAATTTTGCTGCAGCAACACCAAAAACGCAAGATATATATATATATATGTATTTGAATAAAGCAAAAATGTGAATCAATGTAATTGCACAACGTGGTTACACGTTATGCAACCTGGTAATGTTCCAAAAAGCTTATTAAGGCCAGCCTGCCCGTAGGTATGATAAATGTCAAAAAACTAGCTGCATTGCAGAATAAAAGGCAACAATTTGCGAACAAAATTCCACCATATACAGGCATGACTAGCGGCAAAAGATAATATTACATTCTAAATTAAAAAAATATTAAAATAGTGTATAAGTCGACTAATTTCTAGTCAGTAGCAACTACTAACCGCAAAATAAAGTTTGTCGTAAAGCTTTATGTAAAGATTAAATGTAAAGCTTTCTTTTTATGTAAAACGATGTGAAATGCAGTCCTAAAAATTTAATAAAATACTAATAAACGAAATGAAAGAAAAAAAGAATAAATGCTGCAAAAATATTTTTTTTATTAAAATATAAATTCATTAGAGAAACCAATTAAAAATGCAATTTTTGAGGAGAGAAAGGAGAAAAAAAACAAATTAGATTGTAAAACAAAATATTATCCCTATACTTAGTCGATATAATAATATATGGCGAAGACCGCAATTTAATTTTTCCACTTAATTCCACAAGAAATTTTCAATGACAGATATAAAATACCTGAAATTGTTTAATTTGTGAGTCTCCTTCAAGCCTGTATATTCTTATTTTTTAATAACAAAAACACTGAACCTAAATAAGATCACCTGACTGACCGACTAATGTGGCTGAATGTACAGCTATTCGTAGATTGAAGAGCCGAAGGGCTTGGTCCACTTATTAGGATAATAGTAAGTAGTGTCTTGAACTCCTGGGAACTGTCCTCCATGTCTGTGCGATGTCATCAGTGTCTGTATTTGAGATTCTCCAGTATCTGAGGTCCAGATTTTCATGAAATTTTTGTGAATTTTCTTTTTCTTTCACAACTTTGAACAAATCTTTGCGCCTTTCTACAACGGGGATGGGGATGGATAGAGGCCGTTCCGGTGTTTGGGGGTCTATGTCAGTTTCAGTTCTACCCACCTGCCAGCCTATCATTGACTATATACAGGCCCACATGATTTGGAAAAATCAGTTTTTCTGATTATGAATTGAGAATTAACAGTTCTTTGAAAAAATTAAATTTGCTTTATCTCTTGATAGTTTATTTTTGGTGGGATTTCTGGTTAGTTGGAATTTAGGTTAGATTTAATTTCGAATGTAGAAATTATTTTAAATTTAATCTTTGAACCCTCAGAGTTTGGTCATGTCAGTCTGCCCGTCTGTTCATCTGTACTTCTGCCCCTCTATCTGTTCTCTGACTGTGTGTTACAGGCGACTTATACCGTAATCTTTACATCTGTTCAGCTGAAATTTACATGATGGATAATAAAAATCTATAATTTTTAACCGGATTTGATTTTATAGCGTTCCGTATACACGATGATAAAACAAAACCCTTATAAGAACCACTTGCATGCCTGTCTGTCCGTCACAGACTATGTTTCCCGATTCTACTGGACGAAAGTTGAAATTTTGGACATACATATGTATTGGTGATTCAATCACGGTCGTGTAACGTAAATAAACTAAGTATAATAATGAAATAAATAATTTTGGCAGATAAATTAAAAAATTAAAAAACTTTTGTCAAGTACGTGATGTGAAGTATCAAATGATAGGGTTTGTAATGAGGAATTCAAATTTAATATTTTTAAAATTCACACTTAAAAAGATAAGTATTAAAGAAAATATACGATAAACTACTGAACGTAAAAAATTGAAAAAAAATGGGAATGTAGGGCCTCACTCATAGTTCATAGGAAAACTTAAATAAAAATTGTAAGTTAGATATTTTAAGAATTTTTTTCAATATTTACTATAAAAGGTATTAAACCATAATGTTATGATTACGAAATATGTTTGTATTTTTATTTATACAGAGGATCTCTTATTTATATTTTTAGGGGTCGGTACATTTAATGATTTCAAAGAATATAGTAGGTAATGCCTACTATACTCCTAAAGTGTACTGTACTCCTACATAAAACCTACATGTGTGTCCAAAATCATTACAGAACCCTAAGTTAATGCATATCCAGCACGCTCTTAGCCGGTTTTCAAAAGTCAGGTGACGCCAAGCGTCGTGCTGTGTTTACGACTATACTTTTTATTAAATAATACTTTTATAGTTTCTAATTCAATTTCTTTATAAGTTATTATTAAATTAGTAGTTTTTAGTTTTTTAATAACTTGTATTTTTTCTGAATAATAATATCCTCGTAACTGTAAATACACACTGAGAAAACCACTCTCAGCACAATCTAAAACACGATCCAAACGATATGCACAGAGCATCCATTGTTGAAGAGAAAAACCAAACTTATAAGTCCATTTTCATATACGGATACCTATAACAGGCTGCATGAAAGGATAGGCGAAATCCAAAGTCATCAGATTTTTCTTATAAGTAAAATTTGTTAAGAGTCAAAGTAGTCTATATAAAATCTTACAATATTTTAAGATAGGTAGTAATTTTAAGATAAGTAGCGAAAGATTTGCGAGACAAGGTTTATAATTTTTTACAATGAATGTTTTTGATGACATACAATAAGCATACAATCTACAAAACTATGTAATGTATGTAATGTAACTATGTAATGTAACTTAATTGCTTCATTGCTATAATATGTTGAAAAAGTTGAAATATTCTGAGACTCTGAAAAATGGCCAGGAGTCCTTCTAATTATTTATCTAACGGATTTTGGATAACGTGTATTTGTCCTGTACATCAATGCTAAGAATTTTATATCTGATAGTGTCGTGTGGTCGTATTGTACAAAAGTACATACAAAAAGTGTATAAATTTGAGGTGTAAAGATTAAGATTTTTATAAAGCTAATACCTTGTTATTCAAAATTAATTAACAGACCGTTCGGCCGACGCAGAAGTCGACCAAACGATTTTTATGAATGAACCTCATAAGCACGTATTTTCTTTTTATTCTTTACACAGAATTCTGGGTTATTAAATCATTTTAAATATTTTTCCCTACCTTAATTACCTCTTTTTAATCGCTTTTGGTTTAAATTTCCAAAAATCTATTTTTAAAAACTATATTAATAATGGAACTTTCGTGGAAAAAACAAGTTCACCCCCCACCTCGGACTGTGCCATTTATGACTATGTCAATTGGTACTAAGCTGGTATCTTATTTTATATATAGAGAAGAATACACTCATACCTACTTATATTGATTTTGATGGGACCGTCATATAACAATTTGACATTCACTATAATATATCTAAAGAACATACTTTAAATGTTCAAAATGCTCATGCATGGCGAAGTATATTACCGTAATGGTAGAGTTAATAAATAAAAATTAAATGTACGTCTCAACAATCGTAGATTACAAGAGCATATCTGGACAAACATCCAATTACGTAACAGATAAAGAGCACATTTTCAAATTGGCGCATTTAAGCTTGGACAACAATAGAAACTCTACATAACGAGAACTAAAGTAAAATTATCCTTTTGTATGTGAAAAGGCTTTGAATGTACCTACAGGCTTTTTATGTTGAAAGTAAAATAGAACACAATGTTGCTCGTATACGATATGAATACTCGTGTACGATATTTTTTTTAATTAATTTTAAAAATTCTCAACCTTATGTTCAATTAAATAAGTTATAAAAATCTGATTTATAATGCATCTGGTAAAACATTTACGTCCAATTCGACTAAATTCAACGGTGTGCCAGAATTACTACAAAGAACAAATTAATATCCTGCAAGATATTTTGTCTTAGATATTCTCGATTGTGTCTTTTGTGTTTTAAAACTTAAAAATACTAATATTGTCATCTTACGATTGGTAGCTCAATGATAAGTAATGAAATACTATACAACGTTGAATATAACTACGTATCTACTGTATGAAAGAACTGTATGACAGTGGCGACTCTATCTCTATTACTGAGAGTGATCCTTGTGAATTTTCACACTTAGGTCAGGGACTGCAGGAAGTCTCTGAAGTCCCTAAGAAGTATTAAAGACCTTAAGACATTGAGGAGGCGAGAGAAGTATAGTATAATGATCGCCGTGATTGGCGCGTCATCTTCTCTACCTCATTAGGAATATAGGGTGAAGATATATTACGTTATATTTTACAGATATCATAACATTATAATAAAGATTATAATATACATATTGAAATTAGTAAAACTAAACGTTAACACTGGGTATATCTATCAATGTATTCACAAAAGACAACAAAGTTTAATCTCAATAACATATTTCGTTATTATGTAGTGATTAGTACAGATATAATAATTTAACATCTCTTATTCTAATATGCAACTTATTACTAGATTATAGTTAGAAAAATCTAAAACCGGATTCACTCTAGAGTAGGTGTATGGCTATTTAGAATCACAGTATACAATTTGTCGAAGCAGCCCAAAGAAAAACTATAAATAAACACATTTCGATTTCCAACAGGTTAAGAACTCTCAGTAACATTCTGTTGCGAGTTGCGAATAAAGAATATTGAAAATCGCAATAATGTTTTCAGTAATCAAATAATAACTATTATAATAACTGCAATATTAGTAGACTTTTAACCATAGTAATATGTACAATTCGCAGGTACATAGGTGTACCTAAAAATACAGAAAAGAACCTTTCAACCAATTTGAAAATAGTTTTTTAATAAAACTGGAGTTACATTTTAATAATTTTGTTACACTTCAAATACTAGTAGTGAATAATATGATATTCTCGTCATGATAATTGTACCTTATAATATGCTATAAACATTATGTATGTATATTTTACTTTTACATTCATATCAACAAATTTTTCTTGATATAAAAAAAACTGTTCCAAACATGTCAGATTCCTGTGCCACTGACAGCGTGACGTACTCTTCTGTAGGGGTCGACGGGTCAACTGAAACCCGAAGGGGGTTGTGGGAGGGGGTGTAACCATAACAACCGCGCCCCACAACACGCCGCGGCGGCGCCAACCGCGTTGTATACACAACCTTATTTATGTATATTTTATGTTTTTGTTGGCTGTAACTCGCATTGCAACAGTTTATCACAAGTATATAAATATAACATGCGCACATGGGAAATGGCAGAAATGTTAATATTTAAAATGTACACCTTCTACCTACGTACTGTCACAGTGACGCAAATAAGGTTTTATCTGTTATTGACAAAGGTACAGGGTATAACTACTGTCATACGTTATTATTATTTTCAACGTACCTACTTATTTGAAGAAGCATGCATGTAGCAATATTTTTGATCGAAGATACGAATGTAAAAGTTAGGATTTTCGACGTTTTTTCCGTATATGGACCCCCTAGTATCTCCAAGGCTTGTGGTGTTAGTCTCTGTTGAACATATAATGCTATCAGTATTTTAAAATCGGTTTTTTTTATTCCATGTATTACCTAATAAGATCAAATATGTAAAATTTTGCGTCTTCAACGCTTTTGTTCAATGAGTAACTTTCGAATGTTCTGACAGTAATGCCAGTGTTTTAAAATGAGTTTCCATATATTTCTGTGTCTAATAAGGCCCCAAGTAAGGAAGTTTTTTGAAGCAAGTGTTTTTGAAAGAAGTTTCCAATTATCCAGTTATTATCAGATAACTGGTAATAACTGGATCTAAGAACTGCTAATTGTAAGTCGTAGGTACTTGCGCAATTAGACCGTGTTCCCTACTATCAATTGTTGCCATTGACAATGCAAAGTACGTCCCAAACATTGTTTTATGTATCTAAATAAAAAAGTATGTATAACATAATACAATCTTAATTGTCCTTTAATCTACAGTCTGTACCTAATACCTTGTTCACAGCGTTTATGATTTTTTCTGATTTTTTGAGCGATGTTTTTGGAGATACGATGAAGAGGCAGTATTTCTGAAAATTTTAAGTGATGATTTGAAAAAATTTAAAAAAAACAACTTAAAATAATGCGTTACACATTTTCGAAATAATAACATACAGAGCCTTCATTTAATATCCACACGATGACCCTAAATATATTTCTTTTGTAACTAAGTAAGCTCCCAAAAGCTATTCCCAAAGTCATAAATCAACTTTTGAATCTCACGCCTTCATATAGGTATTTGGGTTACTATCATACGAGTACATACTACAATTGTTTCAAATTTCAGTTTCTATTATATTATTATGATGATTCAGATGAATGTACTATGGGGAAGATTCCCCATAGTAAAAGCTGAGTGCTTAGTTTGGATTACACTATCTGAATAATTGTGTCGAGTATTATCTTAAAATAATAATGCCTAGACGCCAATTAAGCGCACGAAAGTGGAAGTCGCTAGGAGCCATGAATGGTTCTCGATTGCATCTCCCTCAAATAAAATTAAAAAGTGACGATTAGTGCTGTGAAGTGATGTCATAACATATTGGAAAAACATAAAATATTTTTAATACTGTATTCCACAGGTAAGTATTATATTAGATACGTATCCAAACGCCGCTTATACACGCATGCATAATTTGTTTGCTTCATTTATTCGGTATGGCTTGGTGGTAAATGCTGCTTCTAACCGTTATACTCTAAATCATCGTTTACTAGTGTTTCTAAATCAAGGGTTCTTGGAAAAGTCACTAAGGTACCGCGAATGTTACACTTGGAACATACATACATGTTGGAATATTTTGGCTACTGCAATCTCTGGCAAAATTATTTTTGCGCGAAACTTAGAGGCATGCACATTGATAAACACTGAACCACTTTTAATCTGTAGTACGGCCTACAGTTTTCAAATACTTGATTTTAGACTTAATTCTGTTATTGAAATATTTGTAGAGAATTGATTTTTACTCTTATTTAAATAGCAATATTTATCATTTGCTATGGGGTTTCATAAAATAAAAGAGATTTATTTAGTGTTCCGTGGCCTTAAAAATTTATAACCGCTGGTCTAAATAATAATGCTCTAAATAAATGTCGAATTAACTACTAGTGAACTTAAAGTAAATAATTAATAAATATCTGTAATTTCTAATTGTATAGTGAGATTTACAATTTGCAACGCATTTTATAAAAATGAGATTATATTGTCAGTATTGGTCTTGGTGATCTAAGTTTATTACGGTATTGCCTATGTTGTAATGTATAGTTTATTGATTTTGTGTAAATTTGTCGATTTTATGCTAATAGATGAAACTGACTAACATTCTCTGAAAAAAATTTGTATTACTGAGTAATTCGACGACCACTCTAACTTCTTAGACATAAAAAGAAATTACAGCTACATAAGCGGTAATTGGTGCTATAAAAGGTAGTTTACCCTGGGCGACCATTATTATTACAAATTCCTAGTGGGTAACTGCCGACCGCACGCACACGGACAGCTAATATTGAATTCTTTATATTGTATACGAGTGTGTATTTTAGTAATAATTAATAGGATTTAGAGTAGATAAGCTTAGAAATATGTATTTACCTTTAAAACATGAAGTACAACTTACTATTTGTATATAGAATTTCACTCCTAACATGCAGTGGTAAAAAGTGAGCACTAATTTTGTAAAGATCTTTTTCTTTTTTATATACTGACAACTTGTTTCATATTTATTAAAAACACTAAATTGCCATTCTTATGTAAAAAAGGGTACCTATATCTCTGATGTAAGATGTCTATCCCCTAACACTTCCAAGCAAAGTGATAAAGTCTACACTTTATAATATATGCAAAAAATAGAAAGTCTAAATTTATTGTCAATTTCGCTTCTCTTGTTTCTGCCAAATACTCCAATTGACACTCAAATCTGTGTATGTACAAAGCAAAAATTAAGTCTCATACGTAGAAGTTGTCTATGATCTTGTAACACATGAGTATATTTTAATAAGTGGAAGAAATAAGATAATATGTTCCATTCACGCGATTACCTTTTATTTGGCTTGACGTTACGGCCGAATTGCATCGGCCGTGGTCTCAAGTTATTTCTACTAGACTGTTTTAGAAAACAACAGTTTACTTGTGACCACGGCCAATGCAACTCGGCCTAATTTTCCGTGTTTTTAGATATTACGTACTGCAATACGAAAGTTTAACAGTTTATATGTTTCATTCACTCATGCCAAAAAGATAAGAATCGCTCAGCATCCTTATCCAAGTTTAATTTTATAGGATAGAAAGTGCCCATTATGAGATTCACTAAACAAATGTATTATATATAGTAAAGTATACTTACAAGTTATTAATGTAAGTTTTTGTAAATTAGAATTATTTAAATTGTGGCCTTCAGAATTATGTAAATTGTAGTAGAATTATTTTCTAAACGATAAATTGGCACCCACAATGCGTAATTGTTGAGAACTTTTATTGTATGGCAGTGAGGTCCGAATACACCTTACCATGAGGTAAATGCAGTAGAAATGCGATCTCTTAGAAATGTGTGCGGTGACCTCCTTGCGGACAAAATAAACGATGAATTCAGTATGACAAAGTTACGTGACAATGTACAATCGAAGAAAGGAATGCTTAGACGGTTGTGACACATAGAAGAAGAAGTGATGGAAGACTGATAAAGGAAATCTACATAAACAAGTGAGTGGCAGCAGAATTCAAGGAAAATCAAATAGCTAGATTGTTAGCTGACGGAAAATGCAAAAACATAAGCATACCTAGGCAAAAGTATGAGAGGAAAATAATGAGATTTGAGCAGGCGAAAGAAGTATGTAAGGACAACGATGCTTGGCGCTACATCGTCTCTGACTACGTGATACGTATGCGGATACGGATACGCATACGGCTTACGTATAATTCTGGAAGGTCTATAATACTTAGAAATTACATTACATTTTTGAAGTTTTACTTCTTATGGCGCGTTTAGAAAAACAGATCCGTGTAATTTCAGCATGTAGCGGAAATTACGTCATCAATGTAACACAAGTGAAGTGGGAAAAGGAAGTTGTACGCGTCTATGTCAATCTAACATCTAACACAACACGAAGTTAGCAACGAAGAGAGTTTTTTTTTATTGCTTTCATATCAAGCGGTCAGAATTATTTTTTTATATGTGGACAGTTTTGTGTTTTTATATGTAGCCAGTTCTGTTTTTTATTTTTATTCACTTCAAAGAAATATAACTTCTTACGTGCATACATAAGTACCTGAAATGTTTATTTTAGTTCTACTCGACCAAGATATTTTAAAAATTTCGGATATGAGCGGGGAACGGTCAAATCGAGTTCGAATATATAGTGCACAACGTAAACTAAACCAATTTTGTACCGTATATTTTCTGATCAGAAAATCAGTTGTGACAGACTGATAAACGGACAAACAGATGGTCAGTTGACTTATATAGGTTTTGTTTTTCCTTTTTGGGTGGGAAACCCTATAAACGTCTAATTTTCTATTAAATCAGTCTTCATACGTTCAGATTGCAATCCTCTACCTTTCCCTCTCTTTTCGAATTAGTATACATATTGTAGTATAACCCAAATCATATTTCTATTCTTAAATATCACGTACCTAAACCTTGCTTCTTAGAATACTCTAACTTCAGGGATTTTTTTAATTTTTTTGTTTATTAATCAATTACAAAGCGAAATAAAAAAAATTAAAAAAGCATATGGCAATGCTAAACCACATTGTTGTTTGTCTCGTTGCTAATGTTCTCGGCATCCGAATTGGTTTGCATATATTACAGGTCGTCTATAGATTACCATTGATTTGATCGCGACTCGTCATTTTATAAAAATCGAAAGGCTGTGGGGCCATTATGCCTAAAACATTCGACCCCTGAACTAAATTAAATTTTTGTAACTCAAAAAATATTTAACGTCTACTTCTTTTCAAACGTAATCTTGATAAATAATGTCAGCTAATTATTTATTTTTTAAACGTATCGCACTGTTGCGTGGTTCAGTGTTGAAAGCATGCGTGTTGCACGCAGTTACCTACGAATTTTTGTATGTTAACGCAGAATATTTATAGGTACGATTAATAACTTCAGCGGTAAACATTAGTTTTATCCTTAGCCTACATTTATGTACACTAGGTATGTTGAACACGGAAAAATAATTGCACAAATAGTATTTGAGATATAAGTTGCAAGAAATATCTGCAGTTTTATCAGAGGTCTTGATAGTTAATGGAAAAATCTTAACTACAAAAAATTTAAGAAGCTTTGCTTTTATTTGGACATGCACAATTTAAAATAATATTGTAGGCGAAGGCCCAACATTGTGATGTTTGCATAAAAAAATTCTGACCGTAGATCTAATCTTACGTCGTTTTTTCTAAAATGGGATCATCGAATGTCGCAGTACATGCATTAATACATACTATAGAGGTCTCAACTACACGTATTGAGCATTTTTTATTTATTTTATTTCGTAGGATAAGAAGATTACAAGAAATAAATAAATATTTCCTTCTATATTGCCCTTATATACGATGCTAATTACACTTATTAGAAATTGTGTCGTAAGGTTTTTTATCGCTACGCTTCCGATGATCCATGTCTCGTAATTCACCCTCTATATATACCTAGATAGATTAGCGATCCATCCCGGCTTTGTACGGATGGATACACACCTAAGTAGTAGCCTAAAATATTTCTGAAGAACCAAGCTATCCAACAGTGTATGTTTGCCCGCAACTTCATTCTTGAGGACGTTATTCTTTATCCGCGGTTACTTTGACATTTCTATATCTTTCGAATCGATCAAATACATGTTGAAAAATGTATTTGTTATTTCATAAACAAAGGTTATTTAAACGCGTTTTAAATTTATTTTGTACCAAGTTTGACAACTTTTACATCTCTAGGGCTTGATTTTAAGAAATCAAGACTTGTAGTACTTAATTACTGAGTAATTATTGATTAATAAGTATTACCAGAGCTAGGTACACTAAGTTTTGTTTTGTTAACTGAGTTTCGTTAAGTATCAAATAATTACTTAAGTTATTGAATAGTACACTAAATTTTAGCTTCTTAAATGAATTTTATTTTTATTGTTTTCACCTTGACACCCCTTTTGAACTCTAATTTTTTTGAATTTCCAAAAATCCCTTCTTAGGGGATGCATACCCTGTATAATATGTCCAGTCATTCACTCAATTTGTCCTATAGCGTATCAGTATTATATATATCTTTATATATATAATTCTTCTGTACATGTGTTAGTCACTGAACTCGTCCTAAACGGCTGGACCGATTTTGATGAAATTTTTTGTGTGTTTGAGTTCGTCGCTATGAATGCTTTAGATACACAATTGGACCCAGTGGGTACGCTGCAATCGGGATCTAGGTTTTTTTTTGTATTTCGGGCAGGACTACGTATGTCGGGTCCACTAGTATACCTATATTACATACTAGCTGTACCCGCAACTTCGTCTCTGTGGAAAATTTTTTCATGACTGTTTCGGATTAGGCAAGATTACATGTACATGTACCTCTATATATGTAGGAAGTTCGTTTTTAAATGACCCTTCGTCTAGCCTGCGTCTGTCTCCGGGCACAAACTATCCCTTTACCAAATTTCATCATAATTAGTTGAGTGGTTTAGATATCCCATTCAAAGTTTCATCCCCCTTATCACTCTCTTAAGGGTAGGTTTTTGATTAAAAAAAAGTAGCCTATGTCCGTTCTCAAGTGTCAAGCTATCTCCATGCCATCATAATCAGTTCAACGGTTTATCATTTCCCATACAAAGTTTCATCTCCCTTTTCATCTCTTTAGCGGTAGGTTTTTCATAAAAAAACTAGCCTATACCCGTTCCCAGAGTGTTAAACTATGATGTGGCATGGGGAGATGGAGATAGGATATGCTAAACTTAGCATTTCCCATAAAAAGTTTTGTCCCCCTTTTTCACCCCTTTATGGGTAGTTTTTTGATAAAAAAGTAGCCTATTTTTTGCGGCTTTGAAAGGGAGATCTAAACCGCTAAACCAATTACAGTGAAATTTGGTACTGAGATAGTATGTCTCCTGGCTAAACATAGCCTTTTTTCAAAAACAGTCTTTGTACATACATTCAGTCAAGAAAGTATCGGGAATGGATGATTTGTTTATGGTTCCAAATTCAGTTTTTTGTTTTCTTTTGTTGTTGTTAGATTGGCACAACTGTTTTCCATTTGGCGCGGAGTTTGAGTTGCATCTGTTATTTAGATTAAATACAGTGCTGTTTTTAGTTATATCATTTTAGTGTATATTGCGAATTTCATAATGGACAAAAACATCGAACAAAGAGTTTGTCTTAAATTTTGCATCGCCAATAAATTTCGTGTTCGGAGTCACTGAATATGTTACAGAAGGCTTACGGTGAATCGACTTTATCAAAAACACGTGCTTATTTAGGTACAAAGCGTTCAAAAGCGGTCGAGATGTGATGGAAGATTTGCCTCGCTATGGTAGGCCATCAACGTCTGCAACTGAAGTTAACATCGCAAAAGTGAAGGAAATAGTGACTGAAAATGCTCATTCAAGTTTGAGAGAGATAGCCGTCGAACTTTCTGTGGCTCACGAGTCGATCCATACCATTTTAAATAATCACTTGGGTATGAAACATGTTGCCGCTCGGCTAGTCCCAAAAGACCTGAATTTTCTTCAAAAACATAATCGCATAAGAGTCGCTGAAGACATGCTAGAACGAGTCAATTCCGACCCAACATTCATGAAACGCATTGTTACTGGTGACGAGACGTGGGTTTACGAGTTTGACATGCAAACTAGTCAACAGGCTTCGGAGTGGCGCCTTCCAACTGAACCGAAACCGAAAAAACCACGCCAAAGTCGATCAAAAGTCCAAGTCATGTTGACTGTTTTTTTTAACTATCGCGGTATTGTGCACTCGGAATTCTTGCCGGAAGGTCAAACGGTAAATAAACAACATTATTTGCGCGTTATGCGGCGTTTACGAGAGCAAATTCGACGAAAAAGGCCAGATTTGTGGAAAGAAAATTCTTGGATTTTGCACCACGATAATGCGCCTTCGCACAAGGCCATCATTGTGAACGAATTTTTGACCAAAAACTCAACAAATACCATCGAGCAACCACCTTATTCACCAGATATGGCTCCAGCCGACTTCTTTCTTTTTCCTAAACTCAAATTACCACTTCGTGGCACCCGTTTTCATTCGGTAGAAGACCTAAAGGAGAATTCGCGGCGAGCACTGAACTCAATTCCGGAAAAAGTGTTAAAAATGTTTTGATGATTGGATTATTCGTTGGCGTAAGTGTATCGTTTCTGAAGGAGCATACTTTGAAGGTGATAAAATAAATTTGGATGAATAACTAACATTTCGTGTATTATTGATCTTTTCACGGTACTTTCTTGACGGAGTAGTATATGCACTTTGTATTATACATACATGTATATATAATCTAACTAATCTGGAAAAGCTACGAAAAAAATCCAGGCGGACGAAGTCGCGGGTACAGCTAGTATTTATATATATTTACAATACAAATAAATAGTTCTTTAAATAACCAGCTCAGTATTCCAAGTCTGTCCTAAAGGATTCGGACTGGGGAGTGGTGTTAACTGTTATAAATATTTAATTTAGGACTAGATTATGACGAAGTCCCTGACACTGCTAGTAAATAAAAGCATATTTGTCATTAGAGTTCTTGGCACTGTTAACTTTTTCATATAACATTTTTACGTGAATTAAAAAAAAACTAACAGCCTTTAAAAAGCTATTACCGTAATACCAATAATTTGTTATACCTAATCTTTCTAAAATAGCTATCTGCACTGAAATCTATTTAATAGTTTTTCAGTGACGCTTTAGTGATACTCTAGCGAACACACAAACGTCCAAGATTAAATTTTTAATTAAACAAACAAACATAATTCTGGTAATGTCAAATTTACAATTACAGAATTCAAAATAACCTAATCTAAGTCACGTTTTCCAAAATATTTTCCTTGTACAGAGGCGACTGTTTTGCTGCACCTCGTATGGTTTCGTACGCGAAATCTATTACAGTACCACCTATCGGGTCCCAGCTCATATATGAAGCATCATCTCAACAAAACAAATATACATATTGTAGAAATATGACATCAATCGGTCAAGTCGTTTAGAAGTTACACGATGACTCAGACACACCAACGATTTTATCTATAACGATTTATTTATATAGTATACGAGTATCACGTAAATAATCATAGTCTATTTCTTTAATAACTTGTAAAATAACTCCTTGTATTTTACAAAAGGTTACATTTATGTACAAATACAATAGCATCCAACGATGTAGGTATACCAGCCATTATTCCGTTTTCATCAAGCTAATGTTGGTATTTCTTTTTTACCTTTTAAATAAAATTAATATCAAATTCAAGTGAAATGACAAATTAGTTTCATACACGACCTCGATTCAATTTAACAATATAGAAAAGCGACAACAATCGTTTACTACGGTGGTGTCGCCGGAAATTAGTGTTCAGGTCGACGCGCGATGGCCGGAAATGAAATCGCGTCGGACATGCTCATTGAACTATTGTGTGCTGCGCGTGCGCAATACTGTCACAATTTGTTATACCTAGGTATTACAGTTTTCAAATTTCATTTCAATGTATTTAGGTTTATAAATAACAATGGTTTCATTGATTTTTAATTTCTCCAAGATAAATAATGTTAGTTCTAATTATAAATACATTAAAAATATATCAATCTAATCGATCAAATGGTCACGGCATCGCGCACGCACCGGATTTTAAATTGCAACCGGTCGGTTAATAAGGAGTGTTATGATGCGTTGCAAGCACTGTAACATCCTCTATTGAGAAAATGTTTTATTTAGATATTAAATATTTACAAAATGTATTTTCAAGACATCACATGTACAAATTACGAATAGATACAAAAATATTTTGTATGTAGCTATTCTATTTTAATTTGACACCTAAAAAGTAATAGTTTAGTAAAAATATAAAATTCCGATATTATTAATCGAAAATCGTGTAGTTACAAATATTCAGGAGGCAGGCAATGTTGCAGCGCCGAACGCATAAACTTTTCTCATAGCACCTTTGAACTGTATACACAACGTGTTCACGACGTTTTCCGTTAAGTTCGACAAATGACTATACTAAAGGTATATATCAATACGTGTCAAAGAATATATATCCAAATTTCATTCTTTTTTAAAATTTAATTTTCTTCATACAAAATTAAAGAATTTGTAATAAGAAGAGGGACGCGTCACTGAACCAAGCGGCAACGTTGCATCATAAAGTATTAGATACAGTTGAGAAAAAAACAAATTTGACCTATTAGCATGGGAGGCCACGATGCTAAATGGGGATTTACTCGAGTGTCTTAGAGACCTATTAGATTTTAAAGATTAGATGGTAGAAAGAAAAAAAGGTTATATAATGTAATACCTTTTCACTGGGGCTGGGAGCGTCAACAGGTTTTCAAAAATGTAAAAAAAACAGTTACATCGAAATACTCGAGCGCATCAGATATTGATGATGCATATGCCACACGTGTCTCCGGTGACGGAGGTATGTTAATCTGCCGGTTTGGATGGTGGGGGTGGTCATACGGAAGGGTTAAAAATAAGAAAAAAAAATTTAATCGAGCGCATCAAATATGCAGATGGGATGTTAAGTGACGTGACTGACGATTCGGATGTGACGCAAGTTCATGGTGGCTTCTTAAAAATGCAAAAAAAATCGCAAAATTTTGAAATAGTCTAGAGCGGTTCAGCTTGATGTGCTGATCCATAATGTGACGATTATTTGGAGGGATTTTATTAATCTGTTTGAAAAAAATTTTGCAAAATTTAATTCGGAAAACTTAAAATACAACTAACCAGCCAGAGCGTTGTACATTATTATTGGCTGCCTACTTTAGTGACATAACCTCAAAATTGGTTGGCGTCAACTTTGACGTCTTTTTTTCACAGATACAGATAATAAATATATCCTTATCATAATACTCCTTGAAATACCTTTAAATAAATAAACTGTGACGTTTAAGTTTGAAGTATTTCCAATTTCTCTCTTGGGCACCAATTTTCCAGCAAATTCAATTTTTTTAAATTTTCGTATCCAATTCTCGAATATTCTTTTTGAATTTGTTAAAGATTTGCCTTTTTTAACGATTTCTTTTAAATAATTCACACATGATAGTTTAATATGAATGGAGTTATTTTTTCTATGTACATCAACATCATGGGATGAGCCTCTTCCCAATGATTTGTTGTCCGAGTGGAGCATTTTTGTATTGTCCTATGTAGAAATAAATAGGGCTTCCTTGCCCGGTGCCTTGCTTTCTCCTGGTCGATACAGACCACGTTCCACGGGTTTTGTGACGCCTCAGAATGAGGTTAGGTTTATTTACGCGCAGTTTATTTACGCTCCGTTGATTCATCAGGTGCTGTCCGTCTGCGTCTAAACTCACTCACCTAACAAACTCGCCATACCAAAATTGGATTGTCCGTTGCCACTTTGTTAATTCGTTTGTTAAACCACGTGCCTAACCTATTAAAGGGAATCGTGTATCTTGGTTCGGTTTATACAAGGTCAGGTAATCAAATTGTATTGGCCTGGTTACTGGCTCCAGTACACACCTTGGAAGTCTTTGTAGCCAATAGTGTGCCCACTATCCAAAATTCTGAGATCCACATCACCAGGAGGCATGTCCCTGGTAAATTGAACCCCGCTAATTGTGCTTGTCGCGGTTTGTTGGCCCCCAGTCTTGTTGACCATCCCCTGTGATGGGGGGTCCTTCTTGGTTATCTCAATCCGAATCGTCTTGGCCGCCCGCAGCTCATGGATCCTTGCCGGGCTTGCGGTCCCTTGTAATTGACGTTAAACTCAGTTTTGGAGTGGTCAGATGGATCTACAGTTTTGTGAATCATTTTAGATCTCCCAACACCTTGAGTCTTGAACCTTCCCTTATGATTGCTGAAAGACGTGCGGCCTTGTCGGTTTTAGTCCTTATTGTGCAGGCAAAACACTTTGAATCTGAATTATCCGCTCTACGTTTTGATTGGGCCAAACTGAAGGGCCCATTGTTTCGTTCGAGTCGTTTCTTGGATGAACTCGGTCTCATTCGTGTGGGAGGTCGGCTGCATAATGCATGTCTACCGTACGACGCTCGTCATCCATTATTACTGCCGAAAAACGGTTATTTTGTAGAACTCGTGAAGAATTCGTGACCGCCATTTGAAAAACGCACGCGCCAGTTGTAACGCGTTATTTGCTATCTTACAGCGCGAGTTTTTGGATTTTGTCTGTCCGTCGGGCTATCCGCGTCCTAATATTCCGTTGCATTCCCTGTTATCGTCTCAGGGCTCCATTGATGCATCCCTATATGTAAGCTTCCCCCGGATCATGTTGGCGAAGCACACCCTATCGTGGGAGTCGGTACCGACTTTGCTAGACCATTCTTTATAAAAGCTTTATATTTTCATAACGCTAAATCACTCAAGACTTACTTGTGTATTTTTGTTTATTCATCAACCAAGGCAGTTCACTTGAAACTAGTATCTGCTTGACTACTGAAGCCTTTATCGCAACCTTTGGCCGTTTTGTTTCTCGCTGAGGCTTTCCTAGTCTCATTCATTCAGACAACGGAACCAATTGTGTTGGCGCCGAGCGCTATTGTAGGGAGGTTGCAACGTTTACAAACGAGCATCAAGTTGAGACTAGATCCGCACTATCTAAGCGCGGCATTACTTAGCCTTAGGAACATTCACTGCCGGCCTGTCCGCATTTTAATGGTATATCGAAAGCTTATATAAAGTCGGCGAAGACACATTTGCGTCGCATTATTGGGAATACGATTTTGACTTTCGGGGAATTAGTAATGGTTCTCCGTAAATTAGAAGCCCTATTTAACTCGCGGCCGTTGTGCCCGATCTCTTCGGACTCTAATGACTTGGAGGCATTGACTCCGGTACATTTCTTGATAAAGCGTCCACTTAACTCTTCCGGAATACCCACTTGTTGATGTCAAGCTGTCACGCCTATCGCTTTTTCAATTATTGCAGCAGCTATCACAAAGTTTTTGGCGCAGGTGGCATTTAGAATATGCATTGTTTGCATATTCTAAATGCATTTGTTGCAACAGAAGGTTAAGTGGACGGACAGATCGGACCCACCCAGGATTGGGAACCTCGTTGTGGTTAAGGATGCTAACTTAATTCCATTGCATTGGCGTCGGGGACGCATCATTAATTTGTATGCTGGTGCTGATGGTACCTCTAGAATTGCTGAGGTCTGGGTGGTTGACTCGGTGCTGAGGAGAGCGGTGGCAACGCTTTCTCAGCTGCCGATTAATTAGACTTCTTTGTTTGGATTGACAGGCTATTTCGGTCAAAGTCCCTTTGTCCGGAGGGGAGTAACTGTTAAAAATGAAACGTATCATTACGTATTATTGTTTCTGTTGTTGATGCCGGAAGATGGCGCTGGTCGTCACGTTCAGTGTTGGTTTAGTCTATGTTTTTTTTTTTGGCGTGTGGGTAATTTAGTCTGTATGAATTGAATTTTGTGATGGAGAAGTCTAAAATAGGCGTCGTCCATTTCTTGACAAAAAAAGGGAGAAAAAGTGCTTGAAAATTGGTTGTAAATCCCTGTAAACTGATTTGTAGCAAAAAGAAGTTCTGTCGTATTGATCTGTGTTTGCTGACTGAAATTAGCAGTTGATTGTATTATTTTATTTTGCTACTTTAAAATTCAAAAGTGGTAGACCAAAAAGTTAGGTAGGTGAGAAGTGATTATACCTTCCGTTTCGTGGCTTTCCGACTTCCACCATCCTGAAGACTAATGGAGATTAAAGGTATTTAGCCTATCCTATTTGTATAACATTGTTGATCAGCGCCGCGTATCGCGGTTGATGTCGGCGCAGTTCCCGGCGCGTTTGTTACCCTGCCGAAATTATAAAGGGCCCAGCACGCGCAGTGATCGTGTCTGGAGCTGTACCGCACAATTTGACAAGTTTTGATCTATATTAATAATCATATCATTTGCCGAAGTTAACGGAAATCGTCATGAACACGTTGTATATAGCAATCTTATATAGTATATTAGTAGGTGTATTTCGGAGTTATTTCCAGGAGGAAGAGACGTTGCGCAATTGCAACAACTCCATCAAGGAATATAATACTCTAACTCTATTCACCGCCGGATGTGCCAGCATTGTCAGGTTTGTCAAGCTTATTTATTTAGTTTATAGAAAATGTTATTTTACATAGTAGAATAATTTAAATGATTGGTTATTTTTTTTTATTAGCAATAATTATGTTATAGCATCTTAAAATTTTTTAAAGCTAATATCCATTAAAGGCGTAACATTTTATTGTATGATATGATATTTTTTATTAGCAATTTTGTCTCTATTTGCACCAATTTTGAAGTGCCGTGAAATGCATCCCAAATATAAATTTATAATATAAATTCAAATATTAGACTTATTATTTTATGAAATATCTATTTGACGACGAAGGATCGACACCTCTACTACAAGCTATAAACTCTGAAAAAAACTTTTACAAAATTTTTCAAAAAATACAAAAAGAAAATTACTCAATTAAATACTTTATCGAATAGAATGTATGAAAACATTATATTTAATAATTTAATTATAAATAAATTAAACAGTTAATAGCCGAAAAAAAGTTTCGTTTCGAAGTTCTCCTTTATTCGAGCAATACCTAAACGTTTTTTTTTAAATGTGAACTGAATAGGTACTATTGAATTAAATGATTTATTAATTACATTTTTTATTAAGTTTATCATTTTCAAACATTTTAAAAACACATTGTGAGTCTTCATTCTGCTTTATGAATCTCTACTCTATTTCTTCACCTCTATCTCACTTTCTCAAGTTGTTCATTATTTGGAAATACCTGATCTTATTGCATAAATAATATTTAAGTACTATAACAAATAAAATGTAAAACTGGGTAAAAAAATTCAATAGGGCATCACTGAACAAATTTTAGTCTATAATTAGTTTTAAATTTTGTTTTATTTTGAAAAATAATAATTTATTAAGGTGTGATTTGTTACTCCATTGGTTTTATTTGTGTTCTTTAATCTAACAGAATCTGACATATTGGGCGTAAATAAAATACGCATGAAATGCAGGAAAATCATGAGAATTATGTGACCACCATTGTTAAAATGACGTGACAAGTAAGTGTATTCACTGACTCACGAATGCTTCATTTTTCGGTTCTGTTGCTCTATCTATGTATTTTTTTTAATCCAAGAGTAAGACAAAATACATTACTAGTTGAATATATTTTGTAATCTACTCGTCAATCCCTTTCATTTAATACCCGTATCAAGGAAGATATCAAAGAAAAGATTATTTAGGTTTTTCTGGTACTTATTTGCCAAATTGAATTTAAGATAACATCGTATATTTTAACTCACTCCAGTTGAAGTTTAGACCGACTAAAATAGAT
Organism: Zeuzera pyrina; assembly: GCA_907165235.1. Taxonomy (NCBI): domain Eukaryota; kingdom Metazoa; phylum Arthropoda; class Insecta; order Lepidoptera; family Cossidae; genus Zeuzera; species Zeuzera pyrina. The sequence continues at coordinate 13,864,536 of OU015630.1, forward strand.
TAGAATAACAACTCTGCCGTGATAACGTACCTATAATTACAAAATTAAATTATCTAATTACATTAGTTTAACAGACAGGTACATCCTCGTGAAGTACATTTTCATCTTTTTGGCTTTACTTTACGAATTAATTTCTTGTCTTTTTACTAAATACGAGTATGTATAAGGAAACGACATATTTAAATTTCCTTTGTTTAAGACAATCGTTTTATCGAATTATTGAACATAACGTATTTAAAAGTTAAAACTGTTACCTTAGTCATATTGTATCATAATCAAATATAAAACATGTTAACAGGCATAACAAGTAACAACTCGGCATGCGAATACCAAAGTCTATAAACACGCAAGCCGCACCTTGTCGGTCAGTCGACAATCAGAATTACTTGCATGTTGAAAAAAAATAGCTGAAATCGTTACAACCATAACATAATCTTGCGTTACGTAAATGTATATCACGTATATTATACCTATATATTCAATGAGAAAAAAAATTACTTACTTCCTAAAATAATTTTAAAAAAATTTACTAGTCTTGCCCGAATTACATATTTAATATTATGGAAAATGGAAACGAGCTTATAAATTCGTTATTAACAGGTAATATTAAAATATACATCTAATATTACAAATTTAAAAATTTAGTAATTTAACTTTAGGTCACAATTTTATTTATAAGCAATAAAATTAGAATAACTTACGCATGTACATAGATTATAAAATTAAATTATCCGCACTTAGATTTTGGAGACATTAGGTAATTTTCGAAAGTTGCATACCAAAAATATTAAAGCGTAATCTCAAAATGACGTGGAAGTAAAAATCCAGAATAATAATCATAACAAACAATGGAGATCAACTTCTAAATAAATATTTACCTGTAGTTGTATGCAATGACATTTTATCAACAAAAGTGTTATATTGTTAGCGCCCTTAAAAATGGTGTGAACAGTAGAGTAACTATCTACTTACGTTTATATTTTTACAAGCCGTTTCCCGCCCGCTCCGCTGGGCGTAAGTGAAAATTTTGTACGTAATAGTTTAGTTTAGTACATTATTGTTTGAAAAATAGTGAAGGGTCTATAAAATTGAAAAAATGAATAGACTTAAACCATCTACAAACGATTCCACATCGAATGGTCGTGGTCCCATGTCGATCCGTTCAGTAGTTTTAACGTGATTGACGCACAAAGAATACATAACTTCATTATATATATATAGAGACATGCCACTCGGCACTCGCCATCTTTTGTCCTTTCTGTTACTCTCATAAAAAACATAAACATCTCATTCACGCGTGCATGTCTGACCTAGTGTTAGATGAAAGCTAGAGGAGGTAAATTAATGTGGAAAGGCTGCAAGATATGATAATGTGACTGCTAAAATGATCAAGTATGGTGGTCCTAGGTTAGTGCAAAAGAAATTGTGGAGTCTTCTGCCTGAATATGGCGTGGCCGCCCCTTATTGCGGGCTGTGTGGTTATTATATCGCGGCCACAGTACCTGTGTAGGGATAGAAGGCAACATGTCGCCCTGTTTCGAAATTTGTTCAGACGTAAGACAGGACTGCGCGATGTCAGCTTAGATATTTGTGCATGTATTGTGATAGTTGCTTCCATACATTGAAAGGTGGTATGAGTGGTATGATTTATTATGGTACAGTAGTAAACTGTCTTTGATACGCTGACGATGCTATGCTTATAGCATCATTAGAAGTAGAGTTGCAAACACTAGTCACGTACATAAAAGAAGAATATAAAGTACAAGGATTTAATATGAAAGTGAACAAAACTAAGGTTCTGATGTTCGAAAGAGAAAATGTACAGATGAAGTGGGAAATATGTAAAAATGGACAATGTCTAGAACAAGTGAATTAAATAGTATAACTGGGGATTGGGTTTTCTAAAGATAGAAGATGTGAGTTCGATGTGTAGAGACGGGCAATAATGTAAACGGTACTTTGGCTGCATTAGTAGGAAGCATTAATATATCTAACTCAGCCAAAATTGCCATCCACAATGCTGTGTTAGTGCCAATTTTATTGTACGGTAGTGAGGCCTGAATACGCCTGAAATCAACTGAAAGTAAGATAAATGCAGTAGAAATGCAATCTCTTAGAAATATATGCGGTGTCTCCCTTACAGACAAAATAAGCAATGAAGAGTTTCGCAGTAGGACAGAGTTGTACGACAGTGTTATTGTAAAAATTAAGAAAGGAACGCTTAGATGGGTCAGGCACATAAAAAGAACGAGCGACGAAAGCCTGACAAAGAGACACAGAGAAAGTGAGTGGTAGCAGAAGCCAAGGAAAAGCAAAACTAACATTTGAAAATCAATTAACCAGTGTTAGCTGCCGGAAGTATCAAAAACCATCGCATACCTAGGCGAAAATGTGTGAGGAGAACGACGAGATTTGAAGAGGCGAAAGAAGTATATAAGAACCGCGGTGCTTAGCACTCCGTTTTCTCTTACTACACCGTTAGGGAAACAGCACCAAAATTTGTATATACTGTTCTTATAATTGAAAAGAGACATCCTTACTTCCATTCCATACTACAAGAGTTCCATTACTGTACTGCACGCAATCGACTATCTTTCCATCCCCACCACCTCGATGGATTGCGGCATTTACGACTTTTCTTACTGCGTACGACAAGTTTATGGAACCAGCTTACAGAGGCGGTATTCACGGACCGTTATGACTTAGGGACCTTCAAGATACGAGCCTACTCTTTCCTTAAAGGCCGGTAACGCATCCGTGATTCCCCGGGTGTCCATGGGCGGCAGTGATGATTTTCCATCAGGTGGCTCGCTTGCTCATTTGCGCTATTGTTTGCCTCCTCAGCCATGAAAAACAAATTCTTTTCATCTTTAACAATTGCCGTATAGTTTGTACATTTCCTAAGGACGCAAAACGGTATATTTTGGACTTCAAATTTTTTTCAAATCGTCGGACTCCCGAGCGCCGTATTTTTCTCACAAACGTTCGTGATTCGTGCGCGACTAAGTCAAAGTCTAGTAACTACCATTCTTTCATTTTGCGAGACTTTTATAGCGGAAGACGCATCTATCTCTATTAATATCCATTGCTTGTATGTAATTGTGGCTAAGCTTTAGATGAACTACATAAAATAACTTCAAAGACACTTTTTGCGAGTTGAGAGTGAAACGCCAGAACAGAATCGGCTCTTTAAGAGTACCTTTTTTGGGTAGGTTAGGTTAGTATGTTGACCACAATGGGGAAGCCGAGCAAGCGAAGCGAGCGTGCCGCGGCCGCTGCCGGCGAAGCGCAAGAACAGAATCGGCTTACTAAATTTGACTGGTTAATCGCGAGAAATCGCAATTTTATCACTGACATCTCAATAATACGCATCATTATGTATAAAAACACGTAAGCAGTAGTTAATCTAAAGTATTTCCGTAATTGTTTTTCTCTTTTTACACGGTAAATTAATCAAACGTATTAATCGTTTAAAACATCACCATCCCCTTACATGTAAAATTTTCAATACCCCATAATGAAACTAATGCAAAGTCACGGAAAAATGTGATTTGTTATTCTGAAATTCGAAGCTCAGTTGTATCGTTAGCTTGTCTTAACACGCCTTTATTTGGCTTCCCGTCAATTTGTCCAAGTTTTCACTTTGTCACGGAAATGTGTGGGCAAATAGATGCTAATGTGCTTCCTATTTACTAACCGCTTTCGTATCACCCTTCTGACTACTGAATATTTTTATAGGTTAAGAAACTACTACATTAGTTCAGTAGAGTTAGATTATCAATTTACATTAATTGTGGTACTAATGATTTTTGACACATCGACAGAGTTATGTCTGTGTACGATTAGTTTTAGTTCGTAACTGATTTGATTACTTTTAATTCGTAACTGATTTTGAAGTAAGGAATATGGTGAAAATTGAGACAATCTCTGATTTTTTAATAATTCTAAAATAAAAACTGTGGTACTAGTTGCAAGAATACCAATACCTGCCTACTCAAGTACACTCATCAAAAGTGTCTAGGGATCAAGTACGTTTTAGAGTATTGCCGCAATTGAGGATTATTATTTTAACTTTTTTGGATCGTTATTGATTCTTTTTAGTGATTTTCACTATTTGAATAAAGAATTTTCTTAAAATTATGATTCAACTGTCAATCAGGATTCCTATAAAAGTGTGTAATAGTGTTATTACAAAACCATTACAATTTCTGCATCGGAACTAAAAAAAATTGCATCGATATGGAGCGACGACATCATTTGACACGAGAAGAGATCGTGAGAGCCGTCGGAATATTGCAAGTTGGTTCCAGGCAACGTACTGTGGCTGTCGCTCTTGGCACTACACAGAGCGTCATAAGCCGTATCTGGACACGCTATCGTATTACGGGCAGCGTGGCCGAGCAACATAGAGGACGATCTCGCATCAGCACTCGCAGACAGGACCGGTACATCCAAAATATTGCTCGACGGAATCGTACTATGACCGCCATGATGTTGGCTACGAGGCTCCACAGCTCTTTAGGCTTGCTGATAAGCGACCAAACCATCCGAAATCGTTTGCGTGAAGTGAGTCTGCGTTCCCGAAGGCCGCCGAGAGTTCTGCCTATAGCACCCTGCAATCGTAGGGCCCGTTTACAATGGGCTCGCGAACACAGAAATTGGGAGGAAGAAGACTGGCGTTGTGTTTGCTTTTCCGATGAATCTCGTTTCGGTATGAGGCTGGATACAAGACGTACTCCAGTTTGGAGGACCTCTGGACGTCAAGAACTTTTGAAATTTTGTCAGGAAGTTCATTCATATGGAGGGGGAACAATAATGGTTTGGGCCGGTATTTGGATCGGTGGAAGAACCGATCTCATTTGGATCAGGGGCAACCTCAGTGCTCAAATTTATGCGGAGAGGATTGTTTCAGACGTGATCATCCCTCTGCGAAGCCGGTTGGATGATTCGTTTCGACTAATGCACGACAATGCATCGTCGTAACACGCGCTCTTACCGATGCTCGCATCAACGTTCTGCCGTGGTCTGCTCAATTGCCAGACCTCAACCCAATTGAGCACCATGGGATATGCTTCAAAGAAGAGCTCTGCCGAGTATGGATGCCGTGCATACACCCACAACAACTTTTTGACTTGTTAGAAAGAATGTGGGCGGTCATTCCTCAGTGATTTTGATGAACTGATTTTAAGCATACCAAATCGCTATGATTGTGTAATTCGTGTCAATGGTGGAAACACAGATCATTAATTTTTTTATCTTTGCAATAAAAATTTACAAAATCCTTATTTTTGCCTTTTTTTGACATTTAATTTACGACATTAACTTAGGTTAATTTCCCACAATTAGCAAAAATTGTAATTTTTCTTAATTTTTACAAAATATAGGGATAAGTTGTTAACTTTAACATAGGAATTAAAGTAAGAAGCCAGTCTGAAAGACTAGATTTGATAAATATTAATTGGATAATTTTTTATAGTTAAAAATGTACTTGATCCCTAGACACTTTTGATGTGTGTAATTTGGAGCGGTTGCAACATACGAAACATATCTAAACTTAAAAAAAGTTATTTTTCATCTTTATCTCCTAGGCAAAATTTGTGGTACTAGTTGCGAACTCATGAGATGATACTTGCTTATTATTAGCTTATTATCAGCAGAGATTGGAAATTAGGGAGCATAAATACATAAACTTCATTTGCGGAATAATATAGAGTCGCTAAAATGGGTCCCTAAAACTGTTTTACGAGGGCCCCAGTTTGATTAGAGAATATAACAGAATGAAGTGGAATAGAATATCATTTATTTCTCTCAGTGTGTTTATTTCTCTCAAAGCGTGGTATATACATTTGGTCAAATTAATAAAATCACAAAAGGCTCTCACAAGTTACCAGAATTTAGCGCGTAAAATTGTATTCTTACACACATAAAAACGGCGCGGTGTGGCACCGCAACGCAACGAGTGAATTTATATGAAGAAAAAAAACGCCATTTTTGGCGGTGCGTTGTTATTTGTATGGAGGCACGCCGCCGATTTTTGCATCTCGTCGCCGCAACGCTTTTATGTGTGTGAGCTTTACTGGTTACTAAATTTTATTAATACCGTTGTCATATACAGGGTTAAATCAAATAAATATTTAGGTTACCGTACACTCGTAAAATAGTCAAAATATTCATTAACGGAGCAAAAACAGTTCTCAATTAACCAATTCTACAATTTATGTTTAAATCTACTTTAAATCTTATGCTACTGATTATTGTAGTTAGGATTAATTATTTTTACGTTTTTGTTATCGGTAAATTGAAATAGGTACATTTTTGAATTTTTTAAATATTTGCGAAAACATAAATTGAATCACATAAATTTAAAAGTATAATTATAATGCGTTTAAAAACCGCTTCAACAACTTTTAAATATCAAAACTAAGAAATATAATACCTAAATATAAGGGGCCTTTTATTGTATGAGATGTTAAAAAATAACATAAAAACCTGTTATGTACATTTAGAGACCAAAATAAATGATAATTATTGCCAAAACATTTCTATTTTAAAATTTTGTTCTTTATTCTAAGCACTCGAGACGTTTTCCGTCAAATGTCGTCGAAAACTCAAATTTAATCTCAAAATATATAAAGATAGTTTCTATTTGTATATTTAAGAGAATTTATTGCCAATATCACATATACATTATCTAGAAACTACATTGTGGCTCCCGTAAATCCGATTTAGGGACCCGTTTTAGCAACTCTATATCATTCCGCAAATGAAGTTTAGGTATTTATGCTCCCTAATTTCCAATCTCTGCTTATTATACTTAGTTTTAAGTTTGCAACTGGTTGCGACCTACTGAACCATAAGAAAATACTTTTTCGAAATTCTACTCTCAGTAAAATTGATGTAGTCAATATTATTGCTCATATCACATTTATAGGTCGTATTCCAACTGCTTTGTGATCGCAACCTCTGAAAACATTAAGGAACATAGACTATTTTGTAAATAAAATGTACGCTTATTACGCATATTTCGCAGGGAATGCCAGCGGCGCGGGAGACGAGATACGGCTCGCGCGACTACGACTCGCCGTGCGGTTCATTCATACAATTCGTTGTTAAACATTAACGCATTAGCAAACTATAATTCCAAATTGAAAATAGACGGCCCAAAAGTCGGAATGGTGGAGCGTTTTCTTTTTATAATTGTGAAAAGTAGGTAATAATTTTATCTTAACAAATATTGTCAGAAAAAAAAATTACGGAACGTTTAGTTTTCGATAATAAAATAAGTAGTCATTAAAGACTGCCGTTAGAAGTGAAAACTTATAATTATAAAATAATGTAAAAAGTTTTTTCATGTCAAATTATTATACATTTCCAATTCATATTAGATTTATTTTGAAATATGTATACGTGTATTTTAAAACCAGAATTTTTCTAAATTTGAAATAAAAGTCTATTGGCATAACTAGGTTCGAATTTAAAATTTAAAGCTTTTTTTGCAAATTTTTCAGTCCAAAATTTCTATAATATAAGATAAAAAACAATAACCAATAACTTTGCATTAGTAAACAAATTTCTGAAAATTTAACACAAATTTAAAATTATTATAAATTTTAATAGATTTTTAATTTTAATATCCGCGAGGAAAATATTATCGAACACATAGAAACATGCTACGCTACTGAAATAACTCATAAGCCGCTATGTAATACTCATTGCATCGTGTATAGCAAAGGTCAAATATAAAAAGAAAGAATAAATATCACATCGTGACGCTAACTCATGAGATTTTATCGATTCGAAAATTAATTTTAATTTGGAATTCTAAGTACAATGAAAGACATCGATTTTCAGACTAAAATCATAGGTATTAAAAATCGGAAATTTCATAGGACCTAATAAAAAAAATGGAGTAAGGCATCTACTACAAAATTTTTACGTGAATTTTCCGAGTTTGTGTTTCCTTTTCACATCTTTATGGGTAAATTTTTCAGAAAAAGTAGGCTTTGTTTAAAAAAGTCTGTCACTACCCTAAACGTCGTAACCGGTTCACAAGTTTAGGATTTCCCATACAAAATATTATCCCCCTTTCCATCCCATTAGAGAAAAATTTTTGATAAACAAAACAGCCTATGTTAGTCTCCTGGTTTCATACTATCTCCATGCCAAACTTCATCAAAATCAGTCTGTCGGTTTAGCCGTGAAAACGTAACAGTCAGACAAACATAGTTTTGCACGAATAATACTCATTAGTATGAAAGTATGGATATGGGATAGTACGGAGCTTATACCTATAGCATGCAATGTACATATTAATTTTAATGTACTATCGCGGAAAGGGAATGTTTACCAGGTTGGGCGTCACTTTAAATTGGCCGTATTATATAGTCACGAGATAACACGATTGATGACGAAAAGAAAGACACGAATTGCAGACGATGAGATGGCAACTCAAATTTTGAAATTCGTTTGTTTTGTATTCGTTTTAAGGTCGAACCTTAAACGGGTGTTTCCTCATGTATGCAAAAATAGATAAATCAGGCTACTTTCTTATTTCCAAGTCATGCTTGATATAACTAAAAATAATAAGAAATTAAAGAAATTAAATTTGGTTAATTTCCGATCATTTATTTCAATATTACAAAACAAAAATAAGGGTAAAAAAAATTCATCAATCAAATTAGAAACTACTCTCGATAATAATGCAGAGTCGAAGCTTATCGAAGCGAAACTTTCATTTTAAACTAATCCCTAAAGAGAATAAATGCGTGCATTCCACCGAATGCGCAAAATATTCGAAACGAAATGATCTTCTCTGCACATGCATTTACTGGCTTAACGGAAATATTGTATTTTAATGAAACTTTTGTAAAATGAAGTTGAAAAAATGATACCTGACTGAGTTTCTTGTCGGTTCTTCTCCGTGTCCAGGTTTTCTATTTGAACCGAACTAAAGTAGATTTGACGTTCAAAAATACCTTGTAATTCTGTTTACTTCAATAAATTGATTTCATTTTGACTTTACACCCAGTTTAACAATGCTACCATCAGTTTATTGTGACGCTGTTTTATTTATTATCGAATCATAAATCGATATTAAATGATATAATCCGTCATGAAATAATCGCACTCGGTGACAACTCAGTTTCTCGTCATTTGTGTTGGTTTGGAATATCTTAGTTGGCTATCGGTACCCCGACCATCTAGTAAATTTTTCTTAGTATTTGTTTATTATATCCAATTAACTTAAAACAATTAACACAAATTATGAAAAGCGACTTAAACATTTTTATTCGTGACCTACTACGACTCACGACTCACTACGAAATCATAAGGGTTCCAAGTTTGACTACGCATCCATAAATTGCAGTTAGATTTCATTTACTGTTCTTTGACACATGTCGCTCTTCGATTCTCGTCATTCGTGTTAGTCCGGAATACAAAGATTACCGATTGGTATCCCGTACGTTTATCTTTTTAAGACAAGAGAGAAGCTACATTGTAATTTTATTATGTTAGCACACTAAAATATCAATAGTCTCTGGCAAAATATTAGATAGCGAATTAGTAGACAAATATAATATAGACATCTTGTGCCTCACCGAGACGTGGTTGAGGGCTGATAAGATGTCTTTTAATGTAAATAATTTTAAGGTGGCCAGTGTGTTCAATAGAGCGTCGACAGATGGCGGTGGTAGTATCAATTTGGTTAAAATCATGTTAAAATAAAAAACCGCAAAGACATAATTGCTCGCTCTGTTGAACGTGTATGTGAAATGTCGTGTGCGGAGACGGATCAGTACATATTCTTATGTGTTTACTTACAGACCTCCCTCGTCCGATTATTCTCAATTTTTAATTTCTGTAGAAGAGAGTCTTACCATGCTTAGCAAATGTAACAAATCAATCATAGCATGTGGTGACTTCAATGTGGACATAAGAAATAGCTCTAAGGAAAGGGAGATGCTAATTTCACTCTTTCTTTCATTTGATCTTGTGCACATTTTTGATGAACCGACCAGGGTTACACACCATTCGGCGACGTGCATTGATAATGTTTTTATGAATAAGAGCAAAATAAGAGAGCACAAAATTATTAGTGGTATTAGATCAGATCATAGAGCTCTATTAATTAAAATAGATTGCATGAAAAATAAATTAGAACAAAAAAATAATTGAGTTTAGACCATTAGGCGAGAATCAGTTAAAACGTTTTACTAACGAAGCAACAAATTTAGCAAACATCGTTCCCTCTGTTGGCGATAAGAATATCATGTATAAGAGTTTTTTGCAAAATTTAACCGACATATTTAATAAAAACTGCCCAAAGAAGAAAAAAATAATTACTGCCAAGTTACATTTCTCTGATTGGGCGACAAAAGGCATTAGAAAAAGTAGGGACAGACTTTATGAGTTGTATGACGAAAAATCATACACATCGGATGAAAAATTTTATAGCTATGTCCGCAATTACTTAAAAATATTTAAAAAGGTATCAAAGCACGCGAAATCAATTCATATCTCCAAATAATTAGTAAGGCAGATAACACAGTAAAACGTCTCAATATACATTAATAATAAAATCGTTACTAATAAAAAACAGGTTGCTAATGGTTTTGTAAATTTTTTTCAAATGCACCTGTACAAATTACTAGTGTTCTAGCATCCTCTGCACATGCAACACGGGCACTATTAAGTCAAAATATATGAATGTGATTCCTTACTTTTCAGTTCAGGCACACGTTTTCATTTGAGATAGAGTAAACTTTCAAAGAATTTAAAAAAAAGAAAAGTGAAGATTTGTGGGGTGTTAGCTAATATAATGCCAATACTAACACTGATTTTAGTGAATATACTATACTACTATATAAATCTCTTGCGTCTGTCTGTAATTTCAGATTTTTTGTCAAATTTTGCGATAGATAGTCGTTTTATTACTTACTGATTTCGATTCTGCCAGTCTGTCTGTCTGTCTGTCTGTATGTCCTTTTATAACTAAAGAACGGCTTGACTGATCTTAATGGCAATCGGGACATCGTAAGAACACGTGATTGTGCTCATGATAGGCTACTTATTTTTTAAAAAATCTACCCCTAAAGGGGTGAAAAGGGGGATGAAACTTTGTATGGGAAATGGTAAACCCCTGAACCGATTATAATGAAATTTAGCACTGAGATAGTTTGACATTAAAGAACGGACATAGGCTACTGTTTTTTATCAAAAACCTACCCTTAAGAGGGTGAAAAGGGGGATGAAACTTTGTATGGGAAACGCTAAATCTTGGTAATGATAAAATTTGGTGAGGTGGTAAGACTTTTTTTATCAAAAATACATAGGCTACTTTTTTACTTTTTTCTGTGAATTACTGTAATCTATGAAAAGGGGGACGGGAGGGAGGGGGACGAAACTTTGCACGGGAAATGCTAAACCGCTGAACTGATTGTGATGTAGCATGGATATAGTTTTTTGACACCTGGGACTGGACATAGGCTACCTTTTTATCAAAAAACTACTCCTAAGAGGGTGAAAAGGGGGATGAAACTTTATACAAGAAATAGTAAATCGCTAAACCAATTACGATCAAATTTAGCAGGAAGATAGTTTGACATCAGAAAAAGGGACATGAGCTACTTTTTTTATCAAAAACACCCCTGTGATGATGATGAAAATGGCGATGAAACTTTGTGTGGGAAACGCTAAATCTTGGTCCCTACGCTAATTACTGTCAAATTTTGTGATAAATACTCATTTTATGACACAATGACTTCGATTCCACCGTTTTTAAAATTTTTGACCGTCCGTCTATCTGTATGTCCTTTTATAACTGAAGATTGGCTTGACCAATCTTGATAAAAGTCGGCGCATAGTACGAAAATAGACTACTTATCCTTTTAGAAAATCTACCCCTAAAAGAGTGAAAAGGGGGATGAAACTTTGTATAAAAAATGGTAAACCGCTGAACCAATTACAATTAATTTTGGCAGGGATATAGTTTGACATCAGAAAACGGGCATGGGTTACTTTTTTTTATCAAAAATTTACCCCAAAGAGGGTGAAAAGGGGGACAAAACTTTGGATCGGAAACACTAAATCTTGGTAATGATAACATTTGGTGCGGTAATAAGACTTTTTTTATCAAAATCTGTGAAAAAGGGGACGGGAGAGAGGGGGATGAAACTATGTACGGGAAATGCTAAGCCACTGAATTGATTGTGATGTAGCATGGATATAGTTTGACACATGGGAACGGACATAGGCTACTTTTTTATCAAAAATCTATCCCTAAGGGGGTGAAAAGGGGAATAAAACTTTGAATGGGAAATGCTGAACCGCCGAACCAATTATGATGTTTGGTACATAGATAGTATGTGTCCGGAGACAGACGTAAGTTTAAATGTTTTAGACTTTTTTCAGAAACAATGTTTAAACATGCTATGCATATTTACATATAACTGAACCTAATCCGGGAAAGCCACGAAAAAATTTTCCGCGCAGACGAAGTCGCGGGTACAGCTAGTATTTAATAAATGTGTTGATCAAGGTGTGTTTCCCGATTTGATGAAGCATAGTAAAATTATTCCAATAAATTGGGTTTATGTAGGTTGAATCGGGTTGTAAGTCAGATCCTACAAACTACCGCCCAGTATCGATATTGCCAGCGTTGAGTAAAATATTCGAAAAAATAATGCTCGACCAAATGCTAGCTCATTTTAACATTTGCAAGTACGGTTTCACGAGAGGGCGGTCAACAACACATGGCGGGAACAAGCTTGTTCAAAACTGTACTAGAGGCTTGAGAGGGGTCACGAGATGCCATTGGCGTGTTTTGTGATCTTTCCAAAGCTTTTGATTGTGTTTGTCACAAAACTTTAATTTACAAGCTGAAATACTATGGAATACGTAATAAAGCTATCGATCTCATGATTTCATATCTGGCTGACCGAGAACAAAAAGTGAGTGTAAATAGGGTTACATCTGTCGGTTCTAAATTAAAGATGGGCGTTCCCCAAGGGTCAATTTTGGGACCGTTCCTATTTCTAGTTTACATTAATGATCTTCCCTTTATGCTTAAAGACATATGTGAAATAATATTATTTGCTGATGACACATAATTATTATTTAAAGTAAACAGAAAAGACATAGATATTAGCGCACAGAATAGGACCTTGGGGGATGTTTCGAGATGGTTCGCTGCTAACAATTTACTACTGAATGCACAAAAAACCAATTGTGTCTAGTTTTCCCTATCCAATGTACCCAAAATCCATAATAGACTAGAACTGGATGGTAAACAATTAGAGTTAACGAAATCAGCTACTTTTCTTGGTTTAACAGTAGACAATAAGTTACAGTGGGCGGACCATATCGGGACTTTAGCTAATAAGCTCAGTTCGGCAATATATGCTATTAGGCGCATTAGACAGTTGACAGATGTGGCTACGGCTAGGCTGGTGTATTTCGCATATTTCCATATATTTATGTCTTATGGTATGTCTTATGGTTATGTCTTATGGTCTGCTACTGTGCGGATCAGCAGCGCATATGAAATTTATCTTTATTTTACAAAAGAGGGCAATACGTACCATCTAAAGTATGAACGCACGAGTCGCTGAAAGATCATTTTAAAGACATTGCTGTACCCTTGTTATACATCTATGAAAAGATAATGTACACTAGAAAAAACTTAGAGCTATTTCAAAAGAAAGGCGTTGGTGCGGAAACTCGTGGTCGTGATCAGCTAGTTATTACTAAATTTAAATTACAAACGTCAAGTGGTTCATTTTTGGGTAACTGTGTTCGTTTTTATAATAAAAATCCTCAAGAAATTACTCAATGAACGGTAAAGGCATTTAAACTTGTCATTTAACGCACACTGATTAGAAAAGTATACTACAAAATTAGCGATTTCATTGAAGACACAACAATAGACTGGAAATGATCCTCTCTACACATGCATTTACTGGCTTTATGGATATTGTATTTTTAAATAACTATTGTAGAATGATGTTGAAAAAATGATACCTGACTGAGTTTCTTGTCGGTTCTTCTCAGTATCCAGGTTTTCTTTTCGAACTGAACTAAAGTAGATTTGACGTTCAAAAATACCTTGCATTTGGATTTACTTGAATAAATTGATTTGACGTTGACTTTGACTTTCAGTTTTGAATTTAGAAATGACAAAAGCACCGATAGAAACTTCAATTTTCTGACTTTGTTGAGTCGATAAAACAGTCTACTACACGGCAAATTTAAAAGTTAATAGTACATTTTATTTTTAAAAATATATATTAATTTCGTAATCTACATCGCGAGCAACTTAAAAAATGACGCCCATATCATTTTACTAAAAAAATAAAGTCGTGAACATCTTTGATTTCAAAATCATCATTTTTGTAATCTACACCCAGAGTAACCTTAAAAATAACGCCTTTATCAATTTAATGAAAAAAGTAATGTCTGCCATTTCAGATTTGAACATAGACGTCATTTTTGTAATCATTACTCCGAGAAACCTCGGAAATGATACCCATGCCATTTTATTTAAGAAATGAATATGCGTTATCTCGGATTTGAAAATAGACGTTTTTGTCATAATTAGCTCCCCGAAGAACCTCGAAAACATCACCCATTATCACTTTATTCAAAATATATTTCCGCCGAGTACCCAGCATGTGTTGCAATGCCGTACATTACATAATATACAGAAACCTTCTCCTGAGTATTCCAATACATTCGATATCCATACTGCAGGAGGTCGTAAACAAAAACTTACTTCCTATGGCGGAGCATCCGCTATATTGAATTTACGATGACGGCACATATACAGAAACCTTCCTTTGTGTATTCCATTTCATTTGATACCCATATTGTATGTGTTGAAAATTAAATTACTTCCTATCATGGAGCATTCGCAATATTGCATTTATGACGACGTCAAACATACATACCTTTTCCTGCATATTCCATTTCGTTTGCTACCCATATTTTCGGTGTTGAAAAAAAGTATTTCGTATCGCGGAGCATTCGCCTTACTAGAGTTATGATAACGGCATATATAAAACCTTCTGTGTATTCCATTTCATTTCATTTCATCGGTGGGTGTGAACAAAACGGTGTTGAACAAAAAGTTTCCTATTATAGACCATATATAAACCATATTGGATTTATGATGACGTCACATATACAGAAACCTTCTCCTGTGTATTTTTTTCATTTGATACTCATATTGATGGAATTCTTGAAAAAAGTTATTTCCTATCGTGGAGCATCCGGCATATTGGATATATGAGACGTCACATATACAAAAACCAAATGGCATTTTTTGAAAACAAAATAGCCTACATTTGATTTCGGGCATATACTGTCTCTGTACCAAATATAATCGGTTCAGTGATTTATCTTTCCCTTACAAAGTTTCATCACCCTTTTCACCCCCTTAGGGGTAGATTTTTGAAAAAAAGTAACTTATGTCCATTCTCTGATGTCAAATTATCTCTATGCCAAATTTCATCAAAATCGATCCTGTGGTTTAACCGTGAAAATGCAGCAGACAGACAGACAGATTTTCGCATTTATAATATTAGTATAGATGTAGATAATTTTTGATTTATTTTGAGTCAGACAAAACATAACGCCGTCTCAGTTTTAATTCCAAATATATTTGCATACATACTACATTTTCATTGTACATAGATATTATGTTGCAAAAAAAGCACTTCTTCGCGGCGATGTGATGCACTGTGGTTTGTGAAGTTTCTAATAATTTTTTTTTTACCTTTTGATTGAGTGGGTCGATTTCGATAAAATATACACTATGTATGTTACTCAGATAGAAGTTTCATATTTTTCAGAAATAAGATTTTGAATTCAATAAGCGATATTTGTGTGATGCGATTACAAACGAAGACAGTACGATTTTATTATGTATATAGATATAGATTATTCAATAAAATTTGATAAAAATGGACACTGTTTCAATTCATTTTATTTCAAGCTGACTTGTTGGGTGTAAATTTTTAATAATTTTAGCATACCACAAGGAGACATGAAAAGATAATAAAAATAAACGTAAACTAAAATAAAAATACACGTATAAAAAGAGTTAATTGTTATTTTAAATGATGCTTATTTAAACTGTAAAAACTAGACTATACTAAATTCAGACGATAAATCGCATTCGTTTTTAAATCGCTGTCCTCTGAAGTAATAAAGAAAATACACATACGCCGAATTTAATTTAGAACAAAAAAATTTTTATTTATTTTTGGAAAAAAAGGGAAAATAAAAATTATTTTGTTTAAGCAGTATACTCATCACTCACACCGACATTCTATCTTAAATAATTTTTTATCGGAATATATTATATCCTTTCAAACGCAAATAAAGAATAAAGCTATCATACACAACGCTAATTTCAACGCTAGTCCTGTTCCTATATTGAACGGCGCGCGCCGCCCGCATTCCCTTTACAAGACGCGTAAATATGCGTACTTTTTATTCACAAAATAGACTATGTTCTGTAGTGTTTTCAGAGGTTGCGATCAGAAAGCAATACGACCTATAAATGTGATATAAGCAATAACATTGACTACACTAATTTTTTTGTCATGGTTCCGTAGGTTGCAACCGATTGTAAACTTAAAACTAAGTAAGTATAATAAGCTAATACAAGTGTCCGATGAGTTCGCAACTAATACCACAAATTTTGCCTAGGAGATAAAGACTGAAGAGATTAAGTTTCATTAAGTAACCAGTACCACAATTTTATTAAAAAATTAGAGATTTTCTCAATTTTCACCATTTTCCATACATCGAAATCGGTTGCGAATTAAAAGTAATCATACACAAACTATATCTATCAATGTGCTAAAAATCATCAGTACTACAATTAATGCCAAATGATGCTTTATTTTGAGTTAATAATTCTACTGGACTACGTAAGAGGACCAAAATATATGTTCTTTCCTGGTTTTGATTTGTTCTTAACTAGATCAATTTAGAAAACAGATTTGCCTAAACCTTATTGGAACCTGCATGGTGCTGGCTGTTCCCTCAGTTTGCTATATGTTCATATACAAGCCCAGTGCTTAGTTGAAGGTTACACTATTGGCGTAATTGTCTATAAAGATAAAATGAATAAAAAACAGAGATATGATACATAATTATTCCTCATTGATATTTCTAATCTTCATGGCGAAAATTAAAACGCAATATTTATAATATGGCTTTCTAATTTGTCATTGCACATTTCATGTTCATAAAGGCATTTTTTCGGAAGTGTATTACATTATTTATTAATGTTTAAGAGAGGGTTATTGCCTGCGTTTTATGTTGGTATATTGCAATGTAAATATTTATTATGTGTATAAGTATAATACCTATAAATAACAATCTATGACAGCCTACCTGCTTTCGATGTACATATATGTAACTATAAGTACTCACCTGAGGAAAGCCTGATATGAAGTTATTTTGTTTGATATTATTAAAAATCCAAAAGATATAGTTCCAAGTCACCGGTAAATATCGTTGAAAAATTGTCTTCTATTATATATAAATTTAAAATATGAAAAGCTTGCCAAAATATCTAAATAATATTAACTCTCTACAGGCACGTTATGATATGTATGTTTGAGATATAATTTATATTGTTTAGTACATTATTTCATATAGTTCATAGGTCGTATTTAGTTCACACCAAAGTCATTGCACATTTATCAATAATTCACCATGTTATATCCACTCTATGTTGTCCTGGTAGTTACGTGAGTTCATGGTACCTTCGCCACTTATTTAATCTGTTTAATCACTTTGATAAGCATATTTAAAAGAAACCACACAATATACTGTTATTAGTCCAAATTATGGCGGCTTAGTCTGTTTAGATTGGTTACATTATAAAACCATATTTATACATGCAAAACGAATTAAAACTAAACATTGCAGCTTATATGGACTGTATGTAGCACTCAGTACTTGAACACTGGACAAAGGAAATCAATGATTTTTTACGTAAAACGTTACAATTTTGATATGTTTTCGGTATTATTCTATTTTGGTTTGTGTTATATTAGTGTCTGGTTGTTGTAAAGGCTGACACAGTTGTCAAATGCCATGGACATGCGCACTGGGTGTCGTATGACAGATTGCGTAGGGCTACGTCGATAAAACAGTGAAAAACGAAATGGAAAAAGTCGGAAAGCCTAGAAGATCCCTAAAGATCCCCAATATCCATTTGAAAATGTTAAAATTACTATTCCTAGCATTTCAAATAGTGTACCATTAATTGAATTCGTACAAAACTACGCGCTTGAAGAATAAATTAAATACAAATAGTAAACAATTACAATTAAAGCGAAACTGTTTAAAAAATTGATAATGAAGAAGAATAAAAAGATGCGAAACATTCACTGATTAAAAAATTACTACTTATATCAAAGATAAAAATTTTTATCGGAAACGTAATATCATCTTGGAGTGGTCCTTTTTGCACTCGTGTATTCACTAGTTCATAGTCCTGAAATTATGTTGTAATCAAACTCTGTTGTAAGATGATATTGAAAAGTGATTCCTATATTACTTAATTTACTTTCTTGCTTTTATTTTCTTAGTAACCTTAGTACAGTTTTTCGAACCGATACAATAATACACACAACAATATAAAATGCCTTCCTTACTTGAATAGATCCTTCTTTACTAGATTTTCTTAAATGAAAGACAGTGATTCTGAATTTAAGTTCAGAATTATTAAAAGTACTAGTATACGTATATTTATTGCTAGGTATGCAATTAACCATTCGATTATATCAATATAGACTCATTAATCATAAAAGTACGCTTTATTATTAAGCAGTTAAAATTTAAATAAAGTTCTTTATTAGGTCGCAAAGCTATAATATTACTAACGTGTATATTAGTACTTTTTCGAAATAAGTTTTCTAATCACGCAACCGAGCACGTTGCCTTCACAAAAATATGCTTTATAGTTTTTTATGAAAGAAATTGTAGGAGAAATATGTGTATTGTGTGAATTGTCGTGCTACTTTCTCATGAAAAAGTAAATTATAAAAACACAACGATGGAGCGAAAACCTTATGTTCCCAAATTTAAAAGAATTGAACAAAATTTGAGTTTAAGCATAAAAATTGACACGAAAAATTCTCACGATTGAAGAGCACTACAACAAGCAAAACGACAAAGCGTATGCTCACAGTTCTAAAGAAGCTGCGCAAGTGGTCGGAAAGGTACAACGTGGTCATCTTCCTGCGTCAGTGATGGTTTGATGAGGGGTGTCTTACTAAGGAGTCATAAAGCTTCATTTTTGTGAAAAAGGAGTGAAGACTTCAGCCAGAGTGTATCCAGAGACCATCTTGGATCATGTTGTGAAACCTCTCAGCAATATATTTTTTTTAAATGCACTATGGACTTTCCAGCAGGACTCTGCACCTGGTCACAAGGCACGAACTACCCAAGCCTGGCTCGAAACCGACGTTCCGGACTTTATAAGAGCTGAAGACTGGCCCTCGTCTAGCCCAGATCTGAACCCCTTAAACTACAAATTATGCTCAGTTTTAGAGGACATGGCCTGCTCTAAACGAACGCCGACATTGAGTCTATTAAGAAATCTCTGGAGCAAGCAGTGGCTAAGTTTCAAATGGAAGCAGTGCGTCAATTTATAGATTCGTGGGCAGACAGATTAAAGGCCTGTATCAAAGCCAAAAGAGGTCATTTCGAATAGAACTATTTTTGAATTTTTTGCTGAGACCAGTAAATATGTACATATAAGTTTTATTATGATTACATTACTTCGTGAAAAAATATATACATTTTCATTTGTAACAGAACTTATGGCCGGACGAGATATACAGTGTCCCAGAATCTGTCTACCAAACCGAATCGACTATAGCGCTATTCATGCTCCTGTTTACCTGTGTATACTACATAACATAAAAATATTTCAATAAGAGCTTCAAGGATTTCCAGCTATCCGTAGTTTTATATTTTTATATTATACATACATATTTTCAATCTGTATCCCTGAAGGGATAGTCAGAGAGGACGGAGTGCCAAGCGCCGCGGTCCTTACATACTTCTTTCGCCTCCTCAAATTTCATCATTTCTTGTCAGAAATTTTCGCCTAGGTTTGCGGATGCTTTTGTCAATTACGGCAGCTAACTGCTATAACGGTAGCTTTAGTAAGTATTGTTTTTGAAACATTAAATTAGAATCGGTCGAGGAAAATTAACATTTTTGAAATCGATACAGTTTATTGTTTTAATGGTTGTTACTACGTTAGGTTGCAGTTGGTACATACGTTATCTTCTGTTCTTAATATTTACAGCATTATCGATGTAAGATAGATATAGTAGGTGAGTTAAGTTTATTATTACAACTCAGAATTCTGAAATTTTTAATTAGGTCAGTTTCATTCTAAAGGTGCGATTTGTCGGGGTATATACATACCTTCACGCTGTAGCCCTAACGAGGTATTTTCAAATTAATATCCATAACGAGTGTTGCCTTTTGATAATACTTATAATGTATGTATTAATCATTGCTAAAATGTAACTACAGATAATATAAGACTTATGACCGTCACACAGTACTGCCCCATTGTTTTAACAAACACAACAATCTTTGAATTAATGGTTCATTATTCTTTGTGAACAACCAATGGCTTGGAACCTACCTACAGTTAATAAAAGTATGTATACTGCGCTTTGCTACGATACCGTTACGATAATGGCATGCAACTAACATAGGTACTAAAATATGAATTACTTTTTAATTATATCATAAAAATAACAGCAACGACAGTTAACAGAAAAGAAGTAGATGGCCTGGATATGCCCAAAATCGAGTGAAAGTATGTTAAATGCTGTGGAGATGCGGTCTCTCAGAAATATGTGCGGTGTCACGCTTGCTGACAGGATAAGCAATGATGAGATACGCAGTATGACAGGGTTGCACAACAGTGTTATTGTAAAAATGAAGAAAGGAATGCTTAGATGGTTCGGGCACATGGAAAGAATGAGTGATGAAAGACTGACGAAGAAAATATACAGAGCGAAAGTGAGTGGTAAAAGAAGCCAAGGAAGACCAAGGCTGACTTATGAAGATCAAATAGCCAGAGTGTTAGCAGACGGAAATGTCAAAAGCACCCGCATACCTAGGCGAAAATGTGTGAGGAGAATGATGAGATTTGAGGAAGCGAAAGAGGTGTGTAAGAACCGCGACTCCTGGCGCTCCGTCCTCTCTGACTACCCCGTTGGGGATACAGCGTGAAGTTATGTTATGTTATGTTATGTAAGTAGATGCTTATATCGGTACGCATAATTTTCATACAGATGGAAAATAGCCGGAAATAATTTAACCACTACAAAAACAGAAGAAAACCTTGTAAGAAATCTTAGCGGTTCACGATGCATTTATTAATTTGTGTTAACAATGATAAAAAGACAGAATAATATTTAACTTATGGATGATAAAATATGGTGCAATTTTCCTGTTATTCTTATCTTTACCTAGACAAGTCAAGCAGTTTTTAAATTTTCGAGTCCATTTAAATATGCGCACAATTATTAAAAATATTACCACGAAGTCACATCATGAACAACTGCTCTCTACGGAGAGTTGTTTTCGACAAAAAAAACTGCACGTACCCTAAGCACGTTGCGTATTTACAAAACCAGGCCCAAAGCCCCGGAACAATTTACATTTATTTAAATATTGAAGAATAAGCATGTTGGTAACGTTCAAGATAAAATGAAATCCGGTGGGCGTCGTCCGGTGCGGTGGCGAGTTGAATTTTCAGTATATTCCCATTTACAATAAACAGAAATCTGTATGTCAGCACGAAGTATGTAATTTAGAAATTAAATAAGTGCTACATTTGAATGTCATTGAACATTTAAAAAAAATTACAAACCGATTTAATTTTTATGTCGCCTGTCTTTAAAAATAAGACATCGTTGAAAATAAGATTAGAAACCTTTGTAGTTTAATTGTTGTCAAACGAGAAAATTAAACTTAACAGTACATGAACATATTTTAAACATAATAACATTATAATATACTGTAGATAGAAGTATAAGTAATGTTCAATACTACCCAATATCTGTGAAACTCCATAAATCATCATTCTATTCATCGTATTCATCGCAGCTAAACTGCATTCAACGTTACCCAAAAGTACTGATAACTTTGAACGGCACTTTGGACATCATTTACAACGGGTTTTTGTAAGATGAACTAAAATAATTTATGACAATATTTAACACTGGAACACGAAAAACCCATACTACCAAAAGTATTAGGTAAATAGTCGAGTAAAGTTAGACATTGTTATATATATAATATTAAGGTGAAATGCAAAAATTCTGTGTTCTATGTAATTCTAAGTTGTTAATAAATAATGAATACACCTAAAATATATGAAAGAATTTTGAATGAAATAAATAAATTCTTAAAAATTATAAAAAAAAATAGTACTTATCTACGTATACAAATTGACTATTTTGAATTCACTTTGGCTATTCAAAGAGGTAATCTGTTGCCAGTCTCCTGGACACACTAAGTAATGACAGCTTTTAGTTTCTAAATATTAAGATGATCATGACGAACCGGAGACCGCATACTTTTGCTGATGTCAACGCTATCTAGCAGATACTCTGAGTAGTACTTTGACAAGTTAATAATTAGACTGCAGAGGGAACAATTAATATATCGGGGCATGCTTTGATGGATGCCACCTGCATGGTGCTGAGCATCTTCAATTACAATGCAACGTGTGCTATTGTAGCTTCGCCTGGCATGCGTAAAAAACCATCACACAATTGCAATTAAATTTCAGTTAAGTTTTTGTATTCCATTTTTCGAATCGTATTTATTTTATATAAGCAATAATCATCTTCAATTCAGATAAAAACGAGTCCGGCGAGCTGGGAAAAATCTTGGGAAGGCCGCGAAAATGTACCCATATAGCAAAATGTTTAAATACTAATTGTCAGTCATTTCATCCGTCACACGAAATAAATAAATAGTGTTGCTTATTTCGCGTACATGTAGGTACATACCCCAAATTTCGGGATTATGAATGGTATTTACGTAACGTTGTTTAAAAGTTACGGAACAAGAACTGTGTGATAATAATTTTTATGCAAATGATTAATGTATATATATATAAATAATAATATATATATCCATTATGATATGATAAATTATATATGATAAATTTATGAATATGCAGATATTTGTCAGTTTCTTCTCTCTACACAACACACACACTCATCAGTATATATTATCATACACTCTTTTCTCTGCACACTTTGCATACCGTACATACGCGCCTTTCCTCACATAAACGCACTCATGCACGCAAGTAGATACACACATTGACACATTGCAGTTAATACTTACTACACTTGCCCTATGTACGTGTTGTGCAATACTGGATGAATTATCACTCTAATCTACCGTAATAATGAATTGCACACAATAAGAGTACATAGGATAAGTATTAATTGCAATTTATTAGTGTACGTGTGCAAGTACATAAGCTCATGTATACGTGCGCGCCTGTGTATGTTTGTATGAGGAAAGAGTGTAGTGAGTAGAGACAAGAACATATGAAAATACATGTTAGTAAGATGATTGTAAGTGTGGTGTAGAGAGAAGAGCGTATGAGAATACATGATTTTAAGAAAAATTATGGAAGAGAAATGACGATTGAGTATTACAGTTATTTAATCCTTTTGTGTTTTTTTTGGTAATGTAAAAAAAAAAATATTAACAAAAAATGGTTCGTGAACCTTAAACCCAAGAATGTCTATAATTCTTAGGAAAGGACCACTTTTCATTGTTTAGTTTAATTTTGTAATCTACCTAACGGTTCTAAAACCTAACCTATGTAAAATATATGTATGTAAATGTACGTGTCTCCGTCCTAGTTAATGTCTCTGTATCTAAGTGTCTCTCGCACATGAAATTCAATTAAAGTCGTATTTACAAATTTGACACCGTTTTATTATAGTTCGTATACGATTCAGTACTCCAATAATAATTATCGCAGTAAGCCTATTAATGAAATCTATATGATCATCTATGTATCCTGAATATAATAATTATAGATAGGTATGTAGTCAATAAAAATTAAACAATAAAATTGCTTGTTTTTTTATTGCGATTAGTCACAGGGAATTCACGGTACTTTAACATCAAACTCGTAGAGGTCACTCTTCTTAGTATTAAGATCCCGACGGAAGTCTATAGAAGTCTATATCAAGGATACCGAGGCTTGTTGTCCTGTAATGAAGGAGAGATATTCTAATGAGTTGGTAGAGAGGAAAATTACACTTTAGTAGAGAAAACACACATCTAGTCTTGCTTTTATTGGACTCGACCAGGCTGTCGGCACCCCGTCAAAAAATGCGATCCAACGTCGGATCAAGCTTTGTGACAGAATCCTGTCCTTAATCCTTAACCTTGGCCTTTTCCTTTGCCGAAGTACTGCCTACAAATCGTCGTTGTCTGTGTAGCAAATAAAATTACTAAGACAGTAGGCAGCTACAGACACTATTAAAAACTATAAAAATCTAAGTACCTACCTAGCTAGAGTATGATGGTTGTTTCGCTTTGAAATTATATATCTACAAGTAGAAACCGATTACGTTTTAAATATCGATTCGCATAAAATCATTAGAATACAAAAGAAATACAGATTTTAATTTCGGATTTGACAATACAAATAAAAATATAAAAGAGGCGTAGGAACTGCTGCTGCAGGTGGTTTTCGAAAATACCTGGACTGTTGTAAGTAGGAATAATAAATAAAAAATAGTTCTCCAATATGTCAATCTCAGCAGATTAGATAAAATACACAGCCATAAATACTGTTACAATAAAAAAAAACAATAATATTACATTTGAATTTGGAACCCGTTTCATTCTCAATGAATTTGAATCAAAATAAACAGATTCTTAGCCATGATAATTTGGAGTCGCTAAAATATTCCATAAAATTGGCAGTGGCAAATTTTCCCTTGGAGAAAGTGCAGGTTTCAATCGATAACTGGCCAGAACGTTTAAAGGATTGTATTAAAGCTACAATGCTATGATATTATTGTATAAACTAACACACACTGCAGTAATAAACGTTTTATGTAACAGAAAAAAAACTATGTTTTCTTTTTAACAATATGGCAAGACTAGCTAGATATGTATTGTCAACGATGGTAAAACTTTCAATAAGCGATTACAATTCCGCCGTGATTTTGATCGCACAAGGCGTTTATAAAAATATTCATGAATGGCGTTTATAAAAATATTAATGACTAATAACTCAGCGAATCACGAATATTTTTATAATTTTTGCTCATTGTGGATCTGGAGTCTGGACGTAAGTCAGGGATAGAACGAGCGTATAATGCAAATCTTTATAATATCACTTACACTTATTAAGCTGAGGTAGTACTCCAATAAAGTTACATGTAAGTGTTACCTCGATATGTACCTAATAGCAATAATCTCGTGTTCGAATTGGAGGAAAAACTAAATATGATGATATAATAATAATAATATACTTTATTGAACATAAAACAAGACATAAAAGTGAATACAATATGTACAAAGCAAAATACAACAGGCGGTCTTATCGCCAACAGCGATCTCTTCCAGACTACCTAGGGATGGAAAGATTAGTCGGAAATAACCGAAAAGGTGGGTTTTGCTGCAAACATATATGGCACACTTATACATATACACAGCATTGTATATAATATATACACATATACACAAATGAATAGGCATTCACTACATACATAAATACACACACAACATAATAAATACTACAACTTATAATGACAATACTTCTTTTGTAAAATTAATAATTAATACAGTCACCTTGACACTATGTTTGTACAGACAGCTTGACAGCATTTGACATGCAGCACATGAATATACATGTAGCAAAAAAAAATCACATTGACAAGTAATGTTCTTTCACCAGTCGTTTAAAGGAGTCCAAATGTTGTGCACGTCTTATAGTTACTCGCAATGAATTCCACAAACGCGCACCCTCCACAGTAAAAGATTTAGCCAAAAATTTAGTACTATGTTTAGGAATTTCCAATTCCAAATTTTCCGATGATCGCAAGAATCTAGTATTAGTTTCAGAAAGAAACTTGAAACGCTTTTTAAGGTACAGGGGGGGCAGTAGGATTAAACAGGATGTTATAAAGTAAGAAAAGAATATGGGCATTCCGGCGAAGACGAATCGGCAACCACTTGAGTTGAGTGCGAAAAGCGGATATGTGATCATATTTGCGCAATCCAAATATGAAACGTATGGCAAAATTTTGAAGCCGTTCACGTCTGTTAAGTTGCTCTTCAGAAAGGTCAAGGTAACATACGTCAGCATAATCCAGTATAGGCAGAAGAAGAGACTGAGCAAGCGCAATTTTGGTAGCAATTGGAAGAAAATTACGCAGTCTTCTTAACGACCCAACAGAAGCAAACATTCGGCGACTAACCTCATTCAACTGGGCGCTCCAGGTAAAACTTGCGTCCATGTATATCTCTAAATTTTTTACACAGTCACTGTAGGGTAGATTTATGTTGTCAAAAACAACAGATGGAAGTTGTGACCAGTTGATTTTGGAGGCTAATCTGGGACTACCAATGACTATGACTTGAGTTTTAGCCGGATTTACCCTCAATGCAAAAGATTTGCTCCAATTACCAATATGCGTAAGGTCTAAATTTATTTTATTTCTTGCTAACGACAAATCATTAATAGAAGCCTGGGAGTAGATTTGTAAATCATCTGCATAAAGGTGGTAAGGTGAGAGTAAACAGTCAGAGATAGAGTTAATAAATATAGCAAAGAGTAACGGAGATAAAACGCCTACTTGCGGAACACCGGCAGTAGTACCGTTCCAGGAAGAGAGGGAATCTCCAATGCAGACCCGCTGCCGGCGTCCAAACAGGTAACTACGAAACCATTCAATCGCGTCAGGGGATATAATAGAACTTAATATACTGAGGAGGACATCAAAATCCACTGTATTAAATGCATTACTGAAATCAAGGAGCGAGACTACAGTGAGATTGTGACTCTCCATTCCCGATCGAATATCGTCTGCAATATTCACTAATGCTGTAGTCGTGCTGTGTCCAAAACGAAAACCAGTTTGATATGGCTTTAGCAAATTATTTTCGGTAAGGAAATTATTTAATTGATTATAGACTAGGCGTCCCAGAACTTTAGATAGGAAAGGTAGTATTGAAATGGGACGATATTCAGTAAAAGATGTAGGGTTAAGTTTTTTAGGAATTGGAATAATCTGTGCATCTTTCCATATGGATGGAAAAGTACCACTAGAAATGGATTGATTAAGAATATGGCTAATAACAGGAAGAACTTCATCGAGGACCGGTAAAATCATTTTTCTACTAACTCTATCCACGCCAACAGCATCAGAGATAATTGATAATATACTCTTCTTAACATCATAATCAGTGAATTGACTAAACGTAAATGATGAAAAATCGGGAGTAGAAAGATTTGAAAGAGAATTCAGTGTACTTAGTTTAGTTGTCCTATCAAACTCAGGCGAAGTTGTGAAATAATTATTTAAAGAATTAATATCTAAGTTTATAGGAGCAACGTTCTGTCGCTTTTTTCCCACTCCCATTGATTTAAGGAACTTCCAGACTTTAGCTGGATCTGCACTTTCAACAGAATCATGAATAAATCGGCGTTGAGCGTTCCTACATCCTCCTCCTTCAGTCGTCTGCTCACTGCTGAGCGTCGTGATGTGCCCGACCTAGCTTTCTAACGATCTCCTTCAATTTGACGCGATCCTTTGCCTGTTCCAGTGCCTTGGAAATCTTGGTGTTCAGATGTTCTTTTATTTGGTCAGACTATCGTATCGGGCTACGGCCCCTTGATCTTTTTCCTTCCATCCTACCGGTCACCATAAGTTTCTCCAGGTTATCGGAGGGTTTTCTGGCTATATGACCAAAGTATTGAAGTACTCGCTGGAGGCAGGTACTAAGGAGCCTCTGGTCAATTTTAAGTTCCTTCAGAATAGAAACGTTTGTTCTCCGTGCCGTCCAGGGTATTCGCAACATGCGTCTCCAGCACCACATCTCAAAAGCATCAATCCGGCGCCGATCAGCTGCCTTCATGGTGCAGGTTTCTACGCCATACAAGAAAATGGGAAACACTGAAGTTCTGACCATATATATTTTAGTCTTTTTCAGTATGTTACGGTCTTTCCATACTTTTCCTAGTTGGGTCATCGCCGATTTCGCCATCCCGATGCGTCGCTTGATTTCGTCCTCGGAGCCACCTTTGTTACATATGCTCGAGCCTAGGTATATAAATTGCTGCACGATGTCATATTGCCCGAGTATGTGAACGTGCTCAAGAACATTGGCCCGGTCGACTATCATCATTAAGCGTTCCTACATACCTGGTTGCAATGATTTCGAATGGTCACATATTTCTCCCAGTTAAGTTGGGTAGGCCTAGAATTACATTTCGACTTAGTGATATTTTTCTTATGTATCAGTGCTTTGATGTGATCAGTAAGCCAAGGAGATGGAGAGTGTTTGATTTTAACTGCTCTAATCAGTGCATGTACATAATAAAGTGTTATTAGGCGGGATAAGAAAAAATCGAGTTTGTCGTTGACAAAATCAGCATCAATAAGTGGTGTCCAGTCAATGTTTGCTGCGTCTTCACGAAGACCATCAAGATCCATTGCACCAAAATTGCGTTGCAAGAGAATTTTAGGCGTAGCTTTAGGAGGGCGAATTTTAAAAGAAAGAAATATCAAGTCGTGGTAGGAAAATGCATCAGCTGGACATTGTCCATGATTTGAGACATGCTCAGGAGAGGAAACGAACATTAAGTCAAGAAGTGAAGGAGAACAGTTTGGAAAATGATGGGTTGCATTTAAAGGAAGAATAGATAAGTTTGTATATTTAATGAACGAAAGAGTAGTAGTACTTAGTAGTAGTTGTAGTAGTAGTTGTAGTAGTAGTACATAGTAGTAGTAGTAGTAGTAGTAAGAGTAGTAGTAGTAGTAGTAGTAGTACTTTACAAATATCTATTGTTGAAGTAATAATGCGCTTGACTTGTGCTCTCGACGATACCTACAACCTACCTACTTTATTTTATTTTATTTAAAAATAACTCATCAATACTTTTGTAATCGCCATCATATTTAAACATGATTCTTTTTCTAGTGTTTTGGCATTTCTCAATGTGACTTGTCTTCGCTGTTTTATTCTTTGAACACCTTTTGAATTTAGAACTCCAAAAATTTAGTTAATTAAAAAAAAATATTTACACCTATTAAAAGTGAAGCCTGGGCATACGCAAAATCTCGAGTGTGTCACTGCCTGCTTTTCTTTCGTCAGCCTACAGCACGGAAAACCTTTTCCTATCTGTTATTCGCCCTTCCTTAGGATCGGTTGAGGTGCCTTGCTTGACTGATGCTCGAAAGCTTGGTTAAGTGTTTGTCCGAGTACTAACCTGCCTACCTCGACCTTTTCTCAGAAACACTGGGATGAGCCTCTATGCAGAAATGTTCATTTACAACTTTTAGATTCTTGTAGTACCGAAAAAGATCGGTCTCGCCTCCTGGCTGTTTCTGAGAAAGAGTCAGGACACTGATTGAAGGTAATACCTTCAAAAAACGTAGGAACCTTAATTGACAATACCATACTTTCTCTCATAGTATCCCTTCGTCTGGGGGCCAGGACTAACCTTCCTCGCCGTTGCCGCTGTGGTGATCTCGTCGATGTACTAGGTCACCACTGTTTATCCTGTTTATGTAGTGTGGGCCGCATGTCACGACATACTGCCTTGAATGACGTCATTCGGCGGGCTCTTGTCGTCGCTGGCGTTCCTGCAGTCTTAGAGCCTGTAGGTATTGCGAGCAGCGACGGCAGAAGACCGGATGGTTTGACGCTCATTCCTTGGAAACTTGGAAGATCGCTGGTGTGGGATGCCACTTGTGTCGATACACTTGCTGTTTCCCATGTGCCGGCGACTTCCAAGTCAGCAGGTTTCGCGGCTAGTACTGCCGAGAACTTGAAGTAGTTAGTATGCGACTTTCTCTGAAAGCTTCATATTTACGCCCTTTGCAGTCGAAAGTTTTGGCCCCTGGGGCCCCGAAGCCCATCGACTGGTTTCTGATATTTGTAAGAGACTGGTCGAGGCTTCGGGAGACCGCCGGGCTGGCAGCTTCTTCCGCCAACGAATCAGTTTGGTTATTCAAAGAGGCAATGCTGCCAGTCTGCTAGGTACCTTAAGCAATGACAGCTTTCTAAGCGGCAACTTTGAGGAAGTCTATTATTTAAGATAATGTGTAGTTTTAAGTTTGTAAATATTAATGTATGTATGTACTTTTTGTTAACGTAAATAAAAAAAGACTATAACACCTATCAATGTACCGAAAATAAGTAAACTAAGTATTTCTATTAAATGTGAATAAATTAGTATAAACAATTCAACAGCAAAAAATATTTGAGCTAAGTCGCTTTGACATTGACGCGCAGTCCAACCGCAAAAATATCCCGAAAGATAGAGTTCGCGGGGTATTACAGGGCGACGGAGCAGGCACGTTCCGCTGGATATTCTTCAATTTCAGGAAAAAAATACTTTTTTTTATAAATAAAATAGGGAATAAAAATAAAACTCGCAATTAAAAATACTTATATTTTTAAGACTTTTTTCCTGTGTAAAAGCTAACTAAAGAGGTTGTGTTGTTTTGGAGATATTTTGCAATATTATGACAAAAATAGGTACTCTTTGGGTATTTTTTTCTAGAAAGAGGTTGTTAAAATTTTATCAATTATAAATATTTATTGAATCCTTGTCTATCATTGTGTATTTTTTCTTCACGGATTAAAGTAGCAGATATCAAGTTATTTCGAAATAAGTATCCCAGAAATTAGGCATTTCACCCCTCTTAAGGCCTTAACGTTAGGATATGTATGTACTTTTTTTTATTATTTAATAAAAAAAAACAGAATTATTTATTGATAAAATAAATAAATAATTCTGAACTTCTGAACGCAATATGTTGTATGAAATTCGTTTAATCAAAAGTTCAACATCGAGTGCGCTTAAACAGATAATAATAATAACTTAATCTTTATCAGTTGTTAATTCTTTCTAGATTAAACTGAGAACGTACAAAATCAACCGTTATCTATATAAATAAAATTAATATTTCTTTGTATGTTTGACCTCTAAGCATTCATAAATCATTCATCCGATTGTGATGAAACTTTGCTAACTTGTTCTGCGTGCGCCCGCGAAGGTTTATAAATTATCGAATTTAGTAAATAAAAGACTACTAAGAAAACAAAGTCGCGGGCAACAGCTAGTACATACATAAATACATACATATCCTCACGCTGTATCCCTAACGGGGTAGTCAGAGAGGCCGGAGCGCCAAGCGTCGCCGTTCTTACAGCTATTAGTATTTACATAAATATAACTTTATTAAATATGCAGTCTCACATAGACAAAGGTATATTCATAAATGCATAGATATACACGTATGTATATTAACATTACACATATTATAATATGTAAAGTCTTTTTAACGATTTATTTTCTCAAAACGTATTTTTAACGGGTCAAATTTAAACGAATAATTCAGAAAATGTTGTTAAAACGTATGAAATTATAATAATTACTGTACAAGCTTTAAAATGTTCTTAGTAAATACATGCGAAACAGAACAAACTCTTTCGCAAGAGAAACATCTTGTCACTACATTAAACACATCGTAAAAATATACATGCAATTTTATTCTTATAATATAACAATGCTCAGAAATTAGGTTTTAATGAAGATTACAACATTATTATAATTTCATTCTGGCGTTATCTCCCATTGTTTATTGTGAGTTACGAGTAGCCTTGAGAGTTAGAGGCCGCTAAGAGAAACATTTAGATCTGACTCGAACATCTTTACATGTTACCGAAAACAATTAGGACTATCGAGAAATAGGCTGCTAGGCCAGGAGCCAATTAGCAAAATTAACACTTAACTACCACAAAACAGTTCTTCGTTATTTAACGATACCTAAATGTAAATGCATGTCTCTTCTTAATAACTATAAATTAGGAACATTTTATATTTCGGATATAATTTGTAGAAATCGAGACAGTATTTATAAATATTTATGAAATAAATAACTAAATAATGTATTTTTATATAAAATAATTAGTATGAAATATACAATAATAATAAAAGTTTTTATTTTCAGACTACGTAAAATTATATTGTACAATTAAAATTAACTGAAATGTAAAAATATTATTTTATGCGGTGGTCTCCACTAAAACATTAGATCTAATGTGATAATGTGTTTCAGGTCTGTATATGTTTTTTTTTAATTTGTCACTCCAAATCACATTTAAAAATGAACATTATAAATATTATTAGCTAATTTCAAAACACAGGAGTAAGTTAGTGGAAGAATGAATGACGTATGTCTGACGAAGAAAATCTAAAGAACAAAAGTGAATATTACTCGGAATCAGGATAAGGCTGACTTATTATGATCAAAATTAAATAGAACGACGGAAATGTCAAAATTACACAGAAAGCAATGACTAAGTAGTCATTGACAGAAAGACGGAAATGTCAAGGCGAAAGTGTGTAAGGGGAATGGTGCAATATAAGAAGGGAAAAGAACTATGTAAGGATGACGATGCTTGGAGCTTCATTCCCTCTGACTAATCAATTAGGCGTGAAGATATAATATCTTGTTTTATAGGAATAAGTACTGTATGGGAATTTTTGGCGGGAACGGGAGAAGTGAGGTTAACATTTTGTTTATATTTTCTATTTATTACATTTTTGGGAGTTTTAAAGTACAAAAATGACAGTATATTGCGTTTTAAAATTCTGTATAAGTGATAAGAATGGAGTAGGTCTAAATAAACATGTGTAGCTGAAGTTCTCGCACTCTTCCAAGAAGTCCTTTATAACTTCATTAAAGCTTACTATCACTTTACTGGAAGAGTTTTACGATAAGAAAAAACTACTTGTTATTCTACTTATAATACGTAACATTGGCAAATGCGCTAAACTGTGCGCCATGCCATAAAGAAAGAAAAAAAATACTGTGTTACGTAATATTACATTTTATTAGCTTTTCTGGTTGTTTTTTTCTCATAATACCAGCAAATGGTAGCCTATACTTTGACTATGAGATCCGTTTACGTCGTACCTACTTGCCCAATGTCAAATACTGCTATTATCTATAGTTTCACTTTTGTACTGAATTATATGCTACGGAGAAGTCAAATGAACGAACGATGGTGCATGGAAAATGGAACAAGAACGATAGTGGCCCTGCCAAGGGAATACCATACCACCCACAGTTTTGTACTGATGTATTATTGTTTTGACTCGATAAATTAACTAAATAAATAGATTATCGTATGATGAATTCTTATAATTTTAGCTATTTTCCGCCCAAAATTCCAAAAATCGACAAGAGTTTCGCCTCTTAACGCCTTAACCTCTAAACCTCTAAAGCATACTATCCTCAGGATATTTCAGAGATCAGACACGGTCAGCCAACCCCAGCACCGAATCATCGGATGAGTAGTCAGTTTATTATTTAATCTTGTCTAAGGAAGTATTTTGATGAAAATAACGTAAAAAACCAATATAATGTTCTGTTTCTGAGAAGGAGTCAGGACACTGGTTGAAGGTAATACCTTCAAAAAACTTAGGAACCTTAATCGACAATACCACGCTTTCTCTCATAGTATCCCTTCGTCTGGGGGCCAGGACTAACCTTCTTCACCGTTGCCGCTGTGGTGATCTCGTCGATGTACTAGGTCACCACGGTTTATCCTGTTTACGTAGTGCGGGCCGCATGTCACGACATGCTGCCTTGAATGACGTCATTCGGCGGGCTCTTGTCGCCGCTGGCGTTCCTGCAGTCTTAGAGCCTGTAGGTATTGTGCGCAGCGACGGTAGGAGACCGGATGGTTTGACGCTCATTCCTTGGAAACTTGGAAGATCGCTGGTGTGGGATGCCACTTGTGTCGATACACTTGCTGTTTCCCATGTGCCGGCGACTTCCAAGTCAGCAGGTGCCGCGGCCAGCACTGCCGAGAACTTGAAGCGGCGTAAGTATGCGACTCTCTCTGAGAGTTTCATATTTACGCCCTTTGCAGTCGAAACTTTGGGTCCCTGGGGCCCCGAAGCCCATCGACTGGTTTCTGATATTTGTAAGAGACTGGTCGAGGCTTCGGGAGACCGCCGGGCTGGCAGCTTCTTCCGCCAACGAATCAGTTTGGCTATTCAAAGAGGCAATGCTGCCAGTCTGCTAGGTACCTTGAGCAATGACAGCTTTCTAAGCGGCAACTTTGAGGAAGTTTATTATTTAAGATAATGTGTAGTTTTAAGTTTGTAAATATTGACATATGTATGTACTTTTTGTTAATAAATCAGTTCTTAAATAATATAGGAATAATTATGATTGAATTTAATATGAAGCTGATACGAATACGAAGCTGATGCTAAGAAGTAGTACTTATGATGAAATATAAAGTAGTATTTTTCTTAAATAATTGAACTTCAGTTACTTATGATTCTAAACTTCAAGCCACCGAGCTATGGATACTTGATAATAATATTATGAAATTCGAACCTCGAAATCGCAGTTAGTACCGTCTATACTTAACTGTAAATAAATTGCAAGGTTCGTTTACCTACTGCTACAAGAATTAAACCTTGTGCAAAAAAAAAAATCTTAAAAAGAGACGTCAGCAAATACCAGCAATAAGTTGTTACTCAAATAAAATGCACATGTATTCATCATTGTAATGTAATCCCCACATAAGAAACAAATATATAATCGACTATACCAAACTCTTTATCGATATATCCTTATTGATATATAATACTAATATTATAATATTTACGAGACGCAAAAAAGTTCAAGTTCAATAAATAATCTAGGTATGTAGTATCTATCCATCTAAATCTGCATTATCATTTGTATCTAGTGGTAATTCAATTTTTGAAACACATTTCTATATATAATACTGTTCGAAAATAATATCACATGCGCGCGAGCAACCCAATCCGCGCATCCAAGATGGCGCATAGAGCACGGCGCACACGCCATGTCCGTTGCGCTTGACCAGCCAAGCGAAAACCTTTTTTCTACATAAACATTGTTCGCAGTAGAGAAATCGACGGGCGTAACCGTGGCTATTGTTGTGAGCTAGTTTTAAAAGCCGAGGATATCAGAGCGTGATACTGTTATGATAATAATATAACTAGAGCTGCTAAAACTTTAAATAGGCATCTACAGTTTGAATCCAAATCATTATTATAATCATTATTATAATGCGCGGGTAATCATATTACCCGCGCATTTTTTTTTTGAGTTTGGAACAATCTTTAAGGTACAGACGCAGTGCTATTGGTATATTCATTGTCTGCAATAGGTGTATTAATTCAATTATTGTTGAACAACATAAAAATATGATTATACAGCCTTTGTTTCGTCACTAAAATGTAACATGGAATATTAATGTAATTCATTTGTCAATGTAACCAGTTCATTCTGTACAATTTTGTAAGGAAATGAATTATTGTGCATAATAGAAAAAATATTATTATCGCAGAAGACACGACATAGAAACTACGATAATAATTTTATTTCATTTAGTAGGTATGAAATTATTGTCATCCATAATCTGCAGGACGACAATTCGATGTAGTAGAATGATCAATTTCAACATCAGGGACATTACGATTTTTATAGTTTTAAATGCAGTTAAAGCATTTAGGCTTTATCTAGATTATTCTATGTGGGACACTTATTAAATTCGTGCTCAGACGAAAAACAACGAGAACATACCGGGTGTTTGTTAGTGCATCTTCATTGTAAGACTAAGTTGCAGGCATTTATAGCAATGCATGAGCGGGACATAATTCTTGGCATATACTCTTTGATGATTATTTATTGTTTCCGTATCAATGGTGGCTTTCCATAGGTGATAGGTGAAACCATGAAAACGGCATTGTAATGATTTTTCTTGCTATTAGCTCTTTCAAATTTTTAGACTATGTCGTTCTTAGACACTATTAATTTACGCGCACAATCATTTTGATTACATATTATTCCAGAATTTCAAATCATTCTTCTGCTGGGACCTCTTCCGGAATATCTTTAAGTATAATCATAGGTTTCAAATTTCTAGGCTCTTCGGCCTTTATTTGAAAATCGGTTTGCTTTATGATTTTAAGTGTAGAGTCAACTAGCTCCAGGTTGTCAAATTCGACCCGGATTTTATTATTAGAGATAACTCGGGCGTTGATGGCTGGAGCAATATAGGTTTCTTAAACGATACACTCTTCTATGCTTGTCTCGGACGCGCTGAACACTTCTTTGTTTACGGAGATTATTAAGTCTGTTTCTTGTCAGAAATTCTAAAGCAATAGTGAGACAAAAAAGAATTTTGGCTTGATTTAGCCATTAACAATTTGATAGCCACCTACCTACTTAAGCTTATTTAATTTTGGTAAATTATTTGTACGTCGACATATTTTAAGACCCTGCGTACTAATAAGAGTAGAATGCTAGTAATTTATTCTGTTTGACGTATTAAGTATGTTCCTATTTGAAACGATTAGGCACACAATCTTGACTAATGTTGCCAGGTCCAGTATATAGCATACCCGAGACGGACGATTAAGTCACGATTTTAGTTTTTAAATCGGGACCAACCAAAAAACAGGATTTGTGTAAATTAGCTCACTTCTTTCTGCTTTTAAATAATATAATTATCTTGAGTAAACTGCTAGATTTACAGTACCTAATTAATATTTAAAACTTTTTGTGACGACTGTCACTGTATGAAAAATCAGGATAGACAATTGACGTCCCGTTTAGGAGTAAATCAGAACGTCTCCAGTTGATCACTTACAGACATTTAAAATTGGGACACCTGGTAAGATAACTCCTGAATCCTGAATTGTATTCATATCCAATTACCATTTATAATACCAATTATCATTTATTTAGATAACCAATTAAATCCACTTCAATATACTGTATTTTTTTAAGCCTTTATTGCTGATACTAAACATGACATAACAGTTTTAATTAATTTACATTCTAACGCATCGGATTTACTGGATTAGTGATCAGCGTGTCCTGTGACACATAGGCCTCTTCCAGCTGTTTCCATTCTTTTCTATTTTTCGCTTTTCTTGACCAAATTGTCCCACTAATCTTCTTGATATCGTCTGACCATCTTTTAAATTGTCTACCCCTTTTTTTTTGCCATCCCTTGGTTGCCATTCTGTTATTATTTTTGGCCACTTTGTCCTGCTGTCCCTTGTCATATGTCCTGTCCATTGCCATTTCAACTGTCTTATCTTCTTTAATATATCTTCCACTTTTGTTGTAGATCTAATTTCTTCTGCTCTTCTACGGTCTTTCAGCGTAACGCCCATTATACTTCTTTCTATTCCTCTCTGGCACGTTCTTAATTTTTGACAATGCTTTTGAGTTAACGACCAAGTTTGGCATCCATACGTGAGGCATGGCAGGATACACAAGTTAAACGCTTTTTTCTTGGCTGTCATTGGAAAATGTTTACTTTTGAGTATTTCCTTGAGCGACCAAAATCTTTTCCATGCACTAGCCACTCTTTTTTCTATTTCTATGTCTGTTTGGTCTCTGAATGATATTAATTGCCCTAAGTATGTGTAATTTTTTACGTATTCAATATCTTCACCATCTACTTCTAAGGCCATTTCTTCTCTGTTTGTCATTACTTTAGTTTTTGATTTATTCATAGTAAGACCCACCACTCCACTTGCCTCCGTCAGCTGTTTTAGCATACATTGGAGCGTATTGGCGTTATCAGTTATTAAGACTAAGTCGTCCGCGAACCTTAAATGGTTAAGTTGCCTTCCGTTAATATTTATGCCAACGTTATCCCATTCGAGCTTCCTGAATACGCTTTCCAATATTGCAGAGAAAAGTTTTGGGGATAGGGGATCTCCCTGCCTTACACCCCTAGCTATTGGGAACTCTTCGCCGGTTGATTCTAGTTTTAATCTGTGCTGTGCTATTCTCGTATATGTTTTTAATTATACGTATATATTTTTTGGCATTCCTTGTTGAATTAGAGCCTTCCAAAGCGAATCATGTTTTATTGAATCAAATGCTTTACTGTAATCTACAAAAGCAATGTACAAAACTTTGCCATATTCTTGACATTTTTCCACTAGCTGTTTTATGACATGTATATGGTCAACATGTTCCATAGGTTCCACAGCCTGTTCCACAGCCTGCTCCATAGGTTGTTGTTCGTCCATTGTTCCTGTTGTTCTGTTTAATATCAATTTAGAGAATATTTTGTAAATATTTGACATGAGGCTTATGGGCCTATAGTTTTCAATGATGTTCCTATCTCCTTTTTTGTGTAATAATATAATTATACTCTTCGTCCATTGAGATGGTATAAATTCCGTGTTTAGAATGGTATTGTATATTTCTGTGAGTTTTCTTAGGTTTTCTGGTACAGTTACTGAGGTTTTGATCATCTCATTTGTTATCTGATCTGGTCCGGGTGTCTTGTTGTTCTTTTGACTGTTGACAGCTTTTTCTATTTCCGATCGTAGAAAGACTGGTATGTCTTCTGTCTCATCATCTTCCAGATTTATATTTAGATTAGGGGTATTATCTTCTGCTGTATAGAGTTTTCTATAGAAGTTGGTTGCTGTTTGGATTATAGCTTTTCTTGTTGTTTCCTGTTTTCCTGCCTTATTCTTGACGTTTATTATCCATTTACTGTATAGTATACAGTATATTTAGTGTAATAAAGTATTTATGTATGTATATACCTACATATAATCTTCGTCGAAAATATTACCATTTAATGACTAATCTATGTCTCTCGTTAGGTATACGTGTCTTCACATCTAAATATTTGTTGTAACTTCGCCCTAAAAACCCATTCGTCTATTAAATACCTACTTCCTGTTGATTATTATTATTTGTAAAATGTCTTTGTTCATGTCTGTTCAAGCGAAACAATTTAAATTAGCACATATCTATGCGCATAAGCAATGAACCCCTATAGGTTTGGTATCTACTCATAAGCTAATTTTTTTTAATTCGTATCTACTAAGAGATATTGTTTAGATACTTGGGCTTATAATATAGTACATAGAATCATAGCAGATGAATTTTAAGTATATTTATTTTTACCCTACGCGACACAAAGGAAGGCAATGTGTTTATCAGTCTACGTACGTATATACGTATGTGAGTTACTCTGACGAAACTCGTAGGTCGATTTTAATGATTCTTTTTCTTACAACAATTCTTACAAAAATCTTAATCTTGTGAGTATCACTAAAGACATGATAGTATTCAAAAGTCAATACGGCGACAACGAAATATAGTGACAAAAAAAAATCAATGAACTAAGTCAATGAAAGAAGTCAAGTTTTCTGAAATCATTGTTCCTTTTGAATGGCCATTTAGGATCTATAATGATTTGAAGTTAATTGGCAATCGATCTCACTTATACAAACTTCATCAAAAAAATGACAAGATTACGAAATTTACATTCTTATAGTAACTAAAAAATGTAAAATAAAAAATAAACTGAATAAATAAAAAATTCCGACTGTGTAAAAAGCGAATATAATAAAAATTCAGAAAAAGTGAAAACAAGATGGCCTATTTCTCTCTCCGATCCCACTTCCAAGGATCCTACCGACGGAACAGTCAGAGATACACACTAAGTTCAGGTCCGTACCTGAATAATGTCAGAAACATTTGACGTAAGATGTTGACTATAAAACTTTATACTGTAAAAAGTATATCATGCAGTCGGTTGCATTAGTTATTCCCGTAAAATTATGATGCGAAGAGGATGTAGAACATTTTGCTTTTTTCATCTTTTTTCTTAATTTTTAATCTATCTATATAGATAGATATAGTTAGATAACTATATCAATTCATTTATAGTTTATAGATTGTGATTATACAATTTGCATCCAGCGCGAACGTTGCGAATAATGATATGCCCAAGCACTTCTTGTTGGAGGGACAAGGCCTGTCCAGCATTCTCTAAGTGCTACAGCAACGTGGTGCGCGCTGTCTCATCTTCCCCGGGGAGTAATTTGTGCTCGAGGTAGGATTATCAACTTTTTTGGAGAAAAATAACGTGTCGAATTCTTAAAATAGGAAAAAAAAGTAAATAAGAAAAAAGTATTTTTCAAATTTAAATTTTTACTCTCTTAAATACCTACATATTTTTGGGTGCTTTTGGTATACTTACGTTAAAAATTTTTTGTGTTCTTTGAAAATTTCAACGATCAAAATTGAGATTTTAATAAATAAAAACCTAATTTGTTTTTTATTAAATGTTCAGTTCAGTAATTGGCCATATGAGTGTATCGTTTTATGCATCATAGTAGAGATTGAAAATAAATATAGCTGGCCATAAGACCGTTAATTAGTTAATCGTTAATTAACGAAATTAACTTTTCGTGTAACGGATTAACTTTTAAGTTAATTTTTAAAAATGTTAACGGACTTTTTAATTTCCGTTAACTTTCTATGAGTCCGTTAATCGTCAAAATCGACAATGAAAGTTCACACTTCCAGTCTTAATAACTTAAAACAACACATGCGGAGAGCACATGAACCGCAGTGTGTAGGGTTCGAAGAAACAGTCAAGGCAGGTTGTAGTCGAGGAAAGCATAATGGGAAAACTAATCTAGTGTAATCTGACATCGACAGCGATGCCAATACTAGTTATCGCGCTAAAAAAATACGATAGAGAAACATTGCAGAGTCATTTGCCGTCGCAGCAACTGGAGTCGGTGTATCCCAAGCTAGTGTGGACCAATGCATAGTAAACTTTTTTATTACTAACATGATTCCTTTACATGTCGTCGAAACGAAGTCGTCTGGGAAGTTGATAAAAACTTTAAACCCCAGCAAAAATTCAATATCGAGGAGAACATTGGGTAGACGCATCGTTGATGAGCATATTCGATTAAAGCAGACCATGATCAAGTAAGTACTTCTTATTTAAACACCAAATTAACAGTCACATAATTTTAAAAAATAATTATAATTGCTTTTATTTCAGACTGTATGGTTCATAATTTAAAATATACAAATAATAAAATTAATTGAAATAAAGTTACAGAAATTCAAAGTCAATTGATACATTAAAAATAAAATAATAATGAGACTAAAAATAAAATTTTAACGATTAACTTTAACTTCTGTTAAATCATCCGTAAAATAACGCTTTAACGATTAACGAAGTTAACTTTTTTATCAACGGACTAACGATCAACGAAGTTAACTATTTGATTAACGATGCCCAGCTTTGGAAATAAAGTAAGATACGTTATTATAAAGTATGGTTGGCAACCCTAGTTCTGGGTCATCTCTCGATTTGTGCCAAAGACAACCACCACTAATGTTTTGTGGGTCCGACGAATTACCTCAAAAATTCCACATAATCCAGTCCTCCTGAAAAAAATGACGGCTACGATTTTTAACCAAAAATGAAGTACGGAGACATTCCAAATGGATGCCGTCATTATTACATAAGTATATCAAGATACCAAGTATCATTATGCTACGAGCTCCTCAAATACTTCTAACCCCTAATAAATTATTACCTATCTACGGCACTCAAATGAAAATAATATATACTTAAGTCATTTATAAAGAATAGCATTTGTTTCGGTTCTCACTGAAACGTGATCGATATTATTATAAAATTAATATCGTCATAGAAATAGAATAAATTACATACCTATAAGTACCTAAATGTGTTCGTTATTATAGGCAAATATTTGGAACGATTTGCCACCACCCATAAAGTCGACGTTATGTTTGTCTCTCCCAGTATATTCAAGCGCAAATGTAAGGAGAGGCTACTGGCTGTGCTACTTGCACAACAATACGCAGCCTCATTTCATGGTACTCCTCTAAAAAAACACACCTAATGCGAAGTGCCTTCTCTGTACCTACTTATTACGAAGTGATTTTGGAATCACAGAGCAGTGATTTGGAATTATGATATTTGTACGTGTATCTTTAAACACATTTTGGTGTATCCTCTATTAGTGATCGGGACATGATACCTTGTAAACTGATAAGTTTGACTATGAACATGACATTATAACAACTAGGTATTATTAACATTAGCAGATATAAGTAGCTATACATAATATAAAAAAATAACATTCTATCCAAAGAAGTAACCGCCATATTTTGCCGCTGCATTACGGACAGACTGTTCTCCTATTCAACTGCAGAATTGAGAAACAGAGCCCGGTATTACATCAGAAAATCAGAAACCATGGATTTAATTTTTAACACGAAGAACAATAAAAATTGTTAATCATTAGTAATAGTTTCGTACTGATTCATTCATGAGATCATGATATGTCCTCGTCGTAAATTCCTCAAAAAAGTATCGCTTCATCCTTAGGAACTCTAATGGTCAATTATCAACCGCCTTTCAAAAAAGGAGGTTCTCAATTCGGTTATGTTTTTTTTATGTTTGTTACCTCATAACTCCGTCATTTATGAACCAATTTGGAAAATTCTTTTTTTTGTTTGAAAGGATTACACTTTCCCATTGACATGTCATTGATATTTGGTTTCGAAGAAACACCAAATAACGAGATTTGGTTATAACCCTTATTCATTTATATTGATGATTCTCTTGTATGTCATTTGTTAACTATCGTTATCACCCCATGGTATAATGGTAGTAGGGAGAAGACATAAATTGCCTGTGATATAATAAATTCAGTCAGTAGGTAGAGTCAGTCTTGTGGCGGACAGAGAATACCGCTGTCTTCTTCGGATTGTAAGAATACTGCTAGAGTGTAAGTATGATGTAACTTTTACACTGTTCTTTTATAACTGATTGATATTGATATGATATGATATTGATGATATTGATATTGATAATGGCCATAAAGGGCAATAATATCCCATGTTCGATCTGTTCACATATTTTATTGTGAAAGCCCACGGTTTTTGCTCTTTGATAGAATGGAAGTTAACACATTGAATTAGAAAATAAATTGATTGTAGACCTATCCTAGATATTCATTTAGGCCAAGGTCACTCAAAAGGGAGAAATAAAAAAAAATAATAAAAAAATTAAACCGACTTCAAAAAAATATATTGAAAAGTATAAAATAACTATCCTTTACTAATCAAAACTTAAGAACAAAAATAACTATAAATACGATACCAATACCCATGAAATTAATTTTGACAGTTATTGAAGTCGGTGCCAAATCAATGTTCGACATCAGAAAGTCTATTAGTTTTGTAGGCTTGGAACAATAAACAGAGAAGTTTTTAAGTCGTACTTCACTAGATCTAATAATCAGGTTTTTTCTGATAGTCATTTAAAATTAGAATGTGGTAGAAATATCGACTTTCAAACTGTTCATAATGGAGATTTTCGGAATGTGAATAAGGCATTCTAATAAAGCAGATTTTAAATAACTAGAATAGACCCTCTAGATAGA
Source organism: Zeuzera pyrina (assembly GCA_907165235.1). Lineage (NCBI taxonomy): Eukaryota > Metazoa > Arthropoda > Insecta > Lepidoptera > Cossidae > Zeuzera > Zeuzera pyrina. The sequence continues at coordinate 13,908,142 of OU015630.1, forward strand.
GTGTAGTCAGAAATAACGAAAAAAGGGATCTGTTTATTTGCTATGAATTTATATCGAACAAACCCTTATAAAAATTTAGAAAAGATATAAATTGCCATAACCTCGAAAACAGTCAAACTTTAGGTAATATCGATTTAGATCGTTCTATTTCATCTCTGCTACAAGCCATTTCATTATTCACATAGATCTTCCTAACACCCTGTATAAAGAAGTTCGTAGCTATTGCCTAATATACAGCAATACTGCTACAAAAAATTTAAGTAACAAAAAATAATAAAATCAATTTGCCCCTGCATTACATGAGTGTACAAACGAACCTTTGTTCCACTTTGATGACGGTTTCAACAATACTGTGGAATCGGGTGTGGGGTGTTGTACTTTTTATTACGGCTTAAACACGCAAGAATATTTTATAAAGACGTCATATAGTTTTATACATAAACTTAGTTGGCGTATGTACGTACAAAGAGTGTGATTGAGAATGTAATCTTTTATGATAGTGACACGAGTAGGAAAGGAAGAGCAAACAACACGCTATTGTAACCCTTTTTTGAATGACAGCTCGTCACAAGTCGTCACGCTGTAGAGAACGCTGTTAACTTAATTTATTATTTTGTGTTATTTTTGTTTTATTCCAAAGAAGTACTGTATTTTTTAATAATGGATACGTATTCTGTATGTGATTGTGATATTACATATCACAATAATCCAGAGAATCATTCATTTCATTAGTGACATTGACAAATTAAAAATCGTCACGCGACAACGAGCCATATGTTCGTCTATACGCCAGTATATACTAAATTTATGGTTTTATATTCCATGTCTTATTTTTTTCTTGCAATAGCACTGCATTAACAGAAGTATGAAAGTGTGTAGTGGAACTAAGTATTTTCATAATATGATTAAACAGCTCAACTTACAGTAGAACCAGCCCAAGAAATATGTACAAAATGCAAAAATCATGACATAGAACACACAGCATTAACCCAAGCCATGTAACTATACTCATTATCAAGACTAATTCTAAAAGAGATTTGTCAAAGGTTATCGAAGAAATACGTGCTAAATCTTAAGAAAAATAATCTCACGCTGTGTAGACACATAAACTTATGCTTTTTACGAAGCTGTGTAGGTACATAGTTTGACACGAAGATGATATGACAAAGATTGAAACACAATGCAATATTTTGAACCTGGGCACAAAATAATCATGACTGCAGAGTCAGCTCATGTTCAATTATTAAAAAACTAAAATCTTCAAGAGAGGTACAGATATGATTTCAATGATATTGTGCGAAACATCAAAAAACGTATAAATATGAGACTCGATATGATATACGAGTATATACAAGGGGGTCGCCAGCTTATGACTAAGGGGGGGGGGGGGAAGCAATGGGGCAATATTATGGAGGATAAAAAATATGAACACCGAGAGCATGAAGCGTTACACTTTGGAAGTCTTTGCTTTGAAGACGATTGTAATAAGAACGGTTCTAATATCAATGTATAAAACTCACAAGCCCTCGACAGTACAATAACTAAATCAAACTTTTAAACACAGTAATAATTATTTATTTTAACAAAAATAATATTTAATTAAAACATAACCTGCGGGGATTTTTTGCAAAACTTTCAACCACTTTATCATTAAAATTATTTAGGTTTTTATTTATTATAGCTCTGTGTACACTCATCATGGCCAGACCATTAAGGCGATCTTCTGCCATGGTGCTTCTTAGCCATGTTTTTAGTCTTCTGAGGCTTCTAAAGGATCGCTCTACTGTACAGGTCGTGCATGGTAAAGCGATCAAAATTTTCAATGCTTTTTCCGTTTCGGGAAAGAAGGAATTTGTTTCTTTTAGGACATCAACAACTGTTAGATTTGTTAGATTAAGCCTATCGTACCACAATTGCTGCCAAAGTTCGATTTCATTCTTTATGTTCGGTAAATCATAAAACTGGGCAATAGATTCACAAGTTTGTTTCAGATTTTCAGTGGTCATCTTTTGCATCTGCGCCGGGTGTAACTTAGATAATGCGAATGATGGCGTGTTTTCTTCAGCAAAACGTACTTCAAGGGAGGTGATAATTGAATCCAAGTATGGTATTACTAAAGACCTCTTCCAGTATTCTGAAGGGCTTTCTGCTGGATGATTGCTTCTATGACGTTGTTTCCCTGTTGTTGTTGGCATTGATGTAATGTCCTCCTCCAGTCCGACTTTCTCCGCAACAGCAGTAGCTTCCTTTATAATTTCGTCTGTCACTTTTTCCGGATTTTCACGGTGGTTTTTAATTAAAAGTAAAATCCTTTTAACGTGTTCCGAGGCTTTGACCACGTCCAAAGCTACAGATTGGAGTACGTTGACAACGGGTTCCATCAAAGCCGAGTGTTTGGCTACCAACATAATCCCGAGAATGAAAGAAATTCTGGAAGTAGCCGCATGCAGTTGGAAGGCACTTTTCCGAGTTGCACTATTTCCTTCCTGAGATAATGTTTGTAAGGCTTTCAGAATTACAGGAAGATTGTCTTTAAAAACTCTGATGGTTTTGTGTTTCTCACTCCATCTTGTCTCGCAAAGTCTGGAAATATCAGGTATCAACTTCTTCCTCAAAACTGATTCTCGAAAAAAGTTTATAGTATATTTTTGGTGGTTCCCATGGCATTTCTAATTTCAGGAAGTGAATTTAGATCATTGATAACTAGATTCAGTTTGTGGGACGAGCAATGAAAGTAGAGGGCTTTGGTGTACTTTTTGCGTAAGATCGCCTGTACCCCTCCGTCTTTTCCTGACATCGTTAAACAACCATCAAAACCAAAACCAACGCATTTATTTATATTCAGATCTTCTTTTGTCAAAAACTCATCTATGCTATGTGCAATCGATTTCGCATCCAAATCTTTTAGCTCAATGAATCCGACAAACATTTCTTGGACTTCCTGTGTTTCTTCATCAAAATATCGCATCTCAATCGATAATTGTTCAGTGCCAGAAATATCAGCTGTTTCGTCTGCTATCACACTATATGCTGCTGCTTCTTTCACTTTTTTCATAATATCAGCCTTAATAACGCTTCCACAAATACAAATAATTTCATTTTGAATATCCACTGAACGGTAGCTTGCATTCTTTTTTCCTTGCTCAATGTGTTTCTTTAAAATCAAATCTCCCGCGTCAATTCGCAGCCTGTATAAATCCTCGAGAATACCTTCACCATAATGTTTACCTCTCAGTGCTAAGTCGTGTGACCCGCAAAATGTAATGCAGGAAATAATAGATTTTATAATTTTGCGATTTTCTTCAATAATTCCCTGGGAATATTTGTTCAGTTGCAAATCGACAGGCACACCTTCGAGAAAAGATTTAGCAGCTTTCAATGCCTCCTTATGGAAGTGGGTTTCAATGTGTTTTTTGCACTGCTCGTGAATATCTTTGAACTTACAAAAGGGCCTTATAGTAAATGATCCCAATATGCCTCTAAATGAATTTGGATTTGGTGGGAACAACGTACAATATTTATAAAATGCTCCTTTTTGGCGCCTGGAATATATCAACCATGAAGAGTATGTTTCCAACCAAGAATAATTAAATTTTCTCTTTAAATGTTTTGCATCTTCCGCAAAGTTATAGGTCGCGGAAAGGGACCAACAGTTTTCAATCAATTCCTTCTTCTTTTCGGTTGATAACATGTGTGCCCGTCCAACATATCGCCCGATATCATTTTCATTGCAGTCATCCATCAATGAATCAGGATTCGGCGCCAGATATCTAGAGGAACTTGGTCTAGGTAGTTCCTGCGGCTGAATATAACCTGTTGTGGTTGTGGTGACCGATGAAGACACATGCGATATTGTCGTTACTTTGTCCTGTTCATCGCTGTTGCTACTTGATCCATCAGTTTTTTTCGTTTCAAACTTCCTGCAAAACAAAACGCTTTGATAAAACTTTATGTAATTAATTAAATTTTTACGGGAGAGCAGTTTTGTTCAATTACTTATAAATATTAAAATAAATACTCAGTTGTATTTTTTAGCTTTATTTATATCAAGGATCTGTTTTAATTTGTATTTAATTAAACCACAAATATAATTTTTGTTTTGTTTTCATAATTAATTACTGGAAACGAAACCACTGTTTAGTTAACGTTAAATTCATAGAGATTGAATCAATAAACTCGTTTTTAATAATATCATAATTTTTCTTAACATTTCCCTTCCACATAATCGATCCTTTCTTTCCACATCAAAAATATGCCAGATAAAATTAAAAATGATATTCTTAACGATTATTATACGTCTCTAGCTAGTATATCCGTTACCAAAGCTATTAGCTAAGAGAAATAAAATAAAAATACTAGCTCCAAGTCCAAGATTAAAGCAGTACATAACTTACCAAAAAATTTTCTGATGTCCATTTTGATAAGATGATGAATGGAGACACACTCAGAAACTTCACAACTCAACACTGAGATCTTATTATTTAATAAATATAAATCAATATTGATTAACACAGGCAAGCCGGTAGCCTTATATTCGCTTTCCAATTCGCTTGTTTAGCTTGTTTCGTTGATCGCTTCCAATTAAAAAGTGACTCGCTCGCAGTGGCTCACGTCTTTATATACCCAAACGAACATCATACTAGAATGTACGGTAACGTTCTACCTGGTCTAGGAACTGCAACCAAATTTCAGAGAGTTCATTGAACAAGCGCCATCTAGCGTCGAGTAGCAATACTAGGTTTTACAAGGATTATAGTCGATTTATTCAACTGTAGGTGTTTCTTATGAACACTTACAGATGGCATTGTCCACAAAACCAATTAAAATTTTATGTTCGTAACAAATTATACAAAACTGACGTGAATGCTGGTGAACGGCTGTCGTAGAAAGAAATGCAATGCACACACACACACCATACCTACCTACATATTTTTACACTGTTTAATGGCCTTGCGTTTTAGCAAATCTGATATAGTCGTGATGAAAATGGCGGCAATTTTAAAAACGGATGTCAAAATCTTAATGTTATTCTGAATATTTCAATACTTTCTACAATATACATTAAACCTTGTGAATTTATTTACGTTTTGTCATGCGATGCGGAATTTATTAATAGATAAGGAAGTCAATTGCTCGCACTTTGATCGCTTTGCGGCTAGCTACATTTGATCTCTAAGCTGCCCCCCCTGCCCCCCTTGGCGACGCCCTTGAGTATATAGGTACACAGTCTGGCCATAAATACTGATACAATAATGAAACCAATAATATTACATGTGTAATTTGAAACCTGTCATTCTCATTTAAATATTCATAGTGTTTACTCATTTTTGCGCCATCTTTGTTAAATATTCTTGTGATATTAAACTGAAGTGAGGTGATGAAGAGAACCGAATTGCTATGATAGCATTACACAAAGTAGGTATGAAGTCAAATGCAATTTGAAACTCTCCATCCGATTGTTATTTGTCGAATGCGTGTACAGGGCTATTGATCGGTATAATGAAACGTCCTCTGTTTATGACAGAAAAAGATCTGGCCATCCACGTAGTATTCGTGGCTATCCACGTAGTAATCGTACTAAAAAGGCGATCAAAACAGTGAAGGAAAGAATCCGAAGAAATCCTGTCTGAAAACAAAAGATTTTATCTAGGGAAATGAATATAACACCCAGAAACATGTCGCATGTTTTAAAAGATGACTAAGACGTACAGCTTATAAGAAACGCGCTGGTCATAACTTAACCGATAATTTAAAAGTAAATACGGTGGTAAAATCAAAACAACTTCTTAGAAGGTACACAAAGGAAGTTATAGAAAAATTTAATTTACTGACGAGAAAATGTTTACTACCGAGCAACATTTTAATAAGCAGAATGACCAAGTTTATGCTGGCAATGTGGGCATTATCCGGCTTCAGTAATAATTTGGTGGGATGTTAGCTATCAAAGAGTGACTGAGCTGTATTTTTGTGAAAAAGGTATCAATACATCGACTCAGGTGTATCAAGATACGATTCTTGAGAAGGTAGTTAAGCCTCTTAACAACGCCATGTTCCATAACCAAGAATAGTCTTTTCAGCAAGACTCAGCACCGGGAAAGGAACATTTCTGATTTCATCAGAGCTGAATACTGACCGTCATCTAGTCCCGATCTTAATCCACTTGATTATGATTTTGGTCTCTTTTAGAGAGTATGGCATGCTCTAAACGCCATGAAAATTTGGAGTCCCTAAAACATTCCATAATTGGCAGTAGCGAATTTTCCCATCGAGAAAGTGCGTGTTTCAATCGATAACTGGTCACAAGCTTTGAAGGATTGTATTAAGGCCAATGGAGATCATTTTGAATGAGCTTCATATTTTCAAAACGCTGTTATATTAATGTATAAACTAACGCACAATTCAGTAATAAGGGTTTTATGTCAGTTTTTGCTTTGTTTATGGTTGATTTATACTTGAATCAAAATAAAACTCCGTATTGTTTTCTTCGTACCAGTAATTTGTTGTTCTATGAGTTAGTTAAAAAAATTCTATTCTTCTTACAATTCGTATTTGAAGTAATTATAATAGATATTTTGAGTCAAGTCAGGTAATATGTCTCGAAATTTTAATTCTTAATATTATAAAACATTTAACTGGCTGACGGGCTGTGCATATGGACGGCAACGATTTTTGCATGGTCACTGTTAATTAATAAGACAAAATAAATTAACAAAATAAATAGAGACAATAAACAGATATAACGAATAGATAAATTTAAATCAATTTTAATTTTGGACAGTTTAAAATAAAATTGACTCTTAAGAAATACTTCATAAAAACTAAATTGTGACGTCATTTCCGAATGATTTAATTTGACTGGAGGGTAAAGTGTAAACTTAAATATCGTACGAAAAGCTCAGTAGTCTTGTTCTTGGCACGGTGGAGCTCAGAGATGAAGCCTATATGCACATACTAATGTTTATTTTGTTTACGTTGCATTAAATACATATTATAACAAATAACAACCACTACGAAAAATTTAAGTAATGGTACCGTTCTCGCTCGTCAGTAGGTATTGCTGTATTAGTAAGTATAATTAATTATGTATAAACTTTTTTTTTTACATATTTGTTATTTTGACTGCCTATTCTGTTGAAAAACCCTGTGCACGGCACTATCTATACTATTATATAAATCTCTAGCGTCTGTTTGTAATTTAACTTTTTTGTCAAATTTTATGATAAATTGTCGTTTTGACTCGCTGACTTCGATTCTACCATTTTTAAAATGTTTGTGTTTGCCTGTACGTCCTTTTATACCTAAAGAACAGATTGGTCGATCTTGATTAAAATTAATACGTAGTAAGAGGATGTGATTGTGCACCTATTTTTTCTAAAGTCTACCCCTAAACGGGTGAAAAGGGGGATGAAGCTTTGTATGAGAAATGCTAAACCGCTGAATTGATTATGATGAAATTTGGCATAAAAATTTTCACCTTTCATCCTTTACACATTCTTAGGGGTAGATATTTACTTTGAATGGGAAATACTAAACCGCTTTATCAATTCTAATAAATTTTTTCAAAAACAATCTTTGTATGCATATACAGGTACATGTGATCCAATCTAATCCGGGAAAGTCACGAAAAAGTTTTTCGTGCCGACGAATTCGCGGGTATAGCTAGTTTTATTATAAAACATCAACAAAGTCATGTCTGTACACGGACGATCCTTTTAAAAATCATTTAACTGGGCATTTTAGGCTTTTCTGTTTCCAAAATAAATACTTATAGAATTGTTGTATGCGTGTTGTATGTTTATTTCTTCAAAGCTAAGAAACTGCCATTGAATTTCTATACAAATCTCTGTTTGAAGAACTGGAGTCTCACTTACTTAATAAAAAGCATATCATCACGTTCATCTATATTATAACTTTAGTTTTGATTAGTAAAAAATAATTATACCTAATCATGACTACGTAACTAGTGGTTTCTAGGGAACTTATCCTAATATTAGTAGTGCTAGACAGGTAAATACTTAACTCTATTCAATCTTTACTTTTAAAATACTCGTAGTACCTATATTAAACACAATAATATGTAATTAAATATTTGTGTTAAGGAATGTTATTATATTTCCTTTACACGCATTTAACGCGTCGAGAACAGTTAATACTAATTACAAATATTATATGTATTTATCCAAAAAGCAAAAAATATATTAACGGAAATCGAAACTTTTGATTCGGAAAAGTATCAAAATTATATTTTGTACGGAAGTCGCTTCGTTACTCACACTACAATAAAATTACGAAAGTCGGACGCATACATTAGGGTTCCTAACCCCAAATTTAAAAAACTAGGATTTGAAGTCGGAAAAGCAGGACAATTCAGTTTAAAAGCAGGACGCAGTAATAGAGTAGCAATAGCTAAATTAATATGTAGTGAAAATAGGTTAAATGAAATTCAAGTAATAATAATAATCATATATTTTTAATGTATTTGAATAAAATTATATAAGTGGAAAAAGAGCTATTAAAATATAAAATAAATGCTTTGTGTAGCCTGTTCACTTACAAGTTGATAACTAAATACTCGTAGTAAGTTGGATGTTGCCTCTGTCTTGTAACAACAGGGCCCGGGCAGAGCGAACACTCGCGAGTCGTGAGGCCGCCCATAATGTAAGGATTGCAAAAGTGGCGCGCGAATTTTAAAATACGCAACCTTATCAGGGCGCTTTAAAAACCCAGAACGCTGGTTAAAAACTATCCAGGACACTACAAAAACCAGGACATGTCCTGGGAAAACAGGACGGTTGGCAACCCTAGCATACATGAGTGTCCTAGCGAGCCGGTGCCTAAATTCAAGTGATTACGAATTGTCAAAAGGCTCTACTATTTAAACTCGATTTAAGGATTTGACATTTCGCTTAATAATATTTGGTGCAAGCGAGAAGCAAATTCCTTAAAACGAGTTTAAATGGTTGGTGCAAGCCACCCATAATATGTTCGATTTACACTTGAATGTATGTCCATTCATCAATATCGCCTGAGATAACGGATCCACGGGAATGTGGATGGATCTACTCATCTCTCTAATAACGAAATTCGTAAAACACGCAAACATTCTACAAAAGTTTGTACACAGAAAGATATAGACAAAAAACAGAAAGTGGTCTGGAACAAGGGTGTCCAGGCTGAATCTCGCAATCAATTCGCCTTTCAACATCTAAACACTAAGACTGTGAATATGTGGAAATGTCGTAGTAGGTAAGTAGGCTCTACTGATATTTCCACAAAGTCCTCTATTGTCCTTATAATTATTATAGTAGATAATGTGATATCTTCGAAGCGAAAAATAAGTGACACTGACATTTCAAGCCTAATTAACCACACGCCATATTGTAAGAGTCGGTTGACTTTTAGCTTTATAACTTTTATAACTTATAGCTTTATAACTTTTTATAACTTTCAGACAGCACATAATACAGACTATACAATTTATGAAATAGTAATCATGTATATATACTTAAAAAGAAACTACCTACCTACCTCCAAAAATTAAAGAAATAGTCAAATGTGAATTTGACTTAATGCAGGAACATACAATACGAGTACTTATCTATGCATTTAGGAAATATAAATTTAAAATAAAACGGTAGATATAAATTGTAATAGATTCGGGTGTTATTTTGAAGAAATCCATTTCATGTGATGAATTTTCATAATTTTTAGCTAGGTAGGTACCTGTTTTTCCACTCAAAATCTCAAACTCGTTAATCGACACGTGTTTCGCCTCTCAACGTAGCATCCTCAGGAGATTCCAGAGATCAAACGCTGTCGGCTATACGATGCTAGTTAGCTGACCGTATGAGACACGTGTTTATTAACAAGTTTAAGATTTTGGGCAGAAGGTGTTTAAAAAACGTATATATTCATCACATAAAAGGTAAATATATTTAAACCAAATTTTTGGGAGATCTATATGACTTAGAACTTCTGTTATATTTTTTGTATAAGCCTTAAAACCGTAATCTTTATATTTCCAACAATTTTCAAAATTCTAAATCCAGTACAGTTTCGAAGATAAGGGGAGGACAGCGAAGACAGAATGATACCTAATGGTCAACTCGAGTCGAATTCCCAACCTTCCCCTCTAATTCTCCTACGAATATTTTAAAATGCCAAATAGTGCAACATTATATGGGTTAAAGAAATGTATCGCTGTGCCTTTCACGTTAACGTCGCATAGTTTCTGCGAAAATCGAATATGACAGAAGCACCGGTCACGATACTCAAGAATGAATCTCTTTTTGTGAATAGTTAAAAAGAAATTCCGCTATTCGTCGTATATAGTAAGCATCCCTTTCTAATAATGCTCAATCAATAGATTCACATTTGAGTGTCTTTCTGGAATACAGGCCCATCTGCCCCACATGACTTTCTGTGGGTAGGTCAAATTATAGTAGGTAAGAATATTTAGGGATTGCGAACCTTGAAAATAAAGGTTATATTTTCAAGAATACAGCGGTACTAGCACAAATCCAATATTACTGGACACCTTTCGCGGTGAATTCTTTCGACAGACATCACTGAAACCGTACAAAACCAATCGCATTTATGTCATAACTGAAAATTATTGTACTTATTATGTACTGATTGTCATTCTGCAATACTATCCAAACAGCCAGAACACTTTTGATGGATTTGACCTTGCTAATCAGGCTATAAGTTTCAAAGACAAAAAAGTTAATTGTGCAGTTACTGCAATGCAATTTGTATGAGATTAGGTGTATATGTAATTATGCTTTTTTTGTATAATATAACTATTTAAATTTTTTTTACTTTTGTGTTTATGATGACATAATTCTCACATAGACTAAAGCAGTCTACTTCAACATTCTGAGAGCAGCCAACCTACTCTCAGAATTGGCAAGAAATCTATCGTAACATCATTCATTCGCTCATGTGCCGCGGAAAGTACGGGTCGTGCGCGCACTTATTAATTACCTACCTCGTATCTTTACCTGCGAGCGCCCCACTCCGCGCGGTGACGTATACTAGCGGTGCAGTTTATACAGAGTAGTGAAGGATTCAGATACATTACGCGAACTCAGTTTTGCTGACTGACAGCATGAACACCACATATAATACAAATACGCTTGATAATGACAAAATCAACCTGTCTACTTCGAGTACAGAAAACTCGGATCATGAATCTCCACCACCAAACTTTGTAAGTGATCGTAACCGAAACAGGGATCAAGCACGCAACGCCAATTTACCCCAGGGCGTTGAATTATCCCAAGAGAATATGGACAACCAATCTTCATTTTTCAGTAAAAACTTTGAAATATTTCAAAATAATATGCTTGAAATACTTGATAAATGGTGCAGCAAACAAGAACTTAAGATCTCAAAAATAGCGCAAGATTTTGAAGATCTGAAGAAATCGGTTATGTTCGTGAACGACAAATATGTCGAACTTAATAAAAAAACTGATAACATTCAAACCAGTATTCAACACCTCGAAACGAAAGTTAAGGCGCTTGAGGCTGATGCAGTCTTGAATAAATCATTGGAGATAAAAATCGAGTCTCTTGAACAACAAGCTCGTCAATGTAATTTGGAAATAGGTAACATACCTGACAGGCGAGGTGAGAACTTGATTACCATGTTGGAAACTCTTGGTACTACAATCAAGCATAGTATTACACTAAATGACATAGCAGCCGTCCATCGCGTTCCTCATGCTAATTCATCTAGTACACATCCCAAAAATATCATTGTCAAATTTCATTCACGTATTAAGCGTGACAACATTCTTGCTGCTTGCCGACTAGCGAAAGGCATCACGACTGATCAGTTAAATATTTCTGGGAATGCAAGAAAAGTGTATGTTAACGAACATCTGACACTGAGTAATAAAAATCTTTTTCGCGACGCGCGTACCGCTGCTAAATTGCACGGGTACCGCTACGTCTGGGTCAAACATGGAACCATACTTGTGCGAGAGAACGACACGTCTCGTGTCATTGCAGTCCGTAAACCTGAAGACATCTCCAAAATTGCATGTAAGACCGCGCCATGAGGTCAGGAATTTCTCACATACCTTACAACAATTTTACAACTTGCATTTCTCAAAGTTATCGTTAATTTTTGCATTGTTTTTATTTAATTTAACCCTTACAGTCCTTACAATTATTGCGTTTACTAAATTATATATTGTTAATGCCCCTAAATCTAACTATAAAATTTGTTTCTATTTTTTGAGCTACTCTATGCTTATGACTTATGTACTTATAGAAATAACCAATATTAATTATTTCATTTTATCGTTATTCTGCCTATTACTGACCACTTCTTTTAGTAATCACAAGAAAATGCCCGTAATTTTGTACGGACATTATGAACACCAGTGTTTGATCGGCGTGCGTCTAAGAAGAGTAATAAACACTTACCCTCAAAATTTTACAATTTATAAATTACATGTTTTACTAGTTGCTTTATTTGCTATTTATAGTGTGACTATTATATTGCGAAGTGTTAGAATGCCACATGTACTTTCTTGCTGTGTACGGAAAGTGTATACCGTAAGTATTTTATATTTCATTTACTGTTTGCATTGTTCCCAGTGCTACGTGAACGTGACGTCCGAACTATATTACCCCAATATATCCATAATAAGTACTAAATCTCATATAAAATTATTTTCACTTGAAAATCTCAAGCACCTGTTGCTATTTGTAATTTTTGGCTATTCCTATAAAAATACACATCCAATAATTGCTTACTGGCTTGATGGGTTTCCTATAATATATTATAATAAACACTTTAAACATTCGGCAACACGTTCGCTGCACATAAACAGGACTTAACGGTTTATTATCAAAACTGCTGCGGTATCCGAACAAAATTGAATACACTGTATATGAGCATATTATCTTGTGCCTTTGATATAATAATCTTAACCGAAACTTGGCTAATACCTAGCATCAGTGAGGGCGAGTTTATAGACGATAGGTATAAAGTGTTCCGCTGCGATCGGGACCGAGCGGCGAGCGGGCGGTGGGACGGCGGTGGTGTACTGGTGGCCGTGCGCCGCGAGCTGCGTCCTACCCAACGGAGCTGGCCAGCGGCTGCGCCCGCGCCTGCGCAGCTTGCGCACGGTGACGGAGCGGCCTGTCCGCCTCTGCGTCCCGCCGCCTCCTCGCTGCTGGATTATGTTTTAGTGGACTTACCTTCAGGGGACCGCTCGCGCCCGCATCTTATTGCCGCCGTATACATTCCACCACGTCAACCTGTAGACACTTACATGTGGTATTTTGATACTATCGGTGAGCTTATTACTTCAGATAACATTGACAAATTCTGGTTAGCCGGCGATTGTAACCTGGGTCAACTGGCGTGGGATAATAGTTCTGGACCTAGATGTAGTCCTATCATTTATGATCACACGTGTTCTACTAGTAAGTGTTTGCTAAATTTCCTCTCCCTATGTAATTCTTTTCAATTTAATTACCTAAAAAATGACAATGATAGGACTTTGGATGTTTTTATTTCAAATACCGACTGTTACCTAACTGGTATCTCGGATCCTTTACTCCCGCCCGACCGGCACCACCCGCCTTTCACCACACTCACGCAGCTTGACACCCGGTTAGAACTGATGCCTAAACTCAAACGCTATAAATATTGTTATCATAAAGGGAACTACACCGCATTAAATCATAGTATATCTGTTACCGATTGGAGTGCGTTACTGTCGGAACTATCCGTTGAATCCGCAGTGAACTTATTCTACGAGCAAATTTACGCTCTTATTAAACTATATATACCTAATATACCTGTACGTAATAATAATGAGTATCCCGTATGGTTTACACCCGCACTGATTCGTATTCATAAATCCAAATCTAAATATTGGATTAAATGGAAAAAATATAACAACATTAGTGACTATGAGATATTTGCTCTTTTCCGTGATCGTTTTAAAACCCTCTGTAAGGCTTGCTATGATTCTTATACAGTCTCTGTTGAAAATGGCGTTCATAAAAACATGAAATATTTTTGGAGTTATGTTTCGAATCGAAAAGGTAAACAAGGAATACCAACCACTATGTTTTATGAAAATAACCATAGTAATGATCCTAAGTTAGTCTGCGATATGTTTGCCAGCTTTTTTGGCTCTGTGTATGAAGATTCCACGTTAGACATGGAGAACTGGACTCCACCACCTGATCGACTAGACCATAACGTTCACATCAACTTAATTTCATTTTCTTTAAATACCGTGCTGAAAGAAATTAAAGCTCTCGATCTGACAAAAGGCGCTGGTCCAGATAATATTCCACCTTCGTTTTTAAAGTACACTGCTGATCATATTTGTGTTCCACTGCAAATACTATATAATAAATGTATAAATGAAGGATTATTCCCAAATGTATGGAAAATAGCAAATATAACACCAATATTTAAAAGCGGTCTCAGATGTAATATAGAAAATTATCGCCCCATTTCAATTTTATCAACCATGTCAAAACTTTTTGAGAAACTTGTGCATGGTGCTATTTATCCATTGATTCATAATATTATAATTCCAGAACAGCATGGGTTTGTTCAACGTCGTTCTACTGTTACCAACCTATTAATATTTACCACCCATCTATTTGAAAACATGGATAAACGCATCCAAACAGATGCCGTATACACCGATTTTAAAAAGGCATTTGATAAAATTGATCATGAGCTTTTGTTGTCCAAAATAGCTTATAACGGCATTAAAGGCAATTTGTTACGATGGTTCTCCTCATACATTACACATAGAACTCAACGAGTGGTTGTCAATGGCTATGAATCTGAAGCTTTTATAGTAACTTCTGGAGTACCCCAAGGATCCATCTTAGGACCATTATTGTTTATAATTTTTATTAATGATATTAACACCTGTTTTCAAAATAGTAGTTTTCTTCTGTATGCCGATGACCTGAAAGTTTACTCAACAATAAACTCGGTCAAAGATTGTAAAAATTTACAGGATGACCTTAACAGACTGTATGATTATTGTATTAATAATAAACTCTCTCTTAGTCTGCCAAAATGTAACAAAATAACATTTACAAAAAAAATTAACAATATAGCATACAATTATTCACTAGGCGGTGTATCTCTCTCATCGATACAGTCTGTTCGTGATCTGGGTGTTCTTTTAGATTATCAGCTTCACCTTAGTAGCCATATTGACAAAATAATTAATAACGCGTTTCAAATCTATGGTTTTGTGATGAGAACATGTCGTGACTTTAGACGACCATCTACATATCTACATTTATTTAACACACTCGTTCGCCCTCATCTTGAATACGCTGCTCAAATATGGAATCCTTTTTACAATAAATACAAGGAACAAATTGAAATAGTTCAAAGAAGATTTCTTCGCTCTCTGCGTTACAAATGTAGGTTACCTAAGTTATCATATGCTAAATCGCTTAAAGAACATATGCTTCTACCTCTATTTGATAGGAGAAAACTAATTGATGTCATGACACTCTATAAAATATGTAACAACAATTTTGACTGTATCAACCTCACACGATATCTAACTTATAATATTCCTTCTCGGATGCCACGTGTCTCAAGCTGCAGGAAACTCTTCTATACGGGTATATGCCGAACAAAGGCTGGTGTTCGATCTCCACTGAGGAGATTAGCTACTACTTACAATGAAGAATTTTCTCAAGTAGATTTGTTTTCACTATCTTCTCTTAGATTTAGGGGTATGATTTTGGACTATTTAAAACAAGACATCTGATAACTATTGGTTCACATACAGAATTATTTTAATTTTTCTATTAAATGTTTAAAATCTGTCACTACAATATTATGTAACTAACATGTGGATTGCGATGTGGACTATGTACATATTTAAATTTTGTTACTTAATACTGTAATATTAAGCTATGTAACATAGTTGTTAGCTTTCCCAAATAAATAAAAAAAAAAAAAAAAAAAAAACATCGGTCAGACGGACGAACGCATGATTGATCTTACAAGGGTTAATTTTTTCCTTTAATGTACGGTATCCTTAATACATAGATTAGAAAAATAGAACACTTAAATTACAGGAAAAATAAATTTGTGAACATGCTACTTACTAAACATCTTAACATAGATAATTTTGCTGCCTTGTCGAAATGTAATGTTGAAAAAGTCTATAACTGAAATATTTCCAACATTTTATTTTTCCTCCCCTTTGGTGACTATAATACTAAAATTAATGTTGCGTTTCCCGCCAAAAAGTAGCGTTTCCGCGACAAAATGGCAGTCGGGCGTCGATAGCTTTGAATGTTTGATACCTACTCGTACTGTCGCTGCGACATAACGCGTGTGACCAAACCTACGTTGCCATTTAATCGTGATCTTCGTAACTAAGTTGTATATTCTTCTTTGGCTTCACAATATCGTATAGGCAAGGGAGGGGCGGTAGCTCCTGTGAAGTTGGTGAAAGGGACGCGTACGTCACATTAAATATTAACCGTAACCTAGTTTCATAATGTCCCCTATGAATACAGCGTTTAATTCTGTCTAATTGCAGGGTTAACGACAGACCTAATTCTTTTTTCCAGAAACGTAGGTAGGTATCGCATGTACGTACGTAATCGCTCCATTAGAGAGAAATAAACTTTGTAAAAGAAACTAAGTATACCTATTACCCCTGTATACGGTACCTACTATCTACTCATAAAGATTTGGTTCGCTGATGACCGCCTTTGTAATTATATAACATACCACAACATGTGATTGTTAAGTTTCAAGTTTCATCGATTAATAACGTTACCTACGTGTTTTATATCACAATCACACCAACTAAAAATTTTAACTACTTACTATAGTCTACACCTCTAGACAGCTTGCGCCGCACCATAGTGTACCCGCACCACGAAGTGAGGCAAATAAAATCAAATATAATATAGATGTGTGGGTGCTGCTTTTTAACGAAAAGGTGGCCGATCAACTTATCTGGTAATAAATATGTTCCGTATGTACAGGTGAGTCAGCTTACCTGATTTGTCTCACCGTAGCTATGTGCGACATGGCCTAAGTTTATTCTATTCCCTATGCAATCGAATGGAGGATCCAATCGAGGATGCAGAGATGGTATAGATAAGTAAATAGATAACATAATCATTGGCTGAGAGATAATAGCTAGTATCCCATTATCACACTTTATCATTCTATAACTAATTATTGAGAGACATAACCTTATAACTATGCCCACAAAGCTGATGTTTTCGATATTAATCGAATTCCAAAAGAAAACTTAAAAATAGCAAAGCAAAAGCAAAAATGAATCTAACCACCAGAAGCCTTTTTTTGGGGAGAAATATTTCGTACCTAAAATGAATTTTACAAAATATTTCCTCCTGAAAAAAATACTTTCGGCGGTTGATCACCTTGAGTGTTTTTTTTTTCAACTAGGTTAAGTCACAGACTTTTAAATGGAAGCAGACTATACCCATTGATACAAAATGCGTGGCAAATTCACACTAACAAATATTACTCACACACATGCAGAACTCAGGCCCGGATTAAGGATTGACTGCTTATACTGCGTGTTATCTTCGAGCGGGACTATTTGGGACACCCCAAATTATATATTTATGTGATAAAATAAGAATTAAATTAACTAAGTAATGTACTAGTATTAGAGATTATTACTTTATTATATTCCTTCTTTTTGTAGATTGTATTTGTCACATGAAGGATGTAATTTGGAGTGTTCCCAATAGCTCCACGATACAATAATATGATTGTTCGTTAGATACATGAGGCCTGACGGGCTGACGGCTGTGCGCTGCTGGTCTTGGGCCGCATGTACATTGTGATGACCTTGTTTGCGGTTCGATTTATGTGGGTACATGAAGTTTAATGACATAAATGATATATTTTTATGTCGAAAAAGTTGATAATCAGGCAAGTGAAAGTTTTGAATTTAGACTTTTTGGCGCGAACAAAAGAAGCGTGGTTGGCATTTTATTCAAAATTTAGATTTGCTATTTTTTGTGCTTTTGGGAGTTTTAAGTGTAAAAATTACAGTATATTGTACGTTAAAGTTGTGTGCGAGTGAGAGGAATTGGAGGAATTTCGTTTAACAGTCCTTTGTAACTCCAGTAAAGCCTACTTACCATTGCTTTACTGTAAGTGTTAGAGACTTGGTTATGAGAAAATAGAACAAGTTTTATATCAGACGAGTGTTATCGTTTACTATTTTTCTAAGGAGATAAGCGTCAGTGAATGTTTTATAAAGACATTAAATAACTCTTCATCGCTATACTTTGTCTTTTGATTATTATTTTCTCTAAACTACGCATAAAACTCAAAAATTAAAAGAAATCGAAAGGTAGTCGATGGGTAATCGATCACATTGAGAATAAAAACTAAAATAGCTTACACAATGAAACAAAGAATGTTTTCAGTCTTTTATTTATTGATCGGATTGTTTTCTTATTACATTATCTAAGAACTCATTATAGATGTGCATCAAACACATCATTTCTCTATTTTTCAATGTGTGCCAGAAGTAACTAGTGCAGAATGTCAGATATGCTAAGGATTACCATTGCAAGTAATTGTAGGTATTATTTGTCATTATTCGTCTCGCGATATCCATATTTGTCTTCACCACTTTTACATGTGACATACAATTTATGCATAATAAAGTCCATCTTCGATTACCTGAAGCAAGAAAGTTGTATTATTTTATAAATAAATTAAAAATTTTGTAATTATGAAATATGGCGTCCAGAACTGGCTTTTTTCTAAACAACATTGGCCCAGGTTCAGTTTAGCATAGCGACTAGAGATTAATTTGGTGATAGCATGTTCATTTTTAATAGGTATGTCAAATTTCATGGTCAAATAACAACAGGGTTTTACAGGTATCTCTTTAACATAATAAATGGAGTTCAAAATGTTTTGAGCACAAAACACCGCCAGAATTGGGCTGCCGGTTTGTTCTATGTAGCCTTTCTTATGTAGTTCTTTAACCAAAAAATTTGAAGATTTTCATCCTTTAGAAACCCGACATTAACAAGGTATACATCAAAATCATAAGATAGTTGCTTAACCTTAGGTACCTATCCGTTAATATTTAATTTTATTACGAAACTCAGTTTTCTCTGAATTCGGCCCTCTTTAAGGTACAAGTACTAATAATGTCAAAATTGGTTAGGTACTTGATACAAAACAATAAAAAACCTATGAAAAAAACCTTATACAATATAACGAAACTTTAATTTTAATAGTTTGCAACATATTTAAGTGTCGGAGCCAGGAAATATAAAAATATCAGCTAACTGAATGCAGTAATCAAACAATTTGCAACATCAGATTTACTTACCGATGAAACGTGATTTTCGGGGCTTTTCTGTACGAGGTGTTGCAACTATTGGGGGTACAACACTTTTGTACCATATTTTGCACTTTAAACAACCAAAATAATATTTATACACCAAGAAATATTTGATAATCGGACATGTGACGTATGACACAAGTAAACAGACGCCATACTCCGCTTATTTTGACTTAAGCGGAAGATGGCGGATGCCACGTTTTCGAATTTGTCTATGTGTGCCATTGTGTTGCAACAAATGAAAGAAAAGGATAAAGATATACAACTTTAAACTACAACGAAAGTGACAGTGTTATTACTTACACGGTATCAATGTGTGAGTGAATTATGTTTGATCTGCTTCCATTTATAAATCTGTGGGTTAAGTTAGAAAAGAAAGTAAAAAAAACAAATTATAACTGACACATCAATAACACAGCAACAAAAAAACAAGCGTATTGTATGAAAGCAGATTTAAAAAATAAATAGACTTACCTATTATTATGTACACCTGCTTAATACTTATATAATATAGAGTATTAGTAATCTACCACATTGTTTCTGTCTAGTACCAAGCGATGAATCATCCTGCTTCTCTAGGATAACTTTAATGTTTAATTTCTCGAAATTAACTGTTTATCTTTTGTAAGGCACTTATCACTTATTACTTATCACTATTTTAGGTATACTTATTTAATGAAATTAATCAGTAAAGCTGTTATAATTTCAGTTACATTTCATATAAGATTCTTTACTAAGTAACCGATAATAACTGATAAATAAGTACCTACTCTACTTTTGTTTAATGATAAATCGTCCGATGATGTGTCCTGCTGGAAGCTCGTCCTTCTCGTCCTTCCAGAAGGACGAGTTTTTTTGTTTTTTAGCAAAATGTTCTGCCAGAAGACTATCTGTGACTCCTGCGTACGTGGTTTGTATGAAATTTGGTCTGGTCATTTAATTGACGACACTAACTTAGGTTAATTTCCCACAATTTGCAAAAATTGCAATTTTTCTTAATTTTTACAAAATTTTGGGATAAGTTGTTAACTTAAACATAGGAATTAAAGTAAGAAGCCAGTCTGGAAGACTAGATTTGATAAATATTAATTGGATAATTTTTTATAGGTAAAAATGTACTCGATCACTAAGACTCTTTTGATGTGTGATGTGATAATTATGTCTGTGGACATGGTGTTTCTTTGATTTAATGTCATTCAGACAGGTCGGTTTTAGTAATAAAGTTACAGGCTACTCCCTTAGATAAGGGAAATGTATTATTTTCTTAACTATGTTTACCTACTCCAAGCAATAGATTAGAATATTTTAGAACAAGATAAAAAAATGATTAAAATATTAAACCGCCATCAAAACACTGAAAAGTACGAAATAACTATCATTTACTCTTTATTTAAAACTCAAGTACAATAAAAATAACTTTAAAAATAGGACTTACATGCTTATATAATTAAATTTGACAGTTACTGAAGTCTGTGCCAAGCCTACCAAACTAATAAAGTTTCTGTCGTCGCACACTGATTTGACACCGACTTCAGTAACTGTCAAATTTAATTATTTAAGTATGTACATCGTATTTATAAAGTTACTTTTATTGTACTTGAGTTTTGATTAGTAACAGATAGTTATTTCGTACTTTTCAGTGTTTTTTTTAAAGGCGGTTTAATTTTTTTTCTTAAATTTTTTTTATTTCTTCGTTTTGAGTGACCTTGACCCTAATAAATATCTAGCTAGCCCTGGAGCGCAACAACACAAGAGAATCATCAATATAATGGTTATAACCAGTTCGCGTTGCTTTGCGTTATTTGGTGCGATATCTTCGAAGTCCGAGTTCCAATACCGGTAAAATTTCAATGGGACCACCTCGGAAGTATGCCCTTTCAAACAAAAAAATAATTTTCGAAATCGGTCCACAATGACGAAGTTATCGGTGAACATACTTTAAAAAAAAAACATACATACAAACATAGAATCTACACCTTATTTAGAAGTCGGTTGAAAACATATTTTAAGGGTCAAAAAAATTAAATCCATGTACTGTAGACAATACCATATATTTCAACGTATCAAAAAATCTAACACAAACAAAAACATTGGTACAATACATAAAACAACAGTGGTATACCTAATATACAATACTGAGATCTTCGTTTCGCTTGACTTACTAAAACAAAAATTAACATCAAGAAATAATACCCAATCACTTTACCTAACGATTGTGATCAATATATAAAATGAACTCGGCAAGAAATGTCAATAATACAAGTGTTAGGCCAGTGGCGTAGCGTAGTGGGGGTGGCAGGGCGGCGCGCCTCAGGCGGCACCTTTAGGGGGCGGCAAAATTTCACAATAAATAATATCAACATTTGTAAATATTTGAACTATTTCATATTTTTGTCGCACCTACGATTCGGACCGATTGAAATGAGCACGGAATTTTTCATTACTTATATTGTGACGAAATCGGGGAATCTCCTCTATTTAAATCACCCATTCCCAGTGGGCGATAACGCCCCCCTGTGGGCGCTGCAGGCCTAAAGGGGGGCGGTAAGAGACCCAGAAAAAAAATGGGGGCGTTGTGTAGAGGCCTGGGGGGTGATTTGTAATTTCATTTAGCTAGGAGGCATCTTAAACAACGACTGCATGAGCTCTCGACTCAGTAGACAAAATAAGTTTGGGAACCTAGAATTTAAATGAATGTATAATGGCATTTTGCTCATTGTAGCAACTGGTAACACCGTCTGTACTGACTTGCAGGTATTCCCCGTATTTTATTTTGTGCTTGGATTGTTTATGACTAATATTCAGCGAGAATGACCTCTATCATATAAAGAATAGTGATCACCGAGATTCTTAAACACGTTTTACGGCTGTATACCACCAGGGGGCGCTGCAGCAGCCAGGATAGTCGGCGCTTAAGGGCTTTTTACTAAAAAAAAACACTGACATTTATAATGTTAGTGGGACGTAGATAGTAACGTAAGTAGTACTTAACGTAACTCTCTAAAAAGAATGAAATAAAAAAGAAAGCAAAATTAAAAATTTTGAACAATCCCACACCGGATGTTAAAACGTAATCGAAAAAGGAATAAATAACTTTCCTAGTGGCTTGGCATTTCCGCCGAGTTGCATCGGCCGTGGTCTCAAGCAGACGGTTTACTTCAGTCAAATTAATTTATTCAAGTAAACCCAATAACAAGGTATTTTTGAACGTCAATTCTGAGAAGAACCGACAAGAAACTCAGCCAGGTATCATTTTTTCAACATTATTTTACAAAAGGTCTATTCAAATACAATATTCAGACAGCCAGGAAATGCATGTGCAGAGAAGATCATTACCAGACTATTGTTTTATCTTCAACGGAATCGTGCTCTAGATCACGGCCGACATTTATATATCTTTAGAATTATAGTAATTTAAAGTATTTTAAATTGAAATACCTAAATAAGAGGGCGGTAAAATTTTTTCCGCCCCGAGCGGCTGACACCCACGCTACACCACTGTATTAGGCAATCTTATTATGATAGGAAAACCTGAGAATAGCATCAGTCAGGAAAGCAAATTATTAAGTATTTTCTTGACATTTTTCATAAGTCGAAAACTATCCGACAAATAAGAAAATTAAAATACAATGTATTGGTATTTTCTAATGTACTAATGTAAGCTCTATCATGTGATACCCCACTTAACCTAATAACCCTACTTTAAATTTTGACCCCTCCCCTTTATCCCCCTTTTTCGGCCTTTTTTTGCAATAAATATAAAAACGTCTTCTAATTCTCACATTTATAGGTGGGCAAGTATTATTTTGAAACTATTCCAAACTCAAATCAAAGGCATTAGCAGTTGCTGAAATAAGCAGCTGCCTAAGACAGACGAAGTCGCATCATAAGTTCCTTTTTTACGGAACCCCACCTACATCATATATGTGGATGTAGCCGTGTAGACAATTATTACAATTTTAGAATCTTTAAATTGAAATAGATAACAACATTTTGTCTTATTTAGAGTAGATAGATACCTATCTATTTGGACTTAATAATTACCTACTACAAAATTACTCTAAATTTTAGAGTAATTTGGCGTAGGTACTTTAGTAGTTTAGGTAGGTACCTTAGTGACCGTATTCAAAGGTGAAGTGCCAAAACCATGCATATCGCTAAGTGTCCACAATCCATAATTATTTCGATGTCCAATGCATTAAGCAGTCATAGTGACGAAAAACTTACCCCTCCTCAGCTGGCCAATGGAAGCCAGAAAGAACCGACGGTGTGTAACGCTTATGATTGGGAAGCTACATGAAAAGGGAAAAAGCTGCACGGCAGGTTCTACAAGATTCTTCATGACCCTTACGTAGATAACCAAGCTTCCATGCACTAGCTGTATTTCGCAGATCTATTCGGAGAAACTCAAGGTTTCATCATTGCGATACTGGACTAAGTCAATTGGACAGAAAACCACATCTACTAGGTGCATAATGAGGGACAGCGAAGTCGACATATCATGCAAGTGACCCTCAGATATGTAAACTTCTGCTTGCACGACGCTTGCTGATACCGTGTATCTATTGGCACAACCAAACAACCAGAATTATACATCAAACGAAAATCAGCTGAGACGGTTGCGACTAGGTGTCCGTGCCACATAGATTATCGCGAGTACGCAGACGACGGTCTTGAAAAGAATTGGTTGGACGGTGTTAAAACAAATAATAATATATTACTAAGTATTATTGTGACTGCGTTATGGGTTCAGCTTGAAAGTTCACGTGTAAGTTTTGTCTATAATTACTAAATGATTTCATAAAAACACAAATTTTCTCACCTATTGTTTTTTATTTGTGATCGAAGCACTTGCTATTTTTTTTATCTTATAAAGGGATTTGAAGATTTTGGCATGAGTACCTACATACTCATCAGCTGTCAATTAATTTTTTTTCGAAAATATGTACATCGAGTAGGGACAGTTATACGAACAAAAAAAAGAAAATAGGATTCTTCAACTATCGAGTATATAAGTAGTATGGGGTTTACATAACAAAAACTCTGTGGAGTTAGTCTAGTTAAATCTTAGGTGTTATTCTTAGACTAATAAGCGTTATGTTATTCTAATGGTGGCACTTCACATGGCTATTTGTGTTCGCTATTGGGTGTTTGTTGTATTTGGAAACATATATGACGTACTCGTAAACATGCAAATACAGGCAAATACGACCATCCACACAACATGGCAGCCAAATAACAAACACACAAACATTTCGCAGCAGAAGGAAATGTGTTCACCAAAACTATGGACGTGTTTAACTTGCAGCGGGATTTTATTATTTAAATTTTAATTTAACTATTACATGCAGTGCGTGAAAAAATACAAAGTAGTGAAAAGACCATGGAGAGCAAGGCGCTGGTGGATACTGACTATGCATAAAAATTTGCATTTTCAATAATTGTTCCAGTTAGCGTTCACAACACAGATACAAAATACTGCACGTCCATACAGATCCACGGCGTGTGCGCTTCTGAATATGGCCATTGTGTAGACGGTTTATTTGCGTATTTGCCTGTTTGATCCCTTGACGCACATGAAAAAATAGTTAATTTTTATTATACAAAAACATATTATTTTAGTAAAGTTAAATGAACACTAGAAATTATTTTGGCATTTTCAGATTAGTTTTATTTGTACTACAATGAAAATTAACGAAGTAAAACATTTTTAAACATAAGTTCTTATATCGTTATAGAACAACAAATCGATAAGACCCAGGTCACATTTACACACAATAAAACAAAAAGGGTAAAAATGCCATATTGTATATAGGTTATAAATTCATTTATCGGAATGTAGGTACTTTTAATTGAACACCAATGCACAAGTATAATGTTTAAAGCAAATAAAAAAAAGTACCAATATTACCAATATTACGCACACACAGGCTACATTAGTACTATTATTTCTTTTTTTTTATACATTAACGGAATATATAAAGGCGATATAACGCTATAATACCACCGGTCCTCACTTCTTTTACCTAAATTCATTTTATAAGAACATGTTCAGGACAAAAAAATGGCAAGGCTTTAGCGCCTTATAAAAGGTCCTTCTCATAGCTATAATTTCCATATTTTCGACCGTCACATAAAATTTTTTGGAGATGTGGCCATACAAAATATAGTTATTCAAATACCCATAGCTACAATACAGGTTTAGGCTAGGTTAGAAGCCACAAAAAATTACATATTATTGGTATATATATTGATATATTGGTACTTAACAAAAAAAACTAAAAGAATATGAAATTAATCTTGGAGTAAGTAATACTAATACTTTTTGACTTATAGGTACAGAAATGAATGAAATGTAAACACAAAAACAAATTCCCTTTAATACCTACATATTAAAGCGGCCAGCCTCTGCAAAATGGAATGAGCCTTCGTAAATGTTACTCTAATACAAAATAGCATTCCAGGTTTAAATCTGTTATTGTATACTATTGTGCATTAATGATTTTTTAATTGGGTATTGACAGCATCAAAAATTAATTAGAAATCCTTAGCAAGAAATAAAGAGACGTGTAAAATGACAGAATAAAAAAGCAATTGCATTTTTTAATTTTACGTCAACAAAAGAGAAAGACTATGACGTTACAGTTCGTAATCTCAAATACCTAGGTATTTCCCTTACAAAATGACCAAATTACGTTTTTGACAGATGATAAAAAGTAACAGATTTGGCTAGTTGGTAATTACCCAACTAAAGTAAAAAAGAGATCAAAACACCTTCAAGTACATATTCTGAGACATATAAATAGAAGAAAGAAGATTAATTACAAAGACTAATTACAATTTGCAAATCATATTTGGATATTGGTAAAGTAGGTACCTTCATATCTTGAAGCCTCAGATTAAGATTATTATCAGAGTAAGTAAAAACTAACTACTTTAAAATAATATGAAGTATCTGATTTTAAATGGTCACCTTAAAGATGAAATTAGGTATTATCTGTTTTCTATTGAATAATCACAATACATACCAATTGTAATAATTATGAAATAAAATAGAAGCAAGAAACAATCTATAGTTTTCTTTTTAATACATCTAATAAAATTATATGCAAATGCTAAAATCCAATTATAATTCTTTTGCAACCATCGATCAACAAAATATGAGTAAGTGAAATGACAGTACAGTACCAATCCATTAACAAATTAAGGCTCTATTAAATATGTCAATTTTAAATAACTTTAAGTAACATTATGACAAACATAAACATCTTCGTAACATTTAACATCATAGGTACCTATATCGAAAATATACTTAACAAAAACTAGTTTTCAATAAATTGTAGCGAAAGAAGTATGTAAGAACTGCGACGCTTGGTACTCAGTCCTCTCTGACTACCCCGTTAGGGATACTGCGTGAAGATATGTATGTATGTATGTAGTGGATATTTTTTGACTACCCTGCAGTCAAGCAGTCGTACAGTACATCCTAGTTCGTCATTGCAAATTAATTATTAATAGCTAGGCATACTGCAATGATAAACTAAAAAATCAATATTGTTCAATGTATGATATATCAAATGAGATTTGGCAAATAAATATTAATAAATCAAAAACACAGCCAAAAGCTTTTTGTGACGAAGATTATTTAACAGTATGGAATATTTTTTGTCTACTTTGAGGCTTAGTACTACACCACTGTCAAATGAACCCAGTAGGTGGCGGTTCGATTTAGATTAACTGTCAAATACATAATTTCTGTAGACAGGTATGTAATATTTGTGTGAATATTGCAATGCGGTTTTATTCTGTATTTACCAAATTGTAGAGTACAAGTGCCTACTTTGCTATATTTCCAAGAAAAATGACAGTTAGTGTCGTTTTAATTATGGAATATGTGTAAGGGAAAGTACATACGTTTTATATAGAAACACAATGGTTTATTTTCAATCAACTAGTATTTTTTGTAAAGCGGCACAAACAAAAATAATAAAGAAGATTATGTTACACATCTGCAGTAAATGAAGCAATATCAAAATGCAAAACCAATGCAAAACTAATGAAGCTACCATACTCTGTAGTTTAGTACACAATTATAACAGTGATCTGCTCATTGAATTATTAACAATTGTATATATTATTACATTAACAACAAAGCTAATTGAGAGGGAAGTCATAGTCACGTTAATGTTACTGATTCATCGTTATATTACTAAAAATAATAACGTATTTCATTTAATAATCATAAGTAAGAGATACTAAATAATTATATGTTTTTCGAGTGTCCAGGCAACATAATAACTCAATGTCATGCTCATATGTCATTTGGGTGTCAGCTGTCACCCGTGTTTTGCTGTTGTGTTATTATTATTGCAAATTGCAATGAATTAGAGTTGGGCAGAACATAATTTTAAAATGGTTTCGTGCGAAGGCCTCTTTTTGCAAACGTGCTAGCACGATGCGTTAGTATGTTTGTGCTGGCTGGATGGGTGGGGAGGAGCCTATTGAATACACGCCATACTGACACACTGTACATGAGGCGAGTTGCGAATGCCCGAAATCGCCAACAATATCAAAGTTGTCGAATAACTATGGGGATACATATATGGGGGACGGGGATGGTTTTCTCTATAAATTTGCTACTTTTGATATAAATCACATCTTTAAAATTAATGGTCTTTGCTATAAAAAAATGCTAATCTTCGAAATTAACAGTTTTCACAATAAAATTTTGCAATTTCAATCATTAAAACTTTAATATGGTGTAATGGTGATAATAAATACTTGGGACGGAATCGTGAAGACAAATGCAGGTTAAGGTTTAGATAGTTTCACATTGGGTAAAACTTTGCAAATTTTTTTGTAAGTTTATACAAACAACGATATATTTATAACATTTCTTTTGGTTAAGTTAGGTTAGGTCTTTTTACTACAACGCGCGAGCCGAGCGAGCGAAGAGAGCGCGCCGCAGCAGCGGACGGCGAAGCACCACATCGGAATCCGCTTTATACATGGAACAGTAATAAAACAGGAGTCCGCACTCTAAAGAGATAGTTGAAGTTGACGACCTCCGTGGCGCAACGGTTAAGCGCGTCGGAAAGTAAACGTAAAAGTAAAAGTAAAAAAGTAAACGGGGGTTGCGGGTTCGATTCCCGCCCTGAGTCTGGGTGTTTATGTATAATATGTATGTATTTACAAAACAAAAGTATATAAGTAGTATATCAGTTGTCTAGTACCCATAACACAAGCGCTGTGTTGCTTAGTTTGGGACTAGATGGCGCTGTGTGAAATGTCTGAGTATATTATTATATTATATTATTATAAGTCGAAAAATGTAATCTCGAAACATCTATAATTGTCCATCTCTTTTCATCTGTTGCTGTTGGTATATCATATATATAGCAATGTTATATAAGGTACCTGCGGGTAATAAGGCCTGTCGTCTAATAAGGCCTATGCGACCATGGGCGCTCCCGCTCCAGGCTCAAAGACGCCTAACATACGAAGACATCTTTATGAGTTTACAAACGTGGAATACCCCTCTTCCCGTCTCCAGGATTGTATCATACATTGCGAGAGACGACCGCGCAGTACGAATAATAAAAATCGGTCCGAATCAGTCGCAAGTATTGATCGTCATGTTTCACTTATTGGTATAAATTTGCAGTCTAAAGTTCTTAATCATTATAAGATTTTTTATAATAAATACTTGAATAACGTACTGTGATTCAAATATTTTTAATATAGTTTCTCTTAGATACATAGCGACGACTATTAAGGCCTACCTAATTTAAACATAGGTTTTGTTTTCCTCCTATATAATGAATCAAATTTTATCTATTTCATAATGTATTTTATATAAATTTCGAGGTTTTACGAATGTAAACAAGTAGTGTGTAATTTAATGCTAATTGAATAATCGTTAGTTTTATTGTCTACGACCACGATGCCTATAGAACAAGCATTTACTCAAATAAATGATTGTTATGGGGAGAAAATTACAGATTTTTTAATCATTTTTATGTAACTACTGCGTTTATGCAATTATTGATCTTAAGTATTAAATGTATAATGCGTAGTTTGATTATTTAAGTGTATTAGAGCTGTAGGCTTTATTACCCTACCTTTGCTATGGTAGGGTAATAAGGCCTATTGGCAAGGTTTTCAATAATGTTTAATTTTGTTTTTGTTTATGGTAAAAAATGCCATTTTCCCTTTATATTTTATAGTAATTGAACTTTTAGACTAATTATTATTAGTCTGTTGATTATATTGGATATTTTTCCTTTAATTTCAAATCTTCCTTAGCTAGGCCTTAATACCCGCAGGTATCTTATACACTAGGTGTATTTCTGAGTTATTTCCAAGAGCAGTATTGAAACAGGAATCCGCAATCTAAAGAGATTGTTGAAGTCGAGTAAAGAGCGGCTTGCACTTAATAGTTCGTGCAAGCGAGAGTCAAATCCTTAAATCGAGTTTAACTAGTTGGTGAAATCTTGAAACATCTCTACAATCCTCCATCTCTTTTCATCTTTTGCTGTTGGTATATCTATGTATAGCAATGTTATATATAGTAGGTGTATTTCTGAGTTATTTCCAAGAGCAGTATTGAAACAGGAGTCCGCACTCTAAAGAGATAGTTGAAGTCGAGAAATTGAATCGTGAAACATCTCTATATCCTTCCATCTCTTTTCATCTTTTGCTGTTGGTATATGTATATACAGCAATCTCATATATATCATATATACTAGTAGATGCATTTCTGAGTTATTTCCAAGAGTTAGGAAGAGATGTCGCGCAATTACACCAACTCCTATTATTTTATCTAGCACGATCTATTATTTTAAATGATTGAATTTTTTTTGTTATTGGCAATAATTATTTTATAGCGTCTTAAAAATTTTTAAAGCTACTATATTTTTAATGAAGAACTAATATTTAATTGTATAACATTATATTTTTTATGAGCAATTCATAGCAATTTTGTCTATATTTTCACCAATTTTGAAGTGCCATTAAATGCATCCCATAACTATGTCCTAGATTTAAAAGACCCCTAAACCGGTTATATAATATTCGTTTTCATGTATGCAGTAATTTATGTACTCACTGACAAGGTTAATATTTTATCATTCCAAGGTGTCTTATTTTTTTAACTTTGTTTTCAATCGCCTTATGAGTTTAGCTAGAATATACAATTCAATTATGACTTTTCAATTTAATTATAATATAAAAGTAGACGATGCGAGACACAAAGGCGAAATAGGGTAAGACAATAACAAAATGGTAACCCTTTCAGACGGAAAGAGAAAGCGGGAAAGACAGATAATGAAATGGGAAGATGATTTGAAGGTGACGGTGGCTGCAAAATGGGGAAGAGTTGCAAATGATAGAAGCCAGTGGAAGTTGTTGGAGGAGGCTTATGCCAGAAGGCACACTGAAATTAGAGATACACTATAATAAACATAGCTTTTAGTTTAAATGCAATTGTACATGTAAATAGTAATTTTAGAATAAAGGGCTTTATTATTATTATGAAACTAGAAATATATGTAAGGCTGGCCATCCACATAAGCAAACTTGGTGACTACCTAGGATCACCCTAGGCAGTCATTTGTATTTGAGGGCGCTATGAAAAGGCTACGAGAGGAAACATACTACATACATATAGGTAATAAAAAATTAATGCATGTTATTGTTAAGTAGAAACGGTATTTGTTACAAGATTTGTGTTTTTTTTCATCGACTGAAAAAAGATCATACCTGGTCATTGCTATACATACATACACATCATACCATACCATTTGACGAATTTTATTTATTTAGGTTTGTGAAACAAAAATAAGGATATATGAGTATAACTAACATTTAAGTTTGAGGCACAGCAATAACAAACTTTCTTTTGATTACTTCGAAATCACGTAAATGCAGAAAAAATTACTGCTAACTAGTTGCTGAACATGGAAAATTTTATGTTCAGATCTGAACATAAAATTTTCCAACTCCTATGTTACCAATGTTATCTCTTTCTTAGCTTGAAGAATTAAAGTACATTAGTTGACTTTCAGTTGTATTTTATTTTAAAGTGAAATTTTTTTTCAATCTATATTCAAATCATTAACCTAGTGCACAGACTCTGCTTGAACCGGCGCTGAATATATACCTTATTTTCTTTATT
This sequence comes from Zeuzera pyrina, assembly GCA_907165235.1. NCBI lineage: Eukaryota > Metazoa > Arthropoda > Insecta > Lepidoptera > Cossidae > Zeuzera > Zeuzera pyrina. Next base: position 13,939,704 of record OU015630.1, read on the forward strand.
TAAGGCCAATGTTTAATAGATATATAATGTGCATGCTGTTATTAATAATTGGCTTTGCTTAATACGCTGATCTACTAAACAATGTTGTCAATATATTAATATATCTAGTTTTAATATGTCACACGATTTAGTCATTAAAAATGTTATTACAATGAGCTATTTACTAAACACAATTTTGAAATTGTGAATATGTGCAGTTTTTTTAACAACTAGTGGATTCATTTCATTGCTATTAATACTATGCACTTCATTCTGGCACAGACATATAGTGCCACGAATGTGTAGGTAACTTATATATAATATACAATTAAACTACAAATCATGAGAATGTCACTTATTTTGGTGGTCTTTACCATGCAATCCAAGGAGGCTGATTCATTTTACTAATAGGAATATGCGTTAAGTTAACTGGAAGGTTTATTATTGCATAATTCCTATGTAATCTCTTTAATGTGCGAAGAATCGTAGCACCACTGCGACCAAGAAGAAATGCAGCAGGAATATTGACATCCAACTCCATCCTGAAATATAATTAAGAATATAATCTAATGACGGAATATCATATAATAATAATAATAATAGCATTGGTATTTTATTTTATTTTAACTTCTACTGACCACATTACATATGCATAATGCAGTGAAGATGTGATCTCTCAGCAATATGTGCGGTGTCGCTCTTGCGGACAAGATAAACAATGAAGAGATACGCAGTATGACAGGGTTGCACGACAGTGTTATTGTAAAAATTAAGAAAGGAATGCTGAGATGGTTCGGACACTTAGAAAGAATGAGTGATGAAAGGGCTGACGAAGAAAATCTACAAAGCGAAAGTGAGAGGTAACAGAAGCCAAAGAAGACCAAGGCTGACTTATGAAGATCAAATAGCCAGTGTTAGCCGACGAAATGTCAAAAGCACTCGCATACCTAAGCGAGAATGTGTGAGGAGAATGATGAGATTTGAGGAAGCGAAAGAGGTATGTAAGGATCGCGACTCCTGGCGCTCCGTCCTCTCTAACTACCTCGTTAAGGATACAGCGTGAAGATATGTATGTATGTATGTACAAAGTGTTAGAGGTAACACGTCATTTATTTTTTTTAAATAGGTAATTTTTATATTATTATTATTATTTTTATTAATAAAAATATTTGTGCAACTAATATTTATTAATAAAAATATTTGTGCAACTAATATTTATTAATAAAAATATTTGTGCAACTAATAATTTAATAATGTTTATGTTTAGAAGATTGCAAGTAGTAAGATAAGGCGAAATACGCGTTGTCAATCGCTCCGTAAACAAGAAGAAATTTTTGAAAAAAGTGCATAATCTAATAAAACAACGTAGAAATAACGGACACTAACACAAATTTAGTGTGATAACATAAAAGTAGTGGAAAATAAAAGTGTAGTACGTATACAGTTATATAAATAAAATCGACATAAGCATTGAGGTTAATAGGTAGTACGGTTCTCCCTTTGGAGGGAAAGTAAAGGGATCTCAGACCATACAACCGATGTCTTCAGTGTTAGATAGACAAATATTTTAATTGTTTCTTGGAATTTCTAGCGACAAATATATTGTGCAATCTTTCTAGTAGAATCCGTTAAGGCGGACTAAGCCACTAAAAAAAACTCAACATCACTACTAAATAAGCACTTATTTCAACAATTCCACATAATGCACAACAACATAGACACTTTGAGACTATGCCAATTTTAAATCACAAAATCTACTAGAAACAATTTGCGAATGATTAAAATAAACGCCCAACTATTCCCCATAAAATCCCGCCAAAGATTCCGCATAGAGGTTAGAATAACTGTCATTGCATGCCATTGTTTTGTGCGGTCGAAGGAAAAACGCCCTAAACCAATAAAATTGCGTTCAGAAAGAGTGATAAACGCGCCGACGTTTAGTTTTTGTTTTTTTTTGTTTAAAATGGACTCGGACATAACATCAGAGATGGCGCTACTGTTCTCTGACCTACAAATAGTACTTGATGAACAAGCAAAAAATATAACCGAAAGTGTCACAGTAAATGTTTTGTATGGCATAGAAGAAAAAATAAAGCCAATTACTGAAGAGAATAAAATACTGAAATCCGAAATTGAATTAATGAAGAAAATATTGAACAATCTCGAATATAATGCAAAAAAAAAACAATTTGGTTATACTTACATGAAGTGGAAAAAACGGAGAAAAGTTTTCAAGAACTAATGTAAGTATCAATCAAAACTATGGAAAATGTTGATACAATACAATATCTAGAGATAGCTAAAGTACATTGCGTAGGGAAAAATTAAAGAGGGCAAAACAAGACCGATTCTATTGTCGATTACAAACTATCAAAAGAAAATAGATATATGTACTGAAAAACAAGTCTAAAATGCGCCCCAACACATACATAACGCAAGATTTCACTATAAAAAATTTAGAAACAAGAAAACATTTAAGAGCACAACAAAAACAGGAAATCGAGCTTATATATGCCAAAACAAAATAATAATAAAATGAAAAAAATAGAAATGAAGGGGAGAAGAGGACTGACTGAAATTCATCGAATGAATAAACAAAAGAAAACAACGGAAAGGAAAAACAAAGTGCAAACATATGTAAAACTAATGCATTTTATTACATTAGGACATGACCATACTCTGTCTGAGAAAAACACATATAAGAGAAAAGGATAAGGAACTGGCCGGAAAACTACAGAAAAAAGCAATAATACAGTAAACAAATACATACTCTCCAACCCAGTTGGTCTTCGTGGGGAGATAGACCAAGGCCTTCAGTGATTAGGCAAAGTAATAATATACAAAATATGCAATCAGAAGTACATAAAAGAAGGCACGCCAACCTGTATATCTCCACTCTTAACACCAGAGCACTAAGAACTCATCAATCCTTGACGGAACTAGATGAAGCTTTGAAATCAATCAACTGGCACATAATAGGCTTAAGCGAAGTCAGACGCTTGGGAGAAGCAATAGAAGAATACAAAAACTTCTTATTTTATTATAAAGAAGAAACCCAAGGCCTCCATGGAGTTGGCTTTATTGAAAAAAAGACCTAAGAGTATAAAATAGAAGACTTTGTTGGAGTTTCTGAGAGGATTGTAATGTTAAATATAAAACTACAGGATAAGGACGAACCATTGTCAACTGTTCAGATATACGCACCTACAGATGTGGCAAAAGAAGAAGAAAAAGATCACTTTTACCAAAGCCTAAATATAACCATTCAAAGAGCATACAAAAATATATAAACGAAATTTACTTTATACTCTCCAGTAGATTAAAAAAATTTAAAGGTGTATTTAAAGGTAACTTTGATTTTAATACTAACCACCGAATGGTTAGAGGAAAATTACATGCTGGAAAATTAAAATTAGCAGAGATAAACATGACCTCTTGCAAAAATATCCACTGTCCGCTACCTATTTCAGAAAATGTATTACAACAAGTAAAACTGTCATTACAGTATATAGAAGTGAAAAGAGAAATCCAAGAAAAGTACAATCATATAGAAAAAGTATTATAAAATCTCTCAAAGAAGCTCATGCATATTGGAAAACCAAAAGATAAAATAGGAGAAACAGCAAGGAAACTGATGATCCAAAGAAAACATTTGCTTAAGGACAAACAGGTCCCTGCAAAAAACATAACGAAAATTAGCAAAGAAATTAACAAAAGTATAAGACATCCTAGATCAACAGCAAGAACGGTTAAAATTTACCATTATATATAGAAAGCAGACGCAGTTAAAAAAGCTTTTAAAGTACTAAGAGATTGTAGTATGTGGATCCCCAATTTGAAATTTAAGAAAGGGAAAATTAAAACAAATCGCATTGATATTATCCAAATCGCCACAGACTTCTATAAAGAGTTATACACAGAAACATCAAATCAAATTACAGTTTGCAATAAAATGCAGACCAAATTCCAATAATTTTGAGATGTCAAAAAGAGTGTGCAATTTCAACTCAAAAACTGGATAAAGACCCGGGGTAAGATTTAAATACCAATGAGATTCTACTTGGAAGTTGGAACCAAAGAAGTGATAAACAGTCAACTTGCACACATTTATAATCAAATATTGGAATACTATCCCTGAACAATGGACAAAATCAGTCATAATATTACTACATAAAAAAGGTAATAAAGATGAAATTAACAATTACAGACTTGATTAGCCTAATGCCAAATATATACAAAGTGTTTTCCAAGATTTTACTAACAAGACTAACAAATACTTTAGGTGATAACCAACCGAGGGAACAGGGAGGCTTTAGAACTGGATACTCTACAATTGATCACATATTCTCTGTGAAACAACTAATACAGAAGAGTAACGAATACAGATTGAACTACTACATGGCCTTCATAGACTACAATAAGGCTTTTAACTCCATAAACCACAAATATATATGGAAAGCTCTCACGAATCAAGGACAAATATATTAAAATTCTACAAGCATTATACAAAAATAGTACAGTGAGAGTAAGGTTGGACAAAACGGGAGATAAATTCGGAATAAAAAGAAGCGTTAAGACAAAGAAAAAAGAAAAGAAAAAGACAGGGAAACCCACTCTCTCCAATATTATTCTCTGCTGTGCTAGAGGATGTGTTCAGGGGACTTGAATGGGAAAATCAGGGGATAAACATCAATGGTAAAAAACTGACCCATTTGAGATTTGCTGATGACATCGTAATATTCGCAGATAATCACAATTCACTACAACAAATCGCAGCTTTAGAATAAAAATGACTTAATTCAAAATTTCAGAACTTTGAGTTGTAGTAATAAACTTAGCCTACCTACTATTCATCTGTCCCTATCTGTCCGCCCAGTTAGACACATACAGTAAGAATATTTAAACATGCAATTGTGAAAAGTAGATTTTATTGTCGTAACTTGCCAAAACAAAATCTCAAAATTTTACTTAGGTCAGTTTCATTTTAAAGGTGCAAAGGTTTTAAATGATACAAGGACTTTCCAGATAAAAGTGCTGAGGTAGGTCTGGGTATGAACATAGAGAAAACCAAAACAATGAGGAATGGAAGTAAAGAACCCATTAAAATCAACAATTTAAGAATAATAATAATAATATACTCTGACATTTCACACAGCGCCATCTAGTCCCAAAGTAAGCTGCATAGCGCTTGTGTTATGGGTACTAGACAACTGATATACTACTTATATACTTTTCTTTTGTAAATAAATACATATTATACATAAACACCCAGACTCGAGACGGGAATCGAACCCGCAACCCCCGTTTACTTTCTGACGCCCTAAGCCATTGCGCCACGGAGGTCGTCAATACAATATGTCGACAATTATAAATGCCTTGGCCAAATAATCTCAGTACAGGACTTGACAGCAAAAGAAATAGACGAAGAGAATCGACTGCGGCTGGAAGAGCTATTGGTACCTAAAACAAATTGTTAAGAACAAGGATATTTCAATGCATCATAAATGCAAGATCTTTAACATATGTATGGATGACAGTCTTGGGCCCTTACCCAAAACTTTCAAATAGACTTACAGTGTGTCAGCACATTATAGAACATTATTTAACATCAAATAACAAGACAAATAATAATAATAATGCACCAGTCGATAGATACCAATCCTCTGATCTCAAACTAGGGTATTCCCTGTGCTATGAGAACCAGACGACGACTACTGAGAGCTGAGGGCGTCTCCCAGTACACCCAGACCCGAGACAATCTAGATAAGTTCATTTTCTAATTTGACCCGACCGGGAATCGAACCCGGAACCTTCCGCGCTTGGGTTAACGTATAAACCACTCCGCCATCTAGGTCGTCAAATACAACTGTTCTTACATTAAAAACTAACGCTAAAGATATCTGCATAACTACAAAAAAGCTCAAGTGTAGATGGGCTGGACACATGGCGAGAGATAGAGAAGGTAAATGGCCTAAGGAATCACTAGAGTGGTATCCAAGAGAAGGCTCAAGGAACGGAGGTAGACCAAGCTTAAGATGAGATGACGACATAAAGAAAACAGCAGGAGAAAATTGGTTGAATTGGCTGGAGATTTATTTATTTATTTATTGTAAATCACTGGAAGAGACTTTTGCCAAGGGACTAACAGAAGACACAAAGCATGCTTTAGTTAATAAAAAAATTTAATTAATTCATTCATTTATGTTTAAAAGAAATTATAGGAAAAATATACATACTTATCATCTACCATTTCAATAAGGTGGTCTAGTGATTCATCCCATTTATCAATAGATTCTGTAATTATTATGGCCCTTGCACCAGCTTGCTGTGCTTTAACTGTCTTATATACAAATGAACATTCTCTGAAACATTAAGAAAAATGTTTAAGGTTTTATTAAATAAAATCCACAATGTAATCAATAATCATGTAAATGAAATGAAAAATAGAAAAAGATTGTTCATATGTTAAACATTGTAATCTATGGTGTTTATTGCACCAATTGATTTACATGTAACTCTAAATGTACTATTCATCAGAGGAACTTACCCTCTTTCAGATAATGCTACATGTCCCATGATGTCATCATAATTAATAATATCTGAACAACTATGTAAAGGAACAGTAGGTACCAATCTAGCTTGTTGAAAATGTAAGCTTTCATTCTGTAACAGAACAGAAGAATTACAACTATAAATATTTAGACATGTAAGAGTTACACTGCAAGATTGAAGGTATAAAATTTTTAATTATATATATTTTAAAGATAGGTCAAGCTTTTGGTTTTGATTGAAGCAACAGCCTCAGGTTGCATTTACAGTATTGCATTTAGACAATATACTTTTTGAAATTGTATTGAAGGTGAAGTATTACTGGGTGCCTGTGTTCCTTATGTGATACTATATATCTAGCACAAGCCTAAAGCTTAATTTGAAATCACACAATATTGGCATAATCATTTTAAGTAAGTATTTAAAAAACTAACACATACAGGCAATTCGTCTATTATTTTTTCAAAATACATTTTTAAAAGTAAAATATGGTTTTAGTAAAATTTTATAGTATTAGTTATAATATAATAGACACAATCTACTTACGCTACTAATAATGAAAAAAAAAAAATTTTGTTTGGTTATTTGTATGTAAGGAATTACTAAACTGCACTAAGAATTCTTTCACTAATAGAAAACTACACTATAAAATATATTTTCAGTTCAAATCTTCAACATTGGCAAACTTAGTTGTTGGAAAAAGCTTAATATAAGGTTCTAATGTACTTCTGAATAGTGTTCCACATAGGTGAAACGATGGGTCAGAGCTAGTATACTAGATGTTTACGATGATGTTCCTTTTTTGAATCATTCTGTATGGGTAAGTGTTACAAAGGTACCATTTTTATGTTTTTTTGGTAATGCAGTTTAATAATTTATTGATGTCTTTATCAAACTGGTACTAGGCAAAAATTATCTGACTTTTCTGGTATAATGATGTTAACTGACCTTAGCCATACAAGTTAATGAAAAAAAATATTTAATAGTCGCTATTAATAAAAGAACAAAACTTACAAATGTAGCTCCAAAATCTTTAGCTGGTCTAATACGATATGAATACCTAAGCTCAGGAGGATCTAAAATTTCAAAAAATACATCCCCTGCAATGATATCTGCCGTAGAAGCTCCATCGTAAAAATGTAAGTCGTTAGCTGGAAAGTTAACATTATATGATTATAGAAATTACGTATCTATTACAAAAATAAAAATATTGTAACATTGATGTAGACAACAAAAAATCATTTTTAAAATATAATTCACATACCGCCTGGAGATACTGCTGTAATAAATATTATAGTTAAATATAACGTCACTAATGATTTTGGCAAGATTACAAATAATGCAGAAAACATTATAAATTTTATTTTTTTACTACCTAACAGACAAATATTAGCTAAAATAAATTAAAATCATGAGTATGTATACAGACAGCAGAAAAAATAATTAGGGATACCCACGAGTAAGTAATCACTACGTTTTACGTATACGGAATCGATTCCTGTAAGATATCGATACTTTGCTTGCGATAACAAGTATTTTAAGTATCGATAGTATTCGTTGGTATCGATCCTTGTAACCTTTCTATATTGTGCGTACCTACTGTCAAAGTTCTACTTACATCCAAGGAATATATTAATTAATTAATGCGTGCACTAATGCGTGTAATCACATACATTTTTTTTTTCTCTTTGTTTTGGCTTCGCAGATTGCATTTAGCCATTGACCAAGTAAATATGAGTCGAAAGTTAGGGAAACGAAGTTTCCCGCCCTTTTTCTTTTCTTCTTCTTCCTTTATGGCATGGCGCACAGTTTAGCATATTTGCCAATGTCACGTATTAATAAGTAATCCATAGTGTAAAATCACAAGTAAATTAGTTTTTTCTTATTATAAAACTCCTCCAGTAAAGTGATAGTAGGCTTTACTGAAGTTATAAAGGACTTCTTGGAAGAGCGCGAATACCTACTTCAGCTAAACATGTTTATTTAGTTCTCCTCCTTTCTTGTCACTTACACAGAACTTTAAAACACAATATACTATCACTGCTGTACTTTAAAACTCCTAAAAATGTAAAAAATAGAAAACCTAAATAAAATGACAACCTCACTTCTCCCGTTCCCGCCAAAAAGTCCACATACATTTATACATAGTTTATAGATTTGTGAATCTAAGTATGAGTGTTAATATTCTTATACAACTACAAGTATTGCTGTTATATAAATATTACATTTTTGAACTTTTAATTTTTATGACTTGCATCTGTTGAAGAATCTCCAACTAAAAGTTTACCGCTGCGGAAATTTTCTTGTTCGAGATGACTAAGGACAAATATATTGGCATTAGTGTGACTGTGTAACTTTAGTAAAAGGAAAACAGGAATTATAATTTGATTTGATTATAGCGTAAAAAATCAATGCGAACAATATAAGCTAAAAAAAATATTATTTTCATGGAAGTTGTCGGTGTTTTGATAGTAATTATTTCAAGAAAAAGTAGCAAGTAACAACATTGGATTCATTCGGCCCGCATGTCATGCAGTTTTTGAAAATTGTTTTTAGGCATTTAGTATTTCATTATCCGTTATGTTATATTATGTTTATATTCTTGTTAATGTTGACTGAAATAATAATAATAATATACTCAGACATTTCACACAGCGCCATCTAGTCCCAAACTAAGCAGCACAGCGTTTGTGTTATGGGTACTAGACAACTGATATACTACTTATATACTTTTCTTTTGTAAATATATACATAAACACCCAGACTCGGGGCGGGAATCGAACCCGCAGCCCCCGTTTACTTTCCGATGCACTTAACCTTTGCGCCACGGAGGTCGTCGTCGTAATAAATTAGTACTTTTATTATACCGCCTCCTGTATATATCTGATTGTTAAATCTGAATAAAACTTACAATTAAGCTTGAATACAATTTTTTTAATAATAAAATCCAAAAGTATTCGATACCTTGGTATCGATACTTCTCTTTCGATGCTTTGCATAACATCGATACATTTCATATGATACTAGTACTAGTACAATATCGTTAGTATCGTTACTTTCGTCGCGATACCGTATGCCTAAAAATAATACATAGGATAAAAGGTTATAAGCAGGGCACAGACTTTAAGCAGGGTCATTGGGTCATTTCACTTCATAATAAAAGTTTTCCTATGAATTTTTGGCATTTGTAGTAATGTAGTCTAGCATAATGAGATGTCACTACTATAATCCGTAACACCCGATTTATATTGGTCAAGTGTTTAGCGAAGTAGATTATTACAGTACGTAAGTAGTGGTGTAAACCGATCGGACAGTGGCGAATCAACTTGGCTTACAAATTGATCCAAATAGAATCGCTTTCCATTTTTTGGGTAAGTGACGCCCCTCACGCGCGCTTTTTTCACCCGCATGGTTCTTGACTTGCCACTTGGCGTAGTGTAAACGGTCAAATTTAGTACAGTGTGTAAGTGACCGGCAACAAAACGGCCCGCGTTTGCTGGTTTGTGCGATACTGTAAACAAAATGACATCTAAATGGTGTACATTCATTTTATATACAGGTTGTATATAAAAACGGGACAGTTACTTTAATGGATGAAAGGGCATAACTTTAGTAAGTAGTTACAAAAAGAATTATCGAAAAATACGTATCCATTTAAGAGTTATGACCGTTTTAATTTTCAAGTGTTATCCCCACCATTTCTCGTAAAATTGGGTTGATCGTGTACAGTTACAGATTTTAAATCTTACGTATTTTTTTATTTTGTAATAATTTTATCCGTTACTGAAATACAGCCTGAAAACCATTTTCGAAAATAATGCGTATACCCCTTAACAATGTTTACAAATCGCTAAGGTCATGAACTGTCAGCTGTTCAATATGCCGGATTGGCGGTGTTACATCAAAGAAAGCCACCGTAAATCAAACGTCGGCAAAGTCAAAGGCAGAAAGTATTTTAGTGACGTCACAAAGATGCCGACAAAATGTAAAGGTGTGTACATACTAAGTACGAATTGATTTTTTAATGAATGAATATTTTGGAAAGTTTCTATGAAAGTGGACAAAGAGAATGAATTGATGAGGTAAGAGCATTGTTTCAAGGAAGCTCGGTTTCTCAAGATGAATTTCAGTAAGATAAAATGATTTCAAAATGTACCAAAGTAGTTCGACGGATGTAAGACACAACGACATTATCATAACAGGCCAGTAAATAACGGTTAGTAATAATGGTTATTGTTTTACATTGATGAAACATCTACTAGAAAGTTGTTTTTTTAAGAAGAGCTTTGTATATCGGTACTTACTTACAATAATTACCTATTTTCTTATAAATAAAAAGCTAATTTAATTTTAATAAGTTAATAAGTAATTTTAAGCAGATAAAATAATGAAATCACTAAAAACAGTACCTAAATCGATCGAATGTTACAAAGAAATAAAAATGGTTCATGATTGTTTATCCCTAGCTATTGTGATCCGACCTTTATCTACCTATGAATAATAAGGATTTTTTTTTAAATTATTAAAATTTTTCAGTTGCATTTAACCTTCCGGCCGACCTGGTACTATCATCGGGATGTTCATCAAAATGATTAAGAATGAGATCGCGGATGATTTTATCTGCTTAAAATTACTTATTAACTTATTAATATTAAATTAGCTTTTTATTAATAAGAAAATAGGTAATTATTGTAGGTAAGTACCGATATACAAAGCTCTTCTTACAAAAACAACTTTCTGGTAGATGTTTCATCACTGTAAAACAATAACCATTATTACTAACCGTTATTTACTGGCCTGTTATGATAATGTCGTTGTGTCTTACATCCGTCGAACTACTTTGGTACATTTTAATAACATTTTATCTTACTGAAATTCATCTTGAGAAGCCGAGCTTCCTTGAAACAATGCTCTTACCTCATCAATTCGTTCTTTTTGTCCACTTTCATAGAAACTTTTAAAAATATTCATTCATTAAAAAATCAATTTGTACTTAGTATGTACACACCTTTACATTTTGTCGGCATCTTTGTTCCGAAGTTCCGAAGTTTTCGCTTCACGTATTAATTTTATTGTTTCCAAATTTTATCGGTAATAGTAATACTAATAATAATAATGCGCCAGACAATACACACCAATCATCTGATCTCAAACTAGGGTATTTCCTGTGCTATGAGAACCAGACGACGACTACTGAGAGCTGAGGGCGTCTCCCAGTACACCCAGACCCGAGACAATCTAGAAAAATTTGTTTCCTAAATTGACCCGACCGGGAATTGAACCTGGAACCTTCGCGCTTGGGTGCACAATCTAAACCACTGCGCCATCGAGGTCGTCAGGAGGTTTGTGACGTCACTAAAATACTTTCTGCCTTTGACTTTGCCGACGTGTGATTTACGGTGGCTTTCTTTGATGTAACACCGCCAATCCGCCATATTGAACAGCTGACAGTTCATGACCTTAGCGATGTGTAAACATTGTTAAGGGGTATACGAGGGGTATACGCATTATTTTCGAAAATGGTTTTCAGGCTGTATTTCAGTAACGGATGAAATTATTACAAAATAAAAAATACGTAAGATTTAAAATCTGTAACTGTACATGATCAATCCAATTTTACGAGAAATGGTGGGGATAACACTCGAAAATTAAAACGGTCATAACTCTTAAACGGATACGTATTTTTCGATAATTCTTTTTGTAACTACATACTTAAGTTATGCCCTTTCATCCATTAAAGTAACTGTCACGTTTTCATATACACCCTGTATAAGAGAAGGAGAATATATCGTTTTTTCCTATTTGCTCCAATGTAATGAAAAGAATGCTGCGTGAAACTGCTCGTATTTTTCGATGTTGTTCGTCTATTTCGACGGAGTAATGTCACTTGACTCGCCGTAGTGTAAACGGTTACTGTCCAGGCGTTTTGTCACTGGCCACTGTACATGCACATGTCATTAGCCACTGTCCTTGACCAATGTAAATCGGGAATAAAATATAACATGACCCCTGTGACAGATGGCAAAGTGATATGTCTAGGGCTGCGACGATGTAAACAATAGATCATAATAATTATTGGTTATTGTCACTATTAACGATATTTGGATAATATTGAACTGAGTATAGTTATAACAAAATCAAATACTAGGAATACAAGGTTATACGTTTTTATTAATTTAAAGGCTCACGACCCAAATCAATGTCTACGCATAATCGGATTCGGATATGCTGGAGCAGTCCTGCAAATTAAAAATCAACTCTTGTTCACATATATTATTGTCAAAGTAAACATTACGCTTCTAAACTTCTTGCATAATTTTTCTACATTTCTTGACTACCTTCCTCGAATCTTCAGCGTAACATATTCACATGCATTTTGCACTAATGTAAGCATTTTATTTGCCGTGAAAGGGATGCTGTGTTATGTCTGGCTGTGTGACCTAAAAAGAAAGACATTTATTGTAATGACAGATAATAAAAAAAAATGTTAAGATTTTAAAATAAAACAACAAAAATAAAAAATAAACAAACCTTTGATATAGGCCAACATCAGTTCAATTGCGTTGCACTCGCAGTAGTATGGTGGTAAATGGATGACTGTATGCCCTTTTTGTTCAGCTATTTCATCCAAGATGTACATCGGAAGTTGGGGTTTATGAATGCTAACAAATCTTAATAATTCACGGTTCAGCAAAGAGTCGTTAGACTGTTACACCTTTTTGTTGCAGCCATGAAATTAAAACTATTTACCGGTTTCCTGAAGTTGGCACCTTATTTTTTTATGCCGAGCGATATAGAGCGTTGTCCATAATGATGACATGCGGCTCATTTAAATTGTTTAAATATATTAAAAACCACTCTTTAAAACATTTAATAAGAGATCAATTGAGGAAGCGTTCAGGTCGCAACCCCTGTCAGCCCTCTTCAGGGATGCAATTCCTTTCCTGTGCATAAGATGCGGGACAACGTATGTGAAAGAGTTAGGGCGTCCCCTGAAAGCGACGTAAACCGTTGGTGTGAGCAAAATGCAGTTCGGCGTTTGGGACCACCACCCAACACGCCGTTCACCTCGCGACGGGAAATAAAAGGAGGAGTGCAGAATATCTGTGTGGAATGCGAGGTGGGATTGATAGCATGATTACAAAATTCAGAACTTCATGGGCATAATTTAGTTGACAGCTGTCACAAGGCTTAAGCTATATTTTATGGACTATAGTTTTTGAGTCAACTATATAACTTTTTCGTCACTTTGAGTTACTACACTACACTATAATTATCTTAGTTTCATTCGCGTTGCGTTATATATAGAACTCGTATAACATTCGAAGTTCAAATCTTGATGATAGAAATTGAATTTTAGATAATTGTTATTATTTATTCATTGTTATTCTATTTCATATTAGTATACATTATTAATATCAAGTATGTACATGCGAAGATTACTTAGTAGTTAGTCTAGTTTTACTAGATGGCGCTAGATAAAGAATTTCGTCTGGTACCTCTACTTCGCTACATATAATGTACTCTGTGGTTATAAACTATCTGTTAAACTTAGATGACTTTTTGGCGGGAACGGGAGATGTGAATTTGTCATTTTATTAAATTTTCTATTTTTTTACATTTTTGGAAGTTTTACAGTACAAAAGTGATAGTATGTTGTGTTTTAAAGTTCTGTGTAAGTAAAAAGAATGGAGTAGGTCTGAATAAACATGTGTAGCTAAAGTTTTCACGCTCTTCCGAGAAGTCCTTTACAACTTCAGTAAAGCCTACTATCACTTTACTGGAGGAGTTTTACGATAAGAAAAAACCTGAGCGTCTAAACAAGTGGCAAACGTTTCGTAAAATCGATACGCTTGCTGACGTTATTCCTTGTCAAAAGTGCCATTTGGCTACATTTATACTGCGCTTTTCACACGACTTTACTTTTCGTTTGATTTAATAGAAATTTAATAACGTTAGACAACCAATTTAAAATTCGTTACCCTAAATCACGCGGTATTTGTCATTTTTTTCTACTAGCGTTTACAACAATTGAGCCAATTGTTTAGGCCCCGGAGAGGGAACTGTTTTATTTCTCTCTTAGATTATAGTACCCACTTTTGTTTTTTTTTCTTTCTTTTTTTTTTCAAGTAAACATTTACTTAGATCTCCTTCATTTTTTTCACTTATGAAACTACATAATTGAAAAACATGTGTACTACAGAACTAAGCATTAGGTATTTTTAATAAAAATCTTAAACACGTACGGTAAAGAGAGAAAACCTGATTTTCGTTACTTTAATTTCACAGAGAAAATGAAGATTTCGTGAGTAATCAAACTACTATTTAGCATGGTTCTAAAATTAAAATGTTTTAGCATCTGCATAATATATTATGTTACATCGACGATATAAGTTATGAATCACTAAAAACTATTGCTCAGTGTACATTACCGTCAGCGCCTTTTAACAACCAAGTGTACATTTTAGACTGATTTTAAAAATATTTATAAAAAAAATAATAAGAAAAAATGAACTAATTAAGTCAATGGCATATTTTACAATTAAAACGAAAATTCAAAATTACGCACAAATGAATTTTCACATTTCAAATTAAATACCTATATGTATATGCGTGAAATGTTTTGCAATTTTGCCACCGATCAAAATGACAAACTCCATAATATGTTTTCAAACTTTGTTACTGATCAAAGCAAGAGTATACACGCTAGCATGAGCGAAATCTCTGAGCAGTACAAAGACATACGCACAGTAGTTCAAAACATTTCTTTAAAATACGATGAAATACATAATGAACTACTTAATTTAAAAAAAGAGAGAGACGAGCAACGAGCAATCAAAAGTCTTGAGACCAAAATAGAAAATCTAGAGAAAACAGCATGTTCATCTAAAATCGAAATAAAAAATGTGCCTAAAACGTCTTTAGAAACAAAAATAGTCTTATCTAATATTTTACATAAACTAGGAAATACTATAAATCAACCCCTTCAATCTTGCGATATACGTGACATCTATCGCAAAAACTCCAAGTACAATACAGCGGCACCTATAATAGTTGAACTGACTTCAGTAATGATTAAAGAGAATTTTATAAGCGAATATAAAACATTCAATAAAACACACGAAGAAAAGATTAACACCAGTCATCTGAATATACAAGGACAACCTATACCTGTTTATGTCTCTGAAAGTCTAACTGCTAAGGTAAGCGTCTCTTTTTCATGGCCAGAGATTTTGCTAAAGGGAATGGATTCGCTTGTTGTTAGACATCTCACGGAAAGATATATCTTCGGAAAGCGACGGATGCCCCGTTTATACGTGTAGAAGACGAATCGGAATTAGCCAAGCTGAATGTAAACAAAGAATTACTAAAATGTGCCACCTACTCACATAGATGTAATGTTTCAGGTTATTTTTTAATCTTTTTAGCGATATTGTTTGTATTATTGCAAATTGTGAAACACTTATCACATACAACGCCACATTTACGTAGTCAAACACCTACTACACACAACAATACTTCACATACAGCTAACATCCAGTTTACTGACACCAAACAGGCTGAAAAAAGGAACGTAGACTTATTTTTCGAAAATTTTGTCGACGATATAGACTCTACAGAAGAAATGCTCTGCAACAAAATTAATGATGCCTCTTTAATGCCTTCTATTCTTCAAAATAATTTATTAAATTCGACAAATTTTCGAGATAATTTATTGATTTTGTCTGTTAACATTCGTAGTATTAACTGCAACTTCGATTCACTATTGATATTTGCTTCAAAACTGGAAACAATAATTGATATAATAGTATTGACAGAAACGTGGACAAATGAAAATAGCATTATACCAGATATCAATACTTATAAGCGTTTTCATACTACCAAAAGTTTCAATCAAAATGATGGAGTAGTTGTTTATGTAAAGGAATACCTACATGCTGAATCGTTTGAGCCCGAGGTTTGCGAGGGCAACTGTTTAGTGATTGACATAGGAAGTAATAATTACACTATCATATGCTCATACCGCCCCCCTTCTTTTCAAAACCCCAAAGAAATATCTCACTTCTATAAATGACATCCTAGCAAATTCACACGCTAAAAATTTAATTTTTACAGGAGACATAAATTTGGACATTCTAATGAATCCATTATCCTCGCAAGCTTCTGAATATCTCACTGTCATGGCCTTCTATGGACTTAAACAGGGAATCAATATTCCTACTAGGCTAAATTCATGCATAGATCACTTTATGGTCAAAACTGAACTACAGTCTCAAACAGCTGTATTCGAACCCTTTACGGATCACTCACCCATAATGCTAATAATAGAAAACACGGTAATAAAAACAAACAAATTACACAAACATACAACAAAAGTTAATGATAAGTTAATTGGGGAATACATGCAGAATATAGATTGGACCAAATTTTATGCAATGAATAACGCAAACCAGGCAACAAATTTTTTAATACATAAACTTCAGGAAGCCATTAATAGGGGTACTACTCATAAATATACTAAACATACATCACATAGGCAGAGACCATTAAAACCCTGGATAACCTCCACAGTCATAAATAAATTAAAGAAACGTGATAGATTACATATGATTCTTAAAACCAAAGCGTGCAAAGAAGAGTTACAAACATCTTTTAATTCTTATAGAAATAGCCAAAGTAAATTAGTCAAAAAATTGAAAAGAGAATTTTATCAAACACAATTAAAATCAAATTTTAATAACACAAAAAAAACATGGGACATAATTAAGGATATCTGCTCTTTGACAAAACCTAAAGTTTCCCCTAAAGAGCTATTAACAATAAACGGATCTCCCATAGAATTTTTGAATGCTGTAAATGGTTATTTTTCAACAGTAGGTAGCAGTTTAGCAAATTTTACACTAAATAAGTTAGATAGAACAGACAAATGAATTAGCAATGAGATACTGTATTTCTAACACCTCCGTGCACTCAATGTCCCTATATCTTACAGACCCCGTGGATGTTAGAGGTATAATCAATAACTTGAAAACACGAAGTGTACCAGGTTGGGATAAAATAAATAGTAAAATCATCAAAACGTATGTTAGTCTGTTAGCCAATCCCATTACACACCTGTGTAATCTTAGTTTTTCAACCGGATCTTTTCCTGCTCTATTTAAAAAGCTGTTGTATGTCTTATGTCGTAAAATAGTGACTTGGTTAAAAGAACTCACTTACAACGACATAGAAGATTTAATATTGGACTTAACTTAAATATTAGTTAATACTATACGTCTTACTTACTATACTATCACTTGCAAATAAATATGAATCCCTGCACGTATAGATACAAACTATCACACAAAGTCACACACACCCAACTTTCACACATACAAACACTCACGCACACCCAAACACACACACACACACACAAACAAACAAACTCGCGCACATGTGTGGGCGAGTCAACTACAATTTTGTAATATTGTGATATGTTCAGATTAGTACAACGTTTTCATATCTACAGCTTTGCAATTATTACCTATGCTTAAATATTGTTACTATTATTTAGTTATTATATATTTAGTTAATTTACCTTGTTTACCAAAACGAGTTTAAAAATAATATATTATGTTGTGACAAAAGTACACAAAAGTTAAGAAATGTTAACAGCCAAGGGCATTGACAACTGCGATACAGTCAATAAAAGACTATGCAGTTGTCACTGTACCCGCACATGATGTACAAAACTGTATCAAATTAATAATAATAAATCTAAATTAATAATAATATAATGTAGATTCTACAAAGTAGCATACTCGCACATTACTCTAAAGTATTTATAATCATGAATAAATTATAAATAATAATAAAAACAATCTTATTTCTAAATAAAGGAGACTAAAATTGAAACCATACATCATCCTACTCAAAGTGTTTAAAAATCATCAACTGAATTTAATTTATAAATAAATATATTAATCATTCTGCCAAACTTTGGCGTGCAAACATTTAACAAATTATTTTTTGTACACAATATAATAATACGTCACAAGAGTTCCATTAAAATTCAAATTATCTAAATATCTCATGTCACACAATTTTACATAAAAAATAAATAAATACAATTATAGTCCGACTCGGACTATAATTGTATCGGTATCGGACGGTGGGCGATATAAATCGATATTTCAAAAAATATCGATACATGTACGCGATATATCACTTCAATCCGATATTGAGTCACATTCCATTTTTTTTCTTTATATCTACTTATTCCTTTAGATCTGCAACATTGTCAATTTGAGTAAAAATAAAACGAAAAACCCCGGATTATTGAAAATTAGCCTTTGCAATAACGAAACGCAGACATGAGATACTCTCGGCGAGGGCAGCACTAGTAGCAATACTTTTGTAATCTGTGGTGTCTATGGTCACTTGTTTTGGTCATTGGTTTTGTTTTCAGTGCAATATAACCTATAAATAAAAGTTGTCTGTTTTGTTTAATACAGTTTTACAGTTTACGAAATATAAATACTGTTAAATACAAAAACGCATTCTTACCGAAATTAATAAACGAATGGGCGCCATTGAACAGGTATCATCATTAACTATTGCTACAATATTGGACCCAAGATTTAAAAAACTTCATTTTGAAGATTCTTTGGCGTGCGCAAATGCTGTCAGTAAAATGAAAGAGATGATTAAAAAAAATCAGCAAGATGAATCTACTGTGGAATCTGACTCTGACAATTCAGACAAAATTAGTTTATCATTGGATCTCTGGAGTGATCACCATAAACTGGTCCAGCAGAATTGGAAAACAAATAAAACTAATGAAAGTCTTTCAGATGAGTTATCGCTTTATTTGAGGGCTCCAGTCAGTAGATTTAACGAAAATCCATTAGAAGTGTGGGCAGACTATAAAATACAGTTCCCAACGTTATACAATGTGGCATTTAAATATTTAACTATGGTGGCTAGCTCAGTTCCATCTGAACGACTTTTCTCAAAAGCCGCACAGGTTCTTACACAGCAGAGAAGCAGATTGCAAGCCAAGAGGGTAAATAAAATTTTGTTTTTGCAAGGTTTAGAGAAAAAGTACTGGGATTTATAAATCTTTCATATTGGAATGGTAGAAAAGAAAAAGCTGCTATTCTTTACGCGCAGATGCTAAACATGGCTTTTGGGTCGTATGGCCTTGGATTCTTTTTCGTATGATTTATAAATAAAGTTGATTTGTTTCTACTCTCTAAAGTGTTTTTACTCATAATTAACCTGATCCCTATTTAATATTATAGACTAGTTAAATACAAGTAATTACTTACGATATTTTTAAAATATCGATATATTTGTTCGATATATCGCAAAGTATCGATATAACACTACGATATATTATATCCAAAAAAATATCGATATTTTTTTTACATGAACATCCCTCCATCCATCGGACTGTCCGAGAGATCTAATAGGTCGATTTGACATCTGTCACATGGCTGCGATTAGTTATGGAACCAAACAATTATGTCTCGATTATTTTTCGATTTTAACGAAAATCGATACCATTGTTTAATAACGTAATAACAACATAATATTTCACTTATGATTATTAGTTTGTTAGCTACATAGTACGTTTGTTGAGATATGGTATTTGTTACAGTAAAACAACTAGAGGCTGTGGTGGAGTTGCTATTTATCTACGTGATAACATTCCATATAAAGTTATCAACATTTCTAACAACGAACCGGATTGCTTATCGGAATATCTCTTTTTAGAAGTACTTTGTAATCATGCTAAATTGCTTATTGGAGTTTATTATAGTCCATCTCTACATAATAATTACTTTGTCTCTTTAGATTCCTTACTTCAAGACCTTTGTCCCATATATGATCACACATTGATTTTTGGCGACTTTAACACATTTCTCATAAAAAACGATAATCGTTCTAGTAAACTTCAATCTCTTGTCTTTTCCAATAACCTACATATTCTTCCATTATCTGCAACTCATCATGCCCCTAATTGTTCTCCTTCTTTGCTTGACCTCATGATAGTTTCTGATTCCTCTAAAGTCATCGTTCATGGTCATTTGAAGCTCCTTTTTCTTACCATGATCTCGTTTTCCTGTCGTATAAACTTCGACCACCAAAGAGGAAGCCGGAATATCTTACCTTGCGAAATTTTAAGGGAATCGTTTTGGAGACGCTTAGGTCTGATTTTCTTGCAGGGGACTGGTAATCTGTTTTTAATAGCAATAACATCGATGACAAGGTCACGCGGTTTTCTGATTTATTACTTTCACTATATGATAAACATGCCCCTTCCAGGCGTGTTAGAGTCAGATATCTTCCTGCTCTCTGGCTGAATTCATCGATTCGTGAATATATGTCCAAACGTGACAAAGCTAAGTGTAAATTTAGGAAATCTCCAACAGAATCAAATTTTGCTCATTATAAAAAGTTACGTAATGCTTGTAATAGAATGTGCAGAGATGCTAAAAGACGCTATATTCATGATTCAATCGAAAGTCTCAATTATAACTCTGCACAGGTCTGGAAGTTTCTCAAATCTCTTGGTATTGGAAAGTGTCAGTCATTATCATATGATGGTGTTGATCTAGATGCCCTCAATAACCATTTCTCACATCCTCCTTTAACTATGGATACTTCGACCAAGACTCAAACTATAGCGGATTTGCTAGCCTACCTAAACCTGAATGCAGTACATTTAGTTTCAGGTCAGTCAGTGCTGAGGAGATTGTTAAGTATATCAATGATATCTCTTCAAAAACCATAGGCGATGATAACGTTTCTGTTCAAATGATTCAGCTGTTATTGGATGAACTGATAGGCATTTTAGTACACATGTTTAATTTTTTTTGGAAACTGGTTCTTTCCCTTTGGCTTGGAAAAAAGCTTATGTTATTCCTCTTCCCAAATGTAATAATCCCTCTACTTTCTCTCATTTTCGTCCAATTTCTATTCTTTCTACCCTTTCTAAAATATTAGAAAAAGTTATTTATGTGCAGTTATGTGATTTCATGACCAGTAATTCTCTGTTTAATCCTTTACAATCAGGTTTCAGGAAGGGACACAGTACTGTCACCGCATTATTGAATGTCACTGAGGATATTCGGTCAGCAATGGACAATAAACAACTTACTATACTCTGTCTATTGGACTTCAGCAATGCATTTAATACAGTGGATTTTGACATTTTATTAAATATTCTATTATCTTTAAATGTTTCTTCCAGTACAGTTAAATGGTTTGATTCCTACTTAAAAGGCAGACAACAGTGCATCCGTGCTGACGATAACTTACGTTCTAAATGATGTGAGCTTACTGCTGGTGTACCTCAGGATGGTGTCCTCTCCCCTTTGCTTTTCTCTATATTTATCTCTCGTATCTCTTCTATTATTTCTTCTAAATTTCACTTTTACGCTTACGATCTACAAATATATCGGTTTTTTAATTTTGAAAATTTACAATCAGCGGTTTCGTCATTGAATAATGATTTGTTAAACATCCACCAGTGGGCTCATTCTCATGGGCTACTCGTTAATCCTACTAAATCACAAGCTATGTTAATAGGTAATAGATACTGGCTGCGATTACTGGAAGATTCAGACGTACCTTCTGTGGTTTATAACGGATTTCCTATTCCTTATGTTAGTACGGCTAGAAATCTAGGGCTGTTATTTGATTCTGGTTTTTCTTGGTCGGCCCATATTAATGAAATTTCTAAACGAATAAATTATGCTAGTCATTCTATGAGACGCCTTCAAAATTTTCTCCCTCAAAAAACTAAAATCACTCTGGCACAAACACTTCTTTTGCCTTTGATGGATTACGCTGATGTTTGTTTCTTGGACATCACTGAGGAGCTGTTGGATAAACTCGAGCGCCTTCAAAACCTTTGTATTCGGTTTATGTTCGGACTACGTAAATATGACCATATTTCACTTTCCGCAAACAGTTAAAATGGCTCCCTATCCGTTTGCGCAGGGACTCTCATATCCTTACACTTTTGTTTAATATTCTTCGTAATCCTTCCTACCCTTCATATCTTCGTGATCGTTTTCATTCTCTTTTTTCCAAAGATCACAATCTCAGAAACAGTACTTGTACCCTTTTGAAAACTCCTATTCACAACACTGCTGCTTATAATAGTTCCTTTTCTTGTAAAGCTGTCAGACTGGAATTCTCTGCCCACATCTATACGGAATTGTCTAACGCTAGCATCTTTCAAAAGACACTTGAAATTACATTATCTGTCTTTTGCATAATACCGATTTATTGTATTTAATATGTACCTGATATATTATCATGTTTTCTATATTTATAATTTGTTAGGTTTGGTTATGTTGTATACATATATATATATTTTTTTTACATTACATAATAGGGATGTATTGAATTTGTATGTATGTTTATGTGTATATATGGGCATATGTATGTACATAATATTATGCATAATATATATTATTATTTTTAATGAGCACACACTACCCTCATACATTTTCTTATTAAGGAGGTGTGCTGGTAGAGATCTCTTAAAGAGATAAGCATTGCCTTTTGTAGATTAATGCTTTCAATTTCAATTATATGTAATTTTTGTTTGTGTGCAATAAAATAAATAAAAAAAAAACATATTTAAGTATATGAATAAACTTAATTCGATATATTTATTTTTTGGGACTAATATATAAAAAACTTCCTCAAAGTAAAGGCAGACTGTAATATTGGTGAAAAATAAATATTTAATCATTTTCTGAGCTTGGATCCATGTCCGTAGAGCTATCTTCGTCTCCCACTATTATGATTAATTCATTTTCAATTAAATTGTCTATTCTGACGTCTCTTTCAAAGTCTTCCTTAATTATTTTTTTTGTTTTCTCCACCACCTTAGCCCAGTCATCCTTTGATATTTGATTACATGCTTCTGTCAGTAAACTCATCAAAAAAACAATGCAGAACTGAAATTATTTAAAAAATATAATAATATCTTAATTTTAAATTTATTGATTATTACGACATTTCAATCGATTATCGATATCGTTTGGTAACGAAACGATTGCAAATGGTAGCAGTACTAGAGCAATACGCCTCGTCATATAACATTGTAACAACGTCCATTTAGAAAATTCTTTCGAAGATTTATAACGAAATATCTGTTTTTTACTAAAAAAAAATCAAAGTTAGTAGTTTTGTGTAATGATCAGTAGTGGAAAAAATAAATAACATTTATTTATTCAGCATTTACGTAATTGAATTTGTATTAGATATCAGGAACGTTGATATAAAGTTATAGCGGCATGAAAATTAAGAAACGTCAAATCCGACCTAATAAATCTCACGGACTATAGACACAGTCATAAAAACAAAACAACACAATAATCTTTTACTGAATAATAGCATCGAGACATGAAAAAGTTAAAAGTATTTCTTATAAAAACTCGTAAACTGTCATTCTTGAAACTATCGGGTAATTTATTGTATAGGTACGCGAATCGCCATAAAGTACGCATTTTTACTGTACACAGACAAGCGCTGCGCGGGGACCACAGAATACGCGGGGACTAATACCAACTTATTTGGATTTCGACATTGTCTAGTATTTGGGTCTGCTTTTTTTTTAAATAATGACATGTTCTTTTGTACGAACACACAATTCAAATAAATAAAGGCTGGGTAGCGGCAAAATTTTATTCATACACTTTTTTTGAAATTTGAATACGATATCAGCGTCAACAGAAAATCCCCACAGCACTATAATAATAATAATAATGTATTTATTTGCCTTCAACATAAGTAGCATACAAATAATATATAAACAATATTGAATGGAATAATAATATGAAGACAAAAAGGTCTACGACTCGGCAGTTATTAAGCATGTAACAACCACCGATATTCTGCCATAGCCTGTACATATTACATACAAAAGAAGAAAAACACTTCATACCTACTCGCGAACATTACAAAAAATAAAAAATAAAATAAACACAAATAGATTAAAAATGATATTAAAATTACATAAAATTAATAATATATATTGACAAATATAGAGAATAGATAAATAAAGCAGTAATAAGCATCTTATTAGCATCATACATATCTAGGAACTAGATGAGTCACTATTTCCCAGCAGCTGTTTCAATAACAGCCATTTCTTACATTTGCTTTTAAAAGATGAGAGCGATGTCGAATCGCATACAGGTGGAGGTAAATCATTCCAACATTTAGTCGCTGCAAATTTGAAACAGCCCCTGGTGTTGACAAGAGCGTGTTTTGGGGTATTAAGTAAGTGCCTTCGCAGTCCTGACGACCACGTTAACTTTTCATATAAATATTTCGGGACACGTGATTTCATTAATGAAAATAAAAAGGACGATAGTTTCAAAACACGCTGATAAGTCATATTTAACACTCTCTTGTCATTAAGGTAAGGCGAAATATGTTCTCTTTTGGATATTTCATAACTGAAACGCAAACAAGCATTTTGCACCCACTGGATGGCCTTAATTGTTTTTTGAAAGAGACAAGGGCCATATACTATATCACAGTACTGAAAATGCGTTAATACTGGACCATTACATAGCTGGTACCTAATGCGAGGACTAAGAAAAGGTCTCAATTTGTATATCGTTCTTAAAGAGGCAAAACCTTTAACAATCTTTTCTTGAATATGGCCTTCGAATTTTAATTTACTGTCCATCTTTAAGCCTAAATTTCGAACGCAGTCTTCGATAGGTACCACCATGTCCTCAATTCTAATAACAGGGTTGTAATTTTTTATGATTTTTACTTGGTAGTCAGTCCCACATATAATCGAAGTACTCTTTTTTGGATTCAAAACTGAACAATGTTCCCCGCACCACCGGGAGATAGCTCCAAGATCACTATTCAGCCTGTCAGTAGCTGCCGCAATATTCACCTTATCGGGTTTAGCATGTATATACAATTGTGTATCATCAGCGTAAAGGTGTTAAAGAGAGCATTTAACAACTTACTTGATGGACGAAGTGTAGATAGCAAACAGAGTCGATCCAAAACAGATCCCTGAATCACACCTCGAGAGATCGTCATGGGGTTTGATCTAGTCAGCACACCCTTATCGCTGACATATTACCATTTATACAAGATTAGTAAAATAAGATTTAAACCACTCACATGAAGACAAAGAGAAACCGTAGTATTTAAGTTTATCCAACAGAAGAGGAATACACACACAATCAAATGCGCGTGAGAAATCTAAAAGCACCAAAAAGGTTCCCATACCTCCATCAGCAGCACTAAGAATGTCGTCCACTATGTTCAATAGACTAGTAGTGGTACTATGTTTCTTGCGGAATCCTGACTGATACTTCGGAAGAATATTATTACTCTCCAAGAACACCGATATTTGCAACTGAACCACTCTCTCTACAATCTTCGACATAGCCGGTAATAAGCTTATAGGTCTCAAATCAGTCAGTTCTTGAACCTTAATTTTCTTAGGGATAGGACTAATAATAGCACACTTCCAAACCTAGGGAAATACTCCCTGTACTCATTAACTATTTTGACAATTGCGTCCAGAGAGTAAGGCAGAGTTAACTGTATCATAGCCATACTTTAGCTGTAGATAAGGGCAAGCAATAATGATAGGACTAGAGAATAGGATCCTAATCTCTACGTGTGCTTGTTACAGAGTTCTAAGGACACCTAACAAAACCAGGTAGGCCTCCTGTCCCTGTATTCAATGAATACCTAGGAATAGTACTAAAGACTATTCGAAATCATCTAAATCTCAGATATCCAATGAGTACCTAGAATGGTTGGGTACTCAACTCTCTGTGCCTACCAAGAAGTATAATTCAAGTAGATGCTCTTCGCTCTGGGTGGAAGAACGAGTGGCCAGGTCATAGATCCTTTCTAAAAGGAACATCCTTGAGGACCGGGGCACTTGGGTGCTATAACACGTGGCCAGGTCGCAGTTCCTGTTAAAGGGGAATCCTTGAGGACCGGGGCATGTGGGTGCTATACTTCCTTAGGTGTTCTACAAAGGGGAAGACTAAGGAGTAGGTGCAGTTGGTGAATGACCACCTCCTTCTTTTGGATTATCAGTGATAAAACTGGTAACAATTTTCTACTTGTAACTAATAAATGATTCTCAGTTATATATTAGCTCCACGTAAAGATATTGTGTATCTAATATATTTTTCTTCTTCTTTTCTTTCTCAATTGAAATACTTAATTCTAATGAATAAAATGTACTCGTGTTTATGTATCTGTACTACTGAGAATTGAAATGCAGTACATAAACTATGTAATGGTTTCTAAACCTTTATAATTAAGTATACCTATTTCTCTGGAATTTAGAATAACATAAATAAATTATGTTGTTGTACTTATGACCACTGATTTATCCTATAACAAGTAAGATCTGAGCTCAATACTTGTAAAACTTTATTACTATTAATTACTCTGTAAACTTATTAATGTTTAAGTGCTGTTAGATAATAGATGTTCTTTCTTAATAAATATACAATAATAAACAAGGTAATGTTGTATTACAATAGCTTTTAATCTTTTAAAATTGTTAATAACTCTTTGTATATAGTGGCCTCATTGAATCCACCAATGAAATTAGATATAATAAATGTTGTTTCCTCGTGTGATGTTTTTCTTGTATCTAATTAATTAACTTTCAAAAATATCCCATTAGATGTCGATTACAGATATCAGTGATTACAGAGGTGTACTAGGCGCCCTTGTGACTTTCCCATCCTTACTTACAGAATATTTAACAGATAGGTATAAAAAATAAGAGATGGCGCTTTAAACGAAATGTTGAATTATTGAGTAAGGTTGATATAGGCACATATAGGTAATGAAATGACTATTCAAATTTAAACAAATTAGGTACACCACTCTCCAGGTGATAGTAATGATAAACATCTTCAATTATTCAACCCACACATCACTCTGCCGGCCTGAGCAAGCCACGTTGTACGATAATTATTTTGTTGTTTAATTGTTATGATTTGTACATGTATGCATTTCCTTAATAATTTAGAATATGACACGTAATTATTTTTATATATTTGTTTGTTATCAACTGAAAGTGTATATTTCAAATATCTTTCGTCTTTTTTTAACACAACATCTTTTTATGCCCTTCGTTATCCACCTATTCCATAGAGAAAATTATATATACACCTATTCCTAACTGATTTATTGATCACCTTCACCGTTATTATCATAGATAATACATATAATGTTAAAAAGGGAAACACAAATTATAAAATAGTTATAGTTTCACGAAAGATATGGAGGGCCTCGTTACAGTGCTACAAACTTTTCTTGGCTGGCGGCCGAAACTGGAACTAAACGTCGCCATTTAGTAATGTCATTGTCACCTTGTTTATAGTTGTACGTGCGGACTTCCTGTGTTTTATTTGTGTTTTGTGAGCATTAAAAAGCGATGCCAGAAACATTGTTTTATTAGTTCTTTCTTTTATGAATGAAGAAAAACGCCAATAATGCCATTCGAAAAAGCATATGAACGAGTTGCAGCCGCTACGGGTTAGTATTACCAGCTTATATAGAGATAACGCCCGATTGCCGGGTCTAAACTAAACCTAATAAATAAATAAATAAAATAGAAAAAAAAAGTTGAAAGCTATTTTAAAACAATGTTTTGAACAAACAACAGCAGTGAGACATGATGGACAATTTAAAACTTATTTATTGTTTTTCTGCCACTACAATAGAGTTCTTATATTTGAATCCGTGAATCGGGTGCATCTATGGTTATACCAGCGTATGTAAAAAAACAATTTATTATACGATGGTTTTCCTAACCCAGTAAAAAATATTTTGTTTTCTACGTATTGACTTACTTGACTTCATGTAGTTCAAATTCAAATTATTTATTCAAAATAGGATACACCATGATATCACTTAATGAAAGTAAAAAATCTAGTGGAAAGATCTATCGGTCACTCAGTTTGTAGATGCCAGATTTGTAGGTCAGTCATTGTCACAAATATTAAACAGATGCTTTACTCATTTGTTTTTGATTACAGGTGTCAGTGAAAGGTCGGTGCGACGAATCGTAAATGAAAAGAGACGGGCCGAAGAAACAAGGATAAAAGTTTCTACTCCTGGAAAAAAAAAAAAGAACAAAAGGAAATATAGAAGTTGACGACTTTGATCTAGGTGTCATAAGAAGAAAAATTCACGAATTCTACTTAGTTAGAAAAGAAATTCCCACTATACCGAAGTTACTGTTCGTCGAGAAGTCAATGTTCATCGAGAAGAAATTGATTTTAAAGGGAGCCAAGAGACCCTACGCAAAATATTACATAAAATAGGATTTTGATACAAGAAGACCCAATCTAATAGAAAAGTTCTTATTGAACGTAATGATATATCAGCATAGAGGGCGACTTATTTGCAAAAAATTAAGGAAAATGAATGCAGTGACAAAAAGAAACCTGTAGTTTATTTGCACAAACCGGTGCAGAATACGAATTTGATAAATTGATGAAAGATAGTGGACACACAGTGATAAGATTGTTACCTTATCACTGTGATCTTAACCCAATTGAAATGATTTGGAGCTTAATGAAACGGAATGTAGCAGAGAAGAACATTGAAAGTACTGAAATGCCCCATATGATTACAGAAGCCTTCGACAGAATATCGGTCACAGAATGGAAAAAACATTGCGATCATGTAAAAAAAATTGAAAACGAATACAGAGTAAAAGATGCGTATTTAGATGAACCGTTCATTATTAGTTTGGCTAGCGATAGTGAAAGCGAAAGCAGTGACTCTGACAATGAAGATTTTGATAGTTCTGGCAATCCAATAATTGATGGAGTTCGTTCTCTGGAGCATGAGATAGATTGTTCGCGACGTAAAAACAACGTAAATGTAAATAGTGTTCGCGGCGTAAATTATAGAGAAATAATGTAAAATAGAGAAATAAAGATAGTAATAGTAGTTACAGATAGTAAGTTATAAGTATAGATATATTGAGAGTAAAATAGATTGATATAGATGTCAGTAATAAAGAAATAGATATAGGCAAATAGATACACATTAATATAGACACATTGTAATTGTATAGTATAGATAGATATAGGACAAGAGAATTGTATAATATAGTTAGATATAGATATAGAAATAGATATGTAATAGTATTAAGGAAATAAATAAAGAGAGCTTATACACACATTCACACACTTACACATCACACAAACTCACCACATTCACTCACCCGCCCACTGGCTTCCCTTGTCCAACAAGTAACCAATCAGAAGTGTCCGCAACGCGGAACGTCTGGTCAGATAGAGATTTTTTTTTTTTTTTTTTTGGTTTCTGAGAGGCGAAATGAAACCCCCGCGGGCTACCCAGCCGGACTCTACGCCGACTGGGGAGTGTCGGACTCGAACCGACTAAACAAAACCCCTCTTTGCTGTTAGCCCTAGTGGCTTTTACAGCGTCACAGGTCGCGTTGGGGCGAGCGCTGAAGGCGCCCTGCCAGATGGTCGACCGCCTGAGGGTTCCTCCAGCCGAGGGATGCCTCGTATGGAGGGCGGACCTCGGGCTCAAGGCGTCGCCAGGGGAGCTTTCCGCACCTGCGTGCATCTTAACGGGCTTCCTATTCGGGTGAGGGCCGGGCCTCTAGCGGACCCGGCCGGCGAGACGGCTGAGGGCCGGTTAGTGTGCCTAGTGTTCCGCGTGGCAGTTTACAATGTGGCTTAAGGCCCGCGTGTGTGCGTGTAGAGCTAAGTGATCGCTTCTAAACGTGAGACCCTACGGGTGTCGCGGGGGTCGTCCTCGCCTCCGCCGGTGGGGGCGGTGCGGTCGTAGTGTGTAGGTTGGCATGTTCGAGTTCGAACGTGTAATGTCGTCGTCGCTGTCGCCTAACACATGTCTAGGTCTACGATAGCGTTTGCGGACGCGGCGTTCGGGGATGTACGATGACGCCCTGACCACTAAGGGATTCGGGTGTAAGGAAGAACGGTGAAAAAAGCGTTGGGACGCCTCTTTTAGATATTGAGTTATAGAGGGTAATTCTAGGTCGTAGTGCAGATCTACGTTGCGCACGTAAGGAGGGGCACCGGTAGCCCTGCGCATGAACCTATTCTGAATAACTTGGAGGGAGTTGATGTGAGAGCGCGCAGCGTGAGCGAATGCTACACTGGCGTACGTCATGATAGGCCTGACGCACGTCTTATATAAGGTAACTTTATGTCTGAGGGACATTTTGCTTTTAGCGCAAATGAGCATGTTGAGACGACCGAGGACGAACGCGGCGCGGTCGCGGACCGTTTTGATGTGTTGGCCGAAGGTCATTGACTTTCCTAGTCCAAGGGATATCCTGGCCGAAAAGTGTGATTGTTCTGAGAGTGTTAGCGCGGCAGGCGCGGCTGGTCGTCGTTCCCCTCGAGAAATACACGGCGGCGCTTTTCTCGGGGTTGACTTCGATTCTCCAAAGACGGAACCACTCGCCTAGGCTCGTGACCGCGACTTGGAGGAGTTGGGAGACTCTGAGGCGACTCCGGTCTGATGTGAACAGAGCGGTATCGTCCGCGAATAGGGCGAGCTCTACACCGGGGGTTTTGGGGACGTCGTTCGTGTAGAGCGAGTAGAGCGTGGGCGATAAAACGGAGCCCTGTGGGACGCCTGCCCTGATGGGGCGGGGAGAGGAGAGCACCCCTTCGACTCTATAGCGGAAGGAGCGGTCTGACAAAAAGTCCCGTACTATGCGTACGAGATCGTCAGGCACGCCGAGCCGGCGCAGCTTGTACACTAGCCCGGCGTGCCAGACTTTGTCGAACGCCTTCGCTACATCGAAGAAGAGGGCCCCCGTGCCTATAGTGCGACTCGGGCGGTTAAGGCCCTCCAGGATGTGTTCCGTGAGGCGGTGCACTTGTTGTATGCACGAGTGTTTGGCTCGAAAGCCAAATTGCTCGTCTATGAGGAGACCGGAGGTGTCTAAGTGGGCTTTGAGACGAGCCAGAAGGACCCGTTCGTAAATTTTCCCTAGCACGCTAAGGAGACTGATTGGGCGATAGCTATTGGGGCTACTGCGGGGTTTACCCGGTTTCGGGATTCCGATGACGATCGCTTTCTTCCAGGCGGCTGGAAAGACGCGGTTCGCCATGGCGGCATTGATAATGGCTGCTAAGAGCGCGAGAAGGCGCATCGAGAAAATTTTTACTACTCGGTTGGAGATGCCGTCTCTACCGGGGGCTTTTCTAGGTTTGAGAGCCTTGACAATCTCCTGAACTTCGTCAACCGTCGCGGGTCTGAGTTGGCAGGGGACGGTTGCGGGCGGTAGGGAGCCTACTTCGCGATTGACCATGTCTAAATGATTCTGATCTACAGGTTGAGAGCTAGGTGAGCATTGGGCCTCCAGTGTCGGCCAAGAGTTCGGCTTTATCTACATCGTCGAAAGCTGTCTGTCCGTTCGGTTTCGTCAGGGGCGGCATTGTTTGGAACGTGTCCGATTTGAGAGATCGGGCCAACTTCCAGTAAGCCTGGTGCGTCGGCTCGATCTCTCGCATGAGATCGCTCCACCTATTATCCCTAAGTTCGGAAATTCGGAATTTGACTTCGCGTTGGAGGGCGCGTGAGTTGCGTTTATTCGTTTCTGAGGGAAACGAGTCGTAAGCGCGGGTCGCGGCGTTCTTGGCTCTGATCAGCCGACGGATGTCTCCAGGGAGCTCCCAACGGCGGTCGTTCGCCGCCGGGACCTCACGGGAGCACGAGGAGACCGATTCGCGGATGTGGGCGGTGAGCGCGTCTATCGCCGCGGTCGCGTCCTCGGCGGAACGGATAACGTCCGGTATCGCGTTAAGCCGCGGCGAATTCTCAGAGTTTAGCGTTTCGTCTAAACTCTGCCAATCCGTCACGGTTTTTGTGAGCGTCCTAGTGTCTATCATAGGTCCTAGTTTGAGTAATACCGGCCTATGGTCAGAGTCTAACTCGTGTAACGCCTCTATTGAGTGCAGCGTTAGAGCTACGTTCTTTAGAAGCGCTATGTCGAGTACGTCCGGTCTGTGTGTTGTAACTCTGGGATAGTGGGTGGGCGTCATGGGGGCGATAACGTCAAAGTTAAGGACATCGGTTAGTTCGTCTAAAGCTCTGCCATTTCGCGAGGTGGTGTGCGAATTCCAGCGACGATGTTTAGCGTTGAGGTCGCCGGCGAGTATGACAGAGTCGTCTAAATTTAGGAGGGCCTCTAGATCGCTTCTAATTAGCGCTTTACCGGGAGGGAGATAAACTGACGCGAGTGTGACAGGCGCGTGCCCCGTGAGGGCCACCCGGCACACCGACGCCTCTATGTTGGTGAGGGCGGGCGTATCGATCGGAATGCAGTGCAGGGACCTTCTGTAGTAGATAACAGTGCCGCCTTTGGGGGCGGGCACCCTATCGTTTCGCACGATGTTAAGCCCGGAGAGGCCGGGGTCGCGATTTCTAGGTTTCAAAAAGGTTTCCTGCACTAGGATTATATCTATTTGATGGTCTCGCGTAAACTCGTGAAGAAGATCGCGTTGCCTGCGGAGTCCGTCCGCGTTAAAAAATGAGATTGAGAGCCCGCGCGGTTTGATGCGCGCGGAGGGAGTTGTCTCGTGGGTGCCCGGTTTTATAACCTACGAGGGGGCGCCGTGAAGCGGCTTAGGCTGTCCAGAAGGGACGCGTGTTCGGCAAGTATGATGAGCCGTCCCATCCCGTCGCTACAGTCGCGGATTTTACGCGCGACTAATTTAATTTCGTTAAGGTTGATTTCCTTAACGAGGTCGGCGAGCATTCGGACGTCGCCGAGGAGATCGGACGCCGGCGCTGAAGGAGCCGGCGCCGCTGGACGCGTTTGAGGCGCGGGCCCCTTACGCCGCGGTTGTTGTGCTGGCGTCGGCGCTATGGTCTCTCGGGCCGGTAGAGCGCGCGCGGGCGCGGATTTGGTCGACGCTGAGGGCGCGGGTTTGTTCGGAGCTGAAGGCGCAGGTTGAGTTGGCGCGGAGGGCGCGGGTTGTGGCGGCGCAGAGGGCGCCAGTTGTGACGGCGCTGAGGGCGCGGGTTTGGCTGGCGCAGAGGGCGCGGGCCGTGTGGGTGCGGAGGTCGCGGTAGGGGCGGCCTTAGGTTGGGCTGGGTGCGCAGGGGGGCCGCGGCGTTGGCCCTGATGTGCTCCGCCGGCTCGGCGCGACTTACCCCCGCGGCGGCGACGGTGCGGAGCTCTCGGGCATCCGCGATAGTTCGCGGGATGTCCGAGCTCTCCGCACAGTACGCAACCGGGAGGGTCAGACGTCTCCGGCGTGCGGGAGCACTCGGGGGTGCCGTGGTCTCCGTGGCACTTGAAGCACCTAGGCCGTGCGAAGCAGTTGCGGGCCGAGTGCCCGTACAATTGGCAGCGGTGGCATTGACCCACCGTGCCGCGCTTGTGCGGGGCCTCTACGGAGAGGCCGGAAATCCTACATACGGATTTTATCCGGAAAACGGCCTTTCCCTCGGGGGAGAGGTCGAGTACGACCAACACGAGGTCGAAGGCCTCCTTCGAGCGAGGCTTGTAAAGGCGGTGGACTTCACGCGCCGGGAGGTTTTGCGACTTAAGGTCGCCGAGAATGAGCTCTTCCGGGAGCTCCTTGGGGAGGCCGCGGATGACCACGCGAAGCTGGCGCTCCTCCGGGAGCGCATAAGTGTGGAAACCTATGCGCTCCGAGCGTAGGAGCGCTGTGAGCTCTCGATGGTCAGCCGGGGTGGGGACCTGCACCTTAATGCCCTGTGCAGTGTTGCGGGCGGAAACAAATTTGATGCGGCGCGCGTCTAAGGCCCGAGAGACCCTATCCCACGACGCTTTTTCTTGAATAAACACCGGCGGCGGTGTTTTGATTTTGTCGGCCTGAGGGGCCTGGGTGGCCTGTGAGGCAGGCGCTTTTTGTTCGGCCAGAGGGGCCGCGGGAGCTCCGGAGGCCTGAGGGGCCGCCTTCGTCGTTTTGGGGGGCGGGCTGGGCGTGTCGCCTTCCCTCGGGGAATTCGCCCGCTTCCTCTTGACCACTAAGCGCCAATCGGCGCTCTTAGTGGCCTCGTCCTCCGAAGAGGAGGGAAGCGCTATGTCCATTTCCTCTTCGGAGTCCGAAGCCTCCGTCGGGTCAGGGGAAGCGGGCGAATCGCTAACGGGGGCCGGCTTGGTTGGTTCGCGCGGCGGGGGCTTCGCGACTGTAGCAGCGGCGGAAACAACGGCCGAGTAAGACGCGGGGGTGGGGGCGCGGGGCGCGGGTGAGACCCGGTGGTCCCACAGGTCGCGAATATGGGAGTGTGATGACTCGAGTTGAGCCATCACGAACGCGCGGAATTGGGTGTCCGTCAGCGTGTCCATGGCGCTGGTAGAGCCGCCAAGTTGAATGAGAGGACCTCCCTACCGGGGATAGGCAGGGGGGAGAGTGCCTACTTTGTAGCCCTGGTCGTACTGTGCCTGTCTTATTGTGCACAGATGTGTACCTAACACCTAGGTCTTATATAAACTTCACTAACTTAACACTAACACTTAGCGATACGAGTTAGCGCGGCCGCGACGCGACGCGAACACACTATTAATCACTACGCACGATGCGCAGTGAGTATAGCGGTGGCAGCGCACGCGGGCGCTCGGAGAAATCGTAACGATTCGAGTTGGCGCGGCCGCGACGCGATAACCCGGTCAGCGCTACGGGGAGCGCAGGCGCGACGCGATAACCGGTCGGCGCTACGCGGAGCGCAGGCGCAACGCGACACGACACGACACGAACGCACTAATTCGCTACGCACGATGCGCAGCGAGTAGAGCGATGGCAGCGCAACGCGGGCGCGCGGAAACGGCACTGAGCACTGAGAGGCGAGGCGAGCGAGCGAGCGACGCGTGCGTCTCGTACGGCGGCCGAGAGCAGACTGTGTCAGATAGAGATAGATACAGTCCATAGACAGATATAGAGCTACTGACCGAGCGCCCGAATCGATATTGCTACAGCCCGCGCTAGTTGTGGACACATCGATTGGTACTTTAGTAGTCAGGGAACCAATGGAACCACAGGGCTACGTTTTATCGCCCACGCTCTGCTCGCTCTACACGAACGACGTCCCCAAAACCCCCGGTGTAGAGCTCGCCCTATTTGCGGACGACACCGCACTGTTCACATCAGACCGTAGTCGCCTCAGAGTCTCCCAACTCCTCCAAGTCGCGGTCACGAGCCTAGGCGAGTTTTTCCGTCTTTGGAGAATCGAAGTCAACTCCGAGAAAAGCGCCGCCGTGTATTTCTCGAGGGGTACGACGACCAGCCGCGCCCGCCGCGTTAACACTCTCCGTACTATCACGCTCTTCGGCCAGGATATCCCTTGGCCTAGGAAAGTCAAATACTTAGGAGTCACCCTTGACAGTGCCATGACCTTCGGCCAACACATCAAAACGGTCTGCGACCGCGCCGCGTTCGTCCTCGGTCGTCTCAACATGCTCATTTGCGCTAAAAGCAAAATGTCCCTCAGACATAAAGTTACCTTATATAAGACGTGCGTCAGGCCTATCATGACGTACGCCAGTGTAGTATTCGCTCACGCTGCACGCTCTCACATCAACTCCTTCCAAGTTATTCAGATTAGGTTCATACGCAGGGCCACCTGTGCCCCGCCTTACGTGCGCAACGTAGATCTCCACTACGACCTAGAATTGCCCTCTATAACTCAATATCTAAAAGAAGCGTCCCAACGCTTCTTTCACCGTTCCTCCTTACACCCGAACCCCTTAGTGGTCAGGGCGTCATCATACACCCCCGAAACCCGCGTCCCCAAACGCTATCGTAGGCCTAGACATTTGTTAGGCGACAGCGACGACGACATTACACGTTCGAACTTGAACATGCCAACCTACACAATACGACCGCACCGCCCCCACCGGCGTAGGCGAGAACGACTCCCGCGACACCCGTAGGGTCTCACGTTTAGAAGCTCGATCACGTAGCTCTACACGCACACACGCGGGCCTTAAGCCACATTGTAAACTGCCACACGGAACACTAGGCACACTAACCGGCCCTCAGCCGCCTCGCCGGCCGGGTCCGCTAGAGGCCCGTCCCACACCCGAATAGGAAGCCCGTTAAGATGCACGCAGGTGCGGAAAGCTCCGCTGGCGACGCCTTGAGCCCGAGGTCCGCCTTCCTTACGAGGCATCCCTCGGCTGGAGGAAGCCTCAGGCGATCGACCATCTGGCAGGGCGCCTTCAGCGCTCGCCCCAACGCGACCTGTGACGCTGTAAAAGCCACTAGGGCTAACAGCAAAGAGGGGGTTTGTTTAGTCGGTTCGAGTCCGATACTCCCCAGTCGGCGTAGAGTCCGGCTGGGTAGCCCGCGGGGGTTTAATTTCGTCTCTCAGAAACCAAAAAAAAAAAAAAAGAGCGTCACTGCTACCGCTACGCCACCGACCGCTTCCACCTTCACCTACCGCTTTCGCCAACGCCGTCGCAGTCCCCCCACAACCACTACGACAACAAGAACACTAGAAGCTCATCATAGAGAAACAATAGAAGTCTCATTTTCACCAACCACCCCGCTCTTGTCATCGAGTTGCAGTTAGTGGACTAGCGTACACGCAGTTCAGTTCGGGTGTGCATAGTGGCCTCGAGGCTATCGGGGATCGTATCCCAGCCGGGTCACGCACATAGATCACAATTATTGTATTAAAATATAGAAATTTATACTTCAATGTTTTTATTTTTATTCCTTACATTAGTCATTACACTGGCCAAGTATTAATTACACAATTATTGTATTTATCACAATTATTGTATTAAAATATATGAAATTTCGACTGAATTTTACCCCCTATAATGGTGCTTTGTGATGGATCCGCTTCCACAATAATTCGTTTAATTCTTCATTTTCCACTTTGGTCTCCGACCGTCCACGGGGTTGGTTCTGAAGGTCGAAATTTCCAGAACGAAAACGTTGAAACCAAAAACGTACCGTGCTTTCTTTTGCGACACCAGCGCCGTACACATCATTAATCCTTCGAGCTGTTTCTGCAGCACTGGTGCCACGGTAGAACTCGTACTCGTAAATATACCGATATTTCATGTTTTCCATTGTGCGGTAATAAGTGACGCTAAAGAAAAAAATAATGAGGAAAAAAACAAATCAATGACTGTCTTCAAAATTCAAATGTACCAGCTAAATGAATTTATAAATTTGAATTTGGAATTCTTAACCAAAGAGGAGATATTTCAGATCAAAGTGGTCAGTACGACAAAACGCTAATTTCATATGTAAGGACCCAATATATACGCAATTGTCATACATGATATTAATTTTTTATTATAATTAGTCACCGGTTGCGCAGTGGTCGCGTGGCTGTCGCTGTCTGCAAATTAGGTAATATCCTTCGATCAATTATTGTACTAGATTAAGGATCAGGAATAAAAACACATTGTTCAAGTGCCCCGCAGTTGCATATACTTATACATTTATGTTTTTTACTTAGAAATTTAGATAAAAGTTTCAAAGTATTAACTGCTTCAATTGATTATAAACTTTAATAACGTTTGCAACTTAATTAGTTGTATGACCTTGTGTGTAAAAGCAATAAGTTTAAAATGTCTTCATTAATAAAAAATATTTTTTAAAGAAGTACAAAAATATTGATTATAAAATAAACCTTGTGGTTAATTACAACACTTATTCAATAAGATTAAAAACACACAGTACTAGCAATTTTGGAGGTCAGGAGCAGCGAAAGAGTATAAGAGTGGCTTATATTATATTGCTTTTTAAACTAAGTTCCGTTCTGTGGTTATTTTTGGTAAGTCTTAAAAGTAGGTATGTCGTAATTTTTTTTTACCTAGTTTTAAAGTGAAAGTAAAAAAGCAAAAGTAGTAGCTTTAAAATAGTAGGTATATTATAACGCTAATATTAATAAAATTTAAACTCTTAATCAGTGTATATTTTCATTATGTGATAATTAATTTAAAACCCATAAATAACCAAATCCATGGAAAACAATTCTCAACACACTGAAAAATAGGTATTTGATTTTTGTGTTATATACACCATTTTACACATTTAAACATATATATATATAGGACGAATAAAAGGCCAATAGTCGGTGATATTACAGGTGTATTCAAACTACCACAAAAAGGCTTGAGTATACTATACTATACACGTTATAAAGGAAACGCACTCCGCGCGGGCGCACCGACCCGATTAAACACGCGCGTGCGTTCAAAGCGTTAGCTCGCAGTCGACTAGCCGTTTCGGGACGCGGTGGACACGCGCGGGGCGCGGGTTCCTACGGGCGATGGAAGTTGGGGATCCCCGCGCTACATATATCCATATTTTAATACGTGAAGAGCAAACTTTGTACTCCTTTTAAGTATACTGCATACACGGAAGAGTGTGGGATTTGGTATAATGAAATTTATCTTGAGAAGGAGTGCAGAAAGTTATAAATAGGTACATAGATTAAATAAAATAAAATAATTACTTTCCTTGTTTACGTTCATACTGTCAATGTTGAACACATATAGTTTGGTTTGTGGTTGAACAGTCGCACAGAGTAGAGATTGTCGCCAATGAATTTTAAAATGTTGGCAAACAATAATTACTAGCAGATTAATTGAATGAGTTTCAAGTTGGGACTTTTGAGTGATTTGTGAGCTGTGTGTGTGAAATGCATGTCAAAAGAACAAAGCGTTTATTCTAATTTACAGTCGAATTTCGACCACTGGGCGACCACTAGTACATATAAATGTATTTCGTTTAAAGCATAGCAACATAAACTAATATGTAGCAGACATTTATTCAGCAATAGCAAAAAATAGTGAAAAACACTGTTGTGATAATACTATGAATAAATACGTACGTTAAAATGTAAAACACGCCATAGTAAATCAATCCCGATTAAAAACTTTTGTACCTGGTTACTGTTATTTTATGCAGCAAATGCACTTTCTACCAGATTGTGGTAATTTTTTTAAACCATTTGCGTGAATAATTTAATTTGTCTGTTTACGTATAATGCATGTTCAATTACCTTTTAACAGATTAAAATATTATAAAGTTGCCTTTTAAAATCCATTTTTATTTGAATGGTTTCTTTTTACAAATTTAATGTAATCCTAACATCAACGAATTTTTCTACAATCGACTTATATAATTTTGTGGCACATTGGTGAATTCTTACAACGGAGACCTATTTTGCACAGCGAAATGGATCGCTAGGAAATTTACAAACAAAAAAACAAAAAAAAGTTCTACTATTCCTTGTCAAACAAGCAAATTAGGTAATTCATTTTTATTTCATGTTTAGTTCTCTTTTTATTATTACTTATTCGACATAAACTTACCGAAAAAGAAATAGTCCTACCGATTCTTTGCCGTTACGGTGGTTGTTTGCGCAATTTTTAAAAGCGCACAGCGGTATTTTCACGTGTTAGTGTTGGCTATCATTGGATCACACCAATCTCAAATAAGACCACAAAATTATTTGTGCTCTTATTTCTCGGGTCGTTTTTAAATCGCTCATCGAAAATCCTAGTACAATTTTTTGATCGAAGGTAATAACCCCGTCGATCGTCCCTCCACGCGACCCCGATGCTTGGATGTCAATAGGGTTCCCAAACTTATTTTGTCTACTGCCCACTTTGAGAATAAATTATTTTTTAGCGCCCTCATTTTTTCACCTACTGAAAAACCACTATAACTTCAAATTAAATTAATTAATTATTGTGAGCTATATTAGCGGAGATTAAACATTAATTCCAAACGAGACTTGCTATAACCCGCAAGAGTTAACTTGAAACCTGAGCGCAGTAGGTAATACACAACGGCGCTCAGCTCTCAAGTTAACTCTTACGGGCTGCACCTGCCAATGAGAATGATTATTGAAACGCAACTTTATAGTATTCAAACAGAGTAACTTTTATTCAAAATAAAACAAATATAATCGATCCTTGTATAAAAACTAATGTGAAGGATGAATCTGATGCTGTTTAATAAGTTTGTTGATATCAGGTTCCAATTTACTCAAGAACAGTCGCAAGCTGCCACGTTTGGTAACATGCAAACGATTTCTCTTTTTAGTAAGCAGTGTTACCACAGCACTAAATCCGCGTTCACACAAATATGACGATGGGAATGCTATCAAGAATCGCTGAACGATTGACCACAATCCAGAGTGCAATTGCGGAATCGGTTTTTGTAGCCAAAATTCTTGGTAACCATTTTTGAACTTGATTTATATTTCCTCGTTTGTTGTCAATTCTATAAGTTCTTCCAGCTGAGGTGACATTGCTGTGTTGACATTTGAAAACGGATCCAACACCCAGTCTGGTATTTCCAAGTTCAAAATGTCCTGGTATCGTTCGGTGAAGTCAATGTGGAGGTTTTCCAAATGTTGGCAGTAGGCAAACAATTCGTCGTTACTGCATGATACTGATAAATTCGGAAAATTGTGCAACTCACATCTGCCCATATTCTTTTTGTGTAGAAGCAGTTTGGCTGCGAAAGCAGCAACGACGTTTTTTGTTGTTGTTTTGTTGAATTAAATTTAGTTCATCGCCTTGCAGTTGGAGATTCATGTCGTTGAACAATTTATACAGGTCTGTCATGTAAGCTATATCATTCTTTGATGTAATGAGCTTGTTGTGCAATTCTGTATCTTTAGTCTCCAAGAACTCTATAACAGAGTCAAATAGGTTGTAAAATCGAGTCAGACAATTGCCCTTGATAGCCAACGAACTTCAGTATGAAACAACAAACGGTTGAAATCTTCGTCATTCTCCTCCACACAAAGCTGATGAAATAATCTATCATTCAAAGAGCTGTTGCGGATTTTATTGACTGCTTTGATGACATATTGCAGTGATTGAAATAGTCGTTCACTTAAGTTTCTAGCAACCAAATGTTGTCTATGAATAATGCAATGTACAGCAAGGACATCTGTAATTTTATTTTTTAAGTACGCTATGAAGCCTTTATGGCACCCTGTCATAGCCGGAGCGCCATCCGTAGCAACTGATATGATATATTTCAAGGGAATCTCTTTCTTATCACAAAACTTTTCCAATGTATTGAATATGGTTTCGCCTTTTGTATCGGTCTCTAAATTTCTAGCAAAGAATAATTCTTCACATATTTTCTCATCTTTAATAAACCTCACGTAAGACAGCAACAATGCTTCATTAGTTGGTAAAGTGGACTCATCGAGCTGAATTGAGAATTGACTTGTCCTCAGGTGATCACACAGAGATCCTTCAATGTTTTAAGCCATTTCATCAATTCGTCGTTGCACAGAATTATTACTCAAAGGAATTTTTCGAATGATAACTGCGGCTGGTTTATGAAGCACAGTAGTTATTACTTCCTTTATTGCTGGCAAAATTAACTCTTCTCCGATGTTATGTGGTTTGCCTTTTTGAGCAATTAACAAAGAGATATTGTACGAAGCTCGAAGGCCGTCGTCATCTTGCTTAGCAGCCGCCGAAAATAGTTTTGCTACACTTGGCTGAGTATTATGCTTCTTTTCTAGGTCTTGAAAATATGCTACATTCTTGTCTTTCTTATCTGGATGCATTTTATTCAAATGATCTTGCAGTCTTGAAGGCTTCATTGCTTCATTCGAAAATGTTTTTAGACATAGAAGACACAAAGGCGACGATGGGTTTGTCGGATTTGCAATGAATCCGAATTTAATATATTCCGCACAGTATTGCCGTCTCTTCTTTTTTATTTCCGACATTGTTTTGTTTTGAGAAATACGTAAGTAAGTGTTGAACTTAAGTACTGCTCATCTATTGCGCGCGAAACCGCAAATGAAAATAAAATAAATATTACGTTGTTTATATAGGATTGCATAAGCAGCACGCACCCACAGGAATAAAACAAACATGCATAAACTCGTTTATCTCATTCGACGCTCAATCGTACTCAACAAGTCAGAACAAGTATTCTATGAACCAGCCGATTGATACAGAAATGGACAATTCGGGTTATTTAACAAAAACTTGTTACAACATGATTACCTATCTGGGAGTACTAATAACTATTAAAATGCGAAAGTGTGTTGCCTTTTTATTTATTTGTTTGTGTCTACTTTCATTTCGAAACGGAACGACCGATTGACATGATTTTTATTTTGTATATTCAATAAAACAGGACAGATATATGAACTACGCGGAGAGAAATATCGAACCGAGTTTGAGCAATCTTTTAATTAATATTAGTTGATGTTCACTAGTTGTAGTTGAGAGTATAGAGCTCATGTAGTCGCTGTCTAAGATGCCCTCTAGCTAAATGAAATTACAAATCACATCCCAGGCCTCTACACAACGCCCCCATTTTTTTTCTGGGTCTCTTACCGCCCCCCTTTAAGCCTGCAGCGCCCACAAGGGGGCGTTATCGCCCACTTTGGGAAAGGCTGGGGTAGACAGTCAATCACTTATTTAATTATTCCTTTTCATGTTGTCCTCGTGTTGCATAATATTACTTATCTCACAATCAGTCAATGTTAGCAGCTTCTGTAAATAAGGGTCCCGTTCGTTAGCAGTATTTTACGTATGTTATCGAGCCTCGTGCACTGTACTCATTGGCCCTTAGGAACTTGGAACACGTGTCTTTTTCATTGTTCTTAAAAGGAACTAACTATGAACTGTGACGTATTCGACATACGTGTCTGTATATCATTGTCTCTGGTCAGGGATTACCTCACAGATCTACATTTATCATTATCTATTATATATAGCCTACTTGTGCCTACTAAATCGTGCATCTCTTTACATGCAAAAAATTATTTCTGTATTTACGTGAGTAAGTATTGACAATGTTTTTTATTGAAAAATTTAAAATTGAAACCTGAGTTTTACACTTTAAAGTCTAAGAACTCTTTTAGAACAATGAAAAGCTGAGCATGCTCTACTTAAGGCTTAAAAATATTTATTTTAATATTCAAAATACGCCGCCGTAAACTGTAATACGCATATTATGTAGAACGGAACACACTAAAATGTCAAGAAAATATACCAGTGCTTCCATCATTTTATTTTAGCCTTTTTGAAGGGAGAACATTTCCAATTTAAAGAGATAAAAATGTAACGTTTTTTTTTTAAATTAAAAAGCAGTAGGTAACACATTTTAAGTGAAATAAGTAATGCAAATATAAATATATGTAAATGATTAAAAACAACGAATACAGCAAGACTAATTACTAGATATATGACAATTACTAACAACTAGGAATTGTAATTGTGTACAAATACAAATAAGTAAGCCTAAACTGTATTGTTGTTGTGAAGAGATAATAAAATAAAGACGCATCTGAACTAAATAGACGTACACATAAAGGTTCTCGGGATAAGCTATTAATTTAGGAACTAAATAATTTATGTTTAAATATCTGTCATATATCTAGTATCTATATATTTAAATATCTGTCAAATTCATGAGAAAAAGCTATCGTTTTGTTTCAACGCTAACAAATAATAATAGGCGAGTGCAGACTGTGAATGAATAAGCTCATAAACCTGTAGAGAATTCGAGTATTCATTTACAAAAAGTTCTTGATTGAAAACAACAATCTGAATTTAGATAATCCGTCATTGAAAGGCTGCATTCTCTGAAGAAATCCTTCAGTGACTTTATA
The DNA here is from genome assembly GCA_907165235.1 of Zeuzera pyrina. Taxonomy (NCBI): domain Eukaryota; kingdom Metazoa; phylum Arthropoda; class Insecta; order Lepidoptera; family Cossidae; genus Zeuzera; species Zeuzera pyrina. Next base: position 13,983,876 of record OU015630.1, read on the forward strand.
GTTTTCATTTTCAAACATTAGTCTTATAAAGTAAAATGCTATTCTTTATATTTATTAATATTCACACAGTTCTTCACTAAAAGTTTTTTAAAAGGACACTATTTCGAACTGGTTAATTTCGGTAAATATCGAGTCTAATATGGTAACCCAAGCAATTTTTTTTACGTATTTCCTGATTTCTGTAATTCTTTGTACTTAGAATAGAAAAACTTTGAATTAGTTTAGTATTGAAGATTGAAGTGTGTGTCATTTAATTGATCTGACGTTCTGAATACACAATACGTCCCAGCAACACATAGTATTCTAATTTTCTTAAACTTTTAAAAATAAACTTTACACGTAAACGAGCTTAAAATTTTGCCGGTATTTTTTTTTGTAATACCGTATCTGTTTTATAAACCCAAGTGCTGGATACCTACAATTACAGGAGTTCATAGGAGTTTTAGAAATAGTCTGAAAATGGAATTTGATTTGGATACTAGTTTGGATGATAAAGAACTAATACTACCCAGACCATACCAAGCATATTTAGAAGAAATTGCAAATAAGAGAAATACTATAATCCACTTGCCCACAGGTGAGTTAATTATTGAAAAATCCTATCGTATTAGACATAACATAATGTATTTAAACTTACATCTTATCCAATTTAGACTTCATAAAATCATACAGAAATCAATATTTTTTTTAAAGGGTAGTACTTATTTTTTTAAATAATGTGTAACAATGTGTGTAACTTACCTAATATTTTTTAACAATTTCAGGTTCAGGAAAAACATTTATTGCTGCACGTCTTATCACAAGATTTAGAGCAGCTTTGCAGGAACCATGGGGACAAGGTGGAAAGCGAACATTTTTTCTCGTGAATACTGTTCCATTAGTGGTTCAGCAGGTAAATAAAATAGAAATAAACATTAATTAAATATTACACAAAATATTTTTAAATAAAATGCAGTGTAAACTTTCTATAACAGTTCTTTACAACAAAAAAACTATAGCATAGATCGTGCTCAAATTGATTGGTTTACGTCGTGGTTTTTCAGCCTGGGGTCGTGACCCTCATTGCGGTGGTGGGTCAGTCTTAAAAAAGAATAAGACTTATATACAAAAGATTCGTTTATTAAAGGAATGAATTTTAGTGTAGTGTTATAAAATTAAATATTACCATGTAATAACTGAAAAAATAAACTTATGGCCAACTTTGTTTAATTAAAATCATTAATTATGAACATTAATTAATTAATGCAATGGTGGGCTTTGATTCTCACTTAAAAGTATTTCTATACGTGGATCATCTTTGCAAACACTCATAAGTAAATTATTTTCGAGTGATAACAGATGATTTCTGTATTTAGTTTTCAAAGCCACCATAGACGAGAAACCATTTTCACAGAGGTAAGAAGTATCAAAGGGTATCAATGTTTTCAAAGCTTCCGTTACTAAGCTTCCATATTCACATTGTCGTGCAAGCCAGAATTTATCTAAATCTTGAGATAAAAATTCCAGTTGTAAAGTTTTATCAGCAGATACATATATAGACATCTTTTCTATATATTGCCCATTCTGCATTTACTGTACAGGATCTAATTAAGGATTACAGAAACCCTGAGAGTAAAAAAGAGCTGGCAAAAGTTATGGGTAAATCAGTTAAATTTGGTTTTCCACAAAAAATACACCTTTAAAACCATAAATTGATTAAAAACTACGTATAAAGCTACAACAATATTTTTCATCAAATGGATTGACAACCCATCTTTTCGAGAAATCATTGCTTCCATGTGGAAAATATTCTAGTAAATGAATCTTTAATTCTCCTAAATGCATTTTCATGCTCTCCAATACGCGGTCAATAACTGAATTTTCTAAATTCACATTTTTGTTAATATAATCAGAAGTTGCAGTAATAGCATCACAATTTTGTTTTTGGAAACATCTAATCCAACTACTAAGCTTCTTGATAAAGGCATTGATTTTATTTGTCATTAGTAAAATGTTTTTGTTATGGCTTTCTAAATTCCTATTGAAGTCATTCGAATGTGAAAATATGTCACTCAAGTAAGCTAACAGTAATAAAGATTCTTTATCTGGTAAAAATTCTAGAAATTAACGGTTTTATCTTTATATTGCATATGATTCAAATAAGGGTAAAATATTTTTTTTAATAAACTTTATTACTTAAAAAATATGCCTGCATTAATATTTTTGATTATAATTTCTTTTTGACTAAGAAATAAATTTTTAAAAAGCACCAAAAGATTGTGGTAAATTCAATTATTTGAAATGTGACGCCATCAGTCAGAGCGAATGTGACGTTAAAGTCTATGACAACTGTCACTGAGAGCGTAGTTGTTAGGTGTTTGCGATGTAGTCAGTTTTATTGTAATTTCATTGCACATTTAGAAGTAAAAATACATTTTTTTTTAAGAAATAATGTTAAATCTCCACTTGTTTCTTTGTTGTATAGACTATGACGTTACATCATACTTCCTCTAAAGCCAATTTTGACTGAACAACTAATTATTCGAATAATAGATAATATAAATTTGCGTATTGTTGTAAATGTCTCTGTAATTAAATGGCATATTGAAAGCGGTGCTTAAACCATTAAGTGATACGATATTCGCCGGAAAATACTGGATTTTCCAACAGAACTCTGCATCCTCCTATAAAGCTAATAAATTTAAATCAACAATAAGATTAAATAATAACATTATAGATTACTATGAATTCAATGAATGATATTACAAAATATTGTATTTCCGGAAGTAGGACTGACCGTAGGAGGGAAGGCACAAGTCGAGACGACACAGGCAATCACCCTACAGTTAGTCTTGTTTGACTATGATACGGTGTGTGTCGAAGAAACATAAAAGTTACTGTGAATATAATAGAAGCCCTTAGTAAGTAGAACACTATGTTTTATTTCACTAATGCAGATATTTAGTGAAATCCGAAGTTTGGTATGTAGCCGGAACTTTGTGTATTATATATGATAAAGAGGGATAAGGAGACGGCTCTTTAAAAGACCGTTAAAGATGTGGCCGCCCGCGGCCGTAAGGACGCCCGCCTATATCAAAGTGATAAGAGAGCGAATTTGTCGAAACCCTTGTCGAACTCAAAAGAAATTAGCTCTTCAGACCAATATTTTGCGAATATTGGTGAACAGAATACTTAAATATGATCTCAAACTAAATGCCTACAGTCGAAGAAAACTGCATTATTTAAACGAGCGTCTTCGTAGATTGCGACTGGAACGATGTCGGAACCTTTTGAGAGACGCGATCCAAAAAATATTCTTTTCAGCGATGAGAAGATCTTCACGGTGGTAGAAAAGTTTAATCGGCAGAAGAATAAGATTTACGCTAGAAGTTCTAAGACGTCCAGCCTTCTGTACGCAATGTCCAGCGCATTCATCATCGGGCAAGTGTAATGGTTTGGTGGGGTGTTTCTTACGAAGGGGTCACTTTCGTTTTTGCCAGCTAGGCGTCAAGATGAAGGCACAAAATTACCATATTGGATATACTGGAACATGGACATAACTGGACATATTGGAAGCGGTGGTTAAACCATTAAGTAATACGATATTCGCCGGAAAATACTGGATTTTCCAACAGAACTCTGAATCCTTCTATAAAGCTAAGTCTACCCAATGGTGGCTGGAGGCCAATTTGCCAAAAAGGAATCGACACGGATTCCTATTGAAAAAATTCATGCCGCCGTAGATGAATTGCCCACGCGTTTGAAGGCCTGCATTTCCTAGCCTGCATTGCAAACAAGTGCTAGATTTTGAATGATTTATTTTTATATTTAAATCTCATTTAGAAAAAAGATGTCAGTAGTTATAATTTATGTAAACAATAAATGAATATTTAGCATTGCTCGAAAAATATTTTAGTTTTACTTTGTCTCAAGACATGAATACACGAGGTACAGCGATGTTAACTATCGAATAAAAATATAAAAAAAATACATGCATAAACTAAAAGCCTTGTTAAAAGTTTTCCTCGCGACAGCCGTTTCACTTCGGTATGGAAAAGCAGTGAAATGTTCTTGACACCCATTTCTACGCAGTGTGGAAAGCAATCTAGTTTGCAACGGTCGGCTTTTAATAAAATTAAAAATTTTGACAGCTGGTGATAAAACATTTTGTAAATTGTTCGGCATCTTTTTTGCGGCAAGCGCATGTCTGTGAAGAAAGCAGTGCGTCCATTCCACATGCGACATAATGTCTTAATTTAATTTTACTATCACGCCACTGTTCTTTCCCGTTATCGCTTTCGCGCCATCCAGTACACACCGCAATGCATTTATTACAGTCCAAGTTTTCGTTTTGTGTTGCTTCAATGAATACGTTAAAAAGTCCTTCGCCAGATGCTCGACCAGGAATTGATTTGCAAAAAAGCTTATTTTCTTTAATAGACTTCTCGCATACATATCGGACAAAACATAAAAATTGCGCCAAGTGCGGTCCTTTCATTAATACGTCTCGATATTTTATCATTTGCCGTTTTGACACTTGACAACAGATATTGTTAAACAGTTCTTGTAATGTAATGTAGTAATGAACTAATGCAGTAATGAAGGTTATGGGGATAACCTTCATTACTCGCGTCAATGTGTAGTCAGATAATGTGTGGTCAGAGACTTTTAAAACAAGTTCAATAACGAGATAATTGACAATTTGTTTATGAACTTTGTCATGTTCGGGAGTCCATGTAATCTTTCCTCTCCCAATGGTTGCGAGATCGTACTGAGGTTTCATTATTTTGGAAGGAATTAATTGCCGAAAGTATATACGGTTTAAGAATTTTATTTTATATTAATATTTTATCCTTAATCATGCAACAAAGCTGCGTCCCCCGCTGCTTCATTTTTACTCACGGTAGCACCATGCAGCATCATAATGGCTTATATGTATATCTATATTCTACACATAGTATAAAACGAAGTCGCTTCCCGCCGTCTGTCCCTCTGTACGCTTAGATCTTTTAAACTACGCAACGGATTTTAATGCGGTTTTCATCAATAGATAGTGATTCAAGAGAAAGGTTTATATGTATAGTTTAATATTGTTTTGTGTTAATTTGTTGAAATATGACGATAATAGTTCAAGAAGTCGGAAAAACTCAAGCCAACAGAGCTTTCATCGAAAATGCTGTCTTATTCCAAAACAATGTATGATGGAATTGTTCCTCTTTATTAGGACCAAAAGTCAGCGATGGCATAATGTTATACGGATAGCCTTCTATAACCATTTTAATGTTTAAAAAATGGATACAAATTATGTGGAGTTTGGAAAGCTATTTAAATCGATACCAGGAATTAGTATCTACATTGCAGCCGTGCGAAGCCGGGGCGGGTCGCTAGTATATTATAATTGCTTGCTCTGTGGTGAAAGGTTGTTCAGGGATAGCTATTTTGTAATACGTATTGTATTTGTGTTGATCAACTATTTTTTATATACCTACCTAATATATTTCATGATAAAAAGTAAATGTTACTTTGCTTTAAAATGTATACTTTTGTACGATGACTCACTTCAGTATCGGCATGTTCTTCGAAATGCTGATACTAGAGCTATTTGCCACTTAGGTATATACAGTCTGTTTTTTTTTTGTGAAACTGAGTCGATCTGCATTAAAAAAAGAAATAGTCAATTTTACAAATGCTTGTGGACATCTCACGCTTGACCAAAAAATTTTTGTTTTTACAAAAGGGACCGAATAATCCCTAAGATGGTTCCTTTGTATCTCCTATGGATTCTAATACTGTATACTGATACGGTATTGGATAAAAAAATATTTTATGAAATTTGACTAATTTTTTTCCTTCGATACAATGAAATAAATAATGCTTACATGAAATTGAGTCGGTCCGCATTAAAAAAAATTATACTAATTTTTATGGACATCTCACGCTCGTTCAAAAAATTGATAATGCCAAAATTATTTATTGTCGTCACAAAAAAAGACCTTATGGTCTAAGACAGTTCCCCTGTATCTCTTATAGATTCGGATTTCTCCATACTGTCCCAGTTAAAAGAAACACTCTGTATTTATTATACTTACATAGTTGCAGTGACTCATTTGTTGATATGAAACAAAAGCCTATTTATTATTATTATGTTAGACAAGAACTTTGTATTACGTCTACAAAATGCAATACTGTATATACGAGTATTATGTCGTCCCTGTGGTTTTAGGCATAATATACATACATATTTTCAAGCCGTATCCCTAACGGGATTTTAGGCATAACAATAATTAATAATAATTTTTCCTAATATATATTAGTATTTACTATTAAATAAATCATAATAAAAATTAAAAAATACAACAGACAACTAAGCAGCAAATATGTAAAATTAGTGTTGTATGTTGCACCTCCAGCTCTATTGATGACAGCTTGCGTGGAATCTCGCATACTCTGAATTAAGTTTTAACATCTGTTCAACATGTTCGTAATATTTATGACCTATGAATTAAGTTTCAACATGTTCGTAATATTTCTTCCGAAGCGGTCAAAGACACCGTTTTAAATACGCGATGGCCAGTCCCTAATTTTCGCACTCTGAACCATTCTCAGCATCTTCTCCACACTTAATCCATCTGAAGCTTGTCAACAACTCGCTCCATTCGTTAATTCACAAAACCGTAGCCTAATCATCAATCATCCTAATAGCCTAATCAAGCGTCTAATCAACGTGTTCAGAGCGAAACGAAATTGAGCTACACTTCGATAATGGAGGAGTTCTGAGCCTCGAGATTCTCTAAGAGCTCATAGTTCACGTTCCTCCATCATTTTTCTAATTAATTATGCACTTCATAGGCGCTGCCTAATTTCAAAGGCAGAGAAGAAGCGATTTCTTAGTTTTGCCAAAATGATATATCGTAGACATCCACGATAGGTCATTGCACGGCAAAATCGTAACGATAAAAACATGCCACGGTAAATTATAAAAGCACCTAATCGCAATGTTTTCGTTTGGGTCACGTTCTGTGCCGCTGAGTCAGAGGCGTCTTTACCTATGGTGCAGGGTGTGCGGCGCACACGGGCGCCGGGTCTAAGGGGGCGCCGAGCGCCCTCTAGTGCGACACCTCCAAAGATGCGTCGCTCGCGGCGCCGGCGCTCTCAAAGACCCTGCGCCTGTGTTTATGGCCGACGCCGGACGCGCGGTAGCAAAGCAAGGCGCGCCACCACAAGCTACTTCCTTTTCCTACTCTACACAATAACTTTTGTTTCAACGTGAAATCAGCCTTAAAACAGATAGTTAAAGATTATATTGGCGTAATGTCGCATCGCTACCAAAGGCGCGTGCCGGCGTTGCACCTGTTTGTTTTTATTTGTTTGACAATACGCCGACTATCATTGCTAACTCGGCTGTATTGGAATGCTATAAAGTTCAAATTAAAATTCCCAGGGACGTGCGGCGGTCATTTTCAAAGGCTTGTGTACGCGTGCCGCATTTTTTGTTTTACCGCTACAGCGTAGTTTTGCGAAATAAGCCTTGATGCAATTGGATTAACTATCATCTTTGAGTAAACATGTAAATGTGAAGTAAATCGGCTTTTCTTCTGATAAAAATTATATAAAAGGTAAGATTTGGTTATTTGCTTGCACAATTATTGCGACAAGCATCGTGGTCAGAGGTCATCAAAAATAGCCAGCGAAATCCATGAAAAAAAAACAACTATCGAGGTGCTATCGAGTGATAGATAGTGATATCGAAGTTAAATACCCACGACCTAGGATTTTTCATTTGTTTATCCTACTGCAGTGCGGAACAAACAACGGTAAGTTAAAGTGCTTTAATATGTTGTACCTACTAGTATACTTACTTAGGTATTTATTTAGGTCTTACTTTTACCTAAGCTTTGAACAACAAACTACTTTTTTATTTAATTTATTTATTCTGTTTGATTGCCTAATGAAGGTACCGCGACGTTGATTGATATGTATCATAATTATAATATATAATACTTAGTCCAAGTTGCAACTATTTCTCTGGGCCTATATTAATTTACATTGATAGTACTTTTAGGTGCCTATACTTAGTTTATTATTTATTTTAGATGTCTGATGGCGATGGAAAAAAGAAACTTTCTGGTGCACAAAGTCGAAAAAGAAAGCTGGAGAAGGAAGTGTCTCTGAAAAAGAATACATGTTCTATTAAAAAGTTTTTTGTTCGACCCGGTCCATCCTCGGACGAACACCTGGAGACAGAGACATATGAAAACCAAGATAATTCTACAGCAGAACTCGTCCCTTCAACGTCGCCGCCGCCGCCGCCGCTGCTGTCTTTGTCGTCGGTAGTCGAAGAAGACGAAGAACCTCCTAGTGCCGAAGCGTCCCCGGAGAATATACTTCGAGAAGATGTAATGAATGATCTCGCGTTATGGCCACAGGTGTTATCCGATAAACAGAGAATATTTTTGATGGAGCGTGGGCCAGTACAGGTAAAAGTGGGTTCATATCCTTCGAATAGTTCAAAAAGATCTTTTTCAAATGCTTATTATACTAAAAAGATGTTAAATAATGAAACCGTTTTAAGAAACTGGCTGGTTTACTCTAAGTCAACTGATTCTGTTTATTGTTTTTACTGTAAACTTATTCATGCTGATGCGACTCCTTTTAATGGTGAAATAGGTTACAAAGATTGGCAGCATTTGTCTACTTCTATAGAACGCCATGAAAAGAGCTTAGGGCACCTATCATGTCTTAAGAAACAAATTACGTTGAAAACTGTTATTTTAAAAGAAAAGTCGGTAGATTTCTTGCACCAAAATGAAATTGATCGGGAAAAAAAACGTTGGGTTGCAGTACTCGAACGAATAATCAACATAATTCATTTTTTAGCGAGGCAATGTCTGGCTTTTCGGGGAAGATCTCAAAAAATTTACGATTGCGATAATGGTAATTTTTTAAAGCTGGTTGAATATACCTCTAATTTTGATAATGTGCTTGCGGAACACATTGCTCTTATTAAAAAATCTTGAGTCACGCCTAACTCATTATCTTGGCCATAACATTCAGAATGAAATAATACAATTATTAGGAGAAAAAATAAAAAAAGCTATTGTTTTGGAATTGACACAATCCAAATATTTTTCTATTATTTTAGATTGCACTCCAGATATTGCACACGAAGAACAAATAACGGTTGTCGTACGGTACGTTCTTTTAAATGCAAGCAACAACAAGGCTGAAGTAAAAGAACACTTTCTGGGTTTTTTTCCTATTACAGACACTACTGGCCTGGGCTTAACTCAATTTTTGTTAGATTGTTTAATCTCAAACGAAATTGACATACAAGATATGCGTGGTCAAGGTTACGATAATGGTGCAAACATGAAAGGGAAAAATATAGGTCTACAAAAACGAATTTTAGGTTTAAACCCGCGCGCATTTTACGTACCTTGTGCGGCACACAGCCTAAATTTGGTGGTGAATGACGCTGCTAAAAGTTCATTAGAAATTGTCAATTTCTTTTCAGTTGTGCAGGAAATTTATGTTTTTTTTTTCTGCGTCAACAGCACGTTGGCAAATACTTGCTAAAGAAGTGCCAACTTTAAGTCTAAAACCACTCTCAAATACTCGATGAGAGAGCAGGGTTGAAGCAGTAAAAGCTCTACGTTTTGAACTGGGAAAAGTGTATGATGCCTTGTTTACCATATATTCCGATAGGAGCAAAGATGCCGAGTCAAGAAATATGGCAAATTCATTACTGACAAAAATTAAGTCGTTTAACTTCATCTGCTCTCTGCTTATTTGGTTTGAAATTTTAAGCAAGATAAATATAGTTAGCAAGGGACTTCAAAAGTCAGACGTTGTATTGTCAGAAGCGGTGAAAATGATTGATAATGCAAAAATAAGTTTGTCTGAATTCCGCAATGAGTCTGCTTTTGAGGAGCTCCTTAACAGCGCGAAAACTGTAGCGGAAGAATTCGAGGCAATAGCAGAATTTCCCACACCTGCACGCCCTCGCGCTCGTAAAAGGTTTTTTAATTATGAGGCGGAGGATGAACCGATAACAGACCCGAAAACACATTTCAAAGTAAATTTTTACTACTATTTGTTAGACACCGCAATTACTAAGTTCGACGAACGGTTCGAACTTTTGAATGAAAATAATGTAATTTTTTCATTTCTTCAAAAATTGAAACACTGGAAAGATTTGGACTCAGATACAAAAAAAACACATTGTTCTAATTTAGAAAATAAACTTAGCCATGCTGGTTCTTCAGATGTGGAAAAGTTCGAGCTGTATAACGAAATCGAATTATTACCGATGTTTATTGATGATTCCACTACGCCGTTGGATATTTTAAATTACTTGTTTACGAATAAATTAATTTCAGTGTTCCCAAATCTGTCCACAGCACTGAGGATATACCTGACACTTCTAGTCACGGTCGCACATAGCGAAAGGTCATTTTCTAAACTAAAAATTATTAAAAACTATCTTAGATCAACATTGTCGCAAAGTAGACTGACAAATTTATCGTTAATAAGTATTGAACATGAAATCAAAATTGAAGTTAGTGACATTGTTAAAGATTTCGCTAATGCAAAAGCACGAAAAGTAACTTTTTCGTAAATACATTTGTGTGCGTGTACTGTGTATATATTTGTGTGTACGAGCGTCCTGTAATGTAACTATATTAGTTTTTAAATTAAATATGTTTGGAAGAACTACAAAGTTGTGATTTTTTATTCTTGATGTAACCCCTTCCATCCAAAAAAAAGTTTTTGCTTTCCGACACCATTTGCACCCGAATTTCCGTTTGAAAATTATAACTGTTAGTATTCCATTTTGACCCCGCTTCTACTAGAGGGCGCCGGGGTACTGGTTGCACACGGGCGCCACAAGGGCTAGAGACGCCTCTGCGCTGAGTGTACATTTATCGACTGCCAATGCCTCTAAACACATGATTTATGTTATATAGTATACTTCATTTGCCATTCCTTGAGTCACATGTTTGAGCGTGTGTACTTGCGAACCAGAACGCCAGGTTGAATATAATATGCAAACTGATAAAGGTGTATAGATCCTTATGTATTTGCAGATAACGTTGAACGGTAGAACTTTATTAAGATGATATATTATGTCGCCTTCTATCATATTATTTCTCTTTTGCCTACTAATTAAATAATTAGTTAGCACAGAGATTTCAGACAGGGTATGCACGGCTAAACACTTACCAATTACAGCATTGTTCAGATGGCCTACCGCCAGTAGGTCCTGACTGCCTCCTACTTACCGCACGGCGACCGGCGCGGCGGCGCCATTGGCTTCGCTCTTAGAGCATTAATTTGCTGATATTTGTTTACGACCACCATGAATATCTTAATAAGTGATTGACGATAACAGGTCACTTATGTGATATCCAAAGTGGCCTTTAAAAAGGCCGTAAAAGGTTAAGTTTGTTTTCTTTGCGCAAATTAATTAAAATAAAAAAATGTATATCGACTTCACGTATCAACTGATTATTTTTTACAAGTTAATGTTTATAAATCAAATCGACGCGCCTATCTTTTTTCAGATAATTCTGCAAAACGTCGTCGTAAAAACTACTAGATCTTTTTAAAATTATTAGAAGTTCTTTTTCAATTGCAATCATAGACAAATCTGTGAGTCTGTTTTGGCCCTGTGTGTTTCGTAAATATGTATGAATTCTTTTTAAACAAGAAAATGATCGTTCGGTCGATGCGCTACTGACTGGAATCGTAACTATTAATTTTCCTAATTTGTAAACTTCAGAAAATATTGAAGTCAAATGGTTTGAATCTAAATTTTGAATGAGATCGAATATTCCCAATGTTTTTAGTTCGTCCCATTTATAAATGCATCGGAGCTCATTCCTTAGGCGATCTGCGTTAAAAGAATGTTCGTGCGTATTGACTAGGACAACGACCGATTCTTCAGGAAAATTCGTACAATAGGTAGAAAAGTTTTCACAAGCAAGTAGGTTAAAAAATTTCAAGCCTTTTAAATTTTTGTAACGACTACGCACTCGTTTAAAACGTTGTCAATAATTTCGTAAAACACGCGTTTGTAATACTGTTGAACATCGTCAATGCCGCGTTTTCCTTTAGGTCGGTCGCATTTGGATTCTAAAACAGTTATAGATGAAACCAAATTTATTTCTGTATAGTTCCATGAAAGTTTCAAACTCTTTAGTTTTTCGGACGCAGTAAACAATGTCACTAGTCTTTTTTTGTAATATTTCATACAAAATGTCTGTTTCGGAAAATATTTCTGAAAACGTTTACGAATAATATGCAAGGAAGACAATATAATTTGTTTGTGTGTACATAACCTGTTAGCCAGTTATAAGTATTATAAAACTTTTTATGAAAAGAACGAGTAGTATTACCTTTTTTTGAGTTAAATCTAACTCGGGTACACCTTCGCAATCAATTTAACTTTATCCTCAAAAGATAACGTCGAAAAAGCGGTAGATTTTAATTTATTTAAACACACTTCACCAGTACAGGTCTCACAGGTATATTTTTCCATTTTTTACAGTAAATTAACTAAATAATTAATTATTTACAACCAAACACTTGCGCCAAGAAAAGCAATCAAAACAAAATGGCAACAAAACTTCGCAATTAGTACGAATAAATAAAATAGTAGATCATTTCATTCCGACTAAAACAAGTCGACCCTCTGCAATCAACAACTATGCAATGCTTTGACCGTTTCTCAATTCGGACGGGTTGCATTTGCATATTGCATTAAAAGCACTGCCTCCTAAAGGTAAACACGCGCATACATTTTCACGCACACACACGCATTTTTGCTTGTGTACTACACGGGTCGACACGAAATGTTTTGTATGAAAAATAAGCTCGGCGTAGTGCTGCCTCCACACACGGAAACCGCGGAGCGCTGCGGTCAATCAAATTGGCGCACTTGTTCGTCGCTTGCCGCTAAACAAGTTCCAAAAAGCACATAAGAGATGGCGCGCACGTATATCGCGTAATAAACACGGAAAGCCAAAGCGCTGTGCGGTGAGATGGCGCGCAAGTAAATCGCGTAATAAACACGGGAAGCCAAAGCGCTGTGCAGTGAGATGGCGAACAAGTTAGATTAATTAATACCATGATTTTTAACGAATTATAGTTATCATTTAGTGGCATGTATGTATAGGACTACAGGGTATGCAGAGCTTATTTGCATATATGAACTGCACGCCACTGGTTGTATCTTCACACTGTATCCTAACTCGGCGGGGTTATTACCTAAAAATATGCAAACAGCGACAACCACGCGATCACCGTGCTACCGGTGATTGATTGTAATAAAAAATTGGTATCGTGTATGACGATTGCGTATCTATTGGGTCCTTACATATGAAATTGGCGTTTTATACTGGAGGAATATAAAGTCAATTTTTTTTTTGTAAAATATATTTAATTAATCAAAGTATGCACCGTTGTTATCTATGCACTTTTACCATCTCATAGGTAGTTCATTGATTCCTTTACTAAAAAAAACCATGGGGGTGAGAATCAATAAACTCTTTGAAGGCGGTTTGGACTGCCGCATCGGAGTTGAATTTTTTTCCTTGTAAGAAGTTGTCCAAATTCCGGAAAAAATGGTAATCTGTTGGAGCAAGGTCCGGGGAGTACGGTGGATGTCGCAGACATTACAATTGTAGCTCATCTAACTTAGTGGTTGTTTGTTGTGCACTGTGTGGTCTTGCGTTGTCGTGAAGCAGCAGTGGCCTAGAGCGATTGACCAATCTCGGTTGTTTAGCAGCTAGTTCTTCCTTCATGGTTTGCAGTTGCTGACAATAGATATCTGCCGTAATCGTTTGGCCAGATTTTAGAAAGCTGTAGTGAACGACACCGGCGCTAGTCCACCAAACACTCACAAGTAACTTTTTCTGAGTCAATTTTCGTTTAGGGCAGGATTTGGCTGGGTCTCCAGGGTTCAGCCATTGCGACGAGCGCTTCCGATTATCGTACAGTATCCACTTTTCATCACAAGTAATGATTCGATTTAAAATCCCTTCATTATTGTGTCGGTTGAGCAAAGTAACACAGCAGTCGACGCGTGTTTGCAACTTCGATTCACTCAATTCATGAGGTACCCATCGTTCAAGTTTTTTTACTTTCCCAATTTGCTTCAAGTGGATTAATAAAGTTTTGTCACTTACCCCGAAGCCTGCAGCTATCTCTGAAGTGCTTTGTGATGGATCCGCTTCCACAATAGCCTTTAATTCTTCATTTTCCACTTTGTTCTCCGGCCGTCCACGGGGTTGGTTCTGAAGGTCGAAATTTCCAGAACGAAAACGTTGAAACCAAAAACGTACCGTGTTTTCTTTTGCGACACCAGCGCCGTACACATCATTAATCCTTCGAGCTGTTTCTGCAGCACTGGTGCCACGGTAGAACTCGTACTCGTAAATATACCGATATTTCATGTTTTCCAATGTGCGGTAATAAGCCAGCCAAAGAAAAAAATAATGAGGAAAAAACAAATGAATGACTGTTTTCAAAACTCAAATGTACCAGCTAAATGAATTTATAAATTTCAATTTGGAATTCTTAACCAAAGAGGAGATATTTCAGATCAAAGTGGTCAGTACGACAAAACGCTAATTTCATATGTAAGGACCCAATATTATTGTATGACCGTAAAATGCACTTTTTGTTTTGACAGCAGATATCGCACGATATTGGCTGTCGCATGCTAATTGCAAGTTACGTAATAAGCGTGCGGTATTCGGAGGGGATAGAACGCTTGACAGAGACAGAAAAGCTTGTAGCGCAAATAGACAACAGAGAAAGAGGAATTTAATTTAAATAAATTTCTTGCGCGAGACCCTTTTGAAATTATTTGATGTATTAGAATATTAGGTACAGTTTTGGATATTTATTTTTTCAGTGATTAATGATTATCAACATCGTGCTTATATAAGTAGACTAGCTTTTGTCCGCGACTTCGTTCGCGTGTAGTTTTTTTTTTTTTTGGTTTCTGAGAGGCGAAATTAAAACCCCGCGGACTACCCAGCCGGACTCTACGCCGACTGGGGAGTGTCGAACCTCGGGGCGGACCTCGGGCTCAAGGCGTCGCCAGGGGAGCTTTCCGCACCTGCGTGCATCTTAACGGGCTTCCTATTCGGGTGATGGCCGGGCCTCTAGCGGACCCGACCGGCGAGACGGCTGAGGGCCGGTTAGTGTGCCTAGTGTTCCGCGGTTCCGCGTGTGTGGCTTAAGGCCCGCATGTGTGCGTGTAGAGCTACATGATCGAGTTTCTAAACGTGAGACCCTACGGGTGTCGCGGGGGTCGTCCTCGCCTCCGCCGGTGGGGGCGGTGCGGTCGTAGTGTGTAGGTTAGCATGTTCGAGTTCGAACGTGTAATGTCGTCGAACGTCGCTGTCGCCTAACACATGTCTAGACCTACGATAGCGTTTGGGGACGCGGGTTTCGGGGGTGTACGATGACGCCCTGACCACTAAGAGGTTCGGGTGTAAGGAGGAACGGTGAAAGAAGCGTTGGGACGCTTCTTTTAGATATTGAGTTATAGAGGGCAATTCTAGGTCGTAGTGGAGATCTACGTTGCGCACGTAAGGCGGGGCACCGGTGGTTCTGCGTATGAACCTAATCTGAATAACTTGGAGGGAGTTGATGTGAGAGCGCGCAGCGTGAGCGAATACTACACTGGCGTACGTCATGATAGGCCTGACGCACGTCGGTACGGCGCACGGTAAATTTATGTCTGAGGGACATTTTGCTTTTAGCGCAAATGAGCATGTTGAGACGACCGAGGACGAACGCGGCGCGGTCGCGGACCATTTTGATGTGTTGACCGAAGGTCATGGCACTGTCAAGGGTGACTCCTAAGTATTTGACTTTCCTAGTCCAAGGGATATCCTGGCCGAAAAGCGTGATTGTTCTGAGAGTGTTAGCGCGGCGGGCGCGGCTGGTCGTCGTGCCCCTCGAGAAATACACGGCGGCGCTTTTCTCGGGGTTGACTTCGATTCTCCAAAGACGGAACCACTCGCCTAGGCTCGTGACCGCGACTTGGAGGAGTTGGGAGACTGAAGCGACTACGGTCTGATGTGAACAGTGCGGTATCGTCCGCGAATAGGGCGAGCTCTACACGGGGGGTTTTGGGGACGTTGTTCGTGTAGAGCGAGTAGAGCGTGGGCGATAAAACGGATCCCAGTGGGACGCCTGCCCTGATGGGGCGGGGAGAGGAGAGCACCCCTTCGACTCCATAGCGGAAGGAGCGGTCCGACAAAATATCCCGTACTATGCGTACGAGATCGTCGCCGAGCCGGCGCAGCTTGTACACCAGCCCGGCGTCCCAGACCTTGTCGAACGCCTTCGCTACATCGAAGAAGAGGGCCCCCGTGCCTATAGTGCGACTCGGGCGGTTAAGGCCCTCCAGAATGTGTTCCGTGAGGCGGTGCACTTGTTGTATACATGAGTGTTTGGCTCGAAAGCCGAATTGCTCGTCTATGAGGAGTCTGGAAGTGTCTAAGTGGGCTTTGAGACGAGCCAGAAGGACCTGTTCGTAAATTTTTCCTAGAACGCTAAGGAGACTGATGGGGCGATAGCTATCGGGGCGGGGTTTACCCTGTTTCGGGATTCCGATGACGATCGCTTCCTTCCAGGCGGCTGGGAAGACGCGGTTCGCCATGGCGGCATTAATAATAGCTGCTAAGAGCGCGAGAAGGCGCATCGAAAAAAGTTTGACTACTCGGTTGGAGATGCCGTCTCTATCGGGGGCTTTTCTAGGTTTGAGAGCCTTGACTATGTCCTGAACTTCGTCAACCATCGCGGGTCTGAGTTGGCAGGGGGCAGTCGCGGGCGGTAGGGAGCCTACTTCGCGATTGACCATGTCTAAATGGTTCTGATCTACAGGCCGAGAGCTAGGGGAGCATCGGGCCTCCAGAGTGTCGGCCAAGAATTCGGCTTTGTCTACATCGTCGAAAGCTGTCTGTCCGTACGGTTTAGTCAGAGGCGGCATTGTTTGGAACGTGTCCGATTTGAGAGATCGGGCCAACTTCCAGTAAGCCTGGTGCGTCAGCTCGATCTCTCGCATGAGATCGCTCCACCTGTTATCCCTAAGTTCGGAAATTCTTTCTTTGACTTCGCGTTGGAGGGCGCGTAAGTTGCGTTTATTCGTTTCTGAGGGAAACGTGTCGTAAGCGCGGGTCGCGGCGTTCTTGGCTCTGATCAGCCGACGGATGTCTCCAGGGAGCTCCCAACGGCGGAGACCGATTCGCGGATGTGGGCGGTGAGCGCGTCTATCGCCGCGGTCGCGTCCTCGGCGGAACGGATAACGTCCGGTATCGCGTTAAGCCGCGATTCTCAGAGTTTAGCGTTTCGTCTAAACTCTGCCAATCCGTCATGGTTTTTGTGAGCGTCCTAATGTCTATCATAGATCCTAGTTTGAGTAATACCGGCCTATGGTCAGATTCTAACTCGTGTGACGCCTCTATTGAAAGCAGCGTTAGAGCTACGTTTTTAGAAGCACTATGTCGAGTATGTCCGGTCTACGCGTTGTAACTCTGGGATAGTGGGTGGGCGTCATGGGGGCGATAACTTCAAAGTTAAGGTCATGGGTCAGTTGGTTTAAAGCTCTGCCATTTCGCGAGGTGGAGTGCGAATTCCAGCGACGATGTTTAGCGTTGAGGTCTCCGGCGAGTATGACAGAGTCGTCTAAGTTTAGGAGGGCCTCTAGATCGCTTCTGATTAGCGCTTTACCGGGAGGGAGAAATACAGACGCAAGTGCGATAGGCACGTGCCCCATGAGGGCCACCCGGCACACCGACGCCTCTATTTTGGTGAGGGCGGACGTATCGATCGGAATGCAGTGCAGTGACCTTCTGTAGTAGATAATAGTGCCGCCTTTGGGGGCGGGCACCCTATCGTTTCGCACGATGTTAAGTCCGGAGAGGCCGGGGTCGGGATTTTTAGGTTTCAAAAAGGTTTCCTGCACTAGCATTATATCTATTTGGTGGTCTCGCGTAAACTCGTGAAGAAGGTCGCGTTGCCTGCGGAGTCCGTCCGCGTTAAAAAATGAGATTGAGAGCCCGCGCGGTTTGATGCGCGCGGAGGGAGTTGTCTCGTGGGTGACCGGTTTTATAACCTACGAGGGGGCTCGCGTGTAGTTCAAAGGCACATAATATCTTTATAAATTATAGTCTATGTGTTAATAAGGTAGCTAGAGGATGCCCCCAGGGGGGTGTCCTATCACCACTTTTATGGAACTTAGTAGTAGATAGTCTTTTAAAAAAGTTAAATGATAGAGGATACACTACTATTGGTTATACAGACGACCTAGCAATATTGATAAATGGGAAAGCTGAAAATGTATTATGTAAAGTAATGCGTTCTGCACTTCAGATTGTAGAAGAATGGTGTGACAAACATCAATTGTCAGTAAATCCGAAAAAAACAGAACTCATCCTTTTTACCAACAAAAGGAAGTTACCAGAACTCCAATTACCAAAATTATTTGACACCAAACTCTCCCTATCAACACAAGTGAAATACCTGGGCGTTATCCTCGATAACAAATTAAATTGGGCGAGTCATATCGATGCTAAAACAAGGAAGGCCTGCATAGCTTTTTATCAATGCAGGAGACTAGTTGGTAAAAGATGGGGTCTCAGCCCAAAAATCACACTTTGGCTTTACACATCAGTTATCAGACCTTCCTTGACATACGGATCGGTAGTGTGGTGGCCCAGAACACAACTGATCACAGTGAAAACGAAACTCCAGAGTCTACAACGCTTAGCGAGTGTAGCTGTTACCGGATGTATGAGAACCACCCCATCAGCTGCACTAGAGTACCTCTTGAACTTAAGACCGCTAGACCTTGTTATACAGGAGGAGGCAAAGGCAGCTGCCCTAAGGCTGAGAGCAAATGGGCTATGGAAACAAAATATAGAAACAACACACTCAAAAATTCTGAAGGGGATCCTGAAGGAAATACCACTCCTTAAGGCACCCATGGACAGAACACCGTGTCATCACATATTCGATAGAAGATATAACATCCAACTCACTGCAGAATCAACAGACAACTCTGGCATCAATGAAGTTAGGATATATACAGACGGCTCCAAAACCACACAAGGTACGGGAGCTGGCATCTTCTCGAAAGAATTGAACATTAAAATATCAACAACTCTTAGTAAACTAAACACAATCTTTCAAGCAGAATGTATTGGCATCACCAGAGCGGCACAGGCGGTCGCAGCCAGAGATGTCAGAGATATCAATATAAGAATTATCTCAGACAGTGCCTCCGTGCTTCAAGCCCTACAAAAGAACACCATAACATCAGTCCTTATTCTGGAATGTCACAACGCACTCCAATTCATTGCAACTACGAACAGAGTAACCTTGCAGTGGATCAAAGGACACAGCAACTCATTGGGTAACGACGCAGCAGATGAACTGGCCAAAAGAGGATCGAAGACAACAGTACAGGGACCGGAACCATTACTACCCATACCTCAGGCCCAAATAAAAACATGGCTGCGTTTAAAAACAGAAGAAACTCACCATATAGAATGGAGAAACAGTGATAGTTGCAGGCAAACAAAGAATGCAATTCCGGTGGCTTCAAAAAGACTTGCCCGTTACCTCACCAGATTAAAAAGGGACAAGATCCGCAAACTTCTAGGTATTATAACCGGCCACTGTCCCCTAAACAAGCACCTATTTACCATAGGTGTTACAGACAGCCCTCTATGCAGAGGATGCATGGAAGTAGAAGAAACGCCACAGCACGTGCTTATGGAATGCAAGAGCGTGGCAGATCAACGGGCAAAACTTCTCCAATCTCCTGCATCGCTCCCAGAAGCCTTTGGCAATCTGGAAAGACTGCTAACTTTCTGGGATGACCTGGGTTGGTTGGAGTAGGAAGACAACAGGACACGCACAATGGCCCAATCATGAGGCTAAGTGCGGAAACAGCCCGGTTTAACTAACTAACTAACTATAGTCTATGTGTTATTTTGATGTATGAGCTATATATTAGAATAGTAAAGTTTCATTAAATCCATTGAGTAGTTTTTGCGTGAAAGAGTAACAAACATCCATACATCCATCCTCACAAACGTTCGTGTCATTTTAGCAGGATTAAATTAAATTAATAATAAGTATATATATAAGTAAGTTATGTATATAATATATATATATATGAGTAAAATAGTTTTATGCAGGATTTCGATAGATCTATTTTATTATTTTCATCTATATAAATAACATACATCAGCACAATCCTTGCATAAAATTATTATTTTCATTTTAGTACAACTGAGTTTTTGAATAAAAGCTTGTTCTCAAAAAAGTTTTTTCTAATTAATAAATTTATAATACCACTTTCATGCAACCCTGTCATACTGTGTGCTTCTTCTTTGCTTATTTTTTCCGGAAGGGTGACACAGCACATATTACTAAGATATCACATTTCTACTGCATTTACTTTCATCCGATTTCGGCATATCCGGGCCTCACTATCGTACAACTAAGTAATTTACGCTAGTATCTAATTAATCAGTGGTATTATGAAATAAATGAATGACATCCTATTTTGTTTCAGAAAAAAGTTATTGAGGATTTATGTCCAGTCCAAGGAGTAGGATTTTATAGTGGAGAAGACGGAGTAGATTATTGGGACAAAAAGAAATGGAACGAAGAATTAGCGAAGCATCAGGTCTGTAATTGTTGTGTTAGCGATATATCATAGATGCTTAATATGTATCATACTACATCCATCAATATATTATGATGTACTGATTAACTATAATTAGGCCTTAATAAATGTATTGCATATAAATATAAAAAAAGTCATACGTGCGCAAAACTGGTAAACATTATTTTAATAATAACGAATACCAGTTCCGACTGTAAATTAGATGCGTAATGAGCTATTGAGTATAATGAAAATAAAAAAGTATAAAATTTGCAAAATGATATAAAAAAATTGCGAAGGTTTTAAACAAAACGAGAGCTTCGGTTTTTAGAAATTAGAGAGATATAGGAAAACATCAAAATTAGCATAGTGATATACCTCTATTATTATTACATGCGCTTTACAAGCGAGTGAGCTAATGCATTTTTTACATACTTAATTAGCTTTATGTTTATGTGTACTGTATATTATCTATGTAATGGAGTCTAAATAATTTGAAATGTATAGCACACTTATTAAGAATCGATGATGACAGTACAATAATTTCATAACTTTGACCAATATCTTGAGAAGGATCATCTGGACAAACGCGTTTTTTTAGTTTTTTTGAAATTATAACTATTATTACATACGAGTATATTATTAGTCCAATCTACAACGGTTTTTACCTCCGATTTCCATCAACACGCATCGATTTGCTTGAAATTTTAACAGTAGATAGGGAATACCTCAAAAAGCCGATATGTGCTTTTACCCTGGGGGTGGATAGCACCCCAACTAAGGGGTGGTAATTTTTTTATTAAAAATAACCTCAGAAATCGATAGAAAAAAGCATTCTAAGCACAAAATATTCTATAGTTTTTTCGAAAAATCAATACTTTTTGACTTATTCGTGAATGAAAAATTCAATTTTTGGTACAAAAAAATCATATTTTTAATCGTTTTTTCACAAATAACTCAAAAACTCAATTTTAACAAAAAAAACTATTAGAAGCTAAAATGTAGTTAAATAAAAAGAATGGTTTTTTTCTTTTGGCTATAGACCTAATACAAACCGAGTTATGACTTATTAAAGGTGGAATTTATTTAGTGAACCAAAGATTCTGAAGAATTAAAAATAGAATAACTGGAAAATGGTCAATTTTACAAAAAAAATGCTAAGGACCTTTTTAAAGTTCTTTAAAAACCTTTCAAATGAGACTATAAGATTCTGTAGGATATAAAATAAGGGAGTTGTGATGAAAATAATAAATAATCCCTTTTTTCCGTGAAAAAAAAACATCAGTTTCACTCTTCATATTGCCACCATAATTGAAATAAAATGTTATAAATTTATAAATCACTTTATTTTAATAATAATAATGGAATCAAAAAGTTTGAATCGTTTCGAAAGCTTGGTTTTGAAAAAAATTATGGTTTTAGTGGAGAAAGCAGTTTTTAATTTTTTAGAAAATTTGTCTTTTTTTAAAAATAACTAAAAAAATATGGAAGATAGGTAAAAATTGCTAGAGAACAAAAAGTTAGGTTTATTTTATTGAAAATTTTGATTTTTTTAAATTTTCATAACTTGAAAATTAACCGAGATATTTCAACCTTTCGACCTTTCAAAGTTCACAATGGCGTATGACTGGTACCGTTTTGGAGCCTTTTGAACGTTTCCTTTTCAAAAATAAAGGGCTCAATAAATTTGAAACCTTTTTAGTCTAATAGATTATAAATTTTCCTACAAAGTGATTTTTTAATCGACTGTCTAGCTTAAAAATTAACGGAGATATGGCCAAAACAAATTAACACAGAACATTATTAAGAACAGTGCTCCAATAACTGATCAAGAAGACGAAAATACAGACAGTGATAATGATGATTTTTAATTTATATTTATTTTACACATTAGTTTGTTTATTTTTTATACATTAATATGTAACATAAAATACTGTACACTAAATAGGTATATGAAAAAAATTATATTAAAATATTCCTTTCTAATTTTTCACATTTTCATAATCTTTCAAGATTTTTTCCACGTGAGGGGTAGATTTTAAGGGATGAGAATTTGAAAAATAATTATTTACAAGTTGAATACGACAATAAAAATTAATTTTATATAAATAATATATTACATTCTATAAATAAGACCGTAAATGTTATTTTTTTTTATTTTTTTCGTAATAAGGGATGATTTGTAAGGGTTGAAAATCTGGGATAAAAAAATATTTGAGTTCAACACGATAAAAAGATACCCATTTAATATAAATTAAGAAAAATAAAGTACTATAATTGTTTTTTTTTTTAATTTTATCATAAAAGTGGTTGGTTTTTAAGGGATGAAATACATCGATTAAGGGTTGAAAAATCATAAATAGTATCCTAAAGCCTCAAGCAAGTTTTATTCAAACCCTAATTGTGTTTTTTAACTTTCTAAATGCTTCAACTTTTATTTTATTGAATTTTGGCAAATAGGAGTTGGACGGTATACGACTGTTGCGATGGTATACCTCTGTTTTACGGGAAGGGACAGCCAAGCAACCCTTATGTGCGGGAGGTGTAATTTTTTATGTAGGTGCGCTGGTATAGATAGTTATGAGAAACTTCTATGTAATATTAAAGTGGACTGTAACCTTTTTGAAGATAATATGTACTACTTGCAAACGCTCAACTGCACAGTTCACAGGTTAGGAAAAATAGGAATCATGCGCACTTACCGATCACCATGGATGGTTGTCCTTGTTTTAGCTGATCTTCTGCCCGTGCGCACGGTATCCGTAACCCTTCAGTACAGTTATGCACGTATCAACCAGTCAACGAATTCCGACACTCACAACACTACATTCACAATAATTAGTATCGTAATAGACAGTTCAAAGTGCTGTTAGAACACACTATAATTAATTTTCCTTAGCGATGTGCGTAAGATGCACGAGCGTCCATGATCACACGTTAAGAAGCTTTTTATTATGTTTCGGGTAATTTGTAATAAAATGTCACTCATCAGTCACGACATAAACGAGTGAGACACTGCGATGTGATGTGCGCATGCGGAACAAGAATGGGTGTAGAATGCATGGATAACCACGCAATTGAGACGTTTGCAAGTAGCGTTCATTAAACCTACACTCCCCGTCTACCCCGTTGCGGACACCGCGTGAAGATATGCATTTATTACACAATATTATATTCTATAGAGCAACTGGCGCGAACAGGAGTAGTTTTCACCCCTTAAGAATAATTTGCACATATTAGCATAAGGTAGATTTTGAAGTGAAGGGTTAGTAAAACTTAATTCCAAAATTTCACGCAAATCGATGAGTGTTAATGGAAGTCTGAGGTAATACCATATTTTTACCGTTGTAGACTGGACTATTTGTACTAAATAATGCCTGACATATCATTTTTATTTTGCAAGCTTTTCCTCGTTTTTCTCATTGTGTGTGAAAATATTTAATAGTCATTCTACATTGGACTCTGTAAAATGATATACATAACTCTTAAGTCTTTTTTTAACACATTTCTCGTTCAAGGCGTTGTTTTCTTTCACGAACACGCATTTATATGTATATTGCCATTTTCTACTGCGATTCTTTCTTTGCGATCACATATGTATGCGAATGGGCATGGGCATGCTAAACATTTTACAATTACCTACATATTTGATTTTAAGCGAAGTTAAGTTTTAGTCAAGACACACATGTCATAATCTTATTTTTAATTATTAATAACATTAAGTTATTAATTTAGCGAAAGGTAATTACTTAATCACAGTTTATGCCTACAGTTAAAAGTAACATTAATTTTGACTGCATTAGACTACTTCTGCCTCAGAACATATCGAGCCTGTTATGGAAGAACATCGTAAGCGACAAATATGAAATTTTATAGAGGTTTTTTTGATTACTTTTTTTATATTAGTCGAAGATATCCATCTTTTGTATATTGCAAAACGTGCTAGGCTAGGTTAGGCTCTATGTATTGTTACGAGCTGAGGGTAATAAGATGCCGGTTAAGGGTGCAAAGAGTTTATTTTTCTTCGTACAAGTAGATGTCAAGAACACGCGAACTTAATTACGGCGGTTCCTAATCTTCGTAGTCGCCCTCGAAGTAGGTACTCGCGTAGTAGTCACCGAAGGTACACGCTTCACTCAATAACAACGTTCCCGAATCGCAGAGTTCTTCTATCCAAGGCCGTCGCAATAGTCGTCGTAGTGTTCTATGTAATTCGCCTTGATGTCGCCTCGATCGCTAGTTGAAAAACACTGACTCGGCGGCGGACACGGAGCTCTATTTATAGTCGGATAAAACGAGGGTGGAACTTTCTAGTTAATTACGCTCGTTAACGGTAATTCGACATTGTTCTCGACGCCGCCTGTTTGCATGAGTCATAGGTACATGACTCGTCATCGCTCGGGAATATTCGAGGTGCAACTTGGTTCTTCTTTCTTGATTTGACTTATACCATTCTATAGTAGGCCTTAAACCTAGCAATGCGTTTTTAGGTCATAACTCTGCAAAGCCTAGGTCTCGAGATATAAGCACTAAAAGTTATGTTTTGAGCTCCATTAAAAATCGACCTTATTCCTTACGCATAAGGTCCAACCGTAACAATAGATTATGGGTAGATCTTAAATATATGTTTTTTTCGTAAGCGACGAATGTTACCTACGATATAGTCGATATAGTCGGTTGCGATAATTCAATTTTCCATTTTTTTAAACTTTTACTTTTGTGGCTTGCGATAAAATTTGTTTTCGGTTATAATTTTGCCGTTTACACAGATACGACTACGAGGATTTTTATGTTAGGATCTAAATTATTTAAGCCATACATTACAATGAAAAAGTGAAATACCTACATTTTGTCGCTTACGATGTTCTTCCATAACAGGCTCGACATAGTGGTGGTTAGAATTAAACTGTCTCAGTATAGTAGGGAGGCTAACTTGAATAAAGTCGTCAAAATAACGATTTTCGTAGGATTGAGCAGTATTATACCAACAACTGGTATGGTCGTATTCAGTAGTGTTTCCTGAGTAAGAAAAACGGTGTTGTCAGTTTCTCTATTGGTAGAGGGGAGCTATGACTGCACAAAAATGGCTATTCTTGGTTTAATCTTTGTCGAATAACTCCATATCTACTTAACCTCTTTGAACGCATGAGGTGTTATATGAAAGGTATTGAAATGTCTAACAAAAATGGAAATCAAGAGACGCAAAAATTTCGATCGGAAAAACGGATTCCATTTATCAACGGTGGAATCAAGTGTTTCAAACTTTCAAGTAACAAAGCCTCGTTTTTCGCAACCGGTTAAATGTGTGGACACTGTGAGCGTAAAAGTTATTTACGAATGTCGGGGGTAGATGATAAAAAATTTGGCTCGCACTGTTTCACTCCGTTTGTATAATAACGCCACTATGTCGGTCCGAGTACAGGAAGAGAGCTCCAAGGCGATCCCTTTGAAGAGAGGCGTAAGACAGGGAGATGTAATATCTTCGAAACTGTTTACTGCTACTCTGGAGAACGCCTTTAACCTCCTGGAATGGAAAGGATTCGGCATCAACACCAATGGCGAATACCTCACTCACCTTCGGTTTGCCGACGATATCGTGGTCATGGCAAAGTCGATGGAGGAACTCAGTACGATGCTCGAAGGCCTAAATCGAGTCTCTCAACAGGTAGGTCTTAAAATGAACATGGACAAGACAAAGGTCATGTGTAATTCCCATGTTGTACCCACCCCTATTTCAGTTGGGAACTCGGTTCTTGAAGTCGTTGACTCGTACGTCTACCTAGGACAAGTAGTCGAGTTAGGTAGGTCCGACTTCAAGAAAGAGGCCAATCGCCGAATCCAACTCGGCTGGGCAGCATTCGGAAACTTGCGTAACGTCTTCTTGTCCGACATACCTCAGTGCTTCAAGTCAAAAGTTTTCGACCAGTGTGTGTTGCCAGTGATGACTTATGGCACAGAAACGTGGTCTCTCACTATGGGCCTTATTAGTAAGCTCCAAGTAGCCCAACGAGCCATGGAGAGGGCTATGCTTGGAGTTTCTCTGCGAGATCGAATCAGAAATGAGGAGATCCGTAGAAGAACCAAGGTTACCGACATACCCCAGCGGATTGGCAGGTTGAAGTGGCAATGGGCAGGGCACATAGCGCGGAGGACTGATGACCGATGGGGTCGAAAAGTTCTCGAGTGGAGACCACGTACCGGCAAGCGCAGCGTAGGACGTCCACCCACCGCAGGATCGCGCTGGATGCAAGCCGCTACCAACCGGTCTTATTGGAGATCTTTAGGGGAGGCCTATGTTCAGCAGTGGACGTCCTATGGCTGAAAGGAAGGAAAGAAGGTTTCACTCCGTAAGCATGCCATGACAGTTTGCACGAGACCACGATCGATGCAACCGGCCGTAACATCAAACCAAAATAAATCGTAATGGCTTAATTTTCAGTTTTTTAGATATTTTATAAAGCAACACGAAAGTTTAAAATTTTATGTAACTCAGTTTGCAAGAAATTGTCGCGTGTTGGCTCGGCTCTGACTCGATCGACCGTGTCTAGCGAACGAGCGCCCGCGCCCGCGCTCTTGCAATGCGCCGCGTTCGTTTAAAACTGGTCGTAGTTTATTTATTATCAGATTTTCAAAATTCGAAATGTACATTACAGATATAAAACGAAGCAGGATTTTTTGTTTTTTATGTAATTGGCATTTTTACCGCGTTATTTAAACTATAAAAAGTTAACATTTTTCAATTTTTGCTATTTATTAAATTAAAAAATAAAAATAACTTTTTCAATGTTGAACCTATTCTTATGATTGTCAGACGTTTTTTTGTTAGACATTTCAGTGCCTTTCATATGACACCTCACTAGTCCAATAGTTTAAGTAGTTATTGAGTTATAGTTATTCCACAAATCTTAAACCAAGAATCGCCATTTTTGTGACGTCAGAGCTCCGCCTTTACCAACTCAGAAAGTGATAACACCGTTTTTCTTGCTCAGGAAATACGACAGGAACTACGACGATACTAGTTGTCAGTTTAATACTGCTCAGTCCCACGAAATTATTTTTTAAATCGCTTAGCCTCTCTGCTAGTAATTTAGTTGTTTAAAATATTAATTAATAATTGCATATTATGATAAAGTCATAAATATTTATAGAGAAAACTATTAGTTTTAAATGTAACTAGATGTAATTTCAAATACTAATTCTGTTGTTCGTTTATATAAATTTTCCCTTTTTTTCTTAAGAGAGTGGCGTAGTCTACAGTGAACAGTATATGGCCATTTTGACTATTTTTTAAGTCCTTCCCCATAACTACAAAATCGGAACGTTTGTAATAAATAGTGTCTGTCTGTCCGTCCATCTTTCCATCAAAAATTTTCTAATAGTTCTGAGAAAGACACTCGCGATGTCTTCCAACCGGCTATTATGGTACCTATTAAAATTGTAGGTTATTGTGATGACATGCCAGATATTGAGTGACATGCTGACACACAAATACATTAAGATTGAAGATATAAATTTGTTGATATTTGATGAATGTCATCATGCCGTCATTGACCATCCAATGCGATTGGTAATGAAGCACTTCGAAGGCTGTCATACCAGTAAGCAGCCAAGAGTTCTTGGTAAGTTTATTTTCGTCTAGGTATTATAGAAAATTGTGGTTATACAGCCATGAAAAATTAACTAATCTAGAATTAAAAATTCTGAACTTATTTAATTAGATTTTTAAAATGTTTCTTTTATTGTAAATAAAAGCTTATAATACTTGTTATAAACTTTTATGAAAATATTAATAAAAAATAAAATGAAATAAAAATAAAAAAAGCGATTTCTAAAATCGACTCAATTGAATTTCATCAACTTGCGATTTCCGTCGCAAGAAAATTTGATGTTATAAATAAAATCAAAACCTGTGTTTGACATAGGCAGTAGGTCTAATTTTACTGTATTGCTTATTTTGTTCTACATTAGTAGTTTTGCGTTATTAGGCCTCACTGCGACACTACTGAATGGAAATGTGAAAATATCCAAACTTGAAGAAACTTTAAAGGATTTGGAAACCACATTTCACGCCACTATTGCGACTGTCAATGAAATGGGTGAAGTCTTGAAGTAAGTTTTTTACTACTATTGGACTTTATTTACAAATACATACATACATACATACATATCTTCACGCTGTATCCCTAACGAGGTAGACAGAAAGGACGGAGCGCCAAGCGTATAATACATATAATATTACATAACATGAAAAATACTGTTCACGCATTGTAAAGTTACTGTAACTGCAGAATCGTAGTGATATATATAATATACATTATACACACATCAAAAAGTCTAAGCAACACGATAAAATATTGTGATAGTTTCTAGAATAATTTATAAACTTTGTTTTTTAATACTTTATGCAAACTGTTTAGTCTAAAAATGAATACTGGTTGATTATTGAAGAAAGAATGTCATTCAAATTTAAAAAAATAAGAAAATTACGTTGTTTCATTTTGGCGGATTTTTTCGTAAAGAGGTTGAATGGTATTGATTGAAAATTACGACTTTTTCTTAATTTTAACAATGGTTATTTTTGAAGATTAAAAAATATTGACTATATACGTTATGCAGCGACAACATTTAACCAGTGATGAAATGCAAGGAGCGGTAAGAATGGTGCAAATCGAAAGTAATCAGTCGGAGGTGGCCCGTACTTTTGGTGTAAAGCGAAGTGTGTAAATTAACCGTCTTTGGCGCCGTTATACTAATACGGGGGACCCAGCAGAACAGCATCCTGGTCCAGATTAAGACCTGGTCCAGGTCCAGGTTAAGGCTTCAGAACTCGACTGGCGTAACCCACAAACTGTACGAAACAGACTGACCCATCCGTCATGGAAATGGAGGTCGCCGAGACGCATGGTGCAGGGACCGCGTACAGTGGCTGCAAGAGCGATAATTTAGACTGGATTCGAGAAGAGTGAGGGTCTATCGACGTCCTGGAGACGCGAACACAGAAATTGGAAAGGAAGAAGACTGGCGTTGTGTTTGCTTTTCCGATGAATCTCGTTTCGGTATGAGGCCGGATAAAAGACGTACTCGAGTTTGGAGGACCTCTGGATGTTTGAAATTTTGTCAGGAAGTTCATTCATATGGAGGGGGAACAATAATGGTTTGGGCCGGTATTTAGATCGGAATCGGAAGAACCGATTTCATTTGGATCAGGGGCAACCTTAATGCTCAGATTTATGCGGAGAGGATTGTTTCAGACATGATCATCCCTTTCCGAAGCCGATTGAATGATTCGTTTCGACTAATGCACGACAATGCACTGCCACACACGGCTAGTCGTAACATGCACTCTTGCCGATGCTCGCATCAACGTTCTGCCGTGGCCTGCTCAATCGCCAGACCTCAACCCAATTGAGCACGCATGGGATATGTTCCAAAGAAGAGCTCTGCCAAGTATGGATGCTGTGCATATCCCACAACAACTTTTTGACTTGTTAGAAAGAATGTGGGCGGACATTCCTCAGTGATTTTGATGAACTGATTTTAAGTATGCCAAATCGCTGTGATTGTGTAGGTCGTGTCAATAGTGGAAACACAGATTATTAATTTTTTTATCTTTACAATAAAAATTTAAAAAATCCTCATTTTTGCCTTTTTTTTGCCATTTAATTTACGACATTAACTTAGGTTAATTTCCCACAATTTGCAAAAATTGTAAGTTTTCTTAATTTTTACAAAATATAGGGATAAGTTGTTAACTTAAACATAGGAATTAAAGTAAGAAGCCAGTCTGGAAGACTAGATTTGATAAATATTAATTGGATAATTTTTTATAGTTAAAAATGTACTCGATTCCTAGACTCTTTTGATGCGTGTGCATACATATAACTATTAGATATTATACGTTTATATAATTAATATTTTAACTGTTATTATTTATATCGACCATCTATCGTAAGGATTTAAGCACACGTCTATTTTCACATTGATCACACAAATGGGTTTCAATGTGCTGTGTACCTTTGTCTCATATAATGAATTGAGCTCCGCGTTTTAAAATCATTTTATTCTGGAGGCTGTTGACGATGGAATGACACTTTTGTAAATATTAGATTTAAATAGTCGTATTTTGCTGTGTGCATAGCAATTTAGTTATTGTTTTATACACTATAAATTCTACGCTGTTTTTTATGTGATATTAATAGTTTGTACATAGATGAAACATTAAGGATTTATCTATCGGTGTTATTATTTCCCTGATAGGCATAACTATTAAATTGTAATATCATAAATTCCCAATTGTCAATAAATTGAGCGCGCTTCGTACGCCTCTATGTATGGTCTAACTCACGGGGATAAAAACAGAGCAAGAAAGTTCGCTGCACGCATTACCCACGAGACTACTCTCTCCGCGCGCATCAAACCGCGCGGCCTCTCAATTTCATTTTTTAACGCGGACGGACTCCGCAGGCAACGCGACCACGAGTTTACAAGAGACCACCAAATAGACATAATGCTAGTGCAGGAAACCTTTTTGAAACCTAAAAATCGCAACTCCAGCCTCTCCGCGCTTAACATCGTGCGCAACGATAGGGTGTCCGCCCCCAAAGGTGGCACTCTTATCTACTACAGAATGTCCTTGCACTGCATTCCGATCGATACTTCCGCCCTCACCAATATAGAGGCGTTGGTGTGCCGGGTGGCCCTCACGGGGCACGTGCCTATCACACTTGCGTCTGTATTTCTCCCTCCCGGTAAAGCGCTAATTAGAAGCGATCTAGAGGCCCTCCTAAACTTAGACGACTCTGTCATACTCGCCGGAGACTTCGTCGCTAAACATCGTCGCTGGAATTCGCACTCCACCTCGCGAAATGGCAGAGCTTTAAAGTAACTGACCCATGACCTTAACTTTGACGTTATCGCCCCCATGACGCCCACCCATTATCCCAGAGTTACAACGCGTAGACCGGACATGCTCGACATAGTGCTTCTAAAAACGTAGCTCTAACGCTGCATTCAATAGAGGCGTCACCCGAGTTAGAATCTGACCATAGGCCGGTATTACTCAAGCTGGGACCTATGACAGACACACGGACGCTCACAAAAACCGTGACGGATTGGCAGAGATTAGACGAAACGCTAAACTCTGAGAATTCGCCGCGGCTTAACGCGATACCGGACGTTATCCGTTCTGCCGAGGACGCGACCGCGACGATAGACGCGCTCACCGCCCACATCCGCGACTCGGTATCTTCGTGCTCTCAGGAGGTTCCGGCGGCTAACGACAACTCCCTGGAGACATCCGCCGGCTGATTAGAACCAAGAACGCCGCGACCCGCGCTTATGATTCGTTTCCCTCAAAAACGAATAGACGTAGCTTACGCGCCCTCCAACGCGAAGTCAAAGACCGAATTTCCGAACTTAGGAAACATAGGTGGAGCGATCTGAGCCGACGCACCAAGCTTACTGGAAGTTGGTCCGATCTCTCAAATCGGACACATTCCAAACAATGCCACCTTTGACGAAACCGAACGGACAAACAGCTTTCGACGACGTAGATGAAACCGAACTTTTGGCCGACACTCTGGAGGCCCAATGCTCTCCTAGCTCTCAGCCTGTAGTTCAGAACCATTTAGACATGGTCAATCGCGAAGTACGCTCCTTACCGCCCGCAACCGCTCCTTGCCAACTCACACCCGCCATGGTTGACGAAGTTAAGAACATTGTCAAACCTAAAAAAGCCTCCGGTAGAGACGGCATTTCTAACCGAGTAGTTAAACTTTTTTCGACGCGCTTTCTCGCGCTCTTAGCAGCTATTATTAATGCCGCCATGGCGAACTGCGTCTTTCCAGCCGCCCGGAAGGACGCGATCGTCATCGGAATCCCGTAACCGGGTAAACTCCGCAAAAGCCCCAATAGCTGTCGTCCCATCAGTCTCCTTAGCGTGCTAGGGAAAATTTACGAACGGGTCCTTCTGGCTCGTCTCATAGCCCACTTAGACACTTCCGGTCTCTTTATAGACGAGCAATTTGGCTTTCGAGCCAAACACTCATGTATACAACAAGTACACCGCCTCACGGAACACATCCTGCAGGGCCTTAACCGCCCGAGTCACTACGTAGGCACGGGCGCCCTCTTCTTCGATGTAGCGAAGGTGTTCGACAAAGTTTGACACGCCAGGCTGGTGTACAAGCTGTGCTCCGCAAACGCTATCGAACGCCTAGACATGTGTTAGGAGACTGTGACGACGACATTACATGTTCGAACTCAAACATGCCAACTTACCTACTACAACCGCACCGCCCCTACCAGCGGAGGCGAGGACGTCCTCTGCGACACCCGTAGGGTCTCACGTTTAGAAGCTCGATCATGTAGCTCTACACGCACACACGCGGGCCTTAAGCCGCATTGTAAACTGCCACGCGGAACACTAGGCACATTAACCGGCCCTTAGCCGCCTTGCTGGCAGGTTCCGCTAGAGCCGGCAAGGCCCGGCCCTCACGGGAATAGGAAGCCCGATAAGATGATGCAGGTGCGGAAATCTCCCCTGGCGACGCCTTGAGCCCGAGGTCCGCCCTCCATACGAGGTATCGCTCGTCTGGAGGAACCCTCAGCCGGTCGACCATCTGGTAGGGCGCCTTTAGCGTTCGCCCTAACGCGACTTGTGACGCTGTAAAAACTACTAGGGCTAACAGCAAAGAGGGGTTTTGTTTAGTCAGTTCAAGTCCGACACTACCCAGTCGGCGTAGAGTCCGGCTGGATGTCCGTGGGGATTCCATTTTGCCTCTCGGAAACAAAAAAACAAAAAACTGCACGCATTCCACATCCGACGCGCGTACATGCAACACGTCTCCTGAGAACAAGCGACCAGGAAAGCGAGAAGGCGATATTAGAAAAGACCGTACGAAGCGCGCTCACTCCGACTTACTTATTGTTTCTTTGTAAACAAACCCTTAACGCTTCACGTTTTCTTCAAAGAACACGCGGCTGATACCTACGGAAAGAAAATTTCAGTGTTTTCCACCGAAGCCACTGTATCCACTGCTTCGGTGGATCACACTCCGCAAGGTTCCACCACAGCGGTTGTGTTGTACTTATTTTCTTTAACTGACGATATATACGCATACAACTGCTACAACGAGATGTTGACGAACAGCAAACGTGCGTTATGAACGTTTAAAAAATTGTGTGTATAAGCCCAAAAATAATTTCAAAAAATATCATTCTTTCCACAGATATTCAACAAATCCAGTAGAAATTATCGAATACTATGACAGTTCTATGCCTACATCTGCGTCAGAAACTGCCATTAACGTTCTCGAAGAATTAATGGAAACTGTCATTTCAGTAAAACTACCCAAAGTTGAACATAGTACAGAAATTATATTAAAAGAAGAACAACAAGACATTACCTCCGACCCTAAGAAGGTTAGTAAAATATTTTATTTTTATTATTGGATATTGTTATATTACTTATAGAGCATTCGTCTCGGCTTCGCGCGAATATTGCATAAGAAGTACCAAAAACTTGTCAAAGAATGAAACTGTCCAACAGTGACTTGCCTACAACTTCGTCCTTGTGGAATATTCTCCATAGTTACTTTGACATCCCTTTTCAATCCCTGTGCAAGCCCACTGTTTGTGCTCTTCAATAGAATGGAAGGTAACCCATTGCGCTCCAGAATTAGAAAATAAATTAATTGTAAACCTGCCCCAGATATTTATTTAGACTAACGTCACTCAAAAGAGAGAAATAAAAAAAAATAATGAAAAATTGAACTGACTTCAAAAATGAACACTGAAAAGTATGTAATAACTATCCTTTACTAATCAAAACTTAAGTAGGTACAAAAATAACTACAAATACGATACAGATATCCAAATAATTAAATTTAACAGTTACTAAAGTCGGTGCCAAATCAAAGTCAATCAGCTCTACAAGTTACTCGAGATACGGCCCTACTCTCTACTACGTATAACGTTTTTTTCTTGGCAGCGTGTATGGTTATACCGCCATAGATTCAGTCGAGCGTGATCACTTTATTTAAACTTCTTTATCTGACAAAATTGTAGACGACCAATCAAAATTCTATTATTGCCGTGCAAAATTAACACGTGCAACACGTTTTATGGGCTTCGGTTAGATCTACTTTGTAAGCAGGATATCTGTGGTGTAAATTCATGGAATGTAAATGATTTCTTATGGTCTTAATATGCACATCGAAACGCTCCGCAAAATGTCTGTATAGCACGTCGCCTTCTACGGCATACCTTCTGACTAGGGCATGCAAACCGATAATTGATAATCGGTTATTTATCGATAATCGGTCCATTTTGAAAAACGATAAATATCGAAAGAAAAATCGATAAATATTGGTATTCGATAAAAAAAATATAAAATCATATTAGAATTATTTCCCAATCATTAGAACTGATTCCGAAATAAAACACCGATTATTCGGGAAGTGTTAAAAAAGACTAACCTAAAAACTGAAAAAATAACATTGCGTAGGTAATGTGTAAATAGTTCGTATTATTTGTGTATCAAATTCTATTCTATTTTTCTATAAATCTAAGGTTTTACATATTTTTATGTACTTTTAGTTCAGGCAATTGTTTTTACGTTAAAATAAAATTAGATAAAATTAAAACTACGTAATGGTGGTACCTTGTGATCATGATATTATATAAATATAAAATGTATGTATAAGAAAATAACTAATGATTATAATAATTCCAAAATGTTGCTTTCAATATTTTGTATTTAATTTAATACAGAAATACATTCGTTGATTAAAAAAAATACTATATTTTTGAAATATTTAAATATTTATTTTTCAGTATGTAATAGGGATTAAAGTATGAAATTGCCGTTTTAACGCACTGTCCACTTTGAATTAAAATTAAACCTGCGTAGTGTCAGATTTCAGAGTAACTTTTTTTACAAGAAAACTATAACATTTTAATTTTTTTTAAATCATGACATTTGACTGTTCGGACTTTCAATTGTTTTTACATTCAGCTTTTAAGAAGATGGACACAGCGAAAACCAGAGTAATTTTCGATTACGAGTTCCGACGTGGGACTAACGTAGCAGAAACTAGCTCGTTACATCAATGCTGTGTTGGGAGAAGATACGGCTAAGGAACGCACCGTGCGTTTTTGGTTTAACCGCTTTAGTAGTGGAAATTTCGACTTGAAGAATGAACCACGAGGAAGACCAGCCACTAAGGTAAACAACGGGTGAACTAAGGGTTATGGTGGAAGCCGATCCGTATCAACCTACTAAGGAATCAGTGGCATCGTTTGACGTTAACATACTCACAATATTGACCCATTTGCAGCCAATCGGTAAAATTATAAACCTTGGAAAATGGGTGGCTCATGATTTGACTGATCTGCAGTGAGCAGCGCGCGTTGATGCTTGCCTGCCTTGAACTTGTTAAATCGGTACAGAAATGAAGGGGTTTTAGACTGAATTGCGACGTGTGACGAAAATTGGATTTTTTACGATAATCGCGAGCAAACAACGTAATGGCCGACTCCGGGTCAAACGCCACACCAACGCCTTAAAGCGAAGCTTACCCTTAGAAAGGTGATGGTAACTGTTTGGTGGTCACTTCATGGTGTAAATCACTACAGCTTCCCCCGATCCAGTCAAGCAATAACAGCAAATATCTACTGTGCAGAACTCTGAACAACGATGGCGATACTCGCAGCAAAACAACCCCGACTTGTCAATTGATCTTCACCATTATTGCTCCATGATAGCGCAAAACCTCACACTCCTCGAGAAGCAGTTTTAACACTACAGAACCTGCAGTTAGAAACCATCTGTCATCCATCCTCCGTACTCCCCAACCGACTACCATTTTTCCGCGATTTGGACAATATTTTGTACGGAAAATATTTTCTTCCCAGGAAGCAGTACCAAATGCTCTTCCACAGTTTATGGATTCCAGTTCCCCAGAGTTCTATCGCAAAGGTTTAAATGAACTTTTGATTAGATGGCAAAAATGTATAGACAACGAGGGGTAATTACTTTGATTAAATAAATATATCTCGTCCTACAAAAAAAATTGTTTAATTTTTAATATTGTGGTTCATTTTAGGTAATTGTATAGTTAACCTACATGTAAAAAAACAACTTTTTGTAAAATATTACAAATACCGGTAATTATCGGTTTTTATCGGGGAAAAAAAACGATAATTTTTTTTTATCGATTATCGGAACATTTCGATAATTGCATGCCCTACTTCTGACCCATAACCTTAATGTATTTCCCCAAAAAAAGTAAATTAAATAGTTTTGAAAAAAAATATAAAGATGAACAATGCGTTGATAGATTAGTGACATTATTATAAGCCTACCGATATGGGTAATTCTCTCGATATCGCACTAATACTTCGCCCTTGTTGGCGCAGAGTAATAATTCTGTAACGGTCTTCTGTAGAAATTGCAGAAGGCATTTTCCAAGTTAAATAAATAAATAAAATAATTTTTCCTTAAATTTTTGCAAAGACGTGATTGACATGTACATTTTTGTGTCGCGGTTTTCTTTAAAGAGAATATAATACCTACCTACTCTACCTTTACCTATTTAATTTTAAAATTTGCAGTAAAAACTCCAATTTAAGTATCGAATTTTAAGTCTTTGATGAGTAAAAGTCGAATGTGTGTGTCGGTAGGTCGGTGCGCACGATGTATAAGTGTATGTGCCGTGTATTGGGATTTTGAGTATTTTTGATTGAAAAACTTATTTTTAACTTCAGTTTATTATTAAGTAGCGGCCGCCCGCGACTTCGTCCGCATGAACTCGAGTTTCCCGTGGGAATCGCTTACTTTCTCACGGTGAAAGGATGTGAAAGAGGGACAAACAAATGTTCGAATTTATAATATATAGTTAGAATTAGGTTTGATCTAGTTCGTGAAAAATAATAATTCGAATTGACTATGTAAAAATATTATCTGATTTTTTTAGTAGTTGAACTATGACTCCTTGTTGCATAGTGAGTCATTGCAACTATAAATCCCAATCGGATTGGACTTCTTTTTTCTCCTAGTAAGAATAGTAGGATATACCCAGTTTAATATTGCTACCATCAGTTTATTGTGACGCTGTATTAGTTTTATTTATTATCGAATCATAAATCGATAGTAAATGACATAATCCGTCATAAAATAATCGCACTCGCTGGCAACTCAATTTCTCGTCATTTGTGTTTGCTTGAAATATCCTAGTTGGCTATCGGTATCCCGACTGTTTAGTAAATTGTTCTTAGTATTTGTCTATTCCATCCAATTATCTTAAAACAATTAACACAAATTATGAAGAGTGAGTTAAGTTTTTTTATTCTTGACCTACGACCAAATCATAAAGGTTCCAAGTTTTACTGCGCATCCATAAATTGCAGTTAATTTTTACGAACTGTTCTTTGGCACATTAGTCCATTGAAATATTCCATTTTTTTGGCCTTGTAAAAGTGAGAGCACGCAATTTTATTTTTTTGTTGTCAAGAGGGGGTTAGTGTAAAGTTAAATCGATGTTTGTGGGGTCGCAACCCTTGTCCCGCGAGCGCCATCTTGTAAATAGGGCTGTTAATGGTTTTTATGCTATATCGGGCAAACTATTCGTCGCACAGAAAATTTGCGAAATTTTTTTTTGTTGCAAATTAAATTCTCTACTACTTTGGTTCCGTAACTTTTAGTCGTAGAACCAAAAATAACAAAGTTATTAATGAAAATAGATAAAAATTTGGGAACAAATTTTCTTTTGGTCGTTACAACTTCTTTTCTGGTAATTTAAAAAAAAATGTCATTTTTCATCTCTATATGTGGTGGTGGTGGCAATAAAGCTGATGATTCTCTTGACAGTCTTAGATATAAACGATTCGCAAAGTGAGTGACAAAGCATACATTTAATTTGTCTTCACTTCCTCCAATACAAGACACAGCCCGCTTGCTGACTTTGTCGAGTCGATAAAACAGTCTATTACACGGTAAATTCAAAGGGTTTTTAAACTGCTAAACATTCACTTTCCGCGATAGTATATATTCAAGGTCATTTCGAAAGGATGGGTAAATGTGAAAGAGTATTAAATTATTCATAAAAACGGAAAGCTTCGCCCAAAGTCAATAGTTCTAGTGTGTGTAGTTAGAAAAATAAAATAAAAGTGGGCAACTCTAATTTAACTAGCGTTTTTATGTCGCTAGCCACAGATAACCTAGCCTATGAGACTTGAAATAGAAAGGCACCGTATTCCGCCATCCATCTGCACAAATGCTCATAGAAGTTCAAACAAACGCGCGCTCGTTTAGTAGTAACCAGGAAGCAGAAATGTGACCTGTGTCTAAACGTTATCAAAATTGCAAAAGTGTTAATAAATTGCACTATAAAGTGGTGTAGTAGTGACAGTCGTAAAAATAGTTTCAAAAAGGACATAATCACGTTTCATCGATAACTACAAAATTATTAACAAATTTATAACAGAAGTAAGCAGAGTTGTAGTGGTATTGATACTGGTTGCTGCTAAGCTTCGAAATTCGTGTATTCGTGTACACGACGTTACCCGTGCCGCCCGCTTACATCGCAGTCCTTTGACTTTGAAATAGTTTGCTTAGACACTCACAAACATTTCAGGTCTCGTAGGTTGTCTGTGGCGCTAGCAAACCTTTGGAATATAGGGCATAATGATAGGGTTGTACATTTTTTTCTATGAAATAAATGTTACAAACGTATCCCGTAATTTTACATTTGCAATACAACAGTTAACAGTGACAGGTTGCCGTTAGAACCCCGGCGGATTTATACCCGCTTTCACAATAACCTTTTTATATATAACCTTTAGAAAAATGAATATTTCCCTGTATGTTTAATCTCTATGCCATCCTAAACTTTTCATCTGATTGTGATGAAAATTTAGTGAGTTGCTTTTGCATACGCCTGCGAAGGTTTCTGAATTAAGTAAATAAAAGACTATGCGAACGAAGTCGCGGGCAATAGCTAGTTAGTATATTAAAACATGAGCGTATTTGAATGCAACGTTATGTTAAAATTTCAAGTCAATCGACCTATACCTACTTCTTTTTTGTGACGATAAACATACGGGTGATCAATTTTTAGTCTGTTTGTAAATACAATTTTTTTGACAAAAGGATAAATAGTAGTCGTTTCATGACACACTGACTTCAACTTAACCATTATTAAAAATTTTACCTGTTTGTATGTCTGTCTTTGTGTCTTTTTATAACTAAAGAACGGGTTGACCGATCTTATGTAGTAAGAACATGTGATTGCGCAAATGATAGCTTATATACATATATATATAAGGTGTTATAAAAGTTCCCCTAATCTCTGAAAGGTATTATAGCATGTCAAGTAGAGATTCCACCTATGAGGTTACAAAAGTCCTGTGATATTTTTATTTTGATAAAATTTAAATAATTTTAATGATAAATGAAAATATCGGCTAAACTGACGGCATCACTATTTTAAGTTCATGACCCATGTACAACCCCACGGAGTAGTGAATACCTGCTTATTACCTCCTTTGCTAGGCATCTACCAGGCTACCAGGAGACCACGCCCACGGCTAGGATAGGTAACTTTTGTTAAATGCTGTGCCGTCGGCAAGCGGCTCGCGCCCGCTACATAGTACATGTATGCCTACTGTAAGCAATTAAATCACGCGTTACTTAATAAATAAAAAGAAATAAAAGCTACTGCGCCTAAGTATGCGCATACCTAAGCGAACATGTCTGATGAGAATGATGAGATTACAGGAAGCGAAAGAAGTATGTAAGAACAGAAAAGCTTGCCTCTCCGTTCTCTCTAACAACCCCTATATGGATACAGTGTTAAGATATAAAGATAGGGTCTATGTATGTGCAAAAGCTACTTAATAACTAATGGTAAAGCATTAATTGCGCCGGCAAGACTTGCACTTGGTTAGTTTTAACGATTCTTATAAACTGTTTTCATGCAATTTTCTCTATGTATATTTTCAGATAGTAAAAGCTGTGAAAAATATGATTTCATCTATAGTAATGTTTATTAAAGAATTAGGAGTTTATGGAGGCAGTGTCGCAATTCTTGCTTATACTATATTGTTGGAACGTTTGAAGCGAAAGTCATTTACCAAACAAGAGGAACTGCTTTATACATTCACCATAACACACTGCACTTAGTAAGTATACATATTATTAATAACAATCCTACCTTCATGCTGATCTGGAAAATAAATTTGTAACATGCCAGAGCTGCTTGTCTTCCCGTGCATGTTGTAAAAGTTGGGTAATAAGTGAACGATATAAGTAATTTATAATATAGGCAATACTAGCAACTTATATGCTTCCACTTTTGTGGAAATGCTTAGTGAAGAATAAATGATGAATACGTATGAACTTTAAAGCAAATCGAATGGTTTTAAAAATCGGCTTTTCTATTAAAAAAATCATAACTTCTTTTTTGTCAAAAATCTAACCCTAAAGTAATGAAAGTTTTTCTTCTTTGACCGCGATAAATTTGAAAACTACTGGACCGATCGGCATGGGACCAAGACCATTCGACGCGGAATTAGTTGTAGATGGTTATAGGCTATTTATATTTTGAACTTTTTTTTTTTTTGCCCAGCGAAGCGGGCGGGAAACGGCTTGTTATTTTATAAATTTAAAAATATCAAAACCAAACAGCATCGACAACACATATGTATCAATTAATCTGTTTTATTTATTAGCAGCGACCCGCTCCGGCTTCGCCCGAATGTAAACTATTGTAATATACCTATATAAAAACTTTCCGAAAGAAAAACTCTAAAAGATAGTGAAAGCCGTATTAAAATCCGTTGCGTGGTTTAGAATAAGTAAGCGGAGAAACAGACAGACGCGGACAACGACTTTGTTTTATACTATTTAGAGATTATCTCATATTTTTGTGCGAATTTAAGAAAACGATAAGAACGATGAGAAAATGAAAATGTGTAAAATGTCCTTTTACACTGACTATTTACGAGAACGACCCGCCCCGGCTTTGCGCGGGTAGAAATGTTTTTAAAACAGCATATGTTACTCACTGATAATGTAGCTTTCTATAGGTGAAATAATTTCTGAAATCGGTTGAGTAGTTTTTGAGTTTATCCATTATAAACAGTTAATTTATTTTCTCTTTATAATATTAGTATAGATATAGACTTTTTTTTAAATTTATTAGCGCAAAAAAAGGACACAAAAATAGTAGTTAACAAAAATAACAATGACAAAAGGCAATGCTTATCTCTTTAAGAGATTTCTTTCAGCACACCTCGGTGATAGAGAAAATGAACGAACTTAAAAATAAATGTAAGAAATATCACCGCAATAACTAAAATAATAAGTATAATTTAAAGTTAATTTATATACGAACCAATATAAAATTTTTAGGTACTTAATACATACATAAACATACACATATAGGTACATAACGAATATAATACACACATAACTATTATATTATACACATAATTACTAACACTAACGCACACATAAGTATAGATAATATATATTATTATAAAAAGTAATTATGCAATTGCCAAAAAGTGTTCTTTTTCTATTTGTGTTCTTTTTGTTCACAGTGCAAAAATGATTTTAATGGATTCCATGAGAAATGATGTTGGATATGAAAAAATAGTAAAACATTCATCAGAAAAAGTTGTAAAACTTTTAAACGTTTTGAAAGAATACAACCCTTTTGTAATAGCCTCAAATGAAAGTAAGTATGTCATGTTATGGTAATTATTTTTTAAGCATTAGGATAAGCATTGCATTAGACACTATGGAGATGTGAGTGAAAGTATGAGTGTGTTACCTTTATACTTCTTCTATCTATGGTACTCTGTTTTAATTGTGTGAATCATATAAATATTTTCATCAAATATATATTTAAATGTATGTATACTTGTTTCGATAAAAAGTCTACAAATGACTTTACAATTTCTACTGATTTATGTTATTCCTATTGCTTTAGTCCAGACCAGTAATTTGATGTCGACTTACCTTTTTATAGCTATGAAAATTAATAAATCAAGGAAGTCTCTATCTGCTATAATATTCACTCAGCAGAGGTTCACCTCTAAAATACTTTACAACATTTTAAAGGACGTGATAGAGTTGAATCCGCAGGAATTTGGCTTTTTAAAACACGATTTCATAGTTGGCTTCAATATCAATCCCATGAAGAATGTAAGAGAGCAATATTACACGAAGAAGGCCAGCCAAACAGCACTTTTGAAATTTAGTAACAAGTATGTCGTGTTCCATAGTTATTATTTGGGTTGATCATCAATTTTTTGTCTTATTTCTGTCCCTGAATTCCTAACAAAAATCACTCTGAAAATATAGTTATTTCATACATAAATTTATCATAAAGCTAATATCTCTCCCGTTAATGTGCTTATTATTAAATTTACTTTTAATAAATATTTTTTTTTTCTATTTTTTCTATTTTGTATTAATTCTTGTTCATAAAAGTATGTTACATATAAATGTAAGTAGTTATTTATATTTTTCAATTATTAATACAATAAATAAATCTATACTTACCAATCAACTGACCAATGCAAAGATATGATCAACTCTTTATCGTGTTTTTTACTCAATAGGAATCAAATTGAATATATGTATTTTCAGAGATTTAAATTGTCTCATATCGACAAGCGTAATAGAAGAAGGAGTCGACATTCCACAGTGTACGCTGGTAGTTCGATTCGACCAACCTTTGGAGTATAGATCTTACATTCAAAGCAAAGGTATTTTATTATAAGCGCTACTGAAATTATTGCACTAATTAATTTATGAAATAAAACTGTAAAAATATTAAGAATCACACATGAACTACATAACACATTTTATTTTATTAGTCTATTGAAAACTTACACCTGTTATTACTATCCTCTATTTTATTACACGAGAAATCTATATCTATATAAACGAAATACCACTCACTGACTGACTGGCTGACAACTCATCACAATCTTCGATCTTCGAAATCTTCGAACCT
The DNA here is from genome assembly GCA_907165235.1 of Zeuzera pyrina. Taxonomy (NCBI): domain Eukaryota; kingdom Metazoa; phylum Arthropoda; class Insecta; order Lepidoptera; family Cossidae; genus Zeuzera; species Zeuzera pyrina. Next base: position 14,027,580 of record OU015630.1, read on the forward strand.
ATAGGTTCAATTGACTTGAAATAGCACAGTTGCTCCTTTCGCGGTGTAGACGCTCACTAAGAACGTATTTTACAAGTCTTGTCCAAAATGGCCGTGCAAAGCCAGGGCGGGTCGCTAGTATTTGTATATATGTACATATGTTTACAATCGCATTCTTGAAAAGGGCTCTAACGATTTCGATGAAGTTTACAATGTAGAGTTGTAGAGCATTGTTTCTCAACCATTTTTATGTCGCGAGCCACGAAAAAGCTAGAAAGTTAAGTATAAAGTCTTGCGACCCCTTTAGCTATAAAATTATAATTTTAATAATATTTTAATTAATATTTTATTTATACGTTTAATTTAAATTTTCAAGGCTTCCTCACTTGCGATAAAAACGCAAAACCGCGAAATACAAATTTAAATTATCTCGCGCGTAAATCGCGCCCGCCCTTCTGAGGGTTTAAAATTACTGTCGTGGCGAGCTGTTTTACTGTTTAACCTGCGTTATACTTGTACGAAATTTTTAAATAAGCCACCCGCGCATCCCGTGACACGTGCGCTAGACAGGTTCGTACATGTTAAATGCCTTAGTTATAAAAACAAAAGGACGCGAGGTAGTTTCATTGTCATTTACATTTTTAGGGAAGTAGCACAGGGAAGCAAGTACATACAATAACGATCTTATCTCACTCACTCAGTATTAAATTTTTATGAATAAAAATAAAAAAGTTAAATTAAAATTGACTTTGTCACAAAACGAAATGGGCCTTCTACGTCTGGTGAAACGGTGAAGAAAAAGACCAGGTTATACAACGACACATTGAAATAGTAAATTGTGCAACAAGTGCGGTAAGATATCGATTGCCCACTCGAACGAAACGCTCATTCGCTCGAGTGGGCAATCGACAACACCGCACTATTTGCAGATACATTTTTTATTACTAATGCGGAGATAATTTCGGTTCAAAGAAAAATTATAGAAAGTAATAACTTTATGCAAACAATGGACATGTTTAACAAGAGCAATTAACTACTTTTTTCATTTAAATCATAACTTATATTTGAACAATTTGAAAACGTTATGTTGATAGTTTTTTGATTTTTGTAGAAATTGAATCTAAAACTTCGAAACTAAAATTTTCTTTATCTTTCACACTGATTTCAATGGGTACTAAAATCGATTGTGTTTTTTTTAGATATTCATTTTACATTCTTTTTTTAAATCGTGAATTTGCGTGTGACAAGCAAATTTAATGTGGTACAAGTAAACTTGTCGCACTTAAATCGTAAAATGAAAAAATAGCTACTTATCAACCGCAAAAATCTGCGTCCGATGAAACGTGATTATGTCCTTTTTGAAACTATTTTCACGACTGTCACTAATACACCACTTTATAGTGCAGTTTGGCATTGTTTACTTATTTTACTCTATATTTTTTGATACTGCTTAGGCACAGGTCACATATTATTCCTGTTTACTACTAAACGAGTACGCGTTTATGTTTGACCTTATAGGAGCATTTGTACAGATGGATGGCGGAATACGGTGGCTTTCTATTTCAAGTCTCTTAGGCTAGGTTATTTGTGGCTAGCGACATAAGAACTAGTTAAATTAGGGTTGCCCACTTTTATTTTATTTTTTTAATTTTGAGTTGTGACACTAAAACTGTTGACTTTTGGCGAAGTCTTCCATTTTCATGGATACTTTAATAGCCTTTCACATTTACCCATCCTTTCGAAATAATTTTGTAAATATACTATCGCGGAAAGTGAATATTTAACAGTTTAAAAGCCCTTTGAATTTACCGCGTAATAGACTGTTTTATCGACTCGACAAAATCAGAAAATTGAAGTTTCTATTGTTGTCTTTGTCATTTTTAAATTAAAAATTGAAGGATAAACGTACGGGCTACCAATCCGTAATCTTCGTATTCTGAACTAACACATAGTTAACACGTAGTAGAATTTTGTTTGGCACACGCCAAGCTTGTCGCACGCAAATTGTAATATGAGAATATAGCTAGTATTAAATAGCTATTATCAATCGAAAAAATGTACGTTTAGATACTGTTTATCCCGTATGAGTAATAAAAATATGGATTTATTGCAATGGATAACAAGCCACAATGTGTTGTTTGTTTTCAAGTCCTATCCGCGGAAAACATGAAGCCTTCAAAATTACTCCGGCATCTGGAAACAAGACTTTACAAAGCAAACCGTTGAAATTCTTCCACCGTAAGTCACTTGTTTTGAAAAGTCAACAAATAGCTATAAAAAAATCCAGCTGTAATGAGACTAAAGCACTTCATGCATCCTACTTAGTAACACTGCAAGTCGCGAGGGAATCTAAGGCCCATAGTATTGCGGAAAGACTCATTTTACCTGTTGCCATTGATATGGTCAATATCATGATAAATCCGGAAGATGCTAAAAAATGAAAAACTGTACCCCTTTCAAATGATACAATATCGAGACGTATTAATGAAATGGCCATCGATATTCACAACCAAATAATTGAAAATGTTAAATTAAGTGAGATTTCGCCATTCAGTTTGACGAGTTCAACAGACGTGTTGAACTTGGAGCAATTGTTATGTTTTGTCCGATATAAATGCGAGGAGTCTATTAAAGAAAATACGCTTTTTTGCAAATCAATTCATGATCGAGCATCTGGCGAAGGACTTTTTGACGTATTCGTTGAAGCAACACAAAACGAAAACTTAGACTGGAATAAATGCATTGCGGTGTGTACTGATGGCGCGAAAGCAATACCGGCGAAGAACAGTGGCGTGATTGTAAAATTTAAAGACATTATGCCGCATGTGGAATGAACGCACTGCTTTCTTCACAGACATGCGCTTACCGCAAAAGAGATGCCGAAAAATTCTCAAAATGTTTTCACAGGCTGTTAAAATTGTTAATTTTATTAAAAGTCGACCGTTGCAAACTTCCACACTCTGCGAAGAAATGGGTGACAAGAAGAATTCACTGCTTTTCCATACTGAAGTGAGATGGCTGTCGCGAGGAAAAGTTTTACCAAGGCGTTAGAGTTTACCTTCTAAATAGCACAGTGACTGGAACATAGATCAGCCATGCCCAAGTGTGCAAATTCGAATCGTGCAATATATTCGGACTTTTTTTGTTTTATTTTATGTACCCGAGCAAGGTTCAGTCGCTCAGATACTAAATTATTAAATAAGTAACAGAAAGCAAATTAGAAGTTTTCACAGATAATTAACAATACATTTAAAATATGTGTTAAACGCTGTTGTAGATGTTGTGTAACTAAATAAAAAAAATAAAAAGATAAAGAAAAATGAGATTGAGACACAAACTCCATATACAAATTACAAATGTATTGCCCTCAAGACTAAGATTCTTGGACCCCGTATATGATTATCACTGCCACAGAGTGGATCGACAGCAGTGCTATCGTTCTTTTTATTGGAGTTATACTAAAAGTTATATGAAACAACTTTTTATGTAGTTTGATTTGATTTGTATGATAAAGTTCATTTATATTGCGAATGAAGTTTCGGTACTTTAAAAAGTATGGTTAGGGCTGTTAATCTTTCTATTCATTAGAGTGCTGTTAATCTTTCTATACATTAGCTTAACCTAAAATTTTCAGATTACAATTTTATTCTTATTGAACATACATACATTTCTTCACGCTGTATCTCTAACGGGGTAGTCAGAGAGGACAGAGTGTCAAGCGTCGCGGTCCTTACTTCTTTCGCTTCCTCAAATCTCAAATTATCATTGGATCATATTTTATCGCGGAGAAGTGTCCTTTGTTGTCCCACATAATAGAAATTTACAAGAAAACTGCTTTACTGGTGCTGGTTCGACAGAGTAATCAGCTATCCATTTAGTAAAAATCACTGAAATTCTGTAAAGTTTTGGAGATACAATTGAATTTAATGCGAAATAGGTTTTTTTTGTGATATTGTTTATCTAGACTCTAATCGTCTTTCCACGTTTAAGGAATATCCAAATATTTAGCTCATAGTATTCTTAGATATTAAGATTCAGGTCACCAAACTCACTAAAGTCTGCATAAGCGAATTCTTAAATATTATATCTTTCTCAAGTATAAATTAATCAAAGCGATGTCCAGAGTTGATTTTTAACCGACTTCAAAAAAGGAGGAGATTCTATGTTCATCTGTATGTATGTTTTTTTATGTGTGTTCACCGATAACTTCGTCTATTGTGGACCGATTTCGATTTCTTTTTGAATTCTTTTGTTTGAAAGGGTATACTTCCGATGTGGTCCATTTAAACTTTACCGGTATTGTATTTTGGATTTTGAAGATACAGCAAATAACACCAAATAACGCGAACTGCTTGTTATCTTTATTTATATTGATGATTCTCTTGTATGTCGCTGCGCTCCAGAATTGAAAGAAGTTAATTGTAGACCTGCCCTAAATATTTATTTTGGCCAAGGTCACTCAAAAGGGAGCAATAACATAATTTTAAGAAAAAAATTAAACCGCCTAAATAAAAACACTGAAAAGTACGAAATAACTATCCTTTACCTAACCTTATAACCTTTACAACTGCAAAGGGCGTAAATATGACACTCTCAGAGAGAGTCTCATACTTACGCCGCTTCTAGTTCTCGACAGTGCTGGACGCGACACCTGCTGATTTGGAAGCGCCAGAACATGTGAAACAGCAGTTATTTTTATAGTTGAATTTTGATGAGTAAAGAATAGTTATTTCTTACTTTTCAGTGTCTTTTTATGGCGATTTAATTTTTTTCTTATATTTTTTTTGTTCCATCATATCGATGTTCTGTTTACATTGAATAGGAAATGACTTTGTAGTTACTCATGCTGTAAATGTAATTTTGTATTTATTTTAAACTGGCAAACTCGGCCCGTTTCCCTGGGCGCTAGTTTCACTGGGCGTAAAAAACATAAAAAAAAATTCTACTGATCCGATCGCTACCAAACTTTACAGGAACACCCGCTAGTCCAATCTGAAGATGCCCTGGAAATTTCATCGAAATTGCTCCAGCCGTTTCGGAGTCCATAAGGAACATACATACATACATCGCCTTTTATATATATAGAAGATTTACTTTGATTTTTAGTCTAAGTTGATGCAATACTTCTGTTTATTTGTCCTGTACAAACGTTGCACACTTACATTCTCACGTTTTTCAAGTAGTTACAGATTTTAATTTGAAATGTTACTAATGAATATTACAGGTCGAGCTCGAAGTTCTGAGGCTAGTTATGTTTTATTGATAAATAATTCTGACCGGTCAAAATTCCTTGACAAATACAAAAATTTCCAAGATACTGAAAGTTATATACGAGAGGTAATATGTTTTACGTATTAATTAAATGTAGTGACATATTTAGAGTAAGTATTAACTGTCTATGTTGAAAATAGGAAACAAATTAAATTGATTTTGGCTTATTTGAAGAATCTTAACTAAAAACATTTGTAATTCTGTTGTCACATTATACGTCTTACAAATTTTTTACTTTATTTGCTTTTACAGCTATTAATGACTACGCCGGATGATCGGAAGAAACCGTCACAAACGCAAATCCAACGCGAGCTTTACGAAGAAGATGACGTACCACCCTATATTACCGAAAATGGGAGTAAGTTGCTTTTGTTTTATAAAATGCTTACTGAAGGTTTGGACCACACCGAAGGCCAGTACAGTGCATGCAGCAAACAGGACTTGTAAGGCTTATCACAGACTAAAACTGCTAACAATGTATACAATTCTTTTATTGAGGACGTTTAGACGTTAATCCAAGCGCGGAAGGTTCCGGGTTCGATTCTCGGTCGGGTCAAATTTGAAAATGAACTTTTCTAGATTGTCTCGGGTCTGGGTGTACTGGAAGGCGCCCCCAGTAGTCGTCGTCTGGTTCTCATAGCACAGGGAATACCCTAGTTTGAAATCAGATGATTGTTATGTATCGTCTGGCGCATTATTATTATTATTATTATCTTTAGGGTGACGTAGAAACATAGCCGTGGAACAATCGGACTATGACACAGATTCACTACTAATAGATTTTGCATTAATGTGGCCGCTATAGTCTTATTTATTTATTAAACATGTGAATCACAGGTATTAATGGTGTTATAATACATATTTTCGTTCACTGTGTTCCACCCCTAAGGGCATACATAGCTCATCATTCCATTTAAAAATATATTATAAAGAAAAGAAAAGTGTTAGATGAAATCATTAAATTCATTATCAATTTTTACAATTAATTCTCTTTTACGTTTACCTTCCATATATCTTGGAAACATATCGATATTTGATTTTACAAAAAATACTAGTGATTCATATATGTATAAGGAAGGCAGTCAATATTTTTAGTCTTTTAAAATAAGATTTACATGAATCAGTGCGTTTCAAGTTACAAATTGCTCTAACGCAGCGTTTCTGCGCCTTAAATACCTTCAGTAGTTGCGAAGAACAACCCCAGAATAGTAATCCATATTTGAGTATGGACGCAACACAGCCGTGGTATGCAGTGAGCCTGGTGGTTCTATTAACTATTTTATTAAGTTTGTACAGAGCAAAAGAAAATTGTGATATTTTTTTACTTATTATGTCAATATGAGGTATCCATGTCATTCTACTGTCAATAGTTAATCCAAGAAATTTAGTATTACTCATGTTACTAGTCTCCCTACCTAAATAATTAATGTCAAATGTTAATTTATTACATCCTGTTTTAAAACACATTATTTTAGTTTTGTCAATGTTTGCTTTAAATTTATTCGATATTGTATAGACTCAGGTGTTACTTTGCGGAAATCTATTTCATGTGATAAATTTCTAAAATTTTTAGCTATTTTTCGCTCAAACTCCAAAAACTCAGCTATTCCACCAGCTAACCAGCACCGAAATCGGTGCTGGTTAGCTGACCGAATCCTATCTCTATTATATCCTGAGGATGCTTCGTTGAGCAGCAAAACACGTGCTGATTGGTGGTTTTTGGAGTTTGAGCGGAAAATAGCTAAAGATTTTAGAAATTTATCACATAAATTATTAGATATCAACCAATCAATGACATGAACATTAGTGGCATTTATATCATTTATAAGTAAATTGAAATCATTACCATGAAATAATATAGTACAGTCATCAGCGAACAATGTCGTAGATTGTTTAGTGACTGTTCGAAAGTCATTTATGTACATTAAAAATAGTAGTGGCCCCAACGTTTCCCTGCGGTACTCCATGTTTAATTATTCTACTATTATAACTGAGTTTTCAATTGTTTAGTTTTCATACAAATTCTATTTACCTGTGTAATTTGTTTCCTGTTTGTTAAGTACGATTTGAATAAATCTAGGACTTTTCCTCTTATACCGTAACCGTAATTTCTGAAATAATATTGCTGCTGCTGCATGCTGTCTGCGTGGTCAAAAGCTTTAGACATATCCATAAATAATGCAATCGTATGTATCCCATTATCCATATTCATAATTACTTCATTCAAGAAATTATACACAGTCATGTTAATTGATGTATTTCTCCTAAGTCCATATTGTTCGTCATCTAAAATATTATTGTGTTCCAAAAATAAGTACAATTGACTGTAAATAACTTTTTCAAATATTTGTGTGTGTGTGTGTGTGTGTGTGTGTGTGTGTGTGTGTGTGTGTGTGTGTGTGTGTGTGTGTGTGTGTGTGTGTGCGTGTGCATGTGCGTGTGCGTGTGTGTGTGTGTGAAAAAAAAAAGTTTCACAGTTATACTTATAAGGTTTAATCTCGAGAATTAGAGATTTCGTGAGGTGTTCCATCACAAATATCTTGCAATATGTCTGTGTTTTTGGTCTGTGATGCGTCTAAAGTATCGTGCTCACTTCATGTGTTGACAAATACCCACTTCTTTTTTAAATTATTTTTTTTTAATGTTGTTTTATTTTTAATTGGTTATTTCTCATATTTATGTTCCCAAATACGTTATATCGATTTCGAATAATGTTTCACCATATTAAATAATACACCATACTAACAACAAAGTACATCCTATGCCGACCGCCTTAATTTTTTTATCCCACAACCACCGGTGCTGTACAAAATGAGTGATCTGACTGAGAATACTTCTGTAACAGTATCGCTTTCTTTCAGATCGACTGTCGGCTGTACAAGCTATAAGCTTGCTAAACCGATACTGTTCTGTATTACCACACGATCAATTTACTCTAATAACTCCAATGTGGCTACAGGAGAACGTTGTAAATGATAAGCTGGTGGTTACGATTATAATGCCTAAAGCATGTCCAGTGAAGGAACCAATTCAGGCAAGTAGTTCTAAATGTCTCATTTGTTGTACTGAGTTATACCAATATATACCAAAAGTTCTTAGTGCTCAGAAGCCACCTGACTCCGGATATAAATTCTTTTGAGTAAATTATTAACTATCCCCCGCGCCCTCTCCCGTTACTTAATATGTTAGTAAAAGCCGATAATCTGTAAATCTATTACGCGTAAGCCGGAAGTTTTCCTCTAAAAATTATACGATACTGGGACCCGAACCCAATGCATATAAAATCTACAGTGTACGTATGTAATGTAATGGCATGACGATACTTTAGAGCTTTATTACGAACAAATTCTATTTAATATTCTTGCTTCTTGTATGGAAAAACTGTTGATAGTAAGTAAAAGAATTAATGAGAGTTCAGTTATTACATATTTCTTTTTTGGAATCGTTAGAATACTTTGATGTAATTTACATTTTCAAGAAAAGTAATTTTAAATACATTTGCTCAAAAAGTAGCTCAAGAAGTTCCGTATGTGTTTAGCGTGCGGAAAGTTACTCTTTTCCACACTAGTGCTTTTTCATATAACATCCAAATGCATGAAGGAGGTTTTTAATCAAAAAGTTCTCTGTACAAAATTTTTGTATGAAATGACTATTTTACAGCGTAAATACTATAATACATGAATTAAATTGAAAATAAATTTATTTTTTTAATATATACGTATAATGTAAATACATAAATAACGCAATTAAAATTATTTTGAGTTTAGATAAATTATTGTCGTTGAATTGGCTGAATGCATAGAAACCGTCACCCTGCCATGACCTCTAAAAAAAAGTAACTCACTCCCGCGAAATTACATTTCTGCATTTTTTTTTTTTATTTATATTTTTTTCGCAAATGTATTAAAAAACGTCGTTGGATGCACGTGCGGGATTGTCATTTTCATTCGTCCCTATTGTTGACCCGCACCTTTGGCTTGGGTCAACAAACCGGGACGCTTCAAAATTACAGAAAAAATTCAGTGCATAAAAAATACCGCTTAACTCTAATCGCCAAAATCAATTCTGTAGCAATCCAGCTCACTGTTTAAATATTATTTAAACCATAGATTCCCAATGTGTGAGGAGAATGATGAGATTTGAGAAAACGAAATAAATATGTAAGGACCGCGACGTTTAGCGCTCCGTCTTCTCTTACTACCCCGTTAGCGATACAGCGTGGATATGTTTGTATGTATCTTACGTCCTACTCTTAGGATATACAGTTTGTTTTAGAGCGAAAAAAGCAGATACGGTTTTTTTGCGTTCATCACGTTAGATGTAATGAAAGTTCATGAAACGTTAAAAGTTAAAATGTACAAATTTTTCTTTTCATTGCGGCGAATATTTCCTCTGTGATCCCGAAAATTGATATTGAAAGAAATTCGTCTGCCATACCTACGATAGTTTTTCCAATACTTTTTGGTGCAACTATAGAGTTGAATTTATATGAAAATGGGCGGTTGCTAGAAAACATTATTTTTGCGAATTGAATCACACACAACTTTTTTTTATGTGAATAGGGTATGCCCTTCGTCAACAAGAAAACAGCTAAACGCGCTGCTGCGCTTAATGCCTGTATTGAGCTACATAAAGTGGGTGAATTAGATGCTAACACGCTTTTACCAAGATGTTACAGGTATTTATTAAACAATTAAATACATGTAACCTAAGTCTGACAGTGTCGTTGGCGACGAGTAAAAACCTCGTAGATCTAAATTTTGGTCAAAATATTTGTCATGTTTTTCAAACTGAAATACGAGGTAAAAAAAAATTGGTAAATACGAAGTTTTCACTTATCGCTGACGATTTATCACTGAAGAGTAAGGTGCCTGGCATATATTCCATAATCTAAAGCTTCACATATTTCACACTATTCTGGTGGGTTCTCACAAGCACTCGCTTGTGGAATTCTCTTGTGAAGATAATAATAACTTCTATTACCAATCTAGAAATTTAATTATGAATTACATAACCTTAGCTGTTAATTCATAACAAATCAAAGTGTACAGATCCCCGAATTCATCTCTGATATAGCTAACGGGTATTAAACAAAAACAACCGTTCCAAAATAAGTTATCATTTATTTATTCCAAAGGCCAGCTCAAAGACATCAAATTTATTTCTATACTGCAATTACAAATTGCATTTCACCATCTCAAAACTAATATATAAATAAAGAGCATAAAAATATTACAAATTCAATATCAAGCCATCTACAATTCTTAACACGAAGTAATCTGTCACGTAATGAACTGAACTAGTGTTTATTTCCTTACTGTTTGACAAATTCATTTGCCTAATGTAGCAATAGGCATGATGACAGATTTTGAAATCCCCTTCCATAATGTAGGTACACGTCTACTATATCCGAAGAAAATATTATTTCAGCAATAAACTAAGTTTTAACACCAATTATTGCAATTTTTTCTATATAATTTCAATTAAGCGCGAAAATGCTAGTAGGTGTCACGGCGTCCGCTTGTGACGTCACGCCTAGGTAAATATTGTTCTTCATTACGTTATTAGGGTTACATTCACAAATCAGATAGAATACAAAAAAGTTACATTTACCTAGGCGTGACGTCATTCACTCTGATTGGTGTTTCAGTTAACATGGCCGATTGCAGTATTTTATACTTTTATTTTATTAAAATATGCATAAATTAAATCTGAGTCGTTTTTTAGAATCATTTTAACATATATTTTTCTCTAAAACCATTTATTCTTTGATTCTTTAATACCGTCATCATGCCTATTCTTTTGTTGCCTAGAAATTTAAGACAAGTCCTCCTAATGAAGCTAAAATATTTAAAATTTGCTGATGAAACATTTCAGTTACCTGTTGCTGTAGCCTATCTAGTTTTTACAAAATGAAGTGTGTAGCGGTTAATATTTATTATATTCTTTTAAATACATGTTATTTTAATGGTGTTGCATTCAAGCGCGTAAGGTGCCTGGTTCGATACTCGGTCAGGTCAGTTTAGGAAAGGAAATTTTAAAATTATCTCGGGTCTAGCAGTACTTGGAGACGCTCTTAGTAGTCGTAGTCTGTTTCTTAGCACCAGGAATGTCCTAATTTAAAAATATGAATTAAAAATATTAATATTATTATGTATATTAAGTATTAATATTTTACAGCACGGTAGATTTTGATCAATCCGATGTAAGAGAATGCTTTCCAAATTGGCCGTGGGAGGAAAATGAAGATAACCCCGATGGTCCAAAAGCTGGTACCAAGAAACGTGTGCGTAAACATGAAAAAATGGTACGTATTTGAAATGTTTAAATCTCTTGTAGATTGCATAAATGAAGGTATTTAAGCTGGCCCTAAATAAAAATCATGTGAGTTTTATATCAAACACATGATTTTTTTAGGACATTTAGTCCATAGCAACTGGTTAAAAAAGGTATTTTACCTTTAACCGTTATAGACGGTAAAATACCTTTTTTTATTCACGTGCCTTACCTCACATAGTTAGAATGTCTTTTTGAATTTACAGCTAGAATTCCGGCAGCTTACCTCAAGCCTGGCCTGACACAGCCGGAATGTGTTTCTGAACAGATAAATCTGAAAAATGTAGAATGTTTGTGGGGTAATTTAATATAATAGATGGAATTCAATGTAAAGTTTATGCTTCAAATTAAGTATCCAAAAAGACATTCCGGCTATGGAGGCCAGGCTAACACAGTTTTTTTATAACTTTTATGTCTGTCTGGATATACAACATGTAGCATATGTACTTAAGCATCTTACAATAAGTACTGCAAGAGTTTAAAGATGGTTTTCATAATTGCATCTCTTAGAGTCCGGTTGGACATTAGGTATATTTTATCGTGATCCGCCGTTTATAAGTTGAGATCTAAATGACTCTTTGGTTAAGTTGCATCTGTAATATGGGTTTATTTCATAGTGGTTTTTCCGTTGATCCTATATTTTTTACTGTAAACATACATAAGTATAGCAAAGACATCTTTCTAAATTTTATTATAAAACGGTAACTAATCCACGTCTGTACATTGACGATCTTTTTCAAAATGATTGAACTAGGCATTTTAGGCTTTTTTCATTCTAAAATAAATACTTATAGAATTGTTGTCTGTGAGTTTGTATGTTTATTTCCTCAATGAAACTGCCATTGAATTACTATACGAATCTCTTCGTTTGAAGAACTGGAGTCTCACTTAATAAAGTGCATTATCATCACGTTCATCTTTCGGTGCGAAGTTATTTTTAATTAGTCAAGGATGTGAACTTGATTTTTGATTAGTAAAGGATAATTATATCTAATCCTGACTACGTAACTAGTGGTTTCTAGGTAATCAATTCTAATACTCGTAGTGCTAGACAGATAAATACTTACCTCTATTCAATCTTTACTTTTAAATCTATATTAAACATAATAATAATAATAAATAGCTTTATTCATCCCATGCATTCATAATCACAAATAAAAATTACAATTAAAATTACAATCAAAATTACATTTAAAATTACCATTAAAATTACATTTAAAATTACAATCAAAACTACAATCTAAATTACAATCAAAATTACCATTAAAATAATCATTCATTGAAATACTAAATAGTCACATAAAATAGTAATAAAATTCACTTTTTCTCACTTATTTGGATAATAGTTTTTTTAAATTTATTATTATACTATATTACTCCTGTGTGGGGCCTTCTCGGGTAAAAGCCTCCTCCATAGAATGCTAAATATCTTTATCTTGCGCTTTCTCAATCTAGCCCTTACTTGCGATTGCCTCTATTTCGTCTTGCCACCTGGAGCATGGTCGACCACTGCGTCTTTTTCCCTGTGGTCCCTTCCACGTTATTAATGTACGTGTTGTAACATTTTTTTTCCTATTGTACCTTTTTTATGAGCTTAGAGGTTGTCATGTATACCATTCCCACCCGGATGCCAAGAAAAGGGAATGGATAAAATAAAATTTGAAATAATTTGGAAATTTTTTAAATAAAATTGTTTTTGAAAAGAAATATATGTATAATGAAATTTACTAATAAAAACAATACTAATTTTTACAAATGAAAAACAGAAAAGTATAAAAAGTGGGTGTGATGGTGTGGTGTGGAGATTATCAAATTAAATATAAATACCTTTTACATTCACCTTTTAAATTATAATTTACATATTATAATTAAAAAAAACACTTTAACCATTGGCTTATATTAGATATTATTGTTCCATATTCATGTATTCCACTCTCGAACGATATCTTCAAATTTTAAGTAAACTTTTCATAATTCTTTAATTTTTCACACAAACCTCAACACTATTTTGACTTGTGACTTTGGTGTTCTAATCTGAGCGTTGAAGTCGCCCGTTGAAATTATATATTTGGTGAAAATTATCTGGTGTGCTATCGTTAGGTCTCTGTAGAAATGGTCTAATTCTTCCTGTGTAGAATACTCCGTTGGAGAATATGCTTGTATGATAGAAAAGGTTTTTTTTTTCAAATTCTATTTCCAATATGCAAACTCTTTCTGATATTCCTGCAAAGTTTATAATTTTTTCTTTGTGCTCTTTTTTGACTAGGAAACCTACACCATATAAACCTTTTGTTTGTCCTATATAATACATAATATACACTTCATCTTCTATAATTTTTTCCCGAAGGCGTCGAATTTCGCATAGTCCCAGTACATCACATTTGATTTGGTTGTAGTGCTGTTTTTAATTCGAGAAGTTTTTCTGTTGAATACAAGGTTCTGGTATTGAGAGAAAGATATGTATTGCTTTATTCTTAAGTTCGTTTTACTCTGGAGGGTCGTGGTCGATCTCTCCCGCGGTGACCGGCCGTACTGGGAGATAAAGATGAGGAGGGCCATCTGTGGTTGCTATGTGTTGTTTTGCTGTGTAGTTCTTGGTTGTTCATCATTGTCGCTTGTGTGTGAGAACGTTAATTTTGGTTTTTGTAAGATAAAACTTTCATATTTGTAGGTTTGTTTTTCTTTGGTGCTTGTTTTATTGTTTGTTTGCCTTGTTGATTGTCAAGATCGAGCGCGTCTGGACATTCGGACAGGTTTCTTTTATTTGTGTAGTTACGGGAAGTGTTCTTGTTGTTGATTTCCAGTACAATCAATTTGTCGTATTTAATGAAAGCTGTTTTACCTAGGTATTTTTCTCTTTTGAATGCGGTTTTTAGCTCTTTGCGTTTATTTAAAACTTAATGGGTTGTCTTCCTATATGTAATATCGGGTGTTATGTAAACATTTGCCATTTTTCTGGATTTTTAATTTCAAGCCTATAGTACTAAATGATATTATGACTGGTCTAGCCTTTTCGCTTTTTCTTCCTATTCTTCTAACTGACTCGATGCTGTTGCTTTTGTACTGGACATTGAAATGTGTATTTATTATTTTTGTTATTCTTTCCTCTAGTTTCATAGTACGTTTTTTCACCCTCTTCCACTCCGAACATGACCAAATTCTTACGTCTTATATGTCTTATTGCGATGCTCTGTTCTTGAATTTTTTTCTCAAGAACTTCATTCTTAATTTCTAAGTGTTTGAATTTCTCTTTTATGTTGTTGTTGATTGTATTTTTTACGTCTTATTTTATTTCTGACATTTCGGCTTTTTGTTGTCTTATTTCTTGTTGCATGCTTACTAATAGCTCTTTTATTTCTTTATTAAACATAATAATAAGTAACTAAATATTTGATAGATTGAAAGTGATGAGCGAGGATGTTGAAGAATGCTGGCAGAACCTTAGAGATAGTATGATTGAGGCTGCGAAAGAAGTGTGTGGAATGAATAAGATTGGGAACGGCAAAAAGCGTGATGTGTGGTGGGATGATGAGGTGAAAGTGGCTGTGTATAAGAAAAAGAAAGCATGGCGAGACTACCTTGCTACTAATGACTGTGGTATGAAAAATTTAATGAAAGAGAGGTATAAGCTGCAGAAAGCAGAAACGAAAGCACTAGTGAAAGAGAAGCGTGAAAGGTGTAGGGTGTTAGATGAAAACAAGATGTCGGACAACTTCGAGGAAAATTCCAAATTATTTTGGAAAGAAGTACGTAAGTACCGAAGTGGTCCGGCACCTTGCAGAATAAATAAAGTGCGTTCGAAAGACAACAACCTGCTTATAAATAAAAAGGATGTTCTGCAGCGATGGAGTGAATACTATGGGGAACTGTATGAGAGTGGCGACTCCGTCTCTGATACTGAGAGCGATTCTAATGAATTGCCAAACTCGGGCCAGGGACTGGAGGATGCCATTAGTATGAAAGAGATTGAGAAAGTGATAAGAAGTTTGAAATGTGGAAAAGCTGCGGGAATTGATGAGGTGACTGCTGAGATGATCAAGTATGGTGGTCCTAGGGTCTGGGATGCCTTCTGTGCACTCTGCAACCTTTGTTGGCAGAAGGGGGAGGTTCCAGAGGACTGGCGCACGGCAGTCATAGTACCTCTATATAAAGGGAAAGGTTCCTACCTAGACTGTGCGTGCTATAGGGCCATCAGCTTGGTCAGCTTAGCGAGTAAAGTCTATACTAAAGTATTGACTGAACGTATGAAAGGCGTTTCAGAAAGATAATTGTGGGAGGCGCAAGGTGGATTCAGGAACGGTAGGGGTTGTATGGATCAGATTTTCTCGCTTCGCGTTATCGTGGGAAGGTTTCTGGCCTTAGGTCGGAAAGTTTTCTGCGCTTTCGTGGATCTAGAGAAAGCATTCGATAGAGTAGTGCGGAAGAAATTGTGGAGTCTTCTGCCTGAATATGGCGTGGAGGGCTCCTTACTGCAGGCTGTAAGGTCATTATATCGAGACCACAGAGCCTGTGTAAGGATAGACGGTGACATGTCGCCCTGGTTTGAAGTCTGTTCTGGTGTCAGACAGGGCTGCGTGATGTCTGCCTGGCTATTCGTGCTGTATTTGGACAGTTGCCTCCAGAGATTGAAAGTTAATATGAGTGGTATGGGATGTGGTGACACAGTGGTAAACTGCCTATTGTACGCTGACGATGCTGTGCTAATAGCACCATCAGAAGCAGAGTTGCAGACACTAGTCACGTGCATGAAAGAAGATTGCGAAGTAAAAGGATTGAAAATGAATGTGAACAAAACTAAGGTTCTGGTGTTTGAAAGAGAAGCGGTACAAACGAAATGTGTGATTAGTGTAAATGGAAAATGTCTAGAACAGGTGAATGAAATTGTGTACCTGGGGAGTGCGTTTTCGAGGGATGGAAGATGTGAGTTGGATGTGGAGAGACGGGTAGCAGCTGGCAATAAAGTGAACGGTGCTCTGTCCGCATTAGTGGGTAGTGTGAATATATCTAACACTGCTAAAATGGCCATCCACAATGCGGTGTTGGTGCCAACTTTGTTGTACGGCAGTGAGGCCTGGATATGCCCGAAATCGAGTGAACGTATGATAAATGCTGTGGAGATGCGGTCTCTCAGAAATATGTGCGGTGTCACGCTTGCGGACAGGATAAGCAATGATGAGATACGCAATATGACAGGGTTGCACAACAGTGTTATTGTAAAAATGAAGAAAGGAATGCTTAGATGGTTCGGGCACATGGAAAGAATGAGTGATGAAAGACTGACGAAGAAGAGTGGTAAAAGAAGACAAGGAAGACCAAAGCTGACTTATGAAGATCAAATAACCAGAGTGTTAGCAGACGGAAATGTCAAAAGCACTCGCATACCTAGGCGAAAATGTGTGAGGAGAATGATGAGATTTGAGGAAGCGAAAGAGGTGTGTAAGGACCGCGACTCCTGGCGCTCCGTCCTCTCTGACTACCCCGTTGGGGATACAGCGTGAAGTTATGTTATGTTATGTTAAATATTTGTGTTAAGGAATGTTATTGCATTTCCTTTACATGCATTTAACGCGTCGAAAATACTTAATACTAATTACAAATATTATATGTATTTATCTAAAACGAAAAAAATTTAATAACAAAAATCGAAACTTTTGGTTTGGAAAAATATCAAAATTATATTTTATACTGAAGTCGCATCGTTACTCGCACTACTATAAAACGACGACAGTCGCACGCATACATGAGTGTCCGAGCGCGCCAATATCTAAATTCAAGTGCTTCCGATTTGTCATTGGGCTTTTAAGTTCAAAATAAATTATTAAGTAATAAACCTACTTTTGCTAACGTATTATTGGTCAAATCTATCGCCATTTCGAAAGACACCGAAACCGTAAGATAAGAACCAGCAATAAACTCAAAAACTCAGTTTCAGAGTAACATATTATTTTTTAGTTTCCAGTGTTCCTCAACGGCCCAAGTGACTGGAAATTCGGCACACAAACTTTTTATTTGCATATTATACAGTTGCGGACAGCTTTTGATACACCAAAAGATTCACGCATGAAAGCATTATACGATATTCTTCAAAAGGAAGAAGGTTTCGGATTCCTCACGCATCAAGGATTACCAACGTTATGTGATTTTCCCATGTTTTTAACTGCAGGAGAAGTGACAACATCTATAAAAACGAATTACGCCGTAATTAAACTTGATCTGAAGCTGTTCGAATTGATTAAAAAGTAAGTGTTTGTTATACACGTCGTTGTCAATGCACAAGTATGTCACGATACACCTATGTATTTCCTAAAATTCCGCCATTTCATGTAATGTATATCTGCGTACTTATAATATTTCATCTTATTAATATACATATGATGTGCCCGAAATCGAAAACAAACATTGAATAGATACGCAGTATGGTAGAGTTATGATAACAAAATTATATATAGAATAATGTATATGTATGTGTATGTATTCCATATACATATTCTATATATATATTTCAGTATATAGAATAATACAGAATAACATTGTTGATGAAAAAATACGAAAGGAAATGTTTATATCGTCGGTGGAAAGGCCAAATTGCTGAAGTGCCAATTGAGCCAAAATGACTTATATATATATATTTTACTGCGTTGATCTATGCAGGTTTAAACTCAATATAATCACTTTCATGGCGCTTCAGCATTCCAAAAAAACAGAGGTATTTTTTTAACTCGGTTGCTGAAGCAACACATTTTACAGTCTTTTTTGACGCATACCGCATAAGAATCAGTATTTATAATTTAGCTCTAGTTGGTATTTTTGCCTACTACAGTAAGTATTTCGGTTTGAATGTTAGTAAAATTGCTTTACTACAGTCTTCGAACGAAAGGTTATGTCAGTATTCGTGCTCTCCATGGATAACATGGATTATTTGCTATAAGCAATTTTCATATATTCCGAAATTTAACTGTGCAGGATACATAAGCAATTTTGCTTTCTTAATTTAATAACGGTATCAGCTCGTAAGCAATTTTACTTTCTTTTATTATGATGAGTGTTTAGGTTATAAGCAATATTACTTTCATGTTTTAAACAAATTTATTTTATTAATTTTTCTACAATGTCAATGAAAGCATTTTATTTTTTTTAGTAATTGTTTAAGTACAGCTGCTAAGTAAAATAGGTATTTTTGTACTTTTAAGAAACATTTATTGAAGTTAAAATGACACGACTTTCTGAGTATGTCACACGTAGTCGGTAATTTATTTTGGACTCAAATACTATTGATTTTGTCGGTTAAGTTGTTATCATGTTATTACAATTATATATCAGAAAAAATATACGGAATCTGCATTGAAACTGATGTCATTTACGTATATGTAATAAGCAAATAAAAATTTGTATTCAGTATTTATTCGGTAAAAAGTATTAGTTCAGCAGTACAAATCGATCAGGCTCGCGTGCACGCAGGAGGTTCAGTTCAGTCAGTCTCCATTCTACTCGGCAGAGTTGTCGCATACGTACGTGTATTCGTTGTAGCTGCTCATAAAATCGAACTATCGCCGCGACGGATACCTACTAACATTAATAATCAAGTTTATTTGGAAGCAGGACTTTATAACAGGTAAGTTATTTGTTTTGTTCATTACTTTCATAAAGAATAAGGAGGTTAAGGTTGATCATATTTTAATAACTACAAAAAGTGTATAATTACAAAAAGTATAGTAGCACTACTATACTTTTTGTAATTATACACTTAATAATAAATTATTAAGTGCAATCTTCATCATTTAGTGCTGTGTGCATGTATACATAATGTTCATAACATATTATAGTACAAAATTACTAAATTTGTAGTATTAAATAAAAAATATAACCAATATTTACTGCATTTAAGTACTGGCGTGTTAATAACAATTAAGTAGAAACGAGTTTTTTTATCTAATGGTAATCATAGCGCTACGATACTATATTTTTGGAAGAGTAAAATATTCATAAAATTAAAATAATGTACTATATACTTAACTATATATTAAAATATACTACCTATATATAATAAAATTTTCTTACAATTAGTAAAAATGTACTAAGCTTATTAACAACAAAACAATAATTTTTTCTAATCACATTTTGTCATAAAGTTTACCATTATAAATGTAATATTTTAGTTATTACCTACTTTTATTTATTCTTATTTGAAACTGCTATAGCTGATCACATGTTATGGATTCATTTCTAAAACGTTCCATTTTCCCCATACAGAATCAAAGTACCTTGGCTAATACTAGACTTAAATTTTAATACTATGGTATTATATAAAACATTTAGTTCAGTGATGAAGTCAAATTATATTGGCATTAATGTTGATGTTTCAGATCGATATGGATAGTAAGAGGAGATTTTATTACAAAAATTATACAAAAAGCTCGACAACAAATCAGGAGGAGGCAACAGCTGCTACTGAAAGCTCAACGTCAAATGATCAACAGTTTAACCTGCAAAAAAATTCAAATGTAGTAGGAAAGCTGACATTTCAAACTCCACAAAAAAAAAATACTCAAAAATTTATGGAAAGAACTAAGCCCTATGAAAATAAAGTTAATTATAAACCAAATCAAGAACCAATTTATGATGTAGCGGTTGAAAATTACGAAACAGTAAATCACTTCCTATTTTTTAATAATAATGTAGAAGAAAATAATTGTATTGAAAAAGAATTAGAAATATTCAGCGAAATTCAAAGGCAACATGAAATTGAGAAGGCATGCGAGGAAATCTATCGGTACGTAAAAGTCGATGAAGGCGACAAAGAAACAATAAAAGATAATACCTTCCTCAATCAGGCTCAAATTAAATTAGATCCCAATCATAAGGTAAGTAATTCTGAAATTGTATCAACGAAATTGCAGAGAAAAGTTGAGAAAGATAAATGTAAAGGACGTTTAAGAGAAATAGGGACTGGATATAAAGACACTGAAAACAATACAATGCAATCGGAGAAAATAAAAAGCGTAAAAGATACTAAAAGCAACAAAGAAAATGAGATTCTTGAGATTTTTAATGAGAAAAGAAGACTAATATTAGAAGATAACGATGTAGCTCACACAAAGAAAAAAAAACAACTAGAAGTTAATAAAAATAACCCAACTCAACCTCAACTCAGCCCAGTAGAAAATAACAAAAAGCGAAACAAAGGTCATGAAGAATTAAGTGAAAATCAAAATATCGATGTAGTAGAAGACGTTATACTTGAAGAGAACAATATCGTACAGGAGGTAAAATAGATGAAGAGCAAGTACTGAAACAAACACAATGTGATGAATATACAAAATTTAATCAGTTAAGACAGCAGAAACGGTAAAAATATGTTGATTTTTTATCAGACAATGAAGACTTTGTGTGGAGCTCTAGTTCTTGGGAAGGTTACTCTGAATCGGAAGTATCAGAATCAGGAATCAGAAAGAAAAGTATGGAAACTAAAATACTTAAGAAGAAAAATGAAATCGAAGCTGCTGTTAAATGCAATAAACAGGACAGCATGTTTGAAAAGGACCTCAGTGAAACTTTTGTATCTACGAAAAAGAAAAGAAAGAATGTGAGACGAGAAAATAAAGAAAATAAAAATACAGGGCAAGAATATTTAAGTAAAAAAAGAAAAGTTATGCCAGCGAAAGTAATAAAACCAAATCCTTGTAAACCAGATAACTGCACTAATAAGTGCTATGAAGTCACTGAAGACGGGCGTAAAAATTTGTTTTCGCATTTTTAGTCTTTGGATAATATGAGAGAGAGACGCAGAGATTGGTTAGTTGCCAATTCAAAAAAAATACATATTAAACGAAAGCGGTCGTCAGATTTAAGTACTTTGTACAATATTGTTAATAATGCCGAATATGGTTCTGCCAAAGAATGTGGAATAGGAAAACGTGTACCCAGTAACAAAACTCCAAGTTTTGTAGTCGAAAACTTACGGAAGTATATACAAGAATTACCCGCGTTACCATCGCATTACGGCCGCAAAAATAGTACAAGAACATATCTTCCTCAGGAGTATAAGAATATAACGAATTTATACAGAGTTTACAAAGAGACTCAGGAGAAAAATGGCTTTGACTATGTAGGTGAAAAATTATTTAAAAATATTTTCCATACTGAGTATAACATAGGATTTCATTATCCCAAGAAAGACAAATGTTTGAAATGCATACAATTCGAAAATGATGAGAACAGTAACGAAGAAGAAAAACGGCAACACCTAAAGGATAAACAAGAAACATACGAAAGATTTAAGGCATCTTTCGATCTTCAAAAAGTGCTCAATACGCCTCATGGTGAAAATATGATGCTTTATTACAGTCGCAAGTTAGCTGTATACAATTTAACGTTTTATGAATCAGTCACTAAAAACGGATTCTGTTATACCTGGTCAGAAGTCGACGGTAAAAGAGGAGCTAATGAAATATCATCAATATTACAAAAATATGTTCAAGAGGTGGATATAAGAGTCACCATCAAACATTTGCCGGATTCATGTCCCGGTCAAAATAAAAATAGAACTGTATTAGCGTGTATCAATGAAATTCTCCGAAATTGTAACAATTTGATATCTATACAAATAAATTATTTGCTACCTGGGCACACTTACATGCCGGTCGATTCAATGCATTCAGTCATAGAAAAAAGTGTAAGTGGCGTAACAATTTGGGCACCTTCACAATGGAGTACAGTTTTCTGCTTAGCAAGCAAATCTCCAAAACCATATGAAGTAGAAGTATTAACACACAATAATTTTTATAAATGGGAATCGATTGCAGATAAATATTTTAAAGGTAATTGGGCAGGTAAAATCAGTAAACTAAGAACAGTCACATTTAAAAAATCGGCAGAAAATAAAGCTTTTTTAAAATTTTTTATGCATCCTGATGCTGTAACTGAAGTAATCGAAATTACAAATAAAAAAGACAGTATTCAATTAAAGTCGTGTTACAAGGGGTTGCTACCAGTGTCAAAAAAGAAATTTACAGACTTAACCAAATTGTGCACGAATAAAGTTATATCTTCTGTATATCATGAAGAATAGAAAAGACTTCATTATGTAAATAACGTTCAAGACACTTTATTAGATACTGACATAAAAGACGAAGAAGATAATGATTAGGAACGTCTACAAACATACGTACGCGCACTCACAGACACATATCACACACATACACCGCATACATACAACACATGTACACACCATGCACACACTACCCACGAATACAGACTACAGACACCGCACATCCACATTCACATACATATATAATGCACCCATCACATACAAATATTGCAAATATATTCGTGTGAACGTTTTTTAAAAGTGGTTGTTTACAGGGATATTTATTATGGATAGTCGAATAAAAGTATTTTAATGGTTATAGCGATTAATAAATTTTTGACAAATAAATATTTTAGAAGTTGATTATTGCTAACGTGTTTAGATGTTTGTTTTGTTAAACCATTGATTATTGAGTAAGAAAGAAAACCTATGTCCTCCTTTTAGAATAAGAGTATCTCGTAAAAGGTTGCCAAAAATGTATTTAAGATGTTCTAGGTTCACCTTACTGTATTAATATTAAGCATTTTCTGATTTATTTACAAATATACTAATCTTAAGTACCTAATGTCTTATCTTTTACTGCTAGTTTGTTGAATAACAATAAAAACAGTTTTTAAAACTTAAAAAAAATATTATTTTTTTATCAACAAATTTTCATTATAATTTCAGTTAAAAGGAATTTGGGCTTTCCTTATTTTGTACCCAGATCAACCTTTAAGTAGTTTTGTTCAACTTCTCAAAAAGTACAATTTGTCCTTGACGTTGTTTTGCTCACAGGTTTATGTATACAATACAACACACTAGAAATTTTGGTTTCATTTTTCTCATTAAAATAAAATCATCAGTTATAAAATCAGTCAATAAAATCAACTGCGTATAAGAAAATTTGTTTGCTGAGCAAAAGTGGTATATTTCTGTATAAGTAATTTTGCCCTACTTAAACCAAAAACATGCAGGAGTTGTTATTGCTTAAGCGCCTTTTATTTCTTAAAACAGTTCACCTGATAAAATAATGAATATATTAAAAAAACAACAAAAAATATACAATTTTACATCAATTTACTTCATTAAAATCGGATGCTTAATTCAGAAGATATTAATTTTTTTCAAAAAAAAAAACTTTTAAAATTCTGTACTGTAAAATGCCGTTTTGGTGCTTCAGCAATTTTGACTTTCCACTGACGATATGGTTCAAACACAGATAAGATAATAGTTATTGTTCAGGCACATAGAATGAGTGATAAATGATTGACAAAGAAAATCTTTTGGCCAAAAGTGAGTGGCAGCAGAAGCCAAGTAAAGAATACTTGCTTACCTTGGTTGAATGGTGTGAGGAGAATGACATGGAGCACTCAACCTATAGAGCAGCAATGTCATTTATTTTGTATGAACACAAATTACGTCTATGGTAAACACTGTTGCAGTTACTGGCGTTCTGTTTTATAGTTTGATTTTTGCTGTTTTTGCCATAACACCGAATAGAGCAATAACCCATTATATAAATATTTAAATATATGCCCAGTTTTGGTTATGTACTGGATAATGCGAGCGAGAGTTGGTACTTGTTAGTGTAAATAAACTGAGCAGTGGTGAATAAAATTTTCCGATATTTTATATCTATAGGTTGTGTGCTCGATGGGATAATTATGACATTTGAGGAGTCGAAAGAAGTATATAAGGACCGATGCTTTGCGCTCTATCCTCTAGACCAGGGGTTCCCAAACTCATTTTGTCTACTGAGTCGAGAGCTCATGCAGTCGTTGTCTAAGATGCCTCCTAGCTAAATGAAATTACAAATCCACCCCCCAGGCTCCTACACAACGCCCCCATTTTTTTTCTGGGTCTCTTACCGCCCCCCTTTAAGCCTGCAGCGCCCACAAGGGGGGCGTTATCGCCCACTTTGAGAATGGCTGCTCTAGACTATCCCGTTATGGGTATACAGTATGAGGATAGGTATGGATGTAAATGATAATTTGGTAGCCCTGACCTTAAAATGTTCTGATTTATGTCGAGAACGAAACACTTACACACCTTAAAAGTAATCGATTTTTTTAAATTAACCTTCTCTGAACTAGTTCCAAAAAATTAAAATCGAATTATGACATGATTTTTGGACAATTTGTTACAGGTTTCACTATTTTGTTTTCGACCAAGTCCTGGAAGTTGCAAAAAAGTTCAATGTGTTTAATGGAACGAAGAATTGTATGTATGTTGTACCTATAAAAAATGATGGTGGTTACAATATTGATTGGAACGTTATGCAGACACATACAGTGATTCTTCCA
The DNA here is from genome assembly GCA_907165235.1 of Zeuzera pyrina. Lineage (NCBI taxonomy): Eukaryota > Metazoa > Arthropoda > Insecta > Lepidoptera > Cossidae > Zeuzera > Zeuzera pyrina. Next base: position 14,052,537 of record OU015630.1, read on the forward strand.
GTTTGTGAACCATCTCTTGAGGTATGAAGTTAATGAAGCAATCACTGAAAGATTAAATTTAAATATTTTGTGAAATACCATTAATAATTTTTACTTTCTTATTGTATTCTTATTACATTCTTATTATATTCTTATTACATATTCTTTATATTAATATCTTTATTGTAATATCTAATATCTTTTCTTAGATTCAAGCTATATCAATACCATGGTATACCGTATCTACAGAGTCTAACTTAATTCATAACTGATATGAAACTTGCCACAATAGGCTGCAGCCACCACTAGTTTAGTGGTAGTAATAGCTGTTAGTGAAAAATTCAGTGTTACTTGAGCGGCATTATCTAAATTATATTGTTTCATCACAATACGATATTGTTTGTGCAGTCGTAAAGACATGCGGTAATATGCTATAAGCCGTATAAGATATATATTTTTAGCTTTAAGTGATCAATTTATATATACTTTTAACTATCTTCCACCCAAACCAAACCTAATTGATTGACACATGTTTCGCTTCTTACTGAAGCATCTTCAAGAAATTCTAGAGTTAAGACTAGGTCAGCTACTAACTGTCGATGCTGGATAGATGATGATTTAGTTCTTTTCTATGGAATTTCTTATTATATAATATCCTAACAGCCCTCTTCGCTAGACATAACATAAAATCGAATTATGTAACCAAGACTCAGCAAAACAAACATGGATGTCTAGTAACACAAGAGACATTTCTACCAAATTTCAAGTCCATAGAAATCATAGTCACAGTACACAAAACATAAAGATGTCTTCATAGAATGCTAGCGGACGCTGCATATATGTGTGCGTGCTTATACGTATACACCGTGGCACGCGCACAACTGCAATATATAGGGTTACTCTGCGTGAATATTTTGTCTTTAATTACAAACTCATTGTCGTAGTTCAAACACGCGAATTTTTTTTCTATACCACCCCATATGATATGTGGGTAAAATCTATTCAGCAAAAGAAACATGCCTCAGCAGGCATCTTCCTTTTCATGGTCCTAGTCCTAGCGATGACCAATCAGTCAGACAATTCTCCCGCTATTTTTTTTTTCACACTTAAGCTATTAAATTTGATAAATGCTGAATCGGTGTTTCATTATTTTAATTGAAGAGTAAAAGTCAATTCAATAGATTTTTCTACTCAGCAAAAGGAACATGCCCGCCAAATTTCAAGTCTGTAGATACAATAATTCAGGAGATCTCGTGATAAATCAGTCAATCGCTTTTCTATATAATGTAGCAGATAGGAAAAGAAGATTAGATATATACCATCTACTAGAGGCTAATGACACTTATGAAAATCAAGAAACTAATATTTGGATTTTAAACTGTTTTACAGGAGCGTAAATCCATTAGTGTTTCACAAGAAAGTTATCGTTACCATGTTGTGTCTCCATGGTATAGGAGTAATATTAATCGAGACAGGTATGTCTTCTAGTTTCTAATTTATTTCTAAATAGATGAATTGGTTAGCTTTTTCGTTATTAATAAATATTGAGTCACATGTTATGTTGTATGAATTTATATTGAAATGGGTAACTCGTACTACCTTAGGCCCTGATTTTTTCAGTTTTCCCTTTTGTATGTATTTATGTTCATCAATTCCCTCATGAACCGAAACCGTTTAACGGATTTTAATTTAGGAAGCATCATTGTATTTGTCTCAATTATACGCAGGTTAAAAGGTGGGTTGTTTCTTGATATATTTAATATTATGGCGTTTATGCTATAACATAGGCCATGGAGTAAAAATATTCATGGGACCCTATGATAAGCATTAAAGCGAAGGAATATATGTATAAACATAAGGCAAAATATAATGTAGAATAGTATTTTTTATAATTAATTATTTAAAAAAGTTAATGTACATCCCACTCTAAAAAGGTACAGTTATTTCATAAGATTTTTCTTAAAACTTTCGTTATTTCCCTGTAACTTTCAATTTCCAGAGTATTTCAGAAAATGTTATTAAAATAGATAACACAAACATTTTTACATAAAGTATTTTATGTTTATGTATGTTTTGTATTTTGGGTGTTCTGATTACCCTAAAGTATTCTTTTCATTGTTTTAAAGGTATATAGTTTCCAATGTGCTTGAATATATGACACCGCAGTCGCAGTTCGACGTAGATTCATATGGATCCTACATTGATTATTATAGAAGCAGATACAATGTAGACGTCGTGGGGAACTGTGACCAGCCATTACTCGAGGTTTTTATTTATTTTTTATTCCACTTTAAACTACCTACTTCTTAAAATACAGTCAAAGCTTCTTATTCACGGTACCATTTGCGTTATCAGAATTCGCGAACGAAAAAATCGCCACCATTTGCTTGTAAATGTCTTTATTCGCAGATCAAAAATTATTAATACTAGTTTTATTTTTAGAGTAACACCATTGACGTGCCTGAGTTTTCAGAACAGTACAAGCCCGACATAATATGTTCTTTATTGTTTTTGTAAAAAAAAAAAAACAAGGTTAAAATATTTATAGATTACTAATTAATCATTACTGGCATAACCGGTGGACTAGAAGAGAGGAGAAAGAGCGCTTCCCGCGTCGTTTTTCAACAAACCAATTTTAATGACATAAAAATTTGCTATTAAAAATTGTACGGGCGTAAATAATAGTTTTATCACTTCTTAACTTTCTCAATTCGTTGTTTACCGAATTTACTAAAAGAATTCTTTGCATTCATGTGTTTTTGTGAATACATGTGTTTGTTCTTTTATAGTTTAGTTCAGGGGTCACCAAATGGCGGACCGCGGTCCGGATCCGGACGGCGGTCCGGATCCTGACCGCCAACGTATTTTGTGCGGACTTTAAAATATAAGAATATCAAAACGAAATAACCCGCGTTTTATATCTTAATTATCCGACGAGCGATGATGTCAACAACAAAGATTGAATCAAGATTTGATATCCGATGGTCATCATCTACCAAACGGACCGCGACAGTCTTATAATTTAGAAATATGGACCTCTAATGAAATTAGGTGATCCCTGTATAGTTGTTTAAAATCGTCTTAACCAGAACGATTCTAATATTTTCGTCATTTGAATAAAATATAAATGATCAATAATAAGTATACCTACCTATAATTTGGGTGTGAGAACAAACAAATATCCAGTCGGTATCGCATATTGATAAAAAGACTTATGCGAATTACTAGTGAGAGGAACACATTCATCAGTTAAGTAGTTTTGTACACCGATTTATTCTCTTTTATCCATTCTACTAGTCGAATAATACACAATTCAGGCGTAGGTTATAAGTATAAAGAAACAATTAGTTGTTTTTTCTATGCAAAGTTGAAAGATTTTACATTTTCAATGCTCATTAAAACTTGTATACACTTTAAGTCCTCACATGAACAAGTTATTGCATTTTTTATTATAAATTAACTCATTTATGATGGAAATTCAAAAAATACTTATCACTCGTTCACCGGCTCAAATAAATATTAGGTATGAACAATGAAGTTGAATCGTATTGCGAGTTATTCCCATTTCACTCTTACGTACTCAGTGGGTTTCGCTTATATAAACCTGTACGAAGTTCAGTATGAAAGCCGGGCTTTTCGCTTTATACTAATTGCTATATAAACCATAATGAACATGCTATATCTATATCGAATTTTGCCACTAAAGAGAAAAAGAGATTGCAAGCCAACGCGTGAGAGCGAGACGACTGATTATCTAATTATGCCTTGAGGGGTCGTTAGTATCGATCGAATGACGCACTTATTGGTTGCCGTTTGGGGTCAAAAATCTGTTTTATTGCTCTAAGTTTCCTCTACTGTTTTCGTTTGACAAGTAATTCGTGGAAAGGAAATTGGCAGAAACCCATACAGTTTTAGTGTCGCATATAGAATTCGCGTTTGTTAATATAAATATCTTAAAATATACATCTAAGTAATTATAAAATTAAATGTAATTACAAAATATTTTTTCGAAATGGGCTTTCACTGAAAAACTTGGCTAACCATGTGTGTATATGTGAAGTACTAGATTTGAAAAAAGAATACAAAATTGAGTAACAAAATGGTTTAATATTATACAGCAATGTATAATCCAATTCAGTATTTAATTAGTAATGTAAATTATAATAAATAAAATAGGTATCAATCCAATACCTACTTAAGACAACTCACACGTTTAATCACGCAGCCATATCGCAGCAATGTAATGAAATAGTAACTGTACGTAGACTGATAGAATACCATGAAGTTCGTATTCATTATTATACTCATATTATGATTTTTAAGTCAATGATACGTTTTTGAAGTAGACTTGAAAGAAATTATAATTGAATCGCATTTACACATTGAGGTACAAGCTCTTCTACTTTGATTTCTTAGTCATTACTATTACTTCTACTTTGATTCCTTAGTCATTGCAATCAATCGGAATAACTAGTATGGCATTCCAATCAGTTGCAATTTACAATACCAATACACAACAACAAAACACGGGTGACAGCTGACAGCCAAATGCCACATGACAGCATGACATTGGGTTATAATGCTGTCAGGAAATTCTCGAAAAACGTATAATTATTTACTTTTTTTACGTATTAAATGAAATACATCATAATTTGTAGTAATTGAACAAAGAATCAGTATCAATAACGTGACTATGACTTCCCTATCATCTATACCTTGTTTTTTCTTACTTCTCCTAAATAGTAAACAAATATGGCGTACAAAGAGCCACTGACTTTTCATAGGGCTGGGAACAATTGAATGAACTACTTTCTTTTGACGATTGAATGAAGTGAACTAAATTTATGTATGTCCGCGTTTTCTTACTTGCCGTAAAACGTAATCAATCATTACACGTCTTTTTCTTATAAAATTAATGTTTTCAATTAATTTTCATTTTACTGATATAATTTACATAGATACATACATATTTTCACGCTCTATCCCTAACGGGGTAGTCAGAGAGTAATAATTGAATAACAATATACTTAAATATCACATTGTCTTTAATAGATTAGTAAGTTGGAAACTAATATTTAAATGATTTTTTTAATAGAGACGTATTAAGATTGTTTACAATTTAAGACAATTAAGTAAAAACAGTTTTTTTAGATAGTTTGTGTCCATCTATCTAAAAAAGGAAAATTGCTCATATGATTTACCCAATGTAAAAATCATGTTATATTTGTATTTTTATATTGTGTTTTGTGTTATTACAAAACAATGTTACATATCGATGTTTTTATCGATACCCGTCAATACGATATGGGAGATATCATATTGGTTCTCCGGAATATAGTATTCAAAATATCGAATGACTCGAGAGACTTATATTTGATCTATGAAATTTTTAAAAAGACAAGGTTAATCATCTGATTTAAGTTAAGTTTCCAGAACGCCACTATTACTTTCGAAAAGATAGTGGTGGTTTCAAAGTTTTTTCTTAAACATGGAGTACGATGTATCTTTAAGCCCCCACCTCATTTTAAGCCAATATTATTAACATACCATTTTTAAGGAAAAACTTTGAAAAACGATACAATTTAATAATTGTATCATAATTACAACATAAACAATATCGATACAGGCTCGATAATATCGCGTATCTATACAATGGGTAATGATACATTGCGATACGATATATTGATACAAAGCGAAATGTCGGGTATCGCTAATGAATGACTTCATTCTTTCTTTATGACAATATTGACAGAAAGACAAAAATCCTAAATCCCTATTAGAAACACCATATTATTCCTAAATTATAGTTAATTTGTTTCTAAATGAAGGAATTTTCAAAAAATATATCTATTTTAATGATATTGCTTTTTTAATTTATTTTTACTCACTTTTATATAAACTTGTTGTCAAAACATCAGAAAAAAAACCAGATCTAAATTTCATTCATTCATCCCATTAATCCCATCTCTACAATAAAACTTCAAAACTATCATGGCTATTTATTATCTGTGTCAGCAGTAATTTGGTTTTCTGAATAAAACTGGTTTTTATTAGTTTTTACGAACAATTTGAAGAGGTTTACAGTGAAATGTGATACTTTCATGTTTTAGTTAAAGTTTAAAACGTTCCTCCGTAGCCTAAGTTCTGCAGTTTTTTTGGATTGCCGTGTTTTTAGTACTACTGGTGTTTGTTTACTATTTAGGACAAGTAAGAAAAAACGTACTATACCTTTGTTGTTAATGTAGTAAAATATATTGGTGTTAATATTTGAATGAACAAACCACTATTATAATATAATTGTGTACTTAAACACATAGTATGGCAACTTTATTAGTTTCGCATTGGTTTTAGTTTTAATATTGCTTCATTTACGGCAGATGTAACATAATCTATTTTATTATTTTTCTGTTTATATCACATTATAAAAACCGCATTATAAAAAAAAACTAATCAATTGAAAATAAACCATTGTATGTGCTATATAAAATATATGTACTTTTTCTGACACACTCCATAGTTAAAACGACACTGGAACTGCCATTCTTCTTTATAAAACTGGTTTGAAATGGATATAGTCCAGTCTACAAAGGTTTTTACCTCAGATTTCCATCAACACGGATCGATTTGCTTGAAATTTTAACAGTAGATAGGGAATACCTCAAAAAGTAAAATCTACCCTATGCCGATATGTGCTTTTACCCTGGGGGTGGTTACCACCCCAATTAAGGGGTGGTAATTTTTTTATTAAAAATAAGAGTTTTTTCGAAAAATCAATACTTTTTGACTTATTCGGGAATGGAAAATTCAATTTTTGTTACAAAAAAATCATATTTTTAATCGTTTTTTCACAAATAACTCAAAAACTTTCAATTTTATCAAAAAAACTAAGAAGCTAAAATGTAGCTTACAAAAAAATAAAAAGAATGTTTTTTTTTCTTTTGGCTATCGACCTAATACAAACCGAGCTATGACTTATTAAAGGTGGAATTTATTTAGTGAACCAGATTCTGAAGTATTAAAAATGGAATAGCTGGAAAACGGTCAATTTTACGGAAAAAATGTTGTGCTTTTTTAAAGTTCTTTAAAAATCCTTTCAAATGAGATTTTATAAGACTGTAGGATATAAAATAAGGGAGTTGTGATGAAAATAATGTAGAATCCCTTTTTCCGTGAAAAAAAAACATCAGTTTCACCCTTCATATTGCCACCCTAATTGAAATAAAATGTTATAAATTTACAAATCACTTTATTTTAATACTAATAATGGGATCAAGAAGTTTGAATCGTTTAGAAAGCTTGGTTTTAAAAAGAAATATGGTTTGTGGACAAAGCAGTTTTTAATTTTTTAGAAAATTTGTCTTTTTTAAAAATAACTAAAAAAATATGGAAGATACGTAAAAATTGCTAGAGAACAAAAAGTTAGGTTTTTTTTTATTGAAAATTTTGATTTTTTTTAATTTTCATAACTTGAAAATTAACCGAGATATGACCTTTCAAAGTTCACAATGGCGTATGACTGGTACCGTTTTGGAGCCCTTTGAACGTTTCCCTTTCAAAAATAAAGGGGTCAATAAATTTAAAACCTTTTTAGTTTAATAGATTATAAATTTTCCTACTGGGATAAAAAAATATTTGAGTTCAACACGATAAAAAGATACCCATTTAATATAAATTAAGAAAAATAAAGTACTATAATTGTTTTTTTTTTAATTTTATCATAAAAGTGATTGGTTTTTAAAGGATGAAATACATCGATTAAGGGTTAAAAAATCATAAATAGTATCCTAAAGCCTCAAGCAAGTTTTATTCAAACCCTAATTATATTATTTAACTTTCTAAATGCTTCAACTTTTATTTTATTGAATTTTGGCAAAAAGGGGTAGTTTTCACCCCTTAAGAATAATTTGCACATATTAGCATAGGGTAGATTTTGAAGTGAAGGGTTAGTAGAACTTAATTCCAAAATTTCACGCAAATCGATGCGTGTTGATGGAACTCTGAGGCAATACCATATTTTTACCGTTGTAGACTGAACTAATATTTATTATTTATTCTTGTCTGAGCATTTTAATAAGGCAAGCTGAGGTTTGTATGAAGGTACCGCCATTGAATAATGTGTATGTATTTACCACTTATCTATCAAAACAAGCAAATGAGTAGAAATGTATTTATAATCTTTTGTTCATTACTTTAATTTTCCATTAATATTTTTAAGTGAATAACACGTGTGTCATCTGCTTTGTTCGAAATTTATAATGTCGAATAAAATGAAATTAATTATTAGGGGGGAAATTAAAGTTTGGTTACACCTCGCAAGGTGCGTTTACATCCATAAAAAAATAAGAACAAATTATTTAATTTTTTGGACTATTGTCTAATTCTGATAATATTAATAATAATCATATTATTAAAAGTTTCTCATTAAACTATATTATTATTATAATTTTTTAAATTGAGAATGCAAATCTGGGTAATTTACCACTTCGTATGTTGTACTGTGTCCACGGTTTCTGTATTCGCGTCATCTTTACGGAACGTATCCTTTGCGCAAAAGGAGCTTTGACTGATGTGTTTTTGTACATTAAAATAGATGTGAAAAATGGATAAATGTGGAACCATTAATTATTTACAAGTTATTGTTTTTTAAATTCCGGTGGTGACAGGAAATGGTGAGATGATAAGCTACAGGCAGACAGTTAAAGTTGCCAAACTATGACGTCACAAACTTGCAGTGTTATTGCCCCATGTTAATAAAGACGGAGATTATTCCCACTTTTACACTACTGGAATTTCAAAGAATAGAATTTTAAATTATTCCTGTTTTTTTATGAATGTAAAATACTTCGAGAATATAGTTTATTTAGAAAATAGCTTATTACAAAAAAACAATTTTTAGGTATGTAACATAAATACAAGAATGAACTGCCTTTTACCTCGATCAGCGACTCTAAAACAACTAAGCGATAAACAGAAAAAACTAATAACGATGGCTCAAGGTGACGATAAAATTAAAGGCTTCAATGAAATATTTATACCTGAGTTTTGTATCAAATACGAGTTTCCAGCCGTCTTATGGTATAAAGCTATTATGTTACCCAGTATAGTGCACAGGTGAGTAATGAATTATTACATAAGTTTAAACTAAATATACCGACATTCGTTTAAGGCTAAGTTGTAAAAATCTATTAGAACGCTAGTTGACGGAAACACTAGTACTTGTAGGAGGATAATGATGAGATTCGAGGAGGGGAAAGGTATGAAGAGCCGAAACTTGACTCTCTCTCCTCTGTGTTTAACTTATTATGGATACTGCGCGGAAATATGTATGTACATTATAGAATTATACTTTAGATCGAACTAGTATATTTATTTTAATCTTCTGATTTTCATAATTCATTGATTTGAATTTCTTATTTCTTACAAGTTTATATGTACCTCTGCTTTTCAAATCGAAGGTCCAGATTCCGTCCTTTGTTTAGTTGTTTGTTGCTTACTTTAGTTTCCAAACCAATACAATACTCCGAACCAATACAATAATCCAATCCAATCCAATAAAATACAATATTCCAAATCAACATACCAACTGGAGTATTTTAATTATTTTGGAGGTTTGGAGTATTTTAATTATTTATTTTAAATTTAACGACAGTGCAACTAATTGCTCCAAAATTTCGAAACTTACTAATTCTGTCCACGAATGAAACCTATGTCACAAATAAAATTGATATCAAAAAATCGATACTGTAAAAGCGTGTTGTTCCCAGCACGCATAATTTAGAAAAGGCTTCAGATAACTATTATATGATTGCTTATCGACTTTATAATCTAAAAAAGTTATAAGTATGAAAACCGTCGTTAATTTCTTAAGACTGGAAGCAATAAAATTTTTTAATTGGAGAGGCGTTACTTTTAATATGATGTCTATTTACGTAAGCTGCCATTAGAATATTATGAAGTTAGTATAGTTAGGTTAGTACTTGCAGTCTTCAAATTTAGATTTTTTGTGTTACTGTAAACAATGTTATTTTTGCATACGGCTAAGTATGGAACGACTAAATTTTGAAATGATAGGCACGTTTTATATACTATGTTGAATTAAGGTTGAATTAATAAACATAACATAAATATTGTATGTATTACGAAGCTTGTTATTTAATGTCTTGTCCTTTGTTTTTAGAGTACATATGTTGCTGATTGCTTTTGAACTCCGCCTCGAGATAGCAAAGGCAACAAAATATGGTGATTTAGTTTTGCCGAAAGGTGAGAAGAATTTTTGTTTTCGTTGCTTATTACATTTTTTTACAAAGTTCAAATACTATTTGTATGTTTGTAATTGTGTTTCTCGAAAACGGTACTAACGATTTCGATGAAATTTACAATATAGAGTTTTACGGGGGTGAACAATCGATCTCTCGGTCTCAATTCAAGGTCTCAATTCAGAGAAAATGGGTTTTAGTCGTGTTTTCACACACTTAAAATTTGAAAACTTGCTCGTTGGTAACTTCGCCGCAACAGAGTTTCGTTAGAATGTAATATTATCTATGAGCGCATTTGAATCCTGCAATGTGGTCAGACTTCTTGTGTTTTTTTTGTCAGTCAATTTCTAAAATAAAAACTAAGACAAAAATTAAACCGACTTAAAAAATTAAAACATTTAAACTACAAAATAATAAATAATCCTTTACTAATCAAAACTCAAGTACAAAAATAACTACAAATACGATATCAATACAAATCAACTTATATCATTCAATTTAAAATTTACTGAAGTCGGTTCTATTGGGCTTTCTGTTGTTATCAATGCCCGCTTATTTTTTTTTCTAACTGTAAGTAAATATATATATATATACACATATCTACCTTTTGAATGGTCTTGTCCTAAATAAATATGTAGAGTAGATCTACAACTAAGTTTTATCTAATTCTCGAACAGAACGTTAAATAAAAGAATCACCAGTACATAAGCTGTCGAGAAGTTTGTTTGTTTAAGCAGTACAAGATCACAAGACCACTACAAGACCAGGGATTCGTTTAAATACATTATAAATAACAAATAACTAAAAAGGGCGGCGTACTTAGTATGCGTTACGGGCCATTTCGAGAAACTTTTGACTTCCTCTAGATCAAAATCTCTAACTATTAAGTTGACAATTATACTATTTATGTTTACCGTTGTCTGCATATTTGTTGACAAATAGTGTGCAAAATTTAGGATTTATTGATTCAGTAGCTTTTGCGTATAAGAAAATCGATAAAAATTAATTATACTGCTTGTCGTTTTTATGTTCTATTAGTAGAGATATAAAACAAAAACTTCATATGTCGAGGTTTAGTAATAAGCAAACCATAATTTTAATAATATATACATATATATATATAAATATTACTTTGATTTCAAATCTTTTATCGGATTAATCTCCGTACCAAATTTGATCCCCATAATAAGAATATACATACTTATATTATTAAATTATGTATATTTAACTTTATTATAGAAAAGTATGAACTTGCTGCGAGGTAACTGATCCAGTTTAAACTTTCCTCGAAATAAATTTTGCTCGAAGAGAGTTAATATAGGTACAACAGTGTAACAGAGTCAACCAGAAATATAGGCCCTTGTAAATAAGTATTATAATTAATAAGAGATTATTTTTTAATAATATAAACTTACATAGTACTTATTTTTACACAAAACATTTGTGGTTATTGTATTGTATTGTAATCATATTATAAAATTCATGTGTAATTTTAGGTCAAGAATGGTTGCCTATTGAAGTCAACATTCATAAAGTTGTGAAATCGATGTTGTCTATGATTGAAGAACCAACTGCAGTCAATACTATAGACAGGTGCGTTTTATACTATTGATTATAACTCCTTATTCAGTCCGTGTGAATATTTACTCCGTCCTCTCTGACTACCCCGTTGGGGATACAGCGTGAAGATATGTTATGTTATGTATAATCTATTGGAATTTAAAAATGTTTTAAAATTAGTGAAAAAGAAATCATACAAGCTGTTGAAGCATTGTAATATGTATAAAATATATAAAAGTATTTATTTATATAGGTACATGTAACACCTTCAGATTCCTTCGGTTGTTGCATATAATAATACTTATTAACATTATTGCTCACTTGGAAATTGGGTATTCTATACATATAAATAAAGTTCAACTATCTGTGTGTAATTTCGGAATAAAAGCTTTTTTTTAAACTTGTATGGTTATTTTGCCGAAATCGAACCCCAAAAACGGTTTTTTAGAATTTTCGCCTTTTTGTCTGTGTTTATTTTTCCGGGCTAGTTGCCGATACGGCTGAATCGATTTTGACAGAAGACTTTTGGTAGAAGACTTTCAGAGAATAATATAGGCTATTTTTTTATACCGTATGATACCAAAATTAACGCGGGCGAAACCGCATGGTACAACTACCAAATAGTATATTTGTATTGTAATTTTATGATGTCAGCAGAAAAGTCACATAGATTTGTGACTGTGCGGTTTGTTAATTTAAAAATGTATTTAACTAAAAAAAAGTACAAAAGCGAACTATAGCGGAATCTAGCATTTTTCAGTAATAATAAATAATTTTTAACTATTTAGATTATAATAAGTGAATCCAAATAAGTAACAAGAATAAGTTTAATGTAGATGCACTGGATTGCTTGCAATTCAGCAAGAGATCGAACAACGTTACTTCAGTGATCAATATGGAACACCAAAGTACCATTAGCCATTACACAGCATTTTTTTTTTGTACGACGCGTTATACGCGCGTATGCGAGTGTGGAAATATACCATTGTATAGGCATGTGGGAAGTACGAACATACTAAAAGTAATCTGTTCTGTGCCACACTGTGCCACCTGTGCGGCGCGCGGCGGCCTGCGTCTTCGCTCAAGCCTAGGCTCTAGGTCACTGGTTCCCAAACTTATTTTGTCTACTGAGTCGAGAGCTCATGCAATCGTTGTCTAAGATGCCTCCTAGCTAAATGAAATTACAAATCACCCCCCCAGGCCTCTACACAACGCCCCCATTTTTTTTCTGGGTCTCTTACCGCCCCCCTTTAGGCCTGCAGCGCCCACAAGGAGGCGTTATCGCCCACTTTGGGAATGGCTGCTCTAGGTGAAATAATGAATACTTACAATAATACTAGTTCTAGTAAGAACTTTAGATTACTTAATGAAGCCAGTATTTTAAGTGAATTCAACATTTATCTAATTATAACTGTAGTAATAAAACGTGAATATATCTACCTTTACATAAAAAATCCTTTTTTCTTTTTAGATTCAATATTATTTCAACTCAAAATTTCAAAGCTTTGAATTATGTCGCTTCATTAATAGTAGGGGAGCCCATGAGGGGATTTTGGGATTTACTCAAGCGCGGCAGATTTACGTATGGGGGGATACCTTGCACCCTGTTGAGTACCTCCACCATATCTAAGCCTTTTATATAGGGCCGCGCGTGTAGGGCTGCCGATCAGGATAGAAAAAAAATCGATAGTCGGAAATACTCGGCGTTGAAGTAAGGTGGATTAATTACATGCTGAAAAGTGTGCATTTTAATAATCTGACGATTTGAGCCTGACGTAAGGGAGCAGGAGAATCACAAAGTTGCGAAAAAAAACGTCACCGACATTTTCGAGCGCAGTCGAATTTTTTTTTATTTTGAAGGAAATAATTCAAGGATAACGGGAAAAATATAATCTCCCGATTTCCGGAAGCCGAAATACCAAAAATCGTTCTTAAAGTTCAGCGCGTGCAGCTGCAGGGAAACATGTTGTATTCCCCACTCCGCGCCTCTATCTTCCTTTCGCTCTTTCTCTATCTTTGAGTCTCTCGCACCATCCCCACACGCCAGCCATGACGCCATGACACTATACAGCTGATCACAGCACTCGTGGTATTGTATCACAAATTAATGAGATTATGTCCAAGAACAGATATGAAACGGTTATAGTAATTAGCCGTTCATACTTTTAGTTCCGGTTGGCGTCGTATTCCGTAGGAGGACGCCTCTGTACTAGATTAGCTAGAGATGAGCGAATCACTATATTGTTATCGACATTAGAAAATGTACTTACTATTAATATTGCAAAGCTTGTCGATAGACAAGCCTAGCAATATTTAATTTTTTTATTTTTGAATATAGTATTGGAATAGTAAGTCATACACCACTAACATAAAAACAACTTTAAAAATATTGTTTTTTATTACCTCGGCCATAAATTTTTTTTACCTCATTTCTTTATCATTTGTAATTTTATCAGAGAAAAAGATTAACGAAAGTATATATACATAGTATATTACACGAAAGTGTATAATAAATGTGTTCATATTTATTATAATTAAAAGAAATAGATTAACGTGTGCAAAAAATAAAGTTAAAAATTTATTTTATAAATTTCAACAAAATTGGTTATTTGCTTTTATTTGCTTACCATTTTTCGTGCATTTTATTTGTCATTGAATGTGACAAATAATAAATAAATCATACAAAAAAAATTATTTTCAAACCGTCAGATTAATAAAATCCCTCCTAATAATCATCAGATCGATCAGCACGACCAGGACATCAAGCTGAACCGTCTGTACGAAAATCTGACGCGCTCGAGTATTTCAAAATGGCGATTTTTTTTGCATTGTTAAAAAACCACCACGAGCTTGCGTCACATCTAAATCATCAGTATTTTGAAGGGGAGCTTAGTTCGGGTTCACTTAACATTCGCTCTGAATATCTGACGCTCTCGAGTTAATTTTTTTTTCCTATTTTTAAGTCTTCCGTATGACTCTCCCCACTATACAAACCAGCAGATTAACATACCGTCATCCGTCTCCGTCATCGGAGACACGTGGCATATGCATTATTAATATCTGATGCGCTCGAGTATTTGGATGTAACTGTTTTTTTTTTACATAGTTTTGTAAAACCTGTAGACACACTTAAGGTATACCACCTTAAGTGTGTCTACAGGTTTTCAAAAATATATAAAATATAGGATGTATACATCCTGTAACCTTTTTTTCTTTCTACCATCTAATCTTCAAAATCTAATTGGTCCGCACGACGCTCGAGTGAATCCGCATTTAGCATCGCGGCTTCCCCTACTATAAGATACAAACTGTTTCCTTATTCATTGTGTCGCCTTTGTTCTTAAGTTGATGTACACACATGTCTTTCTAACATATATGTCGATTTTATTGTTCAACAGAATAAACAACCCCATCGATGAAAATGCACCACGGCCAAAAACTATCATGACAATGAGAGAGAGTTTATACCAGTTACAGAAACAGAAGATCAGCAAAGATTACCCGTGGGACGTAAGAATTTTTTTTTGTATTTCTATTATACACAGGCGTCGAGATGTCGTAGATAACAGAAGAAGTTAGATATTAAATGAATTAGGTCTAAAATATAACGTCACGACCTAAGGATGGTCAAATTCTAACTGGTTTATTCGACTCTATACGCTATTTGTTTACATTATAGGGCTTTGTTGTCAGGCGGTTATCACGTAAACATAGATCAGTTTTGGGCATAATTCAATAAAAATTTTAATTCAATTATAATTCAAATAACATTTTAATTGCAATTAAATTAATATCGTGTAATTGCAAGTCACAATTACATTTAATTGCAATTAAGTCCTTAATTGTAAAATACAATTAATGTAATTGCAATTAATTTAATTGCAATTACATTAATGGCAATTAAAGTTATATTAATTCAAATTAAATGCAAATTAATTATCCTTCATTTATATTTTTCTACCGATATACAAGAAAATTTCTTTCAAGGAAATTCATCAAAACCATTTATTCAAATACTGGTAAATGTTAGAACTAGAATTCGCTGCAACTCTGAAACATTGGTTACGTCGTCTAACCAAACTATTAAGACATGCAGCGCTAGAACGCTTATAGAGTGTAGTCTTCTCTCGACCGAAACGTCACAAGCTCCAAGAATTTCATGGCACATACGCGTTTCGTTTAATGTAGTGTAACAACATGTCGTCACAGCAGAAGTGACACAGTTTTTCTACCTACAAAACTTCTTGAGAATTGTGTTCATACTCTTTTTCAAAATTTTTTAATAAAAAATGGTAATGTATAAAAGTAAAAGAAAATGAATTGTTATGCTTTTATCTAAGCATACTGCATTGTTTCTGTGCTACTGTTACTGCAACTGCTCGCGACGCTCGCGAAGCCCGCTCGCAACTTCCAAACGCTCGCCCCCGCAACAAAGAAACGCTTATATTTCTATAATTACTATACCTATCACAAAAAGAGAACTACTGATGTAAAGCTAAATGTATAAGGATTTCACTAAAGTAAATTTAAATACTTCGAACTGAGAAACTAATTTTTACCAGCAGGTTGAACTTAAAACACGGAATATTTTTTTTGTTTTTTTTTTAGTTTTACGCTGATTTCTTTAGAAAAAACAATAGAAGTATATAAATGTAATCACTTCATTATAAAGTAGACTCTCTTAGCTTTTTAGTGATACCAAAAGTATATGTGAAACCCGTGTAACATGAAGAGTAGAACGCAAAACGTAATACACTGTAGCGGACAAATTTCCTGCAAGCGACAAGTGTCGCTTGAAGCAAGTTTGAACGTTCGCGCGCTTCGCGCGTCAGAAAATGTGCACAAGATGGCCGACCAAATAAGGCCTTTTTACGCTATTGGTTTTGTTAACGAGGTTTGTACGATACTAATACTTTATTGTAATAAATTTAAAATAAAACCATTTTCATGATAATACGCATTTAGTATTATTAGATACACTAATATTCATTATTGTTTTAGACATATCTTAAAATAAATTTAAAATAAAACTATTTTCATGATAATACGCATTTATTATTTCTTTAGATACACTAATATTTATTATTTTTTTTGACATATCTTAAAACCATACATATATTTATCTTACGGGATAGTCAAAAATACTTAAACATAACCAACAAAAATGTACGAAGTGATCACGAAGTAGGTAATTTTCTTCAGCTAACATTCTGACTCAAAAATAGCTGAATACGGTCAAGAAATATGTAGGTAGTGACTACAATGGTAAAATTAACTGAATACAATCAACAAAAATGGAGGTAGTGATCACGGTGGTAAAAATTATTGAATAGGAATAATCAACTAAAATGTAATAATAATATGATCATCTCAATGTGGTGATGCGCGGCGCGACGGGCGGCGAGGCAAGGAATATGTTGTGGCTCAAACCAACCTGAGACTGGTCGACCTCGGGGTTCCGGCTCTGCATGTGAAACTGTAGCATCTGTTACATGAAAAAAAACACTTTTTGTTAAATTTGCTGACACACTAACACTAAGGGTGACTTACGCCAACTATTTAAGCTCGATTTAAGGATTTGACATCTCGCTTGCATCAACTATTATATCGTTGGTGGAAGCGAGATTTCAAATCGAGATCTTAAATCGAGTTTAAATAGTCGGTGCAAGCCACCCTAAAATGATTGATTTAATGAAATTACTTCTATCAACGACCTCACAGGAGAATGTTCTCTGAAAACGAAGTAGCACAAACCAATATAGAACAGATCACTAAGTACTAGGCATGTTACTCTTAGAAAGATATATAACAAATAATTTCAAAGCACGTCACCTGCGCTTACGCTCACTGGCACCAGGCAAGACAGGTCTCACAAGCATCGAAGTAGAAGACCTAAAAAATCAAAATAAACACTTTTTTACTACTTACTATACACCCCTATAAGGGATACAGCGTACATACATCATATTATGTGAAGTGAGCAAGGTGAATGATACGATTCGAAAAAGGGGAAATATATATATACATTCTGAAGCTTGAACAATTACATATAAAAACGAAGTACTTACGGCTGCTGGGATAATGAGCTACTTGAGCTCCGTCCGCGTCCGCGCCCTCGTCCTCGTCCACAAGCATACCACGTCCACGGCCCCGGCCACCAATATTTTCCAAGTTATCGCTAAAAATAATTTAAAAAAAATACTGTATTTTGTTTGTTCTAATATTAGGAATTTTCCCCGTACCATAAAATCGGTCATGTATCGCGAGCCTAAATTCCTAAACACAAAATGGCCGACTTTTGTTAGAATTTCGAAAACGATGTGATTATCAATTCCAAGCAAATAAATGTTACAAAAATGCATTGTAATAGATGTAGAAATGAATAAACTAGTTAGTTATAACAATATTTCGAAATAATTGAGTAGAAATATTACGTATTGAACGACATTTGCAATGGCGGTTCTTGATTCTTTGTTGTAAACAATATGCTACGTTCTAAAAATTACCTGAAGTGCTGCAATTTATATACAAGCGGAAAGCACGATTCATAACGATAATTTTGATGCATATATCCAGAACAAAACATGTATTCAAAGTATAGAACAAACGAGATAAAGAATAAGTTCATACACTTTTTTTTACTTACGACGCGTAAAATACATTGAATTTTAAAATTTTTTCGTCATTGCACAGTGCAATATAATAATAGCGGATAATATTTAACACAACAGGCATTTCATATTAGTATTACAAATGAAAAAAAGAGTTCGTTGCAATTAGATTTGGTACTCAAAAATAATTTTATTTATCACTCGCCATTTGCAATAACGCGTTCATTGAAAATATTTTCATTGCAGATTTTACGATTTCTTTTCGAATTAAAACTTAACCTTTTGTTAAAATATTTATAGTAATAGAAAGCACAATTCAACACGATCATTTGGTTATATGCAAATTGTAACAAAATATATACTTACGACATTATTTCTTAATTTCAATGCGCTCAATGAACAACACACGTGTAGAACTTTGTCACAATAAAAACGATGAAGTTTGACATTTTACTTTTTTTATTCCAGAGACTAAAGTATGTTAAAATCGATAGTACGTGGAATCGGAATTCAATCGGAACAATAATATATATCATTTGTATGACATTCAACAGCTCCAAAAATACAAAAATTAAAACTAAAATGCCTAATGCGCCCGGCCTCATATGAGGCCACGAGCACGTTCTCGCGCAGGCAATAAATTACGAATTAGGCCGCGTGCGGTTCAGTGCATAAGATGGTATCGGGATTCGATTCTATTACTGTTGGACGTTATGTCCAAGCAATAAAGTCGATTAAAGAATGGTACGAGGCACACAACTTTTGGTGCTCAAGTCTCTATGATCTAAATACGCATTGCTAGTTATAGGTATAGGTGTATAATTCGTTAAGGTTTTGTGTAAATTGGTTGAAATATGACGATGACTGTTGAAGATGTCGGAAAAAATCAAGCCGTCTGGGAGATTTCATTGAAAACGCTGCCTAATACGTTTGAGATATAACAAAACAATGTATGGTAGGATTGTTTCTCTTTTATAGGTCTACAAAAAAGTGCGTGATGGCATATGTTTATCTTTTAAGGATAGCTTACTATACCCATTCTAACTCCTAAAAAAAGGATCACATGTATTGTGGTGTTTAGAAAAGCTATTTAGACCGATACGGTATCAATCATTATCAAATTAAATACGTTAGTTACCTTAAGCATTTCATACATATTATAAGTCTGTTGCACCATACAATTTAAATGAATAACTTACTACTTAGGAGTTATCGTAAATTAAAAACTACGCGCGAGAAAATAAATTCAAGCAGTCTCGCGACGCGACGACGAGACTCGTTTGGTGCAGCCACCCCCGCCCGCGCTCCACAATACTCCAAGTAGTGTGGTAGTATGTTACATTTAAATCGAATTCATACTCGACTCGATTTAGCCAATGCAAAAAATGTAGGCATATATGCTCTACTACTATGCTGAGAAGTCGGAGCGGGTCGCTTGTCTATATACATTATACATATACCGTAATAATATAAATATACCGTACCGTATAATATTTATTATTACGGTACGGTACGGTTTATTATACGGTATTAGGGAAACGCTCCCGAAAACGAAGACAGACGATAGTACTAATGCCATCTTTGATGATGGGTCAGACAAAAAAATCGATCCCGATGAAAAAAATACAATCTTTCTACAACGTTTTATTAGCATTATTCACGCTCCATCATGTTAGTACATCTAAATGAAATAATAATTCTATAAAAAATACACAACTTTACTTAAAAAAAACCAGCAGTGAAACAAAATCAAAACGCTCTGGTCAAAGGACGCGCAGGCGCGGTACTCGCGCGGCCCGCAGCTAGCGATCGCATCTCAGTACCTATTTACAACACTTGTCTAAATATCTAACTTACTCCTTAACCTACTATTTTGACACTGTGCTAGTCTCTACCTAGCCACTTTCATTCGAATTCACTGTTGAATAAACCAAGTACCGGGTTTGATTCCCCACTAATGAAAAATTCACTTAAATACTTAAATGAAATTTTAACAAGGATAGAGTTGCTTTTTAATCCATTGATTGTGTAGGTGTGTTTATTAAGATGATGTATTCAGTTATGTACTTGTTTAAGTATTTATTTCATTTTCTTCGGTTATTCCCGCGAGTCCTCGTTTCTTTATATTGATTTATTTCTTTTTACTTATTTGTAAACAGTTGTTGTTTTTTTTCGTTGTTAGTATTTGTGTTGTTTATTTCATCTTTTTTGACATTACGAGAGAGTACAACATGGCGATTGAGTACATAAGCCTTGTATGTTATAGTATATTTGTAATAAATAATTACCAATTAATAAATTGTAATTGCAAAATTTACCATGACTCTATCTGGCAAACTCTACACTACTGTCATATACACCGAATAATTACGAGAACTCTAAAAGCTATTTATCTGAATAGTGTGAGTAGGGTCAAGCTAGAGACTAGAGGAGACGAGATCAGAATACCTAGGAGGGTCAGGCAAGGAGACCCAGTATCTCCGAAATTATTCATAGCGGTTCTGCAGTACATATTTAGCAAAATTAATTGGGTCTCTGAGGCATTTAAATGAAAAACAAACGTCTTAGCCACCTAAGATTTGCGGATGATATTGTTGTCTTTGCTGAAACCCATCAGAAACTAGAAAAAATTATACATCAGCTAAACACTGAGAGTAAACATGCGGGACTACATATGAACCTAAGCAAAACCAAAATAATGACAAACGGCGAAAAAAGAATAATCACACTAGACGGCGTAGAACTACAGTATATAGAACAGTATATATATTTAGGGAAACAAATATCCTTTTGCAAAACAAATAATGAAGACGAGGTGAACAGAAGAATTATATCTAGCTGGAACAAATATTGGGCGCATAAGGAAATACTAAAAGGCATTTACGACTTAGGTATGAAAAAAACATTATGGATACTTGCATTCTACCGTGTCTGACATACGGCTCTCAGACCTGGACCTTTACAAACAACATAAAAAACAAAATAAATACTTGTCAGCGGGCAATGGAAAGAAGCATCCTAAACATAAGAAAAATTAATAAAGTAAGGAGTCAAGAAATCAGAAAAAAGACCAAACTTACAGATGCTCTACACCACGCATTAAAATCAAAACGGACCTGGGCCGGCCATATAGCAAGATATACCGACCACAGATGTACTCTAAAGAGTACTAAATGGTCCGGCCCAAACGGGAAAAGGAACGTAGGAAGACCACAACAGCGATGGGTGGACGATATAACAAAAATAGCGGGAAAAAATTGGTTGAAAACAGCACAAGATAGGAAAAAATGGAAGACAATGGAGGAGGCCTATACCCTATCAGGGATTCCATAAACAAAATAGAAATATTTAAATATTAATATATAAAAATTACAACTAATACTAGCTTTAGTCATTTAATTTAATTACTAACACTTTCAATAATATGTATGTATTTCATACTTTGTAAAAATGTTTATAGGAAATAAAAAGGCTTTATTATTATTATTATATTATTATTAATTGCAAAATTTCACAATTACAATTTGTTAATTGTAATTGTAAAATTTACAAAACGTGAGGATATTCCTGAATATGGTATACCTCAATTCCCCCTCTTTAAGTGTGTCTGAACCTAGTGTATGGAATCTAATGTTTGAATACATAATGCATTCAGCTAAGAATTGTTTGCTTGTTTCTGCCCTATTGCAGTATCTGCGTAGGAGATTCTCTATGTAGTGTACTGTGTTCTGTTATGCTACCAGTTTTCTTACATTACATTCATTCCAACCTTGAAATGTACCTTATCTATGTTATGTTTCTTTCCTCACACTACATCTTCGATTGCCTACACGTGTTAGTGTTTCTCCACTTCTCATTTATTTCTTCATCTATTACTTATTCATTCCTATAACATCCATGGTCACTCTAGTCTAGTCGATATCAGTAGATATGCTTCAGGTGTAGTAAAATTGCACCACATTTTGCTAGATAAAATACCTTCTAATTGCACACAATACCATTGTGTCCTGGATCGAGGCAATAGAATTAATGTGCATATCCTAATTTATTAAGATTTCTTTATATTTTCCAACCAGCCAAAGTGTCCGAATCACTTCCGAATGATTTAGGCTTATGTACTATCCGGTTCATTTTATGGCTTTTTAAAATTATAAACGAAATCCTACTTCCTGCTCATATTATAAAAGTGAACGTTTGTGAGGATGTATGGATGTTTGTTACTCTTTCACGCAAAAACTATTTAATGGATTTTAATTAAACTTTACATTAATATAGCTCATACTTCAGAATAACACATAGGCTATAATTTATAAAGATATTGTGTGCTTTTGAACTTCGTGCAAATGAAGTCGCGGGCCAAAGCTAGTAAGAAATATGCTAGGGTGTGATGAGAGCACCTAAATAAATTCTACCTAACCTATTTATCTAGCCTATCTACTTTACGAATAATATTATATCTCTGACTGCGCCGTTAGGGATACAATGTGAGAATTTGTATGTATGTTTTTATTTACTTTTCATTCCATTTATTCCAAAAACAATGATTGGACCTTCGTATGAGACCAAAATAGGTCTTCTTCCTCATAGACTTTTATACATAGAATCCTTTCATAGAAGGTGGAATTGAGTTTGAATTTTCGCTTTTGGAAATGAAATATGCATGTATTATACATATTATCCATCTGGAAGATGTTCTCTAAATGATAGTGAAAAACGCATCAAAGTCCGTTGCGTGGTTTAGAAGTAACCGGAGAAACAGATGCGTTCAGCGACTTTCAATGACAAGTTCGTGGAATATACGCATTACTAGCACTATGCAGAAATTGTGACAAAAAAAGATTTCTTATGTTTTTTTCTTATGTCTTTCTAGAAGTTAATCTTACGCACTTATGTTTGTCCTTGTCTGCGAGCGAGCCAAGCTCGCACATGACCAAATATTATTTTAATTATATTCATTTTTATAGGAAAAAATGGAGCCATTGGACATAGAACGTAACTTGTCTTCTATAACACTTATGGACATAGAGCTGTACGATGAGTTCGTGACCGCTCCGATATCGACGGCGACCGGCGCAGGAGCCGTGAGATCGCCTCCGCGAGTCTTTAATACATCCGCAGCCATTTTACCTCCGCCATTAAAGTAAGTTTTTTAAATTGTTTTAAACCATTTATTTGTCTATTTCGCTGGATGCGGTCGACGAAGAATAACGTCTATATTTTTAAATTTTAATTTAATTTTAAATAATTTTATTAATTTCGGTTATCTACATAATATGCAACTTATTTATTTAATCTATATAAAAATTCAGGCCTCCGTATGTTTGTACCCGCAAAACTCAAAAAGTAGTTGATTGTTCGATTGACTTGAAATTTTGACAACGTTGCATTTGAATATGCGCATGTTTTTGTAAAGTAATATCTATATTAAAATGCAAATGTAATATCGTTTGTTCAACGCACACCACAACAACGCGTGGCCGGGAATAGCTAGTAATTATTAAAGAGGTAATTTAACGTACAAATGATGTTACCACTACGCTAGTAACAAATGAATCTGTGCCACTCCCATTTCAAATATAGACATAATAAAAGATGGACACCACGACGCGTAATTCAAAAGTGAGGCAACGCATAGAAAGTACAAGAAATAATCATTAAACAGACTACAATAAACACATTATCGCATGCATTGTAACTTAAGAAAAGATCACCTTAATTATATTTTAAAAGTAATTTATACCAGTTATCGTAACTTTTGTAACAAGCTCTTAAAAAACTTAAAAATGAAATATTATAAGGGACAATTACAGAAGACACAAACAACCACAAACCTAAGGACACCTGGGAAAATATAAAAAATGTAATGAACGTCAATACAAAACTGTTTTTCCCCAATTGAACTTCTTCAAATTTCTTCCGACAAATCTTCTATTAATGCTGTTAATGTTTTCTATGCTAATATTGCCAAAGAATTGGCTGTGAAATTTCAAAATCGTAGCTTTTCCAGATTAGTTAGATTATATATACATGTTTGTATAATACAAAGTACATATACTACTCCGTCAAGAAAGTACCGGGAAAAGATCAATAATACACGAAATGTTAGTTATCCATCCAAATTTATTTTATCACCTTCAAAGTATGCTCCTTCAGAAACGATACACTTATGCTAACGAATAATCCAATCATCAAAACATTTTTTAAACGCTTTTTCCGGAATTAAGGTCAGTGCTCGCCGCGAATTCTCCTTTATGTCTTCTACCGAATGAAAACGGGTGCCACGAAGTGGTAATTTGAGTTTAGGAAAAAGAAAGAAGTCGACTGGAGCCATATCTGGTGAATAAGGTGGTTGCTCTATGGTATTTGTTGAGTTTTTGGTCAAAAATTTGTTCACAATGATGGCCTTGTGCGAAGGCGCATTATCGTGGTGCAAAATCCAAGAATTTTCTTTCCACAAATCTGGCCTTTTTCGTCGAATTTGCTCTCTTATACGCCGCATAACGCCCAAATAATATTCTTTATTTACCGTTTGACCTTCCGGCAAGAATTCCGAGTGCACAACACCGCGATAGTTAAAGAAAACAGTCAACATGACTTTGACTTTTGATCGACTTTGGCGTGGTTTTTTCGGTTTCGGTTCAGTTCGAAGGCGCCACTCCGAAGCTTGTTGACTAGTTTGCTTGTCAAACTCGTAAACCCACGTCTCGTCACCAGTAACAATGCGTTTCATGAATGTTGGATCGGAATTGACTCGTTTTAGCATGTGCTCAGCGACTCTTATGCGATGAGTTTTTGGAGAAAATTCAGGTCTTTTGGGACTAGCCGAGCGGCAACATGTTTCATACCCAAGTGATTATTTAAAATGGTACGGATCGACTCGTGAGACACAGAAAGTTCGGCAGCTATCTCTCTCAAACTTGCATGAGCATTTTCAGTCACTATTTCCTTCACTTTTGCGATGTTAACTTCAGTTGCAGACGTTGATGGCCTACCAGAGCGAGGCAAATCTTCCATCACATCTCGACCGCTTTTCAACGCTTTGTACCACTCATAAGCACGTGTTTTTGATAAAGTCGATTCACCGTAATCCTTCTGTAACATTTTCAGTGACTCCGAACACGAAATTCCATTTTCGATGCAAAATTTAAGACAAACTCTTTGTTCGATGTTTTTGTCCATTATGAAATTCGCAATATACACTAGAATGATATAACTAAAAACAGCACTGTATTTAATCTAAATAACAGATGCGACTCAAACTCCGCGCCAAAATGGAAAATAGTTGTGCCAATCTAACAACAACAAAAAAAAACAAAAAAATGAATTTGGAACTATAAACAAATCATCCCTTCCCGATACTTTCTTGACTGAATGTAATATTCTTAGTTCTTTATTTATCTTATAACTAAAGCTTCACGGGCCCCTGGACACAAATATGGCCTGCTGCGTAGGCACAGAATTTTTCAGTGGAATTTTCACAAAAATCACTGCCTCTGAATTCAGTGAAAAAAAGTCCGCTATTTGGACTGAAATTTACGCGAAAATGTTTATAACATATGTTTATAAAATATGTTTTCAATAATAAATCAATATAAAACACGCAAATCTTGGTAAAGTATATCACTAGCACTCCCATTTTTTTTAAAATAAAAAACATTTCTATCCATGGTGTTTGCTTCATGAGGAGAAAACAAAGTGAGGCAACGAAAGTGGGTACTCCCGTAAATACGCTGAACATCTAATGAACCAACTGGCCTTCATTTCGTTACAATATAACATTATGCAAAAATTTCAAAACTTCCATAGTTGCAGCCATGTTGTAGCATTGTTTTCTATTGAATGGCTTATTTGAAAGCAAAAACAATACATAAGTAACAGAATTAGTAAATTGAACTGTAACTTTTTATGCAAAATTACTAGTTTCCACTATTTTAGTAGTACCGATTTAAACCATATCCAATTAATTTAAAATTAATAATGCTTACTTTTATTCTATTCAAATGCAACAAAATAACAGTAGAAATTATATTAGAAGTAATTCCCTATGGAATTGTTTTTTCATAGTACGAATTGTTGATTTATACTGTTTTAGTTTTTTATGGGGTTTAAACGTAATTATTTTATATTTTTCCTAGTATATTTTTAATGAAAGGATAAGATGTTAATCTAGGGCAGTTTATAGTTTTAGCGATAAATAGTGTCTGTCGTTATGTCTCCCAATTTTAAAGTGTTTTTAAAGTTTTCCCTTATTCGATGTTATTTCGTTTGCTTAACTTTTGAACCATATCACGCGGAGTCCATATTTTGTTGTCTGTGGTCAAATGTACAATAATACTTTTTTCGACAGGTATAATGATAAAATTGAACTTCTAAGCAAAACGCCATCGGGCCGAGGACCGGAATTGCGCGACATACTAGCCGCACTGACCACGATCAACTCCCACGATTCGTTTGACTTGGAACGCACTGAAACGTTAGGCGATTCTTGTCTCAAGTTCATGGCTAGCCTCTATCTTCACCACAAGTTCGACACACTCAATGAGGGCCAACTGACAAATATCAAGAGTCGTTTAATTGGAAACAGGTGACATTTTTTTATCCACTATTATATTAAATGAGTAATATTTGTATATTTATTTTTTATTTTTATTTTTTATTTTACACCTTATTGCGATTTCTTCCTGACAACCTTAGGATGGAAAACGCGCAAGAAGAAATAAAAATTAGGAAGTATGTGGTATAAGTACTATATTGATAACTATCGTCATAAATATACTTAATATGTAAAAATTATGTATACCGAAATATATAATTCAATAATACATATAAAACAATATATAAATAAGAAATGAATAAATACGTACCATAAGTACACATACTTATATAAATATATGGTATATTACACATACATGCAAGTAGAATATATACATGTTATATACTAATAAAGAACATTAAAGAGATAGTTAGTGTTCCTTCAGACGTTTCTTAAACACTTGTAAGGATTGCGATTGTGTAATGGTCATAGGCAGTGCGTTCTATAATCTGAGAGGATGTGGAGAGACGTGTAGCAGCCGGCAGTAAAGTGAACGGTGCTTTATCCGCATTAGTAGGCAGTAGGAATATATCTAACTCAGCTAAAAGGGCCGTACACAATGCGGTGTTGGTCCCAACTTTATCGTACGGTAGTGAGGCCTGAGGATATCCCCGAAATCGAGTGAAAGTAAGATAAATGCAGTAGAAATGCGATCTTTTAGAAATATGTGCGGTGTCACCCTTACGGACAAAATAAGCAATGAAAAGATACGCAGTATGACAGGGTTGCACAACAGTGTTATTGTAAAAATGAAGAAAGGAATGCTTAGATGGTTCGGGCACTTGGAAAGAATGAGTGATGAAAGACTGACGAAGAAAATCTAAAGAGCGAAAGTGAGTTGTATAAGAAGCCAAGGAAGACCAAGGCTGACTTATGAAGATCAAATAGCCAGAGTGTTAGCAGACGGAAATGTCAAAAGCACTCGCATACCTAGGCGAAAATGTGTGACGAGAATGATGAGATTTGAGATAGCGAAAGAAGTATGTAGGAACCGCTACGCTTGGCGCTCCGTCCTCACTGACTAACCCGTTAGGGATACAGC
The DNA here is from genome assembly GCA_907165235.1 of Zeuzera pyrina. Classification (NCBI taxonomy): domain Eukaryota; kingdom Metazoa; phylum Arthropoda; class Insecta; order Lepidoptera; family Cossidae; genus Zeuzera; species Zeuzera pyrina. The sequence continues at coordinate 14,080,578 of OU015630.1, forward strand.
GTAAATATATGTATAATGAAATTAACAATATAGAGATTTACGGTAGTCAAAAATCGATCTAGCTAGGGTCCATTTCTGCAAAAATTCGTTTTCTCTATGTTTGCACACACTTAAAACTTCTAAACTCTAAACTCTTCTGATTTCACAACACAGTTTACCTTCAGTAGAGACTAGAGCGTAGATCTACCAAGCTGAAATGCGCAGGTTCGAATCCTGCAATGTGGTCAGACTTTCTTTTGTTATTTTTTTTGTAAGACACCGAGTAAAGCTCGCTTGCCTAGGAGGCCAATTCTGACACGATAGAGAAAATATCACGAATATATATACATATTTCTATCCAAAATTACCCCATGTAAAAATATCATTTCGAAGGAAAAATATCTATCGATATCTAAAATTCAATTTTCGCACACAATAGACGTAGAAAGACGTAGAAAGAATGAGTGATGAAAGACTGACGAAGAAAATATACAGAGCGAAAGTGAGTGGTAAAAGAAGCCAAGGAAGACCAAGGCTGACTTATGAAGATCAAATAGCCAGAGTGTTAGCAGATGGAAATGTCAAAAGCTCTCGCATACCTAGCCGAAAATGTGTGAGGAGAATGATGAGATTTGAGGAAGCGAAAGAAGTATGTAAGAACCGCGAACCTTGAAAGCGAAACAAAATACAGATGAAATGATAGGTTTTATACCATTTTCATTATTACTATGTATCTACTTCGTCTTGCCTTAAATCGGAGCGAAGTTCGAATTCTCAAGCCCATTAGCTTGAGAATTCTAACCACTTTAGAAAGTTCTTGCCATACGTTTCTTGGTTTCTTGATCATCCTATTATCACCAAGAATAGCACAGAATACTAATTTAGTTTATAGAGATATTTATTTTTCATAGTATGATTGATTGATTTTTATTTTTATTGCTATGATTATTTAATAGCATCTAATTATTTTTTAAAACTATATTTTTAATGAAGGAGTAACATTTAATTGTATGACGTTATATTTTTATATAGCATTTAATAGCAATTTTGTCTACATTTTCAACAATTTTGAAGGTAGTTTAAATGTATCTCATTAAGAATGACCCCGATTGTAAAAATAATTAAAAAGACATGAACAAGATTTTTTGAATTCATCTTCGTCGGTACCGGAGACCATGACATGAATGATATGGAAATATGAGTAAATACATTATGTGTAACGAGACTAATATTTTGCATTTCGGCAATTTTGTTTATTCTAAGTACTTCTTTTAATAACACTTTTTTATATAAATCGGTTTAGTCGTTAAGGCTATATCTAAGAAGGAACACAATATCAGACAGTCTTGACACAGTATACTGATATGCATACATACTCGTACACCACAAAAACATTAGATATAAATTACTAAGTTTCTTGCCGTAATAACTACTAATAACGATTTAGTAATAATAAGACGCTATATCCCTAACGGGGCAGACAGAGAGATCAGAGTGCGAAGGACGGCCCTCATTGTCTTACATCTGTTTAAAATATGTGATATGTGTGATAAACTGTTTTTTTTCGTGCATGTCTCTTTTATTTGACCAAATCAATTCAATTTAATAAATGATGTGATTGCGACAGCCCTACTGGTTCGTGATAGCACGCGCGGCGTCGGTAATAATTAATTGAAGAAAGGCTTTCAAGTCGCTTTACTTTCTTATTTTTACAATGGCAACTATGCATTGAAATATCGTCGTAAATATTATTTCACAGTCAATTAATTCAACTACCGCCATTCCTGTTTATTTAATGATATAAAATACTATTTACCTTCGATTGGCAATTATTTATTACTAGCGACCCGCCTGGCGGAATGTTGAATGTTTACAACATACCAAATTTTTTTTAATGAGATTTTCATACAAAAATACCATCCAAATTTCAGACTTTTTTCATGGATTTTTCAAAAAAATTTTTTCATACAAATCTTGTCCTGACAATAACGAACACAACAAAAAAAAAATCAGCCAAGTTGATCTGGCTGTTCTCAAGTAATGCTCCGTCATACATGTGGCAATTGATTTTTATTTATATGGATTATTTTTACTTCTTTACATTTAGCAATTATTTCGAAAGTTACATTTCTTTTAAAGGAATCTGTACTATGCCGGAGAGAAGATACAACTTGGAGGTCGCATGAAGGTGGAGCAATTCACTCCCAAGAAAGATTTCCTCATCCCAGGCTTCTTTGCACCAGAGAAAGTAAAAGAACTAATTGAAAGCAAACAGGTAAGTTTGATAATTTTAATAGATTTTTTTAAGGGTTAGTCCAGAATTTTGGTTTTTGTTTGGACATATCTATAACTTTTTTACTCTTTTTGTAATGAAATATTCATTATACTCATGTGCTTATAGATTTTCGTAATGTCGCTGTTTATTCTCAAACTAATGGGCTTGTTAGTATCAAAGTTAGGATAATACCATCTGCTTTCTAAGCTAAGAGTTCTAGGTTCGACACCACTTAGGTGAATTTAAATACCGGACTTCATTAACTTGGCTTGAAGTTTATATGTGTATAATTATAATTTAGCTCGTAGCATTTGTAACTTACGGCCTAGTTTGTGATCAGTGATCATACAACATGATTTAACGTTTTTCTGGAGATTATAGAAATAATAGTATACCAAAATTTAGCCTTTACATTTTTTTTTTTTTAAATTGCACATAATACAATAGAATAAAGAACAGATATCAAATTGTGAGTTCGTCGCTCTAGTATTACATAAATTATAACAAATTGGTAACAATATAGACAGTCTATCTAGCATGTAAATAGTATTTATAGACTATGTGTGTCATATTTAATACTGGAAAGTTTACATTTCATTTACTTTATAGACTCTCTATATGTAAAATACGTAAAAAATATTTTACTGTACTGAATGTTCAAAATCAACTTCAATATTATAATACAATAACAATGATATACAATTTAAGCAAATTGATTCGAGCTAAATTATTTTCAATTTATAAATTCAAACAATACTTTTTCTATGAAAAAAAGATTGTACATAAGTAAATAGATTCAAGCAATGCTAATTTTAATTGTCTATAGATTGATTTAAACAAAAAAAATTTTTCAGAAATATACTTGCACATTCAAACAATTAATAAAAAACAGAAGGTAATCTCAACCAGTATCGGTACTCAACATGCAACTAAAATTATTATTAAAGTAATACTATAAAAAATACTCATTCTTACGCCACCATCTTCTTATTTTTCTGATGGAATTTCAAAAATTCATTTGTTGCAGCGAATATATCTTCAGCTAAGACGTTAGGAGTTTGCATGGCAGCGAAATGACCACCAAAGTTCAGAGTCGTAGAATGTACCAAATTATGAAATTTGTCTCTAAGCAAGTTGTCTGGTTGATATAACACTTCATAACGGAAGTTTATAGCTCCAGTAGGTACCAGTGTCGGGATTCTATAAAAAAGCAATATAAAAGATTACATTTTTTTTATATTTTTGAAAAAGATCAGCGAATTTTACATTATCATGACTCATGACACAGTATCAAATCATTAAACTATACTCTTTGCGTCAAATAAATTCTACAATTCCTCACAACTTGTATTAAATTTATTGCTGGTATTAAAATTGTTAATTTTGCTCCACAGTTGTCAGGACTTAGTAGCAAACAAAAACATACATAAGTAGTGTAAAATTCATAAAATTCTTTACTTAAAAAAATGTTTCATTATTTTTAAAACATAATGTTATGTTTGTCTTTGTGTTAATGGCACTAAATAGATCCTGATTTTTACAATACATAAATAATACATTCTTGAAACCTCACACCATTTCCTATTCGGGGTGGACAGAGCAACAATTACAATTATTATTACATATTACATCATAGAAAGAATGAGTGATGAAAGAGTGACGACGAAAGTCTACAGAGGGAAAACGAGTCATAAAAGAAACCAAGAAAGACCAAGGCTGACTTATTAAGATCAAATAGCCAGAGTGTTATCCGACGGAAATGTCAATAGCACTCTCATATCTAGGCGAAAATGTATGAGAAGAATGATGAGATTTGAGGAGGAGAAAGAAGTATGTAAGGACCGCGAACCTTGACGCTCCGTTTTCTCGGACTACCTCGTTAGGGATACAGCGTGAAGATATGTATGTATGTATTACGTCATACAATTTTTTTGTGACGATACTTATAGTTTTTAGCTATTCTCCGTCCAAAAATCTTAATCGACACGTGTGTCGCTTCTTAACTAAGCATCCTGAGGATATTCCGGAGATCAGATTCAATCAGCTAACTAATACCGAATCTATAATGCTAGTTATTCCATTAGAGTACGTCGATTAGTGGGTTTAGAATTTTGGGCGGATGACAGTTATCATCCGCCCAAAATTCTAAATTTTATTTAGCTAAAAATTATAGAAATTCATTACATGAAATGGATTTCCGAAAAGTAACACATGAGGTCAATATATTCTATTTTTTCATTTTTGTTGTTACTGTAAACAAATGTGGTGACTATGACATTTATAACATACTAGAGATGGGCTATTTTGCAAATGATTGACTCAGTTGGGATACTTATTAGTTATTAGTAAAACAAACATTTCTAGAATTGTTGTCCATTTGTGCGTTAATAAAAACCACCAAGAATTAAGTCAAGTCCATAACAAGAGTAAAAATTTGTGTTTTTAAAAAATACTTAAAAATGGAGAATTGGAGATTATTATTGTTCGCACATTGCAAACAATAATATTCTTCTGTTATTAATGTCTTACATTTTGAATGAATTGTGTCACTGACATATTAGAGTGAACTGATTTATGATACTATTTTGATCTAGGAATATAGGCAACCTTAAGGTGACATACAATATAAAAACAAAACGCTTGACAAATAATCTACATTTTTTCAGTGCTATACCATATTCGACAATATTTAGTGTTTTTAGTGAATATTTCATAGTTTCATGTATATAACGAAAAAGCAGTGTTAGAGTGCTACGTGTAATACGTCGAACCAGCGAACGGTGAAAATTTAGCGAAATTTTGTTTAGTTTCTTGTTTGTTTATATTCAAGTCGAAAATGAAAAAAATAGGATATACATTATATTATGCAATATTTTTTCTTTTGGCAATACATATTTGGGTTTTGGGTAAAGCAATACTAAATATTCATGAGGTTGAAAGGCCATCCCCATGTCAGTTTCAAGTTATAACCTTTAGAAGGTAAGATGTATTCCTTTCACTTCCGGATCCGCGTAGAAGCGAAACGAAAGAAATTTTTGATATCCTAACTATACTTTCTACTGTAAATTCTTGAAGTTCCTAATTTATAAAAATGAATGAAACGTATTGTAATCTATAACTTACTTATGTAAAATGCCAACTTCTGGTTGAGATGTACTCTCAGCGTAAATTCTCATGGAGGTCACAACGCAGTTGTTTACCCAATTTATGGTGACTGTATCCAATACATCATCTATTAGTAAGTTATTTAAACCCCCATGTGGTGTGTTTAGTTGGTCCCTGTTGCTGCAAATCGCCATTTTTTCCATAATATACGCTGCCAAACCCGATGGAGAATCGATCAAAGCTACTCCTGTAAATTACACGCAAATTAAAATAATGTTTCAAATTATAGGAAAATTGATTATTAAAAACAGACGCTTTTTCTATAAACATATTTACTTAATTTCTGTCGCTAGATTGCCTTTTGTAATTATTTTTATTTACACTTATTTTGACATATTTTACTAGTTTTTACCCGCCTATTTGCTCTCGTGACTAGCAAATGGTACCTATCTCATGTTTTGGCCAAAGATACAGCCAAGTACAGGTAAATGTGTATACAAAATTTAAGGTTTTTATTATGTCGTAATGTTTGCTTGAAAGAAAAATAATTTGGCAACTTCTCGTTTTTATAATATTGCACAGATTAATTAGTTACTATCGTCGTCTATTAGTAAGGGTAGGTGGAATATTTATTAACTAAATTGTTTTACATTATTCTGATATAAATTGTGTTTAAGGCTTCCGGAAAATGACTAAAAAGCACCTCTAATTCTTGATTTATACCAAAATTGTTGTAACCGTTTCTGATTAAATATTACAACAATGTATACGAATATACAATAATCGCTTTTTTCACTTAATAGTTTGAATTGAAAGTGAAGAAATTAAAAAGAAATACAGATTAAACTTACCAATAGTATCAGGTTTTGTAGCTTGTAAGTGAAAATATCCACTTTCTCTCATAATGTAACTCAAAAGATCCTTCAATGGGTAAATCCGGTGTTGGTATCTTGGATCCACAATTAAACGGGGGAAAACTGCCCCAGCTACTAGTTTCAGCGTGCTTATCGCCATTGATGATATCGGCATATTTGTGTGAAATCTATAAAAATATTATTATGGGCATACATTTAAAAGAACTTGAAAATTGATAAAAATTACAATAAAAATACAATTTATCGCTCTAAAAAGTATGAAATATGACCACTTCACTAAATTGGACTCTATAAAAACTGAGCGAAATATAATACTTAAACTAGACTGTTTAATACATTAATACATTACGCTGTATGCCTAAAGGGGTAGTCAGACTGTTTAATGTTAATTGTTAAAAACTTATTACCAGAGATCGGAAATTAGGCATATAAATACCTCAACTTCATTTGCAGAAGAGTACAAGAGACGCTAAAACGGGTCCCTAAAACTGATTCACGAGGGCCCCAGTTTGATTGATTGTAAAAATACATTAGTATATGAAATATTTATTTCTTGTAGTCTTTATCCAAATTTAATACATTAGTTGTTTTTGATTCCTTGCGAAACGTAAATTTAATCGAACTCTTGAACTCTTTAATAACTCCATCATTTAAGAAAATAGGTACATTACCGGCTATTTTCAAAGAAATATGAAATTTAAAACAAAAGGCCTTGGACCTTAGTATTTTATGGATAGCTGTTAAAAGTACGTATAAAACAAAAGCTTGAAATATTTGTGAATCAAATTGTTTTTACGTTTTTGTTATCCGTAAATTGAAATATTAGGTATATTTTTGAATTTTTTAAATATATGCGAAAACAAATTGAATCACATAAATTTAAAAGAATAATTATAACGCGTTTAAAAACCGCTTCAACAACTTTTAAATGTCAAAACTAAGAAATATATTATTTAAATATAAGGGGCCCCTTGGGCCCTGGCTGCTTATTGTATGAAATGTTAAAAAATAACATTAAACTGATAAGTGGTTAAGATGAATAACAATAAAAAAAACCTGATATGTACATTTAGATACTCATTAGTATTATTTTTTATAGTATTTTTTTTTTAAATATAACACTAATATATTCATTAGTAAAAAAATTACTCTAAACAAATAATACTAATGAATACATTAGTGTTATTTATAAAAAAATTAGCAATTATAGGTTCGACTCGCATACAGAAAATTTCGTAAGATATTTAAAAAATACCATATGCACTTATTTATAACTTAAAGAGTACCTACTTAAGTTATAAATGCATATGTTGTCGTTTTTTAACTAACCACAAATCTGTATCTGTTAAGAACGACAGTATTCCAATGAACTTTAATCATAGGTAGTATACATGTCAAATTGTCATCCACAAACCACTCAGATGATGATATTTAGTTTTATGATATTAACAATAATAAATTCTCATTGCATTACCCCAATATTTCATCAGGAAACAGTGTAGACATATGTGTGCCGCATTGTGATCCCCAATCCCCTGCCTGTATATAGAATTTTTCGAAACCAAGTCTTCTCATGAGATTTCTCATTATTATTCCAATGTGCACAGAGCTTAATCCAGGCTTGCTGGTACCCTAAAATTAAACAAAGGTTAAATATTTGTTAATTAAAAGTTAATTTCAGTTAATATTAAAATATGGTATGACAGAGGAGCGAAAGTATATAATTGTTCAATTCGGTGTATCCAATGGCCTCAAAATTACTATCCCAGGACGTGTCGGGTACATATTATTTTTCATAGCAATTTCTCAAATAATGTGTAGGAGCAGAAGTCCTTTTACTTTGCGCTAAAAAAATATACAGCAGAGCGTAATGGAACGTATTAAATACTATGTAAACGTATCCAATGCATACATATTTATCTTGACGCTATGTCCCTAAAGGGGAGTATTCTTCCCCTTTATGGAAAGAATTTAAAAGCTAGAGAGTTAAGTATTTTTAAAGATTCACTATAGAATATTTCAAATACTTAAAACTCTCTAGCCTTAATACGAAGAACACCTATACGAACATCCAATATTTACCTGTATCATACCTACTATTATCATAATACCTTTTCACAAATCTAGTAAAAAACTGGCACGTGTATTGCAGTAATTAATAGATTAAAATATCACTAAAAGTCACGCCAGTGATTTTTTTAGATAAAAAGTGTAACATGTTTAACCGTCCACACATCTTTATATTTTTTCCCCAAGAAGACAGACATCAAAGTGCATCGTGACGCTAAGTCTTACAAATTCATTATTAAATATGTATAATATCAAACGAATCATCTCATCAAACGAAACAACAGCAATAGATGCTGTTATTTCACGCTGATATTCTGTGAGAGGGTAGCATTTCACCGGGCGTGCCGGCCCAATTCGTGCTGGAATGCAGCATGGATCTACCACACATATAAACGTATATAAGCGAACAACATCCACTTGTATACCGTTGTTTATGTAATAGATGTGCATTCTTTTTGATGTACTTTATATCTTTTTTGCAGTAAAGGTTCACTTATTTTTTAATTTCTTCTTTTAATTCCTAGTCCAACACTGTAATTGTCTGTCTATATCGGGTCAATTTTATAAAAAAAGTTTTATTAAATTTTTCATGTTATTGCAGTTGGTTGATATATTTACTTCGTAATTGTCGCTATAACAATAATATGTATGTATGTATGTATGTATGTATGTATGTATGTATGTATATGTAGGTCTACATAAAGTAATATTTTTTTACAATACCTCTGAAAACCCAAATCCAGGTAAATCCGGAGCCACGATGTCGAATACGAAGTTGAAACCTTCCCTCGGTTTAGTCAACATCGGAATAACTTTATCGAACTCTTTGGACGAACTGGGCCATCCATGTAGCATAAGTAACGGTAAAATTTTGTAATTTTCGCTTTTATTTGGTTTTGCTCTTATAAAATGTACGTCTAGTCCTTGTATTCTAGTTTTATAATGTGAAAACTTGTTCAAAAGTTCTACTCTGTGTTTGAAATCATATTTTTCTACCCAATAACTCAAAGTTTTTTCTAAGTAAATAGTATTCATTCCATATTCTGATTGGATACCCTCTAATGGTTTTGTGAAAGGCCTTCTATTTCGTAACCTTTGCTTTAGATCTAAAATTATCTGAAATAGTAACAACAAATTAGCAGTTCGAAGCCTTAAGATTAAGATTTGTAGCATTTAATCATTTGTTGCAGTATTAAATGTATGTCGTTTGATAGAATTAAACTCGTTTAAATTACGAGTTTAAAACATTAAAAAGGAATTACAATGAAAGCTTACCGTATCATTAAAATCGATGACAAACTCCTTCACTGAGGTGTCTTGCTCTTTGGGTTTTAATCCTATGCCCCACCATTGATCATAATCTAGATTAGGAGGCTTTGGCACCTGTCTCAGAAAATACGTAATAGCTATTCCCGACCCTATCGTCATAATTGCAAAAAAGGACGATAGTATTTTGGACATCTGAAATGTAAAATAATTATAAATAATCTTCTGTCAATATAGTGATAGTAACATCATACTGAAAACTTTTTATTCGACTACACCGACACCTGCACGGAACTCTTTCTATTGTATTTTATTTTATATATTATTTTATATGTTATTTAAGACGATTGCAAAGCTTAACATAACGATAGCCATAAATTTTAATATTAGGTATTTTTAACTATTACAAAGTTTTTTGTCATTGACGCCTCAATAAATGTCAATATAACATCGCATTAACGAATAACTAAATCTAAATTCTAATTGTTACAAGTAGGTACTGCATTTTTCAGAAAAACATAAATAAATAATCTAAAATCCTTTAAAATAAAAATTTTAGGGCACTAGATTTGTGAAATTATTAACAACGAACCGGGAAAGCACACAATAACACCTAGACTCCAAGACGATTTTAGAAAAAACCATTATTTAAATTGATCCGACTGGGAATCGAATCTACGACTCGACCTAGAAAACAGATGCACTAAACACCGCGTCAAGGGGTCCGTCAATTCACAAATAGCTTACCTACCATTCTCTCAAAATATTTAAATGATGAACGTATAATAGTTGAATTATAGACGTATGTTTAGGACCCCATGGGACAGGTATTGCCTGGTGTGGGGACCATAGCGCATCATAATGCACAATTAATAGATGAATAAATTGAATTGAATTGATTCAAAAGTATGCCTGCGTATTAACCACTATGTATTGCCAAATAACTTCACGGCTCGACATAAAAAAAATTACGCATCTTCTAGAAATAAGTTCTTAGACTTACGGTTGTCAAAGCTAAACCAGATAATGGTAGGTTGCTAGCATAACGCTAATGTCCTTATAATTATATCCTATTTATAAGCCATAGGACTTAAAATACTAGTATTACAAGATAAGGGCGAGGGATAGTCCTTTGCTGGCTTATAAAACCGACGCTGGAGTACAAAAGCTCAAATATTTAAAAAAAAGTAAACACAGAGCAGTACAGAAGTTAAAAAGTAAAAATACGAAAACAAGTCTGTAATGTACGAGTGTTTCCGAATTCGTCGATGTATTTTGTACTGTCACTGTTTCACTATCATATTCAGTATGTCTTTTAGTCAGTTTTTGCAGTTATTGAATTTGTTATTCATTCGACAATGCAGAGATTTAAGACACGTGCTTGTCTTTATGTAAAAATATTTTACTGTGTCAGATATGTGTTTAATATGTAAGAGGCATTTTAATATAACCGTAGCTCGACTTATGGTCTGGAAGTTATTTTATAAAACTTATGAAACAAGTAACTTATTTCGAAATTGTACACAATCAACTTTGCAAGTGTTATATGTCACAGAAATAGATAATTTTAAAGATTTATTTATATTAAAAAATTAGGCAAAAGATAGTTTGACGATCTTTACATTAATTTGCACATAATATTCCAGCTGGTCTAGAAGAGAAAGGAAATTATATAATATGGCACTTGTTTGTCTTAACTACTTATTAATAGGTTACTTATTAATATGTATGTGTAAACTTTTATAACTTTCATAATAAATAAATAAATAATAATTAATCTAAAGACCCTATAACTATCTTTTGCCTATTTTTTTTTACTATTTGTTTAAAAGTTCGTTGTCTATAATTTCGTATTAAGTAACTTCTTACATATTAAGTGCTTATATGACAGGCTCATAGCAACTAGTCAGTATAACAAATACGGTTTCGTTTTTCCAACGAATTCGGAAACGTTTTGCCATTTTGTAACTCCAAATGTTTTAAGCTAATAGTATCAAGGTGTGCTTATGTAATGCTTTGAAGTTCTGTTCACACTGACTATAGGGGATAAATTGTATGGGATGTTATGCATATGTACGGTTTTTTCCCAGATTCAAAAAGTAACCGTTTTTTAGGGTTCCGTAGCTAAATAGTAAAAAATGAATTGCTTATAATTTCGTCCTGTCCGTATGTCACAGCCATTTTATTGGGTGACTATAGACATATATTATGTATAATATATTATGTGTAATATATTATGTATATTATGTATTCACTCCATACGAGTACTTAACTGACGGATAAAAAGAAATTCCACATAAGTGTGTAGGGTATCTTTTGAAAAGTTTTCAAAAATTATTTCGAGATTTCAATATGATTTTTATGTATGATAAATTGATGCGCTTTTTAAGTCGTATAAAGTGTAAAGAGTAGCCTAAATATTTGCCAATGAACTAAGCTATTCAATAGTCAAAACTCTATTGCAACCCAAATAACGCAAAAAGAATCTATCATTTAATTAATAGTATAGTGTTACAAAGGTATCAAATATCCCAAAATTATATGAAAGCAATCAAATATGTATAAGAGTGTTTCTACACATACATACATACATGCATACATATATACATACATACATATCTTCACGCCGTATCCCTAACGAGGTAGTCAGAGAGGACGGAGAGCCAAGCGTCGCGATCCTTACATACTTCTTTCGCTTCCTCAAATCTCATCATTCTCTTCACACATTTTCGCCATGCGAGTGCTTTTGAAATTTCCGTCGGCTAACACTAGCTATTTGATCTTCATATATCAGCCTTGGTCTTCCTTGGCATCTTTTACCACTCACTTTCGCTTTATAGGTTTTGTTCTACACATAATTATCGTAATACTTTACGTTAGTAACTAATTAATCTGTGGTAATACGTAATCAGTCTCCATAAATATTTCGCGCAGTCATTGCCCTATTCCACGTGTTTATCTATTGTATCATTAAGGCGCGTGTAGTCACAACGGCCTTGACTATCGCGGGCGGCGCGCGGCGTGTTGAAATTTTTCACATCGTTGACCGCTATACCCCGCAAGAAAACATCGTGGCTGGGGCCGTGTAAGGTGCTGCTACTAGTCTTCTTGTGGCAGGTCAATTGATATTTAGAATGTTATATATTTTTTTAGTTTCATTAAGGCATTGGCCATTAATCATCAGCCTAATCAATAATCATATAAATATAACTTTATAAACAACATCAAATTTTTAAATTAAAGAAAACGTCCAAATAAATAGTTTTGCTCTTTGGTAGTCCCTATACAAAGTGATAGTAGCAGTGGCATGCATTACATAGCGCAAATAGGCGCGTCTACCCGGACAATTTGCTAATAAAAAAATGAATATCAATTTCGAAAGACATATTTTCGACATTTCGACACTCGCTTTTATCGAAGTGACACAAGAAAGTGGCGCGAGCGTGACGAAAGTTCACCCGCCCGAGAGACAAATTCGACGAACAGAATTTGCACATATGTATTTAAAACTTTTTAATGATGTGTAACGTTCTGTTTCGTATAATTACACGCATGTATCTGTAGTGGTGGTGATTGTTTACTTAGCTCATAACACGCACACAAATTAATAAAGAGACGTTGTCTCTAATTAATACCAGCACCGGAAAATGAAATTGTTAACGGTTTGAACTCTGACCAATTTGAATCTTACATACATATCTCCACACTATATCCGTAATAGAGTAGATAGATAGGATGGCCAGACATCACGGTCCTTACATACTTCTTCGCCTCTTCAAATCTCATCATTCTACTCACACACTTTCGCCTTGGTATCGCATTGCTTTTGATATTTCCGTCAGCTAACACTGACAATTTAATCTTCATAAGTCATTCGTCTTCTTTTGCTTCTGCTACCACTTACTTTGGCTCTGTAGATTTTCTTCCTTAATCATTCATCACTCATTTTTTCTTTGGGCCGGAACCATTTAAACATTCCTTTCGCATTTTTGCAATAACACTATCATTCAACCTTTGTCATATTACATATCTCTTCATTGGTTATTTAATCCGCGAGGGTGACATCGCACATATGTATTTCAGTTGCATTTCTTTTGAATTTGATTCTTATTGGCTATAATATCGTCATGATGATAAAAGTGTAATCGATTAAATTAACACATTATAAAATAGTGATGTATAACTTTTTTTTTTAATTGTCATATTCGCCATATTCGTTAAAAGTTATAACTTCTTTAAATTAATAATACAAGCGAGCGATCTTTATTTTTTAATTTAGCGCTCACTATTATTTTTAATCTTTGTTAGTTTCCTTCCCTTCCTTACTAAAAGAAAGTTTAAAAGCTAAGTATCAACGAAAAGCAGATGGTGCTTGCGGTTGTTCACCCAAACGGTTATAATAACACAAATTAATTATTTAATCTGTATATAATAACACAGATTAATTATTTAATCTGTATGCGATAAATAATAATATCTAAATTTCTAGGTTACGATTTTAACAAAATTATGTTTATTTGTTGAGTACCATTGATATAAATAATGTTTTAACATTAAGCGTGTATTTACATTTATTTAGAGTATACATTTGTTTAGATTTCAAAATTCTCGTGTTAACCTTCCCAAGAAGTTCAACGCACTACTAACCATACTAACCATCACTAACCAATACAGGACTTTAAAACCCATTGCGATGATGTTTCCTATTGTCCTCTCATCATCACTTAATTTCAACAATAATAGTCTTAATTACAATAACTATTACAATAGACCTTTTACAAAAAAATATAAGCGATAATAGAAATTATAATACTATAAGAACAATAGGGGGCCTAGACAAGTGATTCAATTGTCGTAACTGTTAATAAAATAGAGTGATAAATACCACGTAATCTAGCGTAACGAATTTTAAATTTTTGGTCAAACGTTACTTTCTTATATATCAAACAAAACTTAAAATCGTGTGAAAACCGCGGTACAAAATGTAGCCAAGTAGCAGTTTTGACGAGAAATTACGCCAACAAGCGTTTCAACGTTTGCCACTTGTCTAGGGCCACAGAGCGGCTAGACAAGCGGCAATAAATGCTTCATAAAATCGTGACGTTTGCAGGCGTTATTATTCGTCAAAAGTGCCATTTATGTGACGGTTTACACGTGACTTTGCTTTTCGTTTGATTTAATAGAAAATTTATAATGTTTCACTATCAATTGAAAATCCTTTACGCTAGATTACGTGGTATTTGTCATTCTGTTCTATTTGCATTTACGACAATTGAGCTACTTGTCTAGGCCTCCAGTACACTCAACGCCTGCTAACGCTGTTGTGCGTACGAAAGCAAAAGTAGGAGTAACTTGGAACCGGTTAGTAAGAAATGGATTACTCAGAATAAATAAAAAGACTAGAAAAAAATAATAACACATATAATACTTCCTTGTAAATTATTATCTTAATTGAATATTTGAAACGACTACATTTTTATTATTACTTGTGATAAAAGAAATATAATGTGCTTATTGAAATATATTGGTGATTATGACATTATGAATATTTTTCTTACTATTATAAGTATATATGTATAATATATATAACACAGTGGACGGCCAAATAAGTTTACACATCGCGTAGTTTTGAGACGATCTTCTTTATACTATACTAGCTTCTGCCCGTGACTTCGTCCCCGTGGTGGCGACTTACAACAAAGGGGAAAGCATAAAAACCTTCTCCATGAAAATTACATATAGGTACGTGCCCACTTTCAGTCATCAGGCGATTACACTTTTATATACTCGTATGTATTCAGCAGATATAATACAATTTCAGTGTGCGTGTTCGTAATCCTTCTCCTCCTAGACGGCTTGACCCATTTTAATAAAATTTATAATGGGGATAGCTTAAGAAAACGAAAGAACTATGATTTAAGATTTTTTAACACACTTAACGTAGTCATTTCTAAAAAATTGTAAGCATATTTAACACTATCAAGCGAGATTATGCGCGTAAGCTTTAGTTCGTGGTTTCGTTAACATTAATTCACCTATATTTAATCGGATAAGCTGTATAACAGCAAATAAATCAATAAACTTATCTACCACCTCCTTTATAGTTTTCAATTTCTTTGGTTATTAAAAATAATTAGTTTGTTGTAATAAATATGTATATTTATGAAGGTAGTCGAAAATATTCTAAATTGAAATAATATACCTAATTATTTATATTTTAACGATAAAGTGGAAACATTTCAACAATACAGGTCTATTTCTATTTGAAAAAAATCTTGTGGCGTGGTATATAATATACATATAATATACGGAAATACCTACTAAGTAAAATAAATTCATGCTCCATACTATAGATTTTGTAAATCCTAGTGTCTCTGGGGTCATCTCGTTTTTACAGCTAAACCACTAAACTGATTTTGATTAAAATTTGGTATGGAGATAGTTTGAACCCTAGAGAAGCTCATAAATGCCACTTTTTTAAAAATTTCACACGGACGAAGTCGCGGCCGAAGTTAACAATAGGCTAGTTAGTACACATATGAAAAGGGATAAAATATACGAAATGTAAAGCAGTAAAATGAAATTAACCGTAATAATTAATAGTAAGTAGTACATATTATATTTAATATTGAATGATAATTTGATAATGCAAGAAGAATATAATAGCATAACAATAGGCAAAGTCGCTTATTTAAATATTTAATATGTGTGAAACTAATATTTAAAACATATATAAAACATTTAACATTGTGAATATACGCACCCTATCAATATAAGTCATCTTGACGCTGCTCACTGCTGATTTGAGTTATTCGACAGACTTATGAACAATAAATGAACAATAATGATTATCAATACGGTTGAAACAAATAAAAAATCTACCCTGTCAATGAAATGTTTCGATATGTCTTACTACCCACCCGTATGAGATAAGTAAATAAAAGATATTACTATAGTGGTGGTCCTAACAATTTTTTAGACGGTGTGAGATCTCATTGTTGCACCCCTCCAAATATGCAGTCACCATGGCCTTAGAAAATATAGGGACTAGATAAAATGTAATGTCTATTTTTGATGTAGAAGAGTCTCTCTTTTTTTGGGTATACCTCGCGGCGCATTATTTTTAGTCACATTTAACTTAAAAAAAGGGCAAATATAGCAATATTATAAAATAAAATTACTTATTTCTTTAGTGTTAGCAACATCGACGAATAAAAAAATAAGAACACACTGGTGCGTTCGTGAAGTCATCAAGAAGAACGACTGACGACGGCTTGTTGCCCGCTACCGCTGAACATATTTAATTCTATTCAGATATCATTAGTTGATTTGTTGATTTGTTATATTAATGATATTTAAAACATCGAGCTGGGCTCTGTAGCAGACATACTCAATCTTGTTTATTCTTCGGCATTACGATTAAAATTTAAAAAAACGTAAATGACTTTGAGCAGTGCCTACGTCGATTAGAAATCTTAAAATCCAAAATAATTGTTCATTCATTCATATCCTCACGCTGTATCCCTAACGGGGTAAATAGGAATATATTTATTCTATCATACACTCATTTTATTACACTGGCAACACCACACTATTACCGCATCTCCGCTACCCTCCTGTAAAAAATAGTATAATAAAAAATAATATGACAAGTACGTAAAATGATATGCAATCTACCTACGCAATTAAAATTAATAAAAACTTACTTATAACTAAATATGAAACCGATTTGTACTCGCCGCGAGTAGGTACACTAAAATATTTATTAGACTCGGTGATCTCAAAATTAGGATTATTAGTGAAGTGCGTAATTTGCATCAACAGTTCAGCACAAACATAATTCAAAGATAAAGGTAAACAACTTTTTAGAAAAAAATTATACTGAGTTCAAAACAAAACACCGAAAAGTACAAAATATACTTTACTAATCAAAACTCAAGTACAAAAATAACTGTAAATACGATACAAATACATATATTATTATTAAATTATAAAGTTATTTAAGTGAAAAATCGTCAAAATAAAAATGGTGAAGATATCGCGTAGCATGCACACAAAAAAAATCAATCGCATTGAGAACCTCCTAATTTTTTTAAATTAAAATTCGAGTAAAAAGTAAAACTTTTCTTTCATCCTCAAAATGTAATGATGAAAGTACAAAGACGAACCTAATGTTATAATATAAAACTTCTTTTTCCAGCTAACCCTTGCTGGTTGAGAACATACTAAGTGTGACTTTTGGCGGGAACGGGAGAAGTGAGGTTGATATTTTGTGTAGATTTTCTATTTTTTTACATTTTTGGGAGTTTTAAAGTACAAAAGTGATAGTATATTGTGTTTTAAAGTTCTGTATAATTGAAAAGAATGGAGTAGGTCTAAATAAACATGTGTAGCTGAAGTTCTCGGGCTCTTCCAAGAAGTCGTTTATAACTTCAGTAAAGCCTACTATAATATCACTTTACTGGAGGAGTTTTACGATAACAAAAAAACTAATTTACTTCTGATTATATTTATTAATACGTGACATTGGCAAATGCGCTAAACTGTGCGCCATGCCATAAAGAAAAAAAAACATGCTAAGGTTAAAATGCCGCCAAAAATAGCGTTCTGATAATATTACACTACTAAAATAAATTGCAACGTAAATACATATCAATTTACATACACTAGATAAATACTACACACATGCAGTCATGCGCATTATCTACATTTTTATTTCTCCGATTTATACATAATATATAAAAGTTTAAATAAAATAGTAATCATTAGATGGTTTTACCGAGTACTTGTGAAAATTTAATATAGTATATAGGTAGGTTTGCTTGACTTCATAAGATTCAATAAAGCTCGGCAGGTTACCGTGGCTCGCGGGCCGCAGGACTCTTTATCTTACGTTTAGAAACTTTTCTTAATGACTTATTTGTTTAAATAACATGTAAACATTGGGCTGAGTTGTTATACAATTGATTTTGGAGAGTAGTTAAGCGGTATTGTGCTTGGATTTTATTTTTGCACCGACTGTGTGTCAACAGTCAGCCCATAAGATGGATTAAATGTGATAGTCAGCTTTGCTAATTATTTTATTTTCTGTTCAAGCAATAAAATGTGTTATACTTACGTTCAGTACTAGTAGACACTCATACAACGTGGTCTGCCAGACCAAGTCAATACATGTCTGTATAAAGTATATGTTTATGTAAATAAAATTAGTGTCAGATTTCGTAAGAAAGTACTTTAGTACGAAATCGGACACTTATTTTATTTAAGCTTATTTAGCGTTCACAAATAACTCATGCTTACACGGTATCAAAACATAAACATCCGTTTTTAATATTTGGCTGTTATCACAGTCAAGTTAATCTATGGAATTTATCTCTATGGATAAATTTTAGATAGCACCGCGTGTAAAATTCGATTCTATAAATTGTGTTATTACATCTTAACTTAATAATTTATAAATTTTTTCCTTACGACTTCTACACAAGAAATTTTTCTTTACAACTTCTACACAAAAAAAATCGCGAACGATAAGCTATTAGATGTAAAAAGTTATTTTCGCGCTGTATCCCTTAAGGCATAGTCCGAGAGTCAAGCGTCAAGCATAGCGGTCCTTATGCATACTAGCGATTGCCACTAATATTGTACTAATTGCATTAGTGTAATATTATTTAAATATTAGTAATCATTGACGGGAATATGAACAATTACTACAATACAATGTAATATAATATTACGTAGATGTTCAGCTTGTGCTTTCTTTTTTTAAGTTTATTTATGCCGAATCAAATTTTAACTACGTTATGCAAAAAAATATCGTCATTAATTTAACATAGGTAATTAAAATTACATTTTAAATATATTGAAAACATTGTTTTTCGTTTCATTATTCATTTTTTCATCATTCATACCTACATATCCGCGGGTTGAAAGGAGTCAATGGAATACTAATAATAAACTGCTTACGTGTTGCATATCAATCGACAAACATAAATAAAATAAAAAAATGTAGAATAGTTTAAATTTTAAACTAATTTATCGTGATAATATCATACCTTCGCTGATTTTGTAGTTTACGCTGGCTTGTTATTGCGATGTTTTATGAAAAGAAAGTCTTCCAAGATACTGTTGCATCTGCAGACTTTCACATTCTCACTTGCAAAACTTGTCACTTAAACAAGATATGCCGAGTGTTCAAGTGGATTTTTTTAAATACACATTTCTTTCTTTTATTTACATATTTATTCATCATTCGTAGAAACAGAACAGTAGAACATTTTTTAACCAAAAACTAGTATTATGCCTTCTATGGTAAGAATTTCCTAATAACAATATCCATTAAATATCAATTACATTTAGGTTACAGCAGACGCGTGTGTGTACGTCAATGTTGTACGGTGAAATAATGGAATATGTTCAATACATATTAGCCTCACAAGCCCCAGCAACGGCAGCAACTATGATTCTCCATAAAGGTCTTCACAGACGCAACTACAACAAAAGCAATAATAATAAATAAACTTCCGCAAATTTTAATGGTACATTTTCTATACAAATATCTTTGAACGACCACACACGGTATGCAAATTTATTACTTAGATTTAATTTAGTATTGGACTGACACTATATATTTTAGCATATTAATAAATGTTATAGCTGCGTGTGTAACGAACTTTAACTCCATTTAGCCTTGACCTTGTTAAGATGGTAGCACAACAAACGCAATGCTAAAAGAATTACTTAATAATAAAAAACGTCTACCAAATATTTCATAATATATTATATTGATAGATGTATGATTGTTTATCTCAGTTACTCTCAAGATAATTATTTAAATTTGTATGAAACAATTTGTGTTGGGAATTTACGACCTATTTTTCATGAACGACACTGATACGGTCCTAAAATTATAATGAGGTCAATAATTATAAAATATCACTGACGTTTACTTCAGTGATTAACAGCCTCATATGTACTTATAATAAGTAATTTTTTGAGATTCGACAACTGTTGCAAAATTAAAATTGTAATTTTTTTTTTCAATAGGTATGACACGAATTAGCAAAGATCATTAAAATATCAAGACTACTCTTAGTTTCCAAAACTAAATATATATCTTTTTTGATCAAACAATGTTAATCACTTATCTGCAATCATTGTACTTTTTAACCGACTTTAAAAAAAAGAGAAAGTTCTGAATTCGTCGGTACATATTTTTTTTATGTAGTGTATTCGGGCATATTCTTTGTTTATGATTTCAATGATTCTATTTGTGTTGGGTAGCTTCAAAGTACTTAGTCTCATTTTCATTTCATTGGTATTATAGATTTTGAACTTCGAAGATACACCAAATACGCCTAACGGTTTATTTATTTTGGCGATTCTTCTATATATCCCGTTGCAGAATTGGAAGTAAATTAGTTGTAAACCTACCCTAGATACTATTTAAGCCTGGTCAGTCAAAAGGGAAAAATAAATAAATTTTTAAGAAAAATAATTTGACTGATTTCAAAATCACTAAAAACTACAACGTAATAACACCTATAAAAATTAAATGCAATTGTTATTATAAAGGTAGAGAGTATAGTATTCTGTGTTATAAAGTCAATGAACAACAACAGTAAGTCAGTATGGTCGGCTTGGCTTGGCACTGACTTCAGTAACTGTCACATTTAAGTATAGTACCTGGGCGACCGAGCTTTACTGATGTCTTATAAAAAAAAAACAAAAAAATTCTGACCACATTGCAGGATTAGAACCCGCGCACTTCGGCGTGGTAGATCTACACTTACACCTAGCTACAGAGTTTACCTTCGCAATAGCCACTGTACTATTGAGAAGGTAAACTCTGCTACAAAATTGAAAAATTTTTAAGTTTAGAAGTTCTAGTGTTAAAAACGAAGAAAACGATTTTTCCCAGAATTGAGACCAAGCTAAATCGATTTTTCGTCCCCCTCAACCTCTATATTATAAATTTCATCGAAATCGCTAGACCCGTTTTCGAGAAAGCGGTATCAAATACATATACATATATGTATATATAAAACAAATATTGCTCGTTTAATATAATAGTGGATAAGTATAAGTACCGTATTTATGAAGTTATTTTTGTACTTGTGGTTTGATAAGTGAAGGAAGAATTATTTTGTACTTTTCGATGTTTATAGTTTGAAGTCTGTTTAGTTTTTTAGCAATTACGGATCTAAGCTGGATCCCACTTAACGAATTTCCTAAATATTTTAATACCAAATACCATTTATTCATAACTTTTCCTCGCAGCTCCACTCGCATGGTATGTATTGGCAACAAGCAAAAAAAAAAAATTACTTGGCTTCTGTCATTTGGTTTTTAGTGAATGCACTATTTAAATGTTTCAAACTTTCAAATGATGTTAATTTACACGCCTGCAGATGTACCTCACAATGTCAGAAAACATTTTATTTTCCAATAGTGTACTAATATATTTTTATAACATTCTTAGTAATTAAGGAAACCCAATGCATTATACAATAGAAACTTGGTTCTATATTTAATGTCTAATGTCTAATGCCATTTCAAGCAAATAAGTACAGAACATGTTGCAGCTAATTAGCTATTAAACAGAAATGTGTATATAAAAAACTGAGAAGAAAACAAAGCTAGACCAAAAATAGTGTAAAACTGGCATTATAACGTTTATTTTTTATTTTCTGTAGCCGTAACGTAATAACTAAGTACGTTATATCTAAAACAGGTTCACGGTCAAAATGTTTATGGTCAAAATCAGTGGTAGGTATTAATTTGTTGTGTAATAAGAATAACATATCATTGGTCAAAATGAAATTACAAAATCATACATATTCATTAGATTGCTTTTAATAAGTTAAATTTTTGTTGTTATTGTTAGGTTTTAACAGGTTTTAACCTAGTATTTAATTGGCAAGTAAGCGTCATTTTACTCTGCAAATAGTAGTAGCGTTAACGTTTTCTAGCCACTGTGCAAAATTTAAATTGCACAGTGGCTAGAAAACGTCGGTTCGTTAAATTCCACATTAAAGAATAACAACAATTTTTTGTTTTTAACGTCGATATAAGTTTATATTTCTTTTTTGAAAATTTCAACTTAGGGTTGTGAGTTATTGTCTTAAAACGTAAATGAAATCTATTTCTTCTTATACCTACATATATCTTCTTTTCGCTTCAGTATTCTTTACTTTTAAAATTAAAAATGTGTTTCTATAGTATATAATACGAATATTAGCATTACATACCTCCTGTAACCATAACATCTCTTGAGATAAAGATAAAGAATCTTTAGAATATGTTTTATAGATTCTAGTTAAATACTGAAGATATAGTTAAATACTGAAAAAAAAATTAATAGTAAAAAAACATTTTTAAAATCAAGCTTTTATTTAAATGCTGTAAAAAGAAGAAAGAAACTGAAATAAACCAAAGCCTTCATTTTATTACATTATACAATTTATATCTAAATATATAAATAAGTAAATAATAAATAAATAAATAAATACGTCAGACAATACACACCAATCATCTGGTCTCAAACTCAACTATATAAAATTAATTTCAACTATAAAAAACAACAAATTCAACTATAAAAAAAAAATATATATATAAATCAATGTTTGTTTGTTTGTTTGGTTGTTCGTATTTTACGCGGTGCCACCGTTCATCCGATTACGATTAAATTTAGTATGGAGATTGAGAGAGATTTAGGAGAGACTTAGTATGGAGAGCTTGAAACCTGAAGAAGGATATAGGCTATTTTAATAATAATACTCGCAATAATACTCCAGACAATTAAACAGATTGTGTGGCCCCAAATTAAGCAGTAAGCTTGTACTATGGGTACCACACAAAGAACTCTGGGGGAGTTCCCAGTAACACCCAGACTCAAAGTACGTTTCCTAAATTGACCTGACCGGGGATCGAACCCGGGACCCTAGCTTGGAAAGCTCACTCATTGCGCCAACGGGCCAATCAATCCTGAGGAAGGTCTTTTTACAAGGTAGGATATTGTAAAAATAAAAAACGCAGACGAAGTTGCGGCCATCACAGCTAGTATTATATAAAAGCTTGTCGCGAAATTTACGCGTACGCGCCTGTGTAATTATATTTTATATGAAATATCTTCGTAAATTTTTTTAGAATTACTTGTGTCAAGATCAAGTTACATATTGAATTCTTTGAACGGTGTGACGGTAATAAATTGATAGGTTCGATTTAAAGTTTATTTTCTTCTTTTCAAAATATTGGAATAAAAGCTTGTTTTTAAAAATGTTTATTTAATATTAATACTTTCAGCCTGAAGCTTGAGCCTAACAAAACACAGTTCCAGGTTTGATTTCGGAGCCGCCGGGGTCGCGGCAGAATGCCAACGCGCTCCCGTTGCCCCGGCATCAAGGCTCTCGAGGAACACCGTCAGGTTTTAGTGGGTAGACTCGCCCTAGCACCCTAATGTCGAGGAGTCCCACATACCCCCCTGCCACCCCCCTACGGCAGGACGGGATGCATAAAGCATTTCCTGACGCAAAAAAAAAAAGTTTGATTTCGGAACTTTCCTTCTCCTGGACTAATTTCAAACCCATGCTAATGTCGTTATAGTATGATACAGGAGACGTATAGGTACTCCACAGATATAAATATGCTTGTTCAATTGCTCGAAGAAATAAAGCGTAACTATAATTTAGCAAACTATCTCATGTTAAAAAGCTAAAATTTGATATGGTTATTATGTATTTATTATTTTATTTAATAGTCGACCAACTTAATCATCAGACCTTACGTACTTGTCAAGACGAGTCAAACGAGTCCAAACTCGGTTGCATCATTTTATTACGTAGTTCCCATATACATGCCATTGGCAACCTTACGACTCCATCATCAGATCAGCTTCATCTCATAATAATATTGCATTGTTATCCAATTTACATACGCATGCAAAATTTCAGTTCAACCATAAACCGGGAAGTGGGTCAAATTGAAAGATTTGATTACAGATACCGGGACATGTGAAACTGAATAATGTGAATTGTAAAAAACCGGCCATAAGCTTGTTGGATATGCATTAACTTATGGTTCCATAGCAATTCCAGACCTTAAATTAAAAGAATAATTGTATTCAAAGTGAAAGTATGTGTCCATTATTTAATTTTTGTTTATGATAAACTAGTTTTCGGTTACAATTTATGTCTCTGTACTAAATTACTACTCAGTAGGTGTGAAGATGATAGAATAAATCGATTGTGGCACACGGACAAACATGAAGACTGGAAGGCTTCCATTTTTATCGTTTTGGCTCTTATTATCCTTATAATTACGTCGGTATCCGCTTGCGAAGTTGTGACTCCTCCCAACTTTTACACAGACGTGTCCTGTGTGAATTTACATTCATTCAGTCTTGTACTGAAGTAAAGAAGATTAATAGTTTTGAAGTAAGATATCTCTCAGGTCTCTCCATACACAGAAAGGAGAGACAGGTCTTTGAAAATGCAATAAAGGTTCTTATGGGACTTGAATGACTATTATTAGGTGAATAATTACTGAAATAAGGCTATTAAAGTGGTTGCGACTGTCCTAATATTCCAATCATGCGATTAAAAAATCTGAAAAAAGCAAGATACTTTGCAATTATACAAGATGTTATAAAAATTTCAATGAAAATTATTACAACCAAACCACATCTTTTAACAAGTTCTTTGTGTCTTTACAATTTTCAAGTAGCAATAAACTTTATTTTGTGGACCGTGAAATAAGCTTTCATTCAAAGCTATAGGATGTATGCTAGGAAACTCTTGAGTTCACACACACTTATCGGTATTTACCTATAATAAAAAGTAAATTTATCTAACCATAAGTACATACAATGTTTTTTTATTATTTTTAGATACGTCCAACATTTCTCATCGGCATTCAGTTTTCTGAATCGGAGGCACTTAGTGGACAAATTACAAAAGACAGTTGGGATCTGGTTCTCGAACGTTATACTGATTGTGAGGGTATAACCGAAAACGAACCTGTTGGACAAGTACAAAATTCGATGCAGTGCTATATCCGAGCCCAAGCTGTTTCAGACAAGGTATGTTACTACTAGATCTCCATTTCGGTGCGTATTTTCCCTTAAACGTGTCAGCGGTGATGTTTATTGGCATCATTTTATACTAAGACTATAAAACAACGTAATAATAAATAATTGTATTCCTGACTAATGAGAAATAATCTATAATGCAATATCTAATTTATTGTGTACGTACAGCAGATACTGTTCACGATTATATCACGATAAGAGAAATGTTTGAGAGTTACATCTATACTTTTCTGTACTGTACCACATAATATGTAAATTCGTATATTTTAACCGAATAGGAAAGAAATTGTGAATGTTTGTATTTTTAAAACTTTATGGGCTCCACAACTCAACCGAACAATCGAAGAAATGAATAAATAAGGCATCATTGCAATCGTGATAGCTCATGATAGCATGGCGGATGCCCCAATATATCGAATTACTTTTTATTTGGGGGTTTCCCTGACATATGGAATATCGAAAAAGGGTTTATTGAGTACAACATAGTATAAAATAGAAAATAATATAGAAATCTAATATTTATTGGAACGACGCGGCTTAACGCGGCTCGCGGGAAGTGTGAGTTGGTAGAAATCATCACGTAACGAAGAAACGTTATGGCCCCTTCATTTGGTTCAGCGACTCTCTCTGTTTCTTTCTAACACACGCTAGTTAATCGAGCAACGTGGGATAGAACTTGCACGCCGCGCGGCGTTAGGTTTGTTAGCTCTATACATAGTTTCACAGTTATGTTTTTGTCTCTCTCTATTATATACAAGTGTGTGTGTGCGTGCGAGTATCGAGATTCAAGCAGCGTGGGCGGTCAGCTGTATAACCTCATTATTTTACACGTGGAAATTTTATTAAAACTTATTTGTTTTTGTTTTAAATCATACGTGAGTTTTATTGTCTCATTAAGTTTTAAGATATGGAATTTACAGCTAAGGAACTTTGTTCCTGACGGGGGTCCCCCAACCGCACATGTTCCGACGTTTTTCATTAATTAAAAATAGAAGAATTAATTTACCTTTAAAAACAAGAAACTCGACTACTAAGATATTGTAGAGATTTTTTTATTAAAACAAAAAATACGTACAAGATGAAATTGCATCTAATTTATTGTCGGTCATGAGATGAGCAATGAAAAATTAGGTAAGACCACAGAAGTAAGACTAATAGGTCGCCGACTCTGGCCATGTATTCAATGAATCACAGTTATTTTTAGTTTTTTATTTACCTACGCCAGCACATTCATAAAAATTAATGATTATGAAATACTTTATTACTTCCAGTCGATAGCAGATTGCGTAGAAGCCCTCATCGGCACATATCTCTTAAGCGGAGGGATATTAGGTGCCGTCAAAGTTTTGGAATGGCTTAAGATTATACCTGCAAAGGTAATTGTATTTGAGAGTAATGAGATGTTTAATTTATAATTGTCCAAATTTTTATATTCATACTCCTTTGCAGGACAATATGGGTAAACTTCTATACAAAAATATACCTACTGTTATAAAGGAAGGAAAGGCTACTGAAGAAGAAATAGAGTTCTTAATGTTGAATTGCAGATCCGATGTAGAACGCATATTAAATTATAAATTTAAGGATCCATCATTTATGTTGGAGGTAAGCTATGAACATTTTGTTTTCACGACCTTGATGGCGCAGTGGTATATCTTGTATTTAAACGTAAAAAGTTCCGAATTCTATTCCCAGTTGATCAATTCAGGAAGCGAACTTTTCGATTGTGTTTGGAGACGGCCCTAATAGTCGTCTGATTCTAATAGCATAGGGATGCACTAGTTTGGAACCAGTTGATTGGTGTGTATTATCTGGCGCATTTATTTATTTCTTTCTTGAATCTGGATGTTTTGTTACAACTATTTATTGATTGTATAGTTCTTTTGTTTTTCCATCCCTATGAAAATAATGTCTATTGAAATTCATTATGACATATTAATAACTTAGTCTAATCTCAATTAAAACAATCGAATTTTCGATGAGTCTTCTAAGTTATTAATCAAAATACGGATTTCATTATAACCTTGCTGCATATAAAATACACTATTTATAAGAACACACACTGGCTAATTAATATGATTAATGCCTACTATTGCGAAGCTAAGACTATTTTTTTTAGAATTAGGGCCATGTTCGTCTAGACTATTATCTCCACTATGATCTATAATATCGATTTTAGTATACATTTTGAATACACCATTTATATATTTAAAAATTAACTGCTAAACTGCGTGAATAAATAGATTATTTCATTTTAAAACTTGTTATAATACGTTAAACATACGTATTTCAAATAATAATGAAGCAGATGCGACGATAATAGTTTGCGGCTTTCTGCTGTGGGTATTAGCGGAAGCAGGAATGCATGGGAATCACTTAGAGATCGTTTTAAAGACATTGATGTACTCACCTTACCGTCCTTATACATCTTTGAAATTCTAATGTATACGAGGAAAAATACAGATGTGTTTAAAAAGAAAGGCAGTATTAATAGTATGGAAACCCGAAGTCGTGATAAATTGGTAATTCCAAAATTTAAGTTACTTATATCAAATGTTTCATTTTCGGGTAATTGTTTTTGTTTTTGTAATAAAATTACTCAGGAAGTTACTCAATTAACATATTTTTTATTATTAACATTTGCAATTAACAATTAACAGATTATTTATTAGGATTAGGATATGTTATAAAATGTACATCGATTAGACAATCACACAATAAAATAGACAATGAAGACAAAACAATAGTCTGGAAATGATATCTTCTCCGCACATGCATTTACTGGCTTTCTGAATATTGAATTTTAAATAACCTTCTGTAAAGTGATGTTGAAAAAATGATACCTAACTGAATTTCTTGTCGGTTCTTTTCAGTGTCCAGGTTTTCTCTTTGAATTAAAATGAAGTAGATTTGACGTTCAAAATCACCTTATAATTGGGTTTACTTGAATAAATTGATTTGACTTTGATTTTGACTTTAATAAACAACTATACAATTTTTAATAAGACATGTTTTTTTAGGCTCTTACACATCCATCTTATATAAGAAACAGATATACACGCTCCTACGAGCGTCTAGAATTTATTGGTGACGCAATTTTGGATTTCCTCATAACGTCTCACATATTTGAGAATTGTCGGGAATTGAAGCCCGGGGAAATGACTGATTTAAGATCTGCTCTCGTCAACAATGTGACCTTCGCCTCTTACATTGTTAAGCTGGGCTTGCACAAGTAAGTATTTAAATCACTTTTATATCATGAATTTATTCGAAGTCAAACTTTACACCGCATACTTTACCACTTATTAATAATGAAGTACCTGGGCGACCGAGCTTTACTCGGTGTTTTACAAAAAAAAAAACGAAAAAAGTCTGACCACATTGAAGGATTCGAACCCGCGTATTTCAGCATGGTAGATCTACACTCTAACCACTGTAGTACTACTGTGAAGGTAAACTGTGTTGTGAAATCAGAAGAGTTTAGAGTTTTGAAATTTTAAGTGTGTGAAAACATTGAGAAAACAAATTTTCTCAGAATTCATTGATCACCGTAAAGCTCTATATTGTGAATTTCATCGAAATCGTTAGAGCCGTTTTCGAGAACGCGATTATAAATATACAAATATTGGTTGTATAATACTACTCGTTTAAATGACATATTATCTTAAAATAAAGGAAGTCCATGAAAGGAGACTGCCCAAACCTGTATCGCCTTTAGGTAATTAGTATAGGCATTACATAATATTTAAAATTCATGTCATGTTTATACAAACATTCTTTCTTCAGTTGGTCGAAGTTGGTCATATATGGGATTTCTATTTTCATTATAATTAGATAACAATAGACCTCCGAGTTTTATTTTGGTATAAAAGCGTTTACAAAGAACATCTAAGTTAAGTAAATGATTTATTATAAATTGAAATGATAAATTTATGTCAATAATTAATAATTACATTTATAAATCAATTTCAATAATATCTATTTACTTTTTTATCAAAAAATCTAGCAATCTTGTTGAACAAAGTTCGCTTGATTCTTTATCTTGAGTTTGTGTGAGTATCAAACTCCGCAAACATTACTGTAAGTCCACAGTTAATAAGTTCATGATCCACAGCTCACAGTTTTTTCACTATGGTTAGTGATTAGTGGCTCTTTAGTCTTAGATAATCGCTATAAAGTCGATTATGTAATCTCTCGATTGCGTCGTATTGGTTATTTGTATAGTTTGCGTCAAACTTTGCTTCCAAACTGAACGATTAAGTTTACAAGAAACTCCAGAAATTAAAAGTACCGTTTTCATTTTGTTTGAGAGTGTTATTATTACTGCTTTTTACCTAATTTTGCATGTCATACAAAATCCTATGCAGCGCAACGGCGCTCCATAGACAGATGGTCTCCTTTAACATTAAATTCACTGTTCAGGAAAATAAATAATAGATTTTTTTCCATGACTTTTAGCCATAGACTTTATAAATAACTCCAAAGCCAGAACCCGTGTCCGAGCAGCAACGGTGAGCTAAATCAGATAACCTGATTCACTTATAAATACGACACACATTAATTATCAGATAAGCTGATCGGTCGCCATTTCTTTAGAAAACAGCACCCACACATCTGACACATTTTATCTGATGTTGTTTGTCCCACTTCGTCGTAGTGCGGGACAGGCTGTCTGAAGTTATGAAGTCTATGCTTTTATCATTATTTTTCATTTTATTTTCTTAGAAGTACATTATTAAAGTGATATGTGTTTTAATAGGTTTCTCAGCAAAAAAATAATAGTAAAATAAAGGTTATTATACAACAAACAAATAGTAGTAAAATCAAGGTTGTACAACAAAAAAATAATAGTATTTTTTATTTAAACTGGCCCGTTGTGCGGTGGCAGAACATATATCTTCCAAGTTGCGGTCTCGGGTTCGATATCCGGTCAGGTAGATTGAGGAAACAAACTTTTCTATAATTGGCTTGAATAATTTGGCTAGAGCCTGGGTGTCACTGGGAGCTCCCCCAGAGAGTTTGTTGTATGGTACTCATAGTACAAGCCTAGTACTTAGTTTTGGATTCAATTCTTGCAATTTTTGGAGTATAAGACTTTTATATTTTAAGAAGAGAACAAAAATTCAACGTCCCCCTGGTCCCTAGTCCATAATAGTTATTTTTATATGAAATGTTAAAATATTGTTGCGTATTACCTGTACCTAATTCATCTGTTTATTATCTATTAAAAATTATAAAGCAGAAATTAATATAACGACAACAAAATGTATAATAAATTTTTTTATTAAAATATAATCAATAAGAAATAAAAAAAATTATTTATTTAACCGCTGACTGCCTCAACGCCCCCCATTTAATTCTGGATCCGTTACCGCCCACTGGGCCTCAGCATCGCTCCGTTGGGAATCTATGGTTTAGAATTTAGACGATTGCTTTCATTTATAACCGTCACCTTCTTCAATCATTAATATTTAAGCAATTGAGGTCGTTTCTACTTCAAGAGACATTTTTTGAAAACACAATTTTTTTATTACTAGCTATTTCTCGCAGTTTAACCCGCGTTAAATTTAGTATTTTTCCGGTATAAAAAGTAGCCTAGATTACTCTCTGAAAAGTCCTTTACGTGCCAAAGAAAGTCCTGTCAAAATCTGTTCAGTCGTTTCGGAGTTTAGCCCGGACAAACAAACAGACTGACAGACAGAGAGACAAAAATGTTAAAAAAGCGTGTCTGGCTTTTATTATGTACAAATAACCATATCATTAGACGACCTCGATGGCGCAGTGGTTTAGACGTTCTGAGCGTAAAAGGTGTCGGGTTAGATTCCCGGCCGGGTTAATTAGGGAAACGAACTTTTCTTAGATTGTCTTGGGTCTGGGTGTACTGGGAGACGCCCCCGGTAGTCGTCCTCTGGTTCTCATAGCACAGGGAATACCCTAGTTTGAGACAAGTTGGTGTGTATTGTCTGGCACATTTATTATTATTATTATATCAGCTTAAGAAAAAGCCTATATTTTGAAATCAGACTTCAATTTTATTTATATGTATTCATAAGTTTTTATACATAATATTAATGTATTATTAAATTAAGTTATTCCCGTTAGGGATATAGCGTGAGGATATGTGACGAAATGTATGTCAACAATAATAAATGGCAAAGCGGGAAATTTCGAATTTTTCTCTTACTTAAGTTCTGTCTACAAATGACAGTATTGTGAGTGTGTTTCTAGGTGTTTCACACAATTATCTGTCGTTTGTAACAGACCCACGATTAATTAAATATTTTTTGCTACTTAGATTTTTGTGCTCGGAAATGAGTCCTGCTCTCGACAAAGCTATAATGTTTTTTGTTGAACACCAACAACAAAGAGACCACAAAATCGTCGAAGATGTTCTTTATCTTATTGACGAAGAAGACTGTCAAATTGCGGAATACGTCGAAGTACCAAAGGTAAACATTATTATTATCAGTAATTGTCTCAGTCGCATTTGTTGTGTTTAAGGTTAAGGTCAATATAATGCTACTGTTGATTCAAAATTAACATGTGTATCTTTTAAAATTAAAAGTATTTTTAAATTTTAATTAAATAAAATTAAAAATACTGCAAGAAATACTATGATAAATTGTTGTCGCCATTTTTTCAAAACAAATCGCTAGTTTTTGCCAAAAATAGCCTGTTTCAGATAATACGGACTTTGCTAGTAGAAAATAATCAGTCTTTTTGCATATTTAGATTGACAAAACAAAAAAAAAACAATATTATTAACATAAAATACAGTTGGAACACGTCGAAAATTAACATAATATTTTACTTCAGACGTACAATAGACAAGTATTACCTGTCAGATGTCACTATAAAGTACTCCAAACAGTAAACAGTGAATAAACATGTATTACCTGTCAAATGTTGCTATAAAGTACCTCACTAAAAGTTATTTCATAATTATTATGTAAACGTTAATATTTAAAAAAAATGTTTGAAATATGTGTTTAAAAACTTCCACTTACAGCATCTACACAATGTAAACAACTGACTAACAACGTCACGAATGGCGACAATATGGATTTGTTAAATTTACATTTTTTTATGTAATTAATATTGGTCGAAATGTTTCCTGTTCACAGGTATTGAGCGATATATTCGAGTCTCTAGTGGGAGCCATATTCTTAGACTCTGGTGGTAACCTTGAAACCGTATGGTCCGTGGTATACCGCATCATGCGCGTCGAGATAGAAATGTTTTCGATTTGTATCCCACAACAACCAGTCCGTATGTTGCACGAGATGATACACGCTTGTCCCGATTTTGGGTAAGGTTCTTATTTACACTGTATCAAATTTTGAAACCCTCGTATGTTTTTTTATCTTGGATATGTACATACATGTCGTTGTGCTATTACATATTATCGTGTGTTCGAAGATACTCTGGCAGATCGATTAGCTAATCGAATCGCTCTAAATCAGAGCGATCGATTATCGCCACATCATTATTTGGCAGACCATAACGTAAATCTGTCACAATTGACTACTAGTGGCGATCTCTCCACCCTTTCCGCTCTACACCTAAGACAACTGTGTCAAAACAATTTAAATATTACTATGCCAAAAAAATGTAGCAAATAATGGATGGGAAAAATACATTTGAATAAGCTATATAAACGGAAGTTACATGAGCTTTATTCAAGTCACACCATTGCACTTAACTTTTATTTACTTTGAACTTTGAACATCCTACAGAATCGATATGTTCGCTCAACTATAACTGGGCGGATCGTCAAACGATTTGCATTGAACGATATGGCCAATATTTGTTGCTCTTTCCACGAAATCGCCGGGCACATCGTGATCTGCCAAATGTTACGATCGTATGGCGACATAATATTCAATTATTTAAGACTAATCTTCGACATATAGTTAATTAATACAAACCGCATACCAGATCCTACGTATTTTAGTTCAAAAGGCACTGTAGGTGTTACCAAATGTAAAATTTTAACTAAAATCTAAATTGACTGACGATTCAAAGTTAAAGTCAAATCAATTTATTCAAGTAAACCCAATTACAAGGTATTTTTGAACGTCAAATCTACTTTAGTTCCGAATTCGATTCCGAATCAGCGAGCCCACTCTAAAAGTTAAGTAATATGTGAAGCTGTGGAACAGTGATTCTAATTTATGTGCAGGCCCACCCAAGTGACAGACACCGACGTTCCTCGAGTGATGGTGCCGGTCACGATCACGGACAAGCAAGGGATCAGGCAACGTGTGTGTGGTTACGGAGCTAACAAATTCCAAGCTAAACGTGCTGCTTCCAAACTAGCGCTCAAGATATTAGGAATTTAGATATAAGCACATACAGGTGTAATAACTACATATGTATAGGTATATATTAAAAGTAAATTATGATGTATGTTTGATCTTCATAAGTCAGCCTTGGTCTTCCTTGGCTTCTTTTACCACTCACTTTCGGTTTGTATATTTTCTTCGTCAATCTTTCATCACTCATTCTTTCTATGTGCCCGAACCATCTAAGCATGACTTTCTTCATTTTTACAATAGCACTGTCGTGCGACCCTGTCATTCTGCGTATCTCTACATTGCTTATCCTGTCCGCATGGGTGATACCGCACATCTTTTTAAGAGATCGCATTTCTACTGCATTTATCATACTCATTTCACTCGATTTCGGGGCATATCTAGGCCTCACTACCATACAATAAAGTTGGCACCAACATCGCATTGTGGATGGCCATTTTGGCAGTGTTAGATATATTCACACTATTTACTAATGCGGACAGAGCACCATTTACTTATTTGCCAGCTGCTACCCGTCTCTCCAGATCCAACGCATCTTCCATCCCTTGAAAATACACTCCCCAGATACACAATTTGCATTTACCCAAACCTCACATTTCGTTTATACCTCTTCCCTTTCAAACACCAGAACCTTAGTTTTGTTCACATTCATATTCAATCCTTTCACTTTACATTCTTGTTTCATGCACGTGACTAGTGTCTGCAACCCTGCTTCTGATGGTGCTATAAGCACAGCATCGTCAGCGTACAATAGGCAGTTTACCACTGTGTCAACACATGTCATACCACTCATACTACCTTTCATTCTCTGGAGGCAACTGTCCAAATACAGCACGAACAGCCAGGCAGACATCACGCAGCGCTGTCTGACGCCTGAACAGACATCGAACCAGGGCGAGGTGTCACTTCCTATCCTTACGCAGGCTCTGTGGCCGCTATATAATGACCTCACAGCCTGCAGTAAGGAGCCTCCCACGCCATACTCAGGCAGAAGACTCCACAATTTCTTTCGCACTACTCTATCGAATGCTTTTTCTAGATCCACGAAAGCGCAGAAAAATTTCTTACCTATAGCCAGAAACTTCCCATGATAACGCGAAGCGAGAAAATCTGATCCATACAACCCCGTATGTATTATATGTATAATTATAGTTTATTAGTGACCTGCCCCTACTTCGTGTGGGTAGAAATTTTTGTGAAAATAAAATACAGCCCATGTTACTCTCTGATAATGTAGCTTTCTATAGGTGAAAGAATTTTTGAAATCGATTGAGTGGTTTTTTAGTTTATCCAAATCAACAAACCTCTCGTTACCTCTTTTTAATGTTAGTATAGATAGAAACCGTAAACACATGTATAACGCGAGGATTATTACCTGTGTAGTTTTGTCTTCCAAAAAAAATTTTAAACAAATTATTCACCTGATACTTTAGGTTTTTATATATTTTCTTTGTATATCTTATGTCTATACTATTTAAACTGATTGTAACAATTATTTTTTCATATTTTCCTCAAAGGAATGTCAAAATTTTTATTTTGTTAATTGGATTATTTTTTTCATAGAAAAGAATTCAGTTGCCCAAAAAACATTTATGATTTTACTTGAAAAATATATTTCTGAATTTGTATTCTGTGTCAGTGTCAGATATACATATGACTCCACCGTAAATAGGCACTGTTTTTTCGTGTATAGATATTGCTATCCGAATTATCAAACCATTATTTATTAATGAATGCGTTTTTGTTTTGTAAAAGGTTTATGAAATAAATAGACTGAAATAATATGATATATAAATAGGTTAAAAAGTTATGTGTACTAAGTACTATATATTACCGATTAGAGACCATTTAAGCGAAAGTCATAAAATGAATGTTGAGGTCATGGGCGTACCCAGCTTTTGGCCTAACGGGGGCAAATCAGGAACGTGCATTTATTGATTAGGTACATATTAAGTATTTATTTCAAAAACAAATACTTCCAAACTTTCGAGATTGTCCTTCGAAAAATTCGCCATAGCTCGGCTTCTGTCGCAATCCCCTCTAATACATAAAAGGAGATTTCTTTGATACGAATTTTGAAATCTGGTGCTGTAATTTTTGATAGCTGAACAGGATCTAACGACGATATAGCAAACGCCGGGGATTGATCTTGACTAAATCGCGTTACGAAGAAAATAATAACGACTCCAATTAGAGTATGTGTAGCAAGCGGCGACAATAGGCAATGAAGCAGTTAGCAGCTTGATGATTTGCCCTGTAGTTTTCGAGTTTGTTATTTATGTTCCTATGCCTTCTTAAGCATAGACATATTGAACAGCTAAATGTATAAAAGCAAAGGGTGCAGGAGTGGCAGTCCAGGTCCAGGTGTCCTCTGCCCCCCTTTGGGTGGGTACGCCCATCAATGACTCATCTCCGGATCTCGGAATTTTTCGTGGCAAAACTAAAACTGCCTCTCACTTATTCTTGCACCCGCCTTGATCCGGGGTTCGTGACTAGCATTTCTCTGAGATTTAACGTTATATTTTAAGATAATTATTGAGGTTTTTACAAAAAAAAATGTTATGTTTGTAATTACATATTATACATTACAAAATATAATTTGTTTACTGTTTATTATATAAAAGGAAGCCTGTGGGCGTTATTAAGCCATTATGTAGCTACCAAATTGAAATAAGAGTGAAATTTAAATACCTTCTATTCATTATAATATTGTAATGATATAATATTTTTTACTAGCTTTTGCCCGCGACTTCGTTCGCGTGAAGTTAAAAATCACATAATATCTTTATAAATTATAGCTTGTATGTTATTCTGATGAGCTATATTATTATAAACTTTCATCAAAATCCGTTCAGTAGTTTTGGCGTGAAAGAGTAACTAACATCCGTACATCCTCACAAACTTTCACATTTATAATATCACTAGGATGGTGAGAGCTAAAGTCATACAGCAGTTTTTCTCAAATCGAACCCTTTTCGGGTGCCGTAGCTAGATGGCATAAAATTGAATCCTTATAATTTCGTCCTGTCCGTCTGTCTGTTCGGAAGTCAGTCATTTAACTAAAAAACTATTGGCACTATATAGATGAAATTTGGAATGTAGATGTAGTCTATAAACCGCTATACAATTATTTAGTGAAATTAGGAAAGAAATAAAATTATGGGTTGCAAAATTCCGTGCGCATAAGCCTGTGGGGTATCTTTAGATATGTCTTTAAAAGTTATGAAAAGGTTTCAAAATGACTTTATTTAAATCAATAGTTGGTGATATATATATATGCGCTTCTAAAAGTGTCTCTCTCTCTAGCTTTTCAAATATGGGGTGGAAATCTAGAAAAATACTATATAGTTGAACTTAAAACACTTAACGAAAATTGATTTTAATATATTGTGTAGTTTTTAAGATGTTTTCGTTATTTTTCATAAATTTTTTTCTAAATATCTTCTTTTATAAGTATTAGCTTAGGCCATGGAGTAAAATGGTTTAGGTAGCCGCCCACGCATATTTGCACGAACCTATCGTAGCTGTCGCCAAAGAATGAAATTAAAAAAAAAGAATGAAATTATGAACAGTGGCACTTTAATACTTCGAGGGCGTTATACTTTTTATTACTATAAATTATAAGTAGTGTTTCGGAATGCATCCTCTTTTGCAGTCAGATTTCTTGTACACTGTTCAATTTTACCCTAGGTTTTACTCTTCTTCAATTTGGCATTTAAGCGGTGTTTTGTACAAAGTACGGAAACTGATGAGTGAAGCCTTTATGAAAGACTGAAGGCAATGTAATATTAACGTTAATGTCATCTTATTTTTTAAATAAAAAACGTATTAAAAATGAAATATGAAGTTTAAATGTTCACAATGAACTCACTATTAACTATCCATTTCAACTATACTAATTAAAAGGAATTCCACAGTTGCGTATTTATAATTCGGTTGTTCCATATTCAAACCTAGCGAAAGCTTCCGAGAATATTTTACAAACGAGCGTAAAAACAAATGAACACCGCCTTCATAAGGTTCTAATTTCAATATAAAATAATCTACCCAGTCTTGCCATAAATTTTGTTACAAGGAAAAATTCATTTTTTTTATTAAGTATATGAAACGTTTATTACTGCAGTGAGCGTTAGTTAATACACTAATACAATAGCATTTAAAAATAAGAAGCTCATTCAAAATGATCTCCATTGGCCTTTAACACAATCCTTTAAAAGTTGTGGCCAGTCAACGAATTCGGAAATACTATGGAAGTGTAATTCAGAACAATTATGGTCGAAAAACACGGTACCGCGAGTCTGATTCAAATACTCCGAAACACGAAAGGTCGCAAGCTCAACAGTCAACTTTTAAAATGAAGTCGACATTAAACCCGCTCGATCTTTATTCAACTGTGGCCTTACATTCCAAAATCAAGGGTAATCACACGGGAAAGTGCTAGCAATCGAGAATGTTTTTATGCATTACTAGGCATCGCAGCGCAACTTATTGGTAATATTTATTTACCTTATTTATGTGAAGTCAAATAGTTTTTTATTTTGATTCTTTCATGCGAGAAAATATTTTAAAGATATTTGAAAAGGTCAAAAAAGCATATTTACGTATTCATCTGCATTTTATTTCCAAGTTTTTGATGTGTTATGTTACCTTAGAGTGTAATTAATGTATTTAGTCTGTCTTGTAAAATTTAATAAAGAATAGTTTTTTTATCAGACAGTACTGAGGACCTCGTAATTATTACTCTTAAAATATTTTTTATTAAAATAGTGTCGCGATCTGATTTTCCGGTAATTATGTCTATTCATTCTACAGTTTTTGAGGAATATCGATATAGAATCACTGCAAGATTTCAGTCTTCAATTAGAGAACATGCTTTGCCTCTACAACAAGAATAGATTTCTTCATTTTCAGTTGGGTAACCAGTCATCTTCTTTCTAAGCGAACTGCTTTAATCCACCATAATCACCGAAGCTCATTTTTAGTAAAATTAAAGGAATAAATTTATAAGATCCAATTAAATAAAGAGAATTCCTATACTCAATATAAAAATGCAATAAAAATAACTTACGTACTGAAAAATGGCTGGCTACTCGTTGCATAATACAGATCACAATATTTTTATTTAATTTCTTGTAAACGTTATTATTTTATATACATTTGATAAGTTATCATATCATGACTACTTTGTGTCTTCTGCACCACTTAATCACACAGGAAGTCATTTTTAATTTACATTTCGCCAGTTTTCACGTCAACAAACCAACTTTATTTGCGACGGCTGACTGAGCGCACGGTAGACTAAGTAGTGCGTTGATTGTGGTTTTTTACCCCCGCCCACTTGATTGGGCTTTGTGTTGTGTCATATTTTTAAATTAATGCGAGTTCCATAGTAGGGGAGAGCGGGGCTGGAAGTTCCTGGGGTAAGTTGTTCCGACAGCAATAACTTTGTAAGGAAAAGAGATAGCAAAACAAGTAAAATGCTTCGTTAAAGCGTAGGGTGACGCACCGCGTCGCTGGTCATTTTCGTTACTCCGCCGACGGCAGTTGAGTGGCTGTGTGCACGTAGCTGTCAAAACATCACGTAAGTAAATTTTTTCGTCCTTAAACTATTTGGTTTATCTCGGGTTTTTATGTACCCATTCATTTGTTTCTACTTAACTTTCTACGTAACTACGTAACTTTCCTAAATTGTAGTGACATTAGTAAGGTATCTTATTGCTTGAGTATTTTTTTAAACGATTCTATTAGTTTGCCAGTGTCTAGATTCACTGAAGATTCTATTAGTCTTCGTACATAGACATAATTTGGGGTTATATGTTCCTTCCTGGCAGGGCTGGTTGTTCCCCGGAACGACCTACCCCATTTGACTTTCAATCGTACCTAAACCCCTACAAATATTATGAATGAATTTAGAAAGACTGGAATATACCTTTATAACCCCCAATATTTTTACAGACGAAGATTTTGCACCACCTTTCGTGACAGATCGCCCATTGTCAGAAGCTATTTCATCTCAAACTATCAAATGAAGAACCCCCCAGTATTTTAGCACCTACAATTCCGTATAATATGATGACCAACCAGGACCATCCAACATTCAAATATAACCTCAGAACGATGTGCAGCTGGACCCTTTGACGACCTCAACATCAGTGCAGAATGATGAACAACCTCATCATTCAACAACAAATGAGAGTGACGTTCATCAAACTGACTCTTCGACACTGAATACTGACTAAGAACTTCAATTAACGCCAGCAAAGAAGCTACAGCTGTGTTTAGCCCTGTGTTTATGGTAAAACCTTTACCAAAGGTACCACCAAGATTGCAGACGTCTACAAAACGACGTGTAAGAAAGACGGCTATTATGACTGACACGTCAGAAAAAAATGCGTTGGGTGAAGAACAGGCAAAGAAGAAGACAAAAAAGATTGAAGACATTGCAAAGAAGGGAAAAGAGAATAACAACGATAACAGTAAAGGAAAAGGCAAAGGCAAAGAAAGGTAAGGGAAAATCTCAAGGAAAAGCTAAATGAAGAGTATTACAAGAAAGCGAGAGTGACAGCGATAATGATCTGAAATGGTACTGCATAATTTGTTGCGATTCATATTCAAATTCTCCTGCAAGAGAACAGTGTATAGAACGTACCGTAATGTAGAAATTGTGCTCATGTCAAATGTTTAGATCAGCCATTCCCAAAGTGGGCGATAACGCCCCCTTGTGGGCGCTGCAGGCCTAAAGGGGGGCGGTAAGAGACCCAGAAAAAAATGGGGGCGTTGTGTAGAGGCCTGGGGGGTGATTTGTAATTTCATTTAGCTAGGAGGCATCTTAGACAACGACTGCATGAGCTCTCGACTCAGTAGACAAAATAAGTTTGGGAACCAGTGGTTTAGATAAAGGTGATAAAATCACTTATGTGTATCCCAACTTTGAGTCAGATGAATAAATGAGTGATGGATAAAATTATTGACGAATAAGTATGGAAATTGCCAAAGTTATTCACTTCTGATTAAAGTAATGACTAATCTTAATTATAATTTAAGTAAATAAAGAAAAAGTTTATTTGGAGGTTACCAGTTATGTTTTGAAGTTCGGTCGGCAGACCGCAGTCTTCGTAATTAACTTCACATTTAAAAATAAAATATATTATAAAAATTATAAAAGTATTACAATTAAATTACTAAACTACTCCAGCTCGATGCTGATTTAATTCTGACATAAATTATATTATAAAAATGAAACATTCCTCAACAGCGTAAACGGCCTGATCAAAGTTCACTTGCAATGATTTCGACATCAATAGTTATTATTGCTGACGCGGTTGCTAAGACAGCTCCATGTTACTTAGGACGAACCTACACAGCACTTAACATACTATTATATACTATAACAAGTTTTTTAAAGTTTATTGTATCTGATAAGATTTATAAGTTGATAAATCTCAATTATAATTTAAATAAATAACAAAAAATTATCAGGAGATTATCAGTTATGTTTTGTTCTTTTTTAAAGTTTAGTTATGCATCTGATAAGATTTATAAGTTGATAGATCTCGATTATAATTTAATTACATAAAAAAAGTTTATCTAGACCAGTAATGTTTTGTACCAGTAATATTTTGTTGTTTTTTTTTTAAGTTT
Organism: Zeuzera pyrina; assembly: GCA_907165235.1. NCBI lineage: Eukaryota > Metazoa > Arthropoda > Insecta > Lepidoptera > Cossidae > Zeuzera > Zeuzera pyrina. The sequence goes on from OU015630.1 coordinate 14,122,188, forward strand.
ACTTGTGCATAGAATAAGTATTACATACATACATTTATAGAAATAGTAGTTTTATTTAAGAAAACCTGTGTTATTCTGACAGTATATTATAATCTAAGCGGAACAATTTGCCTCAAAGGTGGAACAACTCGCCCCAAAGCGGGGGTGAATGTACCGCTCCGAAATTTGACAAAACTTTGCTTCCAAAAAAAAAACTATTAAGATATTAGTAGAAGTGACTATAATATTACGTAACTCAATAAACATCCGTTCAGTATTTGCATCGGTTGAAAATGAAACTCTTTATTTTCATAATAAAATTTCGTGTTATTTGAAAATCGGAATTTCCAGCCCCGCTCTCCCCTATTTCCGAATTTGTTGTGACCAGTTATCGAATGAAACGCACTTTCTCCATGGGGAAATTCGCCACTGCCAATCTTATGGAATGTTTTAGGGACTCCAAATTATTATGCCGTTTAGAGCATGGTATACTCTCTAAAAGAGACCAAAAATCATAATCAAGTGGATTAAGTCAGAAACGTTCCTTTCCAACCAGGCTTGCGTGGATCCCAGCTTTATGACCTGATGTGAGCCTAGTCTTGCTGAAAGGACCATTCTTTGTTATGGAACATGGTGTTAAGAGGCTTAACTACCTTCTCAAAAATCGTATCTTGGTACACCAGAGGGGTTATTCACAAACGTCGAAAACTCAAGTTTCCGTTACGACAGAAAAGTTTTTGATGATTTTGTTTATACGCGATTCACAAATCCGAAATATTATTATATTTATGTTATATATATATCATATTATAAATAGTCGTATTAACAAATCTAAGCCGTCGGATTGAATTTATGCTTTTCGACGATCGGCCTTTCCGCCACGGAAAGCTTCCAACGTTTGTGAATAACCCCCTGGACCGATGTTTTGATACCTTTTTCACAAAAATATGGCTTAGTCATTATTTGAAAGCTAACACCCACCAAATTATCACTGAAGCCGGATAATGCCCACGTTGTACCCTACTGACTAATTGAGAAGCTTCTCTAGAGCTTTGAGCATAAACTCGGTCATTCTGGTTATAGTCCAACCAAATAACAGCTGAAATCGAAATTTCGATAATAAGGCTGAATTTTTAATATAATGCTCATAAAAGTGTTGTAAACATGCATGTAAAATTTCAACACACTAGCCCCCCGGCCTCGCTCGAAAAACAAACAAAAAGAAGTCAGAAAAGCGTTGTTTTCTAAATTACTTTACAACTTTAAGTCATAGACAGAAGAGTTCTAGGCAAAAGTTATAGAACCCAAAGTTGTACGTAAAATTGATTTATACCTTTTTTTCGGAAATGTCATATTAACGGAGTTAAGGCAGTTTGAAGCACAAGAAATGAGAATTTCTTGAAAACCTTTAACTCGTTTTTTGTTATCGGTTTACAAAAAGTTATGATTTCTTTTCATAGAAATATAATTTTTATATTTACAAAAGAAAGTTATTAGCACTTATTTTTTAATCTACAATTTTAATGTCCAAATGGTATTATAATATAGTACTTGGGCGATCGAGCTTTACTCAGTGTCTTACAAAAAAAATAACAAAAAAAAGTCTGACCACATTGTAGGATTCGAACCCGCGTATTTCAGCTTGATACATCTACGCTCTAACGACTGTACTACTGAGAACGTAAACTCTATTGTGAAATCAGAAGAGTTTAGACGATTTAAGAGTGTGAAAACATAGAGAAAATACATTTTCTGAGAATTGGACCCTAGCCAGATCGATTTTTGAACCGTAAAGCTCTATATTGTAAATTTCATCGAAATCGTTAGAGCTGTTTTCGAGAACGCGATTATAAATATACAAATATTGCTTGTATAATACTGTCCTTTTAAATGTCATAGTATCCTAAAGTAAAGGAAGTCCATAAAATTTAACATTAAATTCATTTTTCACGAAAATAATAGGTTTCTCCATGACTTTTAGCCGTAGACTTTATAAATAACTCCAGTGCCGAACGCCGTGTCCGAGCAGCAACGGTGAGCTAAATCACATAACCTGTCTCACCTGTAGGTACATACACATACATTTATTTATCCAATAAGCTGATCGATCGCCATTTCGTTCCATCAGCACCCACGCATCCATATTTTGTCTGATACGGGACAGGCTGTCTGAAGTTATGAAGTCTATGCATTTATCATTATTTTTCATTTTATTTCCTTATTATACGGACATTATTATAGTACCTAATATTTGTTTTAATAGGTACTTGTTGCAAACTGAACTTAGAAATATTGGGTCCTTACATACGAAATTGGCGTTTTGTACGGGAGGAATATAAAGTCAATTTTTTTTTTGTAAAATATATTTAATTAATCCAAGTATGCACCGTTGTTATCTATGCACTTTTGCCATCTCATAGGTAGTTCATTGATTCCTTTACTAAAAAAACTGACTGTCGCATCGGAGTTGAATTTTTTTCCTTGTAAGAAGTTGTCCAAATTCCGGAAAAAATGGTAAGCTGTTGGAGTAAGGGCCGGGGAGTACGGTGGATGTCGCAGACATTCCAATTGTAGCTCATCTAACTTAGTGGTTGTTTGTTGTGCAGTGTGTGGTCTTGCGTTGTCGTGAAGCAGCAGTGGCCTAGAGCGATTGACCAATCTCGGTTGTTTAGCAGCTAGTTCTTCCTTCATGGTTTGCAGTTGCTTGCAATAGATATCTGCCGTAATCGTTTGGATAGATTTTAGAAAGCTGTAGTGAACGACACCGGCGCTAGTCCACCAAACACTCACAAGTAACTTTTTCGGAGTCAATTTTCTTTTAGGGCAGGATTTGGCTGGGTCTCCAGGGTTCAGCCATTGCGACGAGCGCTTCCGATTATCGTACAGTATCCACTTTTCATCACAAGTAATGATTCGATTTAAAATCCCTTCATTATTGTGTTGGTTGAGCAAAGTTGTTACTTACGTTGTTACTTGTTACACAGCAGTCGACGCATGTTTGCAAGTTCGATTCACTCAATTCCTGAGGTACCCATCGTTCAAGTTTTTTTACTTTCCCAATTTGCTTCAAGTGGATTAATACAGTTTTGTCACTTACCCCTAAGCCTGCAGCTATCTCTGAAGTGCTTTGTGATGGATCCGCTTCCACAATAGCCTTTAATTCTTCATTTTCCACTTTGGTCTCCGGCCGTCCACGGCAGCCATTCCCAAAGTGGGCGATAACGCCCCCTTGTGGGCGCTGCAGGCCTAAAGGGAGGCGGTAAGAGACCCAGAAAAAAAATGGGGGCGTTGTGTAGAGGCCTGGGGGTGATTTGTAATTTCATTTAGCTAGGAGGCATCTTAGACAACGACTGCATGAGCTCTCGACTCAGTAGACAAAATAAGTTTGGGAACCAGTGGTCCACGGGGTTGGTTCTGAAGGTCAAAATTTCCAGAACGAAAACGTTGAAACCAAAAACGTACCGTACTTTCTTTTGCGACACCAGCGCCGTACACATCATTAATCCTTCGAGTTGTTTCTGCAGCACTGGTGCCACGGTAGACTCGTACTCGTAAATATACCGATATTTCATGTTTTCCATTGTGCGGTAATAAGCGACGCCAAAGAAAAAAATAATGAGGAAAAAAACAAATGAATGACTGCTTTCAAAACTCAAATGTACCAGCTAAATGAATTTATAAATTTGAATTTAGAATTCTTAACCAAAGAGGAGATATTTCAGATCAAAGTGGTCAGTACGACAAAACGCCAATTTCATATGTAAGGACCCAATATTATTTCAACTTATTAAACAAAAATAACAAAAAAGGTCTGACCAAATTAGACTAAATTACGAACTCACGCACTTCGGCGTGGTCACAGACAAACTACCGTAGAGACCTGAAATGTTTACGAATTTCTAAGCGAACTATTCTGTCAAGGTTAGAGGAATGAGATGTAAGCGGGCGGCAAGGTAACGTCACGTAATAAACGAAATAGTGATGTACTCGTAGATATTGTATATATCGATAAATACAAGAATTATTTTTATAAGCTTATTTCAAAAATAGAAATAATAAAATATGTATATATAATCAAAACAAGATTCTTTATTTCGAAACAAAAAAATCAAAAATTTGGAATAGAAATCCAAATCAAATTCGTTTGGGTAGTACGTGTTTCTTCTAATGTAAAACTTTTTAACAAAAAATTAAATTGACAAAAAACGAAACTGAAAAGCTTTGGTGGTAGAATCACCCAACATTTTCGTCTGTATGTATTTTTTTAACCAACTTTAAAAAGAGGGAGATTCTATGTGCGTCTGTATGTTTTTTTATGTATGTTCACCGATAACCTCATCAATTGCGTACCGATTTAAAATTTTTTTTTGTTTGATATACTTCCGAGGTGGTCCCATTTAAATTGCACTGGTATTGAGCTTGGCCTTTGAAGATACACGAAATAATAATTACTAATTATAAACTTTATTTATATTGATGATACATTTTTATATCATTTCGTTCTATAATTAGAAAAGTAGTTAGTTGTAGACCCATCCTATATATTTATTTAGACCAAGGTCACTCAAATGGTAGAAATAAAAAAAATTAAGAAAAAATTTAAACCTACTAGAAATAAACACTGAAAAGTATAAAATAACTATGCTTTACTAATTACAACTCAAATATAAAAAAAAATACTTTATACATACGATATAAATACGTATATAATTAAATTTGCTAGAGTGTTAGCCGATGGAAATGTCAAAAGTACTCGCATACCTAGGCAAAAATGTGTGAGGAGAATGATGAGATTTGAAGAAGCGAAAGAAGTATGTAAGGACCGCGACGCTTGGCGCTCCGTCCCTGTGACTACCCCGTTAGGGATATGGTGTGAAGATTGTATGTATGTATGTACATAATTAAATTTGACGGTTATTAAAGTGGGTTCCAAATTAATGTGCCACAACAGAAAGTCTATTAGTTTGGGAGGCTTGCATCGATTTCAGTAACTGTCGAATTTAGGTATTTGTAACGTATGTATAAAGTATTTTTTTTTTTTGTATTTGAGTTTTGATTAGCAAAGAATAGTTACTTTGTACTTTTCAGTGTTTTTTTTAAGTCGGTTAAATTGTATTCTTAAATTTTTCCGAATTAAATTGAACCCAAAACTCGAGATATATTCTATCCAATAAAAGAGAATCATCAAAATCAGACTACTCTGCAGAAAGCAAATTTGTCTGTGGGCGTGGTAGACCTACACTAGGCATTGTGCTATCGAGAAGGTAAACTGCTGCAAATTAAAAACGTTTAAAGTTTAGAAGTTTTAAATGTGTGAAAGACGGAGAAAACGATTTTTACCAGAATTGAGACCTATCTAGATCTATCTTTTCGAGTTTTTATAGGTTCTATGAAGTTTGTAGTAGCGTTTATACGGTTTTGAAAGGTTCTGTATAGTTATTAGAAGGCTTTATCTAGAGGTTCTATTAAGTTTCTAAGATATATCAAAAGTTTTGCGATCACATTTTATCTACAGTATTATACAAATTCTAAGTATTTCGAGGTGCTGATGACGAAAATGACGTTCATTTTCAAATCCAAGACGGCGAGTATTACTTTTTTGGACAAATCAACGAGTGTGTCATATTCTAGGTTTCTTGGGGTGCTGATTACAAAAATGACGCGTTCCTTTTCAAATCTAAGACGGCCTTTTTTGATAAATCGATATGGGTGTAAGGATTCTAAGGATCAAAAATTATGGCCATTACTACAATTTATTAATAAAAAAGGGTATCTGCCATCTTGGGTTTCGAAATTGATGCCATTTTCGTAATCAGCACCTCGAAATACTTAGAATTTGACACCCACATCGATTTATCCAAAAAAAGTAATATTCATCATATTGGATTTGATAATAAATGTCATTTTCGTAATCAGCATCCCGAGAAACCTAGAATTTACATTCATACCGATTTATAAAAAAAAGTAAATTTGCCGTCTTGGATTTGAAAATGAACGTCATTTTTGTAATCAACACCCTGAGAAGCCTAGAATTTGATACCCATTTCGATTTATCCAAAAAAGTAATATCCGCCATCTTGGATTTGAAAATCAACATCATTTTTGGAATTAGCACCCCGAGATAACTAGAATATGACGATTCACGGTTTTTTCTGTTGTCGCTATAAAATATTACTGTAATTTTTTTAATTTACATCATGCTCTATTTCACAGAGCAGCGAGTGGTATTTCTTTTGTTTAGAAATGTATATATTTACTATTATCTAAACTCGGAACGGCAAACCTCATCGGGCGCGATTTAGGGACTCCGACTCTAAATAAAATTTTTCAGTGATCTCCCTTTGCGTACCCTCTAAGTCTAAGAGATTGTTTTGATTTTACCACCCTATTCATTTTTAAATTATCGGTGAAGTAATATCCAGAGTGCATATCTTATAATAAGCTGCAAGTCATCTTTTAAAATACGCGAAATGGTTCTGGGTGCTACATTCATTTCTCTAGATAAAATCTTTTGCTTTCGGACAGGATTTCTTCGGATTTCGTTCACTACTTTGATCGCCTTTTTCGTTCGAATATTACGTATTATATCTATCAATATCCCGGTACACAAACAATCGACTGATATCAATCGGATGGAGAGTTTAAAAAATTGCATACATACATATCTTCACTCTGTATCTCCTACGGGGTAGTCAGAGAAGACGGAGCACCAAGCGTCTCGGTGCTACATACTTCTTATTTCGCTTCCTCAAATCTCATCCCTCACACATTTACGCTTAGGTATGCAGTGCTTTTGACATTTCCGTTGGCTTACACTCTGGCTATTTGATCTTCGTCTTCCTTTACCATTCTCTTTCGCTCTGTAGATTTTCTTCGTCAGTCTTCTTTCTATTTGCCCAAATCATCTAAGCATTCGTTTGTTCATTTTTATAATAACACTGTTGTGCAACCCTGTCAAACTGCGTGTCTTTTCATTGCTTAGTGTCCTGTCCGGAAGGGTGACACCGCACATATTTCTAAGAGATCGCATTTCCACTGCATTTATCATACTTACACTCGATTTCGAGCATATTCAGGCCTCACTACCCTACAATAAAGTTGGAACCAACACCGCATTGTGGATGGCCATTTTGGCTGTTAGATATATTCATACTGCTTACTAATGCGGACAGAGCACCGTTCACTTTATTGCCAGCTGCTACCCGTCTCTCCGCATCCAACTCACATCTTCCATCCCTCGAAAACGCACTCCCTAGATACACAATTTCATTCACTTGTTCTAAACATTTTCCATTTAACCAAATCTCACATTTCGTCTATACCGCTTCCCTTTCAAACACGTGAACCTTAGTTCCATTCACATTTATATTCAATGCTTTCACTTCATATTCTTCTTTCATGCACGGGACTAGTGTCTGCAACTCTGCTTCTGATGTTGTTATAAGCACAGCATCATTAGCGTACAATAAGCAGTTTACCACTGTATCATCACATATCATACCACTCATACTACCTTTCGATGTCTGGCAACTGTATATAGTACAAATACAGCACGAACAGCCAGGCAGACATCACGCAGCCCTGTCTGACGCCTGAACGAACTTCGAACCAGGGCGACGTGTCACCATCTAGCCTTACACGCAAGCTTTATGGCCCCGTGGCTCGTTTCAGGAGTGTATATAGTGCGGATAGTATATCTTTTTTAAATTGATCAACTTTTATCAGTAATTCCTTTCACATGGGGTATGTGGGCAGGTTGTCTGCTTACGTGCGGATGTCTGTACCTCTCTTTAGTCTGATGCAGTCGAAGATTCACCTGGTATCCGTCCTTTGCAACGTCAAGCCAAATTAAAAAGTAATCTCGCTAATTTCTCGTTTTTAGATATTCATATTAACACTACCATTGCTTTTCCTGACATTACAAATAATTGCTTCTTCGAAATTCTTTCGAATTCTTCCTCGACTCGTCCTTGGCTGGTATTTTTATTTGTCACACTTATAGATTTAGTTTATCATAATACATCTATGGTCACACTATTACATTAAACGAGCAATATTTGTATCCATATATAAATATATCCACTATTATATTAAACGAGCAGTATTTGTATATATATATATTTGATATCGCTTTCTCGAAAATGGCTCCAGCGATTTCGATGAAATTTACAATATGGGGTTGAGGGGGGCGAGAAATTTTTCTAACTAGGTCTCAGTTTTGAAATTGATCTAGCTAGATCTCAATTTTGGGAAAAATCATTTTCTCCGTCTTTCACACACTTAAAACTTCTGAACTTGTAAACTTTTTAAATTTCGCAGCACAATATTGCAGCACACCTCGATAGCACAGTGGCTGAGTGTAGGCCTACCACGCCGAAGTGCGCGGGTCCGAGTCGAGTCGATTTTTTTGTTTGTTTTTTATAAGACACCGAGTAACGCTCCGTCCACCCAAGTACTAATTAATTATACGAAGACATGGTGCTTGAACTTTACTAATGCAAAGAGTAACCAGCTTTTTGGGAAATTAACATTAACTACATCATTAACTATCTCTAATTTTAACACATTGAAAACAATAAGAATTATTTGTTTTATTCAAAGAGAATGTACAAATGACTACAGTTTAATTAATGAAAAAACAAGGAATCCCACTTCACATGGATTTTATTGTTAAAATTGCATACAATACTATTACAGGAAGTAAGTGTTTGGCCTCTTGTATGCAAAGGTGTTGAGGCGTTTGTAGTGATGGACACGTTTTGGCAGCGGGAACCTTATCTTGCTGTTATGGAATTGTTTAACTTGCGGTCTACGGCATGCCGAGGCCTTAATTAATTCCACTTTAATAATCTGAAATAATAACATACAATAAATTACTACATTATTATAAAGATAAGATTCAAAGGTGGACAAAGGTGTTATAACGAAAATGTCTAACAGAGTAATTGACATTTGTACAAATGATGTTTTCTTTGCAGTTAACACTTTGCAGCTAACACAAAAAAAATAAAAAATAAATAAAAGATAAATAAATAATTTAAAACTGAAAGGAATCTGCATTTTTACAATAACACTGTTTACGAACTCTGCCATACTGTTTATCTTCATTGTATATTTAGTCGCCGAGGGTGACATCACACATATTTATGAGAGATCAGGTTTTCACTGCATTTACCTTACTTTCACTTAATTTCGTGCATATCCAGGTTTTGCTACCATACAGTAAAGTTAGTACCAAAATTACAGATGGCCATTTTAGCAGATTTAAATAATATATTCAAACTGCTAACTAATATGGACAGAGTACCGTTAACTTTATTGACAACTACCCGCCTCTCCAAATCCGGCTCACATCTTCCATCCCTCGAAAACACAATCCCCAGATAAACAATTTCATTCGCTTGTTCTAGATATTTGAGTGTTGAGAGTGTAAATAAGAGAGAGAGAGGAGATTCTGTGTCATAATAGTAGTCATAGAGTGAAGATATGACCTAGTTTTAAATTTTTAACATAATATTTCTCAAAGGATTCATAATTTTTTTATATATCATTTTCATTATTTATTAAATCACATATAAGAAAATGTTTTTAATTTTTATGAGTATTTGATTCAGTACATTAAATTCAATAAAATGAATGGCAGGTCAAGCTATAAAAAGCAAGAAAATATATTAAAATTTTAAACTACAGCGCCAACTGCACAGATGAGCAGAAAATGTTTATGCCACCATGTAGAGGACACTGTATTTTCTTCATACTTATGATCTACGAAAATATTGACTGTGAATGATTTTGAATATTTCGACAAAACAAATAGAATGTTTCATTCTGTACATTTTCTAAATTTTTTTTTAATGCGAAGAACGTACTTTATTGAATTTAAGCCTAATATCAAAAGTTAATCAGCATCAAGTTTTTATCATATGCAATTTTAGTTTTTCCTGGCCAAAAAATTCCTTTTTGTTTCGAATTTCACTATTTCTTATTTTCTAGAGCACAGGCATAGGAAGTTCATACCTGTATGGAGTGTGCACGGGCTCTATGTCTAGCTCCCATATCACGATAGCACTGAGTGACTGCCCCACCCACACTCAGGTCACGATATTCACGGTACATATTGTGAACTCCAGAACGAGACTCATAACGCAGCCAGATACCAAAGTTCTTGATCTTGATTGGACTTTTTTCTGGGATTTCCTAAAACAAAATTTAAGCTCTGATTGTGAACATTTTCAGATATTTTTATTTTTTATTTTATATTTGTGCCCATGCAGGCTGAACAAACCTATTTCACTATAGTGGCATGCATCTCATATAGGCACAGAGACACTGCCTACCCTGACAACTTAAATGAAAGTTATTTCAATATCTACCAATTTCATTTTTTATAGACAATTTAAATTAAACAACTATTATTTAAAAATAGCCCCCATCTAACATCCCCACTCTTCCGTCTTTCATCTGCTCGTAATCGTATTTCATATTTTTTCATTGCTATTTTATTTTTAACAATCATGCCATCTATCGGCATACAAAAACCTGCAATATAACACTTCCATGGAGGCGTGTCGGTCCGGTGCCTACAATTCACGCACACATGTTTACATTTCACCTATCAGTACTCGAAATAATCTTTCAAATGTGTGATATTTTATACTTTAAAACTAAGTTTGTGTGCATGTTTTGGAGACATTGAATACATCAAGGACATTACAGGTAGATCCACTTGATAAATTCAAATTACTTGTTTTTGCTTTGTTTATGGTTGATTTATACTTGAATCAAAATAAAACTCTATATTTGTTTTCTTCCTGCAATTGATTTGTTATTCTATGAGTTAGTTTAAAAATGATATTCTTTTTACAATTTGTATTTGAAGTAGAGTATTGGTTTATAATAGATAATTTCAGTTGTATTTTAAAGTATGGAATGTTTTAGTTGTGATAATTGTGTCGGCAGTGTGTATTAAGAAAAACAAAACAAACCGCATTTTTAAAATTTTCATATAGTGAAAAATGACAAACCCTAAAGGCAGGTGTATCCCAGTTGCATTTATACCAAAAGTCAGGTAATATGACTCAAAATTTCAATTCTAAATATTATGAAATATTAAACTTCTGACAGGTTGTGCATATATATACTAATATTTTATTTTATTTTCCTTGCATTATCTACATATAACAATTAACAACCACTACGAAAAATTAAAGTAACAGTAATGTTCTTGCTCATCGTCAGTATTGCTGTATTAGTAAGTATAGTTATGTATTACGATTGTTTTTTTTTATATATTTGTTATTTTGACTGCCTACCCTGTTGAAAAACCCTGTGCATGGCACTGTCACTATATCTAATCTATTATGTGTAATAAGTAACCACTAAGTTAAAATGTACTACTAAGGGCCACTGCAGCCAGGACATGAAATAGTTCTTGAAATCATGTGCTTTTAACAATATGTTGGACATATCAGGTTAAGTGTGAGCACATCACATCACTATTGCAGAGAATGTGTATTGGAGTTTCTTCTAATCCTGGGCAGTTACCAGCACATTTTTAAACTAAAAAGAATAATTACTTAAGAGTGCTTCTATTAAGATAAAAAAACTGTTTACAAAGATTATCAGTTTATGCTTAAGAATAATGTTGGAATTTATAATATTTATATTGTTTACACAGCAAATTTATAACATGGGAAAAAGAAATAAACAATAAACAAACCTTAATGGAGACAATTTCACCAGTGGTTTTCTTGAACTTTTTCAGCTGTCGTAAGAAGTACCAAAAACGAGACTTTGCTACAATGGGGTCGGGGGAGAAAATTCTCATCTTGTACAGAGGTGGCTTGGGCTCATTCTCTGAAGGGAGCTTGCGGCCGATGACCTCATATTCCTTCAACTGTAATAAAATGTTAATTACTTTAGTACAAATATAAATGGTGCTTCTATAGTTTACTTGAATTTTGATCATCCTTACCAATACATTTATTCATTAAAATGCACAAGAATAACAGATGAAACGGAAGGACTGTAGAATATGTCTTTTTTTATTTTCAAAAACTTATTTTATAAAATATTTATTTTTAGCGCTTGGCGCTTCATCCTCTCTGACTAACCCATTAGGGATACAGCATGAAGATTTGTATGTATGTATTTTATAAAATCACATTCTAGATTATGCTACTTGGTACAATGACATACAGTGTCAATGTAAAAGGTATAATTTCAGACCAAGAATCACATTGGACCCATAATGAGTTGACACTTATCACCTCGTGTCAAACGGATTTTCATGTCCGTCTCATTGAGCATAACCATGTGTAAAACAGCTATAACAGTACGGCAACTTCACTCGGTGTAATTTGTCAGTTCACGACCGGCTCTACACACAAAACATTGCAGCACTGAAATAATTATTTGCAAAATACTCGTAAATTCTAAGTGTGTCTTCCCTAGTCATGCAATTAAACTTGTAAAGTTTAGAACCTAGGTCAAATAAAAACAGATACACTATTAAAGTAAAAGCTTAGTTCATATGATTCTTAATTCGAGGGTACAACATATATGTATAAAAGTAGATGATAGAATTAGTTTTCCATAGAAATCATTCAGACTTCGAAACTTAAAAAATTAAACATTACAGTGAGTACTTTCTATTATAAATATAATTAGTGCTTTTGGAGCCATTGAAAAATAAAAAAAAGAACGTAGAAACAGTGCAGCAAACTTAACCTAAAATTGCTAAAATTAATATTTGAATGCAATAAATTGCAAAAAACAAAGGGTAATCTATAAACATTTCACTTGTAATTAGTTTTACACTCAACGGTATAAAATTAATGTTAATACGTTTAGAAATATAATCAACAAATTAGAAACAGAAACAACGTGTACAGAACACATGCAGATCACAATATATAGCGATTTTTTTATTAATTTTGTTGTTTATCACGCATATATGAATATACGTAACAGTTTAATAATAATCGTATTTCTTTTAATAGGAAAAATAGAAATATACCTCGCCTTTGGCCTTCATTTTCAGAGATTTCCACCAAAAGAATTTGACAAAGGATAGAGGTTATCTGAAAGAAAGATGGCGACAGCTAGACTAGAGTAGAGATTAACGATATATATCGATAATGATGAAATATCGATATCAATTAACAAAATATTCATATTTTAATATCGATATCGACGACTAAAATATCGAAATATCGATATTTTGAATAAGATGTAATATCGAAATATATATATATTTTTAACCAAATATCGCAATGTCAATGTTCGTTTTTACCAAGATATTGTAATGTTATTATTTCATTTACAATATATTTTGCAAATAATGGAGTTAACAAAATATTCAATGTAATATCTTATTATAGAATAAATAATGCGTAAAAAGAACTGATCGTGCCAATATTCTTAATTTCCTGAAGCCTATATAGTACCTATTACAATTTGATAGGACATAGGTAACAGACATCTCATTGCTTGTTCTCAATACCTCTAAGAACATAATTTACAGGAAGACCTCTACTCTATTCAGACTTGGTGCCCATCAAACGGAATGTTACTCAATGCAAAAAAATGTGTTGATATTAAATTTTGCAGGAAAAAGACTGTCATTCCCTCCACCTATACGATATCTAACAAGATATCATTAAAATCTGATACAGTGCGTGATCTTGGAGTTCTATTAGATAGAAAATTGACTTTTGTGGAGCAAATTGATAGGATACCTAGTAACAAGTGCATGGAGAATGGTCGGCTTGGTAAAGCGTACGTGTAAAGATTTTAAAAATCCAGCTACTGTCAAAATCATATATCATGCACTTGTATGCAGCATTCTGAAATATGCATCACCAGTCTGGAATCCTGATTACAACGTTCATATCACGAGAATTGAACGTGTCCAGAGAAATCTAACGCGCTTTCTTGCCTATAAGGACCCCAACTGTTCGTATCGTGCCGATTATGTTACCAGACTCGCACCTGGGGATGAATTCGTTGAACGACCGCCACAAAATTTGTGATATCTTAACCTTGTATAAAGTACGGTGATATAGCTTCACCTGATCTTCTAAAAGATATTAATAAAACCGTTCCCTACAACATGCCTAGTCGTCCCATATGCAACTTATTCTCAACAACTAGAAGTAGCACTAACCTGGCAAAGTACACTCCCTTAAACAGACTAATGCGATCATATAACGAGGTATGTTCTAGGGGCGATATTGACATACAGGCAGTCCTCGTACTTACGGCATGTTAGGTTCTCGAAATACGCGACGTAAATCGAAACGACGTAAGTCGAGACATATTTTTTCATATGTTTACATGTAAAACTCAAGGGTTAGGATCCACACGGACTCGAAATTAAAAAAAAAACTGCATTTATAACAAAGGATATACATACTTTATTATCAAAAGTAAGTTCTTAAAATAATTATATATGCACTTATGAAATTGCTAGTAATTTTTGTATTTGTGTGTTATTAATTTTAATAATAATTATAAAACTTTAATATGTAATCAAAATATGTAATGAAAAATAATAAATTAAACTTTTGGCTTAAAGAAACTATCAATTCTAGATTGCTTCGCTTCTTTCTTCTTGCTATCATACAGATCTTGGTAACACTGATAGGCTGCACAAATTTTGTTATTAACGTTGAAACTTTTCTCAAAATTAGGATCATTTTCTTCAAAAATTTCAACAAGACAAGTGAATTCTCCTATGCCGGAAATCGAAACAAATGACGTATGCTTGAGGAATAGTGTCAAAACATTGTTCGACGTAACTTGAAACGACGTAAATCGAAACGCCGTAAGTCGAGGATTGCCTGTATTTGGCGATGGAAGGTTTAAATTTGAAATGTCTGTATTGATTTGGTATCCAGGTCGTTGATGGAATGAGTGAGGTGTAGTATTTCTATGCTGGCGTGCGTTGCAATTAACCTGGTTCTTTGTGGTAGTCTTTTGTTCTTTTTCATTAATTTTTTTTTTCTAGATTTAATGTAAATAATTGATAAATATTAGTACATATCACTGCTATCTTAATTAAGTACATTTAGATGAACAAAATGTGAATCGTTGTATACACCTGTAAAGACATGTCACCAGAATATAGCATTACTAGTACAAAGTGTAACAATATAAATACATAGTGATAAGATCGATGGTGTATCCCTACAATAAATAAATTAATAAAATAATTTTTTTTCGTTGTTTTTTTTTCGTATATTTTTAACACATTATTAGAAAAAAATGTAATGTCTATTATGTTTTTGTATAATTAACACTTACCTAAGTTGCAAATGATCATAGTCTCCTTTAAGTATGCATTTAAATTAGTGTTAAAACCAGGGCCGGATTTAGAGGAGGGCAACCGGGGCGACAGCCCCGGGGCCTCCACAAAAGAGGGGCCCCCACAATAGCGACTTCGGAAAAAAAAAATTTCAAATTCCGACTAGTAACCACTAGTAAGCATCTTTTCCTTTGATATTTTTTTTCACTGTTTTACCTTCACCTACAGTAATTTGTACCAACATGATTATATTGTTCTTAAATATTAACAGAAATCATTGACCTATATTTGTCTACTCCAATCAAGCAATCAGTAAAATATCAAAATCTCAAATTTACTACCCACCTTGAGGGAATATCCCTATGGCTCAATGGCTGAGTGGAGTGGTACTTGCCCGCAACCTCGGAGGTCGGGTATTCGATACCGTGTCTCGACTACTTTTTTTTTTTTTCAAGTTGTATTTATATATATATACTTGTTAAATACTAAAAGAATCTACTTGATTTCACAATAAATTATTTATTGAAAAACTCGACTGAAAAAAATTTGTCATTTTATTTGAAAAATAATTTGGGGCCTAGGGGCCTCCACTCCTTTGTTGCCCCGAGGCCTCCAGACCTCTAAATCTGGCTCTGGTTAAAACCGTCAACATTAGAAAATATCGATATCTTGTGGTTGATAATATCAGAATATTGATATCAAGCTATCGATATCAATATCAATGTTTTTTGTTTTAGCAATATCACCATCTCTAAGCTAGAGATGCCACACTTACCTAAAACGTCACAGTCTGTAAGTCTGTGGAAGGGGAATTTTTGGCGGTAATGGAGGAAGTGAAATTGGCCTTTTATTTATAATTTCTATTTTTTTGCGAGTTCTAAGGTGCAAAAGTGGTAGTATATCGTGCGTTAAAGTTCTGTGCAAGTGCTGAGAAATATAAAGTTTGAATAAATATGTGCAACTGAAGTTTTCGCGTTTGCCCAAAAAGTCCTAATATTACTTTACAGTACGGTAAATGCCTACTATTACTTTACTGGAGAACGTTAGGAATTTAGTAAAAGGAAGACCATGCCATGAAAACTTTATTGCATGAAAATGTCAGAAGTCAGAACATTTAATGTTTTCAATAAATATGAAACGAGTTGCCAGTACATAAAACAGAGGAAGTTCGTGGAAAAGTGAAACGTCTTGTTAGTTTGTCGTTTTTTTTATCTAAAATACGGAATTTTCGGCGACGTTTCGTCGGGATTTTATACAGAGTAATCGAGCCTTTATTTTAATTATTTGAAAATGTTTCTAGTGAATATCATGATGTAAAAGTGGCGTAGTTTTGTCTCTCGAATATATACGCTATTGTATAATGTGTGGAATTGTTAAAATAAGAGCTTACTTAGAATACGATGTTGAAGTTCTTTAGTGATTTATTAAAACCGTTGACACAGCAGCTCATTTTGGATGCCCTCTAAATTTGTTAGACCTGAGGATAATGGTCCATAATTATTTGGAAAGAAATGACCGTAAAATCTTTAACAGGAAACTTTCGGGCAAGAAATGGGTCTATAGTTTTATAAATCGACATCGTAGCCAACTGTCGTTACGTGTACCTATGCCTAAACATTAAAAAATCGCGGACTGAGAAATTTTATGATGAATTACGCCAGTATTTTGATAACTTACATAACACTGAAAAATGTACCTAAAACACATATTTGCAATTATGATAAAACGAATTTATCGGACGATTCGGGGAACGCAAAAGGTAATTACAAAAGAGCGACCAAATATCCAGAACGTATATTAAACTATATTTAATCTATGTTGTATTCCTATAATGTTTGCCATTATGGCTAATGGCGAATATTTAAATCCATGTACAGTATACAAATCGAAACAAATGTAATCGCAGTGGGTCGAAGGTGGACTATCACATGCACGTTGCAATAATTCTACCTCAGGATGGTTAGATGTAGCTTTATTTCAAGACTGGTTTGTTACTATTTGTTTGATAATTTAGCGTCACACATTAACACAGACATAATAGATCTTTGTGAAAACCGCAATATACGCTTCGTACTTTTACCGCCGAATTCTACGCATCTTACGCAGGGCTTTAAACGTTTGCGTGTTTGCGCCTTTGAAAAGAATATGGCGGAACATTCTATTAAAATATAAACTTGAAAATCCTTCTGAGAAAGCACTGAACAAATGCCATTTCCCCAGATTGTTAAAACAATTGTTAGAAGAACTGGAGCAGAGAAAAGAAAATATTATTAGTCCCTTCGCTACTACTGGAATCTGTTCTTTTAATCCAGAGAGAGTATTGAAAAGCCTGCCTGATCATAAGAATCCGTGTAAATACGGCGGTGATCAGGTATTCAGGACCATTTGATAGAAACAAGAATTCAAAAACCGGAAAAAGAAAACAGAGTCAGAAATAAAAAGATAACTATAGAACCGGGTAACTCCGTTTCACAAGATTTTCCTTACAAAGGGAGCCTTGAATTTAAATTAACAAAAAATGCAAAACGTAAAACAACAAAAAATTCTACTGAAAACATGGAAGAAAGCCAGAAAGAAAAATCAGTTGTTATGGCGTCCGATGTTGTGATTAGAACATCAGTGAAAATTTGCAATAGACAGGAATAATCCGATGAAGACAAAATTTTAAATCATACCCTTATACGTTTGTCTAAAACTCCACTCAAAAATGTTGCGAATTCTTTAAATAATAAGAAAATAATTCCGCTCACGATGATGGCGATTATTCAGTTCATGATACCAGTGCATCAGCTTATGACATTGAAAATGATATAGAAGAGTTAGAAGCCACAGAAGATGATACACAAGAAAATACAAGAAGTAATGATTTTGTTATTGAAGACAATGTTACAGTTGGACCTTATGCGTAGGGAATAAGGTCGATTTTTGGTGGAACTCGAAACATAACTTTTAGTACTTATATCTCGAGACCTAGGCTTTATAGAGTTATGACCTAAAAACGCATTGCTAGGTTTAAGGCCTTCTATCGAATGGTATAAGTCAAATTAAGAAAGAAGACCAAGTTGCACCTCGAATATTCCCGAGCGATGACGTGTCATGTACCTATGACTCATTCAAACAGGCGGCGTCGAGAACAATGTCGAATTACCGTTAGCGAGCGTAATTCACTAGAAAGTTCCACCCTCTTTTTAGCAGACAATAAATAGAGCTCCGTGTCCGCCGCCGAGTCAGTCTTTCTCAACTATCGTTCGGAGCGACATATCGAGGCGACATCAAGGCGAATTACGAAGACCACTACGACGACTACTGCGACGACCTTGGATAGAAGAACTGCGATTAGGGAACGTTGTTATTGAGTGAAGCGTGTACCTTCGGTGACTACTACGCGAGTACCTACTTTGAGGGCGACTACGAAGATTAGGAACCGTCGTAATTAAGTTCGCGTGTTCTTGACATCTACTTGTACGAAGAAAAATAAACTCTTTGCACCCTTAACCGGCATCTTATTACCCTCAGCTCGTAACAATAATTTAGATGAAAAATCAGCTGAAATTGACTCTTAGCTTCTCCTAAAATTTTATGTGGCCAAGGGAAGTAAATATTATTATGTAGGAAAAGTAATTGAAATATGTTTTGAAATTTTACTAAAAGTAAATTTTTTAAGAGATAAATGCCATACTATTTAAAGGTTTATTTTGATAAACAATTCACAAAGATTTATTTTATTATATGAGAAGCAAGTTTTTACTGTGATTAGAATCATAGTATTTCTTCATTGTTTGAAAAATAGTTCTTTTATTTAGAAGTTGAGTTCAATTTAATCGTTGTGTTACATTGTTTTTATTTTTTTTTATTAATTACACAGGTACACACAAAAATATTTTTTTAAAACAGACCGTCTTGGAAGTTTCGACTAATTTTTATGCTTTTTAATGTGGTGAATATAAATCTAATCTATCAACCGTTTTATTCTATCACGTACAGATTTTTTGCTACTTAGGGTTAGTGAGGGATTTGCCATTAAAAATAAAAAACGAATTATTTTTTATTTATTGAAGAAAAAACCAGTAAACATATTCTAAAATATAGTTAGTGACCGAAAAATATAATTTAAAATCCTAATTTTGATATAAAGTGACTTTGGAACTAATTGCTGTTTTACGGGATCGTTTCTTCTTCCCCTGAATACTTCTTTTGGTGCGCTGCTTTACGTATTTGTCTTCTGGGGTTTCTCGTAGCAACAACCAGCAGAAATCGACCATCATATTGATGTTCCACCTTCCTTGATATCTTCTCTCTGCATCTTTGATGTCTTGGTAAAACCTTGCAGATCGCTCTTCGCTACAGTCAGGGAAAGTTTTCGTGGAAGTAGTTAACGTGTGAATGCAGAAAAATGCACTTTTAGGCTCATATTACAACCCCGTGCTTTGAAATTTTCATCGTCCGATGTACAATATCTTTGTAGTTGGCATCCTTCCAGTTCTCTAAATATTTGCACAAGTTTGAAGGAATTCCAGTCCTCGTTTTCTTTTTCTGACATTGTTTCAGTGAATGACACAACATGTGATTCGATTTATCAGAAAACTTACCATTCAACCATAAGGTTTGACCCCCCTCTCCCTTCTGCGCTCCCCCACGATTCTACTGCATTTGTACGATATCGTCATCTATTTAACTATTTTAAAATCTCTATTTTTAGGCTGGTAGAACTTAAACTGCTATCGGCGCTAAAAAGATCCTGGTAACTCTTGTATGAACTGCCGTCGACTCATACTCTGGAGTTTTGAGCCGGCTTCCTTCACTAGATTTACCCACGTTTGATGGCAACTTTGGCCACCGGGTAGGGTTTCAAAATCTTTTTGATAGGCTAGTAGATAGCCACACGGATCTGTCCCCGTCACAGAAATTGGCTTATCTTATGACTTCGCTCCGGAGTGAGGCCAGGGATCTGAGCCGTCACTTAGGCGTGACTGATGCCAATTATAAACCTGCTTGTGGATTGTTGGAGCATCGATATGCAAATGTCCGTCGTTTAGCGGACACCCATGTTGCTGAGCTATTAGCATTACCGCATAATCAGCGATTTTGCGTACTATTGATCTTAGATCAATTAGTTAAATCCATTGCTAGTCTCGATTAATGCCTTGAGAAGATTAGAGTTGCCTATAGACCAATGGTCCTATTGCCAAGAAATTGGCAGCTCAGATTTGAACAACTTTATGGAGACACTGAGCTTACCTATTTAAACCCATTTTTAGATATAATAAAATCCACGGAGGACGAGTGTCGTACCGCCGTCGATTCGCTTGTCATGGGACCGTCTCACCTCAGGTACCTAGACGTCAGGTCCTACCTGACGTCTAGGTAGGACCTGACGTCCTACCTAGACGTCAGGTCTAGGTAGGACTAGGTAGGTAGGTACAAATTGGAGATAAATAGGTGGTAGTGTACTGTAGTTGAAATTGTACTGTACCCAATTTTTGTTTTTCAGAAATCTACATTCCAAAATGAAATACCACACTTCTTGCAGTATGTTACACAGTGCCTTGAAAATGTTGATAGGCAAGCCCTCTTGGTACTAGCAGTGTTCCCACTTTTTGTTTGGCTCCTAGCCACCCCGTGACTCATTCCTGACCACGAACAGGACGCCCTCGTTTTGCATCCGTAGAGGGAGAGGTGTCCTGCCTTCTTTGTAAAAAGGAAGGCCGTTTGGTGGTATCTTGTTCAGGTTCGTTTTCAGGCCCTCAGGGTACAGGGGCGTAGAGCCATAGCCAAGAATTGTCAATGGCATTATGGTTGTTTGGGTTCTCTTTGGCAGCGAGATTGTCCCAAGTCGGTTGTTTGCCGCTTCTGCCAGGACCGTCACCACCAAGTCTTGTGCTTCAATAGACCGAGTTTGTAATGTATTAACCAAAATACTGTAACTGTACCAATTGAACTATTTCCGATGTAAATTATCATACTGTATAAATTTAACTGTCGTTTGTAACAAGCTATGTTAGACACTATTTTTGGAAGTGAATGTGCCTTTTGCATATCAAAGGTGAGTTTCTACGAAATCACATTCTGAAGCCAATTTTAAATCCGCATTCTTTTTATCTCTAAGCGCGGCGGCTTTATTCAAATGTACATTACTTTAATTATTTTTTTTTAGTCTTATTGTATTATTTTTAAATTTACTTAAACGTTTGCTGCATTAAAAAAATCTGTTGGTTGATTTCTGCAATAAATGGTTTGATTGAAAATGTTTATTGCAATAAGCTGAAATCCGAGATTATAATTTTGTAATAAACGATTTATAATATATTTTGTTTTTTTCATTACTCTCAATATTAATATTAAACTATATCACATCATGTCACAGTCACTTCGTTTCATGCTACTATTGTATCAAATCTTAAGATATAGAGCCATAGTAAAATAAGAAAATAAGAATATTTTACAGCTGCAAATTACCTTTAATTATTTATTCCTCAGTTAAGGTTTTCGGGGTTGACACGTTATTGCTTAACATGGCTTAATTTGCTGTATTTTGCGGCGTCCGCGTAGAGACCGCGCAATCATTCGAGTGGTGTGGTGAGCGATGCCCTCACGGCGACCACATTGTGACGGCGCGAAAAAAATCGTGTCGAGTAAACGCGCTCTTACTGTATATTTGTTTTTGTTTACAAAATGCTTTGGTTTTTTTCTGAAAACGTAACATCTTGGTGAAAACAAGAACCAGTTTGGGGAAATTCTAGGAATTACATCTGGTAATCTTTATTTGACATTTGTCGTTGACTGTCGTTTGACGACTTTTGAAGGAAGTGATCATGAAGTGATTTAAACTGTTGAAATAGGAAAAATACAGAAAACTTATTGACCTACAATACATTTTTTACAGAATATATGAATTTAAGCGCTAGAAAATTCAAAAGTTATGTTACTAAAGAAATTTACGAGAGTAGTAAAGTACGGCCTCTATGGCAGTGTAGCAATAGGTAGTACTGTGGTCGCATTGAAATATCAGAATGCTGATTATGATTCCATTGCTCTTGTACGAATTACAAGAGCTGCCGTCACAGCAGTGGATATAGGAAGGACATATAAGTCTATGTTATACAGTAAAGAATGGGATAAAGATTCTAAAGAGTATTTGGAGGTTAAGAGTAAAGCACATCAAATGGGTGCAGAGAAATTGCTTGAACTTTGTAAAGCAAATAAAGGTGTGTATATAAAAGTAGGACAACACGTTGGAGCTTTGGATTACTTACTGCCTAACGAGTACGTAACGACAATGAGAATTTTACATAAGGATGCGCCTCAAAATACTGTTGAAGAATTGTACAAAGTTATTAAAGAAGACCTAAATAAAGATGTGAGTCGAATAATAATATTGACGCTTTAAATTGATTTAAATAAAAATGTATTGCTTAAGTAGTTTACATATTTTGCTCAAATTCTTTTTAGCCTGGTGAAATATTTGAAGAGTTTGATCCTGAGCCTCTTGGCACTGCTTCATTAGCTCAAGTCCACAGAGCTAAATTGAAAGATGGAAGTGAAGTAGCTGTGAAAGTACAACATCATTTTGTACGAAAAAATATTAATATGGACTTAAGATGGATGGAATTCATTATTACAATTATGTCAAAAGTGTTTCCAGATTTCCAAATGCAATGGTTAGTGGATGAAACGAAAAAAAATATTGCAAAGGAATTAGATTTTTTGCAAGAAGGAAAAAATGCAGAAAAGGTGGCTGAAATGTTCAGCGACTACAAATGGTTGAAAGTACCCAAAATATTTTGGGATTTTAGTACTGACCGTGTCCTTGTTATGGAGTATGTGATCGGAGGACTAGTTAATGATGTAAAGTATATTGACGTGAGTAGTGTTTTATTATATTATGCTTATTTGCTTTTAAGAGGTCTCTCATTGACATATCAGCAGATATAAGTAACTATTGAAAACTGAACCTTGTTAATTATTATTCTACTGCAAAAAAGTGAAAGTTCATAGAAAATACCGTAAGTTGATCAACATTGATCTTTATGTGTACTTATTATTTTAACGGAAGTTTGAAGGTTAAGACCAAAACCAAAATAAAATTGAAGGTTTTAAAGAAGATTAATAACTTTGTAGACCATAATTATGGTAAATTTATTCCTTGTTAGATTAACATTTTTCTAAATTTAAATATGTGAATTTTAACATACATTACAATATCTATGTATATATTTTAGTAATGATGTACTGTGTATCTATATTAACACTGTGTCCTCGTTATTCCAGAAACACCACATTAATAGAATTGACATATGTAAGAAATTAGGTGATTTGTATTCACATATGATTTTTGTAAGTGGTTTTGTCCATAGTGACCCACATCCAGGTAATATTCTTTTGAAACAAGACCCAGGAGAAAAAGAAGTAACAATATATCTTTTGGATCATGGTTTATATGCTGTAAGTTGTAGTCAGTACATTATCTTGATAACTCAAAAATGTAATTTTAAAATCTTGAAGAGCTTTTATAACATTTAAAAGTACATAGAAATTGAAATATGAAATATTTCAATTTAGTTATTAGTGAATTTAGTTAGGTAAGTAATTCACATATTATGTCTAAAATAGTTTAATAACATGAATTTATTATATAACATTAATTTTAACAAGTATGAAAATTTTGTATAATACTTCGGTTTTTATTACTAAATTTCGCTAACATTTTCAAATTTTAGAGTAGGGGCAATGGTTGTAATTGTACTAAAGGAAACTAGTTATTGAATTTTAGTGATAATATGTATGATTTTTTATAATTTTATTTCCATTTTTAAAACATATTTTAATGGTTAGAATTTGTTGAAAAAATTGTTTCCATTTCAGACTCTTACAGAAAAGTTCAGATACCACTACTCAAAATTATGGCTTTCTATTATTGCACGTAATCGTGAAGAAATGGCAATACATGCAGAAGCACTTGGAATACGTAAAGATTTGTATCCATTATTTGCTTGTATGGTAACAGGGCGACCATGGGAATCAATTTTGAAAGGCATTGATAGAACAAAATGGTCTTCTGAAGAGGTTTCTACTTTTTTTATTATTATATTAGCGATCCGTCCCGTCTTTACATGGGAAAATAATTTTGATGAAATATAGCCCATTTTACTCACTGATAATGTAGCTTCCTATAGGTGAAAGTATTTTTGAAATCAGTTGAGTACTTTTTGACATTATCCATTACAAGCAATAAAATTTTTTCTCTTTGTAATATTAGTGCAATGATTATTTATATCATGTTTTTTAGTCTGTTTTTTCATAGAAATCCCTATAAGATCAAAGAAAGCTTTGGTACTTGAACTTTCCCATCTTAAATCTGAAATTACTGTGAAATTAGTGAGTTTAAATTTTATAACAGGAAATGGTTTCGGTATTATAGACTTAGAAATTAAATTTTAAACTTATTATTACATAAATAGGTGGTAGTGTACTGTAGTTGAAATTTTACTGTACCCAATTTTTGTTTTTCAGAAATCTACATTCCAAAATGAAATACCACACTTCTTGCAGTATGTTACACAGTGCCTTGAAAATGTTGATAGGCAAGCCCTCTTGGTACTAAAGACAAATGACCTTATTCGCAGTATAGAATTTACTTTGCAGACACATGAGAGGATGTGTGGATTTATGGTGATGACCAAATGCTGTATGCAAAGTATTCATGAGTTAGAATATAAAGTGAGTCTGAATTAAGTAGAAATTATGAAATCATTGAAACTATACATAATGATTGTTTACTGATCATTGATTATTCACTGACCATTGGTGCATTGGTTAGTTCATCTGATTGGCAAACTTGGGATAGGTTTAAATTTCTGGCTAGGTCAATTTAGGAAGCCTCACCCCTTTGAGATAACACAGTATGAGAGGGCCTCCGGTATATTGACCCTGGAGTCCCTCGAAAACATGCTAAGGATGAACACCGCAGGAGTTTTATTAGGTAGAAGGCCGCCATACGCCACTTTTACACTCAGAGGGCTGGGAACTTTTGTTCAGTTTTCTACTGCATTACCACAAAAAATATCAATTTAGGAAACAAACTTTTCTAAATCGTATTTGTGTCTGGGTACGACTCTGATACTTTATTTACCAGTACCTACTTAAATAAGTTTTTTGCTCAGTTTAGAATGACACATACAGTATGCATATCTTCATGTTGTATCCCTAAGGGGGTAGTCAGAGAGGATGGATAACACAATTAGTGTAATTATTGGCAACTTATTACAATGAGTAATTCTTGTAAATATATTAATAACTTACCATATACCTATTTCTCCGAAAAGGTTCGAGCCATTAGTAGGAAACATATAACATCTTATTTCCAAACTTAATTAGAATAGGTGTTATCACTGAAATAATTCATTTTTACACTAGATTTGGTCATTTAATTGCAATCATTTCAAAGTATTGATGATTGCAATCACATTTGAACGGACATATAGTTCATAGATTTGAAAATATGACCAATTCGATCTCAGTACTCGTAGATTTTAATTGTCTATGAAATTTAGGTCCAATTTTACCAATGTCATTGTTATCCGAGAATAACTATTCTAGGATAAAGTTATTCCCTACATTTACTCTTGGGTAACTCATAATACGTTCTCTGAGAGTATGTCATGGTTTTATCTTTGGAATAAAACTTCTTCGACTTTGGTGAAATCGACCCTTAATGTGATAAAAGGGGAAAATCAAAAAAATTATAAGATAAACACACACATTATTTTTCAAAACACAAACAATAAAATTACAAATACAGCAGAATTACAATAAAAACCTTAAAAAATATTGAAATCGTAAAAGATCAAATTACTCATACAATCGTTCGACCTTTCATTTCTCTCAAAAGTATATGATTGTATCTGTATGTATTGTAACATTACAATCAAAAAAAGATTTGGTCAAATGATCCATTCAATTATTGATAGTCAATCGAATAATTGGATCATTTGATGATTAAATCTTTTTCTGGTATTCGGGACAATGGTCCACTTAATTATTGATTGTCAATCAAATAATTTATTGGATCATTTGGCCAATTTCATATCAATATTTGAACGATCAAATCTTTAAAAATGAATGATTGACACAAGTCTTCTCGAAATTTTAAATTTTATACTTATAATTCTTATTCTAGAAATTGATTCTATTGCCATCTGATAGAAAATCGAGGTACTATTACTAATTGTCGCATTATAGTACAGTAGTAGTAGATTGTAGTATTGGCTGCAGATAACACTATAAAATAACTAGAAAGATACGGAGCGACGCTCTTCGCCAGGTTACTCATTTGTAGATAAAATATTTTATGTACACTTAAATTTTACATGAAGGCATTAAACCTTTTTTTTGTACATTTTGCTGTTCGATGTTGATAAGACTTAATTTTAATGGAATCATATTTGTCTTTGTTGTACATCACTTCCCATTATAATCATTATCAACCAATGAACTCTGAAATACTATTCGTTGTTATCAACCCATAGTACTCCACCAGTGTATGCTTCAAACACCACACAATGTGTTATTGTAAAAATGAAGAAAGAAAGCTTAGATGGTTCGGACCCATAGAAATAATGACTGATGAATAAGTGACGAAGAAAGTCTACAGAGCGAAAGCAAGTGGTAAAAGAAACCAAGGAAGACCAAGGCTGACTTATGAAGATCAAATAGCCAGTGTTAGCCAAAGGAAATGTCAAAAGCACAGCATACCTAGGCGAAAATGTGGGAGGAGAATGATGATATTTAAGGAAGCGAAAGAAGTATGTTAGAACCGCGACCCTTGGGGCTCCGTTCTCTCTGACTATCCCGTTGGGGATACAACATGGAAATATGTATGTATGTATGTGATCGATTTTTATTGAACTCTTATGAAAAATAGCTTAACTTAAATATGATTTAGAAGAAAGTAATATGCTATTGGAGATGCCAAAATATAACAATGAATAGGTATTAATATTGTAAATAGGAGTCTCTGTCTATTGCATTTCACTGCTAAACTGTTGACACGATTTTAATGACTTTTGGTATAGAGATAGCTTGAACTCTGGGGAAAGACAGCCCTACTTTTATTGAAAAAAATTCACCTGGACGAAGCAACACCTACCTATACAGGCGACCTAGCCTACGAGAACTGAAATGTTTATGAATTTCTAAGCTAACTATTCTGTCAAAAAAAAAGGATATCGTCCTGTACTAAAGGAAAGAGAGATTTGCATGCATGCATGCATGTTGATATTGAATATATTGATAAGTCATGTGCACGAGAATTTTCTTTTCAATTATCTAAAAAAAGTAAAATTGTAATAATCAAAACAAAATTATTTAGTTTGAAATAGAAATATGTACGAATTTACTTGTCTAAGGATGGCTTGCACCAATTATTTAAACTCGATTTAAGGAACAATAGTTGGTGCAATGAGATGCCAGTTCCTTAAATCGAGTTTGAATAATTGGTGCAAGCTATCCGATTTAAGAATTTGACATCTCGCTTGCACTAACTATTAAATAATTAATGCAAGCGAGATGTCAAATCCTTTAATTCGAGCTTAAATAGTTGGTGCAAGCCATCCGTAGTCATAAAATTTTAATTTAAAAGTAATTATTCAAATCAAAAATATATTGTAATATTTCAATTAATTTAAAAACTTGTAATAGTAGGAAGAACAGAAAATAATTTGGAACACACAAAACAATATTGACATATCGATACGTTTTTTCGCATCTCTAGTTACACGTGCCGCCTCAAAAGAGCGAGACGCAACATGTAATTATAGGGTGCTAGACAAGGACAAACGCTGACTCGAAGCTTAACAGCAACTAGAAGTATCACTAGAACTGCTCACTTCTGTCATAAAATAAACTATTATTAGTATTTACCGATGAAACGTGAAATTGTCCTTTTTAAAACTATTTTGAAGAATGTTATTGCCATACCATTTTACAGCGCAATTTGACTTGTTTATGTATTTATTCTGTATTTTTTAATACCGCTTAGACCATTGGTTCCCAAACTTATTTTGTCTACTGAGTCGAGAGCTCATGCAGTCGTTGTCTAAGATGCCTCCTAGCTAAATGAAATTACAAATCACCCCCCAGGCCTCTACACAACGCCCCCATTTTTTTTCTGGGTCTCTTACCGCCCCCCTTTAGGCCTGCAGCGCCCACAAGGGGGCGTTATCGCCCACTTTGGGAATGGCTGGCTTAGACACAGGTCACGTATCTACTTCATGGTTATTACTAACAAGCGCGCGTTTGTGTTCGAAATTATATCATGAGCATTTGTACAGATGGATGGCAGAATACGGTGCCTTTCTATTTCATGTCTCGTAGGCTAGGTTGTCTGTGAGTAGATGAGACGAAGTCGCGTGCAATAGCTACCTAGTAAAATAATATTGTTACGAGCTGAGGGTAATAAGATGCCGGTTAAGGTTACAACGAGTTTATTTTCCTTTGTACAAGTAGAAGTCAAGAACACGCGAATTTAATTACGGCGGTTCCTAGTCTTCGTAGTCGTCCCTCGAAGTAGGTACTCGCGTAAAAGTCTCCGAAGGTACACGCTTCACTCAACAACAACGTTCCCGAATCGCAGAGTACTTCTAACCAAGGTCGTCGCAATAGTCGTCGTAGTGGTTCGTAATTCGTCTTGCTGTCGCCTCGTTATATCGCTTCGATCGATAGTTGAGAACACTTAAGTAATCAGCTCAATAGTAGACCTCAAACCTAGCAATGCATTTTTAGATCATAACTCTGCAAAGCCTAGGTCTCGAGATATAAGCACTAAAAATTACGTGTCTAGCTTCGTATAAAAATCGGCAAAAGGAATAACCTTTTACATAAGGTCCAACCGTAACAATATTAACGAAAGTTGCGTGCTGTGCTGCCTCAAGATTAATTAATTTTGGGGCTTGATGTGGTTTATTCATATGAGATGATTTCGCGGTCATTTTTTTATTATATTACATTATTAACGTTGAGTTTTTTTTTTCAGAACGCAAATTCAGCATTTACAAGACAGTATCTAAACATTAAATACTTGTGGTCTCTGCTAATGTTATATTTTTATAGTATTTATCTCAATGTATTAGATAAAATAACGATTAATAGTAAATATAAATCAGTCAATATACAAACTGCACTCTACGCGTGATCGATATACATATAAGTGTTGTACATGTAAATTTAGGTCTACAGGATGACTTTGAAATCATTGGCATGATATAAAACCATCAATAAGATATATTACGTGACTCCATAAAATTCGGATAAGTTTTCATGTCTGAAATCCTGAACTTATCATGCAGCCGTGAAGAGATTGTCAAAGGCCTACGTGTGCCAACAAAAGCCTCCTGCTATTTCGCCGCCGCTCTATGATAATCGTTGAACACCTCCCGCATTTGGTAGACTATCAAAGATGTGCCGTCGCGTTCGTCGCTTGGGAACTCGTTGCGTGCGCTCCGTTTAGTTTTTTACATTCACTATCAGAATTTAGATTTCATAATACATAGAATTAATGGTGTATTGATGCTAATTATTTCAAAACCTGTTTAATTAAATGTGCCTATACTATAGTTAAAATTTGTAGGTAGTCTGAATGTTACCAAAAATGCTTATTGCTTTTTAACTTATATATAAGATTAGGGATATTAATATTATTTATTAAATTATTATTGTGTATTAGATATGTGTGTTACTTAGTTACTTCTTATTATAAGTATATATGTAATACTTGCACAATTAGGAACAAAAAATGATAGTTATTTGAATTATCTTTATATTCAAATTCCTAGTCAAATTAGCTCTGACCTTTAACATTGAAATTGTTATTTGTTTTAGATTTTACATTTTTAGATAAGAATAATAATTTTATACATGAAATCAAGTTTTTTTTGGCTCAAATGTAAGTAAGTACATATACTGTGTATAGGTGATTGTTTTCGTTTTCTTAGTAAATACTAAGATTATATTTTTAATAAAATTAATATTTTGTAAGACTGTTTTTATGTTTAAAATATTTTATTAACTTTTAAAAAGTTGTTTTGAAGAAAATCAACTCAAATAAAAGTAACATAATTAACCGGGAATAATGTTTTATATGTACCTAATGCTAATTTGGAATTCTATTTTCTAAACAGGACAATTTATTACTTAACACACATAAATCATTTTGTATCTTCAATAAGATGTTAGTAAAATTTTCCTTGCTTTTCTTTCCCTGAAGTTTGAAAAGCAAAGATGTGCTTGATATACGACAAGAAACATCTGACTTTTTGGGATCAAATTGCATAAAGCTGGTCAGCTTTCTGTGGTCCATAACACGCAGCTTATTCAGACCCATATTTTCGTTAGACGACATAGAAGGCGCTGTAAGGAGAAAAATATTATTTAGTAGGTACATACTAAGTAATAACTAATAGACAATAATGCAATATATTTACATTTCACATTAGTAAGTACACTTTTGGGTGTACAGTCTACATGTATATTTTCTTCGCAGTTGCTTACAGACGGCGTAGCATTATGAGTCATAGTAAGATCATCTTCGCGTCCCATAGTTATCATAATAGGTGCAGAGTTAGCTGTAATAATCATAGTTAAACTACAGACTGCACTATATTTTATTACAAATATGTGTTTTATGTTGGAAATTTGTTTTTGATTATTATTTATTAGGTGTTCGAATTTTTGCCTGTGACTCCTATTAAGCAACAATGGAAATGGAACAAAAGCGATCTGAGTTCAAATCTCACCAAGTCCAATATAATGTAATGTATAATGTGTCCAATATAGTGTATAATATATACTTGGTTAATTTAAAAATACTAATAACTTCTGAGTGTATAATTCCTGTCATCATACCTAACAGTTTTCGTTTTACGACTTTTTTTAAAACTCAATACTTTTCTCAAAAAATATTTATTAAGTTTTGTTGTACTGTCTGAAACGTAATTACTCTGTACGTATTTCCAATGGTGCAGTGCAAGCGCACTGGGCCTCAGCGCCACGCTGCGCGTGTGCCGCTTCGTGGTGCCGCTTTAGCGACTGGTTAGAGTAGGAGCCATTTTCAGAAACATTTAATGTATTTTTATTTTTGTATGAAAGAAAAACTTATAAATTTTTGAAAGTGGTAAACAAAAGATATTGGGGATACATTTAGTACAAAATACTAAGAGGTTATTACTATTTTTAAATGAACCCTGTATATGAACTTGGTTCAGTTCAGATTTGAACAGAGAACGCTTTTCATGATATTCGACGACCTCGTCGGCGCAGTACTTTAGGAGTTGCGTTTAAGCGTGGAAAGTTCTGGGTTCGATTCCCGGCCGGGTCAATTTTGGAAACGAACTT
Source organism: Zeuzera pyrina (assembly GCA_907165235.1). Classification (NCBI taxonomy): domain Eukaryota; kingdom Metazoa; phylum Arthropoda; class Insecta; order Lepidoptera; family Cossidae; genus Zeuzera; species Zeuzera pyrina. Next base: position 14,153,860 of record OU015630.1, read on the forward strand.
TTCTAGATTGTGTTTGGGAGACGCCCCCAGTAGTCGTCGTCTGGTTCTCATAGCACAGGAAATACCCTACTTTGAGATCAGATGATTGGTGTGTATTGTCTGGCTCATTTATTTATTATTTATTTACAATAAAACGATGCTGTTAAACAAGTAGCTAATGTTCTATGGTAATGTTATATGGTATAATGTAACATTACGATTTTGTTATACATATAGTATACACATAGTATATTTGTTATACATATCACAATATAAAAGAACAAGTAAAGCTGTAGGTATAACAAAAGAAAAATATTGTAGCCCGGCACGCTTATTACGTAACTTGCAGACAGCATGCGACAGCCAATATCGCGCGATATCTGCTGTCAAAACGAGAATTTGTGTAATGTAATTTGTATAGTGGCGCTAAATCTACCGCGAAAAGTGCATTTTACGGTCATACAATAATAGATAGGCAATCGTCATACATGATACTAATTTTTTATTACAATTAATCACTTATCGCGAAGTGATCGCGTGGCTGTCGCCGTCTGCAAATTTTTAGGTAATAACCCCGCTTGTCAGAGAATATGGTTACGGTGATCCTCGATTGTAGTAAGAGGACACCAATGGGTCATTCGGGGTTACTGCCAATCGGGAGTAGTGGGGTCTTCCATCCTGCGATACCTAAGAGGATAACAGCACGCGTGGCTCATGCTGTTGCCACGAATTTTAGTGGGTAAGCCCCACATAACCCAGTCTCACTCTCACACGAGAGGGCCGGATACCTGTGTTCAGGTTTTTTCTGAGTCACCAAAAAAAGTCTTATGGCCATACTCTCCGGACGCATCAATTTTCGCTGGGAAGATTTGATGCAGGCACTATATATATGGTAAATTAAACTTTATGATAATGTGATAATATTTATATAATATGATTATTATTGCTAAAACGTCTTACGCGTTAGATGTCTTCCAGGTGAAGGCAGCCACACTTCCAAATAGAAAGGATGTGTGGGATCATTCCCTTTACGTAGTTCGGTTAAAGGTATTTCAACATTGGTGCCCGATTTAAGTATGATTACTTCTTCACAATAGTCTGGGAGGTCAAGTAAATGCCACACTTTTCGACGTAGGACTGATATTGATGCCGTAGGCTTGACAGCTAGGTAGTGAAGTTTGTTATCTAGAACTAAGCGTCATGCAAGGATAGTATTTTTATTATTTCAACTATTGGATAAAAGTATAAAATAAATAATATGTTTTTAAAGTTTAGTTTTCTAGATAGCATATAAGATTGCTTCATCCTTTATTTTTCTTTGATTGTAAATTCCAAAGTCGAATATGACGAGGTTTTGACATTAAATGATTAGCTGCTATATCAAATGTGACAACAAAGTTTTTGAAAATATTGATGACCTATTATTATTTTTAGTGGTTATCGACTTTACGTTTATATTTTAGTAGGTACCTACTCTGGGTATCGCCACACAATTGCCTTCAGGTATAACAACGGGGTGTCGTACCTGAATAACTCCTGAACAAAACACTGTCTTTGTTATGTCAACTTTGTATCTTCGTCGCGTGCTGACTAGGAAGTCTAATTTTAACTTATCTCAAGTGCATACAGTTGCATGGCCAACTTGGCGTACGCTTGGTTCAATTGAAATTGCTATCTGGGTTTATATCGCTTCAACACCAGACCAATAAAGATCAACGAACTATGACTCTCCTGAACTTTTTACTTTCAGCTCATTACCAATTCACAAAGATAAGGGCCAATGAAAGCCGATGGCACAGTATAAACAACAGTAGGATGTCTTCATAGAAAGCCAGCGTACGCAGTTTCTATGTGTGCACGCTAATACGCGCACGCCGTGGTACGCACACGACGGTAACATTTTGAGCGAATATGGGTAGCTATTGTAGAGCCAGTCGGGGTCGCACGCGACGCAAACATGCGAGCGCATCCGCTTGTCTTTAATTCGATCTTTACATCGTCACAAATACGAAAATGTCTAAATCGCATAAACGAACGTATTATAGTGTCCTTAGGTGCCTAAATAATTTTAGTCATTCGAATGCAGTTATCATTCTTCAACATAACGTCTGCTTACTGGCAAAACCGAATAAATGCACTTTTTTACGAAATTGAGTTAAAAATGTAGTTATGTGTAACTTTTTACGCTCTTTCTACTGGTAAAATCGAATAAATGTTAAGCCCTACCGTTGCAGAGATAGCCGGTTTGTAAATCTTACAAATACACATATTTGGAAAAAATGTACAAGTAGAATATCATAAACGATTATAAAGCATAAGCGCATGAAAATATATGCAGTTATATAGTCATAAATCTACTTATGAGTTTCTACAACAAGATCGAAGCAGCAAAATGCAGAGGACATCTTCAGGAGAAAACGATTAAAGACTTTTATTTATCATAAGTTTGATAATTTTAACGGTAAAACGTTATAAAGTAATTTAAATGTATTTACCTGTAAGATTACTAGTGACCATTCCATAATTTCTACAGCGAAAACCAAATAAATGCAATTTAACGGTTTTGCCTGTATGCTTTCTTACGACTAGCATTGGTTATTCGTTTTTTAACAATTCGTTTCCGCGCGTGCGCTCAGAAGAAAAAATAGTTTTATAGTGTTTTAAGTGACAATAGCATCTGTATCTAGTGTGTAACATGGATTCAAGAGGTAAAAGACTAGTATCTATGATAAATAAACCTGAAAAAGCTAAAAGTAAGTATTTTCTAACAGAATATTTATTGATTTTGAGGTTATGTTTATAACTTTTATCTAACCAATGTCTAACAATGAAGGTAGGTATGTAGTTAGGTAATGAATGTTGGTTGATTTGTGAACTAGGGTCCTTAATAAAGTTACTTAGTCGTAATCTTTTCTTATATAAAGATTCGAGTGACGATTTTGTTTACGTGTGAACTGAAATTACATTGTCGGATCTCTTCTCAAGACCAATCACGATTTAATTGAGTAACATTTTGAAAACAGGCCTTAGTGTGTGTGTATAATGCTAAGAAGCGAAGTAACTACACTTTTTTTTTAATTTGCTTACGCGCGTGACGATTGCCTACCTGTTTATACAGCAGATAAGTAGGCTTACCTAACTTTCTATGCCTGGGTTTAGTTAAGATGTCTCTTTTTCAGATGACTGGGATGAAGGTCCTTCTACTTCGAACTGTTCTTCTATACTGAGCGAGTGCAGAACAAAAATAGCGGCAGAAATGGAGCGCATTTTCGACAGTGATGATTCGACTACGGATCCCACATACAAACCTGATACGGACTCAATTAGTCTGATCCAAACAGAAGATTTATTAAATTTTGATAAGCGACATGCAAGTACCGAGATCTTAGATAATTATTTTTTTCCCGGTGCAACTGATGCAGTTCAATTGCCGAACAAAGGAGATGAAGCAAGTTTAATCGTGATTTCTATTTGGGAACATTTATTAAAGAATGTGTTTGATGCTACGCGTTTACGGAAACGTTGGAAGAAAGCTGATCCAGAAAACTGGAAAGTGAATATTGTGAAAAAAAGGCGATTAGAGGGCCTACCTTACGTCACGAGAAAGACAGAAAGAGCCGCAAAAACGCCAAAAGAGGTCCACTGTGAGAAATGTTTCTTTAAGTGTAGTGACATTTCTCAAGAAAAGAGAGAGACTTTATGTCGTCATTACTAGAGTTTAAGCTATGTTGAGCGAAAGAACTTTATCCTGAATAATGTTACTGTAGATCTTCCGAGAAGAGTTCTTGCTATTCGCGGACCAAAGAAACAACGCCAGTTCACAAAAAATGCTTTTTTTATGTCATAATGGGCAGAAAAGACAGGTGGGCCAAAAGTTTTTTTGTCACACCTTATCTATTTCTTCTCATACTGTTAACGATGCGATTCGAAAGCAGAATGAGTTAGGAGTATACAAAGGTTATGACAACAGAGGCAAACATGAACCCTCTAACAAGACGAGTGAAGCTGCTGTGAGTTTTGTGCGAAAACACATAGAATCCTTTCCTTGCATGAAACCACACTACATAAGGCAAACTTCTAAGCGTGTTTATTTAGACGCTTCATTATCTATTACGAAAATGTATCAGCTATACAAAGAGCAATGCATTACTAACGATATAATTCCAGTGTCTGAAATAACTCACAGGAGAATATTTTGTACTAATTATAACTACAGTTCTTTTGTCCCAAAAAAAGATCAATGTTTGACATGTTCTAACTACAATAAAGCGGATAATGTTAAAAAAGTAGCTTTGCAAAAAGAATTTAGGGACCATTTAGCTAGAAAGGAAATCTGTAACTCGGAAAAGGCAAAGGACAAGGACCGAACAACGAATGAAAAACAGTTTTGGTGTGTTACGTTTGACTTGCAGGCTGTGTTACAAATACTCTCGGGATTAGTGGGACAGCTTTATTATTGTCGAAAACTATGTGTTTACAATCTTTGTATCTACGAAGCTGCACTGCCAAACGATGCGTACTGCTTTGCCTGGTCGGAAGTGAACGGTAAAAGAGGTAGTTCTGAAATCGTAAGTATTCTGTATCATTATCTTTCCACGTGCGTACCTTCTCATGTGATTGAAGTTTGTTTGTATTCTGATACGTGTGGAGGACAGAACAGGAATCAATATGCCGCTGCATTGCTTTTGTTTGCGGTACAAAACATTCCGCACTTACAAAAAATCGAACACAAGTTTCTTGAGTCAGGACACAGCTACATGGAGGTGGACGGCATGCATAGCAGTATTGTCAGCAAAGAAAAACTCCGAAATTTATTGCATGCATGACTACTTGTCAATTTTCAAACGAGCTAGATCACAAAAAAAGTTACCGTTAGAGAAAAATCATTTATTAAAATACCCTACAAAACAAAAGAATTCAAATTTAACGAATTCTATGATTTGAAAAAATTAGCAGAAGAGACTATCCTTAATCGCTCAAGAGATTGTAATGGAAATAAAGTGACTTGGTTGAAGATCAAAAGAATGCAGTACCGCAAGGAAGAATCTTCAAAAATCTATTTCAATTACGACATGTCTGAAAAATTCTTATGGATGGATGTTTCTGAAAATGATTCAGTCATCTCACCGCCTCAGTACCAGAGCAAGAAATCGCACTACAGTACCGGCACAATCGTTGCAAGTTTAAAAAAGCTTTTTGCCCATCAGTGAATCAAAAAAGAAAGATCTGCTTGGATTATGCAGTAAACAAATCATTCCTGAAGAATACCATGGTTGGTACCTCTTTGCCGACAACAAAAGAGCCTGATCGCTTACCCGAACCTTCGGTGGATGAAGAGTCATCTGTAGAATGAAAAGACTACTAGATTAGTAGTAGATAAACGGCTCAAATCGACAAGTTTTAACTGATTTCAATAATTGTCAAATTTAAGTTAATTATGTTATGCATAGGTATTTCTATATTAATACATAAAGTTATTCTTGTAAAGTTTCAGTGTTTTTTTTTAAGTCAGTTTAGTATTTTCTTAAAAGGTTACTTATGTGAATTTATTTTAATTAAAAAATACCTGAGATTGGTTTTTAAAAACTTATTTTATTTATCTTTTATTTTTTGTCGACATATTTCTGGCTATTACAGCAAATTAAAGTCTTGATTCTCTCAAATTTTAGATTTTTATGGAAGTAAACCACTTCTTATTCTCTTAATCACATTTGTAAAGAGTATCTTGCAATAACTATGACTAAATCACAAAAAATATTTCAAGCAAAACCTAGTAAATAACTCGAAATAGATATTTTGAAGTGCGTTTTCGTACTAAAAATAATGTTACAATGTTATTATTACTCTTAAATACAGTAAGCAATAACATTCGATTTAAATAAGCCGTTTTTACGGGTAATTCCGAACATACAAGGCTTTTTCTAATTTCAGGTAAAATCTAATAAATGCACGCCTTTATTAGTTAAATCCCTTTTTATATAAGTTTTCACTATCGCGACTTAATAAATTAAGACTATATCTAGGAAGAAGGATATTTATTCGCTTGGGTTGGGTAATTGATAATTCTATTACTTCTTATATTCTTTATTATATATTATTCTGTTAACAATTACACCATACATTAGAGCACATTCTTACACCGAGTCATGGCACAGAGTACAGAGTACATACTAGTGAACGTAGGATACTAATGCAGTGTTACCTTATGATATATAATACCTATTCAATACAAAATTTTGCATCAGACATTTCTTACTTGTGGAGATTTATATTGGTCATAGAAAAACTTGCATTTTTAAATACGATTTACTCGAAATGACACAAGCTGCATTTATTTGATTTTGCCAGTAAGCAGACGATAACTTCATTAAATTAAATTTAAGAAATACTAAAAATATGATAATTTTTATTATTGTGTACTAATTTAATTGTATTACTAAACCAGATGCTTTCCGCATCTCACACCCAACGCAACAACCCTACATATCCGGCTGAGAGTAGGTTATTCCGTTACGCACGGGCGGGAGTCGGCATTCTTTTCTACATATTCTTTACCGATGAACGGGGGATTTCGAACTTTCAGCTCGGTAAATGTCACCAAAATAAGTTCTGAAAGGTAGCAGACAACATGCAGTGTACTTTTTACTCATATTAAAAACAACAACAATGTAACATATCATCACATTATATCCCTATTGGGGTAGTCAGGGAGGATGAAGTACCAAGCATTATTATAACAGCTTTTGAAATGGCGACTTTGAGTAAGTTTATTATTTGCTCGGCACAAGAAAGGATAAAAATACAAATGATAAAAACGTTTGTATAGTATGTTAACATTCAAATATCAATAACAATCCTTAATGTTTTTAATAAATATTTTATAATATAAATCTAATATTAGCATTTCGTTACTATAATGAAACGTTTTTTAGTTGTATGCTTTTCTCAATTATACAAGTTAGTATAAACCGTAGTGAAATGTAACGCACCTCTGCCTTGTAACCGTGTGCGTCAAGAAGCGAGCGCTTTGCACGCAAACGCATCACCGCTGCGCATTATTCGTTGTTTACCTAAATTTGAGTTCTTCATTTTTGCGAGAGCGCTCTTAAAAGAACAATAAAAAAATGTACAGGTTCATTCGGTTCGTTACCACCGTCTTTACTCACTAATCTTGCCGTCAAACAGCAATGCTGGCACTGTTATGTTCTGGTGTGGAGGATAAGACAGCCGGTTACAAGGCACTGGTATAAGAGGCACAATATCGTTGTCCTCAGGGTTGCCAACACATTTGCAATGTGAAGTGCTTTTTTGCCTTGACTTTGTAAATGTCCATGGGTTATTCAGTCCATCTGCCATCAGATGGACTGTTTGCTCATTTTCCCAGTGGTATAAAAAACAAATGTACACTTGCACAATAAAAAGTATGCTGCATGTTTTTGTCACCATTCTTGCCACCATCTAAATGGTTGTCGAGCTGGAAGTTGAAAATCACCCATTCGTGGCTTTCGTTGGCTCTATGTATACGTAGCATTGCACAAAAGTAGTCGTATGTCCGATTTACATTGGTCAAGTGTTGAGCGAAGTAGATAAGTACAGTGGTGTAAACCGATCGGACAGTAGCGAGTCAACTTGGCTTGCAAGCTAACTTGCAATTGCAAGTGGATCCAAATAGAATCGCTTTCTATTTTTTGAGTAAGTGACGGCCGTCCTGCGCGCACTTTGCCCTCGCACGGTTCTTGACTTGCCACTTGGCGTAGTGTAAACGGTGGAATTTAATACAATACAATGTATAAGCGATACAGCGTGAAAATGTGTATGAAGATATATATGTATAAAAGTTTTACGCAAGTGCTTTAAATATTAAATAAAATAAAATGTGCTACGTTCGCTGCGCAGGCGTCGAATTAAAAGTGAGCCAGGGGTGCCCAAGCCTCAGTTGAGTGGAACGCAGTGTTGGGCAAAATGTAATTGTAAAAACAACTACAATTAAAAATTGTAATTGTAAAATGTAATTGTTTATACAATTACTTTTGCTCAACACTGGTGGAACATAGCGATTGTTTCGAACATTTAATCTAGTACTACACACACGCGGACGCTACTGTACATATAGAGTAGGAACTACACAGATAAGAAACTTATTTGTAACAATACTGGACTCAGATGAACAAGATATACGAGTACACAGAAGAACAAATAAACAGCGGTTGTGTCGATTATTACGTCTCGTGAGTTGATACACTTTATGAGAGCTTTTCATTCGTAGGTATTATTCTTACTACATATTGTTGCTTAATTAGTTTAAATAACAGAAATATATACATCGACATATACTCACTGAAACTCGGTTACATATTATATGTACTACGACATACTTACATATAAGTACTTTGTAAGCACTAAGTACAATGTATAAAGAAGAATTGTATATATATTTCATACTATATTTATTTTCATTTTATAATTGTACTTATGTAGGTAATATCATAGCCGACACACTAGAGTTGACTAGAGCGATACCGATATCTTGAAGGTTTTTTGGTTCAACGACACGGTACCTATACCGATGGCGATAAAACAGAACTCTCATGGCTCAATGACAAACATAACGCGTTCGAGATCAGAGCGTTACTAGATAGTATATATTCAATGTGGCAAATGACAAATTTTATGTAATCTAGCGACGCGCCCCGGCTTCACACGGGTAGAAATTTATTTGAAAATAAAATACAGCCCAATTCTATAGGTGAATGTATGTAGCGTGATGAATGTAGCTTTCTATAGGTGAAAGAATTTTTCAATCGATTGAGTAGTTTTTGAGTGTATCCATTACAAACAAACAATCACATTTTTTCTTTTTATAAATAATATTCGCAGGTAGAGTTAGTATAGAATATTGATATGTGCTTTACTTAAGTAAGTCGCAAAAAAAGGTAAATTGTTAAACAGCTTTAGTTACATCCAACAATTGAAGTTAGATTCGTTGAAGGGATAGTCGTTTTGAATATTTAATCAAACTAAACCATGCGCACGTTGTTCAGTACAATGTTAATTTATTGTGATCCTTGACCGAACGACAGATTAGCGGGGAGGCAGGAGGGTCGTGATGTTGAAGGCACAGATGCACCACTGTGTAATTACATCACACATTCTTGATTTTATTGGGACGATTTTACTTGAGCGGATGTGGTACCGAAATCTAAGGAGCGACCTATTATGCTTTTTCACTGACCGTGTCGGTCAGTGAAAAAGCTTCGTAGGTAGCTCCATTGATTTCGGTGTCCCGATATCGGTGAGTCTGCATCGGAGACGATATATCGTTATCGTGTCAGCCCATAAAAAAACGCCTTTAATCTAAATGTTGTTAAATGCCTAATTCAAAAGGTGTAGGTAACTCTGTGTAAATAGGTATACCATAAGAGTGAGGTTGTGTTGTAATATGTTAAGCATGCTATTTGGCACTTAATCGTGTCTATCTACCCCGTTAGATGTTACAGCGTGAAGATACTATATGTATATGGTACCTATGTATGGACTGTCTTTGCCTGTGTTGTACTTATTAGACATTGAACGAGTTTTTGTCAATGACTTCGCTCTTTATATAGCATTTGTGAGAGCTGGCTGAAAAGAGTTTTGATTTTGAGTTTATTGTTAGGTACTTACATACGTGTTACGTACACTTACTTGTTGTACGTTACTTACATGTTACGTTAAAACCATACTGATTTGCTTCATAAAAAACTTGGAAAGCCTTCAAACTACTTCATATAAAATTTTACAGAAGAGCGCAAAAACAATGGACACCGCCAGTGGCAGATTAACCGTCAAGCGCGTGCTTGGGGTTCATGTTCTCCATGACGCTCTTCTCTCTCTGCTGTTGCTTCTTTACGCGAAAGTTTGAAATACTTGATATGCGATCGACGATCGTGAGTGACACAGACCACGGCTTGCGTTCACCTAAATGAACTAGTGACTGGTTTGTTACGGATGTAGTATCTATGTTTTGTAAGGTGTACCTACGTCATCTTGGATGTTAGAAATATGGAAATCGATATTTAAGCGTTTGTTTCTTACCGCGACGAAAGGGTAAAAAAGGGTATGGGCAGAGCAAGTTACCCAAAAAGTAACATTTGAGAAAAGTCGAATGGTTCCTGATGTTGCGGATGGTAAATTCCATCAAGTACACGGCTATAATATAATATTAGTTGTAAGTATAAGTAGGTTATTATGTAGAACAACGAAGACAAAATATTGCCAACACTTACTTCCCAAATCATGTCGATGAATAATTAAAAAGGATATGACATCCTTTTTAAATAGCTTTATAGGTGCTTTTAGAAGTTTTGTTAGGGACATATTTTCCAGTTTTTACTGCCCCTCATGTATATAAATTCAGAAGTATAAATTACATAGCAATTTTGTTTATATTTTCCTTTGGTTATTAAGATTATGATTCTTATTAAGATTAAGACTTCACTATGACATTACTATGTAATTGATTATTATGGAGTATTATCAAGAAGTATTATACAAGAATTGTATTCTCTATGGTACATAGCTAATTATCCGTAATTTTGTTCATAATTATAATTTAAGTCAGATTTTTCACAATTTATGTCGGCAAAGGTATCTGTGGAGTACTTTTTACACACTTCTTGGTCCGAACTACACACACATACATTCACGTCATTTCGTATTCAGGGTGGACCATGGGTGGACAGATAATTAAGATGCAACAAAGCCACATTGCCAGGACTTCTAGTAATAAATATTATTTGGGGTTACTGACAAAGCGGAATGTACTATTGGTTTATTAGCAAACCAATACTTAGTTTTGAAGACAGCTATGGTTGTCTCATCGCAAAGACACATACAGGCAGACATATAGATAATGGCATCTAATTCATTCGTATATTCCGTTGAAGGCTAAAAACAAAATGGTTTCGCCACATATTACAAGCCTATATCATATATGTAGGTCAAATTTTTCAACTGCATTTTAAACTCGTGCCACCTAATCAACTGATCTAGTTTTGCACCTTCGGAAGTTGATGACAATACAGTCTAGTACGAACTCGTTTTTAAAACCCCCACAGTCTGACTTTCGGGGTCGCATTGATTGGCGACCGGAGCCCACAGTACGATAGGGTAACCCTGGGAGTGTTGCCCCAGTGGGAGAGATGACTCGATTTTAAGATAGGTACCTTGCGCGTGGATGATCGAAAAAAATGATTTTTATGTTTGAGCCGTACCCTCCACACGTTTCATTCGACAGCAAACCATCGCAGACAGGGACCTTGTCTTATTATCAGAGCGCTACATTTTTGCGCTGCATAAAAAAATGGCCGTAGAATTTAAAACGCGTGGGAAAAAGTGACTAGTGATTTTTATATTGTAGGTAAATTTGTTTAAATTTAGTTTCTATTTATGAATTAGTGTCTTAAGAACATATTTTGTGTGATTTTGGACTGAAATAATGTACACAGTACAATGGTATGCTAGGCTAATTTACCTCCTACTAAAAGAATAGATGACTCGATTTTGTCCGGGATAGGTGCCCTTAGGAGCATGTATCCGTATCCAGGTCCGGTGTCAAATTTCGGGACAAAAAGTAAAAGTAATCGAGACTTTGGGTTTCAAAACGGGACAGCTAAAATGACTAAAAAAAGTTTTGTGAATCATTAATTATATTACCACTGCTTAGTACAAGAAACGAAACAAATGACATTTAAACTAGATAAACTACTCAAACAGCTTTGAGTAATTAAACCGAATCATAATCATCTTATCTAATTTATAATTTTTGGAATCATTTGTAATTATTTTTTTTAAGCTATTTTGTATTTGTATATACTTAGCGTTACATTTCACTGCTTTCGATAGGAGTTTGGTAAGAAAATATGAAAATATCAAAGCAAAAATGTTTTTATGTAGTAACAGTTTACAGATTAAATCGTTTATCCAACAAAGTACAGACTAAGGAGGTTAGTGGAAAATCGCGAAATTTAGCGGCCAGATCAAGGGTAAATCGGGACGAGTTACCAGACCCTTCGAAATCAGGACACCTAGCAACGCTATTAGTGAACCATATGAAGAAACTTGCAGACGCCGGTTTTCCTGCTTCCAGGCAAAATATACAAGCTTTAGTTTATCAATTTGCTGACCAAATAATTAAAAGATTGTTAATTAATAAAAATAATAAGTAAATTAGTAAAAAGATAAAGAAATTATTTAATTTTATTCATAACGGCATCTATCCCACTAGCAATTTTGACACTGGGGCGTCTGCCCCGGACCATAGACATCTATCCCAAAAAACAGGGTCTACAAAAACAATTACAATGTGCAACCTAAATGTGATAACTTAAAAACAAACTATAAATAAGATGTACTAAGAGTCAAAGTATTATCGAGCATTATTTGTGCTATCTTATTATTTAAAGCTGAAACACAGTGTTATCATTTTAAAAAGTGGGGCAACACTCCCGGAGTTTCCCTAAGGTGCGAAAGCTCCTTTAGTAGCCTATTACGATAGACGGGGTTCACCGTAGCCCCCTTCTCGGCCCTGGACTACAGGTCTGTGTCTGTTTTTGTCTATGGCATAGTAGCTTTTGAATGGACGAACCAACGTGTATGTGGTTTTTTGTTGGAAAGCTGCAAATTCTTAGTTGTTTAACCAAATTATTTAGTTGATATCAAACAAATTATATCCTGAGACACATAATTATAGATCTAATAAATTTCATTATATATTTCTACTATTGATGCAGTGAGAATGTATAAGTAATGGTTATTTGTTATGATTTTATCTCATATTATTTTGTCTGAGATAAAAAAGTAAGATAACAAACAAGGACATTATTTTTCATATCACTTTAATACTAAATTATAGGTCCTAAGTATTACAAATTAGACATCACATATGTATGTTAATTACAAATCATTGACTACTTTTACATGCACAAGGAGGCAAAAACTTTTCACTCTAATTTGACGGCTTGCATGGCAAACAATAGAGATTGTGAATTTGTCCATTTCCATGTGTTTGTTACAAAGTTATAAAATCCTCCATAGATGAGTTCCACATGACAACCATCTGTGACAAACACCAATAAAGTAAATTACTAAGAAATAAAATAAATTATTTACCTACATATATACCTACTAACATTTACACACATAAAACTATTTTCTAATAATGTTCTTCACACTTTTAAAACGTCTTTCCTTCCTTATTACCTACTAATTGTTTAAAACAGCATAGCATCAAAATGTGATACTTATGTTTACTATCCTTACTACTTACAACATAACAATAATAAAATAATACTCCAGACGGTTACACAAATTGTGTACCCTAAACTAAGCACGAAGCTTGTACTATGAGTACCACAACGAACTGGGGGAGGTCCCATAATGCAATGAGACATTGTCCACTTGTTGTTCTTTAACCCGAAAACGACTGAACCAATTAAAATCAAATTTTGCACAGAGTTTATCTCTTTCAAAGACATGATAGGCTATTTTGCTAGTAGTTATCACGCAAGCAAAGCCGCGGGTGCAACCCTGTTTAAAAAATGATTTATCTGACCTTTCTTAATTTCGTTAAAGAAATGCAGTTCATACTGCATCGTATCTTTTTTGCAATAATTGTATTTGTTGTGTATTTGTATATAATGTTAAAAAAGTAAAGTAACTTCACATCACACACTGAAATATGCCAACATTACAAGCAATTCCAAGAGAAAATACTTACTCCTTTCTAATAAAAACGTGAGTTCCGGAGGTGTAATGAACTTATCAAATTGATGAGTCCCTCGTGGAACTATATTCAATACATATTCTGCTATGCCTATGCCAAAAAACTGTGCCAATTTTGTTCTGTTCGGGGTTGTAAAGAATATTTTTCCTCCTTTTTTAAGTGTATGTACACACGACTTAATAAAAAGTTCTTTATCATCTACATGTTCTATTATTTCAGACGCTACAACACCATCATAATAATCTTTTTTTTCCTTTGCATGGTCCTGTAATTAATGTTATTTCTTTGTATATATACATAATATACAAACAAATGTATATTGATCAGTCTACACAATAAATAATAGCACCTACTTAATAAAGGTTCGGCCAAACCTTCGCGACCAAAGCGACTGCGAAGCGGGAACGTCAGTCACGCGGCAGACGCTGTTCGTGTTTATTTAAGGTGCCTTGCACACGTACGCGACCGCGCGGGAACACCGCGTCGGTAGAGCGGGACGTACGCGTCTTGTGGTCAGACGTGTGTACGTATATATATTATCTCTTAATATTTTAACCCGTGATTGTAACTCCACGATGACAGAAGATACTATAGAGATGTTTATAGAAAGAGTGAGAGAACATCCTATTTTGTACGATTTGAAAAATCCATGAATTACGAGAATTTACGAAAATAGGATAAAATACGGGATTAAATGGGAATAAAAGGTCTTGTTCATCAGAGTCAGACTATAGACGATAATTATGAGACTGACATAACACAATAATTTAGGTGTTAAACTATAGACGAGCGGCTTTAGTGACAATTCACTAAAGAAATGAAGGTCGCGGTTCGCGCTGTAGTCGCGCAGGTGTGCAGTTGTGCACGTCTAGTTTCGCGTTGTAGACGCTCTGCTTCGCATTCCGCGTCCTTGACGCGCAGGTTTGGCCGAACGCTAATGGTACAATAACAGCAGGTACAATTATATTTATTTTTATTGCATTTAACATTAAAGTTAAATCATATTAACATTGTATGATTTACTGCAATTGTTTTGAGCAAAAAGACTAGTAATTTAAGAGTAATACATTTACTAATAAATATAATATATTCAATACCCCCCTTCCCCTTGGACTTTTGAGGTGTTCGGACGTGTTTCTGGTGTTATTTTCAATTTGTCTAAATAAATAAGAATTCAAATCAGTGCAAATAATTAGGAGCGCATATTCCCGCGAAGATTGCATCGCAACAAGTAGTGAGTGTAGACCACACACAGATATTCATACATATTGCTAACATCAACGTAGCACACTCCCGTCATACAATCAAGAGTATCTACACAACAGTGACTAACTAACGCGTCTACTTATATTGGACGGAAAGGAGATCTCACCCGTATTCATCGTCGACCAAACTAGGCTGACCCCTCCCTACTACGTAGGCGATCTATGAATGTGCTACGTATTCGTCTTACTAAGTCGCACAGATTCTACGCTCCGTCTCAATTACCTGCTACTGTTTATACTCGCCTGGTACTCCGTGTCTCGCAATTAATGAACATGCCGATAAACCGCACCCCTCCGCCGGCGTCCGCTTCGCCTGCCCCCGGGCTATCCTTATTGGTTCCCCCCAATAAACCAGATCACAGCGAGGAAGGCTCGGATCGTGAATTGCAAAGAGCTATTTCTTCTGACACACATTCTGATACATCTAATGTCTCGCGACGCACAAAACGTAAACGCACTGACACAGCTGATGTTCATTTAACCAACTTTATGTCCGAAATGAGATCTATGCTAACTGATTTTAAAGACCAACAAGACAAAAAAATGGAAAAAATTTACTCGGCCGTCGAAGAAATAAAGCTTCAAACTGGAGACATACGCTCGTCTGTTGATTTTTTATTACAAAAATATGATACCCTAGTAACTCAAGTGCGGGATCTTGAATCAGGAAATAAGGCAAATCAAATATACATTAAGTCGCTTAAGGCAAAAATAGAAAATCTTGAGCGTAGCTCTCGGGCTACCTGCATAGAAATCAGAAATATTCCCATTAATAAATCTGAGACCAAGGATAGCCTATTAAAAATTATATTTACGCTTGGATGTATTCTAAATGTGACTATCCAATCGCACGATATTAAAGATGTTTTCCGTATTGGCTCTAAGATCCCTGAGAACAAGCCTGTTATAGTTGAATTAAATAGCATAATTTTGAAGGACAAAATAATAAGTATGTTCAAAAAATATAATAAAGAGCGAAACAAACTCAGCACTGAATCACTGAAAATAAGCGGCCCAACGGTACCTATTTACATATCAGAAAATCTAACGGCCAAAATGAAGCGGTTATTTTATCTTTCTCGTGGTTTCGCTAAATCAAACGGATACTCCTACTGCTGGGTGTCCAAGGGAAAAATCTTTATTCGAGCTAAAGAAGGTGCTCCACTACACCTTATCAATGATGAATCGGATTTGCGCTGTTTAAATAAGATTGAATGACTATGTTGTCACTGCAGTCTTTGTATTTTTTTCAGCTTTTGTATTATTTTTTATAATTGCTTATTTACTTTTAACTTAGCTCCCATTGTAGACAATCAAGCTTTTTTAATTGTATTCTTGTTAGAAATTTTGATTGAAACTATAAAAAATGTACTTTTCCTACTCACACACAACCTACTCACAAATATACACACTCACACATACCACAAATACACAACTTCACACTATGTACACTTGACTATATATTGCTATAATAATAAAGATATCCTATACTTGCTCGACGCTTTACCTGATCTTTTTATGAAGTGCTTGTTTAATGTATACATGTTAATTATATACCCTAAATTATGAACGGAAACCAAGATATAACAAACGATTTAGAGGAAATAACAGTGTCTAATTCATTTATATGTAGCCCTGAAAACTGTGGTTCTCTCCTACCTAGTTCCATGCGAAAGTCTTTGAATATATTTCATGTGAATATAAGAAGTATCGGATGTAATACTAACTTTGACAACCTTATATTACTTCTGAACAGGGTGGATATTGACCTTGATATTCTGATTTTATCGGAGTGCTGGCTTAGCTAGTGTCCATATATTCCTACCTTACCAGGTTATATGGTAACTAAGTCCAAATACAGCAATCAAAATGATGGGTTACTTGTATTTGTTCGCAGCAATATAAATTGTGTTATAGAGGAACCTCAGATTTCTGATTGTAACAGTCTAGTAATCAAGCTTGCCAATGATATTGCTATCGTTGCACTGTATCGCTCACCTTCGTACAGAAATATTGATAACTTTATTGCCTCCCTAGATACAACACTTCAAGCTTTACAATCCTTCCAAAGTCTATCCGTAATAGGTGACTTAAACATCAACATATCACCTGATATTAATGATATTAGTTCTGATGCGCTCCTAAACTTAACTGCTTCACATGCCATGTTGCCTGCTTACCTCTTCCCTACACGCTATAACAGTTGTTTGGATCACGTATTTCTTAAATCGAATAAACTGGCCACCACTTTTGTACTGAACTCGCTTATCACTGATCATGCCCCTGTTATCCTCTGCTATGTGCCTCAGTTTGAACACATAGTAGCTTCTCGTAAATTAAAAAAAGTTGTTGATATTCCTAGCTGTGTCACTGAACTTGAAAAGACTGACTTCTCAGGTATCACGAGTAAAAATAACGCCGAAGAAGCTGCTAGTGACTTCGTTGATATGATTTCAACGGTGGTTGCATCCAACTCTCGCGCTGTCAGTGTTCCTAGCAGATTACGTACATTAAAACCATGGATTACACCTGGGCTGTTGCGATGCATCCGACACAGAGACAAACTTAGTCTTTCTTCTAAACAAAACCCTGACAACGATATCATGAAAATAACGTATAGAAGATACCGCAACTACTGCAACAATAGACTTAAAAAAGTAAAGCAGGAATATGAAAGCACAGAATTTAAAAAAACGTAGGAAGAATCCCAAACAGACATGGAAGATAATAAAGACGATATCAAATCTCACGACATACAATTCTTCACCCAGTGAGCTTCTTAAACTTCACAATAACCCTAATTATTGCGTAAACTTTGTAAACAGCTTCTTTGCAAATATGGGCAAAAACATGGCCTCACAAATTGCTGCTGCTGCAAATTCAAATCGCACTGCCGCCCCAGATGTTCCTGCTTTCCATCACTTATCCATGGTTCTTCTTGATACTGACTGTGGGGAGATCGAGGCAATCATTGTTGGACTCAAAAATGATACTGCGGTGGGTTGGGACCGCATCCCAACCTCTGTAGTGAAGGCCGCCAAACATGTATTGGTACCAGTTATTCGACACATATTCAGCCTTTGTCTAAACACATGTGTTTAAGAGGGCTCTTGTACATCCTATTTATAAAAATGGCGACAGAAACAGTGTCACAAACTATAGACCTATATCAGTATTGCCTGTGTTGTCTAAGATCCTTGAAAAGATCATAAATAAGAGACATAACATAACATAACATAACTTCACGCTGTATCCCCAACGGGGTAGTCAGAGAGGACGGAGCGCCAGGAGTCGCGGTCCTTACACACCTCTTTCGCTTCCTCAAATCTCATCATTCTCCTCACACATTTTCGCCTAGGTATGCGAGTGCTTTTGACATTTCCGTCTGCTAACACTCTGGCTATTTGATCTTCATAAGTCAGCCTTGGTCTTCCTTGGCTTCTTTTACCACTCACTTTCGCTCTGTATATTTTCTTCGTCAGTCTTTCATCACTCATTCTTTCCATGTGCCCGAACCATCTAAGCATTCCTTTCTTCATTTTTACAATAACACTGTTGTGCAACCCTGTCATACTGCGTATCTCATCATTGCTTATCCTGTCCGCAAGCGTGACACCGCACATATTTCTGAGAGACCGCATCTCCACAGCATTTATCATACTTTCACTCGATTTCGGGCATATCCATGCCTCGCTGCCGTACAACAAAGTCGGCACCAACACCGCATTGTGGATGGCCATTTTAGCAGTGTTAGATATATTCACACTACCCACTAATGCGGACAGAGCACCGTTCACTTTATTGCCAGCTGCTACCCGTCTCTCCACATCCAACTCACATCTTCCATCCCTCGAAAACGCACTCCCCAGGTACACAATTTCATTCACCTGTTCTAGACATTTTCCATTTACACTAATCACACATTTCGTTTGTTCCGCTTCTCTTTCAAATACCAGAACCTTAGTTTTGTTCACATTCATTTTCAATCCTTTTACTTCACAATCTTCTTTCATGCACGTGACTAGTGTCTGCAACTCTGCTTCTGATGGTGCTATTAGCACAGCATCGTCAGCGTACAATAGGCAGTTTACCACTGTGTCACCACATCCCATACCACTCATATTACCTTTCAATCTCTGGAGGCAACTGTCCAAATACAGCACGAATAGCCAGGCAGACATCACGCAGCCCTGTCTGACACCAGAACAGACTTCAAACCAGGGCGACATGTCACCGTCTATCCTTACACAGGCTCTGTGGTCTCGATATAATGACCTCACAGCCTGCAGTAAGGAGCCCTCCACGCCATATTCAGGCAGAAGACTCCACAATTTCTTCCGCACTACTCTATCGAATGCTTTCTCTAGATCCACGAAAGCGCAGAAAACTTTCTGACCTAAAGCCAGAAACCTTCCCACGATAACGCGAAGCGAGAAAATCTGATCCATACAACCCCTACCGTTCCTGAATCCACCTTGCGCCTCCCACAAATATCTTTCTGAAACACCTTTCATACGTTCAGTCAATACTTTAGTATAGACTTTACTCGCTAAGCTGACCAAGCTGATGGCCCTATAGCACGCACAGTCTAGGTAGGAACCTTTCCCTTTATATAGAGGTACTATGACTGCCGTGCGCCAGTCCTCTGGAACCTCCCCCTTCTGCCAACAAAGGTTGCAGAGTGCACAGAAGGCATCCCAGACCCTAGGACCACCATACTTGATCATCTCAGCAGTCACCTCATCAATTCCCGCAGCCTTTCCACATTTCAAACTTCTTATCACTTTCTCAATCTCTTTCATACTAATGGCATCCTCCAGTCCCTGGCCCGAGTGTGGCAATTCATTAGAATCGCTCTCAGTATCAGAGACGGAGTCGCCACTCTCATACAGTTCTCCATAGTATTCACTCCATCGCTGCAGAACATCCTTTTTATTTGTAAGCAGGTTGTTTTCTTTCGAACGCACTTTATTCATTCTGCAAGGTGCCGGACCACTTCGGATCTTACGTACTTCTTTCCAAAATAATTTGGAATTTTCCTCGAAGTTGTCCGACATCTTGTTTTCATCTAACACCCTACACCTTTCACGCTTCTCTTTCACTAGTGCCTTCGTTTCTGCTTTCTGCAGCTTATACCTGTCTTTCATCAAATTTATCATACCACAGTCATTAGTAGCAAGGTAGTCTCGCCATGCTTTCTTTTTCTTATACACAGCCACTTTCACCTCATCATCCCACCACACATCACGCTTTTTGCCGTTCCCAATCTTATTCATTCCACACACTTCTTTCGCAGCCTCAACCATACTATCCCTAAGGTTCTGCCAGCATTCTTCAACATCCTCGCTCAACACTTTCAATCTATCATCAAGCTTACTGGATAATACCCTTTCATATTCATTCCTGGTGGTCGCATCCTGCAGTTTCCAGCTTTTAATGCGGCTAACCGCTGCAGGTTTGGACACTACGCGATGTCGCCATGCTGCGAACAGACCCCTTATTCTGGTTATCACCAGAAAGTGGTCCGTCCCGAGATCGGCTCCTCTATACGCTCTTGTGTCCATTACCTGCTTCTTAAGTCTGCTATCCACCAGGAATAAATCAATCATACTTCTCGCACCCTTTCTTTCCCACGTGTACTGATGGATCCTTTTGTGCCCAAACATGGTATTAGCCACAAAAAGATCCTTTTCCATACACAGTCCTAGCACAATCTTACCAGCATCATTTACTCTCTTATCTCCATATTTGCCTAGGACAGACTCAAATCCTGTTCGAGCTGTCCCGACCCATCCATTCATGTCTCCACACACAACAATTCTTTCGTTCTCTTCAACCGTCGCTAGAACTTCTCTAACATTTTCCCAGAACTGCTCTAGTTCAGCCAAACCGACAGAGGACACTGGGGCATATACTGCCAAAACAAAAATTCTTGTCAACCCCATCTTGAGGCGTACCCAAAGCAGTCTGGGATTTATACATTCATACTCAGTCATACAATTAACCATACGAGAGGACAGTAAAACGCCTACCCCTTGGCATCCCCTATCTCCTTGTGGTACCCCTGACCACAAAGCGATGCCTCCTCCGGGCAAGTCGGCAAGTTCACTGCCTCCTCGCTTGGTTTCACTCAAACATAGCACATCCAATCTTTTCTCTTCCATAATATCAATCACTTCATTCATCTTCTCCTCAATCCCACCTCTCACATTCCACGCAGCTACTCTGCACTCCTCCCTCCACTTCCCGCCGCTAGGTGCACAGCGTGTTGGGTGGCGGTCCCCAACGCCGAACTGCACTCTGCACACACCAGCGGGGACAGACCGGTGTACGTCGCTTCCGGGGGACGCCCTAACATTATAATAGCCGTTGTCCCGCATGGTATGCACAGAAGAGGAATTGCAGCCCTGAAAAGGGCTGGCAGGGGTCGCGACGAGCACGCTTCCTCAGTTGACCCCCTAAATAAGAGACTTAAGAGCTATCTTGATTCTAATAATATTCTGGCACCTAACCAATTCGGTTTTAGAAGTGGTAAAGCCACTGATGATGCTGTTTTGGATTTGACAAGCTCAATAGTCACAAACTTAAACTTAAACAAGAAAACAATTGGTATTTTTCTAGATCTATCTAGGGCATTTGACACTGTTTCTGTCCCAATACTATTAAACAAACTTGAGAGGCTAGGTATTCGTGGGAGTGTGCTTGATCTTTTCCGGAGCTACTTAAAAGACCGTTATCAGTGTGTCTCGATAGATGGGGTGGTGAGCCAAGAAGCAATGACAAGTTACGGAGTCCCACAGGGTAGTGTCCTTGGACTTACCCTATTTTTGACTTATATTAATGATCTATGCTTACTACACTTATCCCATCTGAAAATTATCACATACGCAGATGACACTGCCTTACTGGTTTTGGGTTATACATGGGAAGATGCTCGATGTCAAGCTGAACTGGTCTTGAGTGATGTCATGACGTGGCTTTCCGCTAACCTTCTAACACTAAACCTGGAGAAGACAAAGTTCATTACATTTGCACCACTGCTGTCTTCCCAACCTAACCCTTCTTTCACTTTACAGGCCCATGATTCTTGCGATCTGGTATCAGGATCCTGTACATGTCCACTCATAGCTCGTGCACAATGTATTAAATATCTAGGCATTCATGTAGACAGTCAACTATACTGGAAGGTGCATGTTGAATCTGTGATAGCACGCACCCGTAATTGGATCTTCGTCTTTAAAAAACTAAGATCTAGTGCCAATAAAAGCACTTTAATAACTGTCTACTTTGCATTGGCTCAATCAGTTTTATCATACTGTATAGTGTTCTGGGGCGCTGCGGTGAAGACACTAATGTTGCGTCTTGAGAGATCACAAAGAGCAGTACTTAAGGTTATGGCATATAAACCAATCAGGTTTCCCACAAACGAACTGTATGACATCTGGAGTGTTCTCTCGATACGTAAGTTCTTCGTCTTGGCCACTATACTACGTAAACATTCTTTGATCCAATACAATTTATTTAAGGACAAAAGAAGATTTGATCGGGTTTGTGAGACGGAAGGATTCAGATTGGCCCTTTTAGGACGTCATTTTGTATATCTCAGTCCATTTCTGTATAACAGAATAAATAAAGAATTAGATATTTACCCTATTTCTCACTATGAATGTAAATTTAAAGTATCACAATGGCTGCAAAGCCTTAACTACGAGCAAGTTGAGGCATTAATCAAGTTATAAATCAAACCGTTTTATTAATAAGTAATAATTGTTGGGAATATAACTAGAATTATAATCATATTAAATCAGACGCACACACACACTCAAACACACACACTCTCACATACACACACACACACACTTTTTTATTTTTATTTCATTTGTTACTGTTGCTTACAATAAGTATATATAAGTAAATAGAATTCCTATGTACTTTATTACTGTACTTTACTGAACATATCTATATAATTTTGTCCACGGTTTGGGCGCTGATACCTGCAACTCAGTCTTCGTGACTAAAGCAGGTATCAACGTAAAAGTGTTTTAGTGTGTATGTTTTATATCAAAATAAAGATTTATTTATTTATTTAATAGTAAATTACGATTAAAATAAATGTTGCGATTCTTGTCATGTAAGTGACCTGTAGTTTTAGCGCCTAGATTTCAATCCTTAAAGTTTTTTGGTTTCATAATGCAAAAGGCAAAAAAATTAACCCTCATAGTTTCCTCATGTCAGTTTGTAGCAATCAACGTATTCTGTCATCTTTACTCCTACTAAGCTGAAAATTAGTGCGGATACAAAATAATAACCCAAAACAAAAAAATTAAAAACGAAACATCGAATACTTAATGGGTATTTTGGAGACAATTCTTTTTTAATGCTGATTTCACTTGCAGTGAAAAGTCAATAACTTTGCTGTCATTATCAATAACGTTCAATATACCTTCAATAATTACACCTACGTCTTTTTATTAATAAAAATCTAATTAGTAACCAGTGCGTATTTTTTTATAAATTTAACTTCTAATTTGTCCAAATTTATTTATTTTATTTATTTATTTTAACTATTTATGTACACAAAATACAAAAAAAAAAGACAAGAAAATATTGTACAAAGGCACTGCTTATCTCATAATGAAATCTCTTCTTTGCGATCAGATCTGCGATAGGAGACAGAATAATTAAAAGCAATTGTAGTATATACAACATACAACATAACAATGTTTATCCAACAAATTGGATACTTATAAACAATTATATACATACTCACATACATACATACCCTGACACACTCATACAGGGTTAATTTAAAAATACTAATAACCTTTTAGTATTTTGTTCTTAACATTATCCCCAACAACTTTTGTTCTACGACTTTTAAAAATACATATAATTCTTCTTTCTTACAAAAATAAAAATACATTAAATGTTTCTGAAAATGGCACGTACTCTACCCGGTCGCTAAAACAGCACACGCACAGCGGGGCGCGCGGGGGCGGCGCGGCGCCGAGACCCGGTGCGCTTGCACTGTACCATTGGAAATACGTACAGAGTAATTACGTTTCAGACAGTACAACAAAACTTAACAAATGTTTTTTGAGGAACGTATTAAGTTTTGAAAAAAGTCGTAGAACAATTAATGTTGTTAGGTATGATGACAGGAATTTTGGACTAAGAAGTTATTAATATTTTTCAATTAATCCTGTATGTATATATAAACACATTTACATACATACTCAAACAGATATACATATACAAATGAATAAACATATACCCATGTAAAAACAACATG
This sequence comes from Zeuzera pyrina, assembly GCA_907165235.1. Classification (NCBI taxonomy): domain Eukaryota; kingdom Metazoa; phylum Arthropoda; class Insecta; order Lepidoptera; family Cossidae; genus Zeuzera; species Zeuzera pyrina. Next base: position 14,178,158 of record OU015630.1, read on the forward strand.
GAAAATCAGAACAGTGACAGTAAAAACGGAGATAGAACTGACGTCTTGAATATCAGGCGGTAGCGAATTCCACAATCTAATAGCATGAACAGTGAAAGAATGGGAAAAGAATACAGATTTATGGGACGGGAACTTTAGAACAGTTCTGAGATGTGCTCTGCAGGGAGTATTTAGAAGGCGTGCAAAAGAGAACCACTCCCGTAAGTAGGTTGGAGAAGACTGGTTACGAAGAATATTGAAGAGGAGACATAATACTCGAGTATTCCTGTGAAAACGAAAAGGCAGCCACTTGAGATCCTTGTGAAAATGAGATACATGATCAAATTGCTCCAGTACGAAAATAAACCGTATACATAAGTTTTGTAAACGCTCAAGTTTATTTAAGAGTTTATTTAAGCATCAGTACGAGGGCTGCTATTTATGTATCCGGAACTGGCCAGTTACAGAACAATATTAAAAAAGTAATTATAACATTTAAAAATGGAACTCTTTGGCTAAAGAATACAATTTGTTTCATGTAGCTGTCATTTGTTTAACCTTTGTGGCGTAATTTTGAAAATTGCGAGTCTTTATCACCATGGATTTATGTCGTGAAAATTTTCGTGCTATGATTTATTACGATTTTCGGCGAGGGCTAACTCAAAAACAGTGCATCGATCAATTCACTTCGACTTTTGGGGACGAAGCACCATCGAAAACTACTGTGTATCACTGATTTAGTGAGTTTAATCGTGGGCGGTCTGTGCTCACGGACGGAGTTAAAGAAAGTCACCCAAAATCGATTGTTGTACCTCAAAATATTGATGCTGTGTGGGAAATAATAATGCAAGATCATGTTACATATCGCGAGATAGAGGCGTCTCTGGGCATAAGTATGACGAGTATATATAAAATATTACACGAATATTTAGCTGTAAAAACAATTTGTTCACGTTGGATTCTGCACAACTTGAGAATTGACCAAAAATGGGCTCGTGTCGATTGGTGTGAAAAAATGTTACAAAAGTACAATCAGGGTGCGTCAAAAACTGTCTATAATATCTACACAGGTGATGAATCTTGGATATATGCGTATGATCCTGAAACTAAACAACAATCAACGGTTTGGGTGTTCCAAGATGAGCCGAACCCAACAAAAGTCATTCGTTCAAAAAGCACTTTGAAGCAAATGGTCGCTTGTTTTTTTGGTATAAATGGACATGTAGCTACAGTGCTACTAGAGGATCGTAAAACGGTTAGTTCTGAATGGTACACGACCATTTGTTTGCCAGAAGTCTTTGAAAAAATAAGAAAGAACAACCGACAACGTAGAATCCTTCTTCATCATGATAATGCTAGCTGCCACACATCGGCCGAAATAACTCGGTATTTGGAAGATCAAAAGATCGAATTAACGGATCATCCGCCGTACAGCCCCGACTTGGCTTCCAACGATTTCTATTTATTCCCAACCGTGAAGAATAAATTACGTGGTCAACGTTTTTCGAGCCGTGAAGAGGCTGTTGATGCGTTCAAAATGCACGTTTTGGAGATGCCTCAATCCGAATGGAAAAAGTGCTACGAAAATTGGTTCCAACGCATGCAAAAGTGCATCAATCATCATGGTGAATATTTTGAAAAGCAATAAAACTATTATATATATAAATGTTTGTTTCACTTTGTTATTCCGGATACATAAAAAGCAGCCCTCGTATTTAGAGGCTTTGGAGAAACTTTGGAGGCATGTCAGCGAATAAAGAGTGAAGTGGATTCTACGACTGATGTCACTGATATGCGTATTCCATGAAAGCGTAGAATCAAATATGACACCTAGATTTTTTGCAGTGCCAATATAAGGAATCGCAATATCATTAAGAATCACAGATGGGAGAGAAGCAAAATCTAATGAACTACGCATAAATTTACTTACCAATAATCATAGCCTGAGACTTATTAGGATTTAAAAGGAGACCAAAAGATTCAGCCCACTGGGTTAACTTTTTTAAATCCTTATTCATAGCAGGAATAGCTACATCAGCAACAGACGCTATAAAATGACGATAAAGCTACAAATCGTCTGCATAGAGATGGATATTGGAATTATATTAGTGACAGAATTAATAAAAATAGAAAAAAGTAATAGAGAAACGACGCCACCTTGAGGCACACCCGCACTGAGGTCATACCAATCAGAGAAGTTCTCATCGAAACGAACACACTGCGAGCGGCCTCGAAGGTAGGAGTTAAACCAAGATATGGGCAGATGAAGAGAAATTGATAGATTCGAGAGTACGAGAAGAATGTCGAAATTTACTGAATTAAAGGCACTGGCTAAAATCAAGTAAGACAGTAGAGTAAGAGATTTCTTCTCCATGCCCAACGAATATCATCAGTAACATTGAGGAAAGCAGTGACAATACTGTGACCAACACGAAAACCGGACTGGAAAGGGCTAAGGAAGATAAGAAGTTGGACAGTTGCTTATGAACAATGTGTTCGAGGACCTTTGCAAGGAATGGTAAAATAGAAATTGGACGAAAATAATCTGAAGAGGACGGATTACAGACTTTAGGTAAAGGAATTACAGGAGCTAATTTCCAAGCCGATGGGAAGTAGTGAGACGTCGAAAAATAGTTAAAGATGTGTGTAAGAATGAGAAGAACTATGGAAAGAAATGGGCTAAAACATTCTCGAGCATAAACTATCTTTACCGACGGCAGTAGACGAGATGGCAAGCATTGATTTTTTAACATCGTATTCAGAGACAGGAATAAGGTCAAAAGAAGGGCATTACAGTCTTGGCAAACTTGATAACTGATAAGTATTGCCTTTTACAGAAGAATCTAAACATACCGGAGGTAAAGAGAAATGCTTGTTAAGTTCATTAAAATTGAAATAATTGTCAGCAATGACTGGAGACTTACCGATGCCGATAGATCTAAGGAATTTCCAGACCTTACTGGAGTTACGGTTTACTAGAGAATCACGAAAGTAGCACCTTTTTGCATCTCTACACAGACGATTGCAGCGACTACGTAGGTCTTTAAATATTTATAAATTATACTCCGAAGGACAACACATGTACCATCTTTTAGCTTTGTCTCTATGAGCCATAGCTTCCTATCATAGACATAATCCAAGGCACTGGTTTATGTTTAAACCTAATACGTTTGTGGGGCATGTGGGGCATTAAGTGGGGCATGTCGGTCATAAAGTTTAAGGATTTTATCATTTTATCATTTATAATTGCTAAGTGTTCAAAACATTATTGAGTAGATTTTTGATGCCTTTCTATTACTATAACTTTATAACGTAGTTAAAACTATGTATAAAACTGACACAATGTCGCAGAGTGCTTTAAAAAATACCCTGACAATTACATTATAAAGTGTGTCAGTGATTAGCAGTAGGTTTATACTATAGTTATGTTAAATCTGATCCAAAAATATAAAAAGTAGATGTATATGTCTACATGCAATCAAGATCATATTCGGTATCAGATAAAAACACCTATTTAAACTAGAACAACTAGACACCGGTAACAAGTCCAACTCGATTAAAATTAAACGAAATAAAATCATCAACCCGGTTGGTCTTCGTGGGGAGTTAGACCACTACCCTCCAAACAAGAAAATGAAAATCATATATTTATAGTAACTCTAAACACACGTACTCTTAGAACAGATGAAAAATTAATGGAATTATAAATTGCAATAAAAATTATTTAGTGGGATATAATAAGATTAAGTGATGTTAGAAGAATCGGCGAAGAAATTGAAGAACACAACGAATATGTGTTTTATTATAAAGGAGAAAAGCAGGGATTGTATGGAATTGGTTTTTGATCAATAGAAATATGAAACAGTATGCAGAGGAATTTATTGAGATAAATGACAGAATTGCTGTTGTAAATTAGAAAATACCAGGTCCCAAACATATGTGGTCAATAGTTCAAGTATATGCCCCTGTAGAACAAACACAAGAAGAACGAAAGGACAATTATATAATCTCCTTACTGAAACCATGCAAAGACTACATAAACAAATTATTGTTATGGGAGTTTTTAACGCCCAAATATGAAAACAAATGCATGCAGAAGAAAGAATTATAGGAAAATACAGTACTGGAAAGAGAAATAATAAAGGTCAAAGACTAATAATTAATTTTGCTCAAAAACATAATTTAATAATGAATAGTTTTTACAAAAAGAAAGAACAGGAAAAATAACATAAAAGAAATTGAACTAATCAGCACAAACATATAAAAAAAAAAGAATAAGTATAGAAAGAGTACTAAATTACATACCATAAGGAGTGAGATTGAAAAAACAGGTGGCATTAAAAAGGCGCTAAAGTTATTTAATGAGAAAAGAATATGGATACCAAACTTGAAAAATATAGATAAAAAGGAAATCAAGTAGGTACATCATCAAGAACCAAAATAGGCGCTATTGCTAGAGAATTCTATCAAAATTAAAGAAAGTGAAAAGAAAACTAAAAATTAGATAAGTGTGACGACGACGATAATATACCGTCTATTATGGGCAGTGAAATATAAAATGCAATATTATCTCAGAAAAATTACGAATCACCTGGCGAAGATAGTATTAGTAACGAATTATTAAAAGGAACAATAGAGACAATACTCCGACAACTTACAAGTCTGTTTAATGAAATAATGTACAAAGAAGACGTTCCAATACAATGGACAATGTCAGCAATAACATTAATACGTAAAAAGGGTGACAAAAATTAAATTAACAACTATGGAGCTATTAGCCTAATGACAAATTTGTACAAAATTTTTTCAAAGATCCTGTTGGGACGCATAACATCAACGCTAGATCAAAAACAACCAATAGAACAGGCAGGATTCCGTAGAAACTTCTCCACTATTGACCATATTTATGTAGTACGTCAAGTTATAGAAAAATGCAACGAATATGATATGTTGTAATCTACAAATGATGATGAATGCTTGAAAACAAAGCATTGGACTTTATAAGTCATAAAGTAGTATAGGAAGCTCTACTGAATCAAGGGATAGAAAAGAAATATATTCGAAATATTAGAAAAAATTATATGGATAGCAGAGCAAGAGTTCAGTTAGAAAAAAAAGGAAAAACATTCAAAATTAGCAAAAGGATGAGACAAGGAGACCCACTATCTCCTAAATTGTTTACAGCAGTTTTGGAGTTTTCAGAATGTAAACTAGGATAACTGTGGGCTAAATATAAATGGAGTTAGTTTTAACCATCTACGATTTGATGATGATATAGTTGTCTTTACAGAAACCCCGAAATCATTAAAAATCATGCTACAACAACTGTCTGAAGAAAGCAGGAAAGCAAGATTGACAATGAACATAGATAAAATAAAAATAATGACAAATATGCTAAAAGAAAAATTGTAGTAGATAATACAGATATTGATTATGTAGAACAATAGGGATAATGAGAAGGATAAATAACACATGGAAAAGATACTGGTTATTTAAAAATATTATGAATAATAAAAATATACCATTACAAGAAAAAAATATATTATATAACACATCCCATGTTCCCATTTTCCCATGTTTAACATATGGTTGTCAAACATGGTGTTTAGTTGAAAATTTAGAACAAAAATTTAAAGTATGTCAAAACTCTATTCAAAGAAGTATGATAAATATAAAAATAAAAGACAGGTGTACAATGGAAAAACTAAGACAAAAATTACAGATGTAGTAATAAAACTTAAACAATTAAAATGGCGCTGGATGGGAAATGAGGGAGGCAAAAAGAGTAACAGAATGGTATCCAAGAGACAGGAAAAAGAAAAGAGGAAGACAGTTGAAAAGATGGGTAGATGACCTTCCCAAAAGATAGGGGAGAAAATCATCTAATCGAGTACAGTGGAGATTTATGGAGGAGGTCTATGTCTTCAGGCAATTCGAGCAGTTGAAAGGTGTCTAATTATTATTCAGATATTAGATATATTAATCAGATACCTATATTAATAATCAGAAATCAAGGCTTATTTTATTTTATTTATACTATAGGTATTACCATAAACTGGGGTTACAACTTGTAACACCAAGACTCATACAAATTAGAAAAGTTTGCTTAAACTGATCTGGCTGAGAATCGACTCTAGGGCCCTTGATTTAGAAGGCAGATGCACTAACCACTACCATTCTGACTGGACAGATAAATTAAAAATATCGTGAAATCTAAGCCTCCCTAGATTTGTAGGTTTGATATTAAGGTCTAATTTGTGATCAACATCAAGTTCCTCAACTTGCTGTTGATCACGACTTGTAATACAGTCGACTCTCAATAATTTGACACTCGTTAATTTGAATGTATCCAATGATTTGAAATTTTCTCCTGATCCCATGAAAAATACTCTATAAATTGAATAAAATCAATATTAATTGGTCCCCTCGGTAATTTGAAGTTGAATGAATAGTATCTTGGCCGCCAACCGTGCCAATTTGAAGTCCGGGCTTCCCTAGTCTCTATAATTTGAAGCATTTATCATGCACGGACCTATTGTTTGTTTATGTGTAGAGTTTGCAGTTCGCATTCCAGTCTTCCTTCAAACGATGCGAGTGACGATTTCTTCACAGCTCTCACAACTATCGAAAATTCATTGGACAGTGACTTTGTTTCGAAATGAACATTTGTGAATAATTGTACAAATGTTTAAAATAATAAATCACGAATTTTGATCAAACTCTTGTGTACTTGATTTTTTTCCTCCCTCACTCTTGGTTATTTAAACTCCTGTTATTTTGAACTCTTGGTAATTTGAAAATTTCTCTGGTCCCTTGTGTCAAATTATCCAGACTCGACTGTTTAAACATACCTATATTATGTATAGTATTGACTACACTTTTCTTTCGATGTACTGATAATTCAAGTATCACTATATGATAGTAAAACAACAGTAACTATTTGTATAAAATATAAAAACATACATTTTAATGTAATAAATTATATAGAGTACCTACCTCTACAGTCGAACAAACATATGTAGGCAAGTTATCAACTAATCTCGCATCCTGGCAAGCATGTGATTGTGCTAAAGCAATTAGTTCTTTGCTTGCATCAATTCCTGTAACATTAGCACCAAGTCTTGCCAGGGGCTGAAATACGTTTAAGAAACTTCAACAATAAAATATAAAAACACAAATGTAGCCAAAAAATCATTAATATTAAAACTATTGACATAAAAGGTACACTTAGAAGGAATATTAGAATTTCTTTTGTGTTTTTTTAAGTCTCACCTCCGATAAAATTCCTCCTCCACAACCAACATCCATAATATTTTTATTTTTCAATGGAGTTAAGTTTCTTTCATTTAATGGACATTGTACAAGGCCATCTCTTACAAATGGCACACTGAAAAAAATGACTTTCTGGTTGTCAAGTTCCAAACAGCACAGAAAGTTTTGGTGATATAGAAACATTCATATAACTTTTAATTTACCGTATCAAATTGAAAGCGTGAAGGACTTTCATGGGTCCCTCTGGGTCCCACCATCCACCACTCAGCTTTGTATGTCTTTCAACATCGCCTATGTCTACAGTAGATTGAGATTTGGATTTTTCTTTCCTTACAGTTACAGTCGAACACAGGAATCTCGATTCAAGTAATACTGATTTTCTGAAATTACATAACAGTAATTATTAGACAAATATTCTTTTTAAAATGGATTTCATAACTGGTGCACGATGCAACTCACAAATTTTTATGAAAAATATTTTTGCTTGTTGTTGACAACAGATGAACCATTTTTTTCTTCTGAATTTTTCTCTAGTTCCACCAATGATGATTATAATATTATTGAGTTCCACACTTATTGTAAGTAGGTATATAATTTAAATTAGTGCATTAAGTACGGTGTAAAATTTTAGATAAGTAGATAATTTATGTGAGTGAACTGTAGTGATAAACTGAACTAAATAATATTTGTCTAAGATTTCATATTTATGCATTCAACACATTAGATAAGAATTTAGGTAGCGTAGTGATTATGTACTGAAATAAAGTAAGACATATTTAACTATTAAAATGCAAGCTAACTGGTAGTATTCCGTGACTTTAGGTAACTTCTCTATTTATACTCTAAGGTTAACTGACACAAGTTCACAAGTAGACAACAACAAAAATATCAATTACATATTACGTAAATTTCCAAAAATTTTTTTACTCAAAAGTTAAAATTAAAAAAATCAATGAAATCGACAAGATTCTTAAGTTAAAAACAAAATAAAAATTGAGTAACTTGACAAACCATTTGACAGTAGAAACTTGACATTTCTGATTTTATACTCTTTACACTTTTTGGCGGGAACGGGAGAAGTGAGGTTGTCATTTTATTTAGAATTTCTATTTTTTTAAATTTTAGGCTTCGATTATAAATAAAGAACTAGATTCACAATTTTCTATAAAATTTAAACAAATTATTGTTCGAATTGACATATACATTATCAATATCTTATAGTACTATCGGTAATGTTGTGTTAATCTAAAAAAGTAAACCATACATTCAAAACATAAGGTTGTAAAAGCTCGTAAAAGATTAGCTTGCCATAGAAACGATTTTTCTTAAAAATAAAATATTTAAAATTAAATTTTATGCTTCGTGCTTAAAGTATAATTCACATAATATATTTAAATTGCTTTTTACGTCATTTTGATTTGTTACGTAAACATGACAAGGATAAAAAATATTTAAATTTTATTTCTAGACAAAGAACAAAATGTTGCACGTCAGGTATTCAGACGCAATTTAGGAATATAGAAAACTTAGGAGAATTATTATGCAATTATTGATTTTTTTTTATTGTCAAATGGAATATTATAAGCCAGTTGTTATTGAATACATTCAGTCAAGAAAGTATCGAGAATGGATGATTTGTTTATGGTTCCAAATTACATTTTTTGTTTTTTTTTGTTGTTGCCACTGATTGGTCGCCACTTGGGATTAAGTACTTATAGTCCTTTTCATGAAAGAAGTCCCCCAGACGCAGCGCTGTACTCGCGTGACATAATGTTGCCATTTATGAGTAAAAAATTTACCTATTTTACATTTAGCATATGTAATTTATAAAAGCCGACGATTTTTGGTCATGACCGTTACCGAAAACAGGGGGACTGTACTGGGAAACGTAGGATGCCACATTTCTGAGTTTAATTTTATTACTTTGTTTTAAGTTTCTCACCTAACAACATAGTAGAAAGAAAACTTTAGTCATTTGAAACTATTTAATAATAACGCGACACTTACAGAGTCATAATAACGTTAGTTATTTGGACTTATTGCATGGGTCATCTCATGAGTGGGTTGGTAGACATTTTGATAAAAATGCCCATTTACCTATATTTACTATATTTCTGTTTTGTAAAAAGTATATTTTTATTTACTTATATAAGCGGTGTTCTACCTACTTACAGGGAAAAGATGAGAAAATAGGGTAAAGAAAAGCATTACAATTTTTTATTCAGAGTTTTATTGAATAATTGTGATCAGCGGCCATAGGAACATCACTGTCTGAAGAGAGGATGGAAACAGAATCAGATTCTGTTTCAGTATCACTAGCCGTAGATATAATTATTCGGTTCATCTTTTCATCCATAAGGCCGTCATTTTTTAAATATTCCTCCTCTAAATGTTCGACATGCGTGCACTGAGCTGTCCAATCTTCCGCCGTAATAGACTCAAAGGCCTCTTCAGTAAATTTTACAATTTCTTTTGGATCTTGTGCCACGTTCTTATCCGCCACCTTTCTTTTTACAAGGCTCCAGATTTTCTCAATCGGGTTGAGGTCGCAATGGTAAGGCGGCAACCTTAATACTTCGTGTCCGTGAGCTGTTAATAATTCATCCACTGCAAATGTCAGTGGACCTTTATTTTGTTTGATTAGCTCAAACAGCACAGCTTTTCTCCAAGTGTCTTCAAACTATATACCCTTTTGCTGGAGCCATTCCTGCATACTACTTTTTATATTTGACATTGAAGGGGCTTTGTTTAATTGAGTGCAATGGTAAGGAGCGTTGTCCATTACCACAAGCGACCTTTCAAGTAGATTAGGTATTAGTTTATCCGTCACCCATTTTAAGAAATTTGCAGAGTTCATGTCATTGTGGTAATCTGAGGACTTTGATTGGGATTTGAACATTAATAATGCACCATTTATGAATCCATCTTTTGTTCCCGCATGAGCGATTATCCAGCGACTCCCTGATGACTCTGAGACGAACATTCCTGGCTCCTCCTCACTCTGCCAACAACTTTTTGTATGATAAGTATTGTGTATATAGGTCTCATCTAAGTATACAACGGGTCGTTTTTCCACAGTGCGATTTATTCGTATTTTATCCAAATATCTTGCACGCCATGCGGTAATGTCGTGACGTTCCATAAGTAGTTTGCGTCTAGATTGACATCGCTTGTACTCGAAACCAATCCTATTTAATATCCTGTGCAATGTTGTGATGCTTCCCTGAAAATTGATGTCTTCTCTTAGAGCTGCCCGTAATTTAGCCAATGTTGGTAATTCTTTATGCACAACGTAAAAACTGTGAATTTTTGCCGGATAGCGCACAAATCGAACCCGTCTAAGTCGAACTTTTTCGGATGCGGGCGACTCTTCCCCGGGGTGACAATTTTTTTTGAAGTACTCGCCGCTGTTATACCTTCTTTTGTAATTCTTGTTACAGTTTTCTCTGACACACCTGCAATTAAATAATGAACAATTAAAAATAATAGTAACTTTAAGTTTATAATGCTTATGTACTATGTAATATATGTTTTAATTTCAGTTACCTAGTTTCATCACGTTATGTATTTGTTCAATTTTGTCGCAAAAATGAATTTATATCATAAAAGTCCCATCAATACAGCAAACAATTATTATATGGCAACTCTAAAAAGTACCTGTTATGGCGGCGACTCTCTTCCGAACATTGTTTAATGGTATTAAAACACCTTGATTCTTTTGTTCCGCTTCACAGAACTATTTCACCTTCAATATCATTTCTCGAGCCGAACTTTTTACAACTTTTGGCATTGTAAACAATCTTTAAAATGCACTAAGCTAGTTAAAAACTCACAAAAATCTACCACAACAAACGAACTTGATAACATCGACGAACGACAACATGGCCGACCTGTCAAATTTAGTTCCAAAAATCACCGCGGGACTTCTTTCATGAAAAGGACTTTACCTGTTTTCTTCCGTTATATTCGATTGACAAGTAATTCACGGATATTTTTAAAACCATTTGATAAATTTTAATGTTTATACCAATGACGTTACAATACAAAAGAGGTAGATAGGTTACGTTAGTACTACTCCAAGTAAAATATTGTCCCGGTTATAACGTTACAAAGTGAGACAAATATACATTGCACTGCGTCGCTATGCAATGTGAAACTTAATTGCATTTCAAACTAACAAATCACATAGCTCTCTAAATCATTGTGATTGGTCAATTTCAATTTCTTACTACAGTTTAAGCGAATTCCTGACTAATTCATAAAATATTAGTAATTATCGCCACAGAATAGACATTGAAAAAAATATGATTGATACTTAATGGGATTAGATAGTAAAAAATGATGTTTGCTTTTATTCGAATTTCGTTTTTCTTGAATCATGTACATGAGAACATATTTATTTAAAAAGATCGCCAACATTTTTTAATTATAAATTTGAAAATGATGAAAATGGAACAACTACTTTCATATAAAATGGATATTATTTTTTATTCTGCATTTACTATGAAAGAAAAACGTAGCTATTGTTATTTCTAATTACCTTCAAATAAATTTAATTCATTTCTTTTGCCTTTTTGATATTTTTTTCCATTTAGGGTTATTTTTATGCATAGAATGAAATCGGACATTTAATTGTATTTTTATATTATTGCTTTTAATAAATGTAAACGATGATTAAAACTGGGTGGCTGCGTCAACACATGATCGTGTATATTATAAAAAACGTTTGGATTATTAAAAGATTTTAGAATTTTGAATGCGCAATAGGCATTGCATGACATTGTTGGTTCTGTAACATTACTTTTCATATTCTTTGACCACGTCCGGGTTGGCTAATTAGCAAAGTTTTGGGGTGCCACTTTTCGAGTGCATGTAACCCATCTACCTCTTTTGATATTGGTTTTTATTATGAGAAAAATAATACTAGGGTCAATTTACAGTATTCATAAATTCATTATTACTTAATTATCACAGCAAATCCTTTTTTACAATCTTTAATTTTCAGTATCGAAAATATATTTAAAAAATTGTACCGACAATATTAAAAAATCGACTATTAATCAGAAGAGAAATAATGCTACTATGCACACTATGGTTGTCTGGAAGAGATCACTCTAAGCGATAAGACCGCCTATTGTTCCATTTTTATTTTTATAAATCAAATCGTTCGGTCTTCTCCTGACGCTGTGCGCGACAGGCCTTAAGGCTGCAAGAACACCAGCGACGTCAAGAGCCCGCCGAAAGACGTCATTTAAGGCAGCATGTTGTGATATGCGGCCCGCACTTTGTAAACAGTATAAACCGTGGCGACCTAGTACATCGATGAGATCACCACAGCGGCACAGTGAGATAGGTTAGTCCTGGGTCCCAGACGAAGACGTACTATGAGAAAAAGTGTGGTATTGTCAATTAAGGTTCTTAAGTTTTGTGAAGGTATTACCTGCAACCAGTGTCCTGACTCCTCAGAAGCAGCCAGAAGGCGTGACCGATCTTTTTCGGTACTTCAAAAATCTAGAAGTTGTAAATGAAGATTTTTTTGCATAGGGGCTCATCCCAGTGTTTCCTATAAAAGGTCGAGGTAGGCAGATTAGTAATCGGACAAACATTTAACCAGGCATTTAAAGCATCGATCAGTCAAGCACGGCACCTCAACCGATTTTAAGGAAGGGCGAATAACAGACAGGATAAGATTTTCCGTGCTGTAGGCTGACGAAAAAAAAGCAAGCAGTGACACACTCGAGATTTTGCGTATACCCGAGCCTCCATAATGGATAGGAAGTGAGGCTTGATTCCAGACCCTGTCATCAACAAAGGAGCAATTTAATATTTTAGATAATATATTTTTGAGCATATCGTCTACATATATTACAAGGGTTTGAAATTTAAACAGCTGAGAACAGCGAAGAGCATACGTAAATTTTGGAACGAAAAGGCAAAAGCGAATAATGAAAAGAATCATGTGGTAATTAATTTTTAAAAGTTTGTCTGAAGATTGATAAAGCAGGGTATGAAGTCATCTAAAAAGAGAGCACCTAGAAGGTACAGCGATTCTTTTGGCAAGATATTTGGTGCCAGATTGTTAAATTTATTAATTATTTCATTTTCTTTTAATAATCGGAACAGAATCTGAAACAAAGAATTCACATTTAGAAAAAAATAATTTTAATTATAATATTTCTGAGAATTGTTGCAGCAATAAAGAACACACTACGTACAGTAACTTTTTCATTTAATTTCGCAATAACTAATAACAAGTTACAAAATATAACATGTAATGAATAGCTAACGAAAAATAATTAACAGTTAATCCCGTAGAATGATGTAAAATGATTCAGATCTTAGCGCGCATCGGCTTATATCACAGTTTATATAGACTTGTTAACGTCACTTCTCCCACGACTTTATAAAAATAAAAATCAATTGCCACATGTATGACGGAGCATCACTTGAGAACGGCTTGACCAATTTGGCTGATTTCTTTTTGTTGTGTTTGTAATTGTCAGGCCAAGGTTTGTATGAAAGTAAATTTTTGGAAAATCCACCGAAAAAGTTGGAAATTTTGATGATATTATTGTATGAAAATCTACTTTAAAAAATTTGGTGTGTTACAAAACATTCAATATCCCACCGGGGCGAAGCCATGGCGGGATTGCTGGTAAATCGATAAAAGTCACATCAAGGTGCGAATCAAAAAATGAGTCAGAAAGATGCAAAATTTTTGAAGTAATTTTTTTTTATAATTGAAGTAAATCTTTATAAATAAAAATATATTGCCACATTTATGACGAATCATCACTTGAGAACGGCTCAACCGATTTGGCTGATTTTTTTTTGTTGTGTTCATAATTGTCAAGACAAGGTTTGCACGAAAGAAAATTTTTGGAAAAACCATGGAAAAAATGGGAAATTCGGATGGTATTTTTGTATGAAAATCTCAATAAAGACATTTAATATCTCACCGGCAAAGCCAAGCCGGGGCGGGTTGCTAGTATGTAATAAAATGTGTGAACGCCCCTGAGGAATGCCCTCGATGCCCTCGATGTGTAACCTACTGAAATAAACAACTGTTATAATATTACTAAATCGATTTAAATCGAATCGGTGTCATTACGAATGTTTTTCTTCAGATTATTTTACGTAAACAGGAACGTAAATTGGAACAATCGTATGATGGCTGAATGACCCAAAAATAAATATGAACTTTTAAAAGTTAAAATTCCTTGAGTTTAATAGATGCAGAGATATAGGTATAAGTATAGGATCGAGTGCACTCGAAAAAAATAGGGCGTAGGTACAATTGTTTGACGAGATGTGAGTGTGATTCGATTCAAAAATGAACCTTTTTTTCTCAGAAGTTTAAGTAGGGCACTCGATGCGCGATTAACCGTCGATAAAGGCACTCTGTACGATGACGAATTTTTGTGATGCACAACTTCTCGCTACCACCAATAGTGTGTAAATCATGCATATAACCTTTTATGTCAGAAAATTTTCGTCTTCAGATAAATCCGGTGAACGCGCAAAATTTTTAATAAAAACTATAGTCGGTAATTAAAGAGAGGATTTTGTTTCTTTGCAGCACCAGAATTTTAAGAATCGAAGGTTAATATAGCCTATGAGTATTTTAATAAGTATTTTTTTTGAAGAAAATATATTGAAAATTTTGTATTTAAATACTTATTTTTATTCCAAACCAATTTGTATTTGTATTTGAAATAAAAAAATAACTAATCATTTGCATTTTGTATTTAAATACTTTTAATAAAATATTTTGCACATCTCCGATAATACGACATTTTCATTATACACAAAATGTTGTTAAAAATTACAAGAAGTGCAAAAAAATATAATTTTTATAAAAATAAATAAGTAACAAATATATCTTTGTCTATTTTTTACTCGTTCCATAAAATACTATATTTTTTAAAATGTTTTATAATTTTTGAAATATTATAATCAGCCGAAGACATTTTGACAACCCTAATTAGAATACTGTGAATACTAATACTGGCAGGGTAGGTTGACATTCTCGTGTATTTTTAAAAGCGAATGTAAACTCTATTCAATAAGCGACACTGCGGTTTGAATTTCTGGGAACTACCCAACCACGCGGTGACCGCGAGCAAGCGCGCACCGACCGCGAATACGACACCTATATTGATTTATCTAAAAAAGTAATATTCGCCATCTTAGATTTGAAAATGAACGTCATTTTCGTAATGAGCACCCCGAAAAACCTAGAACTATGACATCCATTTCGATTTATCAAAAAAAATAATATGCGCCATCTTGGATTTGAAAATAAACGTCATTTTCGTGATCAGCTCACCGAGATACCTTGAATTTGACACCCATATCGATTTATCCAAAAAAGTAATATTCGTCATTTTGGATTTGAAAATGAATGTCATTTTCGTAATCAGCGCCCCGAAATATCTAGAATATGACACCCACATCGATTTATTCAAAAAAGTAATATTCGCCATCTTGGATTTGAAACTAACGTAAAACAATATATGAAAATCAATTCTTGAGGAGTAATAAATAATTAAAGTCAAAGGGTTTCCTAACTTGTTTGTAATGTTTGGAACGTTTTTGATCATTTTATAACTTTACATCGGAACTACCTACTAAAACCAGTAGTACCGCCACAGTGCATTTTTGAATAAAGGAGCCTAGTGTTCACGATAGCAGAGGAAGCCGTTTGGCGGCTGTGTGCTCATACTAATTTGTATGGAAAAACTGTGCGTAAAAATGTGGTATTTGCAAACCTATTGCATAAAAACTGCAAACTGGAAAACAGATTTAATTACGTTATTGCTTGATATTTTATTATGAATTTGATATATGTTATGTTGTTTTTATGACTTATTAAATCATAGTACTCGGAACGCGACAATGCTATTCTAGTTTTGCATGAAATTCACGATTTGTTTCTGTCGTCATTATAAAGTATTATTATAATTTTTTTTTGTTTACTTTATGCTCCATTTGACATAACAGCGAGTGGTATTTGTTTTGTTTAGAAGTTTTAATATTTAATATCATCTAAAGTCGAAACGCCGAACCTTGTTTGGCGCGATTCAGGGACTCCGACCCTTAAATACTCGTACCACATAAAATACTAATAAAAAAAAATGTTTTTGACATTTTAAGCTCTCTTGATCATTTGACTAAGATTTGATATATTTTATCAAAAAATATAATTTAATATAGCGAAAACATTACATTAATATTGTTTTTATATTTAAAGTTTTATGGGTAAGTCTGCATCTGCTGCTGCTGCTGATTTATCACGGGCTTGCAAAAGTACATTTACTCTTACTTTTGCTGTGGAACTTCTCGGAATAGAAGTATGGCATGATTGCAATGAGGGCTGGCTTGATCTCGGGCCGTGTGTTCAAGGAATTAAAATAGAATACCAATTATATGCTGGTCAAATATTCGATGTGAACATTCTTATATGGCCGCATGTTGCTAAGGTAGACATATTTATTACTTAGGAATACTAATAATAATAATAGATGGACGTAACATTTCAGAGATGTTTATGTAGGTACTGAAATATAATACAATTATCGTAATAAATTTATAAGGTTCACTATTTATCTGGTTCATATCACTTCAGCACTCACATCAGTTTTTAAATTCTCTTCATAATAAATACCTATTCTTAATTTTTTTATCTCCACGTGCCCGTTTCGTTGATTTCTTTATTTTACATCATTACATTATTACGTTTTCTGTCCACTGAAGTGAAATCGCACACTTTTCTGAAGGCTTCTAAGCATAGTGTGTTATCCGGCGGCACGGCTGCCGAGCATGCTGCCATTCTCGCCGATGCGATGGTATGCGCGGCGGCTGTATAGGCCGACGGGCGTGCCGCACAAACTAGCCGCTAGCATGGAACCAAGAAACTTAATGGACAGAGCCATAAGAAGTTGCCGCTCTTATTACTGTGTGTCAAACGAATTTTGGTATCTCTATTTCACAGAGCGTAACCATGAGTGAAACAGTTAGCTATAGTAAGTATGGCAAACTTGCACTGTCAGTGTAATTCGTGTCAGCTTATGAAATAATAAATCATTATCTTAAGTGTTTTTGCAAATAATATTCACAAAAACAAAAATGTCATGTTCAGCTCTGCATCGTTGTACCAATTAATCTGTAGTTGTACTGTGACCTTCCGTAGTCACGCACATTAGTAAAAATCTAGAAACTCAGTGAACAAAAAAAGGACACCGTAACGACACGCTTTTAGAGCAAATGCTCCGCCCATTGATACTTGGTCCGAGGCGAATTTGAGTGATGGTGTTGTGCGACGCAAATATTTAGAACAATTACACGAAAATGAGATTTAAAATCTCAAAACCTTAATAAGTCATTCTTAAGAAATCAAAGAACTTGCTGTTGCGCAAGTGATGACAACGAATGTAATCTTTTTATTCTAATACTAGCGACCCACCCAGCTTCGCACGGGTGGGATGTTGAATGTGTGCAACACGTCAAAGTTTTATTTTATTAAGAATTTCATACAAAAATACCATCCAAATTTCCGACTTTTCCAGTGGATTTTCCGCAAATTTTCTTTCATGCAAACCTTGTCTTAATCCTGACAATTACAAACACAACAAAAAAAAATCCGCCAAATCAGACGAGCCGTTCTCAAGTGATGCTCCGTCATACATGTCGCAATTGATTTTTGTTTATGTACTAACAGAGACTATCATGACTTTACCGTTCTGATACTTTCGTATTGTAAACTTGGCTACACTAAAAATCTCTAAGTTAAAATCAATGCCACGGATGTGATGGCCATTTTGATAACTTTTATTTCCATTACTAATTACAAACACTGTGCATACCATTGGCGTTCTGAATGATTGTCACAATCGTAATGATGCTAGGATTTTTGGTGTTGTTTGCTGGGGCCCATTGATTCTATCGGCATTTCCGTACGGCTAAAACCCAGTGACATGCAACCGTCGTTTTAAAAAAAATAAATGAATAGAATATTTTGAGTAAGCCAAAGTTTACAATGAAATACAGAATGAGGCAGAACGGTACAGTTATGACAGAAAATTATAAAAAAGATGATAGTCCTTGTGGTACATGCGTAACAGATAGTTATTAACCAAATTTTGATTTTCAAGAAAAATTTATGACAGTTGTATGATTTTAATTTCAATCTTGTAAAATTTTTCTATAAGGAACAACACGGCTTCGTCATCCCTATTATAAGATCTTTTATTTCTCTTTTATGGCACAGTACTACCACTCAAATGCCAGGAGCGAACTACCGTCTATGCCGCGCGTCATGCGCCAGGATACCCCAGCTCCTTTGTATGGCACACGCACAGGGCATATCAGCAGCCCTAGGTAGATGCCAGGCAAAACGCTCGTAAGGACGGCGGCATACCCGGCAGCCATGCCGCCGCTATAGTGTGTAGAAACTACTTTCACTCAACCTCCAAGCTTCACTATATCTAGTGAATATGAAAAGCTGCAACATTTAGCAAATAAATATTCCGTTACTATTAGATATGGTGTGGATTGGAATATGGTTGGGTCAGAACGTGGCAGTTTCTTGAAAAACGATGGTTAACATTTTCAATACGCCATGTCTTTCCTGTTCGAGTGAAGGACTTCCAAGATATGATCATCACAGTTACGCCGACAGTTGGTCTTGCAGCTCTTAACACCAAGTTAGTTCTCTTTATATTCTGCATTCCTGACAAGCCACGTCCTCGACTTTTTAGAGTGGTGTAACTGTAAGTAATAGTTTTTAGATTACTTACTTCACAACTTCATAATTTTATCCTGGAGAACATTTATGACTGTTTAATAGCCTATTCGCAGATGATATGGTTATACTCTCCTTGTTAAATATTTATAACGTTACAACAAATACAATAACACTAGTAATCATTTATCGCAATTTACAACATTAAATTTTATAGAATAGATATTAGACTTTATATTTATATATGTACATATTATATACCTACCATATATGTATATGTACGTAGAATGTAGGACTCTATTATGTATAGAGTTATTCGGGGTAAAACGACGCACTTTTGCTTTCTTTGCTTTATAGAACAGTGATGACTACGATGTTTGACATGATTTGAAGCCTTATCTATAGCACGCTAAATAGGTTTTTAAAGCACCAAGACTGATTAAGATAACTACAATAGTTCTTTATATATTAAGCAAAATTGTGATTTAGTCAGAGAGCGTACTTTTAACCCCTACATAGGGGTAAAAATACGCAATCGTTCGGGTAAAAGTTTGTATGTAGAATAAAAGCATGCACTCGAGAATAGTAAGGTGGAATGAAAAATAAACGCAATTATTATTATTATTATAAACAAACAAAGCTTTATTCGCAACTCTGAAACATAAAATAAGGATTTAGGGACTTCTATTTAAGAATCTTTAGTGGGCGTTATACCACTAATTTGTTTGTAATTTATTACTGTAAACAGTTAAATATATAATATTTGTATACACCAAATAAAAACATAAGTTCAACATTCAGTAACTTATAAGTGACTTCACTTCTTTATAAGTGAAGTCTTCGACCTGGTCATAGTTTTACATGATCTTGGCAAAAAACTACCAACAAAATATTTTCAAAATGATATGATATCTGGCAAATGATGATATCGCTTCAGCATTGACAAAAATCAGTTAGGACCAATAATACTTTTCTTTTTATAATTCCAAGGCATCGTTTTGCGTTCTGAAACAATATAAAGAAGTAATATGAACCAACGTTTTATAACATATTTAAACATAGTTATTATATTTAAACATTAACGTTACTAGAATTATAAAAGTACGGCTGCGTAATATTACCCCCATACTTTTACCCCGTTTGGTTGAAAACTAAAAAAATATTTTCTAATTCCAGTATCAACAATGATAGGTTAGAATGTTTGTTTTGGAATAAATAGTTTCATAATCATATAAAATCAACAAAAAAGGCTTACTTCGAAAACAACATAAATAAAGTACCACAAACTTTTCCCTAAGTCACAAGACATGTAAATTTCACCTGTTTTTAATTTGAACTCGTAATTTACAACACGCGTTGCGTACCGGACAGCAGGTGTTAACACAAAATGGCGGCCTACGCGCACACATTTCCATCAACCAAGCTCCCCCGCCGCTCACTCCCTTCGGAGAAAACAGCACTGCGTACTTTTACCCACTGCGTCCTTTTACCCCGAATGACTCTACCTATGTAGTTGTGTTGTAAGTGTGTTGTAGAGATTTTTATTACACATCATTTGTATAATTAATAATACTAACGGCATTAAGACTTGTTATTATTTAAAGTATTAAAATGTTAGACTAAGAACATCTTTCGGTTTTTAGGGTTCCGTAATCGACTAGAAGAAATAACTACAAACTTTCGGTTCGTCCGTCGATATAATGTATATGTCACAGTCAACTAGCTTAGCCTTTTTGAAACCGAACTAAAAAGTAAAAAATACAGTTTATATATTTAACAGTCTTACCAATAAAAAAATCTTACACAGTTGTTTAATCATTGTGTAGTTATTCATTGTTTAAAGAGTGAATAGTTTTACACGCCTGATTTATGAAGGGACTACCAATAAACAATGAATAAGCATTGAATACTTTAACATCTGTTACACATCACTTTCATTTTTGTAATGGCAACCACACTGAGAGTACGTTCAAAAGCTAAATATGTGTTCCAAATCTTGAACTTATTACAAATAAATATGTGCTTATAAATTTGTTTATTTGTGGGAAAAGTTTAATTGTGATTTAGTTAATTGCAAATTAGTCATTTGTAAAACTATAATGTTAATATTATGCCTTAAGTTTTAAAATATATTTGAAGTTTATTTAACTTTATTATGTTTCTGAACAACACAAGTCTCAGACACGTTCCTTGACACTGATATGTTTGAATTCGTTAAGATTGGTTGTGGTAATTTGAAAAAAGCATAAAAGTAAACTAAATAAAAGTTAAAATGTCATCGCAAATTATACAGAAGAGGAAACGATCGGCTAATTGGGACAATTTGGAAAAAGTGAGTTGTTAATTGCTGATTTAAATGATTTCCGCAAGGTCTAAATTTCTATTTTCTTGTTCCAGTCTTTACTAAGGGAATGTTTGAGAGATCATTTACCAATATTAGAAAATAAGTGCACGAATACAAATACTAATAAAAGCAAAAACATAACTTGGCAAAAAGTTTTCAAAAGGTAAGTCAGCTATAGTTAGAAAATTATTACAAATCGTCCAGTCTATATGAAAATAACATTATAAAATTTTCGTTTGATTTTTAGTTTCAATGAAATTAATAGCATGCCTAGAACGTTGGTTGAAATAAAACAACAATGGAGAACAATGAAGACAGATGCGAAAAAACGTTCTTCAGAATATAAAAGATCATTAAAAACCACTGGAGGAGGACACAAACCACCAAGTCCTGACGAACAAACATCGCAAATCATTGAAATGATACCACAAGAGTTTGAAGAAGACATCAACAAGTTTGATAGTGACTACAATAGTATACAAGTAAGCTTCACTGCATTTTCTTTATATTGTTTTTAGGATTTTAAAATTATTATTATCTATGATTACAAAACAAAATTCACTTCCTTTACTACTTACATAATTATACATCAAAATAAAAATATCACAGGAGGACTTTTGTAACCTCATAGTTGGACTCTCTACTTGACATGGTATAATACCTTTCAGGGATTCGGTGGACTTTTGTAACAATCTTATAGAAAAAAAAAACATTATTTTTATTTTTTATTGCAGATAGACCAAAAGGAGGCAGAGGTTGTTTTTGTTTTAGAAGAAAAAGAAGTAAGAGAAACAATTATTATAAATTATTTATAATATTATAAGTTTTTAATATTATATCAACATTCATTGCAATTACTGTAATTATTTATGGTTAATATTATTTACAGAATGAGAAACAAGAGGAAAACATGAATCAGAATGACGGGTTAAATTTTACCTTGGGAGATACAGAAACGTCTCAGGTCTGTATACATTTATTATTACATATTTACATTAATATTTGCATTTATTAAAATAAATTACTGTTTTTTATATCTTTCGTCAACAACCAGTTGTAAAATTAGTATTTATTTTTTATCAATTTGTTTCAGATGACTCCAGTAAATAGAGAAAAACCATTAAAATGTAGAGTCTCTTCCAACTTCACAAAAGAAAAGATACAAGAAAGACGAGGTTGGTATCAATTTATTATAAACCATGAAATATAAGGACTATGTCCTCTCTGACTAGACCATTCCGGATTCAGCGTGAACCGTCGTGGTTTAGTAGTTAAAAGCTGGGAGACCTTAGTTCCAAGAGTCTTGTGTTTTTTAATTACAATCATTTTTAATTACAGAAAATCCAGTTGTCACAAACGGGATCAAAAGAACGAAACGAACTTTTGGTAAAATTACTTCAAGAGGAGCACTTTTTAAAACTAAAGCAGATGCATGAAAGTCATGATTGGGCGAGAGAGGAACATGAATTACGTAAAAAAAAACTACAGTTGGAAATATTAATATTAGAAAAAGAGTTATCATAATAAAGTGTAAATAATTTATTTCAATTTTTATTTAGCTAATGAATTTTTATTTAATAAAAAATGTTTAAAAATGTGTTTCTATAAACATTGTCCTGGCAGCTTGTCCACTTCGGCTTTCTGTCTGTATTTCTTGTTGTTGATCCATTCGTACACTATTACTGTCACATATTGTTACTGGTATTTCTTCCCCCATATCAATAGCGATATTGTGAAGGACTGCTAAGGCAACAATATATAACTTTACATGTTCTAAAGACACTGTGAACCCAGTTAATAAACACCGAAACCTTTGCTTCCATAGTCCAAAGCACCGCTCTATAGTATTCCTTGTGAGGATGTGAGCTCTGTTGTATGCTTCTTCTTGCCGTGTTTGAGGAAAGTAAGGTGTTAAACCATAACCAGAATCTCCCAATAACTCTCCAGAAAACTGTCCATGTTCAAAACATTGACGTATTTGGCTCTCTCTGAAGATTCTAGAATCATGTGTACTGCCCCTCCATCTTGCTACAATGTCTCTAATTCTTAGTGATGCATCACATACAACCTGAACGTTTAAGGAATAATATCCTTTCCGGTTGACATAGTATTGCCCAGATTGTCCACTAATTTTTTTAATTCTTATGTGTGTGCAGTCTATTGCCCCTACCACATTTCTAAACCCACATATTTTTCTGAATTCCGACATTACTTCTTCTTGTTGTTGCAATGTACGGGGCATATAAATTATCCGACTAGCTTTGCTCGCTAAAGCTGTCGCTACACGTCGACAGATGTATGTAACAGATTGCTGACTAAGTCCATGTAAATCACCAGCGTCATCTTCGACCTCTTGACGTGCCCATGTACGAAGTGCCGTCAAAACTTGCAATTCAGCTGATATTCCAGATCCTCGAGTGTCTCTTTTTATGTCGTTTTTTATTAGGTTAACTATTTTATGGACATAAGTCTTAGTAAACCTGTACTTGAACTTAAAGTCGCCGTCATTTAATAAAAAAGGATCCGCCCGTGTTTTATATCTTTTTCTACATCTGGTTTGCAAATTTTGTTCTTCATCTATGTCCCACTCATCAAATAAGTCCGTATAATTTAAATAATCCATTTAAACTGTTACGAATACACAAAAAATAACAAAATACGCACGTACTTAACGAAGCAAGTCAGCTGACACTGACGGACACAGCCATGTTTCCCTTTACACAGTCGTTAAACAAGGGCTATTATTGGTATAAGCATTGTGTAAAATTTCTTTGTGATTACACACTTCTTATAACAAGCGTATACAGCGGTCCCGTCAAAAAGTTTTTATTGGTAGCGCTTTGTCTTATAACAGATGTATAAGCTATATATAAAGTTTTATTGGTTAGACTGTAAGATTTTAATTAATAGTGATAAAATTTCCACTAACTCAATTTAAAATAAGAATAAAGTGATTGACTAAAAACTGATTTTATCGTAAAAAGCGTGGGGTGCATGATATCAATTGTAAAAAATATTTTATTGGTAGCTATTGATAAAAGTTGAGTTATTATAAAAATATAGTAAAAAGCACCCCACGTTTTTTACAATAAAATTATTTTTTGTCAATCACTTTATTCTTATTTTAACCTTAGTAAAAAGCATTGAATTATATTGCATTAGTGGAATTTTAATAATATTAAATAAAATCTTAATAGATAGACTTTATTTTTTACTATGTAGTTCGGTTTCCCTTTAAAGCGTGTTTTTATAGTTTTTTAAACTGTAATTTTATTTTTTTACCCTTATTTTTATTTTTGTGATATTTAAATAACTGACCGGAAATTATTCATGAAGTCGTGAAATTTTATACTTGTGTTTTGATTAGTAAAGGATAATTATTTTGTAGGTTTTATTTTAAAGTCGATTCCATTTTTTATTTAAAATGTTATAGTAGGTAATTTTACGTTTCGGTGCAGCGCCAGAAATGACAAGAATTTCGAAGTGTATTTACCGCCAGTTGATTTTGGAGAACGTCGTTATTTTGCAAGAGTTGTGGAAAAAGAAGAAAGTTTACTGAAATTTGTGGAAAAGTTAATATGGAACAGAGTAGTTCAATATATACCACCGTCTTGTTTCGATGGGTTATTTGATATACCGCACCCTGTTTCAGGTTAAAAAACAAGTTGTTCATAAATTATTTCAGTTATTTTAAATTATTTATATTGAAACTACTTAGGTACGTTTTTAAGTTCAACTTACTTATTTATAAATATTGAGAAAAGAACCTGTCTAATGTATTTGTAGATACAAGACATCAAGATGCAGTGTTATTCCAAGTTCGAGAAAATATTTTGAACCGGAGTTTGAAGCAGAATACTGAAGTATTAGAATTAGAAGATACTAAATTATATCGTGAAGAATTTCTAAAAGTTACAAAAGATAAAGATAAGGATAATGATAAAAAGAAAGTAGCGGAAAAACAGTTGACAAAATTTGAAATTAAATTGACAGGAGATGCTATATTGTGTGGTACAGTTTAATGGTTTTTGTTCACAGACTTCATTTTATCTTAAACGAATCAAAATAAGAAATCTTTTTTGAAACTGATTTATTCCTACTACTGTTACAAAAATAATTGGGATTTAATAGAGCCCGATAAATAGGCACTTAACTAAAAAAAATGACTGAGTCAAGGTACTTGAACTTCCCGTTTTAGAGGTCAACGTCATACAAAATAATGATGTCCACAAAAAAAAAATGTCCACTGCATTTAGCTATCAGAACGCTGTCACAGTTTACCATATTCCCAAGAGCTATGCCCTTTGTGACGATGAGTCAATTCGTTAGAGATGCGCATATATTGTTTTGAGAACTTACTCCTAGACTTACTCCGATACGCACAGACCACACCTACTCACGAGACAAGTAATGTGTATTTGTTTGTTTTTCTAAACAAACCATTCTATCAAAGTTAGAGGAATGTCTACACGATATACTGCCAGTTCGTCATTAGTTTTCTGTTCTTTTCTCTTTTTTTAATTTAATTCAATAGATCATCTTTAATAATAGACTACCAATTTATGATTTATTACATTTCGATAATTCTTTTTTCTAGGAGCAGGAAGAATAATACCATTTGAAATACTTGGTGATCAACCTAGCGATTTTGGCGACTTTATAGTGTTGCTTAGTAGCAATAATTTGCCGGCTCAAGATGATTTGCCACTGATCTTTGTAAATGTTGATAATTTATTCAACATACCAATTGCAGGATTTAAAGAATTTGGGTGCTTAATATGATTTCGTTTTGTAAACCTTTGTTTAGTTACTTTCAGATAGAAGTCAATTAGAAGTATATATTACACTTTTAATATTTATACTATCTTATTTATATTGATTTAGAATTACACATTTATTTACGCGTTGGAAATTGGGCGAAGAAGAACACACATCAACGCCACAATCTATGACTACAAAAAATGAAATGAACTTTAATGATCATCATGCTCTGTTATTGCCTTACGACTTAGCAGCAAAAGTCACTGCATGTTTTTTGGATAATCCTTTTGAGATTGAGGTAATTTGAAAAATAATACTAAATGCCAAATAATTCAAAGGTAATGTGTACTTCCTTTGTTTAATTGTTTCAGTTGTGTGGAGTACGTTCTTCGACAGTTGACAAAAGCCCGATTTTGTTTGGTTATAAAAAAGAAGATCATACTTTTGGCACGTCTGTGCCTTCCGTGTATATTAATGAAGAGTCAGAGTTTTCTATAGCTTTAACTAAAATAGATGCACGAACTTTAGCTAAAGGCATAAACGCATTTATCAGAGGAGAATATCCGTTATATCCGCTTACAGTTTCAGTCGTAAATTTAGAGCGCGAAGCGATTTGCACTAATGATTTTAATGCAATTAGAACCTCGGTAATTCCCTACATAGTAGTTCCGTCACATATCATTTTAGAAGCGCAAATGAGTTTAGAAGTGTCTTTGGGATTAGTGGGATGTCGGCCACAAAAATTAAATCCTAGTTTTTCAAGATTGTACTGTTTGATTTATGATACGGAGTCTATAATGGCGATATTAAAACAAGTAAATGATATTAACGAAGAAGTAGCTCTCACTCAAAGTAAGAGTGATCTGTTGACTGGCTTCGCTTTAGATACTGGAGATACCGTGCTTCTTTATTTGGAAGGTCCTAGAGATGGACGGATATTGCAGGTGTGGGAAATGAGTGAAGACTATCATCCTAAAATTAAACCGGTATTTTCCACCTCTTCCAGATATGCAACAAGATTATATCCTGGTAAATTGAAAATTTGAATTAACTGTTAGATGTTTAGGTACATAATATATACTTACTTGTATTTTTAGATACATGGGGATAAAGATTACTATATGTTTCAGAATTTATTATTTCTACAACACCTTTTATTATAATGAAGATGTTTGTTTCTCTTGGTACAATATTGGCATGTCCCGCAATATACGCACGTCCAGCGCTACCGTTACCTTCTAGATCAGTAAACGAATTTTCAATGTTTCTAGTTTCATTTTACATTATACTGTAAACTTTTTGTTTTTACGGAAAATATTACTATTTCTGTTTACTATTTATTAAATATTTTATTTTATTACTATTTCAACTTTTACATGTACTATTTTCATTTAATTTTTAGGCTCTATTAAAAATTGGACGATTAATAGCCGATAAATTACATAATGCTCCAGTTCGATGCGAAATGCCGAGTGCTGCAGAACTTAGAAGCTTCAAACTGGAGTTATGCTCTCCACCACGTCCAGCGTCTCTTACGTTACAAACGAATATTGGTCTGCTTAAAAACAACGTGATATAACAGTGCACAATTATATTTACTTAATAATTTTATATCGGTTGTTACAGCTTAGTGTTTATTATTTCTGTTTGTAAAGAAATTATCAATGTATCGTTTTAGATAACACATGTTATTTTGGTTAGTAGGTACGGTACCTAAATATGTAATTGTTTAATAGTATTTGTAAAAAAATTTTGTCTTGAATATTTCTTACAAGTAATAAAGTATAGCAACTTCGTGTATATATTATTGTTCAATAATATTGTTCAAACATTTGACAAATATTTGTATACATATTTGAAATATTTAACAAATATTTTTGACATCTACCTACCCCGCGATGTAATACTTATTGAGACAAAATGATTTTGCAGTGGAAATAGTTGTTGTAGAGTGTAGCCTCGATTCTGTATGAAATCTTTAAGTACAATTTCCATTATTCAAATAAAGGGAAAAGGAATTTGGATTCGATATAATGTATGGAGTATGATTAATCTTGCCGTTCCCATGCGGATAATCGCTCAGATTTGTTAATCGAATGTTTTGGAATGTTTTGTTGTCAATTCAAGATTCAAATTAATATCCTTCGGTTATTTTCTATTTCAGTTATACGTAATATTATGTTTAATGGGACACAGAACTTCGATTATAAGATACAGATACGAAAAAGATTACTTAGAGCAATCAGCATTTTCAATTGTTCCAAATGTACTAAGAATTAAGATATATTAATTTCATTAGAACATTGGTAACACCCATATTTATTAAATTTTCTGCTCAGTTCTCAAACGAAACAGATGTGCAAGTCTTTCGTAAACACATCCAGTACCGTGACAACTTACAGATTTCTATTGTGATTCGAGTTTAGAGCGCAATCAAGCCCATGACCTCCTTTGGCGCTTAAGTTTCTTTAACGTTGCACTAAAAAAGTCGTCATTAGGAATTATTAGTATTTTTGTTTTTTTATTGAAGTGAGCTTAAGGTCTTTAGCTGAAGTATAGCTAAAATTAGGAGCCTGCGGACATAAAAAAAGAAATAAGCGGGCATTCGTCCGGGCAATAAATTTGCGGTGTCATAAAAACGAAAACGGAAAAGCAATAAAATCTGTCATCTTAAGTAATGCTATCGTGTTTTAGGCTTATCTTCTTACGGGACAAAAGAAATCTTCGCCTTGTTGAATTATCTATGATGCTTTTTACCTACTGTAGCATGTTTGCTAATTTCATTTTACAGAAAAATAAGTAGGTACCTATCTGGCAAGAAATCACCAAATTGACATTTGAAACCAAAAAACGGTGAAATTATGCAAAATGTTGTTTGATAGGTCTCATCGGTGATTTCTGTAATTAGAGTCCATACTGTACCTATATTGTATTGTACCTATGTACTATATTATGTTATACCCATGTACAATACAATAAAAGTTAAAGATAACGTGTCAAACTGTTCTCATTCATAACTACAGATTAGTTACTACTATAGTAAACAAATAGTAAATCATAACCTTACTGAAAACACTTAATGACTACAGTTTAAAGTCAGATGTACCTTGATGTATCGAAGAGAAGTCTTACCTACCTAACTTGAATAGTGTTATCACAGATTAATAATTACTTATAAATATGAAATACTTAGTTCATTGCGCTCATTCAACATTTACTCACAAATCTGTTGAGAATGAGTTAAATATTATTTTTAGAAGAAGAAGAAGAAGGATAGAAGATTTTAGGGTTTTTAGAAACGAAGGAATTTTTGTTAGAAACAAATCTTTTTTGGAAGAAAGTTTTTCGTAGTCCAATTAGACCGTTAAGGCACTCTTATCAATAAGTGTTATTTTGGGTTTACAATGTCGTTTACAAGGATAGGTTTCTAACTTATCGCCCATAACAGTTCTATAGTAATTTTACATTTGTCTTCGAACAGTTCCTTGTACCTAAGTCGTATCAGTATCTAAAGCAGATTAAGCAGTTGGAGACACATTCGATATTTTTCTTTCTTTTCAGACTAGTTTGATATATGTTGATCTATGTATGTAAGTACGTAATAGCATCGACCTATTATCTAAAATGGGTATATACAGTAGAAATCAAGTATTTATCGTGGTCATAGTTATCAAATAATTTACCGAAGAAAGACACCAGAACTTTGTTGTTCGTAATTTCAAGTTACATTTCGCACCCACGTCAGTGAAGTTAATAATTACACATACTTAATTTACCTTTGCAACTTGAGAAAAGTTTACGACAAGTTGTAGGTAAACTGCGCCAGCTACGCAAATTAGGCAACACTCCGTTTTAAATTCCGTGTGAGTTTTATCATCTGTTTATTGTTATGTGAGAACACATATTATTATGTTGGTATAAGTTGAAGATTTACACAAAATGCTTGCAATGGTATGTAATGTACCTACTTCAACTTAATTGAGAGGAAGTGAGTCCCAATATTTATTTGCTTAAAATTCCGCATGATGTAAGTAATTAAAACTGGATACCTACAGAATTATAGCCAAAAGTTGGAAATTAAGGAAAAACTGCTTTTCAAATAATAACACTATTATTTAAATGATTATTAGATATAATTAAATATTATTTCTCGAAAGTTTTTTTGTCGTTACGCCATATCTCTCTTAATACCTACACCAAAACGATGATTGGGACATCGTTTTGAAGATTACATTCTCTGCTAATTTGAATTGCGGCGATTTGAAGCACAAAAAATGAAAAATTTTTTGAAAACATCATAATACTGCAATAAATTTTCATTTTTAACCGATTTCAAGAAAAGGAGATGGTTCTATGTTAGTTTGCAAGCATTTTTTTATGTATGTTCAGATATAACTTCTCTGTTTATGAATCGATTTCAATTATTATTTTACCGTTGGGTTCAATATAGCTCCAAGGTGGTCCCATTTAAATTTATTTGATATTAATAATGTTTATTTATACTGATGATTCTTCTATATACCTAGATTATTCCGTTTCTGAGTTAGAAAAGAAGTTAGTTGTAGACATATGTACTTTAACATTTATTTAGGCTAAGCTCACTCAAAAGGGAGAAATATAAATCTCTTTATCAAAAACGTTTAAACCGACATCAAAAAAAAAAAACACTGAAAAGTACAAAATAGGTAACTATTCTTTGCTAATCAAAACTCACGTACAAAAATAACATTACAAATGTGATACAAATTTAAATAAATAATTTTGTAAGTTCAGTTTGGTGCCAAATCATTTTGCAACAACAGAAAGTCACAGTCACAGTCAATCTGGCTAACTTTGTTCCAGTATGGCGAGATTTTAACGTATTACGTTTTTATTTTTTTTCATATTCTTCAATAATTTAAAGTTCTGGTGGGAATTGAACCTCCTTAATTTGAATCCAGGCGATATTTATCAAAATAATAAATGGAAACCACAAAAAAAAGCCGAGTTTGGTGGGCCAAAGTTATATGGCAATCGCGAATTTTATCGCTAATAAAAAGCGTTTTTAGGACTTTGGATAACTTTAAACTACGTTTCTTTTAAATAATAACGTAAATTTCATCACCCAGTTGTTTACTTTTTCAAAGGCGCCAATCTAGTAAAGTAAATTTCATCACCCAGTTGTTTACTTTTTCAAAGGCGCCAATCTAGTGTTGCATTTCTTTCTAATTTATTCTCAAACAGAGATTCACACTTAAGTATCATTCTGTGAGACGGGCTTTAGTAAAGAAAATGGTCTCCATGACGAAAGAATTGTCCCCCTTAGTGATGTTATGGTCTGCTATGCGATTGATTATATTCTGAGCATCACAAGAAAATATATCAATATCAATCTTTAATGGTCTTCCAATCCGCTTTGACCGGTACAAAGTTACCCTGATCAAAAAAATTTATGATACAGCAAAATAACTACATTTTTCGACGAAAACTTGCAAAATTATAATAACTTTAAGAAACAATAGCACGAAAAACATAATTCTTTAACTTAAAACATAATTTAACTATCTAAAACGTCTGTAGCAATTCCTGCAGACCACTTTTTACTAGGTTTTTCGAACGCCTGTTTATCGCTCAAACTTTTCGTAAAAAAATTAAAATAAAACATTTGTCGTATGCACAGATCTACCACTAGGTCGTATGCCATATTTGACAACACATTTCGTTAGCATATTTGCATACATTCTTAGCTTTCTTACGTTGCGAACTTGTGTCATATGCAGCACTCAAAGAATAAAAAAAAAACATTGCAAATCGAATGAGTGGGTCAATGTTATATTGAAAGCTTAAATTACCCAGATTGATTGTACTAGCACAGATTAATTAGTTTACTAACGTAAACTACTAATTTAGTACCAACTTTTGTACTTCTCAGTATTTTTTTTTGAAGTTGGTTTAATTGTTTTCTTATGTTCATAATTCATAACCGTCACAACTGATGCGAAATCAGAATCAGAATCATATCAGAATTTTATAATCGAAGATATCGAAACATTAAAATAAATTTTAAGCATTTGAAATGCTTTGAATACTGCAAGCGATAACATTACAATGTAAATAGCAGTAGACCCATTCATACACGTTTCTGCAAATATTACTATTAGAAATTAGTTAAAATTCTCTTATGATACAAGTTCAGGTAATTTACTCGAGACGAATTTTTATACATACATATTTTCACGTCGTATCCCCAACGAGGCAGTCAGAATTTTTATTTAAAATTAATGCTCAGGTCGACCCATCACTGTACCATAATATGTAAACGGTGACATCATGGCAGGGACCACCAGGCAAACGTCTTAAAGGTAGACCCTACGAGCGCTGGGAGGACGATATCAGAAAAATAGCTGGACCACAATGGAAGCAAATAGCCCAAGACTGTGAGAAATGGCAATCCTAGGAAGAGGCCTTCACCTGAGAGGGGTTCCTAACAAAACAGAAACCTATAAGTATCATATATTGCTAAGTTGCTGACTTCTTTTCTTAACACACTACTACAACAAAGAAATCTATAGTAAATTATACATAAGTGAGCTACCTTGCAAATTAATCATAGTTTATTTGTTTAAAATCGGTCTAACGTAATTGTAACATTTATTTTATTAGCAAATAAAGGGCTTGTTTTATTTTTATTTTATTTATTTATTATGATACAAGTTCAGGTAATTTACTCCAGACGAATTTTTATTTAAAATTAATGCTCAGGTCGACCCATCACTGTACCATAATATGTAAAATTAATGCTAAGTGCATGCTCAAAAATGATAAGATCTCAAGAACGACTTAGTTTCACAAGGTCGTACAAAGCGATGCGACGTTGGTATATTGTTATAAAGTTGGTGCAAAATAAATAATGAGAGCAAGCCCAACGATTTGCAAAGTTTAGAAGAGTTGCGAAATTGTTATTATGTTCAAAGTCTTCAGCATATAAGCCGGATGAATTATTAAGTAAATTGATGTTGGGATATTTTATATTTTCTAAACATCACTGACATCACTTTTTTATTTGTTAGGTCGAATCTTTGTGAAGTCATAAGTCTTCGAAGTTTTAGGACCATAATCGGTCGGCGAAGTCGTTTATAAAAATATTAGAGATTTTTTGCAGAACGTGTTCTAGTTGCTTTTTGATTGATATTCAATTTGTAAATTCGTTGTTGTTTTCGTTCACAGGAGACCATCAAAATTCCTAGACCGACAGCGAAACATTCTTTAGTAAGATTAATTTGAGTTTTTCGAAGTAGATTTATTGGGAAGTTTGGAAAACAGCTATCGCACGGACGCGTCTGTCGACCGTTCAATTCTGCCGATCATTTGTCAGTGTCCTCGCCCTATCTGATCAGAAAACTGAATGAATTTGGCATGTGCCTCAGCAAAAAGCCTGGCCTAGGGTAGACCAGTGTGAATCATGATCGGTGACGGGTAAATCACGGATTTCATATCTGCAATATGTCTTGTTCACATTGATTTTCCCGGTGGTTATCTAAATGGTACTGAGAATTTTGTGGGTAAATTATGTGTTCAGCAATTGAAGAATATTTCCTCGATGTTCTCATGAATCATAATAACCATTCATTAGTCACAATAAATTAAAATTCATCAGTGTGCACAGGAAGGTGAAATTATACCCGTATTTGCGATGGATGGCCGCATTAGTTGGCAGGGTGAATATATCTAACTCAGCCAAAATGGCCATCTAAAATGCGGTATTGGTGTCCACTTTATTTGTATGGTAGTGAGGCCTGGATATGTCCGAAATTAAATGAAAGTAAGATAAATGCAGTAGGAACGCGATCTCTCAGAAATATGTGCGGTGTCACCCTTGTAGACAAAATAAGGAATGAAGAGATACGCAGTATGACAGGGTTGCACGACAGTGTTATTGTAAACATGAAGAGAATAATGGCTTAGATGGTTCGGGTACATAGAAAAATGAAAGACTGACGAAGAAAACCTATGACGGGGTAGTCCTCTCTGACTACTCCGTCAGGGAATACAGTGTGAAAATAAGTATGTATAGATGTGATGCAAAAACAAGTGGGTGGAGAAAGTGGCATTCATCTCGAGTGCTTCCATGCTTCATAAGTACTTTGGTCTACCATTAAGCCGTTGTTCTCGACTTTCGCTAGATTGTGGTAGACGTTAGTCAAGTCCAAGAATCGTCAAGGTTGACGTTTTGAGAGGTTTGAAAAACTTAAACAGTAAATCATATATTATGTAAATAGTCACCGGTTTGGACTAGTCTGGACGGTTAACTGCATTTTGCATGAACAGCAACTGACGAGAAATTGTGCGAGCGGGAGCACTATTGACATTCGTACGTGAAAAAATAAAACCATTAGAGGGTGTGCATTAAGCAACGTAAGCGCCAAACAATAAAATGGCTAGAAAAGAAACGAATGAATGAAATAATAATTTATTATAACTGTTTTTCTAATGTCTAAGATTCTAAGTGTTTTTTCTAATGTTCACTGTGTGGTATTTGGTATAGCTCCAGGCACGACCTCTGTGTGCGTTGGGCCCTTTGTAATTTCGGCAGGGTAATAAACGCGCTGTGAACTGCATCGACATCGACCGCGATACGCGGTGTTGATCAACAATATTATACAAATAAGAGAGGCTAAATGCCTTTAATGTCCGTTAGTCTTCAGGGTGGTGGAAGTCGGAGGTGGCTTCCGGCGCCGTAAAGGCACAAAACGGAAGATATTTTCACTTCTCACCTACCTAATCTTTTGGTCTACCACTTCAATTATAAAGTAACAAGATAATACAATACAATCAACTGCTAATTTCCATCGGTGAACACACAACAACACGACAGAACTTATTTTAGTTGCAAATCAGTTTACAGGGATTTACAACCAATTTTCTCTCTTTTTTGTCAACAAGCGGCTGACGACTTTTTAGGCTTCTCCATTACAAAAACTCAATTCACAGACAAAATTACCCACAAGACAAAAAAAAACATATGCTATACCAACACTGAACGCGACAACCAGCATCATCTCTCGGCATCGTGAGACAAGAGGATCAATAATACGGTATAATACGTTTTATTCCTAACATTCATACTATTTTAATAAGTAATAGAAAAATTATACCTAAAATAATTCCATTTCGAAGTCCTAAACAAAAGTTTGTAAACACTACTAATTTTTGCAAAAACCATAGATGTATATATTATGTTGCCTGTCTTGATGTAGATGTATAAAGCTATAATATTTTATAAAGAAAATATAAATAAAAAAATTTAAGATTAAAAATCTATTTTAATTAAATATGCTCTTTATTAAAGGGCCTTTACAAAGCCGAAAATAAAAAAATAATCTTCCTAAGAAAAGACATAAAAGCGTAAAATTTTATTTAGATAATTTGGGAGCAAAAATGTTTCTCTCTAGCAAGAAATAAAAGTTTTTAATTGTTCGAATAATTTAAAAGAGAAACACAAAAAAACGTCTAATTAATATAAAAAAGTGTTGCGTTTTTAATTTCTTCCATTGAGAACTAATTTACTGTAAAATGTCTTAAACTTTCCTTAGAAGTATTTTGCAATTATACTTCATATTTTAATTTAATCTTAAAATAAGTTTTAATTTCTTATTAATTTCATTAACAGGTATTATTATTTATAATAGTATTATGCTCGTGAACCTTACACACGAATACTTATAGATGTTTTGCAAAATGGGATTATACATACACCGTTATAAGTTCTTTGTGTCTTATTTTATTTTAATAATTAGATAGTTTTCATCTTCGTATAACATTAAACAGTAAGTAAAATTAGAACCGATATTATTAACTTTAAAATCTTGGGGTCAAAGATCAAAGGATCAGCTGGATTGTTATCTACTTATATTTTTTTATTATTATGAAAGTAGTTGTAAAATTAATCAAATACCTATAAGCACAGTACAAGTAAGCATACAATATGCTATCTCGGCAGTGTTCTAGAGATAATTACCTACGGTCGTTTGGTACGTAAACGCGCAATAGGGCTACCGACTTGGACTGAATGTTTTTCTTGGGTTACTTATTTGATAATAGGTACTATATTAAATTGTCATATTATCTTTTCATTTTATATTATTGCAAATTTAATACGTTTTTATTTATATAATTTTACTAGTATTTTATATTTAGTTTCAAAAGTTTGTGAGTTAGTATGGTGGAAA
Organism: Zeuzera pyrina; assembly: GCA_907165235.1. Classification (NCBI taxonomy): domain Eukaryota; kingdom Metazoa; phylum Arthropoda; class Insecta; order Lepidoptera; family Cossidae; genus Zeuzera; species Zeuzera pyrina. Next base: position 14,214,465 of record OU015630.1, read on the forward strand.
TGGACAAAAAAAATGCTTTTTTATGTGCAGTATAATTAAAAATCAGCAATAAATTAACTAGATCATTATGATAATATATTTCCTACAAATTAGCAACAGAGAAATATTTCTGGTTTCGATATAGATGTATTCAAACATCCATACACTGAACATTGTGCTCGTAAACTTGATTGACATAATATTTAGTTAATAAATGCGCAGGAGCGTCTCATACCGTCAGACGACAACCGCGGCGTGCTCACGACTGTCGTATGTCGAGATATGTCGAGATTTCGAGCGCGTTGTTTGGGAGCGTTTGTATGAAGATAGCATACTGTATGCTTACTTGCACTGTGCTATAAGACTCAAAATTAAAAATATGTTAATGCAACATAATAATATTACGACAATAACGATTGCAGAGATATTTCGCACAAGTTGTTCAGATTAGTAATGTTCACTCGCGGTTAGGAGGCTACAATTTATTAAAACAAGTTGAATATGCTGCTGTATAAACTTTTAGTAAATGTGAACTTTAAGCAGAAGCTAAAGAGGCTGTATTAGTTTACACAAAGCCTAGTCATGTTTCCCAGGCAATAAAGGGAGCGGGAACCTGGATTGTTCGGGTTGTTTGAGATTTATGTTTGGTGAAATCTCTTAATAAAATGTATGGGGCGGATCACATTTTATGCTTATTTGCCAGGTCGAAAAAATACTTTTCAATCACTGACCACATGCAATGAGTTTGCTATCTTCGGGTTTATTAGAATGGATTTGTTTTATGTCATTAGTTTATTACACTTAATACTGTGTGGTGTACCGAGAGACTGCTTATGTATGACCTCTTAACTCCCTTATGTTCTAAAGCACCTGAGCGACCGAGTTTTGCTCGGAGTCTTATAAAAAAAACATAAAAGTCAGACCACATTGCAGGATTCGAATCTGCGCAAGCATTTTAGCATAATAAACACGCTCTAGCCAGTGTGCTATTGTGAAGGTAAATTCTATTGCAAAATTAGAAGAATTTTAAGTGTGTAAAAACATAAAGAAAATTAATTTTCCCAGAACTGAGACCTAGGTAGTTCAATTTCTTGCCCTCGTAAATCCCTATATTGTAAATTTCCTCGAAGTCGTTAGAGCCGTTTTCGAGAATGCAGTTACAAATATACACATATCGCTCGTATAACACTTTTCTTTATAATACTATTCTTTTAAATAACATAGTATCTTAAAGGAAGTTCATGAAATTTAACATTCAATTCACTGTTCAAGAAAATAAATAATAGACTTTTCTCCGTGATTTTTAACCATAGAGTTTATAAATAACTCCAGAGCCAGACGCCCTGACCAAGCAGCAACGCTGAGTTAAGGTACCTAGCAGACTGGCAGCATTGCCTCTTTGAATAGCCAAACTGATTCGTTGGCGGAAGAAGCTGCCAGCCCGGCGGTCTACCGAAGCCTCGACCAGTCTCTTACAAATATCAGAAACCAGTCGATGGGCTTCGGGGCCCCAGGGACCCAAAGTTTCGACTACAAAGGGCGGAAATATGAAACTCTCAGAGAGAGTCGCATACTTACGCCGTTTCAAGTTCTCGGCAGTGCTGGCCGCGGCACCTGCTGACTTGGAAGTCGCCGGCACATGGGAAACAGCAAGTGTATCGACACAAGTGGCATCCCACACCAGCGATCTTCCAAGTTTCCAAGGAATGAGCGTCAAACCATCCGGTCTCCTGCCGTCGCTGCGCACAATACCTACAGGCTCTAAGACTGCAGGAACGCCAGCGGCGACAAGAGCCCGCCGACACACATTTATTATCAAATAAGTTGATCGGTCGCCATTTCGTTAGAAAACAGCACCCACACATCTGTATTTTATCTGATGTTATTTGCCTCACGTAGTACGGGACAGGCTGTCTCAAGTAATGAAGTCTATGTTTTGATCATTATTATTCATTTCATTTCCTTATTATAAGTACATGTTTAAAGTGATATGTGTTTTTAATACAGTACTTGTACAAAGTGAACTTCGACATATAATTACAAAATATTAAAAAAAGGTCCCACATTGCAGGATTTTAACCCGCGCTCTTCGGCGTTGTAGACCTACGCCACTGTGCTATTGAGACTGTAAACTCTGATGCGAAGTGGCAAAATTGAAAGAGTTTAAAAATTTAGAGTCAAGAGTCAAGCATAATGGAAATATGTATTATAATTTATAACACCATTAATACCTGTGATTCACATGTTAAATAAATAAATAAAGAAATAAAAGTTTTACGTGTGTGAAATCAGGAAAAACCGATTTTTCCCAGAACTGAGACCTAACTAGATTAATTTCTCGTTCCCCTTAACCCTTATATTGTCAATTTCATCGAAATCGCTAATGCCGTTTTCGAGAAAGCGATATCAAAATTTGATATATTATATGTATACAAATATTGCTCGTTTAAGATAATAGTGGATAGCGGATATGATGATTTTAATGTTATGCGGAGAATGTATTGGATTGTCAAAAAACATTGAAGCAACCAGTGACTACAATCTTCAGTTATATTTGTCAGTAAAGTAAGATATTTAATAAGATACATGGATATACATATATGTATATACTGACGAAAGGAAGAAATACTTCTAGTCTTTGAAGTTGCTCCACATAGATGTAAAAGTCAGAGTTAAATTTTTTATCACATTTACGATTTTATTTAATTGTTATTCTTAGTAATGATGTGTAACCACATTACCTTTAATATTTATAATTTCATCATAACTACTCAGTGTATAATATTTTACTATCGCGCTATTAAATAATCACTTGGTGTCCAGAGCGTACTAAAATTTTGGCATCGGATTTGGCGCGGTCTATAATTATTACTGTACCCTTTCCGATCCTTTGAAATCCGTTATGACGTCACTAAAGAACAGAGTGTACGAACTATGTGACCCTGAACATCCGGAGTATGAACGGATACCTGCCTACATGTCGTATGTCAAAGGAGTTACTGATAAAATTGGAACGATTTTCAGAAAGTACACCGGAAACAAGCGTGTACAACATAGTGGGTACTCTGAAGGATATTTTGTAGTTGCGGACATCAGGGATTCATAAAATAGATTTCATGCGGTAGTTCACACATATAGGCCAAGTGAAGCACACGATATTACTGTAAATCAGCGGTAAAGGAACATCTTTCGCAATCATATACATACAGTGGATTGAGTTTCATTGCCCACAAGTCTTTTCCGCAAATTGTTATTTTTATCTAAGAGTCGTGCGTGAAGCGATTGAAATTAACAGACAAAGATTTTAATCGCGAAAACGTAGGTATACGGTTTATCGACGGCACGGAATCCAGTTATTCAAAGAACAACACCTAGTTTTTCACATCCAGTGAAATGTATGAATCTTTCTGGTATAAACTCTATGGGTGCGGGGGCTTGAAAACTGTTTAGAAATGTTGAGAAGTAGATGATAAAAAATCTGCCTCGAACACGGAGCGAAGTTTGCTACGACAATTTGGTTGACATACGGGCCGTATAGATCAATGACTAAGGAAACTAAAGGACATGAAACAAGTACAAAATAATCGTGTCACCTAAACTTCGAACGTCGCAAACAATGGCTGCCAGTTAGTGATGTCCCAAATATCTACTGTGTAGATGTCGTTAAGTCAGTTGTTGAAATGAGTTTTGTTACAGCATTAGTATTGAAATAAAAATCATTTTGTATGATATCTTCAGAAAAAGGGAGGGCTTTTTTTTAGTCATAGATTTATACAAAAGTACTGAAATATTGTTCAAACTGAAAATAGCAGCGTACTTCGATGCTGTCGGCAGTGTTATTAACAACGATAGCAACAGGCATCTTCAAGTATAGCCCCTTTCTGTCCTTCGATCATTTTTGTATGGAACTTTAAATGAACCCTACATACAAACAAATTACTTAGGTATCTCTTTTTGTAATACTTAATAGTACGTCCATGATTATTACAGAAATAAAATTGCTTTTTAAAAGAAACTCATATTTTTATGAAGCGATTTAATAAATGTTGAAAATCAATGAACATAGGTCACAGTAGTCGAAGAATAGCACAGTCCTTTTAATGCTTTTCTTTTCTTTACATGCATAATGTTACTTCTTCTAAAAGTGATAGTGAAATTAAAATAAGTGCTATGAGAAACATACATACGGACCGACTAAATCTATAGCCATGGCGTACTGTAGCACTTTGATAAACTAAATACTAGAATAATTAATTTTACTAAAAATTAGTGGCCTTATCACACAGTAATTGGGAATAACATTTCAATTAGGAATAAAACACTGTGGACTTCTATTAGTCGAAGAATTCTCAAATTCAGTTAAGTACTTCCAGAGGATATCCCGTACATACAAGCAAACAAATTTTATTTCTTTACATTGTGAAGAAATAAGTAGGTAATATTATAAACTAACATATAACATAACATATCTTCACGCTGTATCCCCAACGAGGTAGTCAGAGAGGATGGAGCGCCAAGAGTCGCGGTCCTTACACACCTCTTTCGCTTCCTCAAAACTCATCATTCTCTTCACACATTTTCGCCTAGGTATGCGAGTGCTTTTGACATTTCCGTCTACTAACACTCTGGCTATTTGATCTTCATAAGTCAGCCTTGGCCTTTCTTGGCTTCTTTTACCACTCACTTTCGCTCTGTAGATTTTATTCCTCTGTCTTTCATCACTCATTCTTTCCAAGTGTCCGAACCATCTAAGCATTCCTTTCTTCATTTTTACAATAACTGTTGTGCAACCCTGTCATACTGCGTATCTTATCATTGCTTATCCTGTCCGCAAGTGTGACACCGCACATATTTCTGAGAGACCGCATCTCCACAACATTTATCATCCTTTCACTCGATTTCGGGCATATTCAGGTCTCACTACCGTACAGCAAAGTTGGCACCAACACCGCATTGTGGATGGCCATTTTAGCAGTGTTAGATATATTCATACTACCCACCAATGTGAACAGAGCACCGTTCACTTTATTGCCAGCTGCTACCCGTCTCTCCACATCCAACTCACATCTTCCGAAAACGCACTCCCCAGATACACAATTTCATTCACCTGTTCTAGACATTTTCCATTTACACAAATCACACATTTCGTTTGTACCGCTTCTCTTTCAAACACCAGAACCTTAGTTTTGTTCACATTCATTTTCAATCCCTTTAACTTCACAATCTTCTTTCATACACGTGACTAGTGTATGCAACTCTGCTTCTGATGGTGCTATTAGCACAGCATCGTCAGCGTACAATAGGCAGTTTACCACTGTGTCATCACATCCCATACCACTCATATTACCTTTCAATCTCTGGAGGCAACTGTCCAAATACAGCACGAACAGCCAGGCAGACATCACGCAGCCCTGTCTGACACCAGAACAGACTTCAAACCAGGGCGACATGTCACCGTCTATCCTTACACAGGCTCTGTGGCCACGATATAATGACCTCACAGCCTGCAGTAAGGAGCCCTCCACGCCATATTCAGGCAGAAGACTCCACAATTTCTTCCGCACTACTCTATCGAATGCTTTTTCTAGATCCATGAAAGCGCAGAAAACTTTCTGGCTTATAGTCAGAAACCTTCCCACGATAATGCGAAGCGAGAAAATCTGATCCATACAACCCCTACCATTCCTGAAACCACCTTGCGCCTCCCACGAATATCTTTCTGAAACGCCTTTCATACATTCAGTCAATACCTTAGTATAGACTTTACTCGCTAAGCTGACCAAGCTGATGATGGTCCTATAGCACGCACAGTCTAGTAATATTATAGTTTATAATATTATCTAGCGTAGAAAATGCACAACATACCGGCCTTTGGAGTAAATCTTTTAGAAGTTGAGATAGTAAATTGCTAGGCACTACAAGGGTGAGCAATGTTAGCAATGCAATGTAATGTACTATAGTAACATATTTTTACTGGATTTGAACAATAGAACTGTTTGTTAATATTATTGTTGGTAAAATAATAATTATATTAAGTACATTAAGTTTTTAATAACGTATTCACAAAATAAATAAATATGCACAATAAGCACAATTTTTATTAAATAATTTCTGGATGAAACTTTTGAATACATGTATGCATGGTTTGAATTTAAGCAGTCATTGTACTCATCATGTCGCTGTAGTTTTTTGTGCGTCAAGAAAAGAATAAAATAGTTTCTGACACCTTCGTCTCTTAATTCTGCTCTTAAGGTTCGGATTGGATCGTACCTTCGGATTTATCGGATTTATATCGAATATGAAGAGAACTTACAATCAAGCCGCCAAGTCCAGCAGGAAAGCAATTCGCAGGGCTCGGTTTGAACATATCGGATGGATAGGGGCCAAATTAGCTGCACACCCAACATGTAGCAAGGCTTTCTGGTCTCTGGCTAGGTTGGTTGAATCGAACTTTTGCCGATCTTCTCTGCCTCCACTATCAAAACTGGATGGATCACTTGCTCACACCGCAATCGAATAAGCAAATCTCTTTGCAAAAATATTTGCGGACAATTCACGTCTAAACACCTCTGGTGAGACACCACCTAGCATACCTCGGTGCGATGCAATTATGCGAGACATCCGCATTAATCAAAAAGAAGTACTCAAAACACTCAGAGAGTTAAACATAACATAACATAACTTCACGCTGTATCACCAACGGGGTAGTCAGAGAGGACGGAGCGCCAGGAGTCGCGGTCCTTACATACCTCTTTCGCTTCCTCAAATCTCATCATTCTCCTCACACATTTTCGCCTAGGTATGCGAGTGCTTTTGACATTTCCGTCTGCTAACACTCTGGTTATTTGATCTTCATAAGTCAGCCTTGGTCTTCCTTGGCTTCTTTTACCACTCACTTTCGCTCTGTATATTTTCTTTTCGTCAGTCTTTCATCACTCATTCTTTCCATGTGCCCGAACCATCTAAGCATTCCTTTCTTCATTGTTACAATAACACTGTTGTGCAACCCTGTCATACTGCGTATCTCATCATTGCTTATCCTGTCAGCAAGCGTGACACCGCACATATTTCAGAGAGTTAGACGTGAATAAAACGAGTGGTCTGGACAGTATACTAGCTGTCGTTCTTAAAACTTGTGCGGCGGAGTTGTCTCCGATTTTGATTCGACTTTTCCGCCTTTCTTTGGAGACTGGCATAGTCCCTAAATGTTGGAAGCTCGCAAACATACAACCCGTTCCCAAAAAAGGAAGCCGTTCCGATCCTAATAATTACAGGCCTATCTCGGTCACATCTATATTGTGTAAAATAATGGAACGTGTACTGAATAGCAAGCTCATGACTTACCTGGAAGACAACAACCTCCTTAGCGACCAACAGTACGGATTTCGCCGGAACCGTTCAACGGGGGATCTTCTCGTGTGTGTCACTCACATATTGAGCGAGGCTATTGAGAAACACGGGGAAGCATTAGCCGTTTCTCTCGACATCTCGAAAGCTTTTGATAGGGTCTGGCATGATAGCCTCAACAATAAGCTTCCATTTTACGGGCTGCCTACTCCTCTGTGCTCTTGGATCAAAGACTTCTTGAGAGAACGATTTATTCGAGTGGTCGTTGACGGCTGCTCGTCCGATCAATTGGCGATTAATGCTGGTGTACCTCAGGGGTCTGTACTCTCTGCAACTCATTTCTTGCTACACATCAATGACCTGCTCAAACCCGGTACGCAGATGACAGCGCAGTTATAGAAAAGTACACTTCTGGTCCGAGGGCCACAGGGGAGGAAATCCAAGCGTTAAGAAAGGATATGGTTGAGCGTAAGAACCTGACTCTTAAAACAATATCCAGCTGGGGTGACGAGAATCTCGTCAAATTTAACGCCAACAAGACACAGGCTTGCCTTTTTTCCGCTAAGAAGAGTCAGTTTTCATTGTCTCCCACTTTCCGGGATGTGTCCGTGGCTCTGTCAGACCATTTAGAGCTACTTGGACTTATATTAACTCTTACACTAAACTACGGAGCCTATCTTGACAATAAAGCTAAACTGGCTACTAAAAAACTTGGAATCCTTAATAAGGTTAAACGGTATTTCTCACCAGAGCAGTTGCTTCATCTATATCAAGCACAAGTCAGTTCGTGTGTAGAGTACTGCTGCCACCTTTTCCACGGAGCAGCCAAATACCAGCTGGAGGCTTTAGAGTCAATTGACCGGCGTGCCGTGAGGTTGATAAGTGATGACAAACTCATTGCCAAAAAATTGCTTAGCCTCGAGCACCGCCGTAAAGTAGCATGTCTGTCTGTTTTCTATCGGATACATTTCGGTGAGTGTGCGCAAGAGCTTCACGATCTTATCTTACCCTCTCCCTTCTACTACAGGACTAGTAGGAAGACGGCTCACTATCACCCGTACCTTGTGGCAATTCCAAAAATCCGTACGCATCGCTTTGGCTCCACATTCATAATACGTACTGCCCAGGAATGGAAATCCTTGCCGTCTTCTGTGTTTCCTGCAAACTATAATCCAGGCATCTTCAGGGCTAGAGTGAATAGATATTTCGTAGATCGACGTGCTCCATCTTCGGCCACATCGTCGCTTAGCAACAAGTGAGTTAGTGGCCAAACGTAGATTTATTACATTATAAAAAATAAAAAAAAGTTTTTTAAAAGATTCTTTAAATTGTACCGCATCTGGGTTATTAGTAAAACCACTACAAGCTCTTATTGGTCGCAAAAATAACTCGGCGTGGTTTTGATTCACATCATTCCGAAGCAGATATTTAGAACTATGCGCAGATTTTTCTCTCTCAGAAACATCAAAACAAAGTTCAGCCACATTCTGTAAACAATTAATATTTTCCTGTTACTTTTTCTCAATTGAGGATTTACATAGTCAGGAAATTAAAAAGTAATTAATTACCACTGTAAATAATTTCTTTGATTCCCAATAATCTATGCGAGGGTAATGCATCATACCGTAAAATTATTTTCTTAATGTTCTATCGAAAGAAGCTGCTTTGAAATGCAAATAACATAAATATATATCATGAATACCCCGTTGGGGATACATCGTGAAGATATGTATGTATATATCATATACATGTATGTAATTTTTACAGAGGTTTCAATTTTCTTTTCCGATTACGTCAAGCCACTGTTTTCCTCTAATAATACATGATGGTAATCTGAAACGAGATAATTACGACATATAAACATGATACCTGTATTTATCAATATGTTTTTAATATAGGTACATTAGCTTTCTTAAGTACTGTAGAAAAGTAGCGACTAAGGTAATAAATAGGAATAAAACAGTTAAGTGACTCATTTGCTTATAATTAATGTTACAATTATAAGGAATTAAAACTGTGATATAGTAACATGTCACTGAAATGTACAATAGAGGATAAGAAAACTGTGATATAGGATAAGGTATATCACTGTAAATTAGCTGTAAGGATTGACATGTTAAGACATTAATGCAAATAGTACGTAAAATAGGATTAACTAGTTAATGTAGAATGTAAGACCGAAATTGTGATATATAGCTGTAACATTAAATGTAAGTAAAATTGTATTAGATAATAAGATAGATATAAGGATTTTTGATGAAAGTAAAGATTACAGATGCAGAGATAGAGATAGCTAACCAACTGTTAGGATAGAGACAGAGTGAAAGGGTATATCCCCAGATGGTAAGAATGAAAAATGAAAGCGAGAACTGGTATGCCAGAAAAACAAGGGCCCTGACTTTGCCCATGTCAGGGGAAGTAAGTATTATAAAAAAAAAAAATATATAGGTACATGGACAGCCCTAACTGCAATAACAACAAAAATTGATATGAAGTAATTTATTGTATTATATGAATAAAAACTGCTAATAACTAAAAATATACATGACTATAATACAGTAAACTAAGAAACACAGTAATCACGATGGAAATATATACGACATCAGACTAAATTAATGAATTTCTGTTACATACCAGTGCAATTATAGATTTCGTCGATTATTGCTTTTCCTCAGCCGCATCCTAACACACTACACTTAGAAATTATTTGGCATTATGCTAGCTTCTCCTTTATCAAAACAGTTCCAATATCCAGCACAAAATCACAGAAACGTTAAAAAATATTAAATTCATTGATGTGTTTTGACACTTCGTATCTTGTCAGCGTGTCGCAAAAAATGGCGGACCGGCACGTTTTGATATTACAATGATGTCACATAAAAAAATTACTCTGAGAAAAGTACTGTTGTTTTCTATTATACACGCAAGAAGCCGTAAGTCAAAAAGAGATAACACTACGTTTGAATGTCATGCGTTAGAATATATATAACTAAATGTTGCTATAGATCAACATGCCATGTCCTTTAGTTTCCTTAGTCATTGGTATAGATGGAGTGCGTTCACGTCATGGGCGATGCATCTCGACACAAACGTAAAATCAAAATAAAAGATTCATCTTTTAAACACGACGAACGACCAACATTTTGACGAAATGGCAATTTAACAGTCGGCAATTGAAGATTTACTGATTAGAAGTGGAAACTGCGAGAAATAGAAGTATCTACTTGCTCACAAACATATGCGGGTAGCATGGGGATTATGTGACAATATTATGTGCTCACTAGCACAGCGTGTCATGGGCTTGAAATTATAAAATTCTACAAAACGATATAGTCTATGTCTTGTCTACACTATAATGTTAGAAAATGCGCACCCTAGTGTTATGGCCGTCTATCTTAATTGCGCTGCTGCAATTAACGCGTGACTAGAATTAATTTGACGATGAAACTACTAGAGACTAGACAACATTCTAGCTATTACTACATTAAGTTTGATGTATCTACATAGTTATAAATACTTGTGTTTATATATGTATATCTATCTATTACGTAACGAGCGTCCAGACGGAATGTTATTATTTGTAACTTTCCCGGATTTTATACCCTGTTGTACCTTAATACACATAAATTTAATGAATGGGGGGGATGTCCCCAGTTGTGTTCTCCGTCCTCTGCGTGAGGGGTCAGATGTCAGGGTCACTTGCCCCTCTTTTAGGAAGGGTATTGTGGCCCCGGAGGTGGAAAGAAGGAAAACTTTTAAAAACCCGTGAGGATACACGTAAAAATCTGAGGTGGAGAGAAGGAAAACTCGAAATGAAACCCGTGAGAAAACACGTTAAAACCAGAGGTGGAGAGAAGGAAAACTCGAAATAAAACCAGTGAGACAACACGTTAAAATCAGCGGTGGGAAGAATTAAAACTTGTAAAAACCCGTGAGTAAACACGTAAAAATCAGGTGGGCGTGCGGACGCCCCTGCCGTGGTGTAGGCGGGGTGCGGATGCCGCCACTTTGGAGGCCTGGGGTGTCCTTCGGGGGAAGGCGCCTCACCTAATGGCCTCGGGATGGTGCGCGCGGTGTTCTCCCAGGAGAGCGGGCATACGGAATGCTAAAGCGCCCCCGTTGCTCCGGCACTAAGGCCCGAGGAGGAACACCATCAGGTTTTAATGGGTAGACTCGGCCTAGCACCCTAATGTCGAGGAGTCCCACATACCCCCCTGCCACCCCCCTACGGCAGGACGGGATGCATAAAGCATTTCCTGACGCTGATTTCCTGACAAAAAAAAAAGGTTATAAAACGAGAGTAAATAAATGAGTGAGTATGATTAGTGTCTTATACAGCGAGAAAAGAAGTTTAGAGAACAGTATGTTTTCAGAAAACCTGAAAAAAGTAATAAAAAGGGGAATTGGTTGTCATTTAGAAAAGTTTGGCGAGATTGCAAATTAATTAATTAAAAATTTTTCTAATTTGGAATATAGCGTTCAATTTTTCATGCTTATTGAATAATTTAAGAGGCGAAATAAACGATTTCTTCCTATTTTTATTAAAGCCCGACGCAAAAACTTAACCCCGACGTAAAAAGAGAGGTGTTATAGGTTTGACGCCTACGTCTGTCTGTGTGTCGGTCTCTGTGTGGCATCGCAGATCCCAAACGGGTGGACCGATCCAGACGCGGTTTTTTAATTAAAAAACTCGGCACCTCAATTGTCACGATAGATACAGAATTTAAATACCAGTAATTACTATGTAAATATGTAACCTTGTTTTTGTAAACGACTTACTACCAACAGCGACCGTAATGACATTATTGATATTAAAACTTATACGTCCCTTTAAAAGAAATTCTCAAATTCAAGTGAATTAAGTTTCTGGCACAACCATATTTTATGTACCTAGCTCTATATAACTTACTAAAATTACAATTTGTATATATTCTATTTATCCATTATTCTCTTCATGTTGTGTTTAGTGGTTTTATTTGTCGCTACAATCGTTTACCGAGTTAGTATGCGGTAGAGAGTACGTGTTGGATTACATTCACAGGGATAAATTAAGTTAAGCGCTAATAGTAGCTGTAGCTTCTCATGAGAGACCGAGTTAGTGAAGATTCTCTTATAAATGATACTATTGTTTTCAATACTTTAATTTCAATACTTTAATAAATACTGTGATTGTAGAAGAAACATTTTCAATTTGAAACATTTACAATGTTTATGTAATTTGTGATATATTACATACATACCATAATAACATTTATACATTTAAATGTAATTATATAATCCATACTAATATTATAAATGCGAGTCTCTGTCTGTCTGTCTGCTTAGTTTTCACGGCTAAACCGCCGGACCGATTTTGATAAAATTTGCCATGAAGATAGTTTGACACCAGTGGGTGAACATAGGCTACTTTATTTTTCAAAAATCTACCCCTATAGGGGTGAAAAGAAGGATGAAACTTTGTATGGGAAATTTTTAACCTCTGAACCGATTAAGATGTAATTTGGTACAGAGATATACCTTTTCTATTAAAAAAACATAGTTTTCTTTTTTATCAAAAATCTGCCCCTAAAGTGAAAAAGGGGATGAAACTTTATAGGGGAACTCGATAATGCTAAACCCTAACAATATGGGTATCAAATGAAATGGAATACGCAGGGGAAGGTAGACACATATGTGACGTCACCATAAATCCAATATGGCGGATGTTCCATAATAGGAAATAACTTTATCGTTCGACACCGACAATATGGGTATCAAATGAAATGGAATACGCAGGTGAAGGTTTCTGGACATGTGACGTCATCATAAATCCAATATGGCGGATGTTCCGTAACAGGTAATAACTTTTTGTTCAACACCAATAATATGGGTATCAAATGAAATGAAATACGCAGAGGAAGGTTTTTGTACATGTGACGTCATCATAAATCCAATATTATGGTGGATGTTCCATGACAGGAAATAACTTTTTCGTTCAACACCAACAATATGGGTATCAAATGAAATGAAATACGCATGGCAAGGTTTCTGCATATGTGACGTCATCATAAATCCAATATGGTGGATGTTCCATACCTACATATGTTCCATATGTACAGCTAGTTCATGATAAGTGTAAAAATTTGTATTTAAAAAATAATATATATGTCGGTGGAAATAATAAAAGGTATAAATTTTACTATACTATGGCAAAGCGCGACTTCCGATGACGCGCTAACGGAACGTCGGGGCCGGAGCTAAGAGTTGGAGAAATGCAATAGCATTTCTCCAACGGATCGTTTGCCATTATTAAATTTCCAATTACCTAAGTAATAATTGTTATGAAGAGTTTTCTGTCGTTTGCACATTAACTTTGTCTTAACGTTATATTTTATGGAGTAGTTCGCCTCTTGTAAGAAATATGTACCTACCTATTTCTCATGGCTGAGTTGCAAAAGCACGAATTGCTCTGTGTTTTTTCCGACATCAGAAGTGGGATTACGGGACCAGTGAGTCTAATTGAGGTGTAATCGCGAGTGAACAAAATGCTAACGCCTATCCACATTGTTAACGCCCTTACTCGTCGCATCCGCGGTCTTTTGTAAAAGAAGAATTCGGCTACTGATCGACATGTGGACGCTTGCAGGATGCAAGGATTACGTTAAATACAGAAACTACAGCCCGGTGAGTCGTAGCCATTTTATTCTGATTCTAGCGCCCAATGTTCTGTGTGTTGATTCTAGTTTTAGTATTACTGACATTGGTGATTCAAGAGGTGTATAGTACCGAACAAATATCGTGGGAGGTTATGATTAAAGTTAGTGGTGTGAAAATTTTATTTCATGTCGAACCCGACGATTGTGAAGGTGTGATCTAATTAATAACCGTGAAACTCTAAAACCTTATTGTCACTGTAACCAAAACAAGTTTAAACATTGCTAGAGCTTTTGAATTCTTCTTAAAGTAGGGTAGCTAAGTGTTTGAAACTGAGTACGGATAGGGAATGAACCCGATGTTGCGAATGCGACGGAACACGTGGTAACGAATATTGAAGAGAACGCTAGTTATGACAGATTTGATGGCAATTTTTCGAAATTGATTAAATTTAACGTTGGTGGTTTTGTGTTGAAAAATACCGACGAGAGTAATTGAAGCTAACGCAATATTCAGTTTGGGAGTCCATTTAAAGTTAGTTGCTTGAAGGTTACCGTTAAGTTTTGAAATCTTTGATTAGTAGTCGGATCTACAAGCACCTACGCTCATGAACGTTTTCGTAAAATGTCACGAGGTAAAATTCTCAGTTAGACTCGTGCGATGTTAATGAGAGTGGAGGAGGTTATGTTATATCATGACTACTTTGGCCGCGATACATACACTAAGCGTAGTCGTAACTGCGCTCTGAACTATTGTCCAGAGTTCGTTGGGTGGCTGGTGATGTGACGATGACCTGAGTGAATGTGTCACTACGTTTCTGGTAGCAACTGGGCCATGATTGTTGGTGTGTGTGTGCTCATGACTGATGGTTGATAAGTCTGTGTAAATAGTTGTTAAAGATTACCAAAAGCTTACTGCGCTTTCTGCTTTTTTTCTTCTCATTCCGATTAATTATTGCTATGTGCGTCAGGTAGGCCAAGCCTATACTAACCTCAAACTGCAGTTGATGACTTTTATTATGTTCACGGGAACACATGAAGTCCTGTGATACGTCTGTATGGCTATGTAGTAGTGAGCGAATTTATAATCGAATTGATTTTTTTATGTTACCGTCATTGTTAAAATCTGTTGCATAATGCCTAGTAGTTTGTGAAAATGAGTCAATTAATATGGCGGCCGCGTAGACAGAGTTGTTGTATATGGCAGCGATCATTCGTTTTCGGTTGTCTGACATCCTTAGCAAAGGTGTCCTTGCGTGACGTCAATGTCGGTTCACTCCGTTGTTACGAAGAAGCGTGTAGGTAGGTAGATTAGGTACCCCGTGAACAGATAGATAGGAAAAGTATAGACTAGGAGAGTAGGTCAAATAAACTAGTTACATTAGGTAGGCAGTTGGGTTTATTATCCAATCAATTCTCAGTACGCCGCACAACTACGTCTTCTTCACAGACTTCACAGTTACAAGGAAGTCACTGGCCTGAATGTTGCGTTTTGGTAGGCCTGTTGTGGAATAATGTTGAAAGAGTGATGCCTGGCTGAGTTTCTTGTCGGTTCTTCTCGGTATCCGGATTTTCTTTTCGATTCGAGCCGGAGCAAGCCGGAGTGGATTTGACGTTCGGGAACGCCTTGTGGCTGGGTTTGTCTGAATGGATTAGGGTGACTTTGACTTAGTTGGACCTGGAAATTCTGATTTAAAACTTACTAAGCAAATGAGATGTACGATGAGTGTTCAGAGGTAAACTTTAAGAATTTGAAGTATCGTGTACCCCACAAGTTTGCATAAGGTACCTAAAGAGAGTGAAGGACTCATGGTGACGATGAAAGCACTATGTAGTAAAACGAGTTCGCGTCGGCTATAGTGTTGTTGACGAGAGAGGAGTCGGTGAGCGAGATGGAACCCGAGAGTGACGCGGTGGTCGTGGGACCATTCGGCTTGTAAGATGTTGAAGGTACGTTATGTAGCATCTCGTTGGCTAGCTGCAAGCCGTTGGTCTGCCTCGTGCTATATGCGCGTTGGTCCCCAGCGTGTGGCGCAGATCTGTAGCGAGTGCTATACGCGTAATTTATGACGACGTGATGAAGGTACGTTAAGTAGCATCTTGTTGACAGACTGCAAGGCGCAGGTCTGTAGCGAGTGTTATACGCGTAACTTGTATGGGGGTGTTTAAGGTGTTCGTCATTGGGTACCTTGTGTTAGCGTGTTCGGGGTGTTTGTGATTGCGTACCTTGTATGAAGCTGTTTAGAATGTTTGTGAAGATGTTTAGGATTTATGTGGAGATGTTAAGGGTGTATGTGAAGATGTTTCGGGTGTATGTGAAGATGTTTAGGGTGTATGTGAAGATGTTTAGGGTGTTTGTGAAGACGTTTACGGTGTCTGAGATAGAATGAAGAGACGTTTGTTGCAGAGACGTGCAGATTTCGTTTTATTTATTTTCGAATGAGAATAAGATTTTCCATTGTACAACATGCACTGTCGTCCGTCTCCACTAGGATGTCTAATGTTCATGGCCAGAAACCGTGCCAGGACCTACTAGGCCATGCAATTACCGAAATGTTCCGGTAATCGATAAAAAGAATTTATCGTATTTTTTTCCCGATAAAAACCGATAATTACCGGTTTTTATATTTTACAAAGAGTGGTTTTTTCACATGTAGGTTAACTATACAATTACTTAAAATGAACCACAATATTAAAAATTAAACAATATTTTTTGTAGGACGAGATAATATATTTATTTAATCAAAGTAATTACCCTCGTTTTCTATACATTTTTGCCATCTAGCCAAGAGTCCAGCCTTTTTTAAATCTTTGCGATAGAGCTCTGGGGAACTGGACATGTGTTCTGTGAACTGGACTCCACAATCTGTGGTAGAGCATTTTGTACTGCTTCCTGGGAAGAAAATATTTTCCGTACAAAAAATTGTCCAAATCGCGGAAAAAAATGGTAGTCGGTTGGGAAGTATGGAGGATGACAGATGGTTTCTAACTGCAGATTCTGTAGTGTTAAAACTGTTTCTCGAGCAGTGTGAGGTCTTGCGTTATCGTGGAGTAATAATGGTGAAGATCAATGGACGAGTCGGGCTGTTTTGCTTCGAGTATCGCCATCGTTGTTCAGAGTTCTGCGCAGTAGATATTTGCTGTTATTGCTTGACCGGATCGGGGGAAGCTGTAGTGATTTACACCATGAAGTGACCACCAAACAGTTACCATCACCTTTCTATGGGTAAGCTTCGCTTTAAGGCATTGGTGTGGTGTTTGACCTAGAGTCAGCCATTACGTTGTTTGCTTGCAATTATCGTTAAGAATCTTATTTTCGTCACACGTCACAATTCGGTCCGAAACCCCTTCATTTCTGTACCGGCTTAACAAGTTGAAGGCAGGCAAGCTTCAACGCGCGCTGCTCTCTGTAGATCAGTCAAATCATGAGGCATCCATTTTCCAAGGTTTTTAATATTACCGATTGGCTGCAAATGGGTCAATATTGTGAGTATGATAACGTTTTCAGTGTTCAGTCTCTGTGACCAAATCGGCGTCCTTTTGAGGGTCATAGATCGCACAACCTCTGTTTAGAGACTGCGAAATTCCTCCTTTGGTCCCCGTGATTGAACAGCAACCGTAAGTGTAAGGCATCGGTTACCCTTTTAATCCTGGAAACGAAGCGGTCGAAATTTTCCTTGAAGCCTAGGGTTTACCCAATGTAACGCCTAGATAGGTACTTCAAGTACTGACCGTCCTACTTAGACTGGCACGCCATCTACCAGATTCATTGAGTTGGGTCGCTCTCTCCCTCACGTGATTTTATCGTACTACAGGGAGATGTACAAGTTCTAGAACTTTCATTATATTTTTCCTGGAAATTTTTAGTAAGCTTTGAAATTATCTGAAATATTTAAAATTCTTGATCGAATCGTTTTCTATGTTTAAAGGTAATGAACGGTTAATCTGGCTCATAAGAAGCTGGCTAGCTCTATTTACAGCGATTTCTCCATTTCAGAATCAATTGAAGATTAAAAAGTAGGTAAATAACAAATAACAAGTATTTCCGCAGATTCTGAGTGTAATTTCATGTATTTCGTATATTACGTACTTGCTTCATTTTCATTAAGAATCAATAAATATTTGTTCACATCTTTGCTTTGGTGTGTTTAAACAGTTTAAATATTAAGGAGTTTTCTTCGTATCATGAGTTGACTTAGACTTGAAGATTGATTATTATGAAAACGAAAGTAAGAAGGCACATAAGAGGTAGCGAAAAAACCGTAATTTCAACAAATAAGGGCTGCCAACGCATCTGTATTTATTTATGTCGATTTGTGTAAGAGGATTACACATAAATACACACGTTTTTTTATACATCATACACTTTATCATCAGTAATACTGAATTAAATGATGGATGCAAAAATCATGGAAGAACTGATATAAATGGCTTAATTATTTTATTAAGAGCCTAGTATCCGCCGCCTAGTAGGGACGTCCGCCAGACTGCAGACGGGTTCTCGGTTATCCCTAGGGAGCAGCTATTCACCCCTGTTCCCTGTATCTGATTGTTACTAGCCTGGTGGTTCTTCCTCTTTTAGTTTTTGTTTATGAATCTTCTACTTTTCTTTCCACTTTTTCACCTAGTGTGTGAAATCTTATATTCATACATAAGATTACATAATGTATTCAGCTATAAAATGTATGCTTGTATCCTCCCTATTGCAGTGTTTGACCTAAGTTTGAATATCTGTAGGTGTCAGCATAGTATTTAGTACTGTGATGTAATTTTTAGTGTTCGTCGAAAAATTGAATAAAAAGAAACATTAATGGAATTACCTCGTCCTATCTGCAACAGTGGATTTTCAGTGGACGAGGACAGGCGTTAAATTTTTTTAAAGTTTTTTAAGTCCGTGTGTGTGATATCAAATGAAAGCTGATATTTCGAATTCAAAAATGATATTATTTCGAATTCATAAATGTTACTTTAGCTTACTATTTTCTTTAAACCAGGTCATTTGAAATACTATATCCTGAGATACCGCTTTAACGACACTTCTACTGCAGCTATAAACCCAGAAAAAAATATGCACAAATGTAAAATACTCAATTCAATACTTTATCGAATAGAATTTACGAAAACATTATATTTATTTAGAAATATAATATATCATTGTACAGTCGAAAAAAGTTTCGAAAGTAGTTTCGAAGTTCTCGTTTATTTGTGCGATAAGCATAAATTTTTTTGATAATGTGAACTGAATTTAATTGAACTAAATTATTTATCGATTGATCATAATTTTCTCTAAATTAGAAATAGCCGGGTGGTCGAAATTCGGCCGTAAATATAAATAAAAACTTATAACATAATTTCTTTGGCGAAAATCTCTATTCTGTGCGACTGTTTGATCCAAGGAGGTTACATATATGTATATGATCACAAACTATTATGAGTTGGACACTGACAGTCTTTTTGACATTGGCAGTATAAACGTTAAACTATGCCAAATCTTAAACTACTCCGTGGTGTGCAATATTATATAAAAGGGATCCTGTTTTCGCTTCACGTATTAAAATAACTGTTTCCCAAATTTTTTCATTAATAGCCTTTGATTATTTAGGTACTTGTTTAGATACCACAATGGTTGCTTGGAAACGTTAAAAAAAATGTCTACCAAAAATGCTTGACTCGCTTCTGACCGTGCTTCTCACCTTATTCAGTGTCGTTTGGAACATTACGCGTAACTGAGGTTGTCAATAATAAATTATTATGTCGGTTTGTGGTATGAAATTATGTCGCAACTATGCAAATAAATTTTATAAGAACTCAAAGATATATTATTTCCATCGGTGTCATAAAACTTATTTACGTTTTTATGAGAAAAACAATTACTTATTTTCATATAGTCCAATCAAATAACAGTTGAAATCGAAATTTCGATAATAAATCTGAATTTTTAACATGTATGTAAAATTTCAACACGCTTCGCTTGCTTCGCTACCTCCTGGCTTCGCTCTAAAAACAAATAAAAAGAGCTCAGAAAAGCGTCGTTTTCTAAATTACTCTAGAACGGTTCTATGCAAAAATTATAGAATGCAAAGTTTTACGTAAAATTGCTTTCATACCTTTGCTCTAAAATTTCTTTTATACTTAGGCTCTATAGGTACATATTTCAGGGTCAGTTGTAAGCGGTGCCACTTTTAAAATACTCTTCCTCAAGATTTCTTACGTATGGTTTTCTTAAACTTGTTACATACGGATCTGACGTGTATAATAGAGTTTTAAAGACATCTTCATTTGTAACTGTTCGGAAAAAATTTCTGGCATGATGTAGACGCATGTTTCTGTAGTCTTTGTATAAGAATCGCGCAACAATATTACAACGATACTTACATTATTGTGAGGTATTATCTGTGGCATTGTCATAAGTATAATGAACAATGATTACTTATTCATTGCTCTCATTGCATTATTGCAAATTCTTTAAGAAATGCTAACACAAGGATTTTTTTGAATACAAACATGTTGGAACATCTCCGAATGTTAATTGGAAGAGCATTTCAAAGCCGTACCGCTGTTATCACAAAAGAATCAGAATGATAAGGTATCTAATAACGAAGAGCGCGATTTGAACGTAAATCGTGATCATGAGAAGTAAGTATCTAGCAAGTAAGATGGAAAATGAGGATCATAAAGTATTGAGAAGAATGGACACAGAATCCTGATGGACCTACGTTCTCTGATGGGTAACCATATGAACTTTGTACGGTAGCTAGAAATGTGATCGTATTTACGTAATCCAAAGATAAAACGTATGCAATTGTTTAGTAGACGATGCAATTTGTTCAGAGCGTCTTCTGTGATGTTGGTACAACACACATCCCCGTATTCAATTAAAGGCAGTACCAAAGATTGTATTGAGAGTCTTAATGGATACGGGTAAAAACGCAAATGAAGAGCACGCAATGTATTCCTTACTTTCCCACTGATATGTTCTATATGTTGAGACCACTTCAATGTATCATCAAAAATCAAGCCAATATTTTTGACAGACGTGCTGTATTCTAGTACGGAGTTATTTAATACTATGGGCACAAGCGTGGTTCCATTTACTTTGAGAAGTTGTCTAGAACTGCCCAGAATAATAGCCTGGCATTCGGCGGGATTTACCTTCATACCAAATCTGTTAGACCAGTCATTAATTTTATTGAAATCGCAGTTGAGTCGGCAGATAGTTTCATTCAAAGAAAAGGCCTCGCCTTGCACATAAATTTGCAGGTTGTGCGCTTATAGGTGATGAGAACAATGAAAGGCAGAAGATTAATGACAAGACAATAAGACAAATACCGCTTCGAGGAACACCATCGTCGAGGCTATTCCAGACCGAACAATTGTTGTTGTGTCGAACATATTATTGACGCTCACGAAGGTAAGTTGAGAACCAGTTAACCGCTTGCGGAGAGACATGTTAATAAGAGAGTACAGCCAAGAGAATGTCATGATCCACTGTGTTGAACGCATTAGAGAAATAAATCAAAATAAGGACCGTCAGCCGCGATTCCTTCATGCCAGCTAGGATATCATCAGTGACTTTGAGCAGGGCTGTAGTGGTACTGTGTCCACAACGAAAACCTGATTGAAGAGAATTAGAACTTAATAAATTAATTTCAACAACAAATTTAGAGAATTGCTTATGAGCGGCCGCTTCTAGAATTTTTATAAGAAAGGGAGGATAGAAATAGATCTAAACTGATTGAGAAGAGTAGGGTTGAGATAACCTTTGGCAGGGCGATGACATACACACGACGCCATAAGGAAGGTAAAAAAGCTGCTGTCTAAGGAGGAGTTTATAATACGAGTAATGACAGAAAGAATATGTTCAAGGATAGGTAGAATTATGGATCTGCCTATGTTATCACAACCAGTTGCTTTAGATTTAATCGAATTTATTATTTTGCGAGTCTCTTTGTCAATCATAGGAGAGAAGGCAAAAGGTGTAACCATAAGAGGTGGTAAGCTAAATAAAGAGAAAATAGTCGCAAAATAGTCGCACGTTTCACAGTTTCATCTAAAAGAGAAGAAGTGGATAAATGTCTATTGAGTTCATTAAGAGTGAACGGCATCGGTTGAGTTGATATTGATCTGACACGTTGATATCTGACACGTACAGAGCGAATAGGGGCATGAGAATCGTACAATTTCAATATTGCAAAATTTAAAACAAATACTTTATCATCAACCGCTGATGCACCCATCAGTTCTGACCATTCCTATATGGAAGTGTCATGATGCAGTTTTTCCATATCGAGTCTAGCAAAACATCGCAACTGCACAGTCTCTGGATGAAATTTAGGGGATTTAATCTTATAAGATAAAAACAACAGATCATGTCTATAAAACTCGGGTGCTGCGAGTTGTCCATATTTACAGACACGATCGATCGCAGATGTCATCATGAGATCAATCCATGAGTCGTCAGTGTTAAAGTTATGATCAAAAATCTAAAAATTCTATTTATGTGTAATGAAATTATAACCTTTTGTGAACCTATTACAAAAAAACAAGTTAAAAATATTTGTTTATTACGATTCTACGTTTTCAAGAAATTTCTCATTTCTTGTGCTTCAAACCGCTTCAGGTCTGTTAATATGACACGACAAAAAGGCGTGAAAACAATTTTCCGTAGAACTTTGCGTTCTATAATTTTTGCCTAGTACTCTTTTGTCTATGACTGATTGTAGAGTAATTTAGAAAACAACTTTCTCACTTCGTTTTGTTTGTTTTTTAAGCGAAGCCGGGGGGCTAGCGTATTAAAATTTTACATGCATGTTTAAAACACTTTTATGAACATTATATCAAAAATTCAGTTTTATTACAGAAATTTCGATTTCAACCGTTATTTGATTGGACTAATATTTTTGTCAGTTTAATTAGCCTGGTGCCACCACTTTTTTGAATGGAAAGTCGCCGCAACTATGGGTAATTTTGGTTTTAGGTGTGAAACAAATATTATTACTGTAATTTTATTACATATTGGCTCTGATTAGGTTTTTTCGATCACCCTGTCTCTAAGCGGCTAATTTTTTTTTCAATTATGGCAAGTAGTAATTTCACAAATTGATAAATGTTTTAGATTCCCTATGGGCCCTGTACTAACTGAGAGTTGGATAAGTGTCATATGACAAATGAGAGGTGAATATTAATGTATGTATATCTCATAAAACTTCTATTGTGTGATCTGTATATTTTAATGTTAGTAACGTTTATGTTACATATAAGAGGTTACGAATGTTAAAAAAGGATCTGTGGATTTATATCATGCAAAGTATTTATAAGATAAAAGAAAAAAATATGGCTAAGTAATGACTACATTAGTTGTGTATCTAAAAAATGTGAAAATTGTGTAATTAGCCTTAGGTATAATTGACAATATTTTTTACAAGTAATAATTCATTATTATTTTATTAAGTGCTAATATTAATTTATATTGTTACGGTGTTTGTTTTTATCAGCGACGAATATAGATCACCAAACAAGAGATAGAAAAAAGTGTGTGTGTCAGCTCCGACGCACGACTGGAGTTTACTGGTTTTTTTCATATTTTATATGAAATTCTTTTATTCACTTCACGGTATACAATGATATTAAATATTAATATTAATAGATATACAAAAAAAATGTGGCGCGATCGAGTCGAGATTTGAACTCACAACATAATAATAATTCTCGAAAATAAGAGTGAGTATTTGTCAATTGAGCCAAGCACATTGATGTAACATGCCAAAATTTTGTATTTAAAGCGCTATGAGCAACAATACACGACGTCTACGTAACAATACATAATTCGGTTGCGTTTTAATTTTGTGAGTAAGATTTCATCCCAAAGGTTTATGATACCTTAGCTGCAATACAAGAGAGAATTATAATTTCAAAAATCAAGAGGAATAAGTGACAAAGGTCTGTTTAGCAACACGCCTCAGCGATCACTGTCGAGTCGGATAGGAGTGAAAGAGAAGGAAAAAGTGAAAGGTGCGCAAGGTACGTTGCGCAGAAAACGTAACGCTTTTATTTAACGCATAAATTTTACTCCTCATAAAATTTCCATACCGGGGGCCTTATATGAAAATCGATTCTTAAGGAGTAAACTCCAAAAATATTTACAAATAGGATGCCACCGTATTTATAAATCAGACAATATAGCTCACGAAATAAAATCCAAAAGATGAAAGAGTACCTATTTCCGAAAGAAGAGATTTTAATTTATATATTCATATGAGATAAATTGTATATTGTTTTTTTAACTTTATTATATACGTGTATAACAAGTACATTTTAGGTTTGTTTCAATTGTTAGAAGTTACAGACAACAATAGGAAAATATATATTAATATAGCGTAATCGTGTAAGCAATAGGATAGCAATATTTGATAAGTGACAATATTGACAATAATGACACATATTGACATTTTTATGAAAATAAGTACACCGGTGTTACTCACACATAGCCCGCAATTTGGGCCGTTTTTATGCATGTTGATTGTTCACAACTTTCTGTTTAGACAAATAGATAACCAAAGTTGATAACACTAAACCTCGTCAAAAAAAAAAAGAAAATCTGTTGACAAACAGGAGAAAAACTCGGGAGAAAAAGGTACTGTACGGGTTTGTCTTTGCCTATTTATATATGTATGTGGTAGATTAACAAAAATATCTTAAAACACCATTAAATCCATATTAAAACACATACCTACACAATTAAAATTTACAGTTACTGAATACCTATACAATTAAAATTTACATTCGTCATACCTACACAATTAAAATTTACAGTTACTGAATTCGGTGCTAAGTACAGAGTTACCACCAATAGATGTCGCCTTTGACATGTCACGAATTGTTAGATCGAAAGAAGTATATGGCGTAAGGTTATATTGAGCTTATTCCCTACACATATTTTGTCTCTATCGATATGCTCATTGGCCACATTGACAACGTAATATCTATTAGTAATATATCTGTGGTGCTGAGTCTAGTCTATCAAATAAGTGGGCTTTCTATCGCTGTTTATTGATTCGACACCTCGGACCATTCTTGATCCGAGGTAATGAATCAATGTCGAATCAAATAATGGCCGGAGTCAGTGGCGTGTACAGGATTTTTCGACAGGGTAGGTAATCAAAATAACAATTACAAAAAAATAACAATTTTAATACATAGCAATAGTGACGAGCAAGAACGGTACCATAACTTTAATTTTTAGTAATGATTCTTATTTGTTATAAATGTAGTTAATCCAAGAAAACCAAAATAAAATATTACGATGTAGTATGTGCACAACCCGTCAGGCAGTTAAATGCTTTATAATATTTAGAATTAAAATTTCGAGTCACATTACCCGACTTTTGATATAAATGCAATTCTGCCTTTAGCTATAGTTTGCAATTTTTCACATAACATAACATAACATAACTTCACGCTGTATCCCCAACGGGGTAGCCAGAGAGGACGGAGCGCCAGGAGTCGCGGTCCTTACACACCTCTTTCGCTTCCTCAAATCTCATCATTCTCCTCACACATTTTCGCCTAGGTATGCGAGTGCTTTTGACATTTCCGTCTGCTAACACTCTGGCTATTTGATCTTCATAAGTCAGCCTTGGTCTTCCTTGGCTTCTTTTACCACTCACTTTCGCTCTGTATATTTTCTTCGTCAGTCTTTCATCACTCATTCTTTCCATGTGCCCGAACCATCTAAGCATTCCTTTCTTCATTTTTACAATAACACTGTTGTGCAACCCTGTCATACTGCGTATCTCGTCATTGCTTATCCTGTCCGCAAGCGTGACACCGCACATATTTCTGAGAGACCGCATCTCCACAGCATTTATCATACTTTCACTCGATTTCAGGCATATCCAGGCCTCACTGCCGTACAGCAAAGTTGGCACCAACACCGCATTGTGGATGGCCATTTTAGCAGTGTTAGATATATTCACACTACCCACTAATGCGGACAGAGCACCGTTCACTTTATTGCCAGCTGCTACCCGTCTCTCCACATCCAACTCACATCTTCCATCCCTCGAAAACGCACTCCCCAGGTACACAATTTCATTCACCTGTTCTAGACATTTTCCATTTACACTAATCACACATTTCGTTTGTACCGCTTCTCTTTCAAACACCAGAACCTTAGTTTTGTTCACATTCATTTTCAATCCTTTTACTTCACAATCTTCTTTCATACACGTGACTAGTGTCTGCAACTTTGCTTCTGATGGTGCTATTAGCACAGCATCGTCAGCGTACAATAGGCAGTTTACCATTGTGTCACCACATCCCATACCACTCATATTACCTTTCAATCTCTGGAGGCAACTGTCCAAATACAGCACGAATAGCCAGGCAGACATCACGCAGCCCTGTCTGACACCAGAACAGACTTCAAACCAGGGCGACATGTCACCGTCTATCCTTACACAGGCTCTGTGGTCTCGATATAATGACCTCACAGCCTGCAGTAAGGAGCCCTCCACGCCATATTCAGGCAGAAGACTCCACAATTTCTTCCGCACTACTCTATCGAATGCTTTCTCTAGATCCACGAAAGCGCAGAAAACTTTCTGACCTAAAGCCAGAAACCTTCCCACGATAACGCGAAGCGAGAAAATCTGATCCATACAACCCCTACCGTTCCTGAATCCACCTTGCGCCTCCCACAAATATCTTTCTGAAACACCTTTCATACGTTCAGTCAATACTTTAGTATAGACTTTACTCGCTAAGCTGACCAAGCTGATGGCCCTATAGCACGCACAGTCTAGGTAGGAACCTTTCCCTTTATATAGAGGTACTATGACTGCCGTGCGCCAGTCCTCTGGAACCTCCCCCTTCTGCCAACAAAGGTTGCAGAGTGCACAGAAGGCATCCCAGACCCTAGGACCACCATACTTGATCATCTCAGCAGTCACCTCATCAATTCCCGCAGCCTTTCCACATTTCAAACTTCTTATCACTTTCTCAATCTCTTTCATACTAATGGCATCCTCCAGTCCCTGGCCCGAGTGTGGCAATTCATTAGAATCGCTCTCAGTATCAGAGACGGAGTCGCCACTCTCATACAGTTCTCCATAGTATTCACTCCATCGCTGCAGAACATCCTTTTTATTTGTAAGCAGGTTGTTTTCTTTCGAACGCACTTTATTCATTCTGCAAGGTGCCGGACCACTTCGGATCTTACGTACTTCTTTCCAAAATAATTTGGAATTTTCCTCGAAGTTGTCCGACATCTTGTTTTCATCTAACACCCTACACCTTTCACGCTTCTCTTTCACTAGTGCCTTCGTTTCTGCTTTCTGCAGCTTATACCTGTCTTTCATCAAATTTTTCATACCACAGTCATTAGTAGCAAGGTAGTCTCGCCATGCTTTCTTTTTCTTATACACAGCCACTTTCACCTCATCATCCCACCACACATCACGCTTTTTGCCGTTCCCAATCTTATTCATTCCACACACTTCTTTCGCAGCCTCAACCATACTATCTCTAAGGTTCTGCCAGCATTCTTCAACATCCTCGCTCAACACTTTCAATCTATCATCAAGCTTACTGGATAATACCCTTTCATATTCATTCCTGGTGGTCGCATCCTGCAGTTTCCAGCTTTTAATGCGGCTAACCGCTGCAGGTTTGGACACTACGCGATGTCGCCATGCTGCGAACAGACCCCTTATTCTGGTTATCACCAGAAAGTGGTCTGTCCCGAGATCGGCTCCTCTATACGCTCTTGTGTCCATTACCTGCTTCTTAAGTCTGCTATCCACCAGGAATAAATCAATCATACTTCTCGCACCCTTTCTTTCCCACGTGTACTGATGGATCCTTTTGTGCCCAAACATGGTATTAGCCACAAAAAGATCCTTTTCCATACACAGTCCTAGCACAATCTTACCAGCATCATTTACTCTCTTATCTCCATATTTGCCTAGGACAGACTCAAATCCTGTTCGAGCTGTCCCGACCCATCCATTCATGTCTCCACACACAACAATTCTTTCGTTCTCTTCAACCGTCGCTAGAACTTCTCTAACATTTTCCCAGAACTGCTCTAGTTCAGCCAAACCGACAGAGGACACTGGGGCATATACTGCCAAAACAAAAATTCTTGTCAACCCAATCTTGAGGCGTACCCAGAGCAGTCTGGGATTTATACATTCATACTCAGTCATACAATTAACCATACGAGAGGACAGTAAAACGCCTACCCCTTGACATCCCCTATCTCCTTGTGGTACCCCTGACCACAAAGCGATGCCTCCTCCGGGCAAGTCGGCAAGTTCACTGCCGCCTCGCTTGGTTTCACTCAAACATAGCACATCCAATCTTTTCTCTTCCATAATATCAATCACTTCATTCATCTTCTCCTCAATCCCACCTCTCACATTCCACGCAGCTACTCTGCACTCCTCCCTCCACTTCCCGCCGCTAGGTGCACAGCGTGTTGGGTGGCGGTCCCCAACGCCGAACTGCACTCTGCACACACCAGCGGGGACAGACCGGTGTACGTCGCTTCCGGGGGACGCCCTAACATTATAGTTGCCGTTGTCCCGCATGGTATGCACAGAAGAGGAATTGCAGCCCTGAAAAGGGCTGGCAGGGGTCGCGACGAGCACGCTTCCTCAGTTGACCCCCTGACCATTTTTCACTATATGAAAATTTCGAAACCGCGGCTTGTTTTAGTTTTTGTAAACGCAGACTGCCGACAAAATTATCTCAGCTAAAACATTTCATTCTTTAAAATGCAACTGAAATTATCTATTATAAATCCACACTTTACTTCGAATACGAATTATAAGAAGAATAGAATTTTTTTAAATAACTTTTAAAACAACAAATCACTTGCACAAAGAAAACAAATATGGAGTTTTATTTTGATTCCAGTATAAATCAACCACAAACAAAGCAAAAACGATTAATTTTAGTTGGAAAAGTGTTGAATTTATCAAATGTCAAAACTCTATGATGGCGTTGATGCAGTCAATGTCTCCAAAATACGCATGCAAACTTAATTTTCGAGTATAAAATAGCCATTTGGAAGATTAATTCGTGTACTGTAAGACACAAAAGATATGGCGCGTCGTTAAACTTCGTTCGCGCAGACACGAAAAGGCGATAGACGAAAATACCCGAAACGTTAA
Organism: Zeuzera pyrina; assembly: GCA_907165235.1. Taxonomy (NCBI): domain Eukaryota; kingdom Metazoa; phylum Arthropoda; class Insecta; order Lepidoptera; family Cossidae; genus Zeuzera; species Zeuzera pyrina. The sequence continues at coordinate 14,243,599 of OU015630.1, forward strand.
ATCCGTTTTATAATCAATCTTACACGACAGTCATAAGGTGAAAAAATTGTTGTAGTGCATACACTATTTCGTTCACGCGATATTATACACTACACGTCATTCAAATGGGTCACTTTTATTAAATTTTACTTTATTAATAAAATATTGGAATTGATAATTTTTATCGCAAAAGACACAACTACGTTTTTGAATCATAATAATGAGTTGAAGTTATAGCTATCTGGTCAGTAATAGACTGTAAAAACTTATTAAATCGAAAAAGCAAATTGAAATAAATGTTAATATTAATATACGACGCTTACGTGCAGACAAAAAAAAGAAATTATTTGAATGTAAATCATTCAAGTTCTCTCGATTATCTTTTTTAAGGAGATTCTCTTTTTGAGACCTTGGCGGATGTCTCGAGATGGTTCGCTGCCAATAATTTACTACTGAATGCACAAAAAACCAATTGTGTTAAGTTTTCCCTATCCAATGTACCCAAAATTCATAATGGACTAAAACTTGATGGGAAAGAATTAGAATTAATGAAATCAGCTACTTTTCTTGGTTTAACAGTAGACAATAAGTTACAGTGGGCGGACCATATCGGGACTTTATCTAATAAGCTCAGTTCGGCAATATATGCTATTAGGCGCATTAGACAGTTGACAGATGTAACTACGGCTAGGCTGGTGTATTTCGCATATTTCCATAGCCTTATGTCTTATGGTCTGCTACTGTGGGGATCAGCGGCGCATATGAAATCTATCTTTATTTTACAAAAGAGGGCAATACGTACCATCTACAGTATGAACGCACGTGAGTCGCTGAGAGATCATTTTAAAGACATTGATGTACTCACCTTACCCTCGTTATACATCTATGAAAACATAATGTACACTAAAAAAAATTTAGATCTATTTCAAAAGAAAGGCGTTGTTAGTGGTGTGGAGACTCGTGGTCGTGATCAGCTAATTATTCCTAAATTTAAATTACAAAAGTCAAGTGGTTCATTTTTGGGTAACTGTGTTCGTTTTTATAATAAAATTCCTCAAGAAATTACTCAATTAACGGAAAACAGATTTAAACTTGTCATTAAACGCACACTGATTGGAAAAGCATACTACAAAATTAGCGATTTCATTGAAGACACAACAATAAACTGGAAGTGATCCTCTCTGCGTATGCATTTACTGGCTTTATAGATATTGTATTTTTAAATAACTATTGTACAATGATGGTGAAAAAATGATACCTGACTGAGTTTCTTGTCGGTTCTTCTCAGTATTCAGGTTTTCTTTTCGAACCGAACTAAAGTAGATTTGACGTTCAAAAATACCTTGCATTTGGGTTTACTTGAATAAATTGATTTGACTTTGACTTTGACTTTGACTTTTAATGTGGACATAATTATAATTACGAAATAGTACGTTTAATTTGAAACTAAGTGTAACCTCAAATAACCACTTGCGGTCACAATGACGCGTCTGACGGCGACTGAAAGATGCGTCGTCAGCGCATAAGGCACCAAATAAATCGGCATAGATTTTAACGCCCATTGATGCTGCCTACGGATATAGCTAACTGATTGGTTCATCAATTTCCCTCGCCTTTAAAATGGTGTCTACTGCGCAGGTACATCGGTACGCCATATAAGATGTCTACTACTGTACTGATAGGTGAAATGTAAACACATGTGCGTGAATTGTAGGCACCGGACTGACCTGCTTCCTCAGATAAATTATATAGCGCGTATTTTTATTGATAGATGGCATGATTGCTAAAAATTAAAAACAGCAATGAAAAAATACAAAATAGGGTTACGAACAGGTGAAGGACGGAAGAACGCCTTGTTAGATGGCGCTATTTTTAAACAATTGTTAATTAATTTTAAATTGACATAAAATATCAATGGCAGATATCGAAATAACTCATTTAAATTGTCAGGGTAGGCAGTGTCTTTGTGCCTATATAAGATGAACGCCCCTGGACGGAGTCATAACAAGTTGCCGCTCTTTCCACCGTGTGTCTTTCTACCTCTTTCTACCTTATTGAGCGTAACCACGTGTAAAACAGTTAGTTATAGTAAGTATGGCAACCTTGCACTGTCAGTGTATTTCGTATCAGCTTTTGAGTCGGTTATGAAATAATTATTTGTAAAATACTTGTAAATCTTAAGTGTTTTGGGTACTAGTATTCACAAAAATAAAAAAATATCATATTTAGCTGCGTATCGTCGTTTACATTAATAAAAATCTAGAGTCGGTCAAAAGTAAAGGGACACTTTAAGGCGCTTCCCCTAGTCAAATACTGTTTTTTTGCTAGTTTTAGAGGCTATCTTCTCGGTATTTGAAAATGTGAAAAGTAATAAAAATATTATAATAATTTTCGACATTTTAACAACACTTGCCGTCTCATATTTTTTAGTTATATATAAAATACATATTAAATCTGCATTCAAAAGAAAGCCTAAAAATTAGAAATACGTGCATCTACCTACTTCATAAATAGAAGTTATATTTGCTTGCGATATACACTAATGTATAGATAATTTTATGATATAAAACTTGACCATTGAAATTTTTTCAAAAGACCCTTTTTTTATAAGTAAAATCAATAATTACTAGATTACATGAAGAATTTTACGAATTCTAGTATGAGGTGCTCTATACGTTTGCCTATTTGCCTGGGGGGCGCCTTAAGGACATGCCTTTAGAGCCAATGCTCGCTCCATTGTGATACTTGATCCGAGTTCGACACCGACTTCAATAACTGTAAAATTAAATTATAGAATTTGTATTGTGTTTACGAAGTTGTTTTTAGATTTGGGTTTTGATTAGTAAAGGATAATTATTTCGTACTTTCGGTGTTTTTATTTCTAAGTCGCTTTAAATACTTTTTTTAAAGGTATTTATTTTTCCCAATTGAGTGACCTTGACCTAAATAAATATCTAGAGTAGTATATCCACAATTAATTTCTTTCCAATTCTAGAACGGAATATGTATCTGAGGAAGCGTGCTCGTCGCGACCCCTGCCAGCCCTTTTCAAGGCTGCAATTCCTCTTCTGTGCACACCATGCGGGACAGTGCAAATATGAATGCTAGGGCGTCCCCCGAAAGCGACATACACCGGTTTGTCCCCGCTGGTGTGAGCAGAGTGCAGTTCGGCGTTGGGGACCGCTACCCAACACGCTGTGCACCTAGCGGCGGGAAGTGGAGGGAGGAGTGCAGAATAGCTGCGTGGAATTCGTAACCCATTACAGGTATTTGGTGTATCTTCAAAGTCCATGGTCCAATACCAATGATATTTAAACCTTGGAGCTATGAAACCAGACCCAAACTAGCCCAACGAAAAAATAATAATTGAAATGGGTACATGACGAAAGAAGTTATGCCTGAACATACATAAAAAAGATATATATATACCTACCTATATACAGATGAATTGAGAACCTCCTCCTTTTTTGAAGCCGGTTAAAAATATGATTCATTCTTTATAAAAGATAATTTCAGAGCTTCAAATTTTGTAACGAATTTCCTACTTAAAAATTAAAATATAAAAAGATCAGTCTAAAAATAATTATTCGTGGTGTTTCAATGGACCGCTCTTGCCAAATGATCTTGATAGTCCAATCACGTGAATATATGTCAAAAAGTAATTTAAATTTCATTTTAACAGAATGCCTCCTAACAATAATAATTTCGCCGCAGCGGAAATTAAAGTAGATCCAGATTTTCATAAAAATAATCAGTATTTGGATGAGTTTAGATCAAAGACAAAAGGTACACATACAGTTGGGTGGTCCTCAATTCGGAAACTGAAATTTGCAATGTTAATCAAAGTAATATTGGTCAAGATAAATTCGACGTCTAAGCTGTAGGGTTCAGACATCGTAATAAGTACTTAATATTTACTAAGTTTTACATAAGGTGTCACTGTGTGAAAATGTCATACATTTCCTAGATCCTAGATAATTAATCTGTCTTCATCACGTCTTGATATTGGGAATTACGTGAATCTTGGAAGGCGAGGCAACATCACGACTTTAATGCCTTGATGTTAAAGCGATAGCGTGTGAATGTGAACAACTTATTAGGTCCCGCTACCGCAATCAGCTTTTCACAATGAGGTGAGAAGGAGAGGCGCCATATACCTCGCGCGGGATGGAGCTTGATTAGTAGCTAAACTATTGTCAGAGTCTTAAAGCCGGCTACAGTGTTTTGTCTGGTTTAACAACTATCGTTACGTGACAATTAGGGTACAAGTAAGTACGCACGTAAGTGGTGACTTACATGCGTTTCAAAGCACGTTTCTGTTTTCTATTAATTGAATGACTTCTTGAGGAACTTTATTATAAAAACGAATGCAGTTACCCAAAAATGAAACATTTGACTTACGTAATTAAAATTTTGGAATAACCAATTTATCACGACCTCGGGTTTCCATACCACCAATATCGCCTTTCTTTATAAATATATCTATATTTTTCCTCGTATACATAATAATTCCAAAGATGTATAAGGACGGCAAGGTGAGTACATCAATGTCTTTAAAACGATCTCTTAGTGATTCTCGTGCATTCATACCTACTGTAGATGGCACGTATCGCTCTTTTTTGTAAAATAAAAATCGAGTATGCATATGCGCCGCTGATGCCCACAGCAAAAGGCCATAGGACATTAGGCTATGAAACTATGCGAAGTACACCAACCTAGCTGTATCCGCATCCGTCAATTGCCTAATGCGTCTAATGGCATATATCGCAGAACCGAGCTTACTAGCCAATGCCCCGACATGGTCCGACCACTACAATTTACTATCTACTGTTAAACCTAGAAAACTGGCAGACTTACCTAATTCTAATTGTTTCCCACCCAGTTCTATTTCATCATGGATTCTGGGTACATTAGAAAGGGAAAATTTAATACATTGGGTTTTTTGTGCATTCAGTAGTAAATTATTAACAACGAACCATCTCGAGACGTCTCATCATCTCAGACGACGGATCCCATTCACCCAGGCAATATCTAGGTTCTTTCTTTCCAGTTTAAATAACAATGAAGTGTCATCAGCGAATAATACTATTTCGCATAAGTCCCTGAGCATAAATGGGAGATCATTAATGTAGACTAGAAACAGGGAAAGGTCCCAAAATTGATCCTTGGGGAAAAATGTTATCTATACACGTCGCGGAATGGTATGTGGCCCTGGTCGGTTCAAAGAAAACATGCACTAAGTTAAAAGAGAAAGAGCGAAATGAGCTTATCTCTTTCCTTCAAACTATCCAATATGTCTACATTGAAGTCACCACACGCTATTATTGTCTTCGTACAAGTGTTATGCTGGCGAAGAGTGAAGATCGCCTATTACATCTCTCATCGTTCACCTTACTTTCGCCTAGGCTTGCGAGTGCTTTTGACATTTCCATCAGTTAGCACACTATTTAATCTTCACAAGTCAACCTTGATCTTTCTTGGCTTCTGCTACCACTTGCTTTAGCTCTGTAGATGTCCTTCGTCAATCTTTCATCACTCATTATTTTTGTGTCCGAAGTCCGAACCATCTGAGCATTTCTGTCATTTTTACGATAACTATTTCGTCCAACCCTGTCATGCTGTGTATCTCTTCGTGCTCAGACAGAAGAGATATCCAGTAGAAAAATACTACTAGCAATTTATTGACATGTCAATATAGTAAAAATTTGAAGTTCGAGTACCTCTGAAGAAGGATTAACATGGAAGGAGCTGTCTTGGCAGTTTCGTATACCCTGCCATAGTCAGCAGAAAATTTACGAGTGTTATGAGTGTGTCGATACAAAAAATATTGATATATTGATCTACTGTCAATTAGCTACACAGATGTTGCGTATAATCTTGCAAACAAGCTTCTAATAATGGGTCGTAACAAGAAAAACATTTTTGTATCTTTCAATGCATGTATGTAATTATTACAATCTGTATGGCGAAATGATTAAGTATGTTGTAAAAAAAAATCGTAATTTAACCCATATTTATTGGGGGAAAATTCTCGTTTTTATAGACTAGCATCATCACGCAAGGTTATACTGAAGTATCGAATAAATTATAAAATACGTTAAATAATGCTATTACTTTAAAACAATCTTTTATTTTAGAAAGGTAATATTTGAATTATGTCAGTAGTATTCTGAATATGAAATAAAACCGAAAGCATATTTATTTATTACAATGATAAAGATAATGTTTCTTAACATTTTACTCGTACAGAGAAATAATTTTAACTTTTGTTCAGATATTAAATGACACAAGAAAAATACTACAGACCTTTAAAAATTATAGTTTCAGATAACAATGTTCTAAATATAATATGTTACATTCATTACGATGAACTCGACTTTTTCGATAGAGCTAGAGTAGCTTAGACCAGATTAGATAGCTAGAGAGACATTTTTCTTCTTCAAACGTTTTATTTTCTACGCAAAACGAAAATTTAACAAACGTCGCTTTAGGGTTTTTTTTCCGTTGACTTGAGAGAGTAGTAGTACTCGTTCGTTAAGTTATATGAAAGGTACTTCAAGAATGTCAAGATAATATTTTATATCGGAATGTCAATATCCTGAAACAAAATAATGGTAATTGGTATACGACTAATTAACATAAATATTTTAATAGTAATATTAATACGCGTATGTTCTATTATATTCTATTATGTTCGTGACACCCGTGTTGTTATTTTTTATGTAGATGAGTTACATATTATCTGAGGGTAGTAAAAGCGTTTTTTCATAAAAAATGATTTACTACTTAAATGTATTTTTCGTAAAAATAAAAAAAAACAAAGCGTATTGAAGGATATTAAAAGCATACAGTTCTTATCTTAGTTTTGCAGCGATCATTTTATCTTAAATCATACAATCGACGGAATTCAAAATCGATAAATTTACAGCACATTACACAAATCACTATAGGAACATTAGAAAAATGCCAAATTATTTTTAATTAGGTACTAAATTAGGTCTTAAATCTTATTTCTAAAGACAATTAGCTTTAGCTATCCCGAACTATTTGAAAAATCTACGTTGTGTAACGATAAAAACGAAATAAAGACAAAATTTGTCAATACTTTCTTTACTTACCAATGGAAGCTTATGATTTGGCATCGCTTTCTTTTCGAGCACAACATGATTTACATCACACAATAAAGCAAAACATTTTTGATTCTCTGGACCTTTATTTCAACACTGTTAAATATACTGCGTAAATAAGCCTATTAATAAAATAAACACGAAGAAAAGCGGAGCACCTATATTCAACACGAACTGACGTATTACACAAACAAAATAGATGAACCCAGTTAGTATAGTTATCAACATGTTCAATTTAAATGGGACCACCTCTGAAGTATTACCTACCAAACGTAAAAAGAATTTTCGAAATCGGTTCATAAATGACGGAGTTATGAGGTGACAACCACACAAAAAAAAAACGAAAAAAAAAACAACATACAGACGAATAGAGAACCTCCTTCTTTTTTTGAAGTCGGTTAAAAAGTATAAAAATTGTGCTATTTAGTTAGCTAGATTTATTTATTTTGTGAATATGTTACTAAATATTTTATGTACTTAATATAATTATTATTTTACAAACAGTAATATTAACAAACAGTTTTATTTATCAAACCACTAAAAATAATATGTTACTATACATTAGATATGACTATTCTGACATAGGCCACCCTTATAGTGCCTAGTAATTTACTATCTTAACTTTTAAAAGATTTATGTTAATTATTCAAAACACCGGTGTGTTGTAGATTTTTTACGGTAGAAAATATTATAAACTGTATGATATTACCTATTTATTCACAATGTTAAGAAATTAAATTTGTTTGTTTGCAGGGGATAACCTCTGGAAGTACTTAACTGAATTTGACTGAGATAAGTCCACAGTGTTCTATTCCTAATAAAAATGTTATTCCCAATTACTGTGTGGTAAGGCCACTAATTTTTAGTAATATTAATTATTCTAGTATTTAGTTTATCAAAGTGCTACAGTACGCTATGGCTATAGATTTGGTCGGTCCGTATGTATGTTTCTCATAGCATTTAGATAAAATTTCACCATCATCACCTAAAGAAAAAGTAACGTTCTGCATCTAAAGAAAAGAAAAGCATTAAAAGGACTCTTCAACTACTTTGACCTATGTTCATTGGTCTTCAACATTTATCAAAGCGCTTTATAAAAATATGGGTTTCTTTTAAAAAGCCATTTTATTTCTGTAATAATCATGGACGTACTATTAAGTATTACAAAAAGAGGTACCTAAGTAATTTGTTTGTATGTAGAGTTCATTTAAAGTTCCATACAAAAATGATCGAAGGACAGAAAGGGGCTATCTTTGAAGGCGCCTCTTGCTAATAACACCTTAAAATCGCCTTAAGCGCAGATTATAATTATATGTCGACAGCATCGAACTATGCCGACTGCTATTTTCAGTTTGAACAATATTTCAGTACTTTTGTATAAATCTATGACATACAAAAAAAAGCCTTCCCTTTTATTGAAGATATCATGCAAAATTTCCATACTGATGTTGAAACAAAACTTATTTCAACAACTGACTTAACGACATCTACATAGTAGACATTTGGGACATCACTAATCGGCAGCCATTACTTGCGACAGTCGAGGTTTAGGTATGCACGTTTATTTTGTACTTGTTTCATGTCCTTTAGTTTCCTTAGTCATTGACTTAGATACTTACGGAACTGTCAAAACGGAAATGTCAAAATTTCAAAAGCACCTGCATACATAGGCGAAGATGTGTGAGGAGAATGATGACATTCGAGGAGGCGAAAGAAGTATGTAAGTACCGCGAAGCTTGGCGTTCCGTCCTCTCTGACTCGCCCGTTAGGAATACAGCGTGAAGATATGTATGTATGTATGTATATATTTACTTAACATGGATTGTAAATAATATTATCGGAACATCTTGTTACGTTAACTTGTTACGCATTTGTTACATCCAAAATAAATATGTTTTTATTTCTATTATTTATATTTATAAAATTATAAATCAAAGTTTTTCTTAACGTAGCCTATTTTGTAAACTATTTGCAAGATTCACGCATGCGCGGTGAGGCGTTCCTCCGTGAAAAGTCAGTGTATACTCAAACCTATTTGAAAGCAGACCTTGTTAAAATAACGATTCCTGTGTCTCTCTTATACGTACTAAAATCAAACGGGGTCGATTATAGTGGTTGTAGAACCTATTTTAAATGTATAAATTACGCGAATAATTAAAAAAATTAATAGTTTGTTAGTGTTATCGTTTTAAGTCGTGCCAGTTTATTGTTCTGAGAACATTTTAACGGACATATTAAACTTTTAAACTTCTAATCATCTATTAGTTTTTAAATTTAAAGTGTCAGTGTATTGTTAATGAACAAAGAAGTGTCAAGTAGGTAGTTAAGTACGAAGTAAAAGTGCAATAAAAATATTTTTAATTACTTTTTATAGTCTCTTTAAGGATACTAGTTTTTAAAGTCTCATAAGAAGGAAATACTGGTAAGTGTACATTAAAATTTATAAAAAAATATGAGCATCGAAAATAGTATATATTTAATATTGCAAGTGATAGAATATTGAAATGTTTATTAGATGAATATTAGATTTTGAATTATGCCGTTCACGGTGTTAATAAATAAATGGCTTAAGAATGCAAATTATAACATATCCATAAACTTTAATTTATCAGATATTGGGAATAGTAGATATCTGATATTTATTTCTATTTTTCATTGATTAGTTATTGTTATCTGTAAATTAACTGAATATTTTTAATAGAGAATGTTATGGAAATAAAATAATTTCATAATGCTATGAAAAATAAGTAATACCACAATATTATTGAACAAAAATAAAAAAAGGTCGTAAGTTATTGGGAAATACTTATAGCTTACTAAAAAAAAATATTGTAAAGACTCGCATACATCTTTTAAATTCAGCAATACTTAATATAATCTCAAATATAATTGCCACGTAGAAGACTAGGATTAGGTACCACGATTAGATATTATTGTTCCCCTTTGTATTTTTATTTTTTCATTTAATTATTTCTAAATGTCTTCCGTAATTGTGTTTGTGTTTCACTATAACTGTCGTGGTCTAAGGGTCGGATTATAAGAGGTAGGGAGGATAAGATAAAAGCTTGGGTAACACAGATTCCTGAAGATCATTTGTGACTGCCCACGCCTTATCCCTAAGAGTATTTGGGCGTGCGCTACTGATACTTACAGGTATATATTGTTCCTCCACGTTTATTTATTTCAACAATATTGATACAGAACCTTACACCTGCAATTTAACTATTATAACTAATTTGTAGTCTTCATCTAGTAATTTGTTTGTAGCAATATTATCAAGTTTCAAATGAGCATTTACTGTCATTGTCATAATTATAAATAATAATGGGCGTTTTATCATTTTTTTTTTGATGTTTTAACTTATATTAGATTCTTGTCCGAGATAAATAAATACAGTTACGTTATTTGTAGTTAACATATTTTTTAACACCTTAGAAAGCCTAAAGTTTTCTTTTAACTTGTTTAATATAAGTGTTGCATAATCCTATGTGCCCAAAGTAATAATGTATAGAACTTTACCATTACGCGCACGAAGCTGAAGATTACTTGGAGTCATAAATGGTTCCGTTTGCCGGGCAAAAACTTCTTGTCAATCGCATCTCTATCAAGTAAAATAGAAAAAAGGACGGTCTATGCAGTGAAATGATGTCACAACACATTATCGTCAAAGACAAAAAAGTTTCCAATATTACGCTCCGCTCTTTTTTTGCTTTATTTTTTCGGTGTTGCTAGTAAACATTACCCTTTTAAGCGTTAATATTCTGAGTCTATGTATGTATCTCTTTTTCACGCACTAACTTATCAGAAGGAAGTAAAGTGCACGAGGATGATTTCAGCATCCAAATCGTTCAATTAATATTTTCAGTCAAAGCGTCTACATAGCTATCGTATACATGAGTAATAACTGGACGCCGTTTCCTTTTTGGGTTAAGGGATCAAAGCTCAGCAAAATTATACCTACTTTGATGCTACTTTTAGAGTTAAGCTTAGAAATGATAAATCAGAATTAGATAGAAGAGCTGCTAACCTGTCTCCTATTCAAGTTCTTAAACTCAATTTCTTGAGCTATTCTACAATAGCATGGAAAAATCTGTTATAACTACAGTTTTTATTTGTCTGTCATTATAAAAGACATTAATACCTGTGAATTCAATTACGCTTTATTTTTCAAACGTCTCTGGCGTTTTTAATAATATAAGTGATAGGTATGCCAGAAAATATGTGCTGAAGTTCTAATTTTATGTAAAAACTATCTGACATTAATAACTTTTATTACCTTGACATCATTATACTAACTTTTTCTAATCAGTATTGTAATAAAATATTATAACTAGTTGTATTCTTTTCTGCAACTTGTTACATTTTTGAATTGATTCCGATCTAATTCAGATCCTTCTAGCTGCATGATAGCTAAGCTTACCACACATTTGTTTCGATAACGTTGTTATAGATTTGTTTCGATATCTGGCCTAAGCCAAAGTCAAATATTACTATTGTGAGACTTCGGCCTTTTGTTGGATATAAACCATTATTTTTTTAATTGTTTAAAATAATTAAGCGTTTAATAAGGTTTAATGGGATGGAATATGTTTATTCGGCTAAAACTAAAGGCGGTCTCAGTGGTTAGAACTAGGTTTAATTTTTTAGTCTTTCTGTCGCTACCCCCCATTAAGGATGCGAGCTTAAAAACACATCACACTTCGGATAATAGAATTAATTCAGCTTTTAAACGAGTAATAAGAATGTTTAATGTTCAAACACTAAGTGCTATAGAGGGCAACCGATTCTTAATTGAAAAATGTTTCTAAGATGCCATCTCTACATTAACGTCATTAATAAAAAGTAGACAGAGCATCCAAGTTCATCGAAATTAAAATTAAAAATTATTACGTATTAATACGTATAAACGTGGTTGGTCTATCGCCTAAACAATTCCTAATAATAAGCCTTTCTCTTTACAGATATTTGTGAGTTAGGCGCGATGACCAGAAGAATTCCTTTTTCCCCATATTAGCATGAAATCCTATTTATAGTTTATATAGTTAAGGAGATATTATTATGTTCCTTTAGTTATAATTGTATTTACACTATTACTATTTATAACTTCTATACTAGCTTGAAAATCAATTATCAGTTTCTCGTATTCTGTTGCGGATGTTCCTTATGAATGGAAATTATGTGAGCGTGGTGGTTGTTTGGCTCGGATACCGGCTCTTTTATTACGATGGAATAATATAGATGGTTCTAAAATAATTTTAGCCATATTATTAAGAATATATGTATAAGACCCGGTCTTTTATTACGATGGAATAATATAGATGGTTCTAAAATAATTTTGGCCATACTATTCAGAATATATGTATAAGACGGGAACAGTTTCTATTTTTAATCAAATCCAAGAAGGGCTATTTGTTTCATTCCAATGCTGTAAGTTTGTATTATTTTTATAAATGTTTATAGTTTTCTCAGGCAGATCTCGGACCAAAAAATATAATGGACAGAGCCATAATAAGTTGACGCTCTTATCACCGTGCGTCAAACGAATTTTCTTCTCTCTCTCTATCTTATTGAACGTAATCACGAGTAAAAGAGTTAGCTATAGTAAGTATGGCAACCTCACACTGTCAGTGTAATTCGTGTCAGCTCATGACCGACTACAGGTACATTACTGAAATAATTATTTGCAAAATACTAGATACTAAATAAAATAAAAACTTCAGAAAAATAAAAATATGTCATATTAAGCTGTGTGTTGTTGTACATGTTGTTGTACATACATAATTGCGGTAAAAATGAAGAAAGGAATGCTTAGATGGTTCGGGCACATGAAAAGAATGAGTGATGAAAGACTGACGAAGAAAATATACAGAGCGAAAGTGAGTGGTAAAAGAAGCCAAGGAAGACCAAGGCTGACTTATGAAGATCAAATAGCCAGAGTGTTAGCAGACGGAAATGTCAAAAGCACTCGCATACCTAGGCGAAAATGTGTGAGGAGAATGATGAGATTTGAGGAAGCGAAAGAGGTGTGTAAGGACCGCGACTCCTGGCGCTCCGTCCTCTCTGGCTACCCCGTTGGGGATACAGCGTGAAGTTATGTTATGTTATGTTATTTTCACTATTTGAATAAATAATTTTCTTTAAATTTTGATTAAAAATAGAAAATCGACTGTCAATCAGGATTCTTATAAAAGTGTGTAATAATAGCGTTTGTACAAAACCATTACAATTTCTGCATCGGAAGTGAAAAAAATTGCATGGATATGGAACGACGACATCATTTGACGCGAGAAGAGATCATGAGAGCCGTCAGAATGTTGCAAGCTGGTTCCAGGCAACGTACTGCGGCTGTCGCTCTTGGCACAACACAGAGCATCATAAGCCGTCTCTGGACACGCTATCGTATCACGGGCAGCGTGGCCGAGCGACATGGAGGACGATCTCGCATCACCACTCGCAGATAGGACCGGTACATCCAAAATACTGCTCGACGGAATCGTACCATGACCGCCATGATGTTGGCTACGAGGCTCCACAGCTATTCAGGCCTGCTGATAAGCAACCAAACCATCTGAAATCGTTTACGTGAAGCGAGTCTGCGTCCCCGAAGGCCGCTGAGAGTTCCGCCAATAGCACCTTGCAATCGTAGGGCCTGTTAAAAATGGGCTCGCGAACACAGAAATTGGGAGGAAGAAGACTGCTGTTGTGTTTGCTTTTCCGATGAATCTCGTTTCAATATGAGGCCGGATACAAGACGAACTCGAGTTTGGAGGACCTCTAACATCAAAAACGTTTGAAATTTTGTCAGGAAGTTCATTCATATGGATGGGGAACAATAATGGTTTGGACCGGTATTTGGATCGGTGGAAGAACCGATCTCATTTGGTTCAGGGGCAACCTTAATGCTCAGATTTATGCGGAGAGGATTGTTTCAGACGTGATCATCCCTTTGCAAAGCCGGTTGGATGATTCGTTTCGACTAATGCGCGACAATGCACGTCTACACACAGCTAGAGTCGTAACACGCACTCTTACCGATGCTCGCATCAACGTTCTGCCGTAACCTGCTCAATCGCTAGACCTCAACCCAATTGAGCTCGCATGGGATATGCTTCAAAGAAGAGCTCTGTCGAGTATGGATGCCGTGCATACCCCACAACAACTTTTGGACTTGTTAGAAAGAACGTGGGCGGCCATTCCTCAAAGTGATTTTGATGAACTGATTTCAAGCATGCTAAATCGCTGTGATTGTGTGATTCGTGTCAATGGTGGAAACACAGAATATTACTTTTTTTATGTTTACCATAAAAATTTAAAATATCCTCATTTTTGCTTTTTTTGCCATTTAATTGACGACATTAACTTACCTTAATTTCCCACAATTTACAAAAATTGCAAATTTTCTTAATTTTTACAAAATATAGGGATAAGCTGTTAACTTAAACATAGGAATTAAAGTAAGAAGCCAGTCTGGAAGACTAGATTTGATAAATATTAATTGGATAATTTTTTTAGAGTTAAAAATGTACTCGATCCCTAGACTCTTTTGATGTGTGTGTATCATTCAAACCCGCCATACTGCATATCATTCGCAGTATGGCAGGCGATATCGTAGGTGATATTGTATTCGTAACATATGTATACTATTTCACAGCTTCACGCCATTTATCGAATTATACGACCTGCTTTAAGATAAGCACTTTCAGAGACCAGATTATTCTCTGCGCACATTCTAAGTTTAAAAAATCTAAAGCTCCGGTTTAAATTGGTATATTGGTATACCATTGTATTGATATAATATTGGTAACATTTTGACACTACGAGGGCTGCTATTTATGTATCCGGAACTGGCCAGTTACAGAACAATATTAAAAAAGTAATTATAATATTTAAAAATGAAACTCTTTGGCTGAAGAATACAATTTGTTTCATGTAGCTGTCATTTGTTTATCCTTTGTGGCGTCATTTTGAAAATTGCGAGTCTTTATCACCATGGATTTAAGTCGTGATAATTTTCGTGCTATGATTTATTACGATTTTCGGCGAGGGCTAATAACTCAAAAACAATGCATCGATCAACTCACTTCGACTTTCGGGGACGCAGCACCATCGAAAACTACTGTGTATCACTGGTTTAGTGAGTTTAATCGTGGGCGGTCTGTGCTTACGGACGAAGTTAAAGAAGGTCGCCCTAAATCGGTTGTTGTACCTCAAAATATTGATGCTGTGCGGGAACTAATAATGCAAGATCGTCATGTTACATATCGTGAGATAGAGGCGTCTCTGGGCATAAGTATGACGGTATATATAAAATATTACAGGAATATTTAGCTGTAAAAAAAATTTGTTCACGTTGGATTCTGCACAACTTGAGAATTGACCAAAAACGGGCTCGTGTCGATTGGTGTGAAAAAATGTTACAAAAGTACAATCAGGGTGCGTCAAAAGCTGTCTATAATATCTACACAGGTGATGAATCTTGGATATATGCGTATGACCCTGAAACTAAACAACAATCAATGGTTTGGGTGTTCCAAGATGAGCCGAACCCAACAAAAGTCATTCGTTCAAAAAGCACTTTGAAGCAAATGGTCGCTTGTTTTTTTGGTATAAATGGACATGTAGCTACAGTGCCACTAGAGGATCGTAAAACAGTTAATTCTGAATGGTACACGACCATTTGTTTGCCAGAAGCCTTTGAAGAAATAAGAAAGAACAACCGACAACGCAGAATCCTTCTTCATCATGACAATGCTAGCTGCCACACATCGGCCGAAACAACTCGGTATTTGGAAGATCAAAAGATCGATTTAATGGGTCATCCGCCGTACAGGCTCGACTTGGCCCCCAACGACTTCTATTTATTCCCAACCGTGAAGAATAAATTACGTGGTCAACGTTTTTCGAGCCGTGAAGAGGCTGTTGATGCGTTCGAAATGCACGTTTTGGAGATACCTCAATCCGAATGGAAAAAGTGCTACGAAAATTGGTTCCAACGCATGCAAAAGTGCATCAATCATCATGGTGAATATTTTGAAAAGCAATAAAACTATATTAAATGCTATATGTTTGTTTCACTTTGTTATTCCGGATACATAAATAGCAGCCCTTGTAATAGCATTATTTTACGATAGTAACTGATTAATCTGTGGCATTATGCACCAGCGTTGCATTGTTACTCTTCTACACGAACATTGTGTGAATTATTTTTGTGGAAAGAAAATAATGATGTATAAAAACCTTAGAGTGAAGTTGATGAAAGAGGAATTGTCCTAAGTTTAATCCCTTCATCTCGCGCAACTTGGTTTACTTTACTTTAAATTAAATATTATATTATTGATATATGTATGTACGCATTTAATTAATGAGTAAGTTATACATTATCATCATTATATTAATTCGTGAAACGGAAAACTTCGGATCTCCTTTTAAGAATATAGCAGGAGTGTGAGATTTGGCATAGTTAAAGTTTATATGGAAAAATGTAGAAAGCTGTAAAAACTTATTATAAAATTCGACCATAAAATAATATTTACGGTGGAATTCGACAATTAGGGAAACTCTAGTCTAGAAAACTTTGTAATCCTTTTTAAACATATCGCGCGCATGGAGAAGTATGAGATTGAGATATTTAAAGTTTATATGGAGATCAAGCGCGAAATGCTAAAAATGTTATATAATATGTATTACATACATACATAGTACATACATATCTTCACGCTGTAACGAGGTAGTCAGAGAGGACGGAGTGCCAAGCGTCGCGGTCCTTACATACATCTTTCGCTTCCTCAAGTCTCATTATTCTCCTCGGACATTTTCGCCTAGGTATGCGAGAGCTTTTGACATTTCCATCTGCTAGGTACAAATGTAGGTCGTCTATGTCGTCTAGGTCGTAGGTCGCCTAGGTATAAATATTTGAAATAAAATAAAATAAAACAGACAAACGTTCATACAGCCAATGTCAAACACATAATAATTATATTGTCTATGTCAAACACATAATAGTTTGTGATCAAACTTTGATCGAACCTCGGACCAAGAATCAAAATGGACAGAGTGATAATGAGTTGCCGGTCTTATCACTGCGTGTGCAAGATGCACCTCTTTTTTGTATCATGTGCAAGATGCACCTCTTTTTTGTATCATGTGCAAGATGCACCTCTTTTTTGTATCATGTGCAAGATGCACCTCTTTTTTGTATCATGTGCAAGATGCACCTCTTTTTTGTATCATGTGCAAGATGCACCTCTTTTTTGTATCATGTGCAAGATGTACCTCTTTTTTATATTATTTTTCTTCTTTATATTATTTTTAATTCAGAATATAATTTAAAATATTTACAATTTTTTACTACGCTTTTGTTGTATTCTTTTGGTAGCTACGGAATAAATCGGTCGTGTCTGGTTCTCTTGACTTTTCTTCCATTATCTCTGACTCTATTCTCATACAGCCCTTTATACCGTGTGTCAAACGAATTTTCGTGTCTCTCTATTTCATTGAGCATTACCACAAGTAAAATAGTTAACTGTAGTAACTATGGCAACCTCAAATTGACAGTGTCAGCTCATGACCGACTTGACGTAAATAATATTGCAGTACTGAAGTAATTATTTGCAAAATACTCATAAATCCTAAGTAGTTTATAGCAGATTTCACGAAAATAAAAATAATATGTCGCGTTCAGCCAAGTTTCGTTGTACTGTGAGTCTGTAACCCTTCCCAAGTCGCGCACATTAGTAAAAGCCTAGAGACTAGGTCAATACAATCAGACACGCTCTTAGAGTAAAAACTCCATCCATTTTAATTCTTGGTCTGAAGATCAAACAGTCGCCCAGACTAGAGATTGTCACCAAAGAATTTTAAAATGTTGCCAAAAAATAATTACCGACAGATTGACTGAATGAGTTTCGAGCTATGAATTTTGTGTGATTTCTGAGCTGTGAGCTGTTTCGAGTCTGCTAAGAGTATGTCAAGTGAATAACCGTTTATATTTACGGTCGAATTTCCACCACTGAGCGACCACTAACATACGCATACATTTATGGCGACATCACATGATCTCTGACACTTGAGTAATAGAAGCATATACTACTAATTTAAATATATGGATTTCTTTGCACAGTAGGCCCACAGATTTATAATGTAATATTATACTTTTTATATAAACATTAAAATAGATTCATGCGAACAAATAACATTATACAGTATTTTACAATTATATTTGGTACAACGAAAAAGTTATTCACTTCGACAATTTAAGCAAAGATTTTAAATTAACTCGACCACTAATTGAACCACTTAAACAGTAAAAAAAATGAAGCTATTAAAGCCAGTCTGGACTAACAACAAGGTCTCGTTTTAAAGTACGCTAATCCGTTTATAAACTCTTTTCAGGGGAACTTACACTAAAATATTATTTAATCCATTATGACTAAGCTTTTAAATAAGTGAAAAACTAAATGAATACGTATATGTATTGCTGTTTGAAGTTTTGATTTGATTACAATAGTCTGTTTTGCTAAAAATATAAATAAGTGATTGTTACTATTATAACTTTTTTAACTTTTATTTTGTAATTTGATTGTAAGATACCTACATGATTACTACAGAGTAAGAGTATTAGCAAAAGTTTTAATGGCAGATAGATTTACAGTTACCTACTATTTAATAAATAATATAGAATTCTCCTATACCAGGATTTTATCATATTTATGGTGGAAAGGGAAACGAAAATACTCACACATTATGGCTTTCTTATCTTGAAAATAATATTTTTACTCTCGCGATGGTTTACGTTTGCCTAGTTAATGTGTATTTATGGAATGTTTTTTTAAAATAAGACGTGGTAATATTTTAATGTGACGTAACATAAAAATGTCGCCGTTACTATTTAGAATAACCATATTTTTAAGAACTTTTCAATATACTTATAATATATATATATATATATATCCCAGTTAACTTATTCCCTGCTATATTAATTTCGCATGTTTTAAAGTGGTTGTGATCATAACTTATTTCAATTAGTTGTTCTATAATATATGAGTGGATCCGCCAACGTTTGCAGTGGACAAAATTAATCGGGAAAATTCTCAACGCGCAGCATTGGTGTCGGTCTCGGAAAAACTTTTTGCTCGTTTGCTTTATTTTTTGCTTCATGTCCCAAACATACAAACGATTACCGCTCTGACTAATGTACATTCCGTTCCGGCTCATGAGTAAAACGTTGTTTATCTTCGAAATAAATGGTTGTGGTTTTATTTAACTATTAAATTCAAAGCTTTGGTTCAATTATGGTAATATGTAACACGTGAAGGCTGTTCGTCTCAAATGCCATAGGTACAATATCCGTTCCCTTTACACAAAACGAAAAATTAAGTATATTGCAAGTGTTGTTATGAATCATATAAGCATCTTATACGAGTAATATTTGCAGCTACGTTACGAGAATTGACAAATTTTTAGTGTTTTGATTTTACTTAAACTTATTTTTGACATCACAAGTAGTTAATTATTGTAATAATAATAATTTCCGTTTATGTTATGAATAAAAAAGCAGTGTTTAAATAATTCTTTAACATAGTAAGTACGAATGAGTCACTGTCTTTTATAATATTGTTCTGAATATTCTGCAGTAAAATAAAAAACATCCGAGAAAAAAGTACGTCTACTCGCTGGCAATAAATATGGGGTTGTATTTAAAATACTGTAAATATTAATAAATGTCAAAGAGTTTATTTTTTGTATAAATAGTTACCTAGGTTCACAGGATATATTGCTCGATGGGAAGTAGAGCTAAAGCTTATATACATATACTATAGAGTTTTAATATCTAATAAACTACATATCGAAAAAAAAGAAAAAAACTAAATAATAACATCGAGGTACCTATATTATGTATTAATTTTTTTAGTTTAATTATTAAATATTCGAATTTAATATTTTAAATTAAAAAATAAATAATAATTAAACAGTTTCCGGTGAGGTATAGCAAAATTTTCCTTAATTGTATTAATAAAAATGTTTTCCATAAGTTCTACTACAAAAAAGTTTTTAGAGTATGTAATGTAAGAGAATAATTTAATCATTATAACTAATCATTATTCTAATTCTACATCATTTTTACCAGGAGATATCCAGGAGATAATCCAGAACAGAGCCAGTTTTTGCCCACAGAGGGGGAGCCAACTCCCTCTACCCCCTTCTTTTTTTCTTTTATACAGAAACATGTTTCTATATGTTTCTAAATAAAACATATTTGCCATATGAATTAGCAATATTAGATTATGGTTCTACTTTTGCGACCATTTCAATAGTTTTTTGGGAATATCGCTTTACTAATGTAGGTAAGTTAATAACTTTTTTTGCATAGAGTTTAGTCTAGGTACATTTGAAGTAGGATTTAATATAGGTATATTTATTTGATATATATTGGTAGTCAGTAAATTGGTAGTGACTACTAGTAATTTTTATTTTATTTTATTTTTAAGTTAACAAGTTACAGCAATATAATAATAATAATAATAATGCGCCTGACCATACACACCAATCATCTGATCTCAAACTAGGGTATTCCCTGTGCTATGAGAACCAGACGACGACTACTGGGGGCGTCTCCCAGTACACCCGAGACAATCTAGAAAAGTTCGTTTCCTAAATTGACCCGACCGGGAATCGAACCTGGAACCTTCCGCGCTTGGGTGCAACATCTTTACCACTGCGCCATCGAGGTTGTCACTGTATCGTATTGATTGTATTGATTTGTATAATAAATATATAGAACATAAGTACACAATATAATATAGGTATATCTATATAATTATAAGTCCTTGTCACATCATCAATCAAAGGAAATTGCCTGCAACAAAGTCTTGCTGCAGGCAATTTCCTATTCATCAAGTATAGTATGCTACAAGGTCAAAGGAATATATGACGACCTGACAGGGACAGGAATTACTTAAAGTGGAACGACATTGTATCGTGACATTTAAGATCACGAGGGAGTAGTTTCTTAAATTTTCATGAAAAAGACAATGCAAGCCGACAGTCGTAAATGGAAAGGGCTGAGGCCGACCACGGTCTTGGGACAAATAAATATAATTGGCAAGTAGGGCCTCGGGGTGGAGCAAACGATTTTTTCTACGTTTGCAGAGTGTGCGTGTCCAGCATTTTAGTTAGTGATTTTAGGTAGAGCTGTGATATCTTTTGACTGTCGATGAATTCTGTTACTTAATACGCATAATTCACCTAATGCATAATATTTATAAAAAAGGAATACATACACATACGTACATATCTTCACGCTATTATCCTTGACAGGGTAGTCAGAGAGGGCGGAGCGCTAAGCTTCGCGGTCCTTGCATACTTTATTCACCTCCTCAAATCTCATCATTCTAATTACACATTTTCACCTAGGTATACGAGTGCTTTTGACATTTCCGACAGCTAACGCTTTGGCTATTTGATGTTCATGTGTCAGCCTTGGTCGTCTTTGGCTTCTGCTACCACTATGCTAAAACATTTTAACGTTTTAATAAAATGTTACGTAAGTGGAAAAAAGGTAAAAGGCACATAAATTATATTATTTATTCCGTTTTGAGTATCTGTAATGGCGAAAGGCTTTACCTTCGTTCATTTTCTGAAAATATTTTAAAATTATTTAATTTAGATAAGCTTACAATAGGATTAATGTTATCAATTTGAAATAAATTAATTATATAGGATTTAGTCTCGACCCTGTATTTTATATCAATGAAGCCTGCGAATTACTTAATTCGTAAATCGATTATCTTTTTTTATCGGTAGCAATTAATACGTACGGATAATCGCCTTAGGCCCTTCCATTATAGGTACATTTTTCTACTAATTTATCTACTCTATTAAACCGATTAACCGACAAAGAACAGTTTTTTAGGAACAGTTTAATTGCGTTATTACTTTTTACAACCGTCAAATTTGTTTATTCGATTCAGAGGGTCGTGGTAATGAGTGAACTGTTTGAAGCAAATAAACAATGACGAGCGTTTTTAAAAGTATAAACAAACATTTATAATGGCTTAATTTAACGGGCTTTTATTTTTATTTTGTAAGAATTAGTGAAGAATAGCTGCAAAGGAAAATTTGTAGAATTTATAGAACTGTGTCGAGAATGACCAAGCCCTTTGAAGATCAGATAGTCCTGAAGTTAACTGATAGGGACGTCAGAAGCAGTTGTAACTTTCGAGGTAAATGTGTGTATTCTTCGAGGTATCTATGTGCCTACTAATATTTATATGTAATTATGTAGGTATTTTTTTCGACGTGTAGCTCACGTTTTGTTTTAGGCATTTATTTTGCCCGTACATATTTTATACGTAATGTGCAATTTAATTTGTTTGTATAAATACTTCTTAAGTTTCATTCAAGTACAAAACGGGATTATGAATTTCATAAGTGTTCGCGGCCATTTGTAATATTTTATTTAACATATTTAATTCATTTTAGACATAGGTACATGCGATTATACTACATTTTCGTAAACAATATTTACAAGTTATATTCAAATACGTAACAAGACTATGGATTTTGTGTTTACGGTCCTTTGTGTTAGCTTTAATTACTTACATAAATCCTATTTAAGTCGATGTCAAACTACTAGCACCTTTAGACTAAAGAGAACTTGCCCTTAACTAGTAATCCTGCTATCAGATCTCTGAGGGTGAAGCATTAATCTTGCTACGTCAGCAGTCAGAACCCAAATTTCCAACGACTGCGACGACCTAACTAATGCCGGTTAGAAAGAAACATTCTTTGTTAGATCGCGATAAAAAGAAATTAGAAGAAATGGGTGATTTACGTCGGTATTTTTGTTTAAACATATATACAATAATTATATTCTCCTTATCAATATATTTACTTGTACAGGGATTTGAACCTTAATTAATTAGTGTTACATACCATATACATATATGTGGGCGTCCAAGCAAAAAATGTCCAGTAGTGGGGTATTGAACTAAGACAAGATTCGGAATTTAGAATAGTCAATCGATAACAAGGATAAAAAAAATATTCGAGACATTTAAAATTGAAACTGAAAAAGCTTGTTTTGAGAAAAAGCATTTTTAAAGTTTGATTGAAAAAAGAACACCCTTCTATTTGTTTGTTTCTACTTAGAAACATCATATAGTCACTTACTATATGAATTTATAGATAATTGATCATTAATTAATAATCGATTAAAATCGCGAAATGCCATTTCTTCACTCAACTTTACAAAACTGCGTATATCTCGAAAAGTAAATGTCGACCACTGGACCCTTTTTGCTTGGACGCCCACATATGCTGTCTGGCCAGTGGTCGTCTCAAAGGTAATATTATGTTCTAATATTTATATTTACTACATAACTACGGCATTTTTGATTCGAGATGGATGTCAACTCGGTAACCGTGAAATTTAATTACATAGGTATTTGTACCGTATTTATAAAGTTACTTTTGTACTTGAGTTTTGATTAGTAAAGGACTTTTTAGTGTTTTTTTTTGAAGTCAGTTTAATTTTTTTAGCAATATGTACTTGAGCTTACAGATGCTTAACGGGATTTAATTACATAGGTATTTGTACCGTATTTATAAAGTTACTTTTGTACTTCAGTTTTGATTAGTAAAGGACTTTTCAGTGATTTTTTTGAACTTAGGTTAATTTTTTTAGCAATATGTACTTGAGCTAACAGATGTGAAACGGGATTCAGTTTAAAAATGTTTTAGTGATGCTGGTGATTTAGGTTTTAGTAACAGCAACACATAATCAAGTTTGGGTTATCTACCGTGTCAAACCAAAACAACTAGACAGTGACAGTTTACTACAGTAGTTTCTTATATACGAGTATAATAATATGTAGTTTTTTATATATTATAATAATCTACTTTTTGGAACGAAGTTCCTTAACGCGGCTTGCGGAAGGTGTGAGTTGGTAGAAATTATTACTCACGTAATGAAAAAGCGTTATGTCTCCTCCATTCGGCTGTCAGTGACTCTTCCTAACACACGCTAGTTAATTGAACAATGTGAGGCGCGATCACATTGATCTTTCTGTCTCTTTCTATTGTATACGAGTCAGTGTGGAAGTGCGAGTATCGAGATTCGAGCGGACGAGCAGTGTGTGCGGCCGGCTGTATAGCCTCGTTAATTTACACGAGGAACATTTTTATTGAAACTGATTTGTTTTCTGTTTTTGTTTTAAATCGTATGTGCGTTTTATTTTCTTATTATTACAATTAAGTTTTGTGAAATGGAAACTGCAGTTAAGGAACTTCGTTCATGACGGAAGTTCCCCGACCGCACACGTTTTTTTAATTCCTCTTTTTTCGTTTTATGTAGCCCTGTGAGGCTAGACAAGTGGCAAACACTTAATTGAACCATTTGTCTAGGCCACCTGTTCCGCTCGAGGGTGGAAGATAATGTGGGACTCCTCTATACTAAGTATATCTACTAAAACCTGACGATGGTCGCATCGGTACGTTGTCGAGGGCTTCTACAGGCTATGGTACGCAACCGGAGCAAACTTCGCGAGGGAGGTAGTTACAGAGCCCCCCTTACACGCTAGCGTTTCCACTATAGCGCATAGGGCGCAGACCACTTCGCTGTCGTCATTCTCGAAGTCGCGTGGAATGACGATTGGAGCCCCCACTCTGGCTGCGACCACAGCAGCTCGTGTAATTCTCGACTGCTCATTTTTTAAAACTGCCGTTCTGTAATACCAACTGTCAAATCAAGAATAATATTAGCGATTATTTTTCGTTAAGTAACAACACTCACAAAAGACGGTGTTGCCATTTATTGATGATCATGATTATAATTTTAATTGCTAAAATTAACAGTAGCTAGCAGGTTGTTCTTTAATTATAACTAATTTTATTCACGCTATCACCACTCACAGTATACCTACATCTTACACTTGTAATACATATGTATATTATAAAGTTCACATTCGCTTTCTTTATTTGTTGTAAACATTTTCATCTGTAGGCTCAGTTCGTTCGCACCACACACTGAGAACTGAGCTCAAGTGTGCCACTAACGGTGCCACACTTGAGCTCGTCCTCCGCCCCGGGTACTCTCCGGACGTAGGGGCCTTCAGGCTTTGTCGACCTTTCTGGGTGGAGCGCCTTCTGCTGTTCCCCTTCTATGCGTCCAGCTCAGAGAAGGGTTAGTTCGTGCCCGACATTACCCGACCGGTACTCACGTTCACTCTTGAGGCGTGAGGAGCGGTTGAGTGTTGGTTCGAAATTTTTTCCCTTCTCAGAAACAAAAAAAAATTTTTTTTATTATTTTAATAATATATTCACGAAGAATCTACGACATCACTGAACGCGATTCTTAAGCAGTAACAAGGATCTACATAGAGTTAATTCCATTATCCCAGGACTATTCAAACGTTAAGTGTTTTACTTTATGAATTCTAATGATGAAAATACTTTATGAATATACTTTATGAATATACTTTGTGAATAATATGAATATGAACTTGATAAATGTACTTTATGAATACAAATTCCGTGTGGTAGAGCCACGCTGCCCCGTGAAATACCACCCTCTTACGGAATATCGGCGTAAAATAAAAGCATTTATTGCTGTTGTGTTTTGTTCGGTTTGTCTGTGGTTCGTTGAGTGAGAGTACCGGTGGCTCAACCTCCCCCCCCTCTCCTTTTCCTCTTTCCCTAAAGGCCGGCAACGCGCACTACGATTACCCGGTCATCGCGGGTGTCAATGGCCGGCGGTGATCACTTTCCAAGTTTCCACCAGGTGACTCGCTTGCTCGTTTGCCCCCACTTACATAAAAAAAAATGTTTCTAGAGGAAATTTTAAATATGTAAGTATTTTGTAATTGTTTTTGCATTTATAATTAAAAGAGAGGAGAAAAGGGGATCGTGATGATAACTCAGTTAAAATTTCTTGTTATAACTCATTTATTTTCGACACTAGTGTGGGCGACAGGATAAGGACGATACGATAAAGCAGTGTTTGAAAAAATGTATAAGAATACCTACAACACATAGGAAATACAAGAATTCAAAATGGTCTTGTAATGTGTACCTATTGTGTTATCTTATATCTTATAAATTATAATATATATATATATATATGTATATATATATGTATGTATACATATGTATATTTTTTTAAACTTTCATACATTTAAACTTTATTAATATAAATCAGTACATTTGGTACATATTTTAACGTTTATATTTACAAACTTAAAACGGAGCATTATCTTAAATAACAGACTTGCTCTAAGTTTCCATTTATATTTCATATATTTTATACTTTATAATATATATATACATAAACCGGTCTTGTAAATATTAAAGACATAATTTTTATAATTTTTCTTCTTCAGTATCAACTTTTTTTGGTACTAACTGAAATGGTAAGTGTTTTATTTTGAATAACGTGTTTTAATTAAGGGCAAAAGCAGAAAATTATTTGAATTAAGCAAATAAAATTTTATAGGACCTCACTCAAGCGCGGTTCTAATAAGCAAGGATCCAGCGCCTTATTATATAAAGAGGATGATGTTTTCCAACGTTGAGACCTTTCGTTATTTGTTCAAGAATGCGTGCACAAGATTTTGGAGTACACGAATGTGTACGACAACCCTCCTCGGTTTTTGATAAGGAAAACGAAAGTTGTAATTTGACATACACATATTTGTTCAAAAATATTTTTTTATTGTTCTTATTATAGTTTTGTATGTATAGTTTAGCTTACCTGTTCATTAAGTTCGATGAAAAATGCTATGTTTTATATTTCGAGAATAACGCATAGAAGATATGTTTTTATTGAAATAGATAATGTTATAAAAGAGATATCTATTTCATCATTCTTGGTCATGACAGAATCTTTTTTTATATTGTGTGTATTTACTTTCGATAAATAAAGTGATGTCGATGTGTAATAAAATATTATTTATTGAGGAAAACGCGTAAAAGGAAAACGTAGGTGTAGACATTTTATAAATGTTTTTGGGTTTAGAATAGGTTAAAGTAATAAAGAGTAAGTAATAACTACTGAAATGTCGGTGTGATGATATTACCCTGTGATATTACCAGAACAACTTATCTAGATTTAGATTCTGGAATATTTTCTTTTGCAGTTTAATATTAGAGGTTATAATAGAGGTTAGATATGATATGGGTTATAATATTGTTTGACTGGCCCATTGACACAGTAACTGCCTTCCAGCCTTTTAAGTAGGGCCCCGGGTTCAATCACTGATCAAATTTATTTAGGAAACGAATTTCTCTAAATTGGTTTGGTGTCTGGGTGTTACTGAGACCTCCTCTAGTTTGCTACGTGGTACCCATAACGTAGTGATTCCATTTTCTCTGGTTTCCATATTACAATCCTAATGCTTAGAGGGTTTGGACGCTGCTCTAGAATAGTTATTTATAACGTCCTACAATAATTATCGTTTAAAAATATGTGTATTTCTTTATGGAATGGGTAATATATACTGGTAGTGATTCCCAAAGGAAACAGAATGAACAGGAAATACAATAAAATGATCAGAACTCTCTTCTCTTCCACTGTCGCGTTCCCAATGGGACAAATAAGGAAATAAAGTGGAGTGCAGCCGAAAATGGCGGATTACGACCACCCTTTTGTCCCGAAGCTTCCTAATTGAACAAGCATAGTCCCAATTAAAATCAGATTTTATTTCAATTGAATGTATAAATAAAATATAAGTAACAAGTTAGTACCTAAGTATTATGTTATTAGTTGTGTCAAGTCAAATCACATCACTCATTAAAGTTATGTATATTCAGATTAAAATTGAAATAACATACTTAGATGACTGTTTCATAACGATCTAGTTAAAAGGTAGGTTTAGTGATCATAAGAAAAACTGTGAAAAAATATTCTAAATAAAATGAAAAACCTATCAAGAGTTTTTCGCTTTTAAACTTCAATAGTGGGAAGAGAGTGAGGATAGATTTATGTACCTAACTCTGTCTTCCTTTAGCTTATCCCTATTCTGTTCCCACTACTGAGATTTAAAACCTAACAACTCAATTACTGTTAATCATTGACATTTGTTTTTTCGCAATTGTATTCAAATTGTTTAATTATATAAATACAAAGTCACATCAATCATATCAAATAAAATGTTATATGTAATGTCGCATTACACAAATTTTTAGTGTTTCACAGTAAAACAAGGAACCCCTGTAGTTTCGCTAAGTCTGTCTGTCTCTTCGTCCGTCTGACTGTTTTTGCTTTATCTCAGAGACTCTTCTCTTGGTACTAAATTTGACAGGCTTATACATATTAATCACGACTACAAAGTTGTGAAATGAAATTTAAAAACAAAAGTTTTTTAGTAAATACCGCTTTAAAGCGGTCATTTTTATTAGAGTCACGTGGTCTACCCCTACCAGCTAAAACCGTTGTTTTTGGATATGTGAAAAATATTCACGACAGTAGTAAAGTATACAACAAGTTAACGAGTAATAGTTGACGGATTTACAAAATATACTTGAATAAGTAAAAATTTCTAAAAAAAATCTTAAAAATTCCATCGAAAATTACTTAGATTGCGTTTAGCCAATAAGTGGACATTATAACTTTGTAGTGTTATTTCCTACTACGAATTTACATTTGCAGCTGGAGAGTATGACAGAACGTGTCTTTCAACTGCAAACTGACTTATATTTTTTTTATAAATGCATAACACTGCACTGTATGGTGATACCCTCGGTCGCGAATGTCACTCGCATTTGGTCGATATTTTAAATTGAAAACAACATGACGGAAATTGAATAAAATTGTCAAAGTTTAGTTTTTAATTAAAACATCTTAATAATTTGAAATTTAGAATTTTTCAGTTTTTTTTAAGCTATAATTATTGTGGATAATACTTAAATTTGTGTGATATAAGCGGGTATTCAGTTAAGTTGTACGTACTGATATTATTTTTAATTCTGAAATATAATTATTTTAATTTATAATCTGAATATACATAATTTTAATGAGTTCATTGTTTTCATTTTATTTTATAATTAAAATGTATATCTGATATTCTTTGGTAAAATGTTATGTACATAAAATATATCTTTTTAATGATTTTATATAAGAACTGTTGCGTTGAATTTTTACTACTCTAATAACAAGTTCATTTTACAAATAAAACGCTCGTAAATTCTGTAACAACTCATAATGTTATAAAAATTTCAAAGTGGAGCGTTCTCTTTGTTTTATTTTTCATATCACGTACTGCTTAGCAAATGTGCTCGTCTTTCCTTCCTATGTCCGTACGGGGGTTGCCAAAAGCCAGGCTGCTCATCTGCTATGCACGTGGTTGTAATAACTAATCTGACTTTTATTGGAGTTTAAGTTTACTCTGAAAGTTTGCGTGATGTATTTGGTCATATAGGCAAAGCATGTACCCATATACTTCAAGGTCATGTAGGTACTAGTACTTTTAATTAGTTTTATGATTTCAATTTTAAAAATATGAATTAGGTGGAGAATACAGGCGTTTATAATCTGTTCTTGTAATAAGTACACGTATGTGTAATGTAACATAATAAACAAGGCAACGCCACATTAACTATAGTCTCCTAACTTTTGAATGTATACCTTTGCCTTATAATACACTTGTCATAATGTAAATAAATAAAAAGAATATAAAAAATGTGGTCAGATTCGCTTCGCTTCGATCCACTTCCGCTCTTTGGAAGTCAGGGACAGTTTTCAGCGTCAAAAATTCCGCAGAAAAAGAGTGAAAATTTCGAGTTTTTTAAATGTAAGTATAGTTCGAATTATAATGATCGTTGGCGCGTCTGTTACTGATCCTGTAACTTTTAGAAGTTGATATACAACGAGACAACGAACAACGAGATATACAAAAGATGATGATAGAACTTGATCGATTGAGGTCATATTATCACATTATAATAATTTTTGTTTCGTCGAGATGATGGTTCATAGTCATGTTAAGATACGATAGATGGCGCTGTCAAGTGGTGGTCAAGTTATTAATAAAAAACACAGGTACACGTACACAGTACAGTACAGTACACAATATTATACGAAGTGTGTTCTCTAGGTAAAAAAGATATCTACATGTAGTTGTTCATTATGTAGCAATTGTGATGAAAAGTTTTTGCGTGTCGTTCGAAAATAAATTATTCATGAAGAAACAGGATCTTAGAGAAAAAAAAAATACATACACCCTACCCTACAGATAGACCCTCCCATACAAAACGAGTGAAGACAACTAATCGAGAAGGGGCTACAATTAAAATAAAATATTTTGCACAATAAGCTCTTTTCACCTAATATTACATTCTGTTCTTAAATAATTTAGTTACAAAAAAATGCGGAAATATGTATTCTATTGAAGGTAACTTTTACAAACATTTAGAAAAGCTTAATAAAACCAATGTGGGAGTATTGCAATACCAATTTCGTTTATCCGAAATGAGGGGTAACTTGAGACAAGATGATTTGTCTGAAATATTTGTTGGAAATTAGGGATTTAGTTATATTTACTGTTTACCGTTGTGTGTTTACTATTTATATGCAATAATTTACGTTTTCCTTACAAACTATTACTAATAAATATGATTTAGGTTGTCACACCAGATATTTGTGTATAAATAGGTAAAGACAAAACAGTTCAGTGTCTTTTCTTCTCGGTCAATTGATTTTCTTTTTTTTTGTTTAGTAGCTGTTGACGAGCTTTAGGTTATGCATTAAAACAATTTTGGAGACAGTTAATACGTGAAGCGAAAACTTCGGATCCCTTTTTATGAACATCGCGCGCACGACGGACGGTGAGATTTGGCATAGTTTTAAATTCATACTGCTAATGTCAAAAAGACTGTCAATGTCAAATGTATAATAGTTTGTGATCACAAATCATAACATATATGTAACCTCCTTAATTAAATCTCGAACCAATCGAACAGTCGCGCAATGTAGAGATGGTCGTTAAAGAGTTTATATTGTTTTATATTTATGCTCGAATTTGGGCGATCTCTAGTAACAATATAAAACTTTTACAAATGTTTAGTCGGTATTTTATTGGTGTTTATTGGTATAAAAAATCTTATAAGAATATGGATAGTGCCCTAATTTCTTTTTTTTCGACTATTACCCACTAATAATTGGATTGTGTGTAATTTTTTAGTTTCCTTGAAATATAAAAATCTTTAATAAGTACTTACTTTGTTTTATATATTAGAATAAAATAAATCTTGCAAACTATAACGATAACTATGTTTCGAAAGATACCTACTTTATCACTTTTGTTAATAGTATGATCAAAAGTCAATATGTAAACATTTTTTGGAAAAGTTTCTTTGCTTGGAAAAATTAGAAACGCTGTTCGGTAAAAAGTAAAACATAAAATTTTTATTTATTTAAAAAAACAAAATATTTTATCTGTATCAATTTAGACATATCATATTATGAGATACTAATTTGACGACGAAGAATTGACACCTTTACTACAGCTATAAACTGAAAACAACATATAGAATAAACATACAGAAAGGAATATTACTCAATTAAATACTTTATCGAATAGAATTTATGAAAACACTATATTAAACAATTTAATTAGAAATAAAGTATACAGTTTAGTAGAAAAAAAGTTTCGTTTTGTAGCTCTCGTTTGTTCGAACGATACATATACGTTTTTTTTTAAATAAGAACTGAATACTATTGAGTTAAATGATTTATTAAGTTTATTTTTTCAAATTCTTTAAAAAAACATTGTGAGCTTTCATTCTGCTTTACGAATCTCTACACTATTTCTTCACATTCGTCTCACATTTTTAACTCGTTCATTATCTGGAAATACCGGGTCTTATTGCTTAATAATACTTAGTACTAAAACAAATAAAATGTAAAATTGGATAAAAAAAATTCAAATATGGCATCACTGAACAAATTCTTGTCTGTATTTTTAAATTTAGTTTTATTTTGAAAAATAATAATTTAGAATGATTTTTAAGGTGTGATTTGTAGCTCCATCGTTATTATTTGCGTTCTTTGATCTAATATTGTATGTTTCTGAGCTAAAATCTGACATATTGGGCGTAAATATAACATACACGAATTGCACGAAAATCATGCAAATTATGTGACCGCTATTGTTAAAATGACGTTACAAGTATGTGAATTCACTAACTTACGAATGTTTCATTTTTCGTTTCTGTTGCTCTATCTATATATTTTTTTTAATCTAAGAACTGGACTTATTTTATACTTAGCTACGTGTTACAATTTAAAAATAAACTATCTGAATTGCTAATGTTAAATTGGTTTATTGAAACTGTAGCTTGAATTGAGCATGAAGTTCGAATAAGCTTGAAGCATAATTATAGTTCACGTTTTTTAAGCAAAATTCATTACATGAGGTTTTTATTAGCGTTTCTTTTTTTTTCTTTCTTTATGGCATGGCGCATAGATTAGTGCAATTGTCAATATCACGTATTAATAAGTAGAAGTAGAATCACAAGTAAATTCGTTTGTCTTATCATAAAACTCCTCCAGTAAAGTGATAGTAGGCTTTACTGAAGTTATAAAGGACTTCTTGGAAGAGGGCGAGAACTAGTTAGACCTACTCCATTCTTTTCACTTATACAGAACTTTAAAACGCAATATACTATCACTTTTGTATTTTATAACTCCCAAAAATGTAAAAAATAGAAAATCGAAATAAAATGACAACCTCACTTCTTCCGTTCCCGCCAAAAAGTCCATTCTCGTTTCGTATTTAAAAAAATTGTAGTCATAATTATGATTCAGGTTAAGCAATAGCTTTCCTGATATGTACAATAAAACAGGTAAGTATATTTTTTCGGAGCTTTACTAGAGGAAAATTAACAAGAAACAAGATTAACGAGCTAGCTAATAAGGGTTCCTTTAGCTTTGATCAACTAAATAGAATTACCTACATTTGTGTTAACCTGAAGGAGTTTTGTTTCAATGAAAAATTAATCCCTAAATTTCTGACCTTCACATCTACATATTTACTCGCAATTATTACTTGTTTAATGTTCATTGATAAATAATTATCATCTACCTACATAATAAAACTCTCTGATTGCCTGACTTGATTGATTGACCGACTGACTGACAAGAAATATATCTAAACATACAGCCTTTAGATATATTTCTTGGGGAGTGTAGAATTGCAGTAAGAAGAGGTTATTGGAAATTCATCTCATAAGCGGGAAATAGATTAATAGATAATAATAGATTGCAGTTTGTTAGGTGAAAATGCAATGTCGTAAGCCTAGATTACGAAGAGGTGTGAAACTAAGATTATCAGCTCTTTCTAATATGTATTCATTTAAGCTGTCTACGCGGATGGTCTCGTGCGCACGTATGATTTAACAATTCGTGTGAATTTAGAAAAACTGCATTTTATCATGCAATTGCCTTTTATGTCAACTTAAGTGCTTAGATATCTATATCTATACTAATATTGTAAAGAGGTTTGTATGTAATGGATAAATTCAAAAACTACTCAACGGATTTCAAAAATTCTTTCACCTATCGAAAGCTATATTATCAACGAGTAACATTGGGCTGTATTTCATTTTCAAAAAAAGTTTCATCCCGTGCGAAGTCGGGGCGGGTCGCTAGTCAAGAATATGATAGTGCAGCTTAAAATATTGCAGCTATTACTATGTTATTGATTTTTAGAGATATCTATTATATATTTATAAATAAATTAACATAGGATTTCACTATTTTGAAATTATATATCATATTATGACACGTAAGCAAATGATTATACTTATACAAGTAATATACCTCATCTAACTTAGACCTTATTCTCTTGGCATAATTAAAAATGAAATCTTTATAAAACAGCTTTGACGTACATTTTAAATAAAATTAATAGATGAAGCGTTATTACAAATAAATCTCTCATCCCCTAAATTTTCTTGAATTTTTGTTTATTAGTTTTTGATTGCGTGTTGAGGATCGAGTTGGTGGTGGTGAGGGAGTCAGCGGAGGGCGAGGAGCGCGACGGGAGGGGAAGACGGCTGCGCGGCGGAGGGACTCCGGCGCATAGCAGAAAAAACGTCGGCGTAAACGCGACACGTTATTTGTATAGAATCTATTGTAACAGTGATATATACTTGAAATACATAGGAGTATACGAGTGAAACAATAGACTATTATTATTTATTGGTGAGGGATTCACATGACTAACAATCTTAAACAAAAATTGGCGACCGTGACAGGACTGGCTGCAACCTTCGGATCGGCACGAAATATAATTTTGACTAGCAAAGGCGGATTGCATCACACTAAAAGACGCGGCCAGTACACAGGG
The DNA here is from genome assembly GCA_907165235.1 of Zeuzera pyrina. Taxonomy (NCBI): domain Eukaryota; kingdom Metazoa; phylum Arthropoda; class Insecta; order Lepidoptera; family Cossidae; genus Zeuzera; species Zeuzera pyrina. The sequence continues at coordinate 14,278,046 of OU015630.1, forward strand.
AAGTACGCCCGTTCCTTTATTTACATACACCTTTATCCCCTATTTGCATCAATTGTGTAAAAAGTGCTACGTTATTTCGAATTTGATAGCCTACCTATTTATATTTAATTTACAGCTAGCTTTTATGCCTTTTTTCATAATATGTTTTGTATATTGTACGTAAATAACTTTCTATTTTGTCTTATAATATTGAGATGCTTCCTTAAATATACTTACTCAATAATCACATCATAATTTAATTGTAAGTGAATATTTTGCATTCTATCACGCCAACTTCTTATAATTAATTACCCATAATATACATAAAAACTTACCGTTAAATAATTACTTATTTCTTAACGTAATTTCTTGGGATAAATTACAAAAATACTTATAGTCATAATATACTTACTTCATTTTTATTTTAAGTACCTTAGTATATGGTTAACTTGTTATAATTGTGTCCGGTTTTATTTTTAACCCTTTTACCTACATAAGCATTATTTCCCAGTATTTTTATTAGTTTAGAATTTACGTTTACGTTATTTGCTGAATATTCCAGGAGTTATGGCTACAGCCAACGCGAAGTACGCGCATTTCACTACTTCGTACGTACTTGGTGTACGTGACCCTTAGCGCACCGATCGCGAATTATGATTTCGTTCGTCGATAGATTTGCAGTTCATCACAAACCTAATTGCGCGTCGGATACTTCAGAGGTGAAGTCACAGGGAGGGCTACAGGTTTCATGTTTTGCCTGGTTTATTGTTTGCCTCTATTTTTATGAAAAATAATTAGTCATTTTTTTTTGTTAGTAAGCACTAAATTATTAAATAAAAATGGCAGAATCAGATAACGAAGTTAAAAGGTGTGAGAGAAGGGAATTGAGAGAGCTTAAAAAAAAGAGGGAAAGCATTATTGAACGTATGACTGCATTCAACGAATATGTCATGGAACTAAAAAAAATTAGTTCTGATAATATAACAAAAATTCAAACAACTGAACTGAATTTACGTTTAAAAAAGATGGAGGAGCTATTTTCCTATTTTGATGATATTCAGACAAAATTAGAAATAATAGCCGAGAGTAATTCCAATCAATATAAAGAGAGAATTTTAATAGAATCTCAGTTTTATTCTCTTCTCTCGTCAGCTCAAGAAATTGTTGATACATTTATTAAAACGAATGAAAGGTGTTCGAATGAATTCGCTTCTTCAGTCCATAGTGAATGTCACAATACTATGACTAATTTGAATTTGCCACCTATCAAAATACCAACCTTTGACGGGAATTATCTGAAATGGTTAGAGTTCAGGGACACTTTCATTTCAATGATTCATTCAAATAGTAAAATGCCTAATATTCATAAATTTAATTATTTGAGGTCCTCATTAGAGGGCGGCGCTGTTGTCGTTTTAAGGTCAATTGAGTTTACCTCAAAAAATTATGATATTGCTTGAAACATATTATGTGAGCGATTTGATAACAAGAAAATCTTAATAAATAATCATTTTCGATCCCTTCGGTATTTAGTTGTTCATGTGTTAAAAAATTTGCGGGCTCTTAATTCTTTAGGCCAGCCGACGGATTCATGGGATACCTTGATTATATACATAGTTGCTACAAAATTGGATCCCACGACTACTATAAAGTGGGAAGAGTTCAAAAATAGTCTTAAGGACTTACCTTCTTTATCTGAATTTATGGAGTTCCTGCGTAATCGTGCCGACATGCTTGAAACGGTATATGTTAACAAAAGCTATAAAATAGATTTAAAAAATTCATTTCGGGATCAAAAATAAAAACCTCAATCAACAAAGGCCTTAGTCGCTTCTGTGAACTTAAAAAATAAAATATCGTGCCCACTTTGTAACGAAAAACAGAATCGACGAATGCATGAAGTTCCGGGACATGACTCCTGAAGATAAAATGAGTGAGATCTTAAAATTGAATTTATGTACCAACTGTCTTCGTAGAGGTCATAAGGCTGTTGAGTGTCGGCTTGGTACTTGTAGAATCTGTAAAAATAAACATAATACATTATTACACGTTAATAGTATAATAGATATTATAATAGAAATTAATGATAACAATACAACGCAATTAAATTCCTTACCTGTGTCGTTGTCGACCTTGTCGACTAATCAGCAAGTTCTTCTCGGTACTGCTTTAGTGAAGATTAGCTTTAAAAATAATCGTCACACGTTCCTGGCTCGTGCCTTGTTGCCAGTCATCTTTCATAACCGAAAAAATAAGAAATAAGTTGCAACTCCCTAGTTCTTACACTAAACCTACATGTATTACTGGTATTAATAACGTACAATTCAATGTTTTAGATTCCAGTGACATAATATTACAACCATTAACAAATTCCTTTAACATGAAATTAAGATGCTTAGTTGTACCTAACATTACAGGTAATTTACCTAACGTGAAGGTTAATACTTTAAAATTAAACTTACCGAGTGACATAAAGATTTTCCGAGTGACATAAAGATTAAAATTAAACTTACCGAGTGACATAAAGATCCCAGATTTTACCAGCCATCAGAGGTTGATATGCTTCTTGGTGCCGATGTATTCTTTGAGATCATAAACGCACGTCAAATTAAGCTAGGACCTAACAAACCCATACTACAAGACTCAAAATTGGGTTGGTTGGTTGTAGGACCTGTTGGTTACTTTACACTTAATGAAAACCCAATATTCCACTGTAATTTTAGCAAAGACATTAGTAAAACTTTGACCAAGAGGAGGAACTTTAAGAGGAACTTAGTTGTTCAAACAAAATTAATGAACAATGTTACGATGTTTGCGAGAGGCATTTTATAGAAAACACTAAGCGCATTGAAAAAGGTAGATTTTCTGTAAAAATACCATTTCGGGAGCAACTTGAAATGGCATTAGGTGAGTCTTATAATATGGCAAAAAAACGTTTCCTTAAATTAGAACAAAAATGGAATAAACATTTAAAACTTAAGAAACAATATACTGACTTTATTAAAGAATACGAACAATTAGGTCATTTAACGAGTGTAGTTAAGCCAGATTTTTCCTATTTTATGCCTCATCACGCCGTAGTTCGTGAAAATAGCGAAACTACGAAACTGAGAGTAGTCTTTGACGCATCGGCTAAAACAACGACAAACAAGTTAAATGATATACAGTATATTGGGCCCGTTATACAGGTGAATTATTTGAAATTCTTATTAGATTTCGTCAACACAAATATGTAATCTCAGGTGACATTCAGAAAATGTATAGCTTTAGACGAATCCCAGCGTCATTTACAGTTAATTTGTTAGCGAGACAATGTCCATGAAACAATTAAAACATTGCAGCTACATACCGTCACCTACGGAACTGCTTCGGCTCCTTTTTTGAGCACCAGATGTCTTTAGCAATTGGCTAGAGAATGTTTAGACCAAACTATAGGTCACATAATTGAACACGATTTTTATTACGACGATTTTTTGAGTGGCGCTGAGACGCAAAATGAATTACATCACATATATACAGCTGTTTCTAAAACACTTGCATCGAGATGTTTTCCTATTCATAAGTTTCGTACAAACTGCCCACAAATATTTTCAAGTGATTCTGTACATTTTCAGACATTAGATTTAAACAAGCAATCAAGTATACTAGGTTTACTTTGGGTTCCTAAAACAGACAGTTTGTATTTTTCAGCTAAAATAGATAGCCCTGTAGATAAGATAACGAAAAGAATTATATTATCAAATATATGTAAAATTTTTGACCCTTTGGGAATTCTCAGTGCTTGTACAATTAAACTTAAAATTTTATTACAAAAATTGTAGCTATTAAAATTGGGATGGGATGATATAGTACTTAAAGATATACAACTTGTTTGGAATAAATTTACAAAAAAAATAAACATTTTAACTACTCTATCTATTCCTCGACACGCTATATGTGTGTCACCTATCGTGTTGGATATTCATTGTTTTGTAGATGCTTCACCGGAAGCTTATGCAGCATGTGTGTACTTACGTTCAATTAATAATCAAAATAATATACAGATAAGACTATTGTGCTCGAAGACACGAGTAGCGACTTTAAAGCCTCTTACGATTCCGCGTCTTGAACTGCGCGGTGCTCTGCTAGGAGCTCGACTAGTAGACAAGGTTCGCCATTCATTACGTTGTACTATCCATAGTACTATTTTTTGGACCGATTCAACAGTGGTTCTTAGTTGGATTAAAACACAACCTAAGGTACTTAAAACATTCGTTTGCAATAGGGTCAATGGAATTAATGAACTTACACCTGAAGGCACTTGGAGACATGTACCAACCTCTATAAATCCAGTTGATTTAGCATCTAGAGGTATAACAGTTGAGCAAATTTAAAATTGTAATTTGTGGTGGCAGGGTCCATCCTTTCTTTTGGAATGTGAAACACAATGGCCTCATAATGTAGGCAACATTAGTACCAATTTACCTGAAATTAAGTCGTATATGACTCTAACCGCTGATCATAACTTGTTCCTCGATTTTAATAATTATTCAAAGGCTAATAAACTTAAAAGAATTTTTGCCTATATCTTGCGATTTACATATAATTGTAAAAATATCAAAAATAAGCGATTGGGTCACTTACAACCAGATGAATTAAGAAATGCACTTACACACTTAATTAAAATTGCACAAACGCAAACATTTTCAACTGAATTAAAGTGTTTGTCTCAAGGAAGGTCGCTTCCTTCCAAATGTTCTATTTTACAATTATCACCATTTATTGACAGCAGCGGCGTGCTTCGAGTGGGTGGTCGCCTTCAAAATGCGGATTGTAATTTTAATAAAAAACATCCAACTTTATTAGATGGAAAGCATCAATTTACTAAACTATTAATTGAGGGTGAACACTTACGCTTGTTGCATGTTGGTCCTCAACTTCTCCTTAGTGTTTTCCGCGAAAAGTTTTGGCCTATAAGTGTTAGAAATTTGGCACGTAGCACAGTAAGAAGGTGTCTTAAATGTACACGATTGCGAGCTAAAACTATGGAGCCTCTTATGGGTAACTTATCTGCAGAGAGACTTACTCCTGGATATCCGTTTCAGGTATGCGGCACCGATTTTGCGTGTCCCTTTATAATATTGAGCAGAGAGGGTCGTGGTGGTCGGCAATCTAAATGTTATCTTTGTCTATTTATATGTTTTTCTACAAAGGCGTTACATTTGGAACTTGTTAGCGACCTCAGTGCTAATGCCTTCATTTTATGTCTGAGACGATTTATTTCTCGAAGAGGTAAACCACATACTATATATTGTGATAATGGCACAAACTTTATAGGGGCTAATAATGAACTTGGTAGGGCGTTACAGTCTGATCTTGAATCTATTTGTGACTTCACCAATGAGGAAGAAATTAAATTTGTTTTCACCCCTCCATATTCTCCTACTTTTGGCGGAATTTGGGAAGCTGGCGTGAAAGCAGCGAAACATCATCTTAAACGCATTGTGAGTAACGCTAGTTTAACGTTCGAGGAGTTAGCTACACTTTTTGCACAAATTGAGGCAACCCTTAATTCTCGGCCTTTGACTATTCTGTCATCCGATCCTAATGATTGTTCCCCACTCACACCAGGGTACTTTCTTGTAGGGCGGACTTTGACATCAATACCTTCACCTGCTGTGACACAAAATTGCCTTAATCGATACCAAAGGCTGGAACAACTAAGACAACACTTCTGGCGGAGGTGGACAAAAGAATACTTGGCAGAACTGCAGCATCGAGTCAAATGGCGACTGAAGCAAAAGGAGCTAAACATCGGAGATCTGGTCGCCTTCAAAGAAGAGAATCTCCCACCTCTTAAATGGCGACTCGCCCGCGTCCAACGTTTGTTTCCGGGTGATGATGGCGTCTGCAGAGTGGCAGATTTTCAGACTCAGCGAGGAACAGTTCGTCGAGTGCTTAATCGCGTCTGTCCCTTACCAACCCTTGATGATTTTGAAAGCCAGAGCTTTCAAGGTGTGGAGGATGTTGAGGATCGAGTTAGTGGTGGTGAGGGAGTCAGCGGAAGGCGAGGAGCGCGACGGGAGGGGAAGACGGCTGCGCGGCGGAGGGACTCCGGCGCATAGCGGAAAAAACGTCGGCGTAAACGCGACACGTTATTTGTATGGAATCTATTGTAACAGTGATATATACTTGAAATACATGGGAGTATACGAGTGAAACAATAGACTATTATTATTTACTGGTGAGGGATTCACTTGACTTACAAGCCTAAACATTACGGAAGTCATCAATAACAAGTAAGGTTTAGACAATTATAATTGTACATAAAAACTTCTCATAAATATTTTGCCAGAGACAAGATTATTAACATATACTATTTACATTTATATCCTATTTTTTTTATTTTGTTTTTATAGTAAACAAATGCGGCAACTATGACATTTTTAACATGACTAGAGATTGGCTAGTTCGCAAATGATTAATTCAGTTATCATACGTATTAGTAAAACAAGCGTTTTTAGAATTTTTGTCCGTTTGTGCTTCAATAAAATCCACCAAGAATTAAAAGAATAGTGAACATTATGAAAGATGTAAAAATTTGTATTTTTAAAAAACACTCATTACTAAAGAATAGGATATTATTATTGCTTGCACAGCGCAAATAATAATATTCTTCTGTGATTATTCTGTTTCTGTTCTGTTTTATATTTCGAATGAATCATGTCACTCGCATGTTAGAATGAACTGATTTATGATACTAATTTAAGCTAGGAACATAGGCAACCTTTAAGTAACAGTACAAATTAAAAACAAAACGCTTGCAAATAACCTAAATTTTTTCAATTTTGATATTGGATGATATTAGTGTTATATTGTGCATATTTCATAGTTTCGTGTATTTAACAAAAAAACAGTGCGTGTAATACCAGCCAGCGAATGGTAAAAATTTAGCGAAATTTTGGTTATTTTGTTGTTTGTTTACATAAAATTCAAAAATGAAAAAAATAGCATACACATTTACGTATCCCTTTTTGGCTTATGACGGCCGAAAGCCAATATTATTTTTGCCAACACTGAAAACTAAAATTTAAATTCTTTTTAGATCTCCACACGATAAAAAGAAAATAGAGTCCTGCCAAAAATGCAGGATTACTTTTGTTATTGAAATATTATAAAATATCACAGGTGGCTAACTGATGTGATGTTTGTTGAAGTTAACACGCGAAATTAGTTTAAAAAAAAATTATGATCACCATTCACCGGTGTGTAATATTTAAAGCAATAATTGTAACATCACAGAATAATGTAAGTTTTTCAATGGGATATCAAATTGATATAGCAGGCATTAGATTGAAGATAAATATTATGTCTATTATTCGTACGTATATTACCTATATTGTGATAGATAGCTGTTGTCAACGTGTAACTCTTTAAAGCACATTTGGATTTAATTAACGCTTCCCTTTTCACTCAATTTTATAACTGTTTTCTTTGTTAGAAGATAAAGTCCTTAAATGTTTGGGCTCTAATAAATAAATATTCACTGGCGTTCCTACCCGCTTTGCTGAGATGAGCGATAGCGATACTTAAGACTCTTAGGTAAAAGGTGACATTATGCGAAAGTCGGTAGAATTATTGTACTATATTTTCAGTCTCTAGTGCCTACCAATTATCATCGTAATGTATTGGATTTTTGTAGGTGCCCATGAAGGCAATAAGGAGACCTTTACAAAATATTATGTAGGTTAAATCATTGACATCAACTGAATCAAAATTTTTAGTTCAGTTGCTCAGTCAGTAACATATATCGTTCGGTTCCCGAGTCCACGTCTACGTACAAGCGTCCACGTACCGATTTGATACCAGTCCTGTTTATTCGATACTGATAGAAAGAAACTGAGCGAACTAGTTAGGAATGAATCCCGCACTTAGTGCTGTTTTGATTTCGCTCACCACACAGCAAGTGCGGTGACCGCTTGCACCGCTCCACACTCTTTTAATGATAGCTCGTCGATTGGTCATGAATTAACTAATGTCAGCGTCGGTAATGAACAGAAAACTTACAAACTAATTAGTCAAGGAGCCGCGCATTATAATATATTTGTTTTGAGTGCTCCCGGATAAGAATTAAATTAAATAATTAAGGAACACGGCTATAACATACATACGATATAACATACAACATGGGTTTCGAAGTAGGCGGCAGGGTCCATCCCTTGTCTCTATTAAAATTAGGCTGGCGGTCGATTACGATTACGAAAGAACAAAGTTCTTTTCGCGAGCGAAAACTTTCAGTTTATCGAACCTAATACAATGTGAGGTGTGGGAGTTGAGGGCGTGTCCTGTCACCGCCGAAGTGTTGCTGTCCATTTTACGCATTCTGCGGATGTGCTCGGTGAGCCTACTATTGATGTGTATTGACGTGTGAGAACTAAATTGTGCAAGATAACGAAGGAAACAGAGAGCGGATATCACATACGCTCAATGTACAGAGAGGACCCGAGAAGGAAAAAAAGTCTATCAAATAAATGCAAAGGTATTTTAATTGCCTTTTCACGACCCCACGACGAGTTTTTTGTTTTCGATTTCAATATTTATTCGATTTAAGGAAATAATTTACCTACGTAATTCCTTTAATTGTTCAGTTCTTATTGATTTCAACGTACCTACCTGTATATTCGCCATGTAAACCTCTCAAATAAAAAAAAAATATTATACCTAAATAAGTCGTAGCAAATCTTACAGTAATTTACATAATTTGATGTGGATTTTGAAGGCTTCATCCGGTAAGTTGTTGATGCAATTCATCAAAGGGCGGCTTTATCTCGAAGCCCGCGTGGGTTTCGATATTTACGACCAATCCGGTTGATTTCCTTTACTCATGGATTGTTGTCAAAGAATATTTTTCTTCCTGCGTTGCGTGCCGAGTGTTTATTTTGTTTCCGAGTTCATTTGTAGTTCTGCCTTTAGCGTTCTATACGTAATACCTACTTATAATATTTCTTATGCGATATGAAAGTATATTTGACATTATCAAATGATCGACACTAAATTATAGAATGAAGCTCGACAGATCAATAATTTATTCTTTGTCTTTCATTATATTATTATAAAAAAGATCAATAATTTATTCTTATATGGAACATCGAAGACGGTAAAATACTTTATGTATAATATCTATACTTATCGTATTGCTTTTGTATATTCATGGTGGTAGGTAAGTATAAACGGAGCAGGTAATGGAATTACAAGCTTACAGGTATTACATTTTCCTTTAAAATTCAAATACAAAACATCGCTTTTAATAACATTTATACTTATAAGACTACATCTGGTTGGTTTACATGTTATCTAACGTATTACATTTTCCTTTAAAATTCCAATACAAAACATCGCTTTTAATAACATTTATACTTATAAGACTACACCTGGTTGGTTTACATGTTATCTAACGTCCTCGGTTTCTATTATCACATATTTTTACTTCATTTCATTTTTACAAATTTTATTTACAATCTAATGTTTGCCATTCACTTGTATTTGTTCTGGCATTATATTATTATAAAAAAGACCCACCCGGAGTTTACATGGGTCGATGTTATAAATAGTAGAGAAAAAACTTTGCGAAAAACTAAGCTAGGTAACAGTAACAGCTACCCACGTCTTCGTCCATGTGATATTTAATTTTTTTATTTTAACATTGAGACACCACTTTTTACTTCTTCGGTGTCGATTCTTCGAAATCAACCAAATACGTATTTAATTTATTTATTTGATAAATTATTATTTAAACAAAGTTTTGTGTTATTAAACAAAGTAATGTTCATCTCCTTTTCATAAAAAATTTGTTATCCATTTTCAATCTCTTCAGAGTCGAGTTTTTAAAAATCTTTTCTCGTTACGAGTAGATGCTTACGTTGCAAATCAAACCTACTGTTCAGTCATGTACAAATAATGGGTTCAGTGGTTTTGGATGAGCGTTGATGAAACAGTCAGTCACTTATCACATTTTTTTCCTGAGTAAAAAACTAGCTTTCCGCCCGCGGCTTCGCTACCGTAACCTAAAAGATTTGTAGTTTTACGATTTTATCAAATTTTAATTGTTGTTACTTGTTCGAATCTGTGCTCAAATCAAAGTGCTTACTACTTACCGTGAACATTTGTATTTTCTCCATATAAACTCTTGTACCCCTTTTTATCTCCTTATAGGTGGTCTTTAAAAAAAATCATAATATGAAACACTACACTCCGGTGAAATACCACTCTCTGACAGAATATCGGCGTGAAATAACAGCATCTATTGCTGTTGTGCTTCGTTCGGTGAGTATGCCGGTGGCCTACTTCCTTCCTCTCACTCCTTTCTTTAAAGACCGGCAACGCGCCCGTGATTCTCCGGATGTTGCGGATGATGTCCATGGGCGCCAGTGACTACTTTGCATCGGGTGACTCGTTTGCTCGTTTGCCCCCTCTTTTTATAAAAAAAATGTGGTTAATTCACTGTCGATGAACATTAATACAAATTTTAATTAAATTTGGCCAGAAAAATCTTATCGCTCATGCAAACTTTGTCGTCCTCTTCCTCTCTTTAGAGCAGTCTTTGAAGGTTGAATTTCGAAAAACACCGAAACATATTATGTTTCATTAACTGTATCGAAGAGTATTAATGTAAAGATGATAAAAATATTATTTCCCATACGAAGCTTTGCCTCCTCTTTCCACCATTTCAAATCATTGCGAGTGGTATGACATTGTGCGAAGTCTGTGTGGATCGCTGTCACCGAACAGCAGTGCTTGCAAAGCTGTATTCCGGTGTGGAGGTTAAGACAGCCGGTGACATTTTAGGCAAAAGAGGCGCAACATCTTTGCCATAAGGGTTGCCGACGCAGTTATTCTAAATGTCCGTGGGCTTCAGTTTACTTGTCGTCAGATCTACTATTTGCTCGTTTAGCTATCCCTTGGTATAAAAAGACCTCCGTAATGACTGAGTTTCGAAAAATCCCTCCATAACCTATGCCTCCAATATAAAATCTACATCTTCAAATTACAAATTTCTGTCGAGCGATTTGGGCTGGGCGATGATGAGTCAGTCAGTCAGAACTGCCTTTTATACATTTATTATGGCAAAGATTACTTTTGTGAATATATCGCTCTTGGAAACAAGTGGTCAATAGTTATTTTTAGTAATGTTTTTGATTAAATTGACTGGCCCGTTGGTACAGTGGCATATGCATCTGCTTACCAAACTAAGGTCCCGGGTTCGATCCCCGGTCAGGTAAATTTAGAAAACGAACTTTTCTAAATTGGCTTGGAGTCTGGGTGTTACTGGGAACTCACCCAGAGTTCGTTGTGTGGTACCCATAGTAGAAGCTTACTACGTAGTTTGGGGTCACACAATCTGTGTAATTGTCTGGAGTATTATTATTATTATAAAAGATGAAACATTACAAAAGTGTGCATATAAGTTAAAACTTCTTTTGGAATCTCTAGAATACTCTAGAACTATCCTTTTTTTTTAATTTATGTCATTGTTTAAAATAGTAAAATAGTTTCTCTTAATAATTAATTTCGATCCCCTTATTGTGATGCTACATTTGTTCAACGTGTTAAATCCATAACGCACTTTCTGTACATAATTAAAGTAGGTACGAATGCAAAATAGCAGCGCGACATGCAATGTGTCAGATAACAATATAAACACTTTCCATTAAGAGTGCCCTTTTTCCGTACAATATGGCACAATAACGAAACGTGTTCACAATCTGAAAGCATCTCTTTTATTTGTGAACAGTATCATTAGCCACGATATGTGCGACCTCGACGGGAATATATGGCGGTGTGCGTCTTTATTGCTCCACAGTGATAAATGAAGACATGAGTGTTGAAAAAATCCGAAAGAATAATGTGCGCGTAGCTAGTGTGTGTGCAGTCAATGTTAATTTATTAGAGTTGTATACACACAACGTGTGTTACTGTGCTATTTATTACTTACTTCGCAGAAATCTACTATTATATTGACTATTTTATTTGACAAGACTTTCGCATAGGTGTTGTTATTCATTTTGGTTTATGCCTCGTTCACACGTTGCAAGTTTTTTTTTTCTTTCTTTATGGCATGGCGCACAGTTTAGCGCATTTGTCAATGTCACGTATTAATAAGTAGAATCACAAGTAAATTAGTTTTTTCTTATCGTAAAACTCCTTCAGTAAAGTGATAGTAGGCTTTACTGTAGTTATAAAGGACTTCTTGGAAGAGCGCGAGAACTTCAGCTACACATGTTTATTTAGACCTACTCCATTCTTTTCACTTATACAGAACTTTAAAACACAATATACTATCACTTTTGTACTTTAAAACTCCCTAAAATGTAAAAAATAGAAAAACTAAACAAAATGTTAATCTCTCTTCTCCCATTCCCGCCAAAAAAGTCTTGTGAGTAAGTTAGTAATGCTCGGTTCATACGTTGTTAGCTGGTGAGTTGATAAGTTGGCAAGTCGATTTTTCCATGAGTACACAGTTGGATAAATCACAAGTCGTAAGTTGCTTCTTACGTTGTTGTAGTCGTTTAGTTGATCCGCTAACAGAGCTGTTTACAATTGCAAACTTAGTTAACTTGCTACTATCTACTAACAAACTTATAATGTGTAAATCTATACAAATATTATAAAGAGAGAAAGAGAGCCTATTTTGTAAGTTTGTTTATATATGGAGGGTAATCACCGGAACCACTGAACCTTTTTGAAAAATTCTTTCACCATTTGAAAGGTGCATTATTCCAGATGGACATAGGCTATATATTATGTATTCAACTCGAACAAAGTCGGGACACGCCGGTAGTAGTCAGTCATAAATAGCTAGTAGTCTACTAAATTATCGCGTGTGAAGAGCTCGGTAAGTTGCCGCTTTAGTTGCTAAGTGGAATAGAATTGGCGCCCTTGTTACGTAACTGTAGCTAGTAAGCGATAGCCGAATATTACGCGATCGAACGCGATATGTTGTTAAATCGAGCACTATATGATGTAGGGAATCGCTATTGCTGCTCTGTTGAGTAATTAGTGAACTAAGAACTATTGCTAGCGACCCTATTTATGCTACGAAAAGTCATTTTAACCGCATGGCACCATAATAACCAATTAAAACAATCCTCGCGCGACTGCGGCGCAGCTATCGTTCTTTACGTGATAACCCTTCTGATGTATTTTTCGACCACTCCTCCTCCTCGTGCATTCACCCTTGGGCCGAATTGAACACTTGCGCTGGCTCCGTCAGGTGGATCGTTCTCTTCTCTGGCTTATATTTTCTCTGGTATAATGTATAATTCACAAGTTCGCAAGTTTAGAGCGACTGACACGACACACTCATACTGCGTCATTTAAGTGACATGCGTTTCATATTTTATTATAGTTTTTCCGAATCTGACGTCATAATTCTGTAATATGTAAAATATATAAAAACATTTTATTGTTGCATTACAATATTTAAATGTTGAATAGAAGCAGTGACTAGGTGGAGAAAGACACAACATTCAAATTTGTGGAGCTATATTTTCATTGTATTTATTGTTAAAATTACTTGGTTGTACATTAATGACATGGAATAAACAGTACATTTTCGAAATTGTTTATTATTTCTGAATTATATGTGTAAAATAAAAAGATTTTGTGTCCGTGAATTCCGTGAATTTTTGTGAAGTTCGTCGTAGAGATTGTATATAAATTGATCGACAAGTCGATATTTTCTAATATTTTATTTTTGTACAATATTTGTTCATGTCATTCCAAAGATAGTGAAAACTTAAAAGTTTTCTCTAAAACTATTTGAAATACATAGATAAAAAAATAGTCAAAAATAAGTGTTTTTCAATAACTTCCAGGTTTCTTGCAAATGCAGTTTTTAAGGACAAATGGATACGAATTCTAAATCGAATAGCCTGGGATTTATGTACCGTAAAACTGCATTGTGTGTAAAGTTGTCAAGTAAGAACAGTAAATTTTATTACACAAATTCCTTAACTACTAAATAAAGCTATTTTTCACAATTACGCTAAAACGAAAATTATGGTAAGTGACGCTATTATATACTATACTATATTCATTACTTTACGCTAGTATATTAGGTTCATGGCTATACATCATCATCATATTGATTTTATGAGTGTTTGCAATCTATCGATATAATGTCGATAGTGCCAAAACATCTCTAAAAACACTTACTCATAGACAAATTTTACGCACTCAGGTGTCATTCGATTTCGTTTCATTTGATAACTCATTTTTGTTTTCTATTCCGCTAGGTATACTAACTTTATGGTTTTTACGTGATGTACATAAAATATATGCAAACAAAAAAGACGGATAAAAACTTTAAAAACTATTGTTTAGGTTTCTATTAATGTTGTTAACATTCCCTGCGTATCTTTTTAAATGCTTTCAATGTATATATGGGTCATATAAACTTTTAAACTTTCGCGTTGCATTATAGAATATATCTAAAACGGGAAATTTAACGCGATTAATTTTTTATCTAAACGGTCGAAACGTCAAGCCAGAATAAAAAGGTAATCGCGTTAAATTTGCCGTTTTAGATATATTCTATATATGGGTCGTTTATAATTTCTCATACGAGCCTAATGCAGCTAGTTACAGCAAAACAGCACTAAATTTTCGGGACTGTCCGATTTGATCGAATGTTATATAAATTGACTTAGATATAAAATGCTTTACGTAATTTTTATTATTACATATAAGTATAGCGCTCTTCAAAAATAATTTTCGTTTATGTAATACATAATACGTACATAATATATAAGTACTTTTGTTGCGTATTTATTATTATGGGGAAGACTCCACATGAATGTGTGTCATGCTTAACCCTATATCCAAATCTATTTCTTAGGATGAATGCAAATCCACCAATACAATTCCAAAGCGTTTCCTCTTCCAAAGCGTAAGATTATATAATAAACTGTGTACCTACGTTATAGTGTTCATAAAACTATTTCTGTTTTTAGAGGCAGACAATATACAAACTTTTTTCTTTTTTAATATAGACTTCTGAAGTTTTGGTGTTTCGTACATCGAAAGGAAAAAATAGAATAACGAAAGCTTTTTTCCATTTTTTGTTGTCGCATATTTATATCCGTCTGTCTGCTTGTAATGTTAGTTTTTTTTCCAGAAACGGCTAGTAGTATTAAGTTGAAATTAATATCAAGTGCTAAGGACTACAAGAAAATCTTATAAAACATCAAATTTCTATGTTAAGGCAGTAAAATTATAATATCTTAAAACTTGTAAAAACTTAAGAATTCTCATTGCATTGGTAAAGATAAAATTATAGAAATAATTATTTTTTAACGCGCTTAGAAAAAATCCGAATAACATAATGAAAATCATTAAGGTGTGAACTGCGCGAAAATTATCAGGATTTGATCGCATCGCATTAGATAATTTTTGGTACTTGAAAAGCAAAATACATATTATCAAGAAATAATTACGAAGTAATGAAAAAGTAAGTAGCAAGTAGCTACAAGGAACTTGTACAAGCGATGAATTACCAATCTGCCATTATCTGATATATAGCTCAAATACTTACTATAAGAAATGGTATATTTGTGATAATTTGATGTCTGTTTATTTCGAATGGGAAATGACGTGACGTTACGTAGTATGTAAAAAGCAGTTTATTTGTGTCATAAATAATCTTTTCATATCTAAATGCGGTGCCTCAGGTTTCTTTGTTTTGGATCGGTTATTCTTAGTGCAGATTCTCCTATTTTAATTTGTAACTGGGTTTACTTAAATAAATGGATTTGATTTGACTTTTCGAGAAATTGTTTCGATAAATTAATGGCATAAAATAATGTAAAATTAGAATAGTTTCTAGTAACCCTTCTGTAACAGATGTCTTTACATCCAAAGAAAAGTCTATGTTTAAGATGGATGATGCCGAATGAGTTCTAACAGTTCTCTCTTTTGTGTATAATAAAACACACATGTAATAATAATAACAATTATTGTGTTAATAAATATTCTAGATACCAATTGTGTGAATCCAAATTAAACACCGGGTTTGTATTATATATCGGTCCCATATAAGGAATTGGGTGAGTACCCAGTAACTCAGTAAGATAAGAAGAAATAATTCAGAAAAATTTGTTATCTGAATCGAAATGGAAAATTTAACCGTGACCTTAGATTTGGAAGACAGATGCGGTTACCACTGGATCAGTACATAATGTATAGCCTATGTCCATCTGGAATAATGTACCTTGCGATGGTGAAAGAATTTTTCGAATAGATGCGCTGGACCTGGAGATTATCGGAAATTTCCGGAGATTTCTGATTACATTTAAAAAACTTGCGAAATTCGCTCACTCTCTTCATATTAGTATAGATCATGTCGATTTACATATAGGTATACATATACATGTATGTATATATATATACATGTATCAAATCCTGATAATTTTCGCGCAGTTCACACCATAATGATTTTCATTATGTTATTCGGATTTTTCTAAGCGCGTTAAAAAGTAATTATTTCTATAATTTTATCTTTACCAATGCAATGAGAATTCCTAAGTTTTTACAAGTTTTAAGATATTATAATTTTACTGCATTAACATAGAAATTTGATGTTTTATAAGATTTTCTTGTAGTCCTTAGCACTTGATATATAATATATATATATATATATATATAGTAGATATGTCGTCGAACGATCGTAAAATTGGGAAGGTCATGTGCGTGGACATATCGCAAAACACTACTATTTCATGAAATGACCAATAAAAACTATATCGTTAAATGTAATTTGTTTCACGAATCACTCAGTCGTTATAGACGAGCATGTTAACTCTGGAGGGTTTCCAAAGTATTAGTAAATCAAATTGAAATGAAATGGATGCATTTGCATAAAATTCTCTTCCATGAATAGCTAATTTACTACTACCACCGTCATTACTTAGTACGATTTTTTTTGTACAACATTAAATTTGTTTTGACGCAGTCATCTTGCGCGCACGTAAACCAATCAGAGATAGCGGAATTAGCGCCACTAGCGACGTGAAGTGTAACTGTTTTACGTCATGCTCAGTAAGATCTAGGCATGGCTAACTCAGTAATATTCCTCGCATGCACCAACTCAGTAACTCCTGAATATCCAGATACGTACCGTTTGCCTTAAAATGTGCAAAAAGTAATTTAAGGTTGTATAGTCCACTTAATAGAATAACCTCTTGTTATAACCGTTTGCACAAGACATGTGGCGTTGATATTTTCGGAGATAAGATACTTAGATTCAAAAGGTGTTATACAAATACCACTGAGTGATTTTTGACTTCACTCTTCTCTTATATATTTTTTATATTCGTTTGTGTTTTGGTCCCCAAGTCACCTTCAACTGTTTGTATATTATGCACATTGTTTATAGAGTATAATTTGAATGTAATGTAGTTAAGTAAGTATCTTTGGATCAACTACTTTTTTTGCGCATGTTGTCGTCGCCTATAATTAAGGTTGCATTTAAATAGTTTATTTTATTGTAACAGTGTATATTATATAGTAATCATGTAATTAGTGTAAACCTTGTTGGTGGCCTAAATAAAAAAAAAAGAGGCCCATCTCACTGCGTCGGTGTGTTAACCGCAAATTGCGCCATGGCGCAGCAAGATGGTACCGCTATGTAGGCGCCAAGTGAGTCACAAAACACATGTCACCCATATGCCGCTCTCGCAGGGTTTTAGCGTAGGCAGCGTATTATGCGATAAAGTATATTATGCGCCAACACATTTGGAGTAAGTGAGCCGACACATCCGGTGCAGTGAACGGAGTAGGCGCAATTGGGCGGCGTAGCGCAGTGTTATCCGTGTCTAGTAAGATCACGATGTGGTGAAGATATTTGCAGGAATATCAACAGTGGTATTATTTTCACCGAAGACAATAGGCCATTTAATAAAATGGTGGCGTTTCATGAAACGCCCAAGTACATCGTGGTCTACGTAATTCTGCTATTGTAGGGTGACAGAAACATAATTATTAAATACATTTGTGGTAACGAATGAAAGTACTGTGATGTCTGTGTTCTTTTGTACAATGGTAGCCATATTTGTATGTCTCAGGTTAGCAATAGAGCACTCCGTATTCAGGAAACAACGTATTGTGTTGTTGTTACACCCGACATCCTTTTATGTTACACGTCTGCGTTCATTCGAACAAACTATTTGTACATTTACATTACTATGTTATCTGATGTGAAACGTGTCACTTGCGCGGCCTTTAATACATTTAAGATGTTCATTGTTAGTGCGTGTATAATTGAACCAAATTATATATTTTTTAAAATTTCGAAAGACATAATTTATTAATTTTTTATTTTAAAAGGCAATACTATTTCTTTAAGAGATCTCTTCCAGCGCATTGTATAAAGATGGTGTGTACTTTGTACAAGAAAACATATAATTAGATTTATTAAATTACGTATTGCATAATTGTATTGACAGTCGAAGTCTTACACTTTTTCGGCCTAGCCAAATGAGAATTTAGCAAGTATCTGGAGTCTAACGTGCGATAAAGGACTTCGTTGCAATAACTACATAGAAATTGCTAATTTTCTGCCTTTAAGGCCTTTATCATATAAAACGTAGCGACCCAAGCGCTTACGCGTGCTTAACCCATACGCATCGTGTTTCAAGGTTATGTGGATGTTTCCCTTCTCTAGTTTATATTATCTTTGCCTAATCGTTGATGAAAACAAAACTAAGATTAACAACACATGTTCACCAACTACATAAATAACTACATACGTTTCATTTTCTAAGAGAAAAGCAAGTGTTTTTATTTTCCTGAAAAACAAGATTAAGCTAATAGCATAATACATTTTTATGATTGTTTTGGTTAGAGTACTGTGTAGTGTTATGAATTTGTTTAATATTCAAGTGGACTGTATGTGGAGCTGTGGTTTCTGTATTCGGTAGGCGTATAAGCAAATTAGAACTGATAGAACCAATGATCGAACACAAAATTATAGGTTTTAAAGGAATGGACTCACCGATGGATGTGATGGCTGATATAACAGATTGCGTCTGTTTTGTGGGGTTTTGGGGCCGGCCTTGGCGCAGGAGCTCCTGCTCCAGTAGATTTTTCCTTATGCCTTTTAACTGCTGGTTAACAGCGCGAGATGCGAGAGAGAAGTGCCGTCCACGATTTTTGTGAACCCCGACGTGTCGTGCAAAAGGGAGGGAGAGAGGAATAGAAAGTAAAGGAAGCTGGAAGCAGAAATGTATGGCTAATGATGCGTTCGACATTTTGCGATGTGTTGTTTTGAATACCGAACAGTGTAGACTTGTGAGAAAATTGAAAAGTCATCATACGATGACGCTTGTAAATAACCTTCTTTATGTCTCTGTTCGATTTGAACGATAACTTGAAGGACATTCTAAGCGTGATTTGAGTAAAATCAGTAACAGACAAATACTAAATTAAAACATATATTTCTTTTTAATTTATTTATTTAATTGCACACAAATAAAATTACACGGAAACAAATTTGGAAACAGGAATATACAAAAGGCAATACACCTATTTAAAAAAAATGAGGGTAGTGTATGCGCATTAAAAAACAGTATATTATATTATATGTATTATATATGTACATACATATATTCATGTATACACATTCCCAAAAAAGACGAGAATATACTATATATAATATACTATAACAAAAATATAATACGTACACACTACTCATGGATATAATAATATAATATCTAGCAAAAAACATTACACATACATACATATCTTCACGCTGTATTCCTAACGGGGTAGTCAGGGAGGACGGAGCGCCAAGCGTCGCGGTCCTTACATACTTCTTTCGCTTCCTCAAATCTCATCATTCTTCTCAGATATTTTCGCCTAGGTATGCGAGTGCTTTTGACATTTCCGTTGGCTAACACTGGCTATTTGATCTTCCTAAGTCAGCCTTGGTATTCCTTGGCTTCTTTTACCGCTCGCTTTCGCTCTGTAGATTTCTTCGTCAGTCTTTCATCACTCATTCTTTCTATGTGCCCTAACTATCTAAGAATTCCTTTATTAGTTTTTGCAATAACGCTGTCGTGCAACCCTGTCATACTGCGAATCTCTTCATTGCTTATTCTGTCCGCAAGGGTGATATCGCACATATTAAAAAACAGATAGTGTTCTTTCAAGTGTCTTGTAAATGATGCTAGTGTTAAAAACTAGTGTTATATTTAAATATAACAGTGTATTTTTAAAGAAAATTTTAAAAATACACTGTATTGAACGCACTGCTGAATAGATTTATCATTAGTAAAATTTAAATCTAAGGGGATGAAAACAGCTATAAAAGTTCGCGTGGATCGCTCCCGAAAACTGTAAGGTCGCCGGTAAAAGCTCTTTAATGCAGGTATTTGTATCAATATGTCCATGTCTGTGAAACTTGTAGTTTAGAAGTCTGTATGCGAAAACTTTCTTCAAATAATAACTTCACTTTTAAGAATGCGAATGTAAACACTTAGTTTTCTATTGCGCAAAATATAATACAAAACTATGAAAACTGGTTATACCGCCTAAATTATCATTTTTATCTATTGCAAAAATAATAACCTATAAAACAGTCTAAAACAACAGTTTATGTAGTTACTTTGTTACATGAGGAAAGAGAAATGCAATACAGTTGTGTTTGCATAAGTTCTTTATTTTTAAATATTTACACTCAGGTTTAAAAAATAAACGAATATTAGATTGGCAGTCTTTAAACGATTCATGTTATTTCGATCGATTGAAAAAATTTCAAATCTATGTGCGTTCAACGAATTTTCACTCTTTTGAGACGGTGGTACCATCTTTAAGTTTTGTGCGATGGAAATTATTTCAAATTAACTGACATTAAGTTTGCCATAGTAAAATTTTCTTTCTGTAGTCGAAATTACGTAAATATCAAGAAAATCGACACTAATACGGCTCCCTTTTGAACGATAAAGAATTTTGTGTACGGATTCTATTGTCGAGGCTCAAACAATTATAGTAAATTATTAGACTAAACATTCTTCTATTCGAGTAATTTGCTAAGGGCGCCGAGTTAGCTTGAGCCGGCGCTCCGCGCTTGTACTTAGTACGTAAATAAGGAAATAGTTGCATTCAAGGGCGCCGACTTTTAAGAGCACCCGTGCTTATTATTTTCCTTCTACGCGAGATATGCAATTTTCTGAGAAAGAATTCGTAAAAAAAATAAAAATAATTTTTTTCGAATTTTAAATTGCAATTTACAGAGAGAGTAAACACGATTCTCCCACTCTTTCCTTTCAACTGCCGGTTAAAATTGAAGAAGAGGAAGTTTTCACCGTTCGTCTGATTCAGGCGAATTTGCTCTAACGTGCCTAAATAAGTTTCACTTCAATAATACAATAACAGTTTCTGCAATCCGAAACTGAAAATAAATGCCTGTTCCAATAACACATTGTTTTTAATATCAACAACATTTATATGCTCTTTTCTTTTACAGGAAAGAAAAGAGTATATAAAAGTGCAAGAGAGATAAAACTCTTTTTAATAAAATAACAAACGTTTGCCGATGCATCGCATATAAATGGGAGGTCTTATTAACCAACGTTCTTCCTTTTTGGATTTATATCGCGGTATTTGTATGCTACAAGTCGCGGGTGCTCCGCACGCTCTAGTGATTCTCGTGGGTGCTCGAGCCTCTGAGCACCCACGTAGTCGGGGCCCCTGGTTGTATTCGAAGCATATTCGCTTTACATTAAATATGCTTTGTATAAAACATTGCTTAATTTGAGCTTTCAATTTGTGCCTGTAGTACAAGATGTACATACATGGATTTTATAAAAATAAAAGGATGATAGGATAAAAAGAGGATAGGCGAAAATGTGTGAGGAGAATGTTAAGATTTGAGGAAGCGAAAGAAGTATGTAAGGACCGCAACGCTTGGCGCTCCGTCCTCTTTGACTACCCCGTTAGGGACACAGAGTGAATATATGTATGTATGTAAAAGAATGATAAATATGCAAGAATACAGATAATTTGTACCTGTAATGATTTTTATTGCAATTGCAAAAATATTAATTTAGAACTACTTTTTTCCTGTGGTTACGTGTTCTAAGGAAAGAAAAGAAATTAATTATTGAAATGAAATCTATTTTTGCATTTATAGTAGTATCCATTTATAGTATCAAACATCGTTCAAAACAATGTCTGCTAACGCAATAAGCCAAATTCACAAAACGCAGAACTTTTTCAATTACCAACAAACTCGTTCAATTAATCGCTATTCAAGCCTATTTTCACCAAAGCACATTTCAAAGGGTGCTATAAAAAGAAATACTTAATAATAATATCAGGAGTTTGCTCTCTAAACTTTAGAAAAAAGAGTTTTCAAAGGAAAAATCTATATTAGCTTTGATTGTGTTCGCTTAGTGTTGTCTCATAATATTTTTTGTCACGCAATACTATGATATTTACGACCAAAAGGAAAATTCTTATTTTTCAGAATTAATGCTTTTTTACTGCACAAGCGATAATATTACTAATGCAGTAGAAACGCGATCTCTTAGAAAGATGTGCGGTGTCACCCTTGGGGACAGGATAAGCAGTGAAGAGATACGCTGTACGACAGGGTTGCGCGACAGTGTTATTGTAAAAATGAAGAAAGGAATGCTTAGATGGATCGGGCACATAGAAAGAATGAGTGACGAAAGACTGACGAAGAAAATATACAGAGAGAGAGTGAGTGGTAAAAGAAGCCAAGGAAGACCAAGGCTGATTTATCAAAATTAAATAGCCAGAGTGTTAGCAAATGGAAATGTCAAAAGCTCTCGCATACTTAAGCGAAAATCTGTGAGAAGAATGATGAGATTTGAGGAAGCGAAAGAAGTATGTAAGAACGGCGACACTTGGCGCTCCGTACTCTCTGACTACCCCGTTGGGGATACAGCGTGAGCATATGTATGTATGTCAATGTGTACATGAAAGAAATAGTCAAATAGTGTAATTTAAAAATCAAACTTGGCGCTGCATCCTCTATGACTACCCCGTTAGGGATACAGCGTAAGGATAGGTATGTAAAAATGAAACCATTCGAGTTATACTCGGTTGTGGATATTAAAAAATATACCAAAATAAATGTCATAGAATGGGTGAGACATTTCGGCAATCATAATTTTGTTAATTTACAACGCATTTTTTGAATTGAACAGTATCTAAATCGACGCTCATGGAGCCTATGCGACGTTCACACCCCCTTAGATTGTTTCTACGCTTAGGAGCGTTCACCATAAACGACATCAGCGTTCATAGCAGACTCGCAGTTGCGAGTAGTAATCGTGGGACGAATTCCCATGTCGTGTGTTTGTGCATTACTAAACAATAGAAACAAAGATTAAACATAATCACCGACCAAAGTGGTAAAATAATGAGATTTGTTGAGCCCCATTGTACGACTAAAGCTTTATTATTAATCACATTAATAATGACGTTACATATACGTTATATCCTACTCGATAATATAAAACGTAAAATCGAAGCTAATACAACACTAACTGCGTAAAATACTCATATAATATTGTTGATGAAAATAATTACTAACACTATCTGAAATACCATATTGTCATACACGATTTTGACAATAAAAAGTCGACACTTCTACTGCAGCTATACACTCAGGAAAAATATGCCTAAAGGAAAAATACTCAATTAAACACTTTATGCAACCGAATTCACAAAAACACTATATTTGATTACAATTGTTTTTGGCTATTTGTTACTACGTATAACAAGTGTGATGCTTGCCGCATAACAAGATTGGATGTTTTATGTCGGAACTGTAATTGGAGTTTTCTAATCGATCTACTCGAACTAACCGTTCAGAATCAATGTAGGGCGTTAATGATAACAATCTATTTTTATGCGTTAGCAAATTTTATGTTTTAAGTATATTATATTGCTTAGGAAACGCTTCTTGTTGAGTTAAACGTAATATAGTGTTTTGTGCTTTTTGTAATTCATTTCGATTTAGTATATCTTTTATTTGAATATTTTTGTTTTATATTGTAAATAAATCTTTGTACATGCAAATATTCTAATCAATTTAAAAATTGATTTCTTATGTAATGTAGGAAGTTTTATTAATAATATGTCTTTTGTACTATAACTGCGTATGCTGTGTGAGTGTTCTGTCTTTGGAATTTCAAATGAAATTGGAGCCTCATTTTCATGAAGAAAGTGAGGATCCTACCACCACAAACTGGAACTAGTAAGAAAATAGCTGGATTTTGTAATAAATATCAGCTGGATTTTGTTCAGAGGGAACGTAACGCCAAGAATCTTTGCTCGTAGTGTCCTGTATCTCGTTCATTCCATTTCTGACAAACGGCTCCAGGCGATTCGTCGCTGCAGATATCCAACCAAGTACAATAGTTGAATCGCACCAGAATAATCGACTACAAAAATTGAGAGTAGTGATTTTGTTACCTTAGTCACAGTCTTGTGCCTAATAATGCCACGCAAAGTTCTAATCGTGGTATAGAAGTAGGCTTAATGGGTGCGATTTTACTTTTTAAGACTAATAAATGAACTAGTACTATATTATTGCGGTTTATACAGCGAATGTAGACACAAGCCTCGTAAGCCCCTTCGGAAGCGCCAGAAAAAATGTGCATTTCAATTAATTTTGACTAATCACATGACACCCATCTAGGTATTTTAAAGGTGTTTAGCAATGACAGAATATAAAGAAATGGCAATTTTATGTCAGTCGGTACATCACTGTCCCAGTCACATTTTTGTTTCCATAAACTATCCCATATCATATCATATCCCATATCATATCCCATAAAATAATAGGACTCACGTGACCTAACTGGTCAAAAATTTGACTAATAATAATAGACAATACGCTTAGTAATTTTTTGTACTAATATTAATCGAAGTGTAAAAAATCTGATTGTGACTGCTAATAAAGTCCTAGGGTTTTACTAGACATAATATTATCGTTTAAATTTAGAGTATGAATATACTAATAGGTCAGGAGCGTCGTGACAACAAACCTACTGTTGTTGTCACGTAATCTGTATTTTTTTTAAACTGGTCTCACATGCTCTTTCTTGCTGAGACATGCAACGTGCAGGGGAAATTGAATCTAAAACTTCCAGAAGCGCGTTAACTGTATATTCGTGTTTTGTGAAAAAAAATATGTTTTTTGTGATTCTTTTTGTGATTTATTTTGTGAATATTTATTAGATATATGCAAAACACTACCTGTTAGAAGCCATCCCAATTTTGTTTCATGTAATTTAGGATTCTTTTTATTTTATAAAATTGTAGTAAAGACGTTTCAAATCGTTTCGGCGCCTACCAAAATATCAATAGTAGAAGGTACATTGCCGGTTGGGTCTGCTAATGATATCTCTAACGGTATGGAAATATTATCAATATTTATATAAGTGAGCGGTAATGATGGAGTAATTTGTGGTAATATGTAACAATTAATGTTGACATGATAGTTGTGAAAAAATAGTTAGATGTCACAAGACTCGTCACACCAGTAATTTGAGCATTCATACCTGACACCACAGAAAAAACCCTACGTTTCAGCAATGACAGTATCTCGCACACACGCTGCGTCACATAGTTTGAGGTGCTGCCGTTATCAAGGAGAATTCTTGCATTAAGGAATTTACCACTGGAGTCCTTTACTGAACCAAAGCTGTGGATAACAAAACATGGCCTTGACTACCGTCATTAATTGCGCTTGCTGTGACATTTTGTAATGGTAATGAAACAACATGTTCCTGTACATTTGTGTCACTACTCTTCTCCTCGGAATGTGCTTGATGAGCGTGTTGTATTTATTTGAGCAATACTTGCAATAGGACCGTCTCCTACACTTATGTTCTTACCCTCGTCTTAAACAATTGAAACAAACATTGTACTCGATTGCTTTCTGTTTACACATACACTTTCATTACACATAGGACATAATATATTACACGGTTGTTACTTTTTTGTGTTTGTGTTATTTATTGTTAAGAAACCTTTATTTTTATATGTGTTTCTTTATTGTGATTGTTTTAATTTATTTTGTGTATTATTTGTACAAGAGTATTGTATATTTTCTAGTATATCAGCTCTGTTCGACATAAATTTCATAAATTGTTGTAAAGTTGGAAAATCATCAAAGTATTTTTGTATTCCTCTCACTGGCGGTTTGTAATGTAATCAAATTTTTTCGAGAACATGAAAATTATTTATTGATGTATCCCAGTGGTCGGTGGACTGTCCTAACATTGCAAGTGCGCGTAAATTTTTTGTTGTCGTGTCCATTAAATGATGCAAAGATGCTAGATTGTTTTTGTATAGGTGAGATGTCGAATAATGCATTGAGATGATTATTAACGAACTGTCTTTGATTGAGATATCTTTCTGACAATAATTGCCATACAAAGTTTATGATTTACAGATTTGAAATCTAAACTCTGTATGATTAAGGCTGCACTAATGGACAAGGCAGCTCGTAAATAATGAAATTTATCTATGTTATGCTAGAATTGTTAGGTATTAATGATAAATACATATCTCGAAATTCGAGCCAATGTTGATACTCGCCATTGAAGTGGGGCAGATCGAACTTGGGCACTCGAATAAAGTTATTATTTTCCAACGTTCATGATTGTTCAGCGCGGTTAAAGCTGGGAACCGAACCCGGCGTCGCGCGGTGGCTAGTCGTTTCTTTTGCGTCGGGGGTTAAAAAAAAGGCCATACGAAAATGAGATGATGGATATAAATGATTTGTGATAAAGATGGAAAAAATTATGGAACGGATTCATAATGCTTTTCTTCTTTAACTAGCTTTTCTTTTTCATACCGTTGATGACTGAATACTGCGCTTTATGTTGTATACTTGTATTAGACTTCTGTAGTTAGCGTGAAGTCGAATCCATAAACTGTGTTCATATATATTTTTCTTCGTCGCCGATTCTTTGAAGAGGACAGGTCCAGAATGTTTGTGACTATTTGTGACTTTTCATAATTTCTTAGCTTCTTGGGTATTTTTAAATTAAAACGCTAACTAAAAATGCAGTTGGTTTATTATAATATGCGTGTGGTTCGTTTAATACTATTTATTGAAGTGCGAAAATCAAAAAGAAAAAATAACAATTCGCTGCTCGCGCGATCTTTATTGTTTTGACATTATATTAGACATATATGTGTATATAACGTTGCAGCGTGATGCAACAGAATAAAATGTACTATAATTTAACAGCCGAAAAACCAGTTTCGTTTCGAAGTTCTCGTTTATTTGAGCGATAACCATGATTTTTTTGGAAATATAAACTGGATACTATGGTATTCAATTAAAAGATTTATCCATAACATTTATTATTAAGTTAATCATTTTCTCTAAATTAACAAACATATTTTAAACACCCTTCGAGTACCAAAATTAGGCTCATATTTCGCTTCACGAGTTTCCACCCTATTTCTTCGCTTCTGCCTCGCCTTAACTCGTTCATTACCTGGAAATACCTGGCCTTAAGGTAGACTTTCCAAATTAATGAAGTATATAAGTTTCAAGGTTAGGAGGTTGTTTTCTTTCTTTAATTACTTTCTCTGAATAAACTTTATGCTGTAGTTCTTGATGTGACTCTGTGCGCGCGCAACGTAAAACTTCCGTCGCATCATTTTCTAGAAAGCGCCTTATGAAGTATAACTTCAAAACTTATAAACAAGTAGACGTATACACGTAGATATTTATTCTGTATGTAAAAGAATTTGTCTTTACGATTTCGCGTGTGGAGTCATTATATACGTATATCATGTCATTATATACGTATATCTTAACTCAAAATTCCCATGCAGACAAAGCATTAGTCAAAAACATATCCTTAATATTCGAAGCTCGAATATTGGAAATAGGATTTTATTTAAATTGGACGGCGCTTGAATGTCGTATTCATTGTATGAAATAGTTTGCTGCACGTGTTCTCCAAATAAAACTCCTGTTGATTTTGTGGGAAGATAGTTGTGGCGACGGAATAGCATGATTTTTACTAAAGCAATGAAATACTTGTTTCATATAAATAAAACGCTAATGCGAGAAATTTCTCGCACGTGTAATTACTTCGTTGTTTCGTAGAAATTGACTCCAATAACTAATAGATAAATAAATTGATCAGTTGTCAAATTGTTTAGGTAGATTGGTTGGGTAATTTCATTATCTTTGATAAGAAAAGAAGAAGAATACGACTCGATAAAGCAAATATTTTATCTAAGTATAAAAGTTCAACTCGCGCGCAGAGGATTTGTATATACTCAGAGTTGTCTTACGCTAAACGGAGGTCATTGGCCACTAGGCATGGGTAATTTAGAAATATTGCTTGGGCCATCTCAGTAATTCAGGGGTAAATTGATGCGCCGGCACACTAAGTTAACTGAAAATTGTGCCATGGCACATGGATAGTCGCAAAGCGCGTCACCCGTATCTAGCGCCCGCTGGTTTTTCGCAGGCAGTGTATTATGCGCTGTAGTGTGTATTACGCCAATATATTTGGAATAAGTGAGCTGACACATCCGGCACAGCGAACAAAGTTGGTACAATTGTGCGGCGTTGATAATCAAACTCGGTGTGCCAGATAGACATGGACGACAATGCACAGCGCCCCAATATTACGCCAACTTTTAGAAAGGTAAAAGTTACAAAATATTTTCATTTAGTAATCTTCTACATTATTGTGGTTATTGTGGTATCTACCTATAAAAACCGCACGAAAATTCGTTCAGTAGTTTCCGAGATTAGCGTGTACATACAGACAGAAAAACAAAAACTTTAAATATGCTTTTTTGTGTTCTGTTACACCTTTTTATCGCCCTCACTCATATTTTGGTAAATTTATTTAATGTCCAGACGCACGGTTTCTGCTGCTTTATTATATGTATAGAAAATGTTATTAGATACTCGTTTACGAAAAGAACATACGTTGATGTGGGTAAAACTTGAAGAGTGCAACACAAAAAACAAATGTATATAAACAGAAATGAATGTTTCTTTGTATGTTTGTCCTCTATGTGTTCCTGAACCATTCATCCATTCATGTGATGAAACTTTGGCGAGTTGTTTTGCGTACGTAAGTGAAGATTTCCGAATTATTTAATTTAGGAAACAAAAACTACGCAAACGAAGTCGCGGGCAACGGCTACAAAGTAATAAAAACTAAGACTTTGAAAACATGTTTGCTAAAAAGTAAAAACAAGCTTTAACTAGATTGTATTATTACTCCACAATTTCTTTCGCACTACTACTACCTGAATATGGCGTGTAGGGCCCCTTACTGCGGGCTATGAGGTCATGATATCGGAGCCACAGAACCTGTGTAGAGATAGATGGTGACTTGTCGTTCTGGTTCGAAGTCTGTTCAGGCGTCAGACAGGTCTGCGTCATGTCTGCCTAGCTATTCGAGCTGTATTTGGACAGTTGCCTCCAGACATTGAAAGGTAGTATGAGTGGTATGATATGTGATGGTACAGTGGTAAATTGCCTTTTGTACGCTGACGATGCTGTGCTTAAGCACCATCAGAAGCGCAGATGCAGACACTAGCTACGTGCATGAAAGAAGACTGAAGTAAAAGGATTGAATATGAATGCGACCAAAATTAAGGTTCTGGTGTTTGAAAGGGAAGATGTACAGACAAAGTTTAAATATGGGTAAATGGAAAATGTATAGAACAAGTGAACGAAATTGTATATCTGAGGAGTGCGTTTTCGAGGGATGGAAGATGTGAGTTGGATGTAGAGAGACGGGTAGCAGCTGGCAGTAAAGTGAACGGTGCACAGTCCGCATTAGTAGGCAGTGTGAATATATATAACTCAGCCAAAATGGCCATACACAATGCAGTCTTGGTTCCAACTTTATTGTACGGTAGTGAGGCCTGGATATGCCCGAAATTGAGTGAAAGTAAGACTAATGCAGCAAAAATGCGATCTCTTAGAAATATGTGCGGTGTCACCCTTGCAGACAAAATAAGCAATGAAGAGATACGCAGTGTGAAAGGGTTGCACGACAGTGCTAATGTAAAAATGAAGAAAGGGATGCTTAGATGGTTCAGGCACATAAAAAGAATGAGTGATGAAAGACTGACGTAGAAAATCTACAGAGCGAAAGCGAGTGGTAAAAGAAGCCAAGAAAGACTAAGACTGACTTATGAGGATCAAATAACTAGAGTGTTAGACGACGGAAATGTCAAAAGCACTCGCATATCTAGGCGAAAATGTGTGAGAAGAATGATGAGATTTGAGGAAGGGAAAGAAGTATGTAAGGACCGCGACGGTTGGCGCTTCTTCCTCTCTGACTACCCCGTTAAGGGTACGGCGTGAAAATATGTATGTATGTATGAAATAGTCGAAGCTTTTCACTTACCGTGTGTGTACAATCGAAATTCAACATGTGCCATTGTTGAATATGACTTCTTCTAGACATTTTCCATTCTTGTTCATTCCATTCTTCCATTCCACTGTTCCATTCTTCTTCAATCACTTGTTCTAGACATTTTCCATTTACCCATATATCACACTTAGTCTGTACATCTTCTCTTTCTAACACCAGAACCTTCGTTTCAGACTTTTTCATTACTATGGGTTTTGACTTTTGATGTATGTTAATGAAAGCATTATATTGTAATCCAGTGTTACATTGAGTGATTTTGAACTTTACAATAAACATCATAAAGTCGTAAAATATGAGTACCTAGCTACTTTTAATATGAGCGCGAGACGTAATAACTAGCGATCAACATCAACTTTTAATTACGTAAAAACTAGACTCGCTTTGTTGCTTAATTTAATTTCACGTTTCGGTCTCTTTTAAATATTTAATATTATGCTGTATTTTTCATGTCAAAGTGAAGAGAATTGCTACAGTAGTCGTTAATATTTCAAAAGTATGTTTAATTCGCGAAATATTAATAATGTTACTCTCTGCCATAATATCAAGCTCAGATAAAAAAAAAAATTATTTATTTCCGTTTTTTTCAAAGATATATATAGTGGTTAGAAACGTTGGATAAGTATAACGACAAGATGCGTTTTATTTCTCACGATTCTCATGTGAGTTCGTTACAAAAACCTTGACCAAGCGTGAGTTTAATTCGTGCTCAAAGGGTTCCGTACGTTATTTATTTTTAACTTAACTTTTGAAGACTTACGAGATATAATATATTTTGTCATAAATTATACGAATAAAACTTTATATTCTAAATTTTTTTAAATTCTAGGGCTAATTGTTTCGGCCGGAGATAAGGGGGTTAGAAATTTCAAAATCGTGTTTGAGGTTTTTTCCAATTTTTTATACATACAAAAATCCTCGTTTTTTCTTACTTGTCGTAAATGGTACACAAATATGGCGTACCAAGAGCCATTGACATTTCATAGGGCTGGGAACAATTGAATGAACTACTTTCTTTTGACGATTGAATGAAGTGAACTAAATTCATATATGTCCGTGTTTTCTTACTTACCGTAAAACGTAATTAATCTTTACACGTCTTCTTTTATAAAATTTATGTTTTCAATTAATATTCGTTTTACTGAAATAATTTACATAGATACATATATATCTTCACGCTGTATCCCCAACGGGGTAGTCAGAGAGGACAGAGCGCCAGGAGTCGCGGTCCTTGCACACCACTTTCGCTTCCTCAAATCTCATCATTCTCTTAACACATTTTCACCTAGGTATGCGAGTGCTTTTGAAATTTCCGTCGTCTAACACTTTGGCTATTGATCTTCATAAGTCAGCCTTGGTCTTCCTTTGCTTCTTTTACCACTCACTTTCGCTCTGTAGATTTTCTTCGTCAGTCTTTCATCACTTATTCTTTCCAAGTGCCCGAACCATCTAAGCATTCCTGTCTTCATTTTTACAATAACACTCATTTATGAAAGAAGTAATTAAATTTTTAGAGATTTTCAGTAATAGTTTAGAAAATCTAGCGCTATTATATTCTAGGATACAACATTGCTCTAGCTTAAAGAACTTATAAACTACACAGATAATTGCAAGAAATTAAAATATATTTTTAAATACAATGCTTACTCTGGGACCAGTAGTAGCGAATTTAGGCATTGTCGTTTCGAGTTTGTACACCACGTCTAACTATTATTTAATCTATGGCCACATATTTGCTGAGAAAATCGTCTGTGACAGACAAACTGACATACGAACTATCGGAAAATTGATACTTCAGCGGTTTTTTAAATATTCCGTTTTTCTTTGAAGACACAGGACGCAGGCATAATAATATTATCTCACTTATACGAGTACCTCAGTCTAGATATTGAAAGTAAACAGGAGTGTCAATATGAAATTTTGTCATACATTAATATATGTATATTTTGTCCAATCCTGTGGGAACGGTTATTTTATGTAATATCTGTGGGATAAACTTTAGGGTTACTTTAAAGTGATGTTATGATTCTAAACTTTAATTAACCACACATATTGACAGTTTAATAGTTTTGTCACGACTTTATACGATACATTCTATGTCAATAAGGGCGCGTTTATTCAACACAAATTTCTTCGCGCCGAAAAAACGCTGTTAGCGCGCGGCCGCCGCGCGGTCGCTAAGCGGACACCGCAGAATAGAGCAAAATACACTATATAGAGTGTTTATTTTTAACTGGGACAGTATAGAAAAATCCGAATCTATAAGTGATAGAGGGGAACTGTCTCAGGAACGCTTCGGTCTTTTTTGTGATAAAAATTTTAGCATTTTCAATTCTTTGATCAAGTGTGAGATTTTCATAAAAATGAGTAAAATTGACAAAATATTTTTTTAACATGAATTGACTTAGTTTTATATAAACATCATTTCATTCTATCGAAGAAACAAATCTGGACAGCAGAAGTTGGTCAAATTTAATAAAATATTTTTTCATACAATGCTATAAGGGGAAATCCGAATCCATAGAAGTTACAAAGAAACTGTCTTAAGGACCATTCGGTCCCTTTTGTGAAAACAATTTTGTCATTACAAATTTTTTGGTCAAGCGTGAGTAGTCCATAAAAATTAGTAAAATTGACTATTTCTTTTTTTTTAATGCAGACTGACTCAGTTTCATATAAGTGTCATTTCATTCGGACGAAAAAAATCTGAACAGCAGAAGTTGGTCAAATTTAATAAAAAATTTTTCATGTAATAGATGAATTCAATGTACTAAGTTATAGTCTATTTACTCGGAAACAATTTATTCAAATTGACAAAAACTTCTGTATGTTGAAAAAGTGTTCCACATTTGAATTTCATGTAAGACGTATCGACATGAATATTGACACTGAACGAATTGTTCCCGAGTAGTAGTAGTACATTGGATTCTTACGTTGCATGAAAAAAGGTCAAGCGCAAGTAACTTCACTCTGGCTGGAGTGGCCAGAGAAGAATGAAATGCGAGGGTGGGATGGTTTTAGAACGCGCGGTAACCGCGAACGACCCCGCGGAGACCGTGTCGCCGTGCGGTTGGGTAGTTCCCAGAAATTTATTCCCGAACGTTGTTACCTAGTGAATAGAGTTTACATTCGCTTTTAATAAATACACGAGAATGTCAGCAGCGCGGCCGCCTCGCGGTGGTTGCAAGAAAATTTTCGCGTCGTCTGTCTGCACACTAAGAGTTCGCGATAAGAGACCCACCCCCGTATCAGATCTGCTGTTAATGCAAAGTGGAACGTACACAGTATGGCTATACGAACTATGTTGGGTATATATTATTTGTCTAAGTGACAATGTTATTAGTAGTTCCTAATTATACCACCACTGTATATACCTCGAACCAAGAAACGTAATGCATAGAACCACAATAAGTTGCTGCTTTTACTATAGTGTGTCGAACGAGTAAAACAGTTAACTATAGTTAGTAAGGCAACCTCTCACTGTCAGTGTAATTCGTGTCAGCTAATAAGTCTGTCATGAAATAATTATTTTCAAAGTACCCATTAATCTTAAGTGTTTTTTTTTCTAGTAATCACAAAAATAAAAATATGTCATGTTCGAATCACGTGCGCATCGTTGTACTCTGACTTTCCATAGTTACACATTAGGTAAAAGTCTAGAAAGTCGGTCAACAAAAAAAGGACACCTTAAAGACACGCTTTTAGAGCAAATGCTCCGTTTATTGTCATTTGGTCCGAAATATGTTCATATAGTATTACAAAATATGTAATACGTAATACATTACTATACGAACCGTTTGGGTACATTTATTTAATTTCTTAATTTTTCTTGAAATAAGTTATTTATATTATTATTAATATCTATTTTTCCGACCTCCTTACAGCCTTGAAAATAATAAAACTTCTAATTAGAAGCTTGATTTCAAAAGATATCAACGTATTATGTATAATAGATAGTGGTTTTACATGTAGATATTGCATGTGTCCTTTAATTTCTAAACAGCAGGAAAAACTCGGAACGAAGTTATGAATGTAATTTTAATTAGTAGGCACCGCATATGAAAATTTTAAAGAGAACGCCAGTGAGTGTAGTATGGAACTCCACTGTGTACTTATATGTGCTCGACACGCTGCGCTCTCAGCTGGATTTCTCATAAGTTGTTCACATGTTTTAACCAAGGGCGTCTAAGCAAAAAGAGTCCAGTAGTGGGGTATTGAGTTAAGACTAGATTCGGAATTTAGTCAATTGTAGAAAATAGTCAATTGATAATAAGGGTTAAAAAAATATTCAAAAACTGGCACATATTTTTTTATCAGACATTTAAAGTTGAAACTCTGAAAAAGCTTGTCTTGGGAAAAAGCATTTTTATAGTTTGATTGAAAAAAAACACACTTCTACTTGTTTGTTTCTACTTAGAAACATAATATAAAGTCATTTACTATATGAACTTGTAGATTATTAAAATATTAATTAATAATCCATTAAAATCGCGAAATGCCATTTTTTCACCCAACTTTACAAAACTGCGTATATCTCGGAAACTAAATGCCGACCACTGGACCGTTTTTGCTTGGACGCCCACATATTACTTCATAGTAAAATTAATAAAGAATTTTCGAATATTCGACTTGCCCGTTGGCGCGGTGAGAGGCAACTGTCTTCCAAACCAGGGCTCCATATTCGATTCCCAAGTCAGGTCAGTTTAGGTAACGAACTTTTCTGAACTGGCTTGGAGTCTGGGTGTTACTGGGAGCTTTCCCAGTTCGTCGTGTGGTGTATCGTTCATCGTTTAGTTAGGGCTCATACAAATTGTGTAATCGTGCGGAGTATTATTATTATTAATTACTGAGGAGTGAGTTGCAACATGTTTAAGTAAGCATTTTGGACGTTTCATTTTTAAATGAATGGCTTTGGATAAAATAAGGCACAGATGTAGTTAGCACGTAGAGCAGTTTTAATATCTTTCGCGACAGCACACAACGTATTTAAACCCTTCTATTTGAAAGAAATAATTTTTATAACTACATTATATCATTATATGTATACATTTATACACGTATCTATATAACATAACGTGTTAATACTTTATTTAGATAATGGTGTTAATAATTCTAGTAATTATTCTCCACCTTATCTGCAACATATTTTTTTTTGTTTCTGAGAAGGGAAAAAATCCCTACGGACACTCAACCGGACTCTACGCCGACTGAGTAGTGTCGGACTCTAAACAATAACTGTAACGTGTCTGACCAAAAAGAATATCCTTACAGTAACAACATAAATAACATATTACATTGTGAAAGTAGTGGAACAGATTTTCTTCATAGTATTTATTTTGTGTGACGTGAGTTATAAAATCTAAAAACTTGACACATAATATAATAAATCTATATTTTCTAAGAAAAAACTTTAAAAACCAAATATTTCGAATAATTTTTTACTTATTAATAGTAATTTCTTGTTACATATCTCTTTAAGTGCTGATTCTTTCGTACTTACAGCTCCTTTTTAGGATTCTGTAGCCAAAGCCTTGGATTCTGTAAGCTACGGAGGAACCCTTTTATAAATTCAAAACAATTCGGTTTCACTAAGGGTCGATCAACAACCGATGCAGGTGTTGAGTTAATCAAACATATTTTCAGTGCTTGGGAGGAATCACATGATGCATTAGGTGTGTTCTGTGATTTATCCAAAGCCTTTGATTGCGTTCATCACGATATTCTGGTCAGTAAACTAAAATACTATGGTGTTAAAAATAATGCGCTCAACCTTCTGAAATCTTATCTGAATGGGAGAATTCAGAGGGTGGTCATAAATGGAACACAATCATCTGGGTCGTCGGTCTGTATGGGTGTTCCTCAGGGCTCAATTCTCGGACCATTTCTTTTTCTAATTTATATTAATGACTTACCATCCCTCGTAAGAGATACTCATGAGATTGTATTGTTTGCTGATGATACTTCTTTATTATTTAAATTAAAAAGACAACAACTACATCTTGACGATGTAAACAATGCTCTCTCTATAGTAGTGAGATGGTTCACAGTAAATAATCTGCTTCTCAATGAAAAAAAAACGAAATGTGTCAAATTTACATTACCAAATGTAAGACAAGTCAATACAAATATAAAGATTAGGGGTGGGGTGTTGGGCCCTGTAGAAAGTACGACCTTCTTAGGTATTACTCTGGATGCTAGGTTACAATGGGGTCCTCACATTTCGGAACTAGCGAATCGCCTCGGCTCTGCAATATATGCTATTAAAAAAATCCGTCATTTAACAGACATAACCACCGCTAGACTAGTATATTTTAGTTATTTCCATAGTCTTATGACATATGGCTACCTTGGGGCAATGCCGCTGATATACATGCCATCTTTGTTTTGCAGAAGAGAGCGATTCGTGCAATTTACAGGCTGGGGCCCAGGGTATCACTAAGGGATAAATTTAAAGAAATTGACATTCTAACTTTAGCGTCACAGTATATTTATGAAAATATAATATATGTAAAAAAGAATATAACTGCATTCTTGAAGGTCTGTCATGTACATACATATAATACAATAAGCTTGCACCACATACTACTAGACTCCACAAGGTTAGAAACTCATTTGTGGGTGTCTGTATACACTTATACAATAGGATCCCTGATGACATACAGAACTTACCTTTGAGTAGATTCAAAAACACAGTCAAGCGAAAATTGTGCTCTAAAGGTTATTATAAAATCTCGGATTATTTGAATGATAAGCATGATTGGGATTAACCGCTCAGCCACCAAGCCGATTATTTCTTATAAGTGTATAATAGAATAATTATGTAATAATGATTAAGACATATGTTTATAAGAGCAACCTCTGTGTTTCTTGCACGTTCTTCACAGAAGGAATACTGCATTAAGAAGTGTGGTAGATTTATAAATTATTATATATATATCATGATCATAATTATATATCATAATTTTCGACGATTTCAAGTGTATTTTAAAAATACTTACGAAATAAAAAAATTTTTGTCTTTGTCTTTAGTTTCGTCAAGTCAGTCAGTTTGTCTGTATGTCATCTTTACACCTACTGAGCTTGATAGAGGTCTAAATTGCTAACCCAATATAGTTAGAAACAATAAAGTAATTAATCTTCGTTTTGGACCCATTTTTCTTTTTAAATTTAATATTGATTTATTAATTTAAATTTAAACTTTGCTAGGAAACTCTAATTTAATGCATGTTTGACACGCTCACATTTTTACTTGACATGAACATTTTTACGCTTCTGATGGAGTACAAATTAACAATTCCTATTTTGTCACTTCATATACAAATAGAACTCAAGATAAACAGAAATGAATAAAGCAATAGTCAAAGTTCCTCAACACAAAGTTTATTTATGAGTAAGGCAATTTTACTGTAATGATTTAATCATAATAAGTAACACCTCTGCCCATTTTCTCCACCAATTAACTTCTAATTTCGTATACTTCGTTGAAGTTATCAGTCGGTTCCTATAACCTAAGCAACGCGGTCGTTATTAAATAATGAAGGGTTGCATGATACCGTTTGTAAGCTTTTCTATTATTCATACGCATCGTGTGTGAATATTACAAAAGCTTTAAGCAAAATATTCCATGGCTTAGACACTGCTCATTATGTTCGTGGTAATTATGATTATCGTTTCACGTATAGAACAGAGCTGTTAATTATAATTTCATTGTGCCAAATGTTTTACTGTATTTAAAAAACCTTATATTTATATATTGGGTACCTTATACTAGCTGTAGTCTGTGTCTTCGTCTGTGTGGATTTCCAAGAAACCTTTACCATATTCAGTCTTGTGGGGATTTTATATAGTCACGTAGTTGCTAGGAAGAGAGAGAAACCACATTCGACCTTGTACCTATATATGTAATTTTTACATTTCGTGTAGGTATACATAATATAATGGTTATAAATATTAAATAGTTAAAGTAAGAGAATGAGAATATCTGACTTCTAACTTTCATGATTCTTTGTGATTTTTCATCAAAAACCTATTCTAATTATTATCTAAAACGTTAATAATTTGTCCACCAAATAACAATTATTAAATATACATGTATTATGTAAATTATACCTTAAAAATAATTTCATTACACTTTATTCCATAATTTCACTTTATTTCATAATTTAGGTTGATATTTTGTCCTTTCTATTCTGAAATTTAGCCTATTATTTCCATGTCCACTTATGATTTTAAACCAGCTAATATGATTCTCAAAATAGTTCTAATGATACAATATCCTTTTCTAGTCTTGATTTGTTTCTATACGCCCTTCTATTATCACCTAGATCAATATGAGATCCCTCTTTGCCACAACGCAATGTAACATGTAAGGTAGAATTAAGTAATAAGACATTTCCTACAAAATGAAATATCCGTTCATTAACTCAGAAATTATAAGGAAGAGGTAAAAACTTGATCGAGTTTATTTTGGTTTTAACAATGGAAGGTATTGCCTTTAACTTTAAAGATTATGACAAGGTATATAAAAAAAATCCTTGCAATTGAATCATCCCCACGAATACCCATCGGCTTGTACTTGAGTCCGTAATCCTATTTCTGTTGGGATTCAGTGAAGATCGCTTCGGCCTCGGTTTCGTTAAAAATATCGAATCCGCAATGGTTTTTTAAAATGTACATAGTTTTTTTTATTTAGCTAATAAAATAAATTGATCACCTTTTTTGTTTGCTTTCTTCATTATTTTGTTGATTAGAGAGCAGGTACCTAAATTTGAAGCACTACCACTTCTTTGATACACGTTTATTAAACTGAACATCATAGAAATTAACATTTTTTGTTAAAGAAGGAAAGAGAAGAATGTAATTCAGTATTTTATACTATTAAACATACTTCTCTCCAAATAATTTTTAAATTTTACGTAATATAAAGCCTTTACGTTTCTTCTCTCTAAGGAAATATTAATTTAGAGTATGTACAGAGCGTTATAAGTAAGTTCAGGAAGTACTTACATGTTTAAAAACCTTTAAAAAAATGAGTACCAGGAAGGTATTTTTTACTAAGTTTGACTTTTGTCCGCAATTTTCTTCAACTGTCATTATTTAGAACGTAATTGGTAACGAATTTTTTTAATATAATTTTGTTGGAGAGCCTGAGAAAATTTGAGTATTTTTGTTTTTTTTTGGTCTGAGTAAAATTTTGAGTTATTAAAAGTATTGTAAAAAATATTTTCGACGCTGGGCACTCAGTCCTTTCTGATTACACCGTTAAGGATACCGCGTGAACATGTATGTATGTAAAAAAAATTTTTTTTTTGTGTGCTAAAAAGAAATAATAACATTAATTGTGAACTATGAATTATGAGCTAATAACTGTTAATTTTATTCTGAATTAAATCTTGATTGTAATATGGATGTCTGCAAAATTTTTTCTTTCAATTCAAAGGCCTCGTAGGTATACACTCTGTCAAGAAAGTATCGGGAAAGGATCAATAATACACAAAATGTTAAGAAGTATTTAATCTAAATAACAGATGCAACTCAAACTCCGCGCCAAAATGGAAAACAGTTGTGCCAATCTAACAACAACAAAAAAAAGAAAAAATTGAATTTGGAACCATAAACAAATCATCTATTCCCGATACTTTCGTGACTGAATGTATACAGTAATACCTCGACTTACGCTACCCCGACTTACGCGAACCCAGAGTTACGCGATTTTCAAATCTCGTCGATTCGTCTTTTGTTTGAGGGTCACTCTCTCACAACTCTCGATTATTGATTATAGACTTACTGCCCCCACACTATTACTCAATTAATGTACATGTTCGGATTTGTCGCGCGGAATCAACGCATAGCTACAATTTATTTTGTATTATGTACGTAATATTTATTTCTTACCTACAGAGTGCGTTTGTTATTACATTTTTATACCGTGTTTTTTTATTTTATATCTACGAATACTTGAAAGTCTTCTAATGTCACCCAAACGAAATAAAACTGATTCCTCTGTATCAAACAAGAAAGGAAAAACTTTATCTTTGGAATGTAAACTTACAGTAATGTAACATTTTACTAAACATTTTATGTCTAAATAATTATTTTCTTTAGCTTCCGGTCCCAATTAAAAATAATTTATATGTATTTATATGCGAAATTTTACCCCAACTTACGCGAATTCGACTTACGCGGTTATCGCTCAGTCCCACCTATCGCGTAAATTCGGGGGATTACTGTAGTTAAGAAATTAGTAGTTAAAATTTACATTTAGGTTCATTAAAACTATCTAGGCGACCGAACTTTACTCGGTGTCTCACAAAAAAAAAGACAAAAAAAAGTCTGACCACATTGTAGAATTCGAACCCGCGTATTTCAGCTTGGTAGATCTACGCTTTAGCCACTGTACTACTGAGAAGGTAAACTCTGTTATAAAATTAGACGAGTTTAAAGTTTAGAAGTTATACGTGTGTGAAAACATAAAAAAACGACTTTTCTCAGAATTGGACTCTAGCCAGATCGATTATCTCGACCTTCTGAAGCCCTATAATGTAAATTTTATCGAAATTGCTTTTTCAAGAAAGCGATGTCAAATATACATATATATATTTCATCTATATAAATCTATATATGTGCAAAGTGTATATATAGGTAAGAAAAAAGAGTTTGCTAGCCTTTGGTTGGTAAAAAAACAACACCATTTTGGGGAAACACTTGGTTTATATGGTATCCCTTAAATCACTCACGCAGCTACATTTTATTTGGTTTTATTTATCCCCCTTCATAGTAAGAGACACGGTGCCTAGAGGCCTAGAGTTTTAACATACATAGATAGTCGATCACAATATCTATACTATTTATTTTTGAGTGCTCCTATTACTTATCTTCCAAATTCATGACGGGCGCTGAGGTATTACTTTTATAGACTACCTACCTATCTTACGATTTTATCAACAGATTGTAATGAAATTAATACAGTAACGATGGTTGTTGTCATTTTTCCAAATAAAAATAATTATCAAATCTGGTGCTTTATGAAAAATGCAAATTTACAGCTGACACATAAAAATATGTGAAAGTGTGTAAAAATATAAAAATAATTATCAAATCTGGTGCTTTATGAAAAATGCAAATTTACAGCTGACACATAAAAATATGTGAATCGCTTCAGTAATTTCCTATATTATATCAAAAACATAATTTTTTCAGAGTTTTACTGCATCTACTATCTATATATGTATATAGTATACAATATTTACATACTAAAAAAGTTTTGAGGTTTTGTAACACCGGTCAATAATGTGTTGGCACAATCACACACGGTTTCATAGCCATTCACGGTGCTGTATTTTGTTACAGTAAGAGTTATTCGTGATGGTTATTTCTAGATTTTTTGAAATTTAATTTTGCTATGGTTGCTCGTTATAATTTTCATAAAGTAAAGGCTCCAGTAACAAGAGTAAAAATTGGTACAACATAATATAGTGCTTTTGACAATCAAACGATGTCTCTGAGAAATATAGAATTTCTTAGATACTTGGTATTTCCACTCTACAGTAGTGGATGTCGTTCAACATCTTTAAGCAGTTGCGACTTGCGACAACAGTTAAAACAAGTGTTACCTTAGTGCTCTTAGTTCGTGAACTTTACTTCGCTAGAAATAAATTTAATGTTTTTAATAGAAACTTGCTGTTTAATTTTACATAAATAGGGCTTGTATTTATTCTCGTATTCTAGATTCTAGAACTTTTCCAAGTAATATAAAGTTTTATTGTTCGCGATTAATAATGAAACTTGTAAACTAAAATAGTTCTATTTAATAAACATTTATAAACATTCTCAGTGTAAGTAATTCTCAGTGAAACATGTAATATTTTACTTCATTTATTTAAATATTTGCACCTAATGCCGTGACCATAGTTGTAAAAGTTTCAAATTAGTGAAAGTTTTAAGGAAAACCCCCTTTCCCATAATAGTTTTTATTTTATCAGGTAAATATTGCCTATTACCGCTACATTTTAATGGTTCTGTCGTGATTGATCGATTATTAAACTAACTTAGGTCGTGGCAAGAGCTATTATAAAGGCGATTCGAATCATGTTCCTTATAAAACGTTGCGTGACAAACAACGATATAATTCGTTTCTAGTTTCCTTAATTTTTTCGAAACAGTTTTTGTAAAGGAAAATTTAGTAAAAAATAACATATAATTCTGCCAGTCTGCTGGGTACCTTGAGCAATGACAGCTTTCTAAGCGGCAACTTTGAGAAAGTTTATTATTTAAGATAATGTGTAGTTTTAAGTT
The DNA here is from genome assembly GCA_907165235.1 of Zeuzera pyrina. Lineage (NCBI taxonomy): Eukaryota > Metazoa > Arthropoda > Insecta > Lepidoptera > Cossidae > Zeuzera > Zeuzera pyrina. Next base: position 14,320,765 of record OU015630.1, read on the forward strand.
TGTAAATATTAACATATGTATGTACTTTTTTGTACGTTGTTTTAATTTACATATAATTTAAATAATTGGGAACTAGAAATGTACATAACGGTATACATAATGTAAATGTTAGGACTTCGTTAGGACGTGAATCACACGAATATTTTTGGCTACCAACTATTATCAATGATATAGGTATATAATCTGATGTAAGATGAGAAGGATTGAGGCACTATTTCTTAACATGCCTTAAGAATATTATTGAAAATATTAGTATAAATTTTAAAAAATGCCACAGCACATTTTTGTGTATAAAACATTTGCACATTTTGTATATTAAATATAAGTAAGCATCATAATATAACATTAGGTTGAAATTTAACATTTAAATATTAGATGAAATCGAAAGCGAATGAATTCACGTTTATTTCTCAAGAAAGGAACAATGCGGTAATGTTAAGCAAAGTTCAAGCTGTAAAGTTCAAAGCAAAAATAGACAAGACTGAAACTTTAGACAAACTTGTACCGCTGATTGCGGTTAAAGAAGCGCTTGCTTGACTCAAAGTATTGTCTTTTAAGCACAGAGCTAATATTTTTCATTGTACATATAATTTTATAAGTATTTTTATTAGATGAGTATTAGGTACATTGGAAATAAAAACAGTGTTTTATAAACATTTCTTTTGTAAAATACTAGCATGACTCTTCAATATTGATAATAAAATACGATGAAAAATACTATGCTATATGCATAAACCTTTGAATACAAAGCTTGTAATGTATTTAAATTTGTGTAGTGGCTTTTTTTGGGTGATCTTGTGTTATAATATAACGGATACCTACGTCCATTTTAGTAATGAAATGTATTCTTTTAACTTAGAAATGTCACTTCTATTTGCACATTTAATGCGTTGTGTAGTTTTAATTGGGTGAACGACTACTATAAGACTCTTATTAAAGGCAAGAATCCTCGGCAATAATGTTGAAAGATTTATTACATAGTTTAATGACATCGATATATATATCTAACACTGCTAAAATGGCCATCCACAATGCGGTGTTGGTGCCAACATTGTTGTACGGTAGTGAGGCCTGGATATGCCCAAAATCGAGTGAAAGTATGTTAAATGCTGTGGAGATGCGGTCTCTCAGAAATATGTGCGGTGTCACGCTTGCAGACAGGATAAGCAATGATGAGATACGCAGTATGACAGGGTCGCACAACAGTGTTATTGTAAAAATGAAGAAAGGAATGCTTAGATGGTTCGGGCACATGGAAAGAATGAGTGATGAAAGACTGACGAAGAAAATTACAGAGCGAAAGTGAGTGGTAAAAGAAGCCAAGGAAGACCAAGGCTGACTTATGAAGATCAAATAGCCAGAGTGTTAGCAGACGGAAATGTCAAAAGCACTCGCATACCTAGGCGAAAATGTGTGAGGAGAATGATGAGATTTGAGGAAGCGAAAGAGGTGTGTAAGGACCGCGACTCCTGGCGCTCCGTCCTCTCTGACTACCCCGTTGGGGATACAGCGTGAAGATATGTTATGTTATGTTGTTAATGACATCGTTAGTAAGTAATTAATTTGTAATGACATACCGGTCGTCTAAAACATCATATTCGACTGCGTGTACACTATACATGATGTGCATTATATATAAATAGTAAAATAATTATTAATCAAGCAATAATATTTTATTCATTCATTATATAAATGAATCCATTTATAAATCTGTGGGTTATTCGATTTCAATTACTATTTTATTTGTTTAGGTAATTACTTGATATATCAAGATATACGTTATAACGTATGAATCGACAGTTTGAGTAGGGTTATTGTGGCGGAGAAATATAATGAGAATAAATGGACTACAATTAGAACCGAGAGATTAGTAAAACCCGCAATACAGGTGACTAGACGCTTAGTCTGATTATTACCCATTTATAGAGTTTACGTGAGACGCTCACTCAAAAGTCGACGTAGGGTCGAGACGCAGAAAGGCAACGAAAAGGCACTTGGACTTCTATGAAACAAAACTGGGTAATCGGTTCCATATTATCAGTGGCGACCTTGCGACCAACCGTAAAGCAAAGTTTATCGTTACCGTCTTGCTTTCTTTTAATGAAAAAAAAAAAATTTATGTACTTAAAGTAACTTTCATAATTCTGCCTCAATTCATACTTTATTTTAATGTTTTTAATTTTTCAAAATTTTCTTATGATACTTTTGGAGGTAAGGGACAAATATTTTACGACTATTTAAAAAATTATTGTGTAACACAAATTAATGTAACATAGTATCGTGTTACGTTTCACATTTTTTAATTTGTATTTAAAGAGTATTTTAAAACTGAAAGACAATTAACTTTCTATTTCCTTATTAAATTCTCTTAAAACTGGCCTCAAGCAATTGTATGACACCAAAGTTATATGATGAATCTACAAGTATGACTGTTACCTATTGCGGAACGGAACGTTATAAATTAAATGGTAACATGTCGAACTACGTGGCGGCATTTGAACTCTTGGTCGGTGAGTGTGCTTGTAATATTTGATCCCGCGGAAAAAACAAGAGGTGCGCTATTTGAACAAAGCTATTAGCGTCTAGTCTTAGCTGTCTTCGTATATGTGTAGTGCTTTACTTTCTTTAAATTAACTTGGATCCTTACCGAAAAAAATGATGACATTTCTACATGTCAAAGAGGAACGTAGTATACTCAACATAAGAAATAAGGGAGAACACTAAAGTAAAAGCAGCCATTTGGCACCGACGTCACAAAGCAATTTTTGTACTTGAGTTTTGATCAGTAAAAGACAGTTTTTTTTTTTCTTAAAAAGTTTTTTGTTTCTCTCTTTTGAGTGACCATGGCCTAAATAAATATCTAGGGTCGGTCTGCAATTAACTTCATTTCTAATTCTGGAGCGGAATGATATACAAAAGAATCATTAAGATAAATAAAGCTTATAAGCAGTTAACATTATACGGTGTATCTTCAAAGTCCGAGCTCCAATATTAGTAAAATTTAAATAAGACCACCTTGATAATATACTGAACCCAACGGAAAAAGAATCACTGAATCACAAAAAAAATACATACAGACGAGTATAGAACCTAACCAGCAAAACTGTCCTATAACAAAAGATTATACTTCAAAAACGTTCTATAAACGATATATTAAGGTTTGAGCGGTGACAGCTTGCTGTATAAAAGCGTTTGATACTACATCTTTGCTCTATAGGCTTATACAGCAAAAATGACATATTAACAATTGATGTAAAGGTAACTTCACCATTTTATACTATGGTTATAGTCAGGTACTATAGCAAGCCCTAATGCGACTAGTACATAACAGTGTTACTCCACAAAAATGATTGCAGTTGCCCTTATGTAAAATGATTTGCGCAATTAAAGTTCCAAATGAACTGTTATAGTCACTTTGTTTTAGTAGTGATGTAGACTTAACAATAGGGCGATATTGAGGTAATGTTGGTTGAAGTAATGTGATATTGAGGCAATCACTGCTGCTGTTTTAGTACATAGTACGTTAGTGGTTACGAAAACACTACAATAGAGCGATTTCAAGATACAGTCGAGTTTCAGATTACGCTTATGTAGTTTAATTGTACTATAATAGTTTTCAAATATCTATTATAGTCTCAGTGTCACAAAGACACTTTTTTAGAGCAGAATTATTGTATACTGATTTTTATAGTTCCTCTAATACACAATGGTAATGTAACAAAGTTTTTAACTCTTTTATGACACAACAACGGCACATAAGGGTAGACAAATGTGACTTTTAAATGACAATTATGTTCTGCAAAGGAATTTCTATCTCGCTTTTGCAACAAAACTCCAACATTTTGACTCAGAGGAAATACTGCATGTATTTTAAATTTATTTTTGCATATTCGTGATACTTAACATCTACGTAAATACGTGTTAAAAAAGGAATCCTAATTTCAGTTTTGAATCCATGATGCATGGCGGAGAAAATATTGATATGACAAATACTATAGCAGCCTTTAGGAAACTCGAAGTAATTTTTTTGCTCTACTTGATAACTTTTTTTTGGCAAAAACTCAATAACTCGAGGGGGCACTGAAAATTCTTCGTAAACCTAACCCTAGTCTATCAATAAAATTGCGGCCGCACATTATTTCCACCATATGGGACGAATAATTTAATAACAAAATGAAATATATCTTATTCACCACTACATAATGGTATTCTTTTTAAGTTAAAATTATTTAATTACCTGTGACATGCGTTGTGACCGAATGTTAAAAGAATGAATGATGAATATTTGTAAGGTAAAAAAGTACTATAATAGCGTTGCGGTGACCGGTACACCACTAAATTAAGATCGGCGTCACTGTTACATCAATTGTATAGACCTAAATTGTCATGCCTGATATTCCTACAGGTCCATTACGATACTGAATAGTCATGTAATTGCGCCACTTTCTTTTTGAGTGAACCTTCTTTGGCCTTTAATAGGATCACCAAATAGTTTTTACGAAACATTCTATGGTCTTGTATACAACTAGCTTTTGTTGGTTGGGACCTCCTCCTTTTTTGAAGTCTGTTAAAAAGTCATTACAATTTTCTTCATAAATTTACTTTTTATAACTTTAATTATATACAAAATATACATACATACATACATAAACATACATATCGTCACGCTGTAACGGGGTAGTCAGAGGCGCGGTCCTTACATACCTCTTCGCTTCCTCAAATCTCATCATTCTCCATTATATTAATTATATACAATTTTAATTATTAATTTCCACAGAAACCATTATCTACTGTGAAAAATTAAATTAATAGTTTTTAATTTCATAATAACCACGGATAAATGTAGCTGTTAGGATTACCACAGGAATTGTTTGTATTGGAAAAAAAATTATACACAGTCCTATTTTTTATTAGTAGGATTTTTCCTTTATAGTATAAGTTATATATATTATATATAGTATTCCAATTTTCAATATTTCTTATATTTAGCAATTATTTACAGTGTCGTGTCGTCCTTTAATTCTAAAGTGCTTTAAATAAATCCCGTTTCATCCACAGAAAGATTTTAACTTTCCCAAAATATAAAATAATGAGAAATATAAAAATTTGTGACACTTAAAAAAGTGTCACAAATTTTTATATGAGACCTTCGGGAGCAGCGTTTCAGACATTGGACTCGTGTGAAATATTAGGTTTCTGGATGTACTTGTTTAATTAATTTAAAAAGGGGAGCTGTTAGGTACGGTGGACTTTATTGGACTAACTTTGCCAATGAACGTGCGTGTCGCCTCGTTATGAAAGTTTGGAACTGTTTTATCAGTGACCCAAAATTGGGCGAGTAAATACACGGTTACCAGCACAATCATCGTTTTGAGATGTAAGATAAGTCTCAACGACTCGTAAAGTTTATTTTAAAGATTTCAACTTCCTTATTCTAATTCGTTTTACGCAAAATAATAATAATTTTTAAACAAAGAAATGAAAGAAAAGAATGAACGTACCGAAAAACAAAACAAAAAATATTGTCTCTTTCCAGCATCTCGAAAACATTTCTGTTTCCGTTCATATTACAGCAAGAAAATTGATGATGCCAATTTTCTTTCGTAAAGGGCAAACTTTGACCGAATACCTAATAATTTTCGATAATTTGCGAACATGTAAGGTACTTGCGATCCATTATGCTATTTCTCCCAAATTCTCGACGTTCTTCTTCAATGTCAACAACAATTTAGTGAATCGAAGCTGAGACGTAGATATAAAACAAGTACCTATTCAACTTTTTCTTTTAATTATTCAGACGAAATATCGGGATATTAATATATGTTTTTGTCACAAAAATAATATTTTTTTACAAATTTATAGAAGTTAGCTACAAACGATATACGTATTGTGTGTAAAAAAGAAGAAAGTCAAGAAAAAAGTCAGAGCAGGTAAATTTCAGGGCAAAAACATACAGAGATGCTATTAATAACAAGTGGAACACAGTCTGACTGACTCATATGTGTATTTGAAGTTGATATTCGCAATCAAGAATGTCTATAAATCAATATTTATTTTTGGATAAAATAAATTTTGAATCGAATTTGGAAATTTTTAAATAAAAGTTCTATTTGGAAAGGAATATATATGCGTATATAACGAAATTTACCAAGAAATAAAAAAAAACAATATTAATTTTACAAATAAGTAAAAAAAAGTATAGAAAGTGGGTGTGATGGTGGGTGTTTAAATCAGTTATAAATACCTTTTAAATTAACCTTTGAAATTATAATTTACGTGTAATTAGAAGACACTTTAACCACTGGCTTATGCTAGATACTATTGTATGTATGTTTATACTAATATTACAAAGAGGTAAACTTTTGTTTGGTTTTATGTAATGGATAAACTCAAAAACTACTCAACCTATAGAAAACTACATTATTAGCGAGTCATATGGGCTGTTTTATTTTCAAAACAATTTCAACACGTGCAAAGGCGGTTCGCTAGTATTTGATAACTCATATCATAACTATGAGTCATTGAAAAATGGGCAACGATAAATAATAATTATCTAATACTAGGTCTACCCGCGACTTCGTCCGCGTGGAAAATTTTTCTGTGGCTTTCCCAGATTAGGATAGGTTACTTGCACATGTATGTATGTGAAAAGGTTGTTTTTGTAAGAAGTCTTCGTCTAGCCTACGTCTGCCTCCGGGCACATACTATCTCTGTACAATTTTTTAACAAAATTGGTCCAGCGGTTTAGCAATTCTTATTCAAAGTTTCATTGCCCTTTTCACTCCATGAAGGGTAGGTTTTTAATAAAAAAGTAGCTTATGTCCATTTCTTTGTGTCAAACTATTTCCATGCCAAAATTCGTCATAATTGGTTCAGCGGTTTAACATTTACCACACAATGTTTTCACTTTCTATCACCCCCTAGGGGTAGTTACACCCACACCCCCCAGGGGTAGATTTTTGATAAAAAAGATAGCCTATGTCCGTCCCCTAGTATCAAACTATCTTTATGTCAAATTTCAGCAATATCGGTCCTTCAGTTTCTCAGAAATTTGAGAAAATCAGTAAGCCGTAGGGAAAATCTCAGATATTTATTTTTTATGGTTACCATAAGATTTACAGCTATCATTATTCACATCATTTCTCTTACATTTGCGTAATCACATGTTCTTACTACATACTAATTTCGATCAAGATAAATCAAGTCGTTCTTGAGTTTTAAAGCTAATAATACAGATAAACAAATACAGAAATTTAGAAAATGGTAGAATTGAAGTCAGTAAGTCATAAACCGAATATTTATCACAAAAATTGACAAAAAAATTGTAACTACAGAGTATTGGGAACAGCATAAATATAACTGTTTCAATTCAGAAATCAAAATTTACGTAAATATCTGTATATGACAAAAAAGCTGTATTGTATAGACTCAGATATTTCGCGGAAATCTAAGTTTAAGTGGTGAATTCGTATATTTTTTATTTATGATCCGCTCAAGGTTTGAAAATTGTTGATCGACACGTGTCTCGCTTCTCACCGGAGTGTTTTCGGGAAATTCCGGATATCACACTCGGACAGCTACTTAGCCATAGAATTATACATAAATGAACATGTAAATGCAGCACTTTAAGAAACGAATGTGTTTTTGCGGTCCTCGAACTAAATTATTGAGAATATTAACACGCTAACAATTTTTACGTAAGTGTAATTAAAAAGTAATATATATGAAGACAACAAGAGTAAAAGAGAGAGTAATTTAAGCTATTTTTAAATTTTTTAAGACCATGTGACGTGCGTTTCGCACGCACTAGTGTCAATTAATTCCTATAACGGTACAGAATTTCGTGTGTAGGTCACGACTTCAGTTTATATAGAAGCGTTTATACCCAGCACCGTATATGTATTAACCATTTGACAGAATGACATCAAAAGATTTTGCAGTAATTTTAGACTAGAAAACATCTTAATCCAAAGAATAATCTGGATCGATTTCCATTAAAGCTGAGAAAATTGACGAAAACTGCAGTAGTTTTCCATTTAAAAGATAAATACATTAACATACAGATGGTGTCCTCACCTCTAGAAGACTTCTATTTTTTTTGGAGGTTAAAAAGTGTGTTCACTTTGTTCAAATTCAAAGTTATTCTTTCTTGTTACAGGTCAACACATTAAATCGATGAAACTAAAATAAATTTATAAAATGAGCATGACCCCAGGCGTGACATAAAGAGAGCAGAGTAATATTCAACTAGTATTACTTCGAAACACCTGTATGGTAGTGATAAGCACCGATGCGGCTTATAAACCATGAGTGCTTGGTGCTGTATCGCGGTCATGATGTCCACGATCAGTACGAGTGTGTTGTCACCGACACCTCAGAAGACTGAAGCGAATGAGGCATATGGTAAGCAACTATGTATTTTTTGTAACGTTAATATATAACAGAACTAAACGTGCCACGTATACACAACAAAACAGTATCGCAGGATTGTATTTTCTCCCAATTCTGTTATTACTAGATGTGATGTACACACTGTGAATAGTACATTTCGATACCAGTGTGGAAAGTATGTCATTTCTTCACGAGTCTCGGTTTGTTGACCCAAGCCGAAGGCGCGGGTCAACAATAGGGATATGGGGAAATGACAATTCCGCACGTTCATCGAATGACGTTTTTTAATACATTTGTGAAAAAAATATAAATAATTAAAAAAATGCAGAAATGTAATTTCGCATTTTTTTTTAGAGGACATGGCAGGGCAGCGGTTTCTATGCATTCAGCCAATTCAATGACAATAATTTATCTAAATTCAAAATAATTTTAATTGCGTTATTTATTTATTTACATTATATGTTTATATTAAAAAATTAATTTATTTTAAATTTAATTCATGTATTAAGTATTTATGCTGTAAAATAGTCATTTCATACAAAAATTTTGTACAGAAAACTTTTTTATTAAAAACCTTCATGCATTTGGATGTTATACGCAGGAAAACAAAAAGCACTAGTGCGGAAAAGAATAACTTTCCGCGCGCTAAACACACATCGAAAAGTCTACTTTTTGAGCAAATGTATTAAAAATATTGTTTCGATATTTTTACTTAAATGGGCATTCGGATATGTAGCTTCTATTTTTCCCAAACATCGACATTAGCCGCTAGTCAAGCATTGAAAATTTGAATTGTGTTAACTCGATCACATAAAATACCTATTGGCCATCGGCGATCGATTTGCTTTTTGCAGTTACTGGACAAGATTTCTGTTGACAAAGCCCAAAGTATCAAACGATTTGATCTGTTTTGGGTTCCATATAAAACATTGATCTACCTACGCCATGTTTATAAAAATGACACGCAAAAACTGCATCAATATTGCGTGAACGAGAACTAGAGCATTAAGAACAACATTTAATATAATATGTATTGAATATTTAATATTGTACGCACTAATTATTGAATACGGCTTTACTCACGTGTAATCGGTATAATTTATATTTATTTAATTTAATTTATTTATATCGGTATAATATCGGTATTAATATCGGTATAATAATTTAATATTGTAGATAGATTTTAGGTAGGTAGGTAGGTAGATAGGTAATATAGATTTATATAAGTATCTTGAGAAATATTGTAAATTTTATTAAAATGAATTATTTAGTCTTTAATATTGAATATCGAAATAAAAATATAAGTTGTAAAGTTAATATCGAACATTATCCACATCGATTTAACAGTCTCACTCTATTTACGATAACGTGAATTCGTGATTTTAGATTTGGATTTGTGTAAAAAGGCTTTCGAAGAGTTAGATTTCAAAAAACAGTGTAACTTTACTCGTGTGTCAATTCACTTGACTGACTACCATCTGTATTAAATATATGTAAGTGTCACTAGTCGTTTTACAATAACTGGGCAAGATTGGGTTGGATCTTTAAATATCAAAGTATTATATTATCTAACTTCAGTTTCTAAAAAGATTTTTAAATAGCATATTCTATGCACGATTCAAAGAAAATCCGTTAAGTAAATTAAAAAAAAATTAAACGACTTAAAAAAAAATCACTGAAAAGTACGAAATAACTATTTATTTCGTACTTATCAGTGATTTTTTTTAAGTCAGTTAATTTTTTTATTTCTCCCTTTTGAGTGACCTTGGCCTAAATAAATATCTAGGAAGGTCTACAATTGACTTCTATTCTCATTCTGGAGCGCAATGACATACAAGAGAATCATCAATATAAATAAATATCTGTAGGTAATAAGCAGTTCGAGTTATTTGGTGTATCTTCAAAGTTTAAGCTTCAATATCAGTGAAATATAAATGGGATCAATCTGGAAGTATATCTTATCAAATAATAAATGAATTTTTTAAGTCGGTTTATAAATGACGGAGTTCTGAGATAACATAAAAATAAAACAAATAACAGAACGGAGTTGGGAACCTCCTTCTTTTTTTTGAATTCGGTTAAAAATTAAAAAGGACTTCGTGCAAATACCTTGAAATTTTAAAACAACAATGTACAGTACATAATTTTATGTAGAAGTTTTGGTGTCAGGAATAAATACATAATTTACGTAAATATTAAGACCTTGGTCCCTATAGACAGACTGTAGGCAAGTAATAATGCTATTCCGTATACAATCTTTAGGTATGTCCATAATAAAGGTTATTCTCAAACTCTGGTTAGGAATACCTGACAAGAATTAAATTCCAAGAACGTTATATAACATATCTAGTTAAAATTTACTTTATTATTTAGAGTTGTTGAATACTTTTGAGACGTCTTCGTATTTGGAAAGGTCTTGTTATATGATCTTGTATATTGTAATATTAAAGGTTTGAAGTAAAAGTACTAACGAGTTCTACATAATATCATACTTCAAGGAAAGTTTAAGTAGAAAAGTTGCGTTATATTTTTGATTATTGTAACAGATTTGGAAACAGATTTTTTTCATTATCTACTTTAAAAGTTATTTGTTTTGAATGATTATAATTTAAATTAAATAATGTTAATTTTTCGAACAAACATGTTTACTATTACATGGTCTCAAATTAAGCAAAAAGTTTGTACAATAGGTACCAGACCAAACTATACCCTGTGACACCTAAGCTCGAGGACATTTTAAAAATATCCGCAACTACCCGCCAGTAAATCAGTGATAATGATCTATTTAGTTTATGCTACACATGTACAGTCGCGAAAGTAGTTAATAAAAATAAGCTTAAAAAAATGTTTTTATGAAATCAAAGACCCGACTCTAAAAACTGTAAAAGCAACTAAAAGATGTTAAAAATTATGTTAACAAAACAGATTTATTATCAAATTTTTAAAATTCGTTCTTACTACTTATTTTTATATTTCAAGCAGTGCCTATTAGAAAAATCTACGTAGGCTTTCAAAAATTCATGCATAAAAATATTAACACGCAGACGGAGACGGAGGCTATCTAGCTATGTAGGTACCTAATTCATAAAGTGGCTAAAAATATTTGTAGCCATTATTAGGACTCATTTTTAATTTCCTTATTACTCTAGTAACTAGATAGGTATACGTAAATGATCTCCTATCTAAAAATTTGTATTTGTTAAGAAATATGAGAACTGCATCCTGCGTTCCCAATGCTCCTTAAAATGGAACATTGTGAGTAACTTGATTATTAAATAAATGTAATAACTAAACTAATTTGTATATAGTTAGATCCTCATTTAATTCGGTTAATTCAGTTTTAATAATAAAGTGAAATTAACACTACAGATTAATTTTAGACTTGGTTTAAACCTAGGTTTGTTAGTCTTGGTTTACGACCGGGTATATGTATTAAAACCGATTGTCATTAACTGTTTAGAAAAATATGTAGGTATGTATTTAGTATATTGAGAACCATATTCAAGTCACATTATTTGAAACTTTATTTTGATAAGTTAAGTTTGGAAAAGTTTATTTTTGATACCGACTGTATTTATTCAATTAATACGAATGAAAGCAGTTTCATATTTACGTACGAGAATGTTATTTGTTCCTAAATTGAGCTAAAGCCGGATATCAAATCCGGAACCTTTGGTTTCTCAGATTTTTGACATATATTTGGTATATGTGACAGGACGATATGTTTAAGTGATTTGAATATAGTACAAAAAAAATTGTTGCCGATAGACACCAGTTACCTTGTTTTGTTTATTACAGATCGTCATTACTGGTATACACAAGCACAAGAAACTCTACAGAAACGTCTTCAATACGCCACAGATAAAAAGCCAGTTGCTAAGTAAGTGAATATAATTATATTACTAATTTTCGATCGCAAATTATTTGCATTGAATTGACAATGGCCTGAACACTTACCGAAACTGAAAGATTTAAGATATATTAAGATAATCATCTTAATATATCTTAAATCTTTCAGTTTAACAGTTCAGTTATTTGATTAAATAAAAAACTAGATTTTCACCAAATGTGAGATTTAGGTACATCCAAAATGTCTAAAACAAGTGAATGAAACCGTGCGTTTTCGAGGGATGGAAGATGTGTTCGATGTGGAGAAACGGATAACAGCTGGCAATAAAGTGAACGGTGCTCTGTCTGCATTAGTAAGCAGTATGAACATATATAACACAACCAAAATTCCCATCCACAATGCAGTAGAGGTGCCAACTTTATTGTACGGTAGTGAGGCTTAGATATGCCCGAAATCGAGAGAAAGTAAGATAAATGCAGTAGAAATGCGATCTCTTAGAAGTATCTGCGGTGTCACTCTTGCGGATAAAATAAGCAATGAAGAGGTACGCAATATGATAGAGTTGCACGATAGTGTTATTGTTAAAATGAAGAAAAGAATGCTTAGATGGTTCGGTCACATAGAAAGAATTAGTGATGAAAGACTGACGAAGAAAATCTGCAGAGTGAAGGCAAGTTGAAGCAGAAGCCAAGGAAAACCAAGGCTAACTAAAATCAACTAACCAGTGTTAGCTGATGGAAAAGTACTTGCTTACCTAGGCGAAAATGTGTTAGGAGGGTGATGAGATTTGAGGAAGCGAAAGAAGTACGTAAGAACCACGACGCTTGGCGTTCCGTCGTCTCTGACTACTCTGTTAGTCACTAAGATACTACTCAGAGCACGGACCAAGAATTTTAATGGATGGAACCATAATGAGTTGCCGCTCTTATCATCATGTGTCAAACGAATTTTCGTGACTCTCTTTCTCTTTCTATCTCATTGAGCACAACCACGACTAAAACAGCTATAGTAAGTACGGCAATCTCGCACTGTCGGCGTGATTTATGTCAGCTCATGTCCGACTTGACATAAAAAACTGAAATAATACTTACCACATACATACATACATATCTTCACGCTGTATTTTTTTTTGTACCACGAAGCATTATGGCAAAAGAGAAAAGCATTATACTGTAGCGAGAATAAGACAAGCTGTCGTTACTGGTATAGTCTCGGGTTGTTTAAAATCAGCTCGGTGCCTATCTGCATCACATTGAGAGCAGACAGCTTTCTTCTCAATTTAAGTTCATGTTCAGGTTCATGCCGTATTTTCTTTTCGATAATATCGACAGTATGAGGTCGTACGACTGTTTTTCTATGAATGTTTTGTTTTTTTTTTCTATGACCGTATGAGGTTGTACGACTGCCTCTTTCTACGAATCTATGATTGACTTTTACATGTCTTTTATCTTTTTTCCTGTTTTTTTAATGTTGTCTGCTATATTGCCTATGTAGGCAATACAGAAGCTTTTCATTGTCGAATTTTAATTTTATCGGTAATATCATAGTTACATAACTTTATTGAATACAGCTTTTGTTCCTGGCTTTTCACTTGTATTGTACGTGGCCTATGTTTTAGACAGAGATAGAGCCATTCTGTGAAAGTTTGATAATAAAATGGTTCTATAGTTTTCGCGAGAAAGAAAAACAAACAAATAATGTTTCGTTTTTTTTACATTAGTAAGGATACATGTTATCATAGAATTTTCTTTTATTTGAGGTAAATAATTTTATTCTGTAGACAGTCATAAAAAATATTTACCAATATGAAGAGTCTTTTACTGAAAGAATTCGAATAAGAATGTTTTTAGACGTTTATTAGAATTCTTGTAAGAATAGTATAACCACAAAACTCAACACATAAAATGTTTAATTTTCTTTAGATTATTTACTTAGTTATTTCAAACATCTTACAAGTCCACAAAGATAATGACTTGCAAACATCCCCTTAAGGACAAACGGACAGATTCTCCCTAAAGGGTGTGGGTATCTAATTAACGTTCCAATTATATTATATTTACGCAAAGAAAAATAAATTAGGTAACAGAATTTAATAAAGATATTTTTATTAAAAGTCTTCTTCTTATTATTTTTTACTCGTTTTAGTGATACGATAACGGTATAAGTAATTAAATCTTTTCATAGTTACGATTATAATACTAATACTAAAAATATTTATTTACCTTTTCAAAACTGGAAAATACCTTGTAAATGTCGATAACTCGCCATGTTGATGCTAAAATTCGGGCTCCATAACATTTTCATCGTAGCCGGGCAAAAAGAATTACTTCATTTTTATTTTATTTTAATTTTTCCCTCAAACACTTAGAGAAGGACGTCACAAATGATTTGTAACCATTTTAAGGTTCCATAGCCAAATGGCAGAAATCGGAATCCTTATAACTTCGTTTTGTCCGTCTGTCACAGCCATTTTACTCAGACACTATTGGCAATATGTAAATGAAATTTGGTTAGTACTTAGGTGTAATCTATGAACCGCTGTACAACAGTATAGTGAAATTACGAAAAAAATAAAATTAGGGATGGCACTCCATGCATGTAACTGAGCGAGGAAAAAAAGTTCGAGTGTACATAAGTGACCTTTTTATTTAAGCCAGTAGTTGTTGAGACATACGCCTCCAAAGTCGTAAAAAATGTGGCCCGCCCCTCTAACTTTTCAACTACGGAGTGGAAAAATCTGAAAAACTGTATGATTGTAGAACTTGAAAAGCACTTTCGGTTAAAATTGGTTTGAATAATATTGTTACGGTTGGACCTTATGCGTAAGGAATAAGGTTGATTTTTAATGGAGCTCGAAACATAACTTTTAGTGCTTATATCTCGAGACCTAGGCTTTGCAGAGTTATGACCTAAAAACGCATTGCTAGGTTTCAGGCCTACTATCGAATGGTATAAGTTAAATCAAGAAAGAAGAACCAAGTTGCACCTCGAATATTCCCGAGCGATGACGTGTCACGTACCTATGACTCATGCAAACAGGCGGCGTCGAGAACAATGTCGAATTACCGTTAACGAGCGTAATTAACTAGAAAGTTCCACCCTCGTTTTATCCGACTATAAATAGAGCTCCGTGTCGCCGCCGGGTCAGTGTTTCTCAACTATCGTTCGAAGCGACATATCGAGGCGACATCAAGGCGAATTACGAAGAACACTACGATGACTACTGCGACGACTTTGAATAGAAGAACTCTGCGATTCGGGAACGTTGTTATTGAGTGAAGCGTGTACCTTCGGTGACTACTACGCGAGTACCTACTTCGAGGGCGACTACGAAGATTAAGAACCGCCGTAATTAAGTTCGCGTGTTCTTGACATCTACTTGTACGAAGAAAAATAAACTCTTTGCACCCTTAACCGGCATCTTATTACCCTCAGCTCGTAACAATTGGTGTCAGAAGTAGGATGCCGGTCACACCAAGGGACGAACAGGGAGTCCGTACAAGACGTCAAGCAACGATGGATTTGGTGCGTCGAGAAGAAGCACTACCTGACACACCCACCGACAGAACACCCGCTACCGCAGGAACGTCCGCGACGGCACGAGTGCCCGTTTCTACCGGAATGCTCGCTAAGTTCGGTACATCTGGAGCAGCTAACTTCGATATGGCGATGTTGTTAGCTAGCCTAGCTGAAATTAAAGCTAGTACGGAAGCTAGCATAATGAAAGCCATGGAAGCCACAGAAGCTAGCATAAGGGAAGTTAGGGATACCGCGCAAGCGACGGAAATTAGGATAATGGAAGTCATGGAAGCCACAAAGACCAGCAAAGAAGAAATATTGAGCTCCATGAGTTGAAAGATCACGGCGTTAGGTGACACCGTGGGTCACCTAGATAAGGAAGATAAGGACCTTAGGTGCGATATGGAAAAGCAGGACGCCCGTATAAATGCACATGATAGTATGCTAACCGAACATGACAAAGAGATACAGAGCCTGCATGAGAAGGTACAGAAAGTCGGAATGAGAGGTGTCGTAACTGTTCCCAGTGCTTTACCCAAGTTTGAGGTACTTCACTTCGATCGAACCACGTCATGGGCAG
Organism: Zeuzera pyrina; assembly: GCA_907165235.1. NCBI lineage: Eukaryota > Metazoa > Arthropoda > Insecta > Lepidoptera > Cossidae > Zeuzera > Zeuzera pyrina. Next base: position 14,337,105 of record OU015630.1, read on the forward strand.
CTTTCCGGCTACAATTTGAGACGGTGGCAGAGGGCAACGGGTGGGGCGACACACAGGCTTTAACGGCCCTTACACTTACCCTACGTGCGTGGTGATCCGGTGCAGGTGTTGGAAAATGTTAGCAGCAAAGGGAGAACACTAGCCGATATGCTCGAAGCATTGGAGTCTCGATATGGAGAAAAGCATCTTGAGCACGTTTATAGGGCCCAACTACGAGACCGTGCCTAAAAGAACAGTGAAAGTTTGCAGCAGTGGGCCATGGCAGTTGAGTGCATGGTACGACGAGCGTATGCGTCTACACCGGCGGTTATCGATACAACTGTCGTGCAAGCCTTTGTTGACGAGATCCACGACACGGAAGTTAGAGCTGCGGTCCGTCTGGGACATCACCAAACTTTCAAGGCAGCCCTGGCACACGCACTTGAGGTGGAGGCAGTGTGTCAAGATAGCCGAACTCATCGGGTGCGAGAAGTTACGATGCAGGTAAGATCTCAAAGAGGACCAACCTGTTATGAATGCGGTGAGAGAGGTCATCTTCGTATCAATTGTCCCAGTAAAAGGACTAGGAAAACGTCGTCTGGGACACAAGTTAACCCCGAGGAGTTAAACTAAAAAGAGCCAGGGCTGCAGGGCAAGCGCTGGCTGGTCAAAGGCAAGCCCCTATTGTGATAGTCTCTCAGATGCGTGATGGGAACAGTCTGATTGTTGAAGGAAAGCTGAACGGAAATCCATGCTGCTTCACACTGGACACCGGTGCTTAACGTACTATTGTTAAATCCGAACTACTTCCACGAACTGTGAAATGGGAGAAAGGATCTTCACGTTGCCGGTTACAGACTGCTACGGGCCAGCCAGTGCTTGTCCTTGGTGAAACAAATGTGACATTGAAAATGGGTGATAAGACGGTGACACATCCAGTTCTTATAGCAAACATTACAGACGATTGCATCATTGGGTGGAACTTCTTGGCAAAGCAACGATGTGTTCTCAATGTAGCAAAAGGGGTATTAAGGTTTCCAGATGAGGAAGTTTTTCTGGAAGGTGCAAAACAAGGCTCAGTGTACGGTTTGAAAAGAACTGTTTTGCCGCCGAGGTCAGAAACCTTAGTAGAAATATGATTCTCGCCGACAGTATGCAGTAAACGCAGTGTTATAATAAAGGACATTGGGCGTCACCCCGACTGGATAACTGCGCGGACCCTAGTGATGACTTCGGGAAAAGCCAAGGTACATGTTGTCAACGTTAGTAACAAGAAGGTCGTTTTAGAAAGCGTAGTGGGCAGATGCGATCTTGTTACGTCCCTGAGAAGAGTAGACTTGCATGAAACAGATCGCGATAATCATGCTGCAACACATATATCCACGTTACTTGAAAACTGTCGGGAAAATTTGACCGATCTGGAATGTCACAAGGTGGAACAGTCCTTGTTAAGTTACCAAGACATCTTTTCGAAAGGAGATGACGACTTGGGACGTACTGAGCTTGTAATGCACCGCATAGATACGGGAGATACACAGCCTATAAGACAGAGACCTCGACGTATTCCACTAGCAAGGGAGCAAGAGGTATCAGAGATGTTAAGAGAAATGGAGAAGAATCGCATCATCGAACCATCGACTAGCCCTTGGTCATCTCCTGTTGTTCTGGTTAAGAAAAAGGATGGCAGTACAAGATTCTGTGTTGACTACAGAATGCTGAACAGTGTTACGAAAAAGGACAGCTCTCCCTTACCACGCATAGATGACACGTTAGACTTGCTGAGTGGCATGAAATGGTTCTCCACAGTTGACCTCAAAAGTGGATATTGGCAGGTTGAACTCAGCCAAGAGGATAAGGAGAAGACTGCGTTCACTACTGGCCCTGGAAATGGTCTCTGGCAGTTCAATGTTATGCGATTTGGACTGTGCAATGCTCCGGCTACATTTGAGCGCCTAATGGAATGCATTTTGGTGGGGTTACTCGGCGATGTGTGCTTGGTTTATTTGGATGACATTATCATCATGGGACGCAGCTTCGCAGAGCACCTGCATAATTTAGAAAGAGTTTTCCAACGGATACGGGAAGCTAACCTGAAACTCAGTCCTAAGAAATGCACTCTGTTCCAGAGGGAGATTGGATACCTAGGGCACATCATCACGGCACAGGGAATTCGAACGGATTCAGAGAAAATAAGAGCTGTCCAATAAGAGTGGCCGACTCCTTCTGACAAAACAGCCGTGCACTCTTTCTTGGAACTTTGTGCGTATTACCGCTGATTCGTTAGGAATTTCTTTGAAGTGGCGAAGCCCTTACATCGGTTGACAGAAGACAAGTGCCAATTTGAGTGGAATCCTGAATGTGAACAACCATTCACATTACTTAAGCAGCATCTGTGTGAGGCTCCTATACTGGGCTACCCTACTAGAGAGGGACATTTTGTTGTAGCCAGCAATGTCGGCATTGGAGGAATTCTATCTCAAAAACAAGGAGAACAACAGGTCGTCATTGCCTATTTCAGCAAATGTCTTTCGAAACCAGAAAGAAATTACTGCGTTACTCGCCGGGAACTTCTAGCTGTTGTTAAGACCTTACAACACTTTAAGAAGTATTAAATCGGAAGACAGTTTACTCTTCGTACTGACCACGCTGCTTTACAATGGCTTCTTCAGTTCAAGAACCCAGAGGGACAGGTAGCGAGATGGTTGGAACAGCTGCAAGAATTTGACTTCGTGGTTGAACATCGGAGAGGAAAATCTCATTCTAACGCTGACGCTTTATCCCGACGACCTTGCGAAGAATCTTGTCAGCATTGTTCGAGACAGGAGGTTAAAGAGAACATACGGGTTATAAGAGTAAATGCTTTAGATGACACGTGGAGCGACGAAGCCATGGGGGCCGCACAAAAAGAAGACAGCGACTTGAAGTGCATAATAGAGTGGAAGCAACGTGACCATAAACCAGCTTGGAGTGAAGTGTCGGAGTTTAGCCCAACTACGAAAAGTTACTGGGCTCAATGGGACAGTCTGGTGGTACATAACGGAGTTCTTCATAGGAAATGGGAGTCACCCAGTGGACAAGAGGTTACCATGCAGGTCGTAGTCCCCCGAGGGAAAGTGGCGTCGGTGTTACGTCAGATTCATGACGGAGTATCGGGAGGACATCTAGGCGTAAAAAAACCTTGGACAAGGTGAGGAAGAGATTTTACTGGGTGCGGTGCCGCGAGGATGTGGAGGACTGGTGTAGGAAGTGTACAGCCTGCTCTTCAGTAAAACGGCCCCAAACAAGAACCAGAGGCCAGCTGAAACTGTATAACGTGGGGGCGCCCTGGGAAAGAGTTGCACTCGACGTAGCTGGACCGTTTCCTGTAACTGAAAACGGAAATCGTTACATAGTCGTCCTTCAAGACTATTTCAGTAAATGGCCAGAAGCGTTTGCTGTACCCAATCAGGAAGCTCATACAGTTGCTAAAAAGCTCGTTCAGAAGGTATTTTGTCGGTTTGGCGTACCTTTGGAATTGCATACTGATCAAGGTAGAAATTTCGAGTCCGCATTATTCCAAGAAGTTTGTCAACTACTTGGGATACACAAAACGCGTACAACACCAGGTCATCCACAATCTGATGGAATGGTCGAGAGATTTAACCAGACGTTGGAGAATCACCTGGCCAAAGTAGTGGAAGAACATCAAAGGGATTGGGACCAATACATTCCGCTCTTCTTAATGTCTTACCGCTCCGCTGTACATGATAGCACAAATTTCACACCAGCTAGGATCAATTTTGGACGAGAGATACGACTACCAGTTGATGCTTCAACCGGAATACCACTTGACGCTCCAAAGCCAACTATTGATTACGTGTCCGATCTACAGCAAAAACTAGATGACGTCCATGAACTCGTAAGAAAAAGTAGTTTGAAAACCAGCGAAAGAATGAAAACTCGTTATGACCGTAGAGCTAATGTAATGGGATTTGAGGAGCTTTAGTGTGGTTGCATAATCCCATTAAGAGAAAAGGGAAGTCTCCGAAATTTCAGGCCCGATGGGATGGACCATATACGGTGATAACGAGAATAAATGACGTTACTTATCGGATCAAGAAGGAGCCTAGAGGAAAACTAAAAATCGTCCACGTGGATCGCCTAGCTCGCTACCATGGTTCCAATCATGCACGGGACGAGCATGACTAAGAGGGGGGCAATGTTACGGTTGGACCTTATGCGTAAGGAATAAGGTCGATTTTTAATGGAGCTCGAAACATAACTTTTAGTGCTTATATCTCGAGACCTAGGCTTTGCAGAGTTATGACCTAAAACGCATTGCTAGGTTTAAGGCCTACTATCGAATGGTATAAATCAAATCAAGAAAGAAGAACCAAGTTGCACCTCGAATATTCCCGAGCGATGACGTGTCACGTACCTATGACTAATGCAAACAGGCGGCGTCGAGAACAATGTCGAATTACCGTTAACGAGCGTAATTAACTAGAAAGTTCCACCCTCGTTTTATCCGACTATAAATAGAGCTCCGTGTCCGCCGCCGAGTCAGTGTTTCTCAACTATCGTTCGAAGCGACATATCGAGGCGACATCAAGGCGAATTACGAAGAACACTACGACGACTACTGCGACGACCTTGGATAGAAGAACTCTGCGATTCGGGAACGTTGTTATTGAGTGAAGCGTGCACCTTCGGTGACTACTACGCGAGTACCTACTTCGAGGGCGACTACGAAGATTAAGAACCGCCGTAATTAAGTTCGCGTGTTCTTGACATCTACTTGTACGAAGAAAAATAAACTCTTTGCACCCTTAACCGGCATCTTATTACCCTCAGCTCGTAACAATATGTTGGGCAGTTTTTGAGATGTGGGGTATTTTAGCTAACACGCTCAACTTACGGTGTCTTTGAGTCTTACGGTGTCTTTGAGTCTTACGGTGTCTTTGAGTTCTTGATATACACACATATTTTGCATCCTGATTATGGAATGCTTCACTGTGCGTGGTCCGACACGAGCGTGATCGGTTTTAATTAAATGAAGTATTTATTTACGAGTTAATTCTATAATAATAGTTAAAGAACTAAAAAATGAAAAATATATTAGGTACTAATGATAGATTAACAATTTTTTTTAATGACGTCTGATATTGACGATAACCAATTTCAATTGCAATAAATTGCAAATTTAATAATAATCAGCATGTAGGTATAACTCATTCATTGCTTAACTTTGTGCGCAGGCCATAAAACAGTGGGCTAGAAATACTTGTGAATAAGTATTTGGTTCCGCTTTGGCATCCGCAAATCTAAAAATACTTATTTGCTACAAGTGGCGTCGATTTTGTTACGGCTTGATGCTCTGTTAACTCTAAGCTAAGTAAAACAGAGTAAATTTTCCAGGTATGGACTTTTTTGAAGGGAACGGGTGAAGTGAAGAGGAATTTAGTTTAAGTTTTCTATTTTTTGTACTTTTGAAAGTTTTTAAATACAATAGTCTACAGTACGTTATGTTCCGTATAAGTGAGAAGTATTGGAAGATCTGAATAAATATGAAGGTACAACTGAAGTTTTTGCGTTCTTTAGTCTTTTTTTTTAACCTCAGTAAAGTTCACTATTACTTTACTCTAGAAATTAACATAAAAATATCAATATTTATATCAGACATGTACTTCACATTAGCGAAAGGCAAAGAATGTTTACATTAGACAAGTGCTATTGGAATTTTAATAATAATAATTATTACAGAAGACATGACCGTATGATCATAGTTTTCGTCATAAAAATTGAGGAATAATGTAAAGAAATATGTACCATAGGTATATGTATATTATATGCCATATTATATCGTTTATTTCATAATCATTTCATGTTATTTTTTTTCATGGGTATATCCAATAGCGTATATCCAATATCCATACTTCCATACTAATATTATAAATGCGAAAGTCTCTCTGTCTGCTTGGTTTTCACGGCTAAATTGATTCAATTTGGCATAGAGATAGTTTGACACCAGGAAACGGACAAAGCCTACTTTTTTCAAAAATCTACCCCTAAAGGGGTGAAAAAAGGGATGGGGCTTTGTGTGGGAAATTCTAACCGCTAAACTGATTAAGATCAAATTTAGTACAGAGATAAATCTTTTCTATTAAAAAAAGACTGACTTCTTTTTTTATCAAAAAACTACCCCTAAAGAGGAGAAAAAGGGGATGAATCTTTATAGAGGAAATACTAAACCGCTGAACCGATTAAGATCAAACAGGGTACAAAGATAAACCTTTTCTATTAAAAAACATAGATTTCTTCTTCTTAAAAATCTATCCCAAAAGGGGTGAAAAGGGAGATGAAACTTTATAAGGGAATTGCTAAACCGCTGAACCGATTATGATGAAATTTGGTACAGAGATAGTATATGCTAGAAAACAAATATAGGCGCTACTTTCTTTTTCAAAAAATGACATGCGGTTTTTTATGTATGTGACGTCATTATAAATGCAATATGGCGGATGTTTCATAATAGAAAATAACTTTTTTATACAACACCAACAATATGGGTATCAAATGAAATGGATTACGCAGGGGAAGGTTTCTGTATATGTGATGTCATCATAAATCCAATACGGCGGATGTTCCATAACAGGAAATAACTTTTTTGTTCAACACCAATAATATGAGTATCAAATGAAATGGAATACGCAGTAGAAGGTCTCTGTATATGTGACGCATCATAAATCCAATATGGCGGATGTAACCGAATGTATACCGGAAAATAATTATTTTGTGGATACACAGTAGAAAGTTTCTGTATATGTGACGTCAACATAAATCCAATATGGCGGATGTTCCATTACAGAAAATAAATTTTTTGTTCAACACCAGCAATATGGGTATCAAATTAAATGGAATACGTAGGGGTAGGTTTTCGTATATGTGACGTCATCATAAATCCAATATGGCAGATGTTCCATAACAGGAAATAACTTTTATTCAACACCAACAATATGGGTATCAAATGAAATAGAATACGCAGGGGAAGGTTTCTGTATTTGTGACGTCATCATAAATCCAATATGGCAGATATTCCATAATAGGATATAATGTTTTTGTTCGACGACAACAATATGGGTATCGCATGAAATGGAACACGCAGGGGAAGGTTTCTGCATATGCGACATCATCATAAATGCTCCGCGATAGGAAGTATCTTTTTTCAAGATCTCCTCCAACAATATGGGTATTTCGTGTAACGTCGGTAACTAGGAAAAGTCACGAGAAAGTTTTTCACGCGGACGAAGTTTCGGGTACAGCTAGTTTGATATAAGTAGACCGCTTAAGTGAGTCCTCGCCCGTGCGGTACAGGGGTGCGGGGGTCTGATGATAAAGAGGTACGAGCGGGGAGCGGGCGGCAGGCGCATTCTTGCCGTAGCACATTTTGCTAGCTACGCGCTTAGCGATCACACGTGTTGACAGTTGCGGACGCTTTGTGAGATTTATACATGAGATTACAATCTCAAGATGAGTCGAAATGTCTTCGGACACAAACTTAATAATCAATCAAAGCAAATGGCTTTTAACGTGTACGAATATTTTAGAAGAAAAAAACTAGATCAAATTCTGCTGAATATCAAAAAGATATAAGTGCCTTTGCACAAAACCGTAGCAGTTACTAGACTATCGGAAAAGTCTGTATCTGAAAGACAAGCATTGAAAGACAACGAAAAGGCATTTAAGGCATCAAGAAAACCAAAACAGGTTCCCAGAAAAGGAGTGGAAGTGGATGATTTCACAAAAGAAGTGATAAGAAGGAAAGCTACTCAGTTTTTCACAATTTATAAAAAAATATCAACTTCGAAATCTTTGAATGCTGTACTTAGAGAAGAAAATATATTACACTGCGGCAGGGAATATTTAAGGCTATTATTACATGATCTAGGTTTTAAATTTAAGAGATGCCAATCTAAAAGGGTACACCTTATCGAACAGACAAATATAATATCGTCGACGTGGAAATAAAGGGAACGAATATTGCAAACATGACAGATTTTTAGAGGATGTTGTTGATCAATTCATTATTAATGTGTAGGACGATTCTGATGATGACAGCTTGGAAAGTGAAGAATCAAGTTCGGGTGATATTGATAATATGGACATAAGTGATTGATTATTAATATTGATACCCTTTGCATTAAATAATAGTACGAAAGTTTACTACCATTGTTTTATTTTTTACTTTAGCATAGTTTTTTCATTCAAATTATGATCATAAATTAATTTTCTCATTAAAAAAGACACCACCATGTTAATTGTTAATCGCTATGACGTTACATATCTCAAGAACTGTCCAGTGCGAAATTCACCTCTTGTGTATCACACTCGCGCGCTTACCGCCCGCTCCTCCCTCGATCCTCTTTGTCGTCCTCCCCCCGCACCCCTGTACCGTGCAGGCGAGAACTCAGTTTAGCGGTCTACCTATAATCTTTCGATTAAGTAAATGTCAAGAGTTCATATCTATCTATCTATCTATCTATTTAATTAAAAAGATTTCGTCTTTAAAATAAGTAATGTTGTTCCATGTGAAAAGGAACATCATATTAGTGGTTGGCGACGGCATGAGCTTGACGACTGCGACTGCCGCCAGGATTTTGCGTGGGCAGCGAAGGGGACAGTCCGGTGAAGATACTGATCTAGTGTGGGACACATTTCCCACTGTTGCTCTCGCTAAGGTAATGTGACATATCGTAATATACCGCCGTTAGTGTGGCTTGTGATTTGTAGGTTGTATAGCATAAGGCAGCACAGATTTTTATACCTGATGCTTTACTTTTATACCCTGACCCAGGCAGATAGTAGAAATAATGTGCAGTTTTAACTGTGCTGTGGCCTGTGATAAACTGTACTGTGCTGCACTGCCTGCATTTTTTTGTATGTCTAGGCTTATGTTTGGAATAATTAAAACAACGATATACATTTAAGGTATGAAATACAAGATTGAATGTATGAAAGCATCGCTATGTTCCATTCAACTGAGGTTCGGGAACCACACCTAGCTCTAGCACTTTGACGCTTATACAGTATAAAATGTAGCGTATGTACACTTTATTTCGTAGTTATAACAATTCAATAAAGAATTGAATAATTTTACACATGTGTAGTACTTTTACAGTAATTAATGAAGAAACTTAATATTCAATTTAATAATACACTCCTTAAATACGCAAAATTAAAACGTTGTGGACTAGTCTATTGTCGCACATTGAATTGGATTTGTCCATTGAGGGTCACGAAACAGTAGCACTGTTTCATTTTACATACGGCGAAGCGCCACGCGTTGGAGGAGATAGAGCTACTTCTCGCGTCACGCTCTGCTAGCGCGTGAGTCCGTGATCATTGTTGTGATTTATTATTGCAGTGTAACGTATAATTTGCTGAATTAAAATGTTTTTCTTGATAGAGCGATCGAAATGCATCGTTGTATCTGTTAAGATAAAGGCCATATCTAACTTTAGCCACTAGCGATTGGTAACTATGGTTTGCCGTACTGGAGGCCTGGACAAGTGGCTCAATTGTCGTAAACGCTACTAAAATAGAATGATGAATACCACGTAATGTAGCGTAATGAATTTCAAATTGATAGTCAAACGTTATTAATTTTCTATTATATCAAACAAAAAGTAAAGTTGTGTGAAAACCACCATATAACGTAGCCAATTGGCATTTTTGACGAGTAATAACGCCAGCAAGCGTTTCGATTGTACGAAGCGTTTGCCACTTGTCTAGCCATTCTGGCAATGAGATTTGAATTCGGAACTCCCGGTACTAGACTATATCCAGTTCTGGGAAAATCAAGAAAGTTGGTACTTTAGGTACTAGAGAAAAAAATGCGTTAAAGGCTTATTTTTGTGTAGTCCAGGGGACCTTAAACGTTGGAGATATTTTTAAAGGGGGTTAATCACATGTAAATCACTATTTAGAATTAGACGTAATTTACAACAGTTTAAATAATTAGTAAGTTGTGATCACGATATAATACAATATCTCAGGTATTTATAGAACATGTTTCGAAACAAAATAATCTCTAATAATTTCAACAATTACAAATACAAAACAAGATAATACTGATATAACAGCCAGAAGTTCGAGAAATAAGTAGGTATCTGGGTTAGCTAAACATTGCATGACTGGTGCTTTCAGTAGAATGCGTCCGATCTGAGAGTGGTATTGCCGATTGTAGTAAGTACCGGAATTACCGAGAAATGGTTATAATTTACCGTTACTGGAAATAATAAAAATTCTCGGGAATTACCAGAAATTTCAGTATCAGGAATTCCCGAGAACAATCCCTGTTGGCTACACTTAATTCTAATCGGTTACTTTTTAGGTGACTTCAGTGACCTTTATTGTTGTAACTGTGATATGTGCTTAAATGAATACACGTAATAAGTATGTAGGTATATCAAAGAAATAATTAAATATCGTTGACTGGTAACAAATTGCATTGTTCAAATACTATTTCGTATGAATTTCCGATTCTAACTGAAATCACGACCGTAAACAAAGCGTGGTACGACATAACCGTTATACTGCTGTTATGTACGGTAATTATTGGTGGTGTTAGAGAAACTCACTATATACAATGGTTATTTTTAGTACAAAACCATGAGAAATTATTTTCTGGAAATTGGTTACTCTACCAGTTATTACTGTCAAACTGCCAGCCGTGTTTGTGCTATACGAGTTAATTGTTTGATTTGATCTTCAAAATCGAAGAAGCAGATAAACAATTGTGGCTTAATCCATTTGCAGTAAACATATGTACGACACACACAATCACAACTGAAACTTCACCAATTTTTGACACTTTAATAAGAAACTTAAAGACAAATAATACAACTCACAAGTTAACATCATACATTTTATGAACATTCTTACTCGCGCGATTCAGGATACGACAGCGCCATCTATCCATTTAATTATAAAATTAATTTTAAAACATCTTTGAACATACCGGGGTCCAAAGGACCCCTGTTCTTTAACTTAAATGTCATCAATAATAGTAACAAATACCAATTTAGACAATGGCCTAGTGTATCCTGAATTGTCTTTACATTGGACTGTTACAACTCGCACTTTGTTATCTGATCCCGAATGCAACTTCACTATTTTCCCCATAAGGCACTTGGTTGGAGGCAAATTATCTTTCTTCAAAATGACGAGATCCCCAATCTTTGGATTTGATACAGCATCTTTCCATTTGTAACGATGCTGCAATGTGTGTAAGTATTCAGCTTGCCACCTTCGCCAGAAACTTTGAGTCATTTTTTGAACTAGCTGCCAACGGGTTAATATTTTCTTTATGCACAGTGTCAGGTACTGCAATGATTGGTTCACCAATCAGAAAATGTGCAGGTGTCAATGGTGCCGTATCTGCAGTAGTGTCACGGCACAATGGACGTGAATTGAGACAGGCTTCTATTTGAGCCAAAAGGGTTGCTATCTCTTCATAAGTCAGTGTGCTATCTTCAATTACACGATTTAAATGGTATTTAGTAGATTTGATGGCGGCTTTCCAAATACCACCGAAGTTTGGAGATCTGGGCGGTATAAAATGCCATGTGGTGCTGTCATTGGATAAATGTTCGGCTATGTCTTTAAATATAGTGGTCTTGCCTTTCTAAAATAGTTGTTTCAATTCTTTCGCCGCGCCAACAAAATTTGTACCATTATCACTCCATAAATGTCTGCAGTAGCCTCTTCGGGAAACAAATCTTCTGTGAGCTGCAAGGAATGCATTTGAAGACACATCGGTTACAGCTTCAATATGTACTGCACGGGTACTCATACAAACAAAGAGACATATATATCCTTTAGTTGATTTATATCCTCTTCTTTTTGACATTCTAATTTGTATTGGGCCAGCATAGTCAACGCCACTGTTTTCGAAAGGTCGTCCGGGATTAACTCTACAGGCTGGTTATTGACCCACATTTGTTGTTTTGTCTCGGCCTTAAATCGAATACAAATCGAGCATTGTCGTATTACCTTTTTTACTTCATTTCGTGCATTAAATATGTAGAATTGAGATCTGAAAATTGCCAGTGTAAGTTGGTTACCTCCATGTAATGATCGATGGTGCGCATCCTTTACTATTAACCTAGTAAAATAAACATTACTAGGTAGAATATATGGATGTTTCTCTTCGTAAGCCATCTTAGCATTTTGTAGTCGTCCGCCTACTCGTAACACACCATTTGCATCTATAAATGGGGAAAGGGTAGCTAAAACGCTTGTCTTTGGAATTCTTCCATTCTCTACTAAGTGTTCTATTTCTTCTGAGAATCTCAAATTCTGATAATATCTAATACATATTTCTAAAGGTTGTCTCAATTCATTTACTGTTAAAATTTTAGGATCTTCTTCTGTCAATTGTTTCCTTGTTAAAATTCTTCTACAATAAGCTACTACTCTTTTTGCTTTAGTTAAAGTAGAATATTTTTCCCAAAAAGGTTTGTCTTCTAAAATATTTGTTTCTATTAATTTTGTGTGTAAACTTTGTATCTTTTTATATGTTCTTGTATTTATGCCCTTGTTGTCCTTTCTAATTCTTTTCTCTATTTCTGTTTCAGGAACCAGTGTTTTCTTCCTTTCGACTTCCTTTTCCTTTAACCATTTTGGTCCCATCCACCAAAGTTCATTTTGAATTAACTCTTCTGCTTTAATTCCTCTTGAAGGTAAGTCAGCCGCGTTTTCTGATGATGTAACATGTCTCCAATTAGTGTTATCAATAATTTGTATAATTTCAGATACTCTGTTCGCTACAAATGTCTGCCACTTACTAGGATGTGATTGAAACCATGCCAGCACAATGATACTATCAGTCCACGCGTAAACATTAGTTTTGGATACTTTCAGGATAACAGTCAAATCGTTCAAAAGTTTAGCAAGCAATGTAGCAGCACATAATTCAAGTCGCGGAATGGATATCTGTTTCAGCAGAGCCACACGTGATTTGGCAACGATAAGGTTGATGTGAACATTCCCATCTTGGTCTATAACCCTCAGGTAAGCAACTGCCGCATAGGCTGCCATGGACGCATCCGCAAATCCATGTATTTCCACTTTCTCGCAACAGGAACTGATATTTAACCAGCGCTTCATTCGAATTGCTTTTAGACTGTTTTTATTGTTCTAAAACTTCATCCATTCATGAGCCAAATCCATGGATAATTCCTGGTCCCAGTCAGCACTAGACAGCCAGAGCTTTTGTATCAATATCTTTGCCGTTATCAAGACAGGTGCCAACCAGCCAAATGGATCAAAGAGACGAGTCAAATATGACAGAATGGAACGCTTTGTTATTGGTTGACTGTCTTCAGGTAAGTTAATTGTAAATTTAAACATATCATCATATCTGTCCCATTTAAGACCTAGAATTTTTATAACTTTATCCATCTTGATTTCTAAATTATATGCATTTTTCCCTTTTTTAGCTTTAATTGTATTTAATAGATCATTTGAATTGCTTGACCATTTTTGCATTTCAAATCCATCTAATTTCAATAATTCATTGACTTCGTTGTAAATAATTTTAGCTTTTTCTATTGTTTCAGCTCCGGTCATCAGGTCATCCATGTAAAATGAATTTTTTACAATTTCAGCTGCTGTGGGGTAGGCATGCTGCTCATCATCCTCTAGTTGGTGGAGAGTTTTCACCGCTAGGTATGGTGCCGACGCAGTCCCAAATGTGACAGTAAGTAAGTTATAACTTTCTATGTCTCTCCGAGGATCATCTCGCCAAACTATTCTTTGCAGTTCTGTATATTGGGGTGCTACCAGGATTTGTCTATACATTTTAACAATGTCCCTAACAATACAAATCTTGTGAGTTCTCCATCTGATTAATAAGGTACGCAAATCAGGTTGTAAAACTGGACCAACAAGTAAATTCTCATTTATTGAAGAACCCTTTGAACCTTTCGCAGAAGCATTAAACACTACGCGCACTTTAGTAATATCTTTATCGTCATGAATGACCGCATGATGTGGTAAGTAAAAGGACAAACGATTATTTTCATTAGTTACTTTTCTCATATGTCCTAGTTCCTCATACTCTTTGATTACATTTGAATATTCCTTTCTTAATTTGTCATTTTTATCAAATTGCTTTTGTAGTTGTAAAAATCTTTTAATCGAAAGTTGCTTCGTACTTCCGCATTTTTCAATTACTTCTTCCCGACTTTCATTCATTGGTAAGTGAACTATGTATCTCCCTAATTCGTTTCTTTGAGTAGTGGTTTCATAAATCTTCTCACATTTTTCTTCTTCATGTGTCATTATTTTCGTAGTTGTGTATGAATCTGTTTCTAGCTCCCAAAACTTCTTGAGCATGTCATTATCTAAGACGTGTACTTGTAGACATACCATCTTCTTGCGTTCATGTGAGTATGTATTTGATGTTTCACCCGACAGTATCCAGCCCAAATGTGACGCTTGAGCTATAACTCCAAATGGCCCTTTGAATAAGCCAGTGTCGATTATCTCACTGTAAACTGCAGCTCCGAGCAAAATATCCACCTTACTCGAATGTAAAATCCAGGATCAGCCAAGGTTAAGGTTTTCAACTTTGGCCATTTCAGATCAACATCCTGTGATGGTAAGTATGTAGTCAGTTTGCTTAGTACATATGCTTATTCTGTAATGGTGAAGGTTGTATCGCATCTCGACTGTAATGTATATGTATAAATGTATAAATTCCACTATATTTTTTACAGGTTTGTTGCCTTCGCCAATGCCTGAGACCGCGCCGTTGATTCTCTTACGTTTTAATCCCAAGGACTGAACCATGTTCTCGGTTACAAACGAGGCCTGTGAGCCCTGGTCAATTAAAGCACGGAAGATGTGTATCTCTCCATTTCCCGCAGGAACATCTACCAATGCTGTTGCTAGTAATATATTTTGACCGGGTTGTTTGGTTTTGGAGAAATGTGAAGTGACTTTAGACTTTAGACTTTAGTAGTTTAGACTTTAGTTAGTTCTCCTCCCTTTGGTCTTTATGACTGTTCTCATTTCTATGTTTCTCACTATCGGTACGTTTTTTCTCTAGGTGAAGTAGTGAATGGTGTTTCCTGTTACAGATTCTACAAGTTGAAGTTTGCTTGCATCTAAGGACAGAGTGATTTGGAATTAAGCAGTTAAAGCAAAGCCCCTTGCCTTGCACAAAATTAAATCATTCTTCTGTTGAAAGTTTAACAAATTGTTTGCAATTATAAATGAAATGGTTCTCGGCGTTACAAAAAGCACATTGTGACGTAATTGTTGTATAAAATGTTTTGGGTTTGAAGGATTTTGCACCTTTGTTAGAGCTCTCAATCATTTCGAGGGTACGAAATCTAGTTTCCAGAAAGATCTTAAGTTTTTCAAAAGTTGGAATTTCATCAGTACCATCTGCGCTTATTGTCTCCTCCCATTGCTTATGACTGTCGGGATCTAGTTTTGCTACTATAATGTAATTGATAACAGCATCCCAATGTTGAACGCCTAATCCTTGGTTTTTTAAAGCGTTGATGCATTCGACAGTTGTATCTAGTAGCTGCTTCAAAGCATGAGATGACTCTTGTGTTAGCACTCTTTGTCCGAAAAGCCTTTTAAAAATACAGTTGGTAATATAGCGTTTGTTGCCGTAGCGTCTTTTTAGAATAAGCCAAGCTTCTTCATAATTGTCTTCGGTTATTGCGAATTGTCTTGAAAGAGTTTGCTTCTCCAGTTAAATTAGTTTTTAAGTAATGCAACTTTTGAACATTTTCCAACAAGTTGTTTCTATCTATTAGAGCCGTGAACAAATCACGAAAGGATTGCCATTCCGTATAATTGCCAGAAAATATCGGAATAGCGATTCGTGGTAATTTAATTTCATGAATTGGTTGCGGTTTACTTCTCTCTTCCTCCTTCTTTGTTAATTTATTTAAGACAGTTTTCAGCTCACCCTTATAGCTATGGTACAATTCTTCAAACTGTTCTTGTAGATCATCTTCAAAATAACTGAACTGTGACCTATTGGCCACAGGAACAGCACCAACTAATTGCTCGTGTACGTTTCTGAATGACACCCAATACTTCTCCAAATTCTCCAGTCTTGATTCCACATAGCTCAAAACAATTCTTTCTTTCGGTGATTTCTTGTAATTAATTTGAGCCTTTGCAAGCCTTTCATAAGCTTCTATTTGAACTGCTATCATCTTCTGCAACGCCTCCATGATTATAAGTTAAAAGGTTCAACTTCCACAATAGCAAACAATTACAAAAAATTTCTAAGTCCAATTCAAAGTAAAAGTATGAAGTTGTGAATTTTGCTAAGTTCATACAGTATAAATTTTATGTCTTTTATTTTGAATGTTTTTCTAAGTCCGAAATAGCACGAAACTATTCTAAATTCGTAACACCAAACTTTTCTAAGTCCGAAATAGCACGAAATTATTCTAAGTTCTTAACACCAAATTTTTCTAAGTTCAAATAGCACGAAGTTATTCTAAGTTCAAATAACACTAATTTATTTATTGGGTCCTTACATATGAAATTGGCGTTTTGTACGGGAGGAATATAAAGTCAATTTTTTTTTGTAAAATATATTTAATTAATCAAAGTATGCACCGTTGTTATCTATGCACTTTTGCCATCTCATAGGTAGTTCATTGATCCCTTTACTAAAAAAACCATGGGGGCGAGAATCAATAAACTCTTTGAAGGCGGTTTGGACTGCCGTATCGGAGTTGAATTTTTTTCCTTGTAAGAAGTTGTACAAATTCCGGAAAAATGGTAATCTGTTGGAGCAAGGTCCGGGGAGTACGGTGGATGTCGCATACATTCCAATTGTATCTCATCTAACTTAGTGGTTGTTTATTGTGCAGTGTGTGGTCTTGCGTTGTCGTGAAGCAGCAGTGGCCTAGAACGATGGACCAATCTCGGTTGTTTAGCAGCTAGTTCTTCATTCATGGTTTGCAGTTGCTGACAATAGATATCTGCCGTAATCGTTTGGCCGGATTTTAGAAAGCTGTAGTGAACGACACCGGCGCTAGCCCACCAAACACTCACAAGTAACTTTTTCTGAGTCAATTTTCGTTTAGGGTAGGATTTGGCTGGGTCTCCAGGGTTCAGCCATTGCGACGAGCGCTTCCGATTATCGTACAGTATCCACTTTTCATCACAAGTAATGATTCGATTTAAAATCCCTTCATTATTGTGTCGGTTGAGCAAAGTAACAAAGCAGTCGACGCGTGTTTGCAAGTTCGATTCACTGAATTCATGAGATACCCATCGTTCAAGTTTTTTTAAATTCCCGATTTGCTTCAAGTGGATTAATACAGTTTTGTCACTTACCCCGAAGCCTGCAGCTATCTCTGAAGTGCTTTGTGATGGATCCACTTCCACAATAGCCTTTAAGTCTTCATTTTCCAATTTGGTCTCCGGCCGTCCACGGGGTTGGTTCTGAAGGTCGAAATTTCCAGAACGAAAACGTTGAAACCAAAAACGTACCGAGCTTTCTTTTGCGACACCAGCGCCGTACACATCATTAATCCTTCGAGCTGTTTCTGCAGCACTGGTGCCACGGTAGAACTCGTACTCATAAATATACCGATATTTCATGTTTTCCATTGTGCGGTAATAAGCGACGCCAAAGAAAAAAATAATGAGGAAAAAACAAATGAATGACTGTTTTCAAAACTCAAATGTACCAGCTAAATGAATTTATAAACTTGAATTTGGAATTCTTAACCAAAGAGGAGGTAATTCAGATCAAATTAGTCAGTACGACAAAACGCTAATTTCATATGTAAGGACCCAATATTATTAAATCCGGTTCGAAGGACCACTTTGTACGACACACACAATCACAACTGAAACTTCACCTATTTTTGACACTTTAATAAGAAACTTAAAGACAAATAATACAACTCTCAAGTTAACATCATACATTTTACGAACATTCTTACTCGCGCGATTCAGGATACGACAGCGCCATCTATCCACTTAATTATAAAATTAATTTTAAAACATCTTTGAACAATATACAACATATGATTTTCACGGTTAACAATCTAAATATTGTTTACGACTAACAATATTATTTCTAACTAGTTGTGCCCGGCCATGCGTTGCTGTGGCTCAGTAGGTATTCTATTATTATTCATGATTTATGATCTTGTGTTTAATACAAATATTCCATACAACACCGACAAGCGGTTCGCATCTAAACAAAGCATCCTCAGGATATTCCAGAGGTTTGTCACGGTTAACTAACCAGCACCGAAGGTTAAGCGAAACACGTGTCGATTATTAGGTTTGAGATTTTGGGTTGCTCCAGCAGATAGCTGAAAATTGTAAGAATTCATCACATAAAATGGATTTTTGCGAAGTAACGCTTGTATCTACAAAACATTATTTTTAAACGTTTATTTATATTCACTATTAGTCACAACTTATGCTTCTATTCACCAACAAATTGAGAAGATTATAGGCCACATACCACTACACAGTCTTAATGAGTATCAGTGAAGGTGGTAGCCAATCTACGTGCATGTACAATTGTATCCTTAAGGGAGATCCCTTGCCACACAATTATTAGAATGAATTGCCAATCCAATTTAACCAATTGCCAATCTATTTAATCAGTTATTGTGCCATAAGACCTGTCTTTTTTTGGAGGTGTCGGAGGAACTTTCAGTAACTTCCAGAGGAAAAACTTGGAATGCATGAGACCTACTTTTGGTAAAGCAGGAGCAGTCTGAATACAAGTATCTAGCATGGGAGTGGGATCGGATTAAACAGTTTTCAGAAACACAAAGATGTTCGCTATGAATGCTTCTATAACATGCATTCAATATGTGATCTCCCGCAACGTTACTTAACCTCTAAGAGTTATTCAATTTCATAGAAAGCAGTGTACTATGAGTGCCTTATCTTCTTAATATTTTCTCTTCAAACAGACATATAACGTGGATGCTCAAACGGGTGAGTCGTCAGCGTGTGCTACAGCTTTGTTATGCGGAGTGAAGGCGCGGTACGAGACACTAGGGCTGGATGCCGGCGGCAGGTTTAATAATTGCGCTTCGGCTATCAGCTCTAAAGTTACGTCGCTTGTGGACTGGGCACATGCAGCTGGTGAGTTTAACCTTTCGTGAACTTAAAGAGCCTAAATTATGTTGTCGGGTCCAGTATACTAAATTTCGGAAAGAGGGTTAAGGCAGTAGGGATTTTGGTATTTAAATAGAGACCAACCGAAATGTATGTACGTATGTATGTAGGTTCATACAGACTTATCCTCACGCTGCATCCCTGACGGGGTAGTCTCTCATCAAACCTTCTAATTACTACAAACACCAAACTATAAGGCGGCTTGTGTGTGTTTGAGTAAACAAGACATGCGCGAAGCTTGATTACTTCGTGAGACTTTTATTACTGACGAAAAATGAGACCTTTAGAGACCCGATTAAGCATAAATCGGGACTTGTCCACATATCCTGAAATCGGAGCGTCTTACCTAAATCGGGACACCTGGTATTAAGTATAGGGTTGCAGACTCCGATAATCATTTGTATGTCAAATACTGTTAGATACCAATTCTAAAAAACTTTTTGGTGCAATTTTTTTTACAGAATAATAGTTTTATATTTTCATGAAATCAAAGTTTTAATCAAGAGGATTCTATGACGATTTTAACGTTAATGCTTAATGGTGAAATTACTTAAGCATGTAATAAATGTAATAAAAGCAATGTTAATAAGGTAAACTAAACTAATATACATATGTGTAAAACATAAACTTCTTCGTTCTGAATAAAAAATTTAATCTGGCCGCTTGAAATGAATGAAATAAAAATTAAAACTGGTCACATATAAAAAAAAGCATGTATTATCATGAAGGAAGTTATACTTCCCTGACGTTTGTGGTCGGATTTGCATCCGGCCACAAACGTAAAAAACAAAACTGGCCCCAAAAAAAAAAGAAAACCAGTCGCTTAAATTGAATGAAACAAAAAAATAATGAATTATGTGTTACATCGATAACTTAACTTTCGCTACATGCTGAAATTACACTGATCTGTTTTTTCAAACGCACTAAAAGAAACCCAAACTTGAGAAATAAACTCTCTTTGTTGCTAACGAAATGTTACAACGATCATGTTGTGTTTGGATTGACGCGCGCTACTTTCGTAGCTAAACTTCATGGTGTGTTAAATCGATGACGTAACTTGCTGCTGCCTGCTGAAATTACGCTGAAAAAAGTAAAACTTCAATAATATAAAGTACATGAAATAATAATCACAGACTTGATATTTTTTCTTCAGTATATTTATAATGTAGCTACTTGTATTGAAAAAAAATGTTGGAAAAATGAAAGAAGTACAAGACAATGAAGACAATAATTACCATTTTACCTATTTAATCTCTTCATAAACACTCAAATAGAAAATATACTACCTACTGTGTCGGGGATATAAAATAATGTAAAAACACAATAAATATGTAAAATTAGGATGTGAGCATAGTAAGTTATGATTAGCGAAATTTTACTTGCATACTTCTAATATTTGAAATTTTATATATCTCTATAAGCGAAATACCGCTCACTGACTGACTCATCACGAGATCTCCGAAACTATAGTTCCGATTGACTTGAAATTTAGCAAAGTTACTCCTGTCGCGGTGTAGATGCTCACTAAGAACAGATTTTATGAAAGTTCTGACCAAAATGGCTCTGCTACCCGAGCGAAGCCGGGGCGGGTCGCTAGTCAATATTTATATAAGCGAAATACCACTCACTGACTGATTCATCACGAGATCTCCCAAAATATAAGTCCGATTGACTTGAAATTTAGCATAGTTACTCCTTTCGCGGGGTAGACGCTTGCTAAGAACAAATTTTACGAAAGTCCTCTCCTAAATGGCTCTGCTACCCGTGCGAAGCCGGGGCGCGGCGCTAGTTACTAAGATAGTTGAAATTATCTTTAGGTACTTACATCTTATCTACCTGTAGGTAGTATTTATTCTTTGACTTGTACAGTATTTCAATTTTAGGTTAACATGTTTTACCTATGTCGAAAATTTAAACTAATGCATTTATTAATGCTTTTGTAATGCTGGGTACACACCGAACTAATACGGCTACCCAATGGTGTCTAATTCTCTTAATTTTGTCTTTTCACACGGCCATTTCATTTTATTACCATTTCAATATACGTCCTGAAGATATCTATATCTTGGAGATAGAACGCAAGCGTGACGTCACAATCGAGTTTTGCTTGGATACAGCCATTGGAGTGGGCGATCATTCAGCTATTGAAGTTTGCGTCTAATTCGTATCTGTTTCTCGCGTTATATATAATTGTGATTGTGTAATACCTAATAGAGGTAGAAATAAAAAACAAACCACATTCATTTTTTATTTGCTTGAGGTTATCTACCATGTTTAAACTCGACAATAATGAGTTCACCGAATCTTGCCGTTCCTCTTCAGGTGACGTTTTTATGTTATCTGCAAGACATAGGTACAAGACTGTAAATCACTATGCCATGTTTCATATATTATATCCAAATTAAGTATGGCAGATTCACCGCCAGGTCAGTTCACCGTTTGTTGATTTTCGTCCGATCTGTCAGTAGTATAAGCAAATACAAAATTATCAGAATACGAAAATTTGTCCTAAACTATTTATCAGCGAAGGCATTGTATCGTTCCTTCCGATAGTTAAAATCAACAGATGTAACAGTTGATTAGACTAACAAGTAGATAATATAAAAAATGAAAAAAAAAATAAGTAATCACAATGGACTGTTTAATAACTGTCTTGCGATTCTCATTATAAACATTAAATTGAACTCAATAATTGAACTCCAAGATCGTAACTGCTCCCCCTTCTAAAACGTGCTATCACCAAAAACACGAGTAACAGCATAATATCAACCAATAAGAACGCTGTATTCTTTGGTTCATAATTGTCATGACAGATGTCGTTGCGGTACTTGTGTAAAAGTAAAAGATAAAGAGATAAAGCAAAAGATTGACAAACTCCAAGTGTCGTAAAAATTTTAAGTAATAATATGTATTATAACTTATAAAAGATAAACGGTAAAATGAATGAAATCGTTGATTCGTCTAAATAACACTGTCGATAAACACATCTCAGTGTGAATGAACAAACACCCGAAATGAAAACTGATTCGAACTACTGCATGCGCATAAAAATAAATAAAATTATTATGTATTTGTAAATGCGAGATTATTTTAATATTATAAATGTATCTACAATTTTAGTTTTTATATAAATACTAAATATGGTATACAGGAACGAGAGGTATCGATTTGTCATTTAGATTTGTAATAGACAGGAGACTATTTATTCACGGGAGATTATTAATTGACACGTGTTCTTTGTTGAGAAGACTCGTCAAAGAATCTTCGCAAAAGTTTAGACTGTCGGTTATCTCGCTCACTCGAACCTGATAGATTCATTGAGAAGTAAATTGAATTTTGGTGAAATTTAAAAATACTGTAAAATAATTATGTAGGACATTTTAATCAAATTCCACACTGCTAGAGAATAAGTATAATATTGTTTATGACAACATCTATAAGATAGGGTTATCCTTATTTAGAAAATGTTCTGAACAGACTAAGAAATGTATTTTACTTATGATTTATTGTTTAGGAAAATCAACTGGCATAGTAACGACGGCTCGGATCACTCATGCGACTCCTGCGGCTTTGTATGCACACGCACCATCTAGATATTGGGAGGACGACAGTAGAGTCCCTCCTACAGTTCGAAAAGATTGTAAAGACATAGCACTACAACTTGTCGAGAACGAACCTGGAAGAAGTATTAATGTACGTAAATTGTATTGTTACATGGAAAATATAAATGAGCATTGTAAAATTTTCTTTTGACAATCAAAATTTAGGTAAAAACGATCACGTACCTACACATACATACATATCCTCACGCTGTATCCCCAACGGGATAGTCAGAGAGGACGGAGCACCAAGCGCGGCGGTTCTTACATACTTTTTTCGTCTCATCGAATCGCATCATTCTCCTCATGCATTTTTGCCTGTAGATGCTTTTAACAATTTCAGTCACCTAACATTCTGGCTATTTGATCTTCGTATGTTTACCGCTTTACCGTTGGTCTTTCTTGACTTCTGCTACCACTCGCTTACGCTCTGGCCCAGGCTAGAGGGCTGACGGTCTGAGGTGTAAGTTACCACCATCCCTACGTCGACGTCTCCGAACGTCTTCCGTCCCCGCTCAGCATCTTCGAAGACATGGCCTTCTACGAATCTTCACTTGCCAGAAACCCTGCTTTCTGATCTAGCTTGACGATTGTCACCATGTGGTAATAACCAGAACGCTTGTTAATGCGTTTCAATTGATGTGCCCAACGCTACTTAATAGTGATCGTATTAAACACATATGAAATATAATAGTAATTAATCGTAAATATTTTTAGTATTATGTTGAATGTACATAATTAGTGTTTAGTTTGATCTTAATTAGTATCTTTTATGCACTAGGTAATAATGGGAGGTGGAAGAAGGCATTTTCTACCGACTGTGACACAAGATCCAGAGCACCCGAGTCGAGAAGGCAGAAGATTAGACGGGAGAAACCTTGCAGAAGATTGGGCAAGAGAGAAGAGACGGCGAAGATTAAGAGCACAATATATTCACTCGAAAGAACAATTAGCGAAGATAGACCCTAGGGCCGTGGACTATCTATTAGGTAAGTTTGTCAATAATTTACTGCACTATTTTGTGCTAAAGAATAAAAAAAATCAAAAATTCAAAGTATGAGAAGATAAGTTTTCTTACAGTTTAGTTTATTTACATATCTAAAGTCTGAAATGAGAAATTGAATTGAAATTTATCGCACGAAATATATTCGTAATATCAAATTTTCTTTAACTCTAAATAGAATATTGGTTTAATATTGTAAACGACATTAATAAAAATTTTACAATTTCAAATTAAGTTTTTAATGCTATTTACATATAATAAGCTGTATCACCTTTTTTAAAACGTAATATATATCTACTTACAATCTGTTATAGTATTTTGTTATGGAATCCTTTTTTGCATTAACTCATGAAATGTTCGTAATCCGTTAGATGCACGTTCCGCTTTGAAATATTAGCTGTATTCGTTCATAAAGGCTGTTGTTCGACTGGCTTCATCGTTTTATAATAACGATTATGCAACCTACTTTCCTATTTAACACAGTCAGAAAACATAAAACTTTTTTATTAGTACGCTTAAAAGCTGTATTGCTTCCATTATGCTACGTTTATTTTTTAGCAAATTTCATAAACATTTTGCTCTGCAGAATATTAAAGAAATCGGGTCCTTTGTTGGGTTTTGTTTGAGGGTTAAAGCTTACACAGCAGTTATTTAAGTACAAAACCTCTATAGCATTTTACGGTCCCTTTTTAAGCCTGCTATACACACTACAACATAAAACGGCTTTAAAGTTAACATTCGGTGCGCCTGGAGGTGCTTAAAGCTAAACAGCTAACGACCAAACATGACCTTCGACCCATTTGACGCTTTATTGGCAAAGAGACATTCATTGCTTACTGAATCGTTTTTAATATCCTAAAATTTCTACATCGTTTACTATTTAATAAAATTAATTTAAACGAAGTAATTCCAGTAATAAATATATTAATTGTTATAAAAATTATATTTACAAAGTTATAATTCCTCTATTTAAAATACTACACATTAAATTACTCTTATACACACTCGCACTTAAACACTCACACTTAAACACACACACATTTCCACACTCAATCACATGCATCAACGCGTATAATTTCACATTTTAATATTTTTATTTTTTAAATTTTTGTTTAGTAATAATATAATTATGTATACATTTTGATCTAAATTTCACTAAACTGTAAAATAACATAAGGAGGAGCGGAATATTCTTACGCAAGCATATATTGTGCATATCGCTTAACAGAATACTCCTAAATAAATTGATTTAAATTCTTTTCTGTTAATGAATAGATATTTCATTTATTTATTATTATTTCTTAGGTTATGGTGTTTAGTATTTCATTTGCTGATTAGAAATAAGTAATCGTACAGCTTGTTCACTGTAAACAACAAACATACAAACTGCTTTCAGAAAGTTTCACAAGATATTTGCGACTCGTGAGTTGATACGAAAGTTGTTGAGCTTAGTATAGCTTTAATAAATCATTTTCATCGTATTATAGTTCTATTCTCATTATGTTAGTAATAATATCAGCTTTCTTAATGTTGGATATTATTTCAGACAAACAAAATCATTCAGTTATTTAGTTGATTTGTAATTCGGCAACTTCTATTTTAATTGTTGTATAAATAAATTACCTTATACGGTGTGACGTCAAACTTCAATTACAGTACTTGTTCGAAGCTAATTTTAATATAAATTAACGTGAAATCTTACAATGTTATGGTAATATTTACATTGTGATCAATGCGGTGCTATTTCATAAGCTCTTTTTAATCCAGCTTTAGGAGAGTAAAGTTTGCATTGTAAATAAGGATTGTTGTTTAAAAATTACACTTCAATTTACTTAGGCTTCGTTGAATATTAATGATTTTAATTTATGTTGGATTACTATATGTTAATGGTAACTGATTCAAGGCATTTTCTTTTGGCTTTTATTTTGAAGTAATAAATATAGCCTGAGATAACAACGTGATAGCGAATGGCTTTGGTGATGAAAGCTTGGAAAAATATTTAAACTGAATTTTAAGATTAGACATTTTTCACTAAATATTTAAATGAGTGATGTTTTATTCATAGCATAACTTTTCATTCACTTATCAAGTTTGTTTTACAAATAACATGTTTGGGCGCGTTAAACGTGTTTCATAGTTGTTTTACACTGAAAAAATGTTGAAATACAATAAAGCTAGCGGTCTGTCCCGAGTTCGGCCGGGTTAAATACATAATATATAGTCTATATTCGTCAGGAATAATTTACCTTTAAAATGGTGAAAGAATTTTTCAACTAGGTGCAGTGTTTTCGGAGATTACCCTCCACATACAAACGAACTTACAAATTCCGCTTTACCTCTATATATATAGATATAGATTAGAGTAGGAAATATTTAACACAGTGTAATTATTTAACAGCGTAAATATTTTACATAAAAGTTAAATAAAAAAAAAATTAAATGACACTAGTAAATGATAAATGAATTTTTATGCAGGTTTATTCGAATACTCTCACATGGAATTTAACGCCGAGCGAGGAGTAGTAGTGGATGCGGAAGAGGGCGCGACAGTGGGCGCGGCAGTGAAAGCGGACGATCCATCCCTCGCGGACATGACACGTGCCGCACTGTCCATCTTGTTGAAAAATGACAAGGGATTTTTTCTACTTATCGAAGGTTAGTTGTTTACTTCACCTATCATACCGCTGTCATTATAGCTTTTATAATTCATTTCTCGGTTTCCAAATTTATGGAGAATTTCTATATTGATCTGTGTGATATTGATGGAATATTACATTATCTTACAAAAGTAATAGGTACTAACGATCTGATTACATTGTTCTCTAAATAATACAACTGATTTTGATTGTGTGAGTATCAAAAATCACTTAATCAATAAAATAAGATGTTTATCTACTAAAAGTATTACATGCTATGAAATTCTTGAATTTGATATCTATGAACTTATATAATTTATGAAGATCAAATAGCCAGAGTTTTAGCGGATGGAAATGTCAAAAGCTCTCGCATACCTAGGCGAAAATATGTGAGGAGAATGATGAGATTTGAGGAAGCGAAAGAAGTATGTAAGAACCGCGACGCTAGGCGCTCCGTCCTCTCTGACTACCCCGTTAGGGATACAGCGTGATATGTATGTATGTATGTATGTATGATATCTATAAATTATTTTCATAATAATATATCTCAAATCGTAAATAATCCATAGGTGGAAGAATCGATCATGCCCATCATTACAACAATCCGTACAGAGCTCTAGACGAGACTTTGGAACTAGAAACTGCTCTTCTAGCTGCATTAGAAAGAGTAAATCCAGCTGAAACATTGATCGTGGTTACAGCCGACCACGGTCATGTAATGACGTTTGGTGGTCAAGCTACACCGAGAGGACATCCTGTATTAGGTAAATTTATTTCGTTTTCACTTCAAGGAAATAATAGTTATTATTAAAAAAAATAATGATTGAAATTGTTTTCAAAATTATTATTGAACATAAAAAAAAAGAAACTAAAGGTTTCTCCAGGTATATCGTGTAGTCTAACGTTAATTACTAGACAGAAAGATTTTCAAAATTCTTATTTTATTAATTATTATTTTTGTATACTTATTTATCTCATCTTTTTTCTGTCACATAATTTATAGAAATATAAATATTAAACTTATATCATCAAGCAATATTTCAAAACCGTTAAAAGATTTTTTTTGAATTTGTAACGTTTTCGCGACTCCGGGTACAGCACAAATTAATGAGTCATAAATATTCATATTGCAAACATAATGAGTATACTGCGATAATGTAAGCGTGTTGGTGTATAGCTACTCCATATTAATATAATAATTATTACGTACAAAGGTGTGATATGTAAACCTCAGTTTACTTGAGACTGGGAAAACAAAAGATGCGAAATAGATCACGCAACCAACGAACAACATAATTAATAATAATACTCTAGACACCCATTCCCAAAGTGGGCGATAACGCCCCCCTGTGGGCGCTGCAGGCCTAAAGGGGGGCGGTAAGAGACCCAGAAAAAAATGGGGGCGTTGTGTAGAGGCCTGGGGGGTGATTTGTAATTTCATTTAGCTAGGAGGCATCTTAGACAACGACTGCATGAGCTCTGCGCTGCATGACTCAGTAGAAAAAATAAGTTTGGGAACCTAGACTCTAGACAATTACATCGATTGTGTGACCCCAAACTAAGCAGTAAGCTTGTACTATGGGTACCACACAACTTCAAGCCAAATTAGAAAAGTTCGATTCATAAATTGACCTGACTGGGGATCGAACCTGGGACCCTAGCTTGGAAAGTAGATGCATATGCCACTGCGCCAAAGGGCCAGTCAAATAATTAGTGACATACGGATATTAATTTGTTCATTTGTAGGCGCTGACACTGTGGTTTCTGATGTCGATGGTTTACGATATACGACTTTGCTGTATGGTACTGGCCCGGGTCATTCCGAGCCTAGGGCTGTTCCGCTCAACACTTCGACTGCTACACCCGCTGATGCGGTACATGCCGCTGCAGTACCGCGGCAGTGGGCCACACATGGTGGAGAAGACGTGCCTGTCTATGCATTGGGTATGGATTGCATTTTTTGGGAAGGCAATGAATAGATATATTTAAATCTATATTTATAAAAACCCATTTTTATGTTTGTATGTATATATGTAATTGCTAAATTTCATCACCGTTTGACCGATCACCATGAACGTTAGCACGTATGTATATGTATATCTTCATGGTGAAGGTTTTCATGCTGTCCCCTTATTTATAAGCTGCCGCCACTCGGACGAAGTCACGAGCAAAAACTAGTCATTGCATAAAAAACATTGTGTTGTGTATTCGACTGTATGTAAACGAAGAGATTTAAATACTATACTGTATACAGATTAAATAGCCAGTGTTACTTGACGGAAATGTCAAAAGCACTCGCATACCTAGGCGAAAATGTATGAGGAGTATTATGTATGAGATTTGAGGAAGCGAAAGAAGTACGTAAAGACCGCGATGCTTGGCGCTCCGTTCTCTTTGACTACGCCGTTAGGGATACAGCGTAAATATATGTATGTATAAAAATTGTATATTTGAGTAATAAATCAGGCAGTTAAGTTACTCTCACCAATACTTTATATTTATGCCAGCGAGAAATTCAGAATGAAGCAGTCGATTGTAGCTGGAGCAAGACACTGATCAAGAACGTATCACATTGTGTCCTTTAGACTTAAATTCTGTTTGAAGTTCATGAGCTCGTACCTATTTGTTTATATCAATGACAGAAACATATTGTTCAAGAATTTTAACTTTGATGGAGAAAAAGTTATAAATCGTAGATGTCTTTGTTTCGTAAATAATAGTGCAGCTTTTAATATTTAGTTACATAAGCATTTTGTTACGAACTTTTATGTGATGCGTCTTTACGGTTTCTTCTGGAAGAAATTTCTAATAGAAATAAGCTGTACACTTGGCTCAATTTCTCTATGTGTAACTTTCTTTTTGTGTATGTTGTGTGTGCAATAAATATTCAAAATTTAAATTTAAAATCTACCTTCCAAACTTCATCTGTGTAGTGCTAATAGTATCCTAGTAAAATGGTTGTGTCGTAATGAGAAATCAAAGACTTTCGCCTTTAGTTAGCCATTTGGTTATGGAAACTAAAAATTAAAGAAATGTATGCTGATAAAAGTGGCATGTATATCAAATAAGCACAAGTATTTTGTTCTTGTTCAGGTCCAATGGCAACGATATTATTTGCGGGTGTGGTAGAGCAGAGTTACATTCCACATGCAATCGCCTACGCAGCATGTCTTGCCCATCAATCACGTCGGTGTCAAGAAAAGACCAACTTTACTCAACCGCCGGTAAGCAAAACTCCTCTTTCTTTAAACTAGCCAAAAAAAGAGCGATAAAAAATAGCTTTGTATGTGTCTACAACCGACATCAAGAACGATCCAATTAATTTTGATAAGCTCATTAATTTGGAAAAAATATTGTTGAAAAGGTTATTCATGCTAATATTTGAGCAGTGTTAGCAGATGCCTGAAGGTTTCAATTTCTTTATTTTCTAATGGGGTCTCATTAACTCACATAAATATTAGATTTCAGGATATATTTTTAATAGATACAGGCATCTCTTCATATCTATTTTCTTTTAAAAATATGTTGTTTTTACAATATGATATTTGACATGAAAAGATCAAGGAACTTTGATTCAAAATTGACCTAAAACTTACAGAAATGAACTTAGTGATAGTTGATATAGTTAGTTGGATATTGGAAGTTAGAAATAACTTACTAACTTAACTATACTAGTACAAATAATAATATATTTTGATTCAATAAGAACTCATACCGCCTTTTGTTGTTTTTCATAAACAAATACTTCAATATAAAAAAAAACGCAGTATTCAACACTTGTACGAGATACAACAAAACATTTTAACAATGCAGCATTGAGTTTGAAGAAAAGTAAGTCAAAAAACTAAAAATACAAGAAAAATACATTAGACATTAATCGGCCTCATTAATTAGAATTGTAACGTTATTGGAAACCATAAACGTCTTATGACATTTATGTCAAAAACATGAATTCTAACATATGACAGCACACATGTATATTTTTTTTACAAAAATACTTTTATGTTGATAGTTGATATGCACCGATTTTAAAAGTTTTGCTTCTATCAAACATAATAAAAATATTTAAAAACCGTTAGCCGTTAGATATTAGAAATAAGTAATAATGCTGTCAATATTCAATTTCAAGACGTATCAAACTACATGCATACATGCACATCCTCATGTTGTATCCTTAACGGGGTAGCCAGAGAGGACGGAGTGCCAAGGACCGCGGTCCTAATATACTTCTTTCGCCTCCTCAAATCTCATCATTCTCCTCACATTTTTTTTATTTATTACGAAAGGTAAGGTAGATATTGATGCTGTACCAACATTTAATTTTAGAAGTTACCTATAAACTTGTTCATATATATGTACATAAGTACATACTCTGTTAAGGCGCGAGATAGTGCATTGCACCCGGGCTCACTGTTAGGGGGTTACGGGGTCTTTAGTTCTTGGTCAGTTGATTAGAACAAGCCTGCCCTTCTTAAACTATCCAATGAAATACGAGACAATCTCATTAAATCTCGGTTGAATTTTATTCAAAGTCAATGGTATGGTATGTAATCGATCGGACACGCGAATTCTGCGGATCGAAAATTAATGAGAATTAATCGTTTGAAATTAAGTATTAATGAGGTTCATTCGGATTTTTTAACAAGGATTGAAAGACGTGCCTTTATGAAGTCGAGGTACAGGTACATAACACCCATTACTTAGAGATTAAAAACTCCGCGGAGAGATGGGCGACGGGGATCCTTTTTTCTCTTCACTCCAGAGTCGTTGATCACCTATCTACGCCACTGCAGATACTCTTTTAATATATCTTTCCTCTGATATATACTCTTCTGATAAAGTATACTACTAACAGAAAGCTTTCGCATATTAACTATTAAGATATAATACATTCTTCTCTCTTCTCTTCTCTTTGACATAAACATATTTCATGCAGAGATTTAAAAAATCTATATGCGTCACTTTTAATTGTTACCTACTTGAAGTAACTTATTTCGAAAATGTGTTCCGTTCACATAATACAATATTATCGAAGGCTATTCTATAACATATTAGTTACAAAAACATATTTTGAAATGTATGTGATTTACAAACTGTAATGCTAATTTGAAAAGGAAAGCGTGTTCCCTATTTATAATAAGTCTTATCCCTTGGCGAACTTTTATTTGATCCTGTTATCATTATCGCATGAATATCTAAATATATAAATATGTCAACCGATTTTCTTTTTTATTATCAATAAATTTTTATTTTTTTATTTTTATTACCAATAAAAAAAATTTGGGAACGATTATATTAATACGTAAAGCGAAAACTTTGGACCCCTTTTTTAAGAATTTTGCACGAGCAGAGGAATGTGAGATTTGGTAAAGTTTTACCTTAGAATAATAACCTAAAGTCATAGGAAGAGTCAAAATTAAGCATGCTTGACACTCGTATATTCGTCCTTTTTTTAATAGGTGTGTGTTCAATAGCAGAAAGAGACGGATATAAATAGTAAAAAAAGTCATAAAGGTAAACGTACCATATACCATATACCGAAATTTGTGTACATTTTATGATACCTAATTAGAAAGACACATATTATGTTGTCTTGGTAACAATAAGTGTGGTAACCAATGAGTTCATCCATTTTGTTGGTGTAACGCGTTGAATATAGGTGCTCTGCTTTTCTTGGTGGTTATTGTATTAATTGGTTTATTTACGCAGTATAACAGTGTTGAAATAAAAGTCCATTGAACAAGAATGTCTTGCGTTATTGTGGGATGTAAATCATGTCCTCAAAAAGAAAATTATGTCCCGAAATCATAAGCTTCCATCGGTAGACACAAATTGTGTCTTTATTTCCTTTTTATCGTTACATAACGTCGATTTTTTAAATGCTTCGTGATAGCTAAAGCTATTGTTATTAGAAATCAAGATTTTTGACCTAATTTAGTTCCTAATTAAAAGTAATTTGTCATTATTCTAATTTTCTTAGTAAAATTCTGATAGTGATGTGTGTATGCTGTAAATTTATCGATATTGAACTCCGTCGATTGTATCGTGTAAGTGATTTAAGATAAAATTTATTGTTGCGAACCTGAGAGTAAGCACTGTATTGACATTTAAATGCGCGATGCTTTTTTTGTTTTTACGAAATATACATTTAAGTATTTAAACATTTTTATGTTCATGGAGCTAAAACCGCTTGAAGGTACAAACATGAAAATTCGACAGTTAGTTTTTCCGATCTGTAAGCAAAATTAGAATGATTCCCCATTTATTTGTATTCCTAAAGAGTTAAAACTTGATGTCAAATTTTGCATAGAAAAACGAAGTAAAACGTTCTTACTACTTACTACCAGGTGTCGTGTAACTTACATATATAAAGAATAAAAACACGGGTGTCACGAACATATAGTAGTGTAATACAAATGCATATTAATATTGCTCATAACATATGTATGTTAATTAATAGTTATATACCAATCACTATGACTTTGTTTCAGAATATTTAGTTCCGACATATTATGTAGATATTCTTGAAGCGCCTTTCATATAACTTAACGAACGAGGCTACATCTACATTCAATTTTGCAGCTACCCTATTGTCAGGGCAACAAGAAAACGATTTAACACACATCGTAAGCTCAATTCAAGAGCGCAAAAAAACCGTAAAACGACGTTTATTAAATTTGTTTTTTTTTGCAGTAGAAGACAAAACATTTGTAGCAGAAAAATGTGATTTGAATTTCAGATTAACGATTAATCAATCTATCGAAAAAAAATACAGTTGGGTTCATTATGTTCCAAAAAATTAAGACATTCTTATCTAAAACTCAAATTTTTGAAGTTCTGTGTTTTTTTTTATGTAACATGTAATATCTGAACAAAAGTTCAAGTTATTTTTCTATGCGAGTAAAATGTGAAACATTATTTTAATCATCATTGTTATAAATAAATAATGTACATTATGTTTTCATTTTTATTTTGAATTTAAAATACTGTTTACATAATTTAAATATTACCTTTCTAAAATAACAGTCAATAAAGTAATAGCATTATTTTACCTTATTAACCTAATTTTATCTTATTATTATGGGGTCTTTGGTATAACCTTGCGTGATTATGCTATTCCATCAAAATGAGAATTTTTACTCAATAAACGTGTCGAACGACGAAATTTTTCTGCATAGTACATAATCATCAGACCATAGAGATTGTAATAATTAAATACATAATATGTAGAGGAAAGTAACTAAATGTGGGCTAGTGCTTTAATATGGGCTAGTAACATTTCTTGAAAACAAATATTTGAATGACTCTACAAAGAACTGTCTTCTATCGTATTCATTTGCCCTAACATCGCAATCACTTCATCTCTTTTGTCCGGCGCGAGCTGCTGCTAAGGTAGAACTATATTGTTACGCCGCAGTTAAAAAATTTTGTATAGTGGCTAAAATATCTTATTTTATTTATGAAAATTACATACTGTAACCTATGTGCTTGATTTGTAGAATATATATTTAATTTTATTTGTTTTGGTCGATTAATTGCTTGTGATGTGCGACTTCTAAAATTCGAAGTCAAGTTTATTTTGGTCAAGAATTTCGAATATGGGCTATGACTATCCACTTTGATTCAGACAGTGAATCAGATGCAAATGCCATAATAGCGAGAAAAACTCCTGACTCTACAGATGCAGAATATATGTTTTGTCAGCGACTTTTTTTCGCGAATACGAGAAGAACTGTGGATCAAATGTTTGATGTGTGGATTCTGGGCACATAATGACTGTGTTGGGTCTGAGTTTGACGTTGGGTATGTGAATTTTGCAAGTAAAGTAAGTAATTTGTTACATTCACTAAAGTGGTTTGAACTCTTACGAGATAAATATTTGTTATCGTTATTTTCATAAACGATAAGTAAGTTCATACCAATACATGGGCTGTAGGCCATATTTTAGTACCTGTTCCATATTTAGCGCCCATTTTGCAATTTTGCAAACAAAAATATATGATTGTTATTTTGCTCTTTAAAAGTATATGTCAGATCAATATTACATTTAAAAAATAATTTGTATACAGTTTTTTATTTTTAACCCAAAAACAAAATGGTAGCCCATATTTTGTTACTCTCCTCTACATGATTGATTATCCAAAAATGTTTTTCTTATTATGACTCAGTATCAAGAAGCTGTTTGCAAGATTATACACCATAAATCTGAGTATGCAGCTATTGACAATGGACCAATATATCGATACTTTCTGTATCGTCACAATACTCGTAAATTTTCTTCTGTCTTTGGCAGTGTACGCGAAACTACCAGGACAGCTCTTTCCATGTTAATCCTTCTTCCAAGAGTTTTACGTTCATAGTGTTAATGTCAAAAAGACTGTCAATATCAAACTCATAATAGGTTGTGAAGGGTTGTGATCATATACATATGTATATGTAACCTCCTTGAATCAAACAGTCGCACAAGTAGAGATTGTCGCCAAAGAGTTTGTATTACAAGTATATATTCAATTTATATTTACAGTCGAATTTCGACCACCCGGCGACCTCTAGTAACAATAATTGTACTGAGTGTTTATTAGTGCGCTACATTCATATAATGTAAATAAAAAGGTAGTTAACTGTATCGATCATTTTATTTACATGACCGTTTTGCATACAAACGTCAAAAATGGAATTTATAAGACACAATGCAATAAGCAATATGTCCTTGATCTGTCTTAAATAATAATGATACTGCGTCTTGATTCCATTAATCTTACTGTAGGATTACTGTAGGATTCCTACAAGACCTACTAACTGCTGCTACTGTAATGCCACTACGCCTGCAGCGAAAGAAATATAATACCGCAATTGTGTCATTCTGTGTCTTCCATTGCTGGTTTATAATACAAAACGTATTGGTGTGCGAGTATTATCTCTATGTCACATATCGTCTCTGATCCATCAGTTGAGTACTTGTATGTAATGCTTGAGCCTTCCCTTTTCCTTGTAGAAATGAAGCAATGCGCTTTTCTGTTACAGGTAAAAATACCGAAATGTGTACCGCCAGAAGTAAGTAGTGTGTCTGCGCCTGACGAAACTAGAAGCGATAGTTCAAGTGGTAGACGGGTCGTTGTCGCATCCAGTGTCATGTCCGACGAGCGAGTTCCGCGGTCATCCGCTATCTCTTTCACTCCACTTGTCATCAATCAGTGCAATCTTCTAATAGAACTATTAAAAAATATCACTTACCTTATCTTTTGGTTTTTTATAAAGTGATGAATCTAATCTTATTCTAGAGACTTAATTATCTTATTATTATTTATTATCGTGACTGAGTTGTTGTTGTTGAGGACCTTGAAATCGATTCTCGAGCAGGTCAGTTTAGTAAGTTTATCTAAATTGTCTTAGTCTGGGTGTTACTGGGTGCTCTCTCAGTTCGTTGCGTGACATCCATAGTACAAGCCCTATGCTTATTTTGTGGTCACGATATAGGTGTAAAATGTCTGAAGTATTGATTTACTACATGGAAATTAAAATGATAGTAGCTAATGATGTTTTGTACAGGGAGATGTAGATATAATGGCACGAAATGTATATAATAATTGGTAAATGTAAATAAATCATGATTGGTTTTAATTGTTTTTTTCACTAGGTTAAAAGAAGAAAATGATCAAAAGTACCCTGGTTTTTATGTGGAATACCACCATTTCTAAATTACGTCAAAATTAAAATCACATTGACGTATCCGATTACAGTAAAATTCTTATCCTATGATCTCGGATGAATGGCGGTGTCGAGTGTGTGTTTATGATTTCTTTCAGGATCATGGACGTATCACTCTAACTAAGTCCAAGTTCAGAATACATAAATCTTTGATTTTGTCGTTATGGTTACAGTAACAACTACGTAATATGTACGTTCACTATTCTTTGTCAAAAGTTTCTTCTTAAGCCGGCCACACACCATCCAGTATGCTTCATCAAGTCTGTCCAGTATGCATGAAGTGTCGTTCAAGTATGCAGGACGGACTTGATGGCTTGATGGATTGACGGAAGATGGTCAAAACAATTTCCGTCAAGTATAACTGATCAAGCCAAATCGCCACCACACACGTTCAATAAGACTTGATGGAACCTCTGCTTCATGCATACTGGGCAGACTAGATCATGCATACTTGATGGTGTGTGGCGGGAATCAAATGAGATGGGAGACGACCTGTACTTTACATTTCACAACACACTACATTCTACAACACTGGGCTGAATGTTACTACATGTATGAATATTTATTGTTACTACATGTATCTAGTATGTACGTAAATTCATAACATTTCATTGTTGGAGTAAGTGGCAAAAAATAGAACAGAATAGTGGGACACCGAATAAAAAAGGTACTGTGAGATTTCGATTCACGCGTATTGGGTGCCGTAAAATGAATTTCTGGTAATTTGTAAGACCTAGGGCCGTAAGATCAATGATAGTTTAATCGACGAAGGAGAGTTTATTCTTTTGTCTTTGTTTATTTTGTAAGATCGATGGCAGTTAATCGTAGATTACGAAATCCATAGTTTTAACTGTTCTTGATTTTACGGCCCTTAAGACTTTCGTTATAACTTTCTTAAGTACGGCGTTAGATTCTCTACCCTTTCTAGGGTTCCGTAGCCAAATGGCAAAAAAGAAACTAATTTCGTTCTGACTGTCGGTTTGTCTGTCCATATATCTCAGCTGTTTTACTCGGAGACTATTGGCGCTACATAGATGAAATTTGGTAGGTAGGTGTAATCTATAAACCGCTATACAATGATGTAGTGAAATTACGAAAAAATGAAATGAAAAGTGACACTCCATATGTTATGTAACTAAGGGATGAAAAATAAAAATTCCAGGGCACATAAGCGCGAAGGTGCATTAGATAGGTCATCAAAAATTGTATAGATTTCGAAGTGATTTTTCTATTATTTTCTATTAAAACGTGTGTGGTCTCCCTCTAACTTCTCAACTAGGGAGTGAAAATTTTTTAAAGAAATAAGAATAGATAAACTTAAACGTAACGTAATTTTAACGTAATATAATGCTGTGTAGTTTAAGAAATGTGGAGTATTTTTGGTTACACGCTCAAAGTCCCGCAGAAATAACTTTGTTTTTCACAGGGTCATTGCGAAACACTATAAAATACAAACTTATTTTTGTTGGTGATTGAATGATTATTGTGCGTTACGATTATGGAACACTTCAATGTGTATGGTTCAACTCGTACATGGCAGGGAATTATATTTTGGAAATTTTAGCTCCAGTAGCTTCAAAGATAATGAGACACAATGGTTCAAGGCGAGCTTGAATATTTATGTTCTCTTAATTTTTTAAAATTTTTATATGAATATTTTAAAAGCGTTAACTTGTACAAAATATTATATTGGTTTTTTGCCGATTTTCAAGATTGTACGTTACATATTTGTGACTGAATCAACTGTAACAGACGGACAGACGACACCCGTGGGTGGTCTTTTAAGGGTTCTGTTTTTATAATAATAGTAGTATTCCATATAATTGAGGTGGGTACAAAAGAAACAAAAGGCAAATTCAAAAAGCAACTGAGGATGAAAACGATAGAGATTCTAATTGCCTTTGTTGCAGGTGACATAAACACATTCTAGTCTGATCCAGTTCTCCTAATTTGTAAGGAGAAATGGATGAAATGTCAAAATTTCAAATGTCAAAATCAAATAAAAAAAGTATATGGTTTGAGGTCTCAAATGGTATATTATATTTGTGTTGGTTCAGAGTCTGACGACTACATTTACATTGGTACTTCTAACAAAATGCGGTAAGTAACTAATTTTCTATTCTAAGTTAACCATTTACGCGTACAAATTTATTGTCTTTTTCTTGTTTTTTTTTCTTTAGATTACACTTAATCACGAGAATTTACTAATTTAGGTATAAGCGTTTATCTAGTTTAACAAACAATATTTAATAAAACAATTCAGTGATTTTTGTTTAATGAACTAATGGGATACTTTCATCTAAATCCGTTTATCACAAAGTGATTTTAGGAATGTAGTGAGTACAGGTATATCGCAGCCTTCGTAAAACACTGAACTTTTCAGCTTACAACGTGATAAATGATCAAACTTTCATTAAATTAATGACTTCTGACATGAAAGTAGAAAAGAGTCTGTATTTAAACTTGAGCAAGCACTGATTCTTGAATTTATTTAAGGCATACCTTTGAAGTAAGTTTGCATGGTATAAAGGTGAAATATTATATTATACATACATATATATACATATATTTCATGTTCATTTCAATTTAAGACAAGTATTAATCGTGATACAGGTGTGGTGAGTGAATTTAATTAAAATTTTTGTGTGAAAAAATTCTGTTACATCTATCTACAATATTTCCAACGAGTTGCCTTTATAAGTTGGAGTTTTCGGTGAGGTAATAAATAGCTCGTACGTGGGCTTGCTCACGGCTGAACTTTGTTTTATGGCGTTGTAACGACTACAGCCCGCAAACGATGCGAGCGAAACGTCTATTACACCTAATCCTTTCTCTGCGGCTGACTACTGAGGCATAATATAACACGCTATTTATTATTTATGTCCCAGAATAAATAATAAATATTTCATTCGCCGCCAGATGTCGTACTCCACACCTGACGGCGAATGGGTGTGGCTAATACCATATTTAAGCACAAAAGGATTCATCAGTACACATGGGGAAGGAAGAATGAAAGGAGTACGTTTGATTTATTCCTAGTGGACAGCCGGCTCAAAAAGGAAGTTATGAACACGAGAGCACGCAGAGGAGCCAATTTAGGAATGGGCCACTTTTTAGTAGTAACTAGAATAAGGGGTCTGTTTGAAGTATGGCTATGTTGCGTAGCGTTTAAACCTGCAGCGGTCTGTCGCATCGCGAGCTGGAAGCTGCAAAATGCGACCACCAGGAATGAATTTGAAAGGGTAGTATCCGGTAAGTTTGATGATAGATTGAAAGTGATGAGCGAGGATGTTGAAGAATGTTGGCAGAACCTTAGAGAAAGTATGATCGAGGCTGCGAAAGAAGTGTGTGGAACGAATAAGATTAGGAACGGTAAAAAGTGTGATATGTAGTGGGATAATGAGGTGAAAGAGTCTGTGTATGAGAAGAAGAAAGCATGGCGAGACTGATTACCTTGGTACTAAAAATGATTGCGGTAAGAAGAATTCGATCAAAGACGAAAAGATAAACTGCAGAAAGCAGAAACGAATGCACTAGTGAAAGAGAAGCGTGAAAGTTGTAGGATGTTAGACGAAAACAAAATCTCGGACAACTTTGTGGAAAATTCCAAATTATTTTAGAAAGAAGTACGTAAGTACCTTGTACTTACATATCTTGTACATTATCATGCAGAATGAATAAAGTGCGTGCGAAAGAAAACCACCTGCTGACAAATAAAAAAGATATACACTTTTAAACTTTCGCGTTGCATTATAAAATAAATTTCTTCTCTTTTCGTTTGGTCAAACGAAACGCGCTATTGCTGAAAGGGTTTAAGAACATATTACAGCGGTAAAAAACCGGTAAACAACCAAATCAGCCATAGCGGAACATCTGCTTCAATCAGATAGCAATAACTGGATTGAGTTTCTTCGCCCACAAGTGCTTTCTACTCATCGTCACTTTTATCCAAGAGTAGTGCGTGAAGCGATTGAAATCAAGAGACATAAAAAAAATGTAATCTGGAAAACGGGTACAATTTATCGACAATATGGAATCCTGTGTTTCAAGGAACAAAACCTCGTGTTTCGCATTCGATTAAGCGCGTGGACACTGAGGGTTGTGTGCAGATATCCCGAAAACGTTTTACAAATATCGGGGGTAGATGACAAAACGTCTACCTCAGACACGGAATGAAACTTGCTGCGACAGTTTGCTTGAGACCAGGGCCGATGCAACTCGGTCGAAACGTCAATCTAAAATAAATAGGTAATCGCGTTGAATTTCCCGTTTCAGATATGAATAAAAAAGATGTTGAGAAGCGATAGATTGAACACTATGGAGAATTGTATGAGAGTGGCGTCTCTGTCTCTGATACTGAGAGCGATTCTAATAAATTACCGCACTCGGTTCAGGGACTGGAAGATGCTATTAGTATGAAAGAGATTGAAAAAGTGATAAGAGGCCTGAAATGTGGAAATACTGCGGGAAAATGGAGACTGGTGAGATGATCATGTATGATGGTTCTAGGGTCTGGGATACCTTCTGTGCACTGTACAACCTTTGTTGGCAGAAGGAGGAGGTGCCAGAAGACTGGCGCGCCGCAGTCATAGTACTTCTCTATAAAGGGAAAGGTTCTCATTTAGACTATGCGTGCTATAGGACCATCAGCTTGGTTAGCTTAGCAAGTAAAGTCTATACAAAGGTATTGACTGAACTTATGAAAGGTGTTTCTGAAACATATTTGTGGGAGGCGCAAGATGGTTTAGGAACGTTAGGGGTTGTATGGATCAGACTTTCTTGCTTCGCGTTATCGTGGGAAAGTTTCTAGCCATAGGTCAGTAATTTTTTTGCGCTTTTGTGGATCTTGAAAAATCGTTCGATATAATAGTGCGAAAGAAATTGTGGAGTCTTATACCTGAATATGGCGCGGAGAGCCTCTTACTGCAGGCTGTGAGGTCATTGCATCAAGGCCACAGAACCCGTATAAAGATAAATGGTGACATGTCGCTCTGGTTCTATTCTGTATGTGGACATTTGCCTCCAGACATTGAAATGTAGTATGAGTGGTATGATAAGTGATGATACAGTAGCAAACTGCTTATTGTACGCTGACTATGCTGTACTTATACCAATATCAAAAGCAGAGTTGCAAACACTAGTTACGTGCAGGAAAGAAGAATGTGAAGTGAAAGGATTGAATATGAATGTGAACAAGACTAAGGTACTTGTGTTTGAAAGGGAAGCGGTACAGGCGAAATGTGAGATTTGGGTGCATGAAAAATGTCTAGAGCAAGTGAATGAAATTGTGCATCTGGGGAGTGCGTTTTCGAGGGATGGAAGATGTGAGCTGGATGTGAAGAGACGGGTAGCAGCTGGCAATAAAGTGAACGGTACTCTGTTCACATTAGTAGGCAGTGTGAAAATATCTAACACTGCCAAAATGCCAACAGTGCCAACTTTATTGTAAGGTAGCGAGGCCTGGATATGCCCAAAATATAAATGCAGTAGAAATGCGATATCTTAGCAATATATGTGGTGTTATTCTTGCGGATAAAATAAGCAATAAAGAGATACGCAATATGATAGAGTTGCACGACAGTGTTGTTGTGAAAATGAAGAAAGGAATGCTAAGATAGTTCGAGCACATGGAAAGAATGAGTGATAAGAGACTGACGAAGAAAATCTGCAGAGGGAAGGTGAGAGGAAGCAGAAGCCAAGGAAGACTAAGGCTGACTTACGAAAATCAAATGGCCAGAGTGTTAGCTGACGGAAATGTGAAAAGCACGTGCATATCTAGGCGAAAATGTGTGAGGAGAGTGATGAGATCTGAGGAAGCGAAAGAAGTATGTAAGAAACGCGAAGCTTGGCGCTCTGTCCTCTCTGACTAGACTATCCCGTTGGGGATACAGCGAGAATATATGTATGTAGGTATATATATGTATGTAATCAATAGTAAAATCCAAGGTCTGTACGTTCAGAGAGAAGGGGGAATGGCCAAGTAAAGATCGAGTACCTACGCAAGTTGACCTTTCTTTAATTACCTTCTTTATTTCTATAACTCTGTACTACCGAACGTTAAAAGTATTCTGCACATTTTTGTATTACATTACGCTCCTATTACTTTTATCTATTTATAAGTCAAATAATATACTTATGTTAGCAACACCCCGCCACTTTTTGCGGAAATGACGTCATCAAGACAACATGTTTATAAGAGTCGCTACAAGCCGAATATCGAGGCACTTATTTATTGACGGTTGTTGCTAAGAGCATCTCTTCGTTAGTAGTTATCGTGATCTGTATTGATCTGTAATGATCTTGAATTATAATTGTGACTAGTAATTTGTTATTCAGTATCTTGTATTATTTTATTTCATGAAACCTAATAGTTTCCTGACACTTACAATTCTAAATTATTACACATTAAATTGTTTTCATACTCACACTAAACACATACATACCCACACTCACACACACCATCGTGTATAAATTTGTATGTTTTTTCTAGTGTGTATAACATTCACTTATGTAATTGGTAAAGAACCCATGGAAGAGCAGGATAATCTAATACAAGCATATTCATTGCTTATCTGAATATTCTGGAAGAGCAGAATATTCTAACACTAGCATACTTATTGCTTATCTGAATATCCCTAAATGATTGATTGATTTAAATTATTGTAAGAAAATTATAAATATTTTTATTTTTTTTCTATTTTTGTATGCGGATTAGTAAGATGTACCACTATGCCAAATTTCAAGGTTGTCCGTTTCTGAGAAAATCCACTGCGACTAACTACAGACAGTGTTTTTCCTCTCATGGTACAAACTACCTATATGGGCCCTTAACCGCACGTTAATAATAAACATTTAATGGTCTCTTTTTTTTAAGATATACGTTGAAAAGCATATCTAACGTCCGAAGTCCGTCGATTTGTAGTGAACATTTGTTTCTTCTTTGTGAGGTAAATATGTAAGCTAATACTTATTTTGGTGCAATTCAAGAAACAGAAACGATTTATCTTAAAAAT
Source organism: Zeuzera pyrina (assembly GCA_907165235.1). Lineage (NCBI taxonomy): Eukaryota > Metazoa > Arthropoda > Insecta > Lepidoptera > Cossidae > Zeuzera > Zeuzera pyrina. The sequence continues at coordinate 14,380,222 of OU015630.1, forward strand.
ATTTATTTATGTTATTATAAAATCATGTTCAATGTATCAAAAAGTTGACATTTCTACTGCAGTTAAAAGCTCAGATAAAAAACATGCACGAAGAAAAAATACACTCAATCAAATACTTTATCGAATAGGATTTAAAAAAAAACACTGTTTTATTGAATTAGAAATAAAATACGGGTATAATTTAGTAGCTGAAAATAGTCTCGTTTATTTAAACGATAATCATTATGTACGTTTTTTTTGGAAATATGAACTGACCACTATTGAACTAAATGATTTATCGATTACATTTTTTTAATTTCATCATTTCTCTTTCCAAATCTCAACCTTATTTCTTCGTTTCTGCCGCGCTCTTCACACTCGTTTGTTACCCGGTAATAGCTGGTTTTAACTCATAACAATTAACAGTTTTATTAATATGTTTGGATGACAACTATCATGTGTGAAACCCACAAACGAGATAGGTATGTATTTACCGTAAACTTATCATGCCATTAATTTGGGTAAAGATATTACAATTCTAAATAATTTCATTTGATGTTATCAAACAAATTTTCTTCAAAATGAAGTCGAACTTATTTGGTAGCCCAATTTTTGCTGACAATATTACAGGGTGAATTTTCTTCATTTTTCAAAAGTCATCCTGACTACAAGGGACCCTGATATGTAGATAAATTACAAAAATGCTTAGACGTACAAATCTTCGAAATTCACCGCTTATTTGATGTTAAAACAGGGCCAGTCGTTATCGTCTAGGTTTTTTCATGACGACATCAGTGACGTAGGCGGAATGAGCTCGGTCCCTTTTTGGGATACATACCCGTCTCGTTCTTTACAAAAAGGTTGTATCACTTTATAAAGGTGACAGTTTATTTGACGAAGATTTATAGCTCCAGTACGATGACCCATGACCGCTTGACAGCTAATGTACTTAAAGTAAATGATCAACTTCCTATGCTCTCGCGAGAGCGTGAAGTGTGAGTGATGAAAAATGCTACGGATTACCTTCATACGAAGTAATTTTTAGTGACTGTACGGAATATATTACTTTCAGTTCTATACAATGATTCTGTTAGGTAAACAATATGAAGACGCAATCTTACATAGTTCATTAATATTAGTACTTACATCAATGCACTTTTTAACTTCGAAGGAAAAGGCTTGTTTAACAATTTTATTTAACAATTTATGTACATATAATACAAATACAAATAAAAGAAGAAAGCATGACAAGAAAATAATGTACAAAGGCACTGCTTATTTCATGAAGAAATCTCTTCCAGCAGACCTGCAATGGGAGACATAATATTTAGAAGCAAATTTAGTGTGTACAACTTATATTTATACTTATATACCCATAACATATATATACACACACATACATACACACACATACACATACAAACACATAATTATATATACAATATGGAAAATCAGGACAGTGACAAATAATATTTTTTTAATCGTTTTCTAAAAACTGAGATAGAAGTGACATCCCGAATATCAGGCGGTAACGAATTTCACAATCTAACAGCATGTACAGAGAAGGAATGGGAAAATAAAAAGATTTATGGGACGGAAACTTTAGAAGAGTTCTAAGATGTGCTCTGCAGGGAGCATCTAGAGGGCGTGCAAAAGAGAACCGCTCCCGTAAGTAGGTTGGAGAAGACTGGTTATGAAGAATATTGAAGGGGAGACATAGTACTCGAGTATTCCTGCGAAAACGAATGAGAAGCCACTTGAGATCCTTGCGAAAATGAGACACATGATCAAATTTCTTCAGTCCGAAAATAAACCGTATACATAAATTTTGCAAGCGCTCAAGTTTATTTAAGAGCTCCTCTGAGGCATCCAAATAGCAGGCATCAGCTTAATCTAAGATAGGTAGAATAAGACATTAGGTAAGAGAAATCTTAGTTTTTAGAGGCAAGAAATTTTGGAGGCATTTCAGCGAATGAAGAGAGAAGTGGATTTTACGGCTGATGTCGCTGATATGCACATTCCATGAAAGCGTAGAATCAAATATGACACCCAGATTTTTTACAGTGTCAGTATAAGGAATCGCAATATCATTTAAAACCACAGATGGGAGAGAAGCAAAATCTAACGAACTACGCATAAATTTATTACCAATAATCGTGGCCTCAGACTTACTAAGATTCAAAAGGAGACCAAAAGATTCAGCCCATTGGGTCAACTTTTTTAAATCCTTGTTCATAGCAGCAATAGCTACATCAACATCAGACGCTATAAAATGACCATAAAGCTGCAAATCGTCTGCATAAAGATGGTATTTGGAAGAGATTATATTAGTGATAGAATTAATAAAGATAGAAAAAAGTAATGGAGAAAGGACTCCACCCTGAGGCACACCCGCACTGAGGTCAAACCAATCAGACAAGTTCTCGTTGAGGCGAACACACTGTGAGCGGCCTCGAAGATAGGAGTTAAACCAAGATATGGCAGATGAAGAGAAATTGATAGATTCGAGGATACCAAGAAGAATGTCGAAATTTATTGAATTAAAGGCACTGCTAAAATCAAGTAAGACTAGTAGAGTAAGAGATTTATGCTCCATGGCCCAACGAATATCATCAGTAACATTGACGAGAGCAGTGGCAGTACTGTGACCAACACGAAAACCGGACTGGAAAGGGCTAAGGAGGTTATAGGAAGATAAGAAGTTAGATAGTTGCTTACGAACAATGTGTTCCAGGGTCTTTGCAAGAAATGGTAAAATAGAAATTGGTCGAAAATGAGATAAAGAGGCCGGATTAGAGACTTTAGGTAAAGGAATTACATGAGCTAATTTCCAAGCTAACGGGAAATAGTGAGACGTCAAAGAATAATTAAAGATGTGTGTAAGAATGGGAAGAAGTAAGGGAAGAATTGGACTAATCATTCTCGAGCATAAATTATCGTTACCGACGGCAGTAGACGAGATGGCAAGCACTGATTTTTGACATCATCTTCCGACACAGGAACAAGGTCAAAAGAAGGACACTGCAGTTTTGGCAAACTCGATAACTCCGATAAAGTGTTAGCTTTGACAGAAGAATCTAAACATACCGGAGATAAAGAGAAATGCATATTCAGTTCATTAAGACTGAAATCATTGCCAGCAGTGACTGGAGACTTACCGATGCCGATAGATTTAAGGAATTTCCAAACTTCACTGGAGTTACGGTTTACTAAAGAATCGTGAAAGTAGCGCCTTTTTGCATCCCTATACAAACGATTGCAGCGATTACGCAGATCTTTGAATATTAATAAATTATACTCGGAAGGATATTGCTTATCCTTCACTTAGCCCTGTCCCTATGAGCCATAGCTTCCCTGATATTAGAAATTATCCAAGGCGCTAGTTTATGTTTAAACTTAATACGTTTAAGTGGGGCATGTCGGTCATAAAGTTTAATGATTTTATCATTAAATTCATTCACTTTAATATCAAGGTTAGTACCACGGATCACTGATGCCCAATCAATATCGCCAGCGTCACGCTGTAACGCCTCCAAATCCAAGTTCCTGTAACTATGGCAAAGGAGAAATTGAGATTTATTACGTTTAGGGGGCTAACACGATAAGACAGGTAAATAAGATCGTGATAGGAAAAGGAAGCCGTAGTTTGGCCACGAGTGGAAACATGATCCGGAGATGAAACTATAATCAAATCTAGTAGAGAAGAAACCCAATTAGGAAAATGATGAGTAGCTGAAAGTGGTAAGATATATAGATTAAACGACGATAATAAGGACTGAAGTATTTGAGTTCGAGAGTCACTTTAATTAAGCAAGTGTTAAAATCACCCATAAGGATAATATGGTTATAAATGGGACAAAGATCATTAAGAATATTATCCAGGGATTCAAAGTAGTTGATACTTAGGTTGGGACTGTAGAAAACTGCAAGTAAAATTTTGGTATGATATAATATAATTTCAAGAAAGATGTATTCAGCTGATTCAGAATAAAGGGATGGAGATACACTAACAACCTTATAAGGTATATCAGCCCGCAGGTAAATAGCTACACCACCGCAGCCTTTGCCGATTCTATCATTTCGAATCAAGACAAAGCCAGGGAGTGCGAACTGATTAGAAAGGAGAGAAGGCTTAAGAAAAGACTCAGAAACTAGCAAGGCGTCAAGATGAGCACTGCTATTGGATGCCTGAAGATCCGAGTGGTGAGCAGGAATACTCTGAGCATTAATGTGAGCGATATTGAAGTTGTTGGGATAGTTGGATGAAAAGGACTTGATCTGGTCAAACAAAGTTAGAGAGGGAGATGATTCACTATCCGCACTGATGAAACTGCATGACGAAGATGTGCAGGAGAAATAACTATCATCAATATCAAAAACATTATCCATAATATAAATAATAATTTCAACAAAAAAAAAAATATATTTTATTGTTGCTTGTTGCTTGCTTGGTATAAGTTTGACACCATAGTCTGTTTGCCTATGTGTTTGTCTGTGGTTTACAACTCTTAAGCCTGTCGTTAGGGGAAGATATTTCTTTTTTCGGCTGTATGTTATAGGTTATTGAAAATCGGCTGGGTTATCACGTAAAGAACGATAGCTAAGCCGCAGTGGCGTGTCTATTATTTTAAATTTCGATTACTATCACTTATTACCCAAAAATTTGCAAATAGCGATAGCCACGCGATCATTGCGCGACCGGTAGTTAATTGTAATAAAACATTGATACCACTATTCACTAATTAATTAACAGAGGCAGCAATAGCGTTTCTCGATATTATATCGTGTTTGATTTAACAATATATCGCGGCTGATCACGTAAGATTCGGCTATCACTTACCGGCTGCAGTTACTTAATAGAGTAGTAACTACCTTATTACAGGCACGATTTAATGTCATGAATCGCTAATTGTTTACTCTGTTGATTAATCAGTGAAATGAAAATTATTGTTAGCGACCCTATTTATGCTATGATAAGTCGTTTTACCTCATGGTAACGTAATTACCAATGTTGTGGTACAGCACCAGGCACGACCATTGCGCGTGCTGGGCCCTTCATAATTTCGGTAGGGTAACAAACGTGCCGGGAACTGTGCCGACATTGACCGCGATACGTGGCGCTAATAAATAAAATTGTATAAATAAGAGACGCTAAATACCTTTAATGTCCGTTAGTCTTTAGGGTGGTGGAAGTCGGAGGTGGCTTCCGGCGCCATAAAGTCACAAAACGCAAGATCCACTTATCACCTTCCTAACCTCTTTGCCTACCACTTCAATAATTATGTAGTAACAGCATAATGCAAAACAATTAAATACGTGTTCCCAACCTCGTTTTTTTCGTGGAAATAGGGGCTTGAAGATTCATGTCGGCAGGGTACACAAACGGTGTGACACTGCCGGCATTGCTTCAGGCCCCACTTCCTTATCAGTGCCATCTCAGTCCAACAATTTGACTAATTCCTCAAATTCCAATCACAATCGCACACCTTTTTGGAAATATATTGGTTCGCTCAAAAACAATGTATGCTTAATAAAGCGTATTCCACGTGGCGCACGCATCAGCGTTGCCAAATCTCTTAATTTAATAATACAAAGAATATTAAACCGAAATGACAAATGCGATTGGGAAGAACTGCTCATTTTCGGTTATAGAACATTATGTTTGGAACAAAACGATAAAGACAAAATTTCCTTAACACAAAAAATTAAACATAAGTGCTCTAACTCTTCAGTTCCGAGCATTCATGTTCGGCCCATTTATAAATCTTTCAATTCTGACAGTATTCCAAAAATAGAAACAAAAATTAGCGACGGCGATCTAAGAGGTGCCGCTCACTTGCTATTTTCCAGCGATGTTTTGGCACCGAATATGGCCGAGACTCTTTTTGCTCTCAGATCAAAGCATCCCTCTTCCTCTGTGGCTTGTTGTCTGCCAGATCCCCCACATCCAAATGATGTGTCGACTCGAGCTACGGAGGAAGATGTGCTTGCCGCAATAAATTCTTTTAAAAGCGGTTCCGCGGGAGGTCTCGATGGCTTAACGCCACAACATTATAAAGATCTGATTACAGGCTCTGTCGGTGATACCGGTAAGACACTCTTATCTAGTTTAACAGCACTAATAAATGTTATGCTGGCTGGTAAGGTGCCCCCGGAGATAACCGACATCCTGTATGGTGCCAATTTATGTGCCCTGAAAAAAAAAGACGGTGGCGTTAGGCCAATTGCCGTAGGTGCAACTATACGGCGCATTGCCTCCAAAATTTGTTGCCGTCACATTCTCTCTACCGTATCAAACTATTTTTGTCCTACACAAGTAGGTTTTGGCTCAAAGAGAGGATGTGAAGCGGCAGTGCATGCGGCGCGTGCTTTCTTGACACATGATGGAGGTGAGGTACTCCTCAAAGTAGACGTAAAAAATGCATTTAATTCTGTTGATAGATCCACCTTGTTGACACAGATAAAACAGCATGTTCCGGACATATATCCCTACCTCTGGCAATCTTACAGCAGTCCTTCAAAATTAATATATAAAGATAATTTATTACATTCCGAAGTTGGCTGTCAACAAGGTGATCCTCTCGGACCAGCTATTTTTAGTCTGGCTATCCATCCTGCCATTTGTAATTTAAATTCCAAATTTAATATTTGGTACCTTGACGACGGAACAATAGGAGGTAAAGCAATTACTGTTTTAGAAGACCTTAAAACCCTCATTCAAAGGTTTAAAGATATTGGCTTAGAATTAAATTTTTCTAAATGTGAACTCTTTGTTTCCGATTCTGTTCCAACTATTACAAAAAATGAAATAATTAATAAATTTAACAATCTGGCACCAGGTATTAAAGTCTTGTCAAAAGAATCGCTGTACCTCCTAGGTGCTCCCGTCTTAGATGACTCCATACCCTGCTTTATCAATGATCAAATACAAAAATTTAGCCAGTCTTCAGACAAACTTTTCAAAATTAATTCCCACATGGCTCTCCTCATTGTCCGCTTTTGCCTTTTCGTTCCAAAACTTACATATGCTCTTCGCTGTTCTCAGCTTTTTAAATTTCAAACGCTTTTAAAATCTGTAGACAATATTCTAAAAAATACATTATCTAAAATATTAAATTGCCCCTTTGTTGATGGCAGGGTCTGGAATCAAGCCTCGCTTCCCATCTGTTATGGAGGCCTGGGCATACGCAAAATCTCGAGTGTGTCACTGCCAGCTTTTCTTTCGTCAGCCTACAGCACGGAAAACCTTTTCCTATCTGTTATTCGCCCTTCCTTAGGATCGGTTGAGGTGCCGTGCTTGACTGATGCTCGAAATGCTTGGTTAAGTGTTTGTCCGATTACTAACCTGCCTACCTCGACCTTTTCTCAAAAACACTGGGATGAGCCTCTATGCAAAAATGTTCATTTACAACTTTTAGATTCTTGTAGTACCGAAAAAGATCGGTCTCGCCTCCTAGCTGTTTCTGAGAAGGAGTCAGGACACTGGTTGAAGGTAATACCTTCAAAAAACTTAGGAACCTTAATCGACAATACCACGCTTTCTCTCATAGTATCCCTTCGTCTGGGGGCCAGGACTAACCTTCTTCACCGTTGCCGCTGTGGTGATCTCGTCGATGTACTAGGTCACCACGGTTTATCCTGTTTACGTAGTGCGGGCCTCATGTCACGACATGCTGCCTTGAATGACGTCATTCGGCGGGCTCTTGTCGCCGCTGGCGTTCCTGCAGTCTTAGAGCCTGTAGGTATTGTGCGCAGCGACGGCAGGAGACCGGATGGTTTGACGCTCATTCCTTGGAAACTTGGAAGATCGCTGGTGTGGGATGCCACTTGTGTCGATACACTTGCTGTTTCCCATGTGCCGGCGACTTCCAAGTCAGCAGGTGCCGCGGCCAGCACTGCCGAGAACTTGAAGCGGCGTAAGTATGCGACTCTCTCTGAGAGTTTCATATTTACGCCCTTTGCAGTCGAAACTTTGGGTCCCTGGGGCCCCGAAGCCCATCGACTGGTTTCTGATATTTGTAAGAGACTGGTCGAGGCTTCGGGAGACCGCCGGGCTGGCAGCTTCTTCCGCCAACGAATCAGTTTGGCTATTCAAAGAGGCAATGCTGCCAGTCTGCTAGGTACCTTGAGCAATGACAGCTTTCTAAGCGGCAACTTTGAGGAAGTTTATTATTTAAGATAATGTGTAGTTTTAAGTTTGTAAATATTATAACATATGTATGTACTTTTTATTTATAAAGTTATTTTTGTATTAAATACTAATTCCAGTTGGCGAAAACAACATAACATGTAAACACGACACGGCAGAATTTTTTTAGCTTCAAAACAAAAAGGATAATTGAGATTTACAACCAATATTCCAAAATTTTTCCTTTTTCTCAACACGAAGCGATCCACCCTTTTTTAGACTTCTCCATAACAACTTCAATTCACACACACTACCAAAAAGACACATAAACTAAACCGGTGCTGACGGAACAACTAGCGCCATCTCTTGGTATCGAGAGACAACAAGAACACTAATATGTTTTATTCCTAATAACCAATGTAATATAATCGTAGCGCGATTGCGGCGCAGCTATCGTTCTTTACACGATAACCCAGCGGATCGAAATTTTGTTTAACATTACTTAGTTCACTATAGTTACTACTAGGGACACCACATCTCTTCATATAATTTTTACCGTTATTTCACGAAGAGGCGCAGGTTACTGACACAACTTATTGACCGTTTTTTTATAATAAGCCCTTGGTCAATTTTTATGACTTACTCCGTACCCAGCAAAGTAGTAGGATATTCCATAATATTCTTTCTCTCCCATTTTTTATTACGTCTTGAATGACAATCTTATTTCATGTAGATTTTTAATAAAATGAATAGCATGGATGAGAGCTCGTTCGAACGGCCGTTAATTGGCCTATATTCAGCCGTCAGGCTATGAAGGTTTACTTTAATAAATTCATCTATTTGTTCCGAGTAATACGTATAACTGCAAATATTAATTGAATTTAAATTAATGGAAATCGAGCCATAAAAGTTTGAGTTCCTTTGAACGTTTGCGTGATTGAATTTCAGTCAGTCTCGTCTAGCAAAACAAAAAAATTGTAGGAATTGTTTTTTTATATTACCTGCGATTGAAAATATAATGTATTTAATTTCAATATTTCATATTTTAAATTTCTATTAGAATGCCGATAAGAAACTCAGCCAGGAATCATTTTTTGACATAATTTTACGCTAATTATTACAATCTGATAATCGAGAATTTCTAAGAAATGAGATTAAAAAGATATAATAATACTTAACCGAGGTTCGTATCGGTTTCTTTCAGTAATATCTTTCGGAGGTTTGACTTGCAAAATCATTTTATGAAGAAATTTACTTGAATAGAGTGTTAAATGACAAATTTCAATGGTAATTTTTACTATACCTATATGAATTTATATTGATATGACATTATGAATTGAATAGTCTTGGAATAGTCGATCATGAAAGAGTTAGCTTTTTTAGTACCACTATCTGGCTTTTTAAGCCCCGACGCAAAAGAAGGGGTGTTATAAGTTTGACGTGTCTGTGTGTCTGTCTGTGGCATAGTAGCTCCTAAACGAATGGACCGATTATGATGAGGTTTTTTTTGTTTGAAAACAGGTTTTCTAGCGGTAGTTCTTTGACGTGTTTTATCAAAATCGGTTCAGCTGTTTAAAGAATATCAGCTCTTTTTTAGTTTTTAAAGGGACGCGAGCATCTTCTATTAATCTAATCGATGCGAAATTTAGTATACTGTGACTTCAATAATGTCACAATAACATAGTAACCTTGACCAGGTGCTGCAGCATCATCTGAAGTCAGCTGGATATCCAACTCCTCGCCACTTACAATAGAGATATCATGTTTAGGCTCATTGAAATGGTCTCTATGAGTAGGTTATAGATAGATAGATCAGAGTTAATCAGAGTGATCAGAGTTTAATGATGGATCAGACAACTATTGTCAGAACACGCAGATTTCGGCGAAGCACGATCTCGTGTCACAATTTCGTGTATCGTCACGGAAAGTATTTGCGTGAATGTGGGAATAGTGTAGATCGTAGTGTATAAAAAGCATGAAATAAAACTTAAATTAAAAATTTAAGAAACCCCCCGACTAAAAAAACCTCCAAAAAGTAAAAAAATAATGTGTACCTCATAGCCCTTTAAATTTGTGATAAGTTTCAATATAAATAGTTGTAGTAATATATCCAAGTGTCATCACGTCACATAATAAAAAGCTAATACAACTAAAAATGATAAAGTATGTATGAAATTTAAATACAAGTAAACTTAGCGGTCCCTCGACGTAACAACTCTTGGATATACTACTACTACTATTTATATTGAAACTTATCACAAATTTAAAGGGCTATGAGATATATATAATTTTTTTACTTTTTGGAGGTTTTTTTTGAGTCGGGGGTTTCTTAAATTTTTTTAAACCTTTCTTGTTAAAAATTATAACTTCGAAAATACATATAAATTAGCTGCAAAATATTTACATACTTAATAGGAAGGCAGTACACTATAATTGTTTTAAGGTTACATAAAATTTATATGTGAAAAAAAATGAATATATAAACTTCCTTTTCAGTGACGAAATCTTTGTTGAAATGCTAATTACTTTCTGTGAACATTTAAATTTTGTGGGTGATAGAACTTGGACCTACTAACATAATAGCCCTTACATAAGAGTCATAATAAATTGACGCTCTTATCACCATGTGTCAAATGAATTTTCGTGTCTCTCTTTCTATCTCATGGAGCGTAACTACGAGTAAAACAGCAATAGTAAGTAATTTTGATGGGAAATACAAGTTTTTAATAAGAATTGTAATTTTTTTAATGTTTCATGAAGTATGCTGTATACATACGGTTATGGTTTGGAATAACATATCGGGTCTCCACGGCTTTGCTCGCACATAAGCATTCTTTTGTCGAAATTTTTATGACTGAATGCGGTCGAATTTCATTGATATAGTGTTTAATAACCTCCTTCAAGACTAGGGTGGACGACTTGTTATCATAAACCTAAGACTTCAAAAAACTCCAGAAAAAGAAAGAAATTCCTGATTTGACGTACAAAATATTGCATTACCGAAATAATTACTTGCAAAATACTCGTAAATCTTAAGTGCTTTAGCAATTAGTATTCACAAAAAGAAAAATATGTCATGTTCAGTTGTGTATTGTCGTATTGTGATCTTTTCCTAGTCACACATATTACTAAAAGTTTAAAAACTAGGCCAAAAAAAAATGGACACATTCTTAGAGCAAAAGGTCCGGCAATTTCGATTCTTGGTCCGCGTGATAGAATTATTTTTGTCTGTGGTGATAGAGAATAACTAAGGAAAGAGTTTGGATCTCAATGGTTAAACGTCCAATGTTCCAAAACTACCGTTATGTTATGCTGCTCTTCCCTTAGTACGAAAAATCCAAAAAAACATGTAATTAGTTTTCATCCTCGATCTAACATTTATTTAGAGCAGCCTTTCCCAAAGTGGGCGATAACGCCCCCTTGTGGGCGCTGCAGGCCTAAAGGGGGGCGGTAAGATACCCAGAAAAAAAATGGGGGCGTTGTGTAGAGGCCTGGGGGGTGATTTATAATTTTTAGCTAGGAGGCATCTTAGACAACGACTGCATGAGCTCTCGACTCTCAACTACAACTTGTGAACATCAACTAATATTAATTAAAAGATTGCTCAAACTCGGTTCGATATTTCTCTCCGCGTAGTTCATATATCTGTCCTGTTTTAATAAATATACAAAATAAAAATCATGTCAATCGGTCGTTCCGTTTCGAAATGAAAGTAGACACAAACAAACAAATAAAAAGGCAACAGACACACTTTCGCATTTTAATAGTTATTAGTACTCCCAGATAGATAATTTTCGTAGATAATAGACCGCGGGCAATCATGTTTTAACAAGTTATTGTTAAATAACCCGATTTGTGCATTCCTGTATCAATCGGCTGGTTCATAGAATACTTGTTCTGACTTGTTGAGTACGATTTAGCGTCGAATGAGATAAACGAGTTTATGCATGTTTGTTTTATTCCTGTCGGTGCGTGCTGCTTATGCAATCCTATATGAACAACGTAATATTTATTTTATTTTCATTTGCGGTTTCGCGCGTTCAACACTTACTTATGTATTTCTCAAAACAAAACAATGTCGGAAGTAAAAAAGAAGAGACGGCAATACCGTGCGGAATATATTAAATTAGGATTCATTGAAAATCCGACAAACCCATCGTCGCCTTTGAGTCTTCTACGTCTAAAAACATTTTCGAATGAAGCAATGAAGCCTTCAAGACTGCAAGATCATTTGAATAAAATGCATAAGACAAGAATGTAGCATATTTTCAAGACCTAGAGAAGAAGCATAATACTCAGCCAAGTGTAGCAAAACTATTTTCGGCGGCTGCTAAGCAAGATGACGACGGACTTTGAGCTTCGTACAATATCTCTTTGTTAATTGCTCAAAAAGGCAAACCACATAACATCGGAGAAGAGTTAATTTTGCCAGCAATAAAGGAAGTAATAACTACTGTGCTTCAGTTCAGCTCGATGAGTCCACTTTACCAACTAATGAAGCATTGTTGCTGTCTTACGTGAAGTTTATTAAAGATGAGAAAATATGTGAAGAACTATTCTTTGCTAGAAATTTAGAGACCGATACAAAAGGCGAAACCATATTCAATACATTGGAAAAGTTTTGTGATGAGAAAGAGATTCCCTTGAAAAATATTATATCAGTTGCTACGGATGGCGCTCCGGCTATGACAGGGTGCCATAAAGGCTTCATAGCGTACTTAAAAAATAAAATTCCAGATGTCCTTGCTGTACATTGCGTTATTCATAGACAACATTTGGTTGCTAGAAACTTAAGTGAACGACTATTTCAATCACTGCAATATGTCATCAAAGCAGTCAATAAAATCCGCAACAGCTCTTTGAATGATAGATTATTTCATCAGCTTTGTGTTATTAATAACGAGGATTTCAACCGTTTGTTGTTTCATACTGAAGTTCGTTGGCTATCAAGAGGCAATTGTCCGACTCGATTTTACAACCTGTTTGACTCTGTTATAGAGTTCTTGGAAGAATTGCACAACAAGCTCATTACATCAAAGAATGATATAGCTTACATGACAGACCTGTATAAATTGTTCAACGACATGAATCTCCAACTGCAAGGCGATGAACTAAATTTAATTAAAACAAAAAACGTCGTTGCTGCTTTCGCAGCCAAACTGCTTCTACACAAAAAGAATATGGGCAGACGTGAGTTTCACAATTTTTCGAATTTATCAGTATCGTGCAGTAACGACGAATTGCTTGCCTACTGCCAACATTTGGAAAACCTTCACATTGACTTCACCGAACGATACCAGGACATTTTGAACTTGGAAATACCAGACTGGGTGTTGGATCCGTTTTCAAATGTCAACACAGCAATGTCACCTCAGCTGGAAGAAGAACTTATAGAATTGACAACAAACGAGGAAATAAAAATCAAGTTCAAAAATGGTTACCAAGAATTTTGGCTACAAAAACCGATCCCGCAATTGTACCCTGGATTGTGGTCAATCGTTCAGCGATTCTTGATAGCATTCCCATCGTCATATTTGTGTGAACGTGGATTTAGTGCTGTGGCAACATTGCTTACTAAAAGAGAAATCGTTTGCATGTTACCAAACGTGGCAACTTGCGACTGTTCTTGAGTAAATTGGAACCTGATATCAACAAACTTATTAAACAGCATCAGATTCATCCTTCACATTAGTTTTTATATAAGGATCGATTATATTTGTTTTATTTTGAATAAAAGATACTCTGTTTGAATACTATAAAGTTGCGTTTCAATAATCATTCTCATTGGCAGGTGTAGCCCGTAAGAGTTAACTTGAGACCTGAGCGCCGTTGTGTATTACCTACTGCGCTCAGGTTTCAAGTTAACTCTTGCGGGTTATAGTAAAAGTCTCGTTTGGAATTAATGTTTAATCTCCGCTAATATAGCTCACAATAATTAATTAATTTAATTTGAAGTTATAGTGGTTTTTCAGTAGGTGAAAAAATGGGGGCGCTAAAAAATAATTTATTCTCAAAGTGAGCAGTAGACAAAATAAGTTTGGGAACCCCTGATTTAGAGAAATAAAACAGATTTAGGTTTTCGTAACTTAAAAGGAAATACGGAAAACTTATAAGTTCACTCACGTGTCTGACTGTTCGTCTGCCCATCTGTCGCAAACGATTTTCTCAGCTACTATGTGACGAACTTGCAAACTTGTTTTCAGTGGTGCCATATCTTGTTAAAACATATAGTACCTACCTTGTGATTGAAACTGCTCTAATTCAAAATTTCAGAATTATGAGTCCAATTAGTAAACTAAAATATAACTACTGTCCAAATATAACGGGAGTCCCAAAAATCACGCAAGATTTGAATTTAATGCCCTTTGTACTGTAAAGTGATGTCAATGAAAAAAAAAGACAACGAGACAGCTGACTGTTCAGGGTTATTAAAAATGATGCGCCACACTAAATAAAGACGGGTTTTCGTTCTTGAACAATATTTTAAAAATAGACATTTGGCGTCAACCATTTGCAATTTTCGTGCAAAATATGGTCGGAATATTGATTTAACTTCATCAACTGTGAAGAGATTATTTGAAAAATTATTATTACTAATTTTTTCGGGAGTTTTTTGAAGTCTTAGGTTTATGACAACAAGTCGTCCACCCTAGTCTTGAAGGAGGTTATTAAACACTATATCAATGAAATTCGACCGCATTCAGTCATAAAAAATTCGACAAAAGAATGCTTATGTGCCAGCAAAGCCGTGGAGACCCGATATGTTATTCCAAACCATAACCGTATGTATACAGTATACTTCATGAAACATTAAAAAAATTACAATTCTTATTAAAAACTTGTATTTTCCATGAAAATTACTTCTTGCGTGAGTTTTGGGACGCCCATTTGTATGAATCTAACTATGCGTCCGCCCTACTAGCTATTTATCGTGAGAATATTTAAGCATGTATTTGTAAAACAACCATTTTATTTTAGGTGAATTCATAATGGTAACTCGCCAACATCAAATCTCAAAATTTTGAATTAGGTCGATTTCATTTTTAAGGTGCAATATCGAACTCTACTTAGCCAATCCTCTCTCATCTTGTCTCTGAAATAGCTAAAAATTGAATTATAAAGTCTTATCAAAAGTATACAGGAAAAGTATAATGAGGATCGTTTACGATATTTTTATTTTATTAAAAAACGGGGGAAAACGAGTGAGTCAACAAATGCAAAGTGATCACCGACGCTCATGAACAACCGTAACGTCCGTCCCGTGCCGACTTTTAAGGAATGGAGGAATGGAGGGGGAGGTAAGGGGTGTGCCACCGGCACTCTCACTCATCGAACGAAACACAACAGCAATAAATACTGTTAATTCACGCCGAGATGCTGTGAGGGTAGTATTTCACGGGACGAGCCAGCTCATTCGTGTGCAGCAATGCGGCATGACTCTACCGTACCCTATATCCTGATATGAAGTTTGGAAGTTTATCACTTTATAAAAGTCGTACAGAACCTTGTGTGCGTGAGTTAAACCCGCACTTGACTGATTTTTTTGATAAGTAGATGTAAAGCCTTAGATATAAAGCTGCGGTGATTTTTTAATTATTTGTGTAATCTTCGTGCCTTTGAATAAGTCTATTAGAAATATTTGGGATATGTTATAATAACTTTTCGATAAGAATCCATTTGCAAAATTTTAAGCTCTAAATTTCCTAAATTCTTTCTTTTCTTACAAATTAAACCGCTCTCCGTCTCACTGTGTCTGTCTGTTCGTTTGTGTGCTCATAACTGGAGAATCGCTTTACATTATACTTTTTAGTATGGGAATATATTACCTGTGATTATCATAAAAACAGCGAAAATATTCGAATGTATACACTCTACTATACTTATAAATAAAGTTACTATACTATACTTATAAATCGACGCGTGTTTCGCCCCTCACCGGAGCATCCTCAGGATATACCAGGGATAGGACTCGGTCAGCTAACCTTCAGTGCTGGTTAGCTGACCAAGTCCTATCTCTGGTCTATCCTGAAGCTGCTCCGTTGGGGGGTGAAACACGTGTCGATTGGTGGTTTTTGGAGTTTCGAGTGGAAATTAGCTATAGATTTTGGAAATTTATCACATAAATAAAGACTATAAATTGGGCAATGCAATTTCATGTAGGTATTCTAACATAATTTTATTAGTATTCAAAGTGGTGAGGGAGCTGTATATTTTCAGAAGAATTTAATAAAAGTTGCTATAAAATTATCCTGGCTTGCAATATAAGGTAGTTAAAAAATAGAACTCAATTGGGCCTTCTTGACTTTCCATTGAGATTATCCATACTTAATATTTCTTTAGGTTTCGTTTCAGATTTTTCAACTTAATCGTATATATTAACTTTGTAACAAATTCTGTTCAATTATGATGACAATTCATGTTTTAAAAAAGTAAAGAAAAACATAAATTCAATTTTCGACGTGCATTTTCTTATCACTTAGGTCTACATTTCAGTTAGTTCAGACAATGACGCATAGTATCAATCTAATACATAAATATGATAGAATGTCACAATATTACGCAGTAAAAGTAATTTTTAACGTAAGAAATATTTTCGTTCTCATAAATATTTGTCATGAGTTTTGCCTTGTTAAAATATTTTTCATTACGGTATACTTTGTGTAGTGTACAGCGTTTTCGCGTTTTCTCTTGAATAGCATTTGCATACGTATAGAGACTCACGTTATTGAAGCCCTCTTGCTAAGGAAATTTGATTTAGTTATCAGACCCTTACAGCAGTTTATAGGCAGCATTGTCAACAGGGATCAGGGCCGGATCAAGGAACCCTTCTCAATGGTGACATAAAGCCTGACTGGCTCTAAAGAGTTAAGACGCTCCGAAACGGTATTTAAAAACTAATTGCTTTTACGATTCAGTGATTAACGTTAAATAATTGCTTTCGGATTTAAAACGTTGTTTTTCTTGAGATAGCTTTATATAGAAAATATGGTAGAAATTAAATTCTAATGTTTTATTATTATAAAATAGGTGATTCGATAGTATTGTTAAATGATATAGATACTTAAATATATTTAGTTGTATTCACGTTTACCATTTTGGCCATAGACGTAATAAAATGCTAGACTGCGGCCTGTACTCTAGAGAAGCAACCAAAATAAATCGCCCGCGTGCAAACAGAACAGATATTCACATTAAATAAGGGTCAG
Source organism: Zeuzera pyrina (assembly GCA_907165235.1). Lineage (NCBI taxonomy): Eukaryota > Metazoa > Arthropoda > Insecta > Lepidoptera > Cossidae > Zeuzera > Zeuzera pyrina. Next base: position 14,397,535 of record OU015630.1, read on the forward strand.
CTCACATTGAGACATGACGCGGTGCAAGCTTTTTAAGAAAAAAATGGAATTGTTACATTTTAGAGATCGCTAAAATAGTATATAGACGTGCTCAGACCGTTTCCATGCTTTACTGAAATTTTGCCTTTGCCGTAGTAAATAAGTTCTCTATTTTATTGCTATCTTCTAAAATGCGCGTTGTCTTATTTCCTATTTTCTTATTTCTATACCTTTAAACTGGTTTTTTAGTTTACATTATTCCATTTCCTTAATTTATACATTTTTAGTTTTTTTCTTCTTTATTGTTTTAGTGGCTACATTTTTGCAAAATTTTAAAAATTTGTCACTTTTGGCTTTGTCCATCATTATTTTACAAATTTCCGTTTCCTCAATTTTATTATCTATTTCCACTTCTAATTCGCTTCTCTGTTTCCCATAAATCGGGCAGTCTACTATTAAGTGAATTACACCCTCGTCTACCCCTGGTTCACAGTGGCACGATGGATCCCCCTTGCACCGGAATCGGTGCAAGTACTCGGAGAATCCACCGTGCCCCGTGAAGATTTGGACCAAGATGGGGTCCAGGTCAATCTTCTTAATCATGGAGTATGCGCCTACAACCTCGGGAAAGAAGGATTTCGTCACTTTGGCTGTTTGTTCATTTTTGTATCTCCGGTTCCATTCATCAAGCGTCAGCATTCTAATTTGACGCCTGACAAATGAAACCGGACACACATCATATACCGGCTTTGTTTGTTGTGTGCGGCTACCTTTTGCCAGTGCGTCAGCATTTCCTTCCATCCCCATATGCGCTTTAACCCCATAAAATCTTAATGATTTTCGTTCCATTATTTTAACTATATTGGTTCTGGTGTTAATTGCTAGGGGTTGGAGGGATTTACCGCCTAGTACTGCTTCGAGAGCCGAGCGCGAATCACTAATTATACAGCAGTCGGCCGAGGCACAAAGGAGCACACATTCCGTCGCCTTGAACAGGGCTAGGAGCTCAGCCTGGAAGACGGTACAGCAGCTGTCTAATATAAATTTTTTCGATGAAATCTCCACGGCGCCGTTCCATACGGACAGCGCAGCGCCGATCATTCCGTCTATTTTGCTTCCATCGGTGTATACTGCTATTGTATTTTGGTCTATAATTTCAGCCACTGTACCCTCCTCCAGACAAGCATACCCCAGCCCCATCCAATCCGCCGGATGAGGCAACTCTACGTATGGACTCGGTCTCTCAATTTCCCGGTCCCCTAGTACCCGCCGGGAATACCCTTTCCTGGACTCATAAAGAAGGGCCACTTCACGGATCTTCAAGTCCAGGGAAAGGATCCCGGTGAGTAGCAGCGCCGAGTTCAAAGAAACCGTCATATAAGATTTAACGATTTTTTGTGCCATACTCCTCTGCACCCCGCTCAGCTGCTTTCGAGCTCCTATTTTATGTGCTGCGGATGCCCACGCTGGGTCCGCGTATAATATAATCGGTTCGACCACTGCTGTGTATATGGTCCTGATGATCTCCGGGCGATAGACCCCAGTTAATCCCGGCGGCTCTGGAGAGTTGTTTGTAGATGTTACGCGCCTTGTTGCAGGCGTACGTTGTATGTGTGTTAAATGTCAATTTCTTGTCTATTATCAACCTTAGGACCTTAATCTCCCTCGACAGACCGACACTCACCCCCCCCTCATGTTCAGAGCTGGTGCATCATATTTAAGTTTGTTTGTGATCAGCATCGCTTTTGTTTTGTACAGCCCAAAATTTAGCTTATTTTTCTTGCCCCAGCTCTGAACACAGTCGAGGGCGTCCCCGATCCGTCACTGGAGACATCCGGTGTCCTCCCCGGAAAACATCAGGACCACATCATCCGCGAACGCTTGGCAGTGGTCTCCCCTTGCCTGCAGTTGTTTCAGTAGGGGGTCCAGCAATACGTTCCAGAATGTCGGACGCCCCACCGAGCCCTGCACGCACCCTTTAGCCGTTAACTTTTCGCACTCGGCTCCCGCATACCTTGACATTATCCTTCTCTCCCTCAGGTAATCGTCGACCATCCTCCTGAGGTTAGCCGGGCAGGTCGTCGCTGCGAGCCCACAGCGGATGGCCGGCCACCATGCATTATCGAATGCCCCCTGTATGTCCAATGAGATTAATATGACCATTTTTTTTGCGTTTCTCTCTGATATAGTTTATAAGGGCATAGAAGGAGTCTTCGGTTCCCTTCTGCGGTACAAATCCAAACTGGTTTGGGCTCGCTTGCGATAAGACGTACCACCGTATCCTCTGAATTTACATTTTTTCCAGTATTTTACCTAATATAGGCAAAAGTCCTGTAGGTCGGTACGATTTCGGATTGGTGTACGCCTCTCTGCCCGGCTTCCTCAGGAAGAAAATAGGAAATAAGACATAAATAAAATGTTAAATATAAATAATATAGAAATGTAATAAAATATTAAGATAAAATAAGATTATGTCAAATGTAAATAATAGTTGTAAGACAATTGTAAAAGGATAACACCAAAAACACTGTATAATAAAATAGAAATAGACGTAAGTGCATAATTGTTAAATAAAGATGTTTATAATGGTTAAATAAAGATAAAAAGGGGCTACGCAAAATAAAAACCCTTGGCTAGAATGAGGAAAAGTAAAACAGAGAAAATAATGGAGAGCAGTGAACGAGGAATAATAAAAGGATAAATAAATAAACAAATAAATATATAAAATGAAGGACTAAATCTGTCAAGGCATGTAAGGCAGTGAATGGTTATGGAAAAATGAAAACCATGAAAGAAAAGGAAAAAAGAGAGGAGAAAAATTTAAGGAACAAAAAAGTCCCTGATAAATCAAGTTAGGGGGAGCTGTAGAAAAAAAAAAAAAAAAGAAAGTGCGCGTTGAGTCGTGTCGCGCCGCGTTTTGGTGTGAACTGAAAAGTCTATCGGCTGCATTTCGGATAGGAAAAGTCGACCAATCAATTCAATACTTACGATCCTGTTTTCTACCGATTTAGTGGTTAATCATTGTATAATATGTAACGTAGGGAAAATTACATTCTAATTGCCAACGAATCTTCTACCATACTGGTCTGGGAGAAGGGGAAAAACTGAATGTACAAGCTGCTCGTATTTCTATACGAGTCGTAAAAGTCGGGCAAGATCTAGAATTTATTGTAAGGAGCTGTCTCGCACGACAATAAGGAGTGAGGCGGGGGTCCTCCGCGCTGCTAATAACCACTTACACCACGGTGCCTACAACAGTACTATGTCCACATTATTACAACACTATATACGGTAAGAAGAAAGGATCCCAAACAATCACAAAAGACATAATTTGTACATGATCCTTTGAGTCCGATAAGAAGTCCTTGTCTAAGCTTTAATCATTATAGCTGAAAGAAGCGTCAATTTCAGCGCCTTGATGTTCTTCCGTTTAAAAAAAATGTCATCAAGATATGTAAAACATAACAGTTCATTCGTATGTTCATTTTAAAAATTTATTGACATTTTGATGAGTACAAAATGTCAAATCGACGTTTAATTTTAACCAATAATGATCAATAATAGTAAACCAACAATAGTCTCCCAGTATTAAACTAATAATCAAAAATGATGTTTTTCCTTATATCTAACTATGGCTTGTCCACGCCATTAAAAAAAAACTATGGCTTGTTTTCATGTGTAGAATTTTAGATCCGATTCCGTGCTGTAAAGAAATGCGATGGGCATTACTTGCATTGTTTAACTTTTATTAAGGTATGATCATTCAGCAATTCTCAACTAATTGATCTCAAGGTCTAATTGCGTAACCACAATTTATTGAAAATAAATAACAATTCGATATTTTCGACTCATCGACCGTTGATGAAATACATTTTACAATAGGAACGTCGGAATGAACGAACTCTTATGTCTCTTTTCAATAAATGGAAGTTGCGCAATTATGTGATTGGGCCTCAAGTCCATTTACAAAATTGAACTGTTTTGAATAGACTGGTTAATTGTTCTTTAAACTTATACGTGTCGTACATTAAATAGAAATAATTAAAAATTGTAAATACAAGCTTACAAAATATATATAATTTTATTGTTATGGAGCTATTATTTATGATGTGTAAACTGGTATTGTCAATGTCCACCGCTAGGAGTGCAAAGACAGAGAGCTTATCCTTCGGCTACATACTGGAACTTAAGGGGCTACAAAAGATTGTAGATATGCTAGAAATCTAACTTTTTAAAGTACTAGCGATTGCCCACGACATAGTTCACGTGGATAACGGGATACACCACTATGACACACGGATTATACACTCTATGTCCGCCCTAAGGGTACGTTCCAAATATTGGTGAAAGAATTTTTGAAATCGGACGTAGTTTCGGAAATTACCTCCTCAAAACCTTCTTACCGCGAATAAATTTGCACTTGATTGACTTTTTTCGCTGTTATATTCAATTCTCATTTAGTCAGTTTAAAAATTTTATAGTTGCAACATGCAATAAATTGATATGTAGCTTGGGTGTTACAGAACAATCCCAGATTTCTATTTGGTACCTGTATAGTTTGTTGTACATCTAGCGTGTTGTACATATAGCGTATTGCGATTATATAGCGTATAAAATTATATATGTATATACATTATACATGTTATATAATTTTATACTCTATATTTATAGCTGCCTGATTTTGTGATTCAGCGTGACGTCAGGACCTATGAGGCGACGTTGACGCGCAGTTGAGAGTAGCCCATAAGTGTGTCCGGTACGGACGCAATTTATCGGACATGGCTATTGTGAAAAATTTATTTCACAAGGGCCTGGGAAAGGGCGATAAGATATTCTTAGGGAAAATTATTTACTTGGGAAATTAAAAATATGTACAGAATCTCTTCTTCAAAAATAAAGAGAATGGAATTTGAGGCAGTGATGTTGAGGGTAGAAAATTTAATTTTTTTTCTACTAGGGACTGGACTTGCTGGAAAATCTCATAAAAGAAACGTTCCAAATATTCTGTCCGCGGTGATGTGGAAATAAGTTCATTTTCTTCGTAAATGTTTAATGATATGAAAAAGATTCTCAGTACCTCCTTCCATTTTTATAAGTTTTTGTAAATTATATTATAGTATAAGAGAATAGAATTCTCAAATGTTGTTTTTATTTTATGACAAGATTGCTAAAAAAATGTGCCGTCTATTTCTTCCTACATTTTTCCATAAGTTATAGGTACGTTAAATAAGGCCTATACATACACGTCTAAACAAAAACTCAACTGTTACAAAGGGTGAAGTAATATTTTACATATTATGCGATTTTTTTTATACAAACTTATGTACCGTGGACTTTGGAGATGTACCTGTACTTGGAAAAAAAGATCGAGATAGGCGTTTTATTTTTTTCTGTGCTTAGTTCCTGAAACAATATTTATATCTATAAACTTTTATACGTCTATTTGTCTATTCGGGTGTTCCTTACAAATTCACAAATTAGGTTTGAAACGTAGATTTGCTTTTATTAAATCATTACGCTATCTTCGTTATAAGGATGAATCGTGACGCTGAACTTAGATATTATGAAAGTGATTTTAATAAAGTGTCTATACATGTAAATGATATTGAGTATCTGTATCTATATATCAAATAAAGGCTTTTTTTAAACATCTATGGTTTTTTGCACGTCAACAAGACCAAACACGCGTTTTTAAAATTTTTCTCTGTCTATTTGTTAGTTTACACGGTCTATTCTTGGAAACGGCTGAATCGAACTCGATGGGACTGTTAGTGGATGGTACAGGACTTCTAAGCTACTTTGTAATATAAAAATATTTAAGGTTCCTGCATGAAAAGTGACAAACTCTAGAAATTTATGGTAAATTAATAAATATGCGTTCAAATCTACAAATATAAGAAGTGGTTTTAGAAATTGCATCACTTTAAGTCGGACTTACGTATTAGAGTATGTTTTACAGTGATCTGCCGTCCAGAAGCAGATATCTAAATTAAAATTAGCTTTCTTTGGCTGAGTTGCGTATGCAAAGTGGGTCAAATTTATGGTGCATTATCCGTCGACCCTATATGTTATACCAAACAGTAACAAAGCCGTGTTTCTTCACATTGGAGATGTTTTGAAAAAAATAATTGAATTAGTTATTTTAGGTTTTTCGGATTGCACAATAAATAGTTATAGAATTGTTGTCTGTGTGTTTATATGTTTTATTTTTTAGAAAATAAGAAACTGATAATAAATGTTTATGCTAATATCGCTGTTTGAAAGATTAAACTCTCAGTTAATAATGTCATTACGCTGGTATATCATTTCGCTATCTTTATTGCAAGGATGCAGAGCGATTAAAATGTTAAAATATAAAATCTCTCTCACTTAATAGGACATTATATCCAAGAAAAGTGTAATAAAAGACAATCTCTTCATAGCAATGAAAATGAAGATCACTGTCAATACCAAAAAGGACAAAGGGGTAAAGTTACACAACATTTTCAATACTTTTTCACTTTTCTTTTTTTCAGTTAGAATGTTTTTATAACTCATGTGGGATAAACAGTATCTAAACGTACATTTTTGCGGTTGATAAGTAGCTATTTTCGCATTTTACAATTTCAGTGCGAAGTTTATTTGTCGCTCGTAAATTCACGATTTAAAAAAAGAATGTGAAATGAATATCTAAAAAAACACGATCGATTTTAGTACCCATTGACATCAGTGTGAAAGATAAAGAAAATCTTGATTTCGAAGTTTTAGATTCAATTTCTACGAAAAATAAATGAGCGCACGAGCGAATGGGCCAACGACAACTTACCGCACTTGTTGCACAATATACTATTATCTATTAGTTAATTTATTTGAGTGTCCGATAGAGCAAAACTTCCATGATGCGACGTAGACGAATCGGCAACAGTAACAGGCATTGACGGCTATCGCACGGAAATACAAGGAACTGCAGTATTCTAGCAGTTCACATTTTTGGTCTCGAGAAGTAGAACGAGCATTCCGTTTTTTTGTGGACTTCATGATCGTTTTTTTTTTTGCATAAAAGAGGGGGCAAACGAGCAAGCGGGGTCACCCGATGCAGAGTGACCAACCGCCGCCTATGAACACCCGCAACATCCGGAGGATCACGGGTGTGTTGTTGGCCTTTAGGGAAATAGGTAAAGGAAGGAAAGATGGGGTAGGGATTGATGGGCCACCGGCACTCTCACTCACCGAACGGAACACAACAGCAATAAATTCTATTATTTCACGCCAGTATTCTGTGCGAGGGTGCTATTTCACCGGGCGAGCCGGCCCTATTCGGGATGCAATGCAGCATGACTCTACCATTCGTAAAATCGCACCGAGTATCAAGTTTGTCAGTTAGCTAGGCGTTCAGTTTTTGATTAGACGTTGATTGCAGAAAAATATGAATGTATGCTTGAAAACGAGTCAAGAAATATTCCATTATATGATATGATATCAAAGGAATGTCACGGAAAAGGAGGTTAACGGAAAAACAAAATTACATTTTTGTTTGTATATCCTTGTGTGTGTATTCTTTTGGTTTGACTATTTATCACAAAATACACGATCGAATATCGTGGAGTGGTCGCGTTTAGAGCAAATCCAAGCGTTTTTTTCACATTAATTTAAGCATCATATAATATTGTTATGTGAAGTCCGGTTCAGTTCTGCGTCTGCGTCTTAAACAACGACGTGACTATGTAATGTAGTATACAATGTACATAGAATAAGATTGACTACAGTGACGTCTTTATCGAAATCCGCGCAGACGAAGTCACGGGTAAAAGCTAGTAATAAATATACCTACTTACATGCAGAGATAAATATCATAATCTGAAAATAAACGATCAAGCCAAATACAGATATGTACTATGATTTTACAAACGTCAATATGAGTTAATTATACCTTAATTTGTATTTACGAACAACATATTTTGGTTTTTGTGAAATTTAATATTGACAAACCTATGCGAAACACAATTTGATCGATATTAAGTTATAATGCGGCTTCAATATCGATACTTTCATCCATGAAAGATCTTTCGTAGTATAAGGGTTACCTCATAACCTCTTATCAGCTTTACAATCTTTGGTTTACCTTCATTTAGAAGCTGCCTATCTACTAAAATATAGGTGTACGTTATTGTACGAAGAATTCGAGACTAAGAAACGTAAGGTAATCGTCATATTTACGTAAACATGTATTTATGCGGCATTCTTCGTAACTTCTCAATCAACCATTTCCCAAACTGAAATCTCCATTCTCCCTTTTACAAAAATAGGGAAACTTTTCCGCTTTACCATTGAGAGGTATCCGGATATTGTTTTTGTGATCTGAGAACACGTAACTTTCTTGGACGTCAATCAGTTACCTAGTAGATAATAAGTAGTCAAAAAGATGATAAGACAACACTAGACACTCGATGTACATTATATTACAGTATAGTATATAATATTGATTACATTGTACACATACACGTGTTTGTATACAATATATTCAATAAATAAACTTACATATCTTCAACTATAGCCTAACTTTTAATTCGATAGAGTGATTTGACGTTTTAATGTGTCAAAGTTCTAAATAATGTGGCTATCTAAAATAGTGTTGTCTAGTGATAGAACTGAATCGATATCGATTCAACTAAATCGATCGACTGGTCTAACATTTAATTCATTTAATTTGATTCTGAGATGGCATTCTGTAGCGTCATAATGTATTAAATAATTTTAAAAATAAACACCGTATTTTATTTTACCTCTATTTACTATTTTAACCATTTTCCTTAATTGCAATACGTGTTTATATATTTTCAGCGCAACCGCTATCTCATGAAAGGAATGATCCAAAAAGGAGATTTAATGCGGTTAACGTCGCGGAGCAACCGCTACAAACTAGTAATCATGAATGTTGTATAAAGTCAGGTTTAACTTTGCGGAAATCCATTCCATGTGATAAATTTCTGAAATACGCCCAAAAAGTAGAACTGACAGAGGCTAACAAAGCTAGAAGGCTAAATTTTGCACGCCGACATATAAATTTCGATTGGACTGATGTTGTGTTTACAGATGAAAAATCTTTCTGTTCTTCACAAGATGGTCGTTTAAGCTTATGGAGATATGATAGGACACGATATACATAAGATCATGTTGTTCCTAATAAAGCGTCAGGCTGAATAAGCGTGAACATATGGGGCTGGATGCCTTCGCTGGGATCGGTGAGCTTGCTCAGCTTCCTGCGCGAACAAATGCTATAAATTATGTTACCACAATGGAAGAAATTATGTTGCCAACTGTGCGAAAAGTATATCCGCAAGTAGAAGTTGCTAATATACATTTTGTACACGATAATTGTCCAACACATACCGCAAGAGTCACCGCTAATTGGTTTGATCAACATTCCGAATTCACTGTAATTTTGTGGCCCAGTAAATCACCAGATTTAATCCCCATAGAAAATATATGCAAATGTGGGAGAATAGTGAAGAAAGGACACGACACGCCTTAGGGCGACATTGCCAGGAAATCTGGGCATTGTTGCGTGGTACCGCTATTTGTGCTCGCTTACTCAGGTCCATGTCTGCCCGACTTCAAGATGTCATAGGTAATAATGGAGCATATACCCGATTTTAAATAGTGTAAGATCCTACACTACTTAAAAGTACAAATATACGTACCACGTTATACATAATTTTCAGACTTCTTAGCAATGCCGCTCTAAGGCTTGTCCAGTCCTTATGTTGGCTGTTTTCCCACATTTGTAAGTGGGAATCCATTTGTTTTCTATGAAGATCCACAGATGTTCCTAAATAAATAATCTTTACCAATGAGTAAGTATTGTTTTAATGTTGTAGAATGTATAAGGAAACATATCAGATATCTAAACGGTCCAACATTGGTTAAGTCCTCTGTAATCATGCACTACACCGTAATAATAATCAACATATAGATAAAAGATTTTTTAAACAGATCATAATGTTATTATTTACTTCCCGACATTTAGAGAGTGGAGCATGGGTAGATGAAGAGTAGAAAGAGAAAATTAGTCAAAAATTGTTTTAATGCAAGCATTTATAAATTAGAAATGCATTTATTTATTTAACAGATAGTTTAGAGTAATTAAATAAGAAATATGACTGGAACAACTGGAGTTTTAGAAATATGGCACATATATAACAATTACTAGTATCAAAAGCAGAAATCAAGAGATTAGAATATCGAGTTTAAGAAGATTCCATGGTGATTCAAAGCAATTCAAACTGAAAATAAATGAATAACACATTATTGACATCGTGTTGACATCACACTATCATGTCTAAATTAGAGAAACCAATAAAATAGACAAAGATAGTACGTAATATATGTATACTGTCAAATTAGATTTGAGAAAAAAATGAACCTTAATGTTATCATATGCCAGAGGACCTTCGACTTATGATGGAACGTGAATCAAATTCCTTGACTGTGCATGTGCACAGAATGTTTAAATGTGTTCGTTCCCCACTCCCTTCCCTCTTATCACAGATTTTTGATAAAAAAAGTAGTCAATGTTGTTTTGATAAAAAATGTCTTTTCACTGCATCAAATTGTATCATTACCAAGTTTTAGCGTTTCCCGTAGAATATTACATCCCCATTTTCACCCTCTTAGGAGTAGATTTTTTTATAAAAAGTAACCTATGTCCATTCTCTGATGTCAAGCTATCTTCTTGCTAAATGTCATCGTAATCGGTTTAGTCGTTTACCATTTCCCGTACAAAGTTTCATCCCCCTTTTCACCCCTTTAAGAGCAGATTTTCTAAAAAATGAGTAGCCTACATGAGCGCAATTACATGTTTCTACTACGTACCGATTTTCAGCAAGATCGATCAAGCCGTTCTTCAGTTATAAAAGAACATACAGACAGACAGATAGACAGACAAAAATTTTAAAAATGGCGGAATCGAAGTCTTATGTAATCGAAATCATAAAATGACTATGTATTACAAAATTGGACAGTAAAATTATAATTACAGAAAGACGCTAGAGATTTATATAGTAGTATAGATTAAAATTAGTTATATCAATTAAAATACCATACACATATAATCCTACTATAGCCATAGTGGGCTTGACGTAGAAAATGTAACGACAATCATCGCGGCCCTGATATACTTCTTTCGAATCCTCAAATCTTGTCATTCTCCTAACACATTTGCGCCGTAATATGCAAGTGCTTTAGAATTTCCTTCAGCTAAGATTCTGGTTATTTGAACTTCGAAACTCACTCATGGTCTTCCTTGGAATCTGATAGGTACCGCTCACTTTTGGTCTGTAGATTAAAGTACTTAATTGAAGTTTTTGGTTGTACTCGTATAAATAAGGCCTAAGAGTGTACAGTACTTGTAATAAAAGTTGAATTTTTGAAAGAAAAAATTAACTTACTGATGATAGATGCGAATAATGTGCGTAATCCTCATTTAAATATTTTTTATTTTCTTAAAGAAAGACTGACATTGTATTTATTGAATAATAACGAGATTAATAATTTCGATTTATCCATACTAATATTATTAATGCGAAAGTCTGTCTGTCTCTCTGTTACGTTTTCACGGCTAAACCGCCAGACCAATTTTTATGAAATTTGACAAGCAGATAGTTTGACGTCAGGAGACGGCTACAGGCTACTTGTTCTTTCAAAAATATACCCTTAAATAGGTGAAAAGAGGGATGAAACTTTGTATAGGAAATGCTAAACCGCTGAACCGATTAAGATGAAATTTGGTACAGAGATAAACCTTTTCTATTAAAAAACATAAATTTCTTTTTCTATCAAAAATCTACGCTTAAATAGGTGAAAAGAGGGATGAAACCTTGTATGCGAAATGCTAAACCGCTGAACCGATTATGATTTAATTTGGTACAAAGATAGCATGTGCTCGAAAACAATCATAGGCTACTTTGTTTTTTAAAAAATGACACGTGGTTTTTCTATATATTCTTAAGTCCAATATGGCGGATGTTCCATAATAGAAAATAACTGTTTTGGTCAACACCAACAATATGGGTATCAAATGAAATGGAATACGCAACGGAAGGTTTCTGTATATGTGACGTCATCATCAGTCTAATATGGCGGATGTTCCAATATAGGCAATAATTTTTTTGTTCAACATCAACAATATAATTATCAAATGAAATGGAATATGCAGGGAAAGGTTTCTGTGTATGTGACGGAATCATAAATCCAATATGGCGGATGCAACGTAGTAGGAAATGACGTTTTACAAGACCTCCAGCCATATGGGTATTAAACGAAATAGCATACACAGGAGAAGGTTACTACTGTACATTTGACGTCATTATAAATTCAATATGTCGGATGAACCGCGATAAAATATAACTTTTTTCAAAACCTATTTTGACAATATAGATACCTTGTGTAACCTCAGAAATCCGGAGTAGTTACGGAAAATTTTTCCACGCGGACGAAGTCGCGGGTACAGCCAGTAATTTTATAATTATAAGTATTTAAACACGAATTCCAGGAAAAATGGGTAAGTTGGTTAAATGGGTCAATTTGAATATAATAAATTCGATATCAAAATACTTTAGCGTATTCTAATAATAAAGTTAAACTTACTTATTGTTAGTTTTACAGAAATTAAGATGGAGGTCAGTGATAGTATTAACGAAACTTCCGTGAGATCAAAGTTATTATGTGTACGTTGTAAATTTCGTTTACTCGTTATAAATATAAATTGAACCTAAATTGAAGATAATTATTGTAATAGCTTTGATTAAAACTAATTAAGTATTCCTAAAATTGGTGGAACGTGGAAGTCTGCTAATTTATTTTATCAATTGTGCATTTCAATAATTTAGATATAAAGTATACGAACAACAATATTATATAGGAAACTTTGTGCTGTACAACAATGTCCGTGCCATTGATCAGAAATCTAGTAGGTAAGTTCAAATTTTCTAAAATTAGTTTTATTATACACTCATGTAAAGTTTAACGTTAAATCTAATGGAAGAACTAGTTCTAGTCGGAATTGATAAATGTGGTTTTTAAAATTTAATTATTAAATTACTTCAATAAAAGTAAAAAAGTAGTGTTTTCTACCTCCTATAAAAGACAAATTGGAATTTATTGGTTTCTAATTAGGCTAAGATTACGGTTGTAAACTTGCACGTCTTTATCAAAGACCGAGGTAGACGTGCGTATGCACCAAAGTGTACCGTTAAATAGGAGTTAATTAACACCAGTACTAGTATTAATTAACTTAAAACTCATGCCACATGGTCTTACAAAAAGTGTTGCTTAAAATTAGAAAAAGCTTAAATTACTCTCTCTTTTATTCTTGTTGAGTTGAATTAATAAGACGTATGACGTCACATGGCTGGAATTCTGGATTCTATTATTATTCTTTTTCACTCCATTACAACGATATTATTCCATAACAAGAATTACAACAGTACAATATTTATAAATAACAGTACCTAAACAATGCCTAGTCATTTATTATAGGAACGACCTCATTAAGCGAGCGACGGAATCTTAATACATTTACCTGCATTTATTAGGTTCGTGTTGACGTTATTAACAAATGAAAAAAAAAAACATTCCTTAAATTATAAACACAAACACTAAATATCTTTTATTAATGCAATGCATAAATTAAATGGTAAAATGACAATTAATCTTGTATTAACTTCTACGCACATAATTACGAGCTATAACAATTTATAATGTATACTTACATACAAGGCCCGCGTCGCTTGGTGCTCCGTCTCTTCTGACTACCACGTTAGGAATACAGCGTCAAGATATGTACGCATGTATACTTTTGTAGGTGATAGTAAAAATTAAGACATGAAGCTTTGGCTTGGTTTTGTAAAAGGAATCAATAAAGAACGACGGACGAAGAAAATATGTAGCAACAGTAATTGGTAGAAGGCGCCTAGGAAGATCAGGATTGACTTTGAAGAGCTAATAATTCGAGTGTAAGCTTGTGGAAACGCCGAAAATATCTCAATAAAAATATACGAAGATAATGGTGAGGTTTAAGAAAGCGATAAGTAGTGTATAAGCCCGAAAACCTTGGCCTGGCTTGGTGCTTCATAGTCTGTATCTATCCCGTTAGGAACATAGCATGATTTTTGTCTATATCGGCCTGTTCATACAAATAACGTCGCTACTTTAATTATAATAGTTACCCCATTCGTTAAATTGTTGCTAGAGGCCAAGCCAGCCAACACACCGAGTAAGCACTGCCAAATCATTAGTATGTAAAAAACAACGTGTATTGTTTTAGCTGTCTTGTAATTTTATACTGGAAACGGAAAGTTGAAATTCCTTTTATTTACTGAGCTTTATAAGACAAATAAAAGAGCTCTCATTTGCATCTTGTTATTCCTTGCCATTCTTGAGTTGTATACAAATGTATCACATAGATAACTTAATTTATGTGATTTCGTTACATAATCACTCATCAGACTCCATCACTAACATATTATAGTACAATACTTCCGATGTCCTGTAATACTGAAAGACACACTAGGTACATATTACGTAGATAATCACTGTGTTTTTCAGTATCAGCTTATGTAGATATCTACCCACTTATGTAGTCATAAAAGTTATTAAACTCATATCTAAAGTGTCGTATCTCTGCTACTAATCGTCGAGGAGTACTCTCGTGAGGAGACAATCTTGGCTGTAGCATTATTTCGTGGTGAAGATAATATTTAGCTATCAAGATTAAACGTATATGCAGTTTAGTGACCGTGCTAATGACCGTCAAGGACGGCCCACGTGAGTAGACAATCTGGACGGTAGTATCAGGTTATTTTTATCATTTTGTGTATTGTCATCAGAATTGAACAAGCATGAAAAGTTTTAGAAACGACAGTGTAGACTAGTTTAGAGGAAGTGGGTCAGGTTTGAACATTTGAACGAAACATACAAATACATGTGAGGTTAAATAAAAACTTGTAATAAAATGTATGTTAAAAAGCCTGTTAATCATAATAATCAAGAACGTTCATGTATGTATCATAACTACAACAAATATTTTTATCCGATCGAAACAAATAATATTTAATTGCTTACCATTGAATCAAAAATAAGTTAATTTCGAAGATCCTTATACCTTTAATACCTAGTATTGAAATATTAACTGCCAGAAGAGAAAATTTATTTATGTATTTGAACATCTACGGCACATTGCCGAACTTAAAAGAATTAAAATTGTTTACAGTTTCATCTATCAATCTATTCCAAAAATTCTAATATATTGTACTCTGTGTTCATAACGTCATTTAGTCCAAGATTCTTTTGTTTCCTTGTATGTTTTCTTTATAACAGAATAAATGTTTCCGATTTCAATAAAAGGAGAAGGTTCTCAATTCATCTATACTTATTTTTCATTTGTTTTTTTGTATGTTGGGGCAAAACTTTTCTGTTTATGAACTACTTTTAATTATTATTTTTCGATTGCATTAAGTAAAGCTCGAAAGCGGTCAAATTTTATAGGCCATTAGATTTCGAAGATACCCATAATTAAACAGTTTATATATTTTGATGATTCTTTTATATATTCCGTTACGGAATTGGAAAGAAGCTAGTTGTAGATCTACTCATAAATATTTATTAAGATATTTACTATACTTATATTTATAATAAACTGAAAAGGAGAAAACAAATAATTTTTTACGAAAAAATTCAGCTGGCTTCAAAATAAAAACTTAAGTACAAAAATAACTAAAAAATAACAAAATGCGATACAAATACCTACGTTTGCTTATAATAAAACTAGCTGTACCCGTGACTTCGTCCGCGTGGAAAATTTTTCCTTAACTTCTCCGGGTTACTGAGGTTAACCGAGATACCTATATTATTAGAGGAGGTCTTGAAAAAATCTATTTCCTACCACGGAGCATCCGCCATATTGGATTTATGATGACGTCACATGTACAGAAACCTTTCCCTGCATATTCCATTTCATTGGATACCCATATTGTTGGTGTTTAACAAAAACATTATTTGCTGTTACGGATTGTCCGCTACATTGGACTTATGATGACGTCACATATACAAAAATCTTCCTCTGCTTATTCCAATTCATTTGATAGCCAAATTGTTGGTATTGAATAAAAAAATCTTTTCCTGTTATGGAGCATCTGCCATATTGGATTTATGATGTCATCACATATACAGAAACCTTCCCCTGCATATTCCATTTCATTTGATATTGTTGGTGTTGAATAAAAAAGTTATAGCCTATAATGAAATATCCGCCATATTAGATTTATGATGACGTCACATATACAGAAACCATCCCATGCGTATTCCATTTCATTCAATACCCATGTTGTTGGTGTTGACGAAAAAAACTTATTTTCTGTTATGAAACATCTGCCATAGTAGATTTATGACGACGTCACACATACAGAAACCTTCCCCTGCGTATTCCATTTCATTTGATGCTCATATTGTTGGTAATGATTAAAAAAAATTTTTTTTGTTATGGAACATCCGCCATATTGGATTTATGATGACATCACATTTACCATATTGTTGGAGGTCTTAAAAAAAGTTATTTTCCGTTATGGAACATTCGCCATATTGGATTTATGATACATATACAGAAACCTTCCACTGCGTATTCTATTTTCTAACAAAAAAAAAAATTTCCTGTCATGCAACATTCGCCATATTGGACTTATGATGACGAAGTCGAAGTCGAACGACGAAGACGAAGTCGCGGGTACTGCTAGTCTAATATAAACCATATGTAGCTAGACAGTAACACATTTTACACAGTTAAACATGATTTATTTGATTCACACTCAGATGATGATCAGTACATATTCGTATTGCGCTTGATTTTAACACTACTCGAGTATGGGTATTATCATAGATTTATTATTACACTTCTACAACAAAGACATAAGCACAGAATTATAGTTCGTATGGAATACCTTGATACTCGTGACATCTGTCACATATTCATGTCTAGTGATGGAATATTGAGTATGATGAGTATATTTTAAGTGTTAGTCATATTCATTTTATTTATAATGTGTTTTACCATTTTAAAACAGAGATGGCATTGTTGTAATATGAAAAAAAAAATTGTTATGACACGTGTTCAAAGTTGCGTCGTTGATATTGTTGACAGCTGTCACAGATATCAAGCTATTCTGTACGAACTGTAGTCGCACACTTCTAAAACAGTTCACCAAAATCACGACGTCCGTACGACTCATGACCGCGATTTGAAACGACCACAAAATACCATGCCTAGCGTCAAATCAACACATTCTATGCCTTTTCTTCTGGCGGAAAAAGTAATGTGTGCCGAATGGTTATTTTTCGATTAACCTATTTCGTAAATAATTAGTTATTCCAAATTTCGAGTGTGTATCTTACGTAATTACTAAGAAAATCAATTGATACAAAGTATCGTTATGTTTTTCGAATTTGTATGTGTTCTCAGAATATCAGTTGTAACGGACGAACAGGCAGACGAATGAACGGACGCATAAGCGAACTTTTTTTCGTTATTCCAAAAACATCGAAATTAAAAGGAATGGAATAATAAGGAAATTCTTAAACATTTAAAATATTTGTTTCAATTATTAAAAGTACAATAAAAATTCTTTGTATATATGAAATTTTCTTCGTAAGATCAAAAAGACTTTTTATTATATATCAATATTATTTTTATGGAGCAAGAGGGAAAGAAAGTCACAATCAATAAGGATCGAGTTATTATTCTCATATTTACCGCTGTTTCATGCTCCATTTTGGAGAACACATTGTTCGCATATCACATACTAAATTGAATGTGCCAAGAACGAGTACCTACGTAGCGCGCTTGGGGGATATTTTACCTTATCTTGGTTACGATCCCTGTGATAAATGTATACAAATGATACTTTCTATCAATACGTTTGCGATGTGTACAAATGGAGATTCTACATTGATGCTAACGACGGAATTATATTGTAGTTCAAAAGTCAAATCGTTTTATTCATGTAAACCCAATTGCAAGGTATTTTTGAACGTCAAATCCACTTTAGTTAGGTTCGAAAAGAAAACCTGAACACTGAAAAGAAGCGACAAAAAAATCAGTCAGGTATTATATTTTGAACATCATTCTACAGTAGTTATTTAAAACGAAATATTCATAAAGCTAGTAAATGCGTGTGCAAAGAAGATTATTTCCAGACTATTGTTTTTTCTTCAATGACATCGCTAATTTTGTAGTATGCTTTTCCAATCAGTGTGCGTTTAATAATAAGTTTAAATCTGTTTTCCGTTAATTGAGTAATTTTGTCGAGGAGTTTTATTATAAAAACGAACACAATTGCCCAAAAATGACTCACTTAAACTTCTGTAATTTAATTAATTAGGAGTAACAATTAATAACGCCTTCCTTTTGAAAAAGATCTATATTTTTTCAAATGTATACTATGTTTTCAAAGATGTACAACGAGTACATCAGTGTCTTTAAAACGGTCTCTCGGCGACTCTCGTGTATTCATACTGTAGATGGCACGTATTGTCCTCTTTTGTAAAATAAACATAGATTTCATATGCGCCGCTGATCCTCACAGTAGTTGGCCATAAGAGATTAGGCTATGGAAATATGCGAACTACACCAGCCTAGCTGTAGCCACATCTGTCGACTGTCTAATGCGTTTAATAGCATATATTGCCGAACTGAGCTAAAGTCCCGATATGGTCCGCCCACTGTAACTTATTATTATTACCTACTGTTAGACAAAGAAAAGTAGCTGAAATCTAATTGATTCCCATCAATTTCCAAATAACTGTATGTCTTCTACATATATGAAACAATAAATGAGTCAATTATTATTGTTATTATTTCTTCCGTTACGTATAAAGGTTTCATTATAACAATTGAAAATATGTTGGATTCATAATGAAAATTGGCAAAAACGACTGATTTGGTTGATAAAATAAAGAGTAAAAACATGGAAAGTTTAAAGTAGAGCCACGAGGTTATTACCTAAAAATTTGCAGACAGCGACAGCAACGCGATTACTGCGCTACCGGTGACTAATTGTATTACAAAATTGGTAACATGTATGACGATTGTGTATCTATTATTCCATGACCGTAAAATGCACTTTTCCCGGTAAATTTAGCGCCACTATACAAATTACATTATATAAATTCTCGTTTTGACAGCAGATATCGCGCGATATTGGCTGTCGCATGCTGACTGCAAGTTATGTAAATAAGCGTGCCGTTAAAATATCTAAGTAACAAAAATCTTTACCCAGTAAACGAATTGTTGCATACCCGGTATATATTTCAATTATAATTATTGTTTTTTCGTAATGTGTGCGTGATTAACATATCATGAGTCCGAGATTTATTTAGTCCTATTATGAAACTGTCATGTTTTAGTCTTTGAAATATGTATTGTGTTACAGACGCTGTAAAATCTTTCCAAAAAACTCAGCTTTTTATCTGCGTGTAGTAGCGCTGAAGATGAGTAAGAACTATTTGGCAGGTATTTCAATGTTTCTAAGTGATTACAAAACGTATGAAAGTGATATTTGGTAACCTGATTCTTCATTTCATGGATTTTATTTTGCCAGTTGTTAACACGTTAATACGTCTGGTTAACTTTATTAACAGAAAACAAAAAAAATGTATCAGAAAAACCTCTTATAAAACAGAGATTTACATATTTCAAATTAACGAGACCGATTTATGCCTTTAAATTTTCTGTGTAGATTAATCTAAGCACACTCTTTAAAATGCCAGTTCAATTTCCTAAAATTAATGATAGTTTTTGTATAAAACTAAAAACCCCGTTTTTTCGTGTATTTTTCGTAAGCTAGCGCGCGCACGATTGTTTGGGGTATGTGTGGACACAGAAGCTCTATTTTAGATTAATTAATGTTTATCACTGCGTCACCTAAAGCAGTTTCTTACGCAATATACTGTCTCAACCATATGGAAGTCGATGTTTATCACACTGATTCATAAAAATGGTTAAAGGTTATATGGTATAGTTGGTCACACCAGTATGCAACCAACTATAGAGAGATTTCAAAATCATAATTTTGAAATCGGTCTATAGTTGGTGGCATCAGTCCGAGAGTTTAAGAGAACAGTTAACATAATGGTACATATACCATTATACGAAAATCTTTAAAAGAACGCTGTTAACTTTTCTCTTAAACTCTCGTTTAATCTCTATCAAAATGGTCTGTTTAAAGGACGGTTCATAGTACTTAATCTTGTATTTGTTAAATGATTTTATATGTCTGTTACGATGGAGGACGTTATGTACGTTACAGCAAGCATTTAACAGAAGTAATTGACCACAAAATGCTTGTTATCAAAATGCAAGTTATGAATATCATCAGTGGTGATCTCCGGCCAGCGGCCCGTTCAAACTTTTTCCGGGCTGAATACATAATAATAATAAAAAATATAGCCTCTGTCCATCTGGAATAATTTACTTTCAAAAGGTGAAAGAATTTTTCAAACAGTTCCAGTGGGTCCGAAGATTACCTTCCATATATTAAAAAATCAACTCTCTCTCTTCATAACAGTAGTAGAGATAAACAAAGATCTCAGACCATTGTGGCTAGCAACTAAATATTTGTATGGTCACGGCCCCTAGTGGCTCACCTTAGGGGTCATTGTTCAGTCTTTTATTGTTCATTATATTCGCAAATGATTTTTTATACGATTATCTACATCATCAAAATTACTCTGCTTTGTAGATGACATGAAAGTTTATTCTATTACGTCATCTGTGTCAGATGCGGAAGCGCTTCAAAGGGATTTACAGCGCCTTGAAAAGCATTGTTCTATCTATGTACGATCTAGAACTCAATCTCAGCTAAGTGTGGTTACATTCGCCTGTAAATGTTCTATTATAAAAACATAATATGTCTTAAAACGTCAGACTTTGAGGAAAAATACGTCTGTAAAAGATCTGTGTGTTCATTGTTGTTAATGACTAAACTTTTCTTTGAGTTACATATTGAGACAGAGTTACTTATTAATCGCTAGGATTCCGAGGGGTCTAGGTTTCGTGGTGTATTCTTCAAAGTGCTTCATCTTAGCTGAAATAATGAAGATACTCTGAAACAGTGCTTGTGTTAGAAATAATTTTTATATTTATTATAATCCTCAATAGCAAAAGTATATCATGCGTGTACAAAATACTTAGAGATAATTCATTAAGAGAGGTAGAGCCATGCTGCATTGCAGCACGAATTGGGCCGGCTCACCCGGTGAAATACCACCCTCTCACAGAATACCAGCGTGAAATAACAGCATCTATCGCTGGTGTGTTTCGGTCGGTGAGTGAGAGTGCCGGTGGCCCATCAGCCCCTTCCCCTTCTTTCCCTCATTTCCCTATTTCCCTAAAGGCCGGCAACTCACCCATGATTCTCCGGATGTTGAGGGTGTCCATAGGCGGCTGTTGGTCACTCTCCGCCAGGTGACCCGTTTGCTTGTTTGCCCTCTTATCTTAAAAAAAATCCTCAAATATATACGTTACAAATTAAATATATTTAACGAGACAAAAAATTGTCATAAGTTTCGCAAAAAATACCACTTTTTACCTTTGTTTAAAAGACGTGAAATTACAGACTTAACATTCCTACTCAAATTGTCAAATAGTTCAAAAGACTGCCCAGAAGTATTAGAAAACCTTGTTTGAAGGTACCTAGTAACAACTCCGATTGTATCCATTGCGTCATGTACCGAGCACTTCCACAAACTACCGTACGAATTCCTTTTTGATGCGAGCGGATAATAATGATAACAATTTGCCAGATATTCGATCTAGATCTTTTTAATACGAGTATTTCCTCGGCAAAAATAATGTTCACTAATGACTGTTTACATAGCGTAATTCAAACCGTTATGTAACGTACTCAGATGAAATAATAACGTAATGAAATAGACCTTCAATGAAATGTGTATACCATATTTTTAGTTGTACATTTTGTTTTTATTAGTGGAGACCGTTTATTTGCTTATAATTTTGTAATTTAGCTTTTACTATTTCATTGCGGGTTCGATTCCCGCCACGTGCCTGGGTATTTATGTATAATATGTATTTACTTACAAAAGAAAAGTATATAAGTAGTATATCAGTTGTCTAGTACCCATAACACCAGCGCTATGCTGCTTACTTTGGGACCAGATGGCGGCTATGTGAAATGTCTGAGTATATTATTGTTATTATTGCACAGCTGTCAGTCAATAAATATAAATAAAAGGAACCGAATCTCGACACCTAATAACGGAGCAGACAGAGTTTAAAAAAATATTGTGTAGGTGTACATACGCTACTACATGAAATTATAACCCTCTTTATACGATATCTTTGTTGTGATCAGGTAAAAATGGCTTTAAATTATTTACTTGAAAATGATTGCTGAACTCAAATGGGTTATCAAATAATAGTCACTATCTAGTACAATGTTCCTAACTTGTTGTAGTAGATAAATAGTAACTGCAAGTAGAGTTAAAGTCTGTGGTAGAAGTCACATATCTAATTGGCGTCAGCTCTCTTAGTTATCTTTTTTAAAGATAATACTAAAAACAGATCGACGCTTGGTTTGCTCATCCTATTTAATATCCGTCATAGCGGTTGCAAGGCAAGATTCAACAGAGCCCCTGAGGAGTCTGTGGAGGGTCTCATCGGTGCAGTGGAGACATAATAATAATAATAATAATATTTATTTACTTATTTATTTATTTATTATTAGACAGAAACTCACAGCTTGTTACAATAATTGAAAAGTTACATGTTATGATGTTATACATTTAAAAAGCCAATTTAAGAGGTTCCCAAGATTATACAATATAAATAAATCAGCTGATGTAGGTTGAAAAACAATAACAAAAAAATTATCAAAATACAGTACAACCAAGTCCGTGTATGAGTAAGTTTTGTATGTGTATGTTCACGTGTGTGTGAGTAAGTTAGTAGTGTATGTGTTTGTGTACGTTTGCGGGATATCTAGCATTGTATGTAGAATGAGTAAGTATAATGTGTAGTTATATTTCAGTAATAATGTAATAGTGTAAGAAGTGTGTTCAAATGGCATACTAATGCCAGTAATTAAATTATTGTCATTAAATCATTAAAATGAAATATTAAATTATATGTCCTTAATGTAATTAATCATAAATTTTTTGAATTTTAGCCTATTAATGTTAAATAGGTCCATGTCCTGAAACCGTTTGTTATACAGACTCATAGATCTAATCAAAACTGAATTTTCTGCGTAGTTAGTATTGAAAGAGGGTACAGAGAATAAACATCGTTGACGTGTCCGTGATATGCTCGCCTGAAAATTCACTCTCTCCAATAATGGTGAACAGTCTATGTTACCATTGATTAAGTCATACAGGAACATGATGTTAGCAAATAATGTACGGCTCTGCAATGACAACATTCCATAATGTTCAAGAGTATCATTATAAGCGCGCTCAGTACTCCGGTGACGACGAGCAAGGAAACAGATAAACTTGCGCTGGATGCTTTCAATTCTAAATTGGTAAGTTTTATACTGTGGACACCAAACTGGGGATACAAACTCCAAAATACTCCTAACATAGGCACAGTACAGAACTTTTAAAGACGATGTGTGCTTGAATGATTTAGTTATTCTGTTGATAAAACCCCAACATCCTGTAAGACTTATGCACTATTGCCTCATAGTGATCAGTATATAATAATTTTGCATCAAGAATCACGCCCAAATCCTTCACCCGTGACACTAGGAATTACAATATTATTGCATTTGTAATCAAAAATTCATGTCCATTCATGCCATGTTTTTTGCGTGTGAATGTGATTACTTGACATTTACTCACATTAAGGTCGAGAGAATTCCTTGCACAATAGAGTTGCAACGTACGCAGGTCATCCTGCAACCCTTCACAATTGCTACGGTCCTCAATGGGCATGTAAACTTTATTATCATCTGCACGGAACACGGAACACGGAAGCAGGAGCAAATGTCCGATACGCAGATATTGAAAAGCAACGGACCAAGATGAGATCCCTGAGGCACCCCAGATGGTATTTTATTAAATTTGGAGTATACTCTTCCAAGTCTAACTGCCTGTGACTTATTATTTAAATATGACACGAACCAACGCAACAAATCACCATGAATTCCCACCGAGACGAGCTTTGAAATGAGCACATTGTGATCAAGACGATCAAAACACTTTGAGAAATCAGTATATACAGCATCAACCTGCCCACCACCGTCCATTAATCTTAACACTTCATCAGTAAAAATGGACAGATTGGTTAAAACTGATCTACGACGCATGAAGCCGTGTTGTTCCACCGGAATACAGCGCACTAAACTTGGTTATATTTGGTCATAAACAATAAGTTCGAAAAGTTTGCTGAAAACTGAAAGTATGGAGACAGGCCTATATTTTTCCACATCAATTCTGGTACAAAAAAAAAAACTTTTCGATACCACTAAAAACACTCGCGCGATACCTTTGCAACACCACCATCTTTGAAATGACAGCATTGTGAAGTTAGGTACGAATGAATGTGCATCGGAATTGACATGCAACAAAAATAGTGTTGATTCGAAACGTTTTTTATTTTACCGGAGATTTAAATTGTCCCTTTTAATAAATACGTGTCCCTTTTATACCACTCCAGACTCTCCCCTACGAGTTGTTTCGTCAGTGGCGTTCGTTTTTACGCTATGATACATAACAATGCTTAATCCTGATTTCCCTTATCCATATTTACAGATCGGTATCAAGATGCTGACAAAACCGAGGCTGACTAGTGAAGATCAAATAGCCAGAGTATTAGCTGATGGAAATGTTAAAAGCACTCGCATATCAGTGCCAAGTATTTACACACACTCACATATCTAGATATGCGAGTGTGTGTAAATACTTGGCACTGCATGCTCCTGACTACCCCGTTAGGGATAGAGTGCGAGGATAGTATATTTGTATGTATGAAATATCGAGATAAAGCAGATAATAAATGAAATAAAATTCGTACCAATCAACGAGTTGTAATTTCGGATTTGAATGCAGTATACAAATTTACGACCAATAATGTTAATGCATACCATATTTGTTGGTGTTCTGTTCCGTGCTTTATTCTTCTTCAGCCCATTGCCTCCCAATTCTGAGTGTAGGTCGTTTCCAATACACGCCATTCCCTTCCCTTCGATCTAAATCGTGTTTCATTAGATACGTGTTTGATGAATTTTCTACTTCTATGTCACTCTTTTTGTGCCCCATTAATGTTTCGATTTATAAATTCGGAAAATTACATCTTATGAGTCAGCCTACCGTTGGTGGACGCGAATTAGCGTAAAAAGACGTGTCTTCAGCATCAGACTTTGATAGAGAAGCCGTTGCGAATTGTTTTCCAGGCACTTACACACATTGTAATAGCGATATTTTGTCTTACTTCATTTGTCAAGACAGCGGTGTTCGATATCTGAATTATGCTTTCTAGAATAACTGACTGCTACAATGTTTCATTATTTATTTGATAAATTTTGCATGTACGTGTACACGAAACGCATTATTATTTTTGTCAAATCGACCGACACTTTTTACCCTATAAGTGTAGATTTTTTAAAATCAGCTACACATGTTTTTTCTATTTTTTCAGTACTTATTTTGACATCCTTTTACCCACTTTTTACTCCTTTAAGCTTTGAATCAGACAAATACGTGTTAAACTATTTACTAGACAATTTCTCTGTAAAAAAATTTTGCGTATTAACAGTATTTTTAAGCTTTTCTTATCGACTTTGACTTCCCTTTTTACGTTTTTTAAGAGTTGATTTTTCTAAAACGGAAATAACTGGTTAAATAATATAGGTCCTTTACCTATGAAGTTGCCGTTCTACAATACTGGCCATTTGAAATGTAATTTGTGTATGGCTGGCAATAAATTTTAAATTTAAATGAATTTTATTTTCAAATTCAGTCATTTGTTTATTGACTAGTGTTTTGTTTTATACGATAAAAATACGAGTAATTACGGAATACGAATACCGTCGCGGTAGCAATGCGGCATAAACAGCTCGCAACATTAACGACGTGTACGGGGTGAACATCACAAACGAACGCACGACCTGTTATTGGTTTGAACGCTTCCGACATAGAAATTTTGATCTTGAAAATGAACCCCGTGGTCGCCTGAAAACTAAAATCAACAACGACGAATTAAAGGCGATAGTAGAAGCTGACGATACTCAATCTACTGCTGAGTTAGCAGCAGCTTTCGATGTTAGCATCAAAACAATATTGGTCCATTTGCGTCAAATTGGCAAGGTAAAAAAGCTTGATAAGTGGGTGCTGCATGAAATGATCGTTCGCCAGCGCAACGAACGCGTTGAGGTATGCCTTGCGTTGCTTGATAGACACAGAAACGAAGGGATTTTGAATCGCATTGTCACTTGCGATGAAAAATTGATTTTTTTTGACAATCGTATCGGTCATCATGTTGGTTAGACCCTGGTTCAGCACCTAGGCGATGCCCCAAACGAAAACTTACCCCTAGAAAAGTGATGGTATTGTTTGGTGGTCTAGTGCCGGTTTAATTCATCACAGCTTCTTATCAAATGGCACGAGCATTACTGCGGATGTGTACTGTGAGGAACTTGACACAATGATGGAGAAGCTCGCAAATCTTCGGCCAGCTTTGGTTAATCGCTCGCCCCCGCTGCACGACAACGCTCGACCTCACACGGCATTGGAAGTTTTGCGTCCTCCACCGTACTCACCAAACCTTGCGCCGACAGACTTCTACTTTTTTCAAAATTTGAACAATTTCTTGGCAGGAAAAAAGTTCTATCCCCGAGAGGCAGTACAAAATGCCTTTGAAGAGTTTGTTGCCTCCGTACACCTGCTTTCTTCAAGAAGGTCATTGAAAAATTACCACTGCGCTGGGAGAGATGCATCGATAGCATGGGTGCATATTTTGATTAATAGAAATTAAAAAAAATTATAAAAAAATACTTTAACTTTTTGTATACTAAACAGCAATTCATTCGGATTTTTGATTTTTTTAATTTGTTTACCTCTTTTTACCCCTTAAGGCGACGCATTGATAAACAATAATTTAATCCAAAATAGACTTTATGGTCTTAGAATTATAAAAAATACAACTGTCATTTTGAAGAATATGTTTAGATTGAAACTATATAGAAAATTTAGGAACATAAATCGGTTCCGTTACTTCTAAAAATGTAAATCTCTGTTTTAAAAGAGGTATCTTTGATTTTTTTTGTGTTACAAAAGTTAACCAGTTGTTTATCACAACTGTCAAAATAAAGTCAATGAAATGAAGAATCAGTTTACCAAATATCACTTTCATACGTTTTGTAGTCACTTAGAAAAATAGAGATCCCTAGCGTCAAAATTTCCAATGCGTCGCCTTAATTTCAAAAAATCCCCTTTTAGCGAGTATGAATGAACCTGTGTGCAAAATTTCAAGTTTCTGGACCCAGTAGTTTGGGCTGCGTTAATGAAATGCTAATTATCTTTAATACATCAGTCTGTCAGTTTCTTCTTTTACATAACATGTAATTATAAAAGATAGATACAAGACTGATCGTTTTTTCCGAAATCCAAGTAGGTCTATAATACAGGTATCGTTTTAAAAAGATGATAGCGTTTCAATTGTGTTTATTTGGAAATTACAACCACTGCTACAACGTATTATTCGTGCGCACTGAATAAGAAATAGGTTAATTTGTTTTTGATTCGATTAATTTCAATTTTGCTTTGTTGTGTAAGGTCCCAAAACTAATTACAGTTTGTAAAGTCCACGTTTGATGACAACAAGAGCTGTAAAGTTAATTAATTTTTTAAAAAGACAAGGAACCTGGGTGATTCTCGATTAGATGGAGTTAATATTTAGTAACAGTGGCAGATGTATGTATATATATGATATCTAAGAACAATAAAAACTGTTATAAAGGTATGTATGTATAAATGTATGATAGTATAAATGTAGGTGGTTTAAATTAAATTTAATCAAAAGATGAAAATAAACAACAATTTGTACAAGATGTAGATGAAAAGTATGTACAGGTATATTCCAAAATTAACGATATATTGAATAACATAGGTTGAAAAATATACACGACAAGCAGTCATACAAAATATTTATGAAGTATTTGAAAAAAACATATTTTTCTTTATACATTTTCGTACCTATAATTTCTGTTTTTTCTTCTTATTTCTGTTATTTTTTTGTTCGTCGACATTCTTGCATTTTGCTTATTTTTTACATTTATAACAATTATTTCTTTCATGAGATTAAAATGGAGAAGAGTGATTTACGCTTTTTAACTTATCGCGACAAATTTTTTTACATTCTAATGAATTGATATGTAAATTACTTGCGTTACTTATTTTTTTCGTTTTAGTGCATATTTTATTATTTTTATATTTCTCATTTCAAAAATAAAAAACTTGAAAGAACAATAGACATTTTTATATGGAGACCGTTACCTTACCGACAGACACGGAATGGGCGTCAGTATATTTTTGAGCAGCCACAAAAACATTATTCCCTTTTTAACCTCTAACGTCAATGGAGTTTAAAAAAAATAATCGCCTAATATTCGAGACGTCAGTTCTATCTCTGTGTTTAAAAAATGATTTAAAAATTATTATTTGTCACTATCCTGATTTTCCATATTGTATTTATATAGGTAGGTATATATTTATTAATTTGTATGTGTATACCTCTTTGATTATGTGTGTAAAGTTTATATGATTATATAAACAAACGCTGACGATGCTGTGCTAATAGCACCATCAGAAGCAAAGTTGCAGACACTAGTCACGTGTATGAAAGAAGATTGTGAAGTAAAAGGATTGAAAATGAATGTGAACAAAACTAAGGTTCTGGTGTTTGAAAGAGAAACGGTACAAACGAAATGTGTGATTAGTGTAAATGGAAAATGTCTAGAACAGGTGAATGAAATTGTGTACCTCGGGAGTGCGTTTTCGAGGGATGGAAGATGTGAGTTGGATGTGGAGAGACGGGTAGCAGCTGGCAATAAAGTGAACGGTGCTCTGTCCGCATTAGTGGGTAGTGTGAATATATCTAACACTGCTAAAATGGCCATCCACAATGCGTTGTTGGTGCCAACTTTGTTGTACGGCAGTGAGGCCTGGATATGCCCGAAATCGAGTGAAAGTATGATAAATGCTGTGGAGATGCGGTCTCTCAGAAATATGTGCGGTGTCACGCTTGCGGACAGGATAAGCAATGACGAGATACGCAGTATGACAGGGTTGCACAACAGTGTTATTGTAAAAATGAAGAAAGGAATGCTTAGATGGTTCGGGCACATGGAAAGAATGAGTGATGAAAGACTGACGAAGAAAATATACAGAGCGAAAGTGAGTGGTAAAAGAAGCCAAGGAAGACCAAGGCTGACTTATGAAGATCAAATAGCCAGAGTGTTAGCAGACGGAAATGTCAAAAGCACTCGCATACCTAGGCGAAAATGTGTGAGGAGAATGATGAGATTTGAGGAAGCGAAAGAGGTGTGTAAGGACCGCGACTCCTGGCGCTCCGTCCTCTCTGGCTACCCCGTTGGGGATACAGCGTGAAGTTATGTTATGTTATAAACAAATTTATGTATGAATGTAGTTGTTTATAAGTATCTATTTTAATATGTATGTCAATCTAAATATTATTCTGTTGTACACACTAAATTTGCTTATAATTATTATGTCTCCCGTCGTAGGTCTGCTGGAAGAAATTGCGTTATGAGATAAGCAGTGCCTTTGTATAATATTTTCTTGTCTCGTTTTCCTTTTTTTTAATCTTGTGTACATAAATAGTTAAATGAAAAAAGTGAATCAAAAGATGGGAACGTTCTGTTCTTTTATGTATTTCTTTACTACTGGGAGTATAAACGAGTAAACAGTAGTATCTACGTTGTCTGTCTTGTTATCATACATAATGTTGCACTAGCTAACATAACAGGAATTTTAAAGAAGAGTTAAAATGGATATGTGAATTCAATTTGATCATTCCCTCCTATCACACCTTTCTACATTCGAAACTGCTATATCTAGGTACTTACTTTTAATTTAAAACAAATCAGGGAGTACAGGGCCGTAGTTACAATTTACAAGACTAAGTAATATAAATCCATAAATGGTAAATCTCCATAAATTACGTTTAGAAATTTACAATTTTGTAATACTAATATTGTACAAAACCTACTTGTGCGAGTCGAATTAGCAATTGATAAAATTTTATAAATAAAAGTCTGAATTAAATTTTTTTTCCTTTTACACTAAAATAAAATGTCTACTAGATAGCTGTTCTTAGTAATAATTTACATATTCATTAAAAAATGTTCGTTATTATTATTTAATGCGAAAGTATCCTTATTTTTTAAAATAAGGAAACATTCAAATTTCTGTAAATAACAAAATTAGCACAATTTTTTTTTAATAAGGATGTGGTACAAAATGTACAGCAATGGAATAATGTAACCTCGCACCAGAAACATAATGCACGGAATAAGTTGCCTCTCTTACCACCGTGTGTCAAACGAATTTTCCTTTCCTCTTTCTATCTTATTGAGTGTAATCACCAGTAAAACAGTTAGTTGTAGTAAGTTTGGCAACCTCGCACTATCAGTGTATTTCGTGTCAGCTTATGGGTCGGACTAGAAATAGTTATTTATTTGATAAACACTCGTAATTCTTAAGTGTTTTGGTTACTAGTATTCACGTACATACATACATACATATCTTCACGCTGTATCCCTAACGGGGTAGTCAGAGAGGATGAAGCGCCAAGCGTCGCGTTTCTTACATACTTCTTTCGCTCAAATCTCATCACATTTTCACCTAGGTATGCGTACTAGTATTCGTAACATAACATATCTTCACGCTGTATCCCCAACGGGGTAGTCGGAGAGGACGAAGCGCCAGGAGCCGCGGTCCTTACACACCTCTTTCGCTTCCTCAAATCTCATCATCTCTTCACACATTTTCGCCTAGGTATGCGAGTAGTGCTTTTGACATTTCCGTCTGCTAACACTCTGGTTATTTGATCTTCATAAGTCAGCCTTGGTCTTCCTTGGCTTCTTTTACCACTCACTTTCGCTCTGTAGATTTTCTTCGTCAGTCTTTCATCACTCGTATTCACAAAAATAAAAATGTCATGTTCAGCTGTTCATGGTTGTACTGTGACTTTTTCTAGTCACGCATAGTAGTAAAAATTTAGAAAGTCGGTCAATAAAAAAGGACACTTTACGGACTCCCTTTTAGAGCAAATGGCCCGTCTGATACTTGGTCCAAAAAAGTAACGCATTTAACTCTAACAGTAAAAGAAATAATTGATCAGGAATATAAATAATGTTCCGTTCTGTATTTTCAATTCTCAATTCACGTTCCATACCATGATTATAAAAACATAATCGGAAACAATATGTTGTTCATCATAGACGTGTTTAAAAGTCCTTTGCTGACGTGATGTGAACGTGTCAAAGGAGCTCGTGTGGTCTCCATGGAGGAAGCGAAAGTGGTATCAAGAGTGACATTATTGTTTCCAGAATAAAGCGGAGTGAATTGATAAAACTTTCAAACATAAGTGAGCACGTTCGGTTTTCGTTTCCTTGTAAACGTTTGTTTTAGTTATAACGCTTTCCTTGTGAAATAATACTTTTTCTCGTATTATCAATTTCGTGTCTAAATTATATGTTGAGTACATATACTTATAGGTAGGAATTTTGTTGGATATATTTCATTTTTATTCCCTCAAGAAAAGTCGTGACTGCGATTTAAACGCTAGATGAGGTGGAATGAACTTTGTAACATTCTTGAAAAACAAAACTTAGATAATCAAAAATTTTTTGGTATTCCACTATAAAAAATTGTATTTAAATAATTTTATTTTTCGCTTTGGTCGAGACAATTTACAATAATACAATTTATGTTTAGTACGAATTTTCATTTTGTTAGGAAAGAATAGAATTAAGTTGAATTTATTAGAGGATTGAAAATCTCTTGTAAAAAAAGCTAAATTTATTTTCAAATTTTCTCTATTACTTGTTAAATGTAAAAACGACTATCGAATTTAGTTTTTTACGATATGTTCAACTTACGGGGTAGTCAGAGAGGACGTAGCGTCAAGCGTCGCGGTCCTTACATACTTCTTTTGCTTCCTTAAGGCGACGCATTGTTAAACAATAACTTAATCCAAAATAAACTTTCTGGTCTATGCAAAAGTGCGCGCGCTGCTAACTTACGGAAAATGCGAAAAAGTAGTTATTTTCGTTTATTTTAAAAACTATAATTAATTTAAAAAAATCCAGCTGTCATTTTGAAGGGCATTTTTGATATTTTTTTTGTGATACAAAAGTTAACCAATCGTGTGTCGCAATGTCAAAATAAAGTCAATGAAATGAAGAATCAGGTTACCAAATATTACTTTCATACGTTTTGAAGTTACTTGAATTGAGAAAATTTTACTTGAAAAATTGAGATCTCTGCCGTCAAAATTTCGAACGCGTCGCCTTAAATCTCATCATTCTCCTACACATTTTCGCCTAGGTATGCCAGTGCTTTTGACATTTCCGTCGGCTAACACTCAAGCTATTTGATCTTCATAAGTCAGCCTTGGTTTTCCTTGGCTTCTTTTACCACTCACTTTCACGCTGTAGATTTTCTTCGTCAGTCTCATAATTTATAAGATAACATATTAATGTTAGACTTCAAAGGATGGCTAGACACGATAATGATTCTCTGTCGCAAACTATTTCAATATGTTCATTATCTTCGAGTTTATGTAATAGGATTTGGTCCACACAATTTGAACCCACTTAGTCTGGGGACCTGCTTTGTTTCCCTTACAATCCTTACGCCTGTTTACATTGTAGGACAAAAGGAGTTAATACCATTGTTAGGAGGTGAAGGACATACTTTCTAATGGGGTTATACTCTTATCTACTGCACAGTTTTGTTTTATAGAATTATATGTTTTACTCTTTGAAACAAAAACTAAGGATGTGACACTTTGTCATGGAAATATGTTTGAATATTCTAAAACCCATTGTAGTGAAACTACTTTTTAAATTTCTTAACATTAATTTCATTGTTATATGTAAATAAGAATTTATTTCTGTACTGAAACATTTTGTTTGGTTCACTGAACCTAAACAATTAATCTTGTTAACTTATTTCTTATTGTTAAAATGTCACTATTGTTAGCGGTTTTGCATTATAATTATAGGAGTCGAAATATCATATCATTAGAGATTTTTATAATAAAATAATATTTAATTAAAAAACATGTAGAACTGTCAATTTCTGATATATTCATTTCCATAACATTCGTTTTATATGTATGTTTTCAAATATTTTCTGTTAGGAAAGTTTCCGATAAACTGTGGCAGCTAGCAGCATGTATGCGGTTTTACATACGTGCTACGAACTGCGAACTGCAACAGCGTGTGTTTAACGACTTTGTGTCAACTACCCATTTGAGTATCTACCTACCAACTTTTGTATTGAAATAATGTACAATAACCAAGTATTTGTTTTATTCTGTCTTTATCATCATTTTTCGGTATAAAAAACATCAGTTGTACGTAATGTATGGTATTTAATATGTTGTATTGATGAGATAGATTCTAACAATGAAATTAACTATTTTTGCCTCATTTTTGCTTTTGCTGACCATGAGACCACAGATAATGAATTAGTACGCCATTAGTCGAATAAGGCTTCACTTGCGTTTTATGGCTATGCGTTATATCGCGCGAGTCTTATTCCGGCGTGGACACCAAGTCATAACTGTATAACTTTTTTGGCTAGTTACTAGCTTTTACTCGCGAGTTTGTCCATGTGGATTCTGAAGAAACCGTATATCCAACAGTTCTATCCAGCAGTTATATCTAGAAAGTATATGCAGAACTTAGAGCCCACTTGGAGCTAACATCGAAACTGTGATGCTTAGTTAACTGTAAGAGGCGTTTGCAGACCCACGCTGACAGTCTATAGCTTCTAACCGTGTCTTCGTTAAACACTCAAAGCAGAGTAAACTGTGGAAAGCCACTGGAAACTAAGCGGATGAGGACCTCATTAGAAGGTTTATTCAAAGGTGAATTTCCTAGATGACTTCATAATACTGAAATCCTGTTCATGTTTTGCAATTCATAATTTTCCCTACTATATGTTTCTATAATCAGAATAGACATTAGTAGAAATGGAATTCCCTATGTAATTAAATTTTTCCGTTTCCTTTAGTAAAGTTTCTTTTCCGACAGATAATAAGTTATTTAAAAATAGTTGAGCTTATGACTCGCCTTCAAGCTGGTACATTCTTCTTACAATATGGCATGTAAGTACGTTGAATATTCTTTCTTGTCAGTCTATCTCAACAAAAATGAAATTATGTAAACTGTATTCGTCTACAATATCGCCTCTACCCTATACCAAAATATAATTCGCAAAAACAGGCAAATATCACTAATTTAAAAGTAATGAACAATAAATGCAAACAATTTTTCTGTTCAGTGAATATTTACATACGTCTAGGAAATGTCGAAGTACAGATCTATTTTATTCTTATCCACAATTTTCCACGTTATGGAACTCTCGTCAAGTTGTATAAATCGTCTAAATCATATTTGACATATCTACATAGAGACACATTTTATACTGCTCACTTTGCTCTCTGTTGGCAGAAGTCTGTCTATATCATCTATCAGCAAAATAATCTTCAATTCGATTACATTTCCAACTTTGTATAAGGTACTCAATATTCTGTTTTTGTAGTCGCTTCTAACTAAAAATTCGGAGGATATGTGCCATAATTTGCATTAATCAATAATATCTACATATGTCGATGCAGTGTAAATACTAATGACAAAAGCCTTCAGGACAAACAATATTTACTGAAAGTAGATTACAAAGAGATTAACAGCCATAAAGTTTCACTTTATGATTGGTCAATTGTTTTGCAAATCAGCATTATGTGACTCTTCGACTGGCCCGTTGGCGCAGTGGCATATACATCTACTTTTCAAGCTAGGGTCCCGGGTTCAAACCCCGGACCCTAAATTCCTAAATTGACCTGATCACCGATCAGGTCAATTTTCTAAATAGGCTTTGAGTCTGGGTGTTACTGGGAACTCCCCCAAAGTTCATTACCCATAGTATAAACTTACGCTTAGTTTGGGGTCACGCAATCTGTGTATTGTCTGGAGTATTATTATTATTATATTATTACTCTTTATGGAGTGCTTAGAATGACAAGGTAGTCCATCATATGATAGTATCTTAATCTTAAATCAACCGTATGTATACAATTGATGCAGGCTTTTACGATTAATAACCATGTGGTCATAACTGGTATTGACCACTTGTGACCAAGTGGTCATGGTAAGATTTCGATAACTAATTATCGAAATTAATTGGTCAACGATTAATTTAGAGCTTTCAAGGGCATATCAAAAGTGACATCGCAGTATTATTTCTAATTATCAATATCTATTAACTGATTGTGACCAAATCGAGACTGTTTCGAATACCTTTGAATCAGTTGTATGACACGCACAGACATATTATTAATTTATTTAAGACGTCATCATAATGTCATGGATTACGTTTGATAGATACTGATTAGATGGAGCTAAACGTTTTGTATTTTTTTAATGCCTACACGACGAGTTCAGACTCCATAATTTATTCAATTTTCATTGTAATTTATTTATGTAATTTTAGTCGTATCGTAAAGTAACGCGAATAAAAAACCGTTATGTTGATTTTATTTTCTTATTATTTTTTCACAATTATAGTACTTTTTCAAATTTTGTTTTATCATCGTTTAAGGTGTATTAGTACTGCATGTATGCAGTACAGAAGCCAAGGAAGACCAAGGCTGACTTATGAAGATCAAATAGCCAGAGTGTTAGCAGACGGAAATGTCAAAAGCACTCGCATACCTAGGCGAAAATGTGTGAGGAGAATGATGAGATTTGAGGAAGCGAAAGAGGTGTGTAAGGACCGCGACTCCTGGCGCTCCGTCCTCTCTGACTACCCCGTTGGGGATACAGCGTGAAGTTATGTTATGTTATGTTAGTACTGCATAGAATTTAGTGAGAAAATTTGCATAGTAACTTCAATAACTTTATGTGTGTTAAACTTACATAGAAGAGCTCTTGAGCTTCCTATTAGAGAACGTAATTATATTAGTGAGTCGACGACATGAGCTTTATTAGTTTAGAATAGGAATATTTCTTACATATTGGTCTGTCCTAAAAGTTTAGATAATCGTAATAGTGTACAAAATGGTACCAAATATTAATTTATATCTTTTACTGTCGCTATTTTTGCAGAATATTATGTGGTATAAGACGTTATGCTGAAGTTCAGGTATTATTTTTTAATATCGTGATATGTAAATTTTTATTTAGACTCATTCTGTAAGAAGACTGTTAAAAAGTGGAAATTCTAACACGTTGATATCATTATTAATGCTTTTGACTAAACTGAGCCTAATATCTGACGAAAACGACATTGGTGCTATAGCACGAAGGCCGTAATGAAAATGTATGTTGCAGTGATGTCATTGTGAAGGTTTCAATAATTTGTACTCGAAACTGAAGGTGTCGTAGACATATTACGATTGATAGAATTGCATGATATCATCAATAACTAGTTTTATACTTCATTAGGTACGTTAGTATTAGACTGACATTCTTTGAAGTCTATTGTGTAAAGTAGGTACACGTAAAATATACATAAGCGCGCACATACCTCTTACCTCACTCTTACTCACCATCCTAGTACCAAATTCAGAAAGAATTCCCAATTCAAAATTTCATATTTAATTCGTTTTCCTATGTATACTTATAAGTAAAAAAGAGGGAGCAGCGATCGTTGGCTTCCTTTCGCACCATCGGTGTAGCCAACATACACACGTAAAAATATGGCGAACGATGGTGAAACTATAAAACCGACTAAAAGTATTTATTACGTCTACGGAACTCTAAATTCGGAGGCAATTGGCGCTGGTCAGAGGAGTGTGCCGAACCGCTCTGTGGAGGACTCGCTGGAGACCCGCTTGGAAGTTGGCAAGTGGCGGCTGCTCGGTGAGTTAGGTCAACTTTCTCTGTCAACTCTTGTGCTATCGAAGTACCTAAATGATACATGCGGTATTTTACCCAACAAGTGTCATAGTTGTATTGTACAGATTGAAATATAAAGTTTATCTGTACAAGCGCAGGAATAATGAATGAATCAGAAAGTAACACTACACAGTTACATGGTTGAGTTTGGCATTTATGTTTTTTATGATTTAGCGAAATGTTTCATACACGAGCGAGTTCACGCACGCAACGATAAAAAAAAAACTAAATTTATTTCTTTATTTTATATTTTCTTACCAAATAATACAGTAAAATGAGAGTCGAATTAATGAATAAATATAAAGTAACAAAACAATAAATGTTCATGTTTACCTAATTTTTCCCCGTATTTAGCAGTCCTGTAAAAAATTTAAAATGGTAATTAGTACAAAATATGTGAATTACAAGAAGTTGTTTTTTTTAAATTTTTTGCACGTTGTTGAGTGGCTCCAGAATCTTCTGCGGCACGCACCATTGTCCTTTTCGTACCGTGCACATCTCAGGGGGTAGTAACGGAAGCTCTCAGCATCCTCTCAGTGCTATGACAGAGCAGACCACATAATATGCTGTCGTCCTCTTCGGGGTCGCATGGGATAGATGAGCTTTGGAATTAGCATGACGTATAATAAAAAAATATTTGGAACAGACCGACATTGACAATATGATTTGATTTCATCATTTTTTCTCGTTGAAGATAAAATAATACTCTGGAAACGATCTTCTCTGCACATGCATTTACTGACTTAATGAAAATATTGTACTTTAAAAAACCGTTTGTAAAATGAAGTTGAAAAATGATACCTGACTGAGTTTCTTGTCGGTTGTAGATTTGATGTTCAAAAATACCTTGTAATTTTTACTTGAATAAATTAATTTGACCGACTTTCTCAGAAAATAGTGCGATTATTATTATTAACAACAAACGATGGATTTACATTAGGTAATAAATCCTTTTTTTGTTCAAAAGGTTGAGAAAGAAATGTTCTTGCTACGTTGTTCAACTCACATCCTCTTGCCAAATCTTGATCCTATTGTATACATATCTTTTAGGCAGTGGTTCGTTACCTGTATAAATAGTCCAAATTGGGTCTTCTGTGAAGACATAGTGGTTACGTTATATTCTAACAAAAATGAAGGGTCGTCCTATTTAAGTAATGGGTGGTAAAGATAGAACTACCTCGTAGGTTTATTTAGTTTCTTAATTTAATATAAAATAATTAAAATTAAGAAAGAAATGTTACAACTTCCGGTACAAACATTTCTAAGAGTCACTTTAACATTGTATTTTGCAGAATGAATAACAAACATTTTATTGATTGAAACTATTGGCCCGTATAACGTAATATAACCTACATAGTGTTATGAATGGAAATTGGACATGGAACTTTAACTTCATAAAAGTTATGTATGTATGTTTATTAAATACTCAACCGTATATCAAATTACCTCATAAATGACTTCGTGGTAGGAAGCATTACGTTCGTTAACATAGTTATTCCATTAGAAGCGGTTTCGTTTTGACATAATGATCGAGTGCTTTATATTTCTCCAACTCAAAATCAGGGTCATCGCATGAATATTATGTTTTGACTATTAGTTTATTAGATTAAGTACCAATTTTTTTTATTATTTACATTTATTACATTAAAATTTTGTTTATTGCAATATTTATAAGTTTAAATTTTCTAGATTGTCTCGGGTCTGGGTATACTGAGAGACGTCTCCAGTAGTCGTCGTCTGGTTCTTATAGCACAGGGAATACCCTAGTTTGAGATCAGATGATTGATGTATGTCGTCTGGCGCATTATTATTATTATTATTGTTATTATTATTATGTCACAGAAAGTATTTATTCAATTGTGTATACAAATGAATAAATACTTATAAATTTGCCGCTCTGTCGTCTCTGACTACCCCGTTAGGGATTCAGCGTGAAGATTGTATGTACTTATGTACGTATGTATGTACTTAGGTGTATATAAAATGTCATTAATACTAACTTACATCTCTTACAAAATAACCTTGATTTCTGTCTCACAGATATTCTTACAGAACGTTGCGCTAATTTAAGAATTAGCGTAACCTTATGTAAGAATAACGAGGGTAATATTTAATTAGGCGCCTATGATTAGCCAGAGGTACCTAATTAGGTTTCTATGTAATTAGGTACCTATGGTTAATATGTAATTAGGTACCTATGGTTAGCAATATGTACCTAACTACATGTTACCTTCGGGATTGCTATTGGTTGGAGCGGAGTGTGCGCCCGTCCATCCATGCGATCCCGAAGAGGACGACAGCGTATGTAATCTGTGTTCCGTAGATCTCGGAGCCCCTCAATAACGTGCCGAGAACCGATCACCACAGGAGTTTTAGTGGATAAAAGCCCCACATAACCTGCTACCTGCTGCTACCTGGGTACCTGCGGACAAGTTTCTCGTGCGTCACAAAAAAAGCTACTTATATGATAGAGCCTACAGGTAGCAAAGTGGAACCAGATAGTAATTACTGGCTCATTGCTTATTTAATTTTTTATAATAATACAAGGTGGCCCGGCTGAAGTTATTTTCCCTTTTCCGGTAAATAGCGCGATTACTTTTATTTGGTTATCTTATGGCTTATTGTTAGCTTAGCTTGAGTACGCCACCAATCTACTACGCTACGCTACGAGCCATCGCTTTTACAAAGCATATTTGTGGGAATATGTTCTCAATCAGCCTAGTCATTTAGAAGTTAGACAACAAACATATCAACGATTATTTACATATATACGTATCTTCACGGTGTATTCCTAACGAAGTAGTCGCAGAGGACGTAGCGCCAAGCGTTGCAGTTGTTAGATAAATACTTTTTTTGCCTTATCAAATGTCATCATTCTCTTCACACATGTTTGCCTGTATGCAAGAGCTTTTGACTTTCCATCAGATTATTTATATGCACATACATATTACATTACATACACGTATAAAATTTTCATTAAGGTATTTATTAGGAATCTTTATTTGGTTATCTGTTATAGGTAAAGCTATACACAAATGTGTGACCATAAAATAAACCCAATAACAGATACATTACAAAACCTCAGACTAGTATTTTACATAGGAATAGCAGAAGCTACTATATACATCACACCTAATTATGCTTACACATCTTTCTTATTTTTGTCTAGAGATAATACTATTAAAACATGAACGAAGCTAAACAGTTACAGCAAATTTGGGAAACCTCATTTTCAAACTAATTAAAGATTGTTTCCATTTAATGTTTGGTTTTAGTTTAATTTTGAAGTTTAGATGAAAGATGACTTATAAATAGTATGTAAAATGCTATAATAACATTATGAGCATACCAGTACCTTTTACTTGATGAAATTCTATTGCAAAGGAATTAGTTATATAGAGTACATATATGGTTCCTTTAGTGTAATAATCGTAAGCTCCAAGCTGTATGTCCATAAAGTCCATTAATTTAGGTTATTATGAGTAGCTTTTTAGTAGACTTTGTTCGAACATTTTTGCAAAAATACTTCTAGTTGATATTTGAAGTCGTGTCTGAACAATTAAATACATACCGTTTTTTTTAATTTCATACGTTGACGTCGTAGTCAGGCAAGAATATGTTGTTCTATTGAAAAACACACATAGAAGCCCGCTCATTTGCACTGCCGAAACATGTACGTACCAGGATATGTTATCAACGGTGAGAATTCAGAATCAGGATAACGACGTCAAACCTTATTACGTATACTACAATGGTCATTTCATGAAATAAACCGACGTTCCGGGGACTTTATTATAGTAAAATAATATACTTTACATCACGTAATATGTACATCAAAAGTAAATAAGCCACCAAACCAAATATGAATACGACGCACATTTACATGAAATGAGTAAAAACTGAAAAGTGACTTTGAATTAAGTTTGTTGATAGGATAACCTTAAGAACCATTGCATCTATAAATTTGAAAGGTATATTATTCCAGATGGACACATGCTATATATTATGTAATCAACCCGAGCGAAGTCGAGATGGGCCGCTAGTTTGTAATAAAGTAATATAAATTGTAATTGTACGAGATGGATTATTATGTAGTAGGGTTTCGACTTTGCGGTATACAGTTACTTTCATGCATAGGACATTATTTATAGTTACATTTGATAATGTGTCACCGTTTGTCGCTGGCACACAACACTTTCAAAGCTTGCGTATTATAATATATAAAAAAAAAACAAAAAAAAACATTCTGACTACCCTCGTTAAGGATACAACTTGAAGATACATATGTATAAATGTTAAACATAACTCGCTTTTGGTGAATTAATTCCAGAATCGATACAGTCCAAATGTTTTATGCCTTCAGGTCTCGCTTATCAAATTCTTGGTCGGATTGAGAGAAAAAGAATTATTCTTTTAGGCTCGTGGCAAGGGTAGAAGATAAAAGCGACCCGCGCCTCAGGACAAGTCAGTGGAAAATGATAAATTCTCTGCAAATTTCCATTTCCCTTATGATAAAGCATATTATAATACGCATGAATGGGAGCATGAAGTTAGAAACGGGCTACACAGATTATTATGAATTATTTAGGTGACTAAGTTATTTTTAATATATTTAATAAATAAAGGGTGAACATCTTCAAATCGATTGAATACAGAATATAATAACTTCGATAAAATGTCGGAAAAAGTAAAGGATGACGTCATATTTCAGCTCTACGTATTTGCAATCTAAAGTCTCAAGGACGATGGTATTTTCAATATGAAATAATATTTTAGATAAGCTGCTCATCTTTTTTGAGCTTTAGTTGTCCAAGGGTTGTTCAAAACATTTGATATTTTAGTCATTTTTGATGGAATTACCTATAGAAACGTTTGCACATTTATTTGAACGTTTTGTATTTGAAATCTTTAGACACATGTATGTTTACCATGTTTAAGTCTTGGATTTAAGCATGTACTTAAAAAAATCCGATAGCGTGTACAAGGAAATATCTATGAATAAAATCAAAACAAAAAAGTTACCG
Source organism: Zeuzera pyrina (assembly GCA_907165235.1). Lineage (NCBI taxonomy): Eukaryota > Metazoa > Arthropoda > Insecta > Lepidoptera > Cossidae > Zeuzera > Zeuzera pyrina. The sequence continues at coordinate 14,439,731 of OU015630.1, forward strand.
ATCTAATCAAAATGATCGAATGACGTCACTTGAGATTTAAGATTACGTTTGAATAGGTACCAGTACTTTCCATACAGAATTTTAACATTACGAAGAAATTCTTTTTTAAAACGTTATAATGGTCTTACAGACTAAGGCAAAAGAGGAAGATTAAAACGACATCGTGTCAGCTGTGGAAGCACCTCTCTTTATGCCAAAGGACAATATAGCGGACATATGACAAATTTTTTTTTGTTTAGAAAAGGTTCGTACAATCCGAAGAAGACAGCCAACAACAGCCGTATTCTCTGTCCACCACAACACTGACTCGAATTGATTATATCACAGGTAATTTATACCTTCTCCCTACTACTGTTGTACCATGTGTGGATAGTTAACAAATGATACAAGAGAATCATCAATATAAATAAATAAGGTTATAACCAGTTCGCGTTATTTAGTGTATTCCGTAACCCAAGCTCCAATACTCGTATCAGTGAAATTTAAATGGGACCAATCAAAAATTCCAAATTGGTTCATAAATGACGGAGTTATGAGGTAACAAACACAAAAAAAAAACACAACCGAATTGAGAACTTCCTCCTTTTTTTGAAGACGGTAAATATACATGAAAGGTGTTAAAAAAGTTAGTAGAACTTTTGTTTATCTGTCAATGTGTTTGAGTTGCCACGCAAAAAAAAACTATTGCACAAAATCTTTCGAATTTACACAGTAGCATTAATGAAAAGCAATTGACGAGAATTATTATTGCACGAGTGAGAGCACTATTTACTTTATTACGTGAAAAAAAAGATACCAAATGACAATGCCCAAATTCGCTACGACTGGCCAACGAGTAACCATTCTATTTAAAAAAATATTTTAATTTCTTATGATTTTCTGTGTGATTTATAACTTCCTTAAGCTAGCACAAACAATGATCAAAATAAAAAGTATTTTTAGTAATCAGACATTCATTATGGTTGAACGAGGTTGTAAACTCTAGGTTCCCAAACTTATTTTGTCTACTGAGTCGAGAGCTCATGCAGTCGTTGTCTAAGATGCCTCCTAGCTAAATGAAATTACAAATCACCCCCCAGGCCTCTACACAACGCCCCCATTTTTTTTCTGGGTTATAAGCCCCCCTTTAGGCCTGTAGCGCCCACAGGGGGGCGTTATCGCCCACTTTGGGAATGGGTGCGAAACATTGACACTTTTGTTTTTAAGTTACGTTATATGCAGATTTATGATAAAAAATGACTATCCTACAATTTAATAGCGCTAAATTTTCTAAACTATTACTGAAAATCTCTTAAAATTAAATTATTTCTTTCATAAATGAAATGACTGACAGAAAGAGCAAATCAACGACATTGTCATAGTTTCAGACGTACCATCTTTTTTAATTGTATCGACGTCGACGTATGAAATAAAAAAAAATGGTATTTAATTGTGTTCAGATACGACTTGAAATTTCAGCTTTATTTTTACAAAAATGTTCGAACAACGTCTACTAAAAAGCTACTCATAATAACCTAATTAATGGACTTTATGGACATACAGTTTTGAGCTTACGATTATTACACTAATGGAACCACATATGTTCTCTATATAACTAATTCCTTTACAAGAGAATTTCATCAAGTAAAGTACAGATATGCTCATAATGTTATTATAGCATTTTACATTTCAGATATTTATGAAGTTACATCTACACCATTTTGCTTGTGAAAGAACGTGTGAACTTGTTTTTCTAGCGATTTCATTAGGTTATAACAATCCCTGCACTGCTGTGTTTCTGAGTGCTTTATTTGTCTACATGTTTACTTTTGGCTGTTTGACTTGACTTCTGTAGTCGTTTTGGAAAATGTCGCGATGCGCGTGCTATTTGTCTGTAGGCGCTTTTAATTTAAATTTTTGTCATATCTTTAGATTCGATAGCTATTTCGCTTTAGTTACTATTTATTAGCTATTTTAAAGTGCTCATAATACAATAAAATAAATACTAATAATGGGCAAATTTGTGGATGGGGAAAAGTTCCACTGATTTTGGGCATTGTCATTTTCTACAGAACAGAATTTTTTACCAAAGTGTACTCTGTTCTTACAAAATTTCCTCTTGTACTTCAAAATTAGAATAGTTTTTGCATAACTTTTAGGGTTCTGTACCTTGTAACCTTTGTACCCTAAAAACCCTTGTAGGATCACTTTGTTGTCCGTCTGTTTCGCCGTCTGTCTGTCAAGACCCTTTTCTGAAGAACGCGTGGAAGTACCAAGTTGTAAATTATTTATATCAAATACTGAGGTCTACATTCCCTTGAAGCTGTAGAAAAATTAAACTTCTAAGTCAAGGAATCAAAAGATACGGCCGTTTATGCCGTATGTTATAGGGTACTTCGCCTTGACCTAGAATCATGAAATTTGGAAAAACGCAAGGTCTAAAAGTACAAGTAAAAATCCGAAAATCGTTAATTTGTAGTTATTTGCCACTACAAAGTAACATTTTCAGTTGGAGAATACGAGAGAACGTGTCTTTCAATTGCAGTTACATACATACATACATATCGTCACGCTGTATCCCTAACGGGGTAGTCAGAGAGGACGGAGCGCCAAGCGTCGCGGTTCTTACATACTTCTTTCGCTTCCTCAAGCAGTTATTATTACATATTAAGGATATTAAGTTAAAGTATTTTGATCCGACTCGTAATTTATCGGAAAGTTACATAAATACATTGTATGGTAGTATGGAAGCCTTGATGCGCGAGTACGACTCACACTTGGCCTGTTTTTTTTGCTTATTGAAACTTTACAAAACTTTACAAGCCCGGAAATTTAATTTTTTCCTTTTCCCATAACGTACATTAAAGATGAAAATTTGTAATTAAGGAATTCAATTTCATTCAGGAAACGAATGAATAGAGATTTTTGTTCTTGTTATCTTGAAGTTGAACTGAAAAAATCGGTTAAGTGTAAGTCATACTTGCGTAATTAGCGTTCGTTAGTTGCTACCAAGAATCTAATAACCGTACTGGATATTACATTACTAACGATTCTTTGAAACCAAATGAAATGACCTTGAAGCATTCATGTATGTTTTATCTCACTCTGTTGTTTAATATTGACAAAGAACAGATATGTTACCACAGTTCCTAGTGTCGTAGTAAAGTCAATAAAATAGTCAATACTTGAGTGATATAAAACGTAAGGAATCAAGGTCATTATATTCGAATTAAAAGAATTCTTAATAAAGCAATATCCAGTATGACTATAAGACTCTTGGTTGTTACCAACCGCTACCCAACTAACTTCGTAGCAAAGCTTTATTTTTTACTTAAAAAAAGTGAGAATTTGACATTAATATCTAATAAGTTTTACTCAATTCTCATGATTTTTTTACTGATACTTGCAGAGATACCTTATCCCTAAAAGAACAGTAGGACAGGTCATCAAATTATTGTTACAGTTAAATTTTTTGAAAAAGTGTTAAATAGTCGTTACATAAATGAACGTATTATGCGTATATTTTTGATTTTGTGATTTAAGAAACTTGTTTGGAGCTCCATACCACAAATTAATTAGTCAGTCCATATGACGACGCGTCCAACAAATTTATTATTTTAAGTATTCAAATCAAAGTCAATACTATTTTGGAGTTCACTCTGTTTTTAGCACACAACTTACACAACTATTCAAAACTTCGTTCTTTACAATAAAATTAAATACTTTTAAGACAAATGACTGGGCATACAGACAAACAAATACTGATTCCATGTGGTTTATATTTCTGTTTACAGTTTTGAAACGTAACACTAGACAACGTTATAGTGATTCGTCGTCCAATAGCTAGACATCTCTTTAATTATACTGCGCTTGTATAGCGGTGGTTCTACCGTAGATCATGGTTTTAGAAACTAATTCATTTGCTGGCTATCGTTTGTTAAGAATAAAGTAATAGTCACTGGAAACATTTCTAAACGACACTGTATCGTTGTGCATGTATAATATTGGACGTGTTGCAACTTGCAATGCATTATAATATGCATATCTACTTCTTATATTTATATTTATGTTCACCAATCATTAAGTTTGTAAACAGGTAAACAACGCTCCTTCCAACGAAGTAACAGAAATCTTTTGCTGTTATTTTAGAGCAAATCGGAGAAAAACTGTTTGTACTTCGAAGGCGAAAGACAACATTTCATATTGTTTGCATTATACATACTAGCCTCACATATACACATGAATACACATAATATCCCACGCTGTATCCCTGACGAGATAGAGGACGGAGTGCCAAATATAAAGGTTCTCGCACACTTTTTTCGCCTCCTCAAATATCGTGATGAGAAGGCACGTTTCCCAATAAAATTTAATTCCACTAGAATCACAAGCGCATACATCAAGTACTTGACTAAAAATATTAACGCGCGACATGTGCGATGTAAGAATAGTGTGGGTAGATGTGAAATAAAATATCTATATAAAATGTTTGTCTGTACATAAATGACTATTTATTTTAATATGTGAAATTATGCTTGTGTGTTTGATTATGTGTAATGCATATTAGTATAACATAACATAAATAGCTCGTATGTGTTCATTTACAAATAGAAATAAAATATAAATATGTATGTATAAGAATACTTAAAGTTTACACAATTAAAGTTATATAATTTTAGACAATATAAGGACTACATCGTCATTCTCCTTACACGTTTTCGTTCGGAGATATACGGCGAGTGATTTGACATTACCGTCAGCTAATACGGTGACTATTTGATTTTCATAAGTCAACCTCGGTCTTCCTTGACTTCCCTACTACTTACTTTCGCTAATTGTATTATAGTCCATGTAACAGGTCTCATTGTTGAACATAGGCCTCATCTCGAAAACGAGATGAGTGGTGAGGAGGAACATGTGGACGGGATTGCTTGAAATCTGTATTTACACACAAAATAATTTCGAATTTGGGTCTGCGTTTGTTTTTTTTCTTCAAAATCTAAAGTAAAAATGAAGAAAATCAGAGTCCAGATATGTCATTTGCATCTCTACAATTTAAGTTATTTTTAATAAATAATGTCATGTCATTGTCAATAGTCACAGAAATATTTCTCTTATTTCTTTGAGGTGGCTTTATATTTGTCTAATAACGAAAGAAACGTCTGCTTATTAATTATATTTTATCTTACATATATTTTATCGATATTGCATTATGATAATTTTTATTTTCTTAGTACGACTGTGTACTTATTTACAATTTCTGACAGTATATTTCTAATGTCTGCTGGTTGTCTGTTTAATTACAAAAATACTCCTTAATGAGCGGTCGTTGAATTTCGACAGTGGCTTTGAATTTGTAATGTTGAGTTAGAGGTTTGGAGCTAAGTTAATTAGGGGCCAGTTCCCGTAGGACTGAATGTTACGAGCATTCACTGTATTAGTGATGGAGAGGTCGCTATGAAACACTCGAAATACATCTTACCATCCCACGAATTTAGACTCTCAGTCATGAGCGGAAGATTGAAAATCGTTTCATAATATTCGTTACTTTTAAGTTTCTCCGTCAACATTGAAGCGAATTAGACATAAACTGTCGTGCGAAATGTCGATTGTGGAATTAAAAACTTATGCCATATTGGGTTTTAGATGAATAAATAAATAGAAAGGGACATTTAATTTTTTAATTTATTTAGAAACTATTAGCCTGTCTAAAAAAATAAGTTTAAGAAAGTGACGTTGTGTTACGTTCTAGAAATTAGCACTGAAGTTCCGATATATAATTTGTTGCTGTAGTCTTAGAGTTTAGAGTTTTGTCATTATCCTTTGATTGAAATCCTAGAAGTGAGTGTAAATGGATTGTTAAGTTCCCCAGCGACGACATAATAATATGTTACCATAGTTTGTTATTAATTCAATATTGAGTTCGCGAGACAGCAGGACGCAATTAGAAATCCTAAAAGTGAGTGTAAATGGATTGTTAAGTTCCCGAGCGACGACATAATAATATGTTACCATAGTTTGTTATTAATTCAATATTGAGTTGGCGAGACAGCAGGACGCAATTAACTTTGAATTGGCTTTTATACGACTACAATACAAGTTCAAAGTTTCAAAGTTTCAGATTATTTTAATTATGTAATTTTAGTCCTCTACATCACAAGTAAAGACCTAGTTTAAAAGGATTATATCATGTCCCTATTTATAATATAGATTATTTCAAAATCAATAATCAAAACTCAAGTAGGTAATAATAACTTCATAAGTAAAAGTCAAAATCCCGTGTAGAATTGTCTGGTATTCCATCGGGCGCGTCCTCGGATGGTGGATAGGGGAAAGCCTCCCAGATATGGGTGGTACTGGGGAAATCAAATACCCAGGGCGAACCAAAACCAGAAACTAAATCCAAATAGCGTCGGTACTCGTAGCGAGCGGCTCTTTGGTCAGCGTCTGTCTCATAGTGTGCGGCTGTACTTTATAAGGAGAAAACCTTTTTATTGAAATCCGTAATCCAAAGTATGCACTGGTACCGTGCTGATGGATGAATGGCTCTACGCAGTGAGTCATGAACGGTGAGCTACGGATAACAGACGCCCTTCGTAGTATGTAGCCTTTCCAACGGTATGGGAGCACTGCCAGTAGATGACATTTATTTCTTCCCATAATCGTGGGAACAATATGAAGAAAATTAATACAACCATAAATAAAACAAAACGAACAGAAAAAAAAGAAACGGAAGACGCCACAGGAATGAAGTTTGAGCAAGAAGGCGAAAATTACGACTAGGATTTGAATACCGAAGTCCCTTTTAAAAGAAAAGATTCTATAAATAGGACACCACCAATAGGGAAAGATGAACCTACGCCTTCAGGTATACACAAGAGATTGGACATTGTACTCGAAACAAGAGATTGATCGATATCAGAGCAGGGTACACCTCGAACATCCGGGAACCCAAACAAAAAACGTAAGAGGAAAAACATAGTTAGTCCCACCTCAGCGGAACTAAATAAGAAACTCGAAGAGGTACAGTAGGAAGAGGCGTGTAGATGGAGGTATGGAATATGACAGGATTGAAGCTACTAGTGTGGGTGTTCAGTGTGATGACAATATTACTAGCTGCAAAACACAAATGACATTAAAACTTCAAGCAAAGGAAACCCAGACTGAGATACAGACCACAGAGCAATTCGGGCAATATTTCGACTTAAAGGGAGCGATTATGAAATGTAAAAAATACGAAGCCTTTATGAAATACAAAAATTAAAATGGCCAGAGGAAACATATTCTACAGTCAAGGTTGAGGAGGAGCACCCTGTTACCACCGAATACACATGAGACTTGGTAATAATGACGAAGCCAAGTCAAACAACAGAGGAAGGAGGTTTCAGGAAATTACTGTAGTCGGGGCATCCGGAAGTGTTAGAGCTCTTGGACCAAAGCGAGGTGGGAAAGGTAGAATACATAACTACGCACAAATCGCTGTTCAATGAAGGGAGTTGCAGAGGGAGACAGGTGCCTATATGTGTTACCATGTATGACAGATATCGACGAAGTAAGTGACAAATAGCAAATACTTTTTAACCAGCTACTGAAACTAAAAAAGATGTGTGGTGAATACAAAAGGAGTAAAAAGCTACTATTAGTAATACAAAAAGAAATTAATGAAACTAATATAAAAAAATCATGGAGACAGTTTTCCAGATTTTCAGTTAAAATGCTTGTAGATATGTAAGAAATGAAGAAACAAAGAAAAGATGAAAAGTTTAGAACAGAGACGTTGGTCGTCAAAAGTGAAGGTACATACGCGGAAATATTAAAAAAAATGAAAATGGGAATAACCGCGACAGACATACAACAGCTTGGAATTAATGTGAAAAGGGTAAAAAGAACAGGAGAAGGAAAAGTTTTGATGAAAATAGTGGGAAATATGAAACATATGGAGGCACTGAAGAACAAGATAGTTAATGCATTGGACAAAGCAGAAATAAGTATAGGAAGAGAAACGGTGTTTCACTTAACGGCAGTAGATGAAAGCACAGAAGATGACGAGAACAGAGCGGCTTTAGAAGAAAAGCTCAATTTTCCGGTAAAAATTAAGAATGTAAGACCAACACGATATGGCAATACAGTGGCTACAATTGTTATTAACACAATGGATGCCAAGAAACTACCCGTAACTACTTGGGTTACTGTGGGATGGATAAGGTGTAAGTTAAGGAAACGAATTAGAATTGAGAAGTGCTTCAGATGCTGGGAGACAGGTCACAGAGCTCAAGAATGTCAAAATGTTAATAGAACAGAACTATGTAGGAGATGTAGAAGAAATGGACATATAGAAAGAAACTGTGATGCAAACCCATACTGCCCGTTGTGTGAATCACCAGGTCATAGAGCTACTAGTAGAGGATGTCCAAAGTTTAGAAATGTAATTATAGAAGCCGAAAAAGAAATCGAGAAAGACCAAGAGCGGAGAGTTACTAAGAGCTATAAAAATGGCAGCGATAAAAATTTTGCGAATTAACACTGACCGCATAAGAGCAGCGCATGATCTTCTTAAAGCTATGGTCTGCGATCTTAAAATTGACATAGCGATCGTAGCTGAACCAAATTACAAAATTGCTGAAGCTGCGAAATGGGAAAGAGACTTGAAGGGAGATGCGGCGATAGTCATTCACAATAAGATTTTAATAGTCGATGGTACTATAAGAGGAAACGGGTTTGTCGGTATAAATTTCTCAAACAAAATAACTATATTTAGTTGCTATATAACACCTTATTGCAGCTTTGATGAATATAAGACGTATATTGACGAGCTAAGGGACAGTGTAAGTCGACAATTCGGTAAAATATTGGTGGCTGGCGATTTTAATGCGGCATCACATGCATAGGGATGTAAAAAGACAAATAATAAAGGACAGTGCTTGATGGAAATGATAACGGATTTGGATATATTGGTACTAAATGAGGGAAATTCTCCTACATTTGAAAGAGGGAAAAGAACATCCCGGCCTGATGTTACAATGGCTAGCTCAAACATGGTAGGGCAAATAACCGAAAGGCAAGTTTTGGATGAAGAGACTATGAGTGGGCATAAATAAGTTTCATACAAAATTGAAAGCAAGCTAAAGAAGAGTAAGGCTGCACCTATAGGATGGAACTACCAGAAGATGAATAAGGAGAAATTCAAAAAAATATTAAACGAAAACGAAACTAATACTTCATCTGACCTATTAGAGGTCACAATTAGAGCATGTAACAAAGCTATGCCTAAAAGAAAAAATGCAAAATATAAACAAGTATACTGGTGGAATGATGAAATCAAGGAAGCAAGAAAACTGTGTCTTAAATGCAGAAGGAAATATACGAGAGCAAATACTGGGGAGAAGAGAAGGGGAGAAGAGATCAAAGCGAAAATGGTAAGAGAGGTACCAGAGATAACCTATGACAAACTTATGAACGCAGTAAGACGAATAAAAAAAAAGAAAGCACCAGGACCTGACGAAATAGCACCAGAGATTGTTAAACTTGTGGTAACGATGAAACCTGAAAATGTCGGAGGGGTAATGAACAAAATTATGCAAACTGGTGAATTTCCCGTTAAGTGGAAAACAGCAAGACTGTTCCTGTTAAGGAAAGTGTGAAAATCTACAGAAGACCCGGCAGGATATAGGCCTGATGTCTATTGGATTCCTATGCATAGTTCCTTTAACGAATAATACTGAACAGAATAAAAGATTTGTTGTCAATTCATGGGAATCTTTCGGATATGCAGTTTGGTTTCAGAAGCGGGAGATCGACATTAGGCGCAATCGAGAAAGTGAAATCAATAGCAGAGCAAGCAAATCAAGGCACGCGCAGAACTAAGAATTTTATGACTTGATTGCACTGGATGTCCGAAATGCCTTCAACTCAGTTCTGTGGGTCAAAATTCAAGAAGAGATAGAAAAGAGAGGATTTCCGGATTATATATACTAATATATTGAAAGGTTACCTTAATCAAAGAAGAGATAGTTCGGGATTGTGCTGGGAAGGAAGAGGTAATAGAAGTCACCAGTGGAGTACCACGGAGATCTGTACTAGGACCAACACTATGGAATTTACTTTATGATGGGGTGCTGAATCTGGACTTGGGAGAGGGACGACGTCTTGTGGGTTTTGTGGATGATTTAGCGTTGGTAGTGTCTCCGGGAACGGAAAACCAGTTGATGGCGAGAGCGAACACAGTACTGGAAAGTATAAGTAGGTGGATGGCCGAGAAAAACTTGAGTTGGCATCAGAAAAGACGGATGCTATGATGCCCTCTGGAAGAAGGAAACATGGCCCAATTGAATTCCTAATAGAAGGAGTAAAAGTAAAGCCAAAAGAGAATGTTATATATTTGGGAGTATGGCTGGACAAGTGTATGAAATTCAGCAAACATGTGGAGGAGGTGCCCGGAAAGGCAGAGCGGCTTACTGCAGCTCTAATTAGAGTAATGCCAAGGAAGGGAGGGCCCAGAGCAAGCAGAAGAAGTATGTTAGCATCTGTAGTGCACTCAGTAATGCTATATGCGGCACCAGTGTGGAGTCAGGCACTTGAAGTGAAAAGTAATAAAAACAAACTTAGTAGAATACAAAGACAACTGGCCATAGGAATAAGCGGCGCGTATAGAACAATTTCTCTGGAGGCAGTTCTGGTTATAGCAAGGATTATAACAATAGAAAGACTAGTAAAAGAAAGAACACGATTATACAGGAAAGAAGGGGGAAGAACGCAGGAAGAAGAAAGAAAGACAACATTAGTGGAATGGGAAAATGAGTGGAAGGAAGGCGGCAAGGGCAAGTGGACTAGAAGATTAATCAAAGACCTGAAGGGATGGGATTAGTAGGAAGTTTGTGGAGGTGGACAAATATTTGACAATGGCACTTAGTGGGCATGGAGTTTTTAATACGTACCTACATGCAATTGGAAAAGCAGATGGTGATGAATGTTCATACTGTCACGAGGATGATACACCGGAACATGCGTTGTTCCAATGTGGGAAATTTAAAAACGAAAGAACGGAAGCACAAGAAGAAGGCATAACGGAGTATACGCCAAACAACTTAATAAACAAGATGCTGGTAAGCCCGGAGAACTGGGAGAAGGGTGCAAGGATGGTGCGTACTATAATGATGAGGAGAGAAACGGATGAAATTAGAAGAAAGAGTTTGGATAGAAACGGGAGAGAATAAGGAAATAGGAACCTGGAGACAGAAAACGCCTTCTTGATGAAATGTTGATCTGCAGTACCGAGAAGGATGGTTAGGTGAGGGGGAGGATTTTAGTCCGTAGGTCACTAGCCCTATTCCTGGTGAAATCGGACATGCTGTGTCGTACGGACGGCACAGTATCCATGAGATTTACCTCCTCCAACGCAAAAAAAAAAGTAAAAGTCAAAATACAAATACTTATGTATAATATAATTAAATTTGACAGTTATTGAAGTTTTACTACTCTAATTAGTATATATACGCTAATATATACAGTGTATAATACTAATATGCATTTATATATAATATGCAATACAGGACAATTATTTTGTAGATTCTAGAGCTTCTTTTAATAATAAAAATTAAACTGACTTCATAAATTGGTTCAATTTCATTTTTAAAGTTATTTGTTTTTCAGTTTTGAATGGCTTTGTCCAAAATGAATAGAGGGTAGAGGTTGGTCTACAATTTACTATTCTCAATTCTGGACCGGAACATTAAAAACAATAACCATAAAAATATGTAGTAAACTGTTGACGATTTTTTTAGTTTAAGCAGTACTTCATTATTTATTATGTAGGTTCCGTAGATATTTTGTTCTAGCTATTCATTTTATTAAGTTATTTATATTATTTATTTACGTAGTTCAAGTTATTCATTTATTTCTATATTTTTATTATTTAATGTAAGTTTTGTTTACGTTACATATAATATATAGGTGTAATATATTCGTATGTATATATGCTGCATCAAAACCATACCATAGAATCTGTTCTTATACATATTTGGGCCAACAGGACTATTAAGATATATAAGAAAGTTTCCAATGAAAATTAAATTGGTAAAATACACGGTAGTAAACAATATCATAAATCACCATTAGATACACAGTTTATCATGAATATTAAAAATAAGCAGGGAAAATAGTTTAGTACTTGTTGGGTAAAATACCGCATGTATTATTTTGATACTTTCTTCGATAACACAAGAGTTGAGAGAGAAAGTTGACCAAACTCACCGAGAATCCGCGACTTGTCCACTTCCAAGGGGGCCCCCAGCGAGTCCTCCACAGAGCGGTTCGGCACACTCCTCCGATCAGCGCCAATTTCCTTCGCAATTTTGGTTCCGTAGACGTAGTGAATAATTTTAGTAGGTTTTATAGTTTTCACCCGCGGAACGAGCGCTCGACATCGTTCGCCATATTTACGTGAGTGTTGGCTACACCGATGGTGCGAGTGAGAAAGCCAACAATCTCTGCTCTCTTTTTATTTATTGGTATACTTAGTAGAAATTTTGAATTTTGAATACTTTCTGAATTTGGTGCTAAGATATAAACAGAATACTGAACAGTACTGTAATAAATAGTCTAGTATTAAAATAAAGTGATGCAATGATGAAAAATTGGAGGCACTGTGAGGACAGTATTAAACGAAAGATTTTCGAATGTATTGCTATCGGAATTACCCCGACTGTAGAACTTGCAGCCTTACAACTAGCGTTGGGTAAGCAGCACGCGAGTAAGCACAATTGTGCCAGCACAGTTTTGGAAAAGAGGGAGAGCCTCGTAGAATAAAACTGTGGTAGCACACTAGCACAGTTACACAATCGAACCGGCCGTGAACCGCGATGCTGTGAGCCTGTGAGGCGTGAGTTGAATGATTATTCGAACTTTTATTATCTATGGCTAACGACATAATGATTAATTTCGTACGAATAGATAATTTAAGCTGGTAAATGTAGGTATACTTAGATAATATATACGTTTCTTTTGTACTTGTTGCGTGTGAGCGAGGGGACGTATAAAATTTATTTTCCTCTTTTGATTGTGCTCGCTACTCACGAGTCGTCGCCTCAGGCACAGTCGCACAGTGCGTGCGACGTGCACCGTGCATTCAACACTCAACGGACACCTCCCCACTTCTCTAACACAGTTACTCCAGCCTCGCACGAATGTGCCAACACAGTGTGCTAGCACAGTGTGCTAGCACGTTTGCAAAAAGAGGTCCTCGTACGATACTCATTTTTATAGTGCGTGCTGCCCAACTCTACTTACAACACATCATTTTGGCGAGGAGTTTGATCCATCTACACAACATGCATACCTACCTGAGCTTCATCTAATTAGCACTTCAAATTGGGAAAACTATTTACATTATGAATTAAATATCTACTTCCTTACTGTTGATCTGCGGTATGTAAGGTTTCGTTATTAATGTACAATTTTTAAAGCCAGCTCCATCTAAATAGCACTTCGAATTGGGAAATTTGCTATTTAAAGTGATCCTAATTGTTAATAAAGTGGTCATTATTGAGCATTTATTTGTGATTTGTGATAGATTGATTGGTCAATGTGATGCCTCTCGTGTTGTATGCGGCTACGGTAACCAATCATCATCAGACGGGCCGTAGGTAGCTGAGGTGGTTACGTCAACTAACGTGATGAAGAGTGTTTGCCGCCTTTGCCGTATTATATAAGAAAAGAAAAAAAATGTAACTGTGTATATAGTGGTTAAAATTTCAAGTTCATCTATCATGAACCATCATATTATGATTGTTTCTCAAATTGATCGTAAAGGAGTCATGCCCATTTAATTCAATGGATCACGATTTAATTACAATTGGTCATTAAATTTCAATAAACAAATAGTCAGAAATAAAACTGCGATAATGTTTGTGACAATGTTTGTTTACACATGGCATTGAAATTTTTACATTAGCTATTGTTTATACTCGTATTAGACGTAAGGTATTGGTTGTCAATTAACTTCACAATCATCCATTCAATACGAGAGTGAATCCTTATGACTTAATGCGATTTAGTAAAACGCACATTATAATTAATATATGTAAGAGGTGTCTATGTAGTGCTAACCAATTATTAAAAACACTTAATCAACAATTTATTTCGTGACGTATTAGGGTCACTTTTTTAAATAGCAAATGGAGCAACCATAAATAAGGAGGGAAGTATTTTATGTTAACCTAACTTAATTTTAAAAGCTTTTTATTCTCCAATAGGAATTATAAGTCAATTCTATTCTTGTCCAATACATATCCTTTTTTAAAAGCATCGAAGTGTTCCACGTGTTTGTAGGTATATCTAATGAATTCATTTCCTGACCGTTGTAAGGGTGCCAGTGACGACATCATTAGTTGCGGGTCATTTCGACGCCCTCAACGTACCCTTGTTTACTAAGTCATGCTACTACGTGCTGGCATTATGTTTCTTTATGTGACTTCTATATTTTTCACGAGCTGCTGAATATGCTATGAATTAGGTACAATGTACAAAAATCGCTAAACGGAATAGAACAAAGTCATAATTGTGTTTGTCTCTATATTTGCATATAACTTCAAACTTTCGTGTGAATTTCGATGCGGTTTTACCCTCATTTACAAAATTTAACGAGGACGATTTATGCGTAACATATTTACATTTAGTTTATATAAAGCAATAGAGAAATACTGAAGAAGTTTAACTTCTTGTCAGAAGTTAATGTACAAATAATTATAAGCTGTAATGTAACAATCGTACATCAGGGGTTCGGGTTGACCAATGAAATAAGCTCAAAACTCTGTGTCAAATTATTTATACTGGTTATATTTATTATTACAAATATAATACTTTATTTATGATTATTTAAATGTGTATGAACGTGGAGGTCAGTCTATAACATTATAAAATATGTTATGTATCGGCAAGGTTTTCCCAAGAGACTGGAGCATGGAATTCTTGAAAAAAAGGCATAGAAAAAGGCGCAAGTGATACCCCTGGTGATGCAGGCACAGAATAAGATAACCGCTTAATATCGGACGGGATGTTTGCTTGTTTTTCGCTTCTGTGGTATAAAAGAAAAATGTAGGTCGCACTGCTAAGCATTAGGCCTCTTCTAATGCCTTTCGAGTTGTGCTTCGGCACAGTGCAAAAGAGTATACGACGCGTTCCGTAAGAAATCCTGGAGTCCATCAATAGCGCGTCGAAGATGACCACCACAGGAGATTTGGTGGGTAGAAGCCCCACATAACCCAGTCCTACCTCCAGAGGGCTAAGTAATTGTATGCAAGTTTCTCCTGCGAAAACAAAAAAAGACCCCTTCCCACGATTGAAGTACTCGCGCGGTCTCCGCGAAATTATTGAGGTAGAGCAGTGGTTAATCAACTGTCAGACTTCTGTCGAAAGCTATTACTTTTTTACTACCATTTACAAAACAATAGGCAGAACCAATAGTAGTTTAAAATGCTTTACAAGGCACGGTATCCCAGGATGCCATTGGTGTTTTTTTGTGATCTTTCCAAGGCTTTTGATTGTGTTAGTCACGAAACTTTAACTTTAAATTACGTTTGTTCATTCATTGTACACCTCGACGACATATGAATATAGGAAATTCATTCATTATATCTTATACACATCAGTTTTCGTTAGTCTCTATATTTTAACATATTCATACGTTACCGAAAACATGTAACATCATGTAGGGTTGTTGAGAAAAAAAGTGTATTTCTTGAAATTGTTGTATAATACATTGAATAAAATTTAAAACAAATCCTGCTAACTGACAAGTTTGTTTAATAGAATGGAAGCGAAAATTTCATTTTAAACTCAATAACGGGCATTCTGACTTGCCTGGTCCACACTACAATAAATCTTTTTAATATTAATGAAATTGAATATTTTTTAACATTAGTGAATATAGTCTATTAATGAAGAGTTAAATTACGACAATTAATGATTTAAAAAAATTTTAACTGCTACAAAGGTGAGGTTCTAAAGTTCACCACTCGGATGCCACGAAAAGGAAATGGATAAAATAAATTTTGAAACTATTGGAAATTTTTAAAATAAAATTCTTTTTGAAAATTTTTATATATATAATTAAATTTAAAAAGAAAAACAATATTAATTTTAAAATGAAAAAAACAACAGAAAAGTATAAAAGTGGGTGTGATGGTGTGGTGTGGAGTTTATAAAATAAAATATAAATACCTTTTACATTCACCTTTTAAATTATAATTTATATATGATAAAAAAACACTAACTATTGGCTTATATTGGATACTAGCTGTACCCGCGACTTTGTCCGCGTGGAAAAATTTTCCTTGACCTCTTTAGATTACTGAGGTTACCCGAGGTACTCATATTGTTGGTGTTAAACAAAAAAGTTATTCTCTGTAATGGAACATCCGCCATATTAGATTTATAATGACGTCACATATACAAAAACCTTCTCATGCACATTCCATTTCATTTGATACCCATATTGTTGGTGTCGAACGAAAAAATTATTTCCTATTATGGAACCCGCCATATTGGATTTATGATGCCGTCACTTGTCCAAAAACGTTCCCCTGCGTATTCCATTTCATTTGATACCCATAATATTGATGTTGAACTAAAAAGTTATTTCCTGCTATGGAACATCCGCCATATTGGATTGATGATGACGTCACATTTACAAAAACCTTCTCTTGCGTATTCCATTTCATTTGATACCCATATTGTTGGTGTCGAACGAAAAGTTATTTCCTATTATGGAACATCCGCCATATTGGATTTATGATGACGTCACGTATACAGAAACCCTCCCCTGCGTATTCCATTTCATTTGATACCCATATTGTTGGTGTTGAACGAAAAAGTTATTTCTTGCTATGGAACATCCACCATATTGGATTTATGATGACGTCACATTTACAAAAACCTTCCCTTGCGTATTCCATTTCATTTGATACCCATATTGTTAGTGTTGGATAAATAAGTTATTTCATATAACGCCCCCGCAACCCCCTTTGCGGGCGGAATATCGTAAAATCCGTTCTTAGCTGACCTTCACTCGCCGAAAGGAATATCCCTACCAAAGTTCAAGTCTCTAGGTCTTATGATTCCAGAGAAATCGTGATGAGTGAGTTCAAAATCGGGATCTCCTATATATATATATATATATATATATATATATATATATATATATATATAGATTATTGTTCCACATTTCACTCTCACTCTCGAACTATGTCTTAAAATTTTAAACCACTTTTTCATAATTCTTTAATCTTCTACATAAATCTCGACACTCTTATTAGATATGTCTCGGGGAGGTGACAAAATAATCATATATACTGTTTTAATAGTAATTATTTACCATTTTTGGTTATAGAATTTTTGCCTTGATTATTTTCTTCAAATCATGTCACTTTTTCCGATTTTTACTTAACTCGTTATATCATCTTTGTTTTTATAATCAAATATAATATCATTTAGAGGAAAAAATCATGTCCTCACTCCATCACATCCTTCCTTCTCCTCCACGCTTTTGTTTTCTTTCTATTCTTCAAAATTCTCTTCTATTCTTCCAAAAAACATATTTAAATTTTTAACTTGCCAGTTCTACAACTAATTTCTCTGGCAATCTCTAAGCTCATAAAAAAAAAGTACAATAGGAAAAAATGTTACAATACATACGTTATATATTTGCAGGTAGAGTACACGATTACGGTTATTAGAGACTTGAGCCTGGAAACATCTTAGTGTTAGTAGTGCGCTAAGATTACTTTCCGATGCCTTCACTAAAATCTGGAAGGTGCTGGGCTTCTTCGAGGAAGTGAAATGGATTACAGAGCTATTCTTAATAACACTTAAATTAGGTGCATCAGATATAGATTTTCGGAAATCAACTATACATCAAATTTAAATAAAATAGTTTAATTCAAAGAGTGGTAACCCTACCTACAATAATAATTTCAGTAGGTGTGCATATTAATCGTGCAAAACCGTCTACAAATATTGTCATATCGAACAGCCGACGACATGCTTTATTGTGAAGGAAACATACATATAGACGTTATTGTATGACAGATTCGACATTTTACCTGTTGATGAATTGCTTATATGATGATGTACATACTATACGTACCTCAAAGGTGTCATGCTGAAAAAATTATATGATAGATATCAAGCAAATGACATTATAAAGATTCGAATAATGTCAGTTGTCTTTGAAAAGGTCGCGTTCCACCGACATTGTTTTCATAGAGTATGTGACTAGCTAGTCAGCCTCGCATGTGCGGATGCTGTTAGGGTGAAATAACTTATCTTTAGCATCAAAGTTTGATAGAGAAGAGAGTCGCGCAAATTATTTTCTATCCATGCACAAGCCATGTAAGCGCGTTATGACAGAAAAAATCTCTATTTCATTGGTTGTCACGACAGCAATGTTCGATATTGGAATTATGTGATGTAAGACTATTTAGTAAATATTTAGACTGTTTATATTAGTCCGATGATATTACAATATTAAAAAAGTAAAAAAGATAGATAACATATCAGCGTACGGTAAACGGGACTCTTAAATTAAGACAGTCGTAATTTGATTTAGTTGCATAATAGCAGCAAGTGAGTGAGCGTGTCTGTCATATTGTTAATATTTCAAAAATAGCAGTACTAATGCCATATTTAGGAAGTGTAAATTTTACGGCTCTATCATATGATCAGCTTGATGATAACATGCTATTGTCGTATTGTATACGAAAGAGTGAATGAAAATTCCTAGAATCCTAGAGATTTAAGTTGTTATGTTATAAATTTTTAACATGCTTAGTACTTAATCTCTTTATTGTATATCTCGGAAAAGACACGGAGCAATTCGAACTCTTGCGACTCAGCTATGAGAAATAGGTACCTAATCTTACAAGGAGCGAACTACTCCATAAAATACCACGTTAAGATAAAGTTAATGCGCAAACGACAGAAAACTCTATGTAACGGTAACCTTGATGACGGAACCATAGGAGGTAAAGCAATTACTGTTTTAGATGATCTTAAAACCCTCATTCAAAAGTTTAAAGATATTAGCTTAGAATTAAATTTTTCTAAATGTAAACTCTTTGTTTCCGATTCTGTTCCAATTATTAAAAAAAATGAAATAATTAATAAGTTTAACAATCTGGCACCAAATATTAAAGTCTTGTCAAAAGAATCGCTGTACCATCTAGGTGCTCCCGTTTTAGATGACTCCATACCCTGCTTTATCAATAATCAAATATAAAAATTTTGCCAGTCTTCAGACAAAATTTTCAAAATTAATTCCCACATGGCTCTCCTCATTGTCCGGTTTTGCCTTTTCGTTCCAAAATTTACATATGCTCTTCGCTGTTCTCAGCTTTTTAAATTTCCAAAGCTTTTAAAATCTATAGACAATATTCTCAAAAATGCATTATCTAAAATATTAAATTGCTCTTTTGTTGATGACAGGGTCTGGAATCAAGCCTCACTTCCTATCTGTTATGGAGGTTGAGGTGCCGTACTTGACTGATGATCGAAATGCTTGGTTAAGTGTTTGTCCGAGTACTAACCTGCCTACCTCGACTTTTCTCAGAAACACTTGGATAGGCCTCTATGCAAAAATGTTTATTAACAACTTTTAGATTCTTGTAGTACCGAAAAAGATCGGTCTCGCCTCCTGGCTGTTTCTGAGAAGGAGTCAGGACACTGAAAGGAAGGTGATACCTTCAAAAAACTTAGGAACCTTGGTTGACAATACTACACTTGCTCTCATAGTATCCCTTCGTCTGGGGGCCAGGACTAACCTTCCTCACCGTTACCGCTGTGGTGATCTCGTCGATGTACTAGGTCACCATGGTTTATCCTGTTTACGTAGTGCGGGCCGCATGTCACGACATGCTGCCTTGATGTCATTCGGCGGGCTCTTGTCGCCGCTGGCGTTCCTGCAGTCTTAGAGCCTGTAGGTATTGCATACAGCGACGGCAGGAGACCGGATGGCTTGGCGCTCATTCCTTGGAAACTTGGAAGATCACTGGTGTGGGATGCCACTTGTGTCGATACACTTGCTGTTTCCCATGTGCCGGCGACTTCCAAGTCAGCGGGTGCCGCGGCTAGCACTGCCGAGAACTTGAAGCGGCGTAAGTATGCGACTCTCTCTGAGAGTTTAATATTTACGCTCTTTGCAGTCAAAACTTTGGATCCCTGGGGCCCCGAAGCCCATCGACTGGTTTCTGATATCTGTAAGAGACTGGTCGAGGCTTCGGGAGACCGCCGGGCTGGCAGCTTCTTCCGCCAACGAATCAGTTTGGCTATTCAAAGAGGCAATGCTGCCAGTCTGTTAGGTACCTTAAGCAATGACAGCTTTCTAAGCGGCAAATTTGAGGAAGTCTATTATTTAAGATAATGTGTAGTTTTAAGTTTGTAAATATTAACGTTTGTATGTACTTTTTGTTAATGTAAATAAAGTATACACAATTATTGCTTATTACGTAGGCAATTGGAAATTTCATGTCAATTTCACTTCATTTCATGTCGGAGAAATGCTCTCGCACCGGCCACCGTAGTTTAACAGACTGTCAGCGCTAGCCCCGACGTTCCGTTAGCGCGTTATCCCTTCCAAAACGGAAGTCGCGCTTTGCCTTAGTATAGTCATAGTCACATGAGTGCCTTTTATTATTTCCACCGACATATATTTCAATAAAAGAAAACATTCTCAAACTGTCCGAAACAATATTCTCGATAGACTTTTTTCTTCTGACTCATGTTATTATTTATTAACAATGTTGATAGGCATACTTGAACTTGGTAGGTACTTGCATGTTTCGCTTGAATTCGTTCTATTTTTCTTTGTCTTATTGAATGCGCGGATTACATTTATAACGAAATGAAAAATTCAAGACTTGAGTATTAACAACATTGACATCGACATACGCAATAACGTTCACTGTGACTAAGTCATGTGATTACTTTTGACGTAATAACTTTGTAAACATACATGTTATTTTATTCTGAATGTATGAAAATATGTTTTATTAGACTTTATGTAAGTAAATATATTTACAATAGAACTATAAATGATCTGTGCCTGTATATTGAAAGTATTGAAGAAAAAATACACGAGAGACGTTAATAATATTAGCAGTACTTACCTATACAAAACAAAAAAAGCACTAATTCATGTTATTTTTCTTGTACATTTGCACACTCATCACGAAAAGACAACGAATGACACTACATAATGTTTGTCCAGTGGTATTGGTTAGATTTTAACTTGATTCTGATGTGGATTTCATAGATATCCGCCGTCAATAAGTTGAATCTGAGCTTATATAAGTTGAACCGTATATATAAATTTAATCCTATAAGATTAACCGCTTCTGTAAAGTAAGTTCAAAAAAAATTATAACAAAATATCAAATGCTTACAAAATATTCTGCTTAGTAAAAAGCATTTAAATCGAAAAGTCAGAGCGAGCTACAAATACCTACCTATTAGAATATTTTGTTACTTAATAGCATGTATGAAAATATTTGAATAACGAGAAATTATTTAGATACGAAATGAGAATATTTTGACAGCGACTTAGTGTGAAACGTAATGGCTGTGTACTAAAGTGGAATTTACCTTTCGGGCAGATTTACAAAAGCGATTTTTTTTTCTAAATCGTCTCGAATCTCGATTTGTTGAAAGATGGCGACGGTCTGACCACCAGTCACGTTTAAGGATCGAGAATAAATTGGTCCATCCTTTTGTAGAATCCCATTGGATAGGCGTGAGGGAAAAACATTCTTGCTAGTTAAATATCAGAAGTAAATATATTGTGTAAATTGCCTAAAATGCCCTTTGGGCGTCTACGCCCAAGGGTATTATGTCTTTTTTGGAATCTTTTAATATATGTGTGTGTTTTCTCAGAGTTTATTTGATAAAAAAAAGATGAAATTTGGGACAGTTGTAAAACATGTGGAGAGCCACATGTGAGAATAGACATGTGTTTCAAAAGTTGTGTTTTCTGTTTCAAAGATAAGTTTTAAATACAAATTTGAAAAAGGAACTTTTTGTGTTACCACTTGGTGTATCAAAGAAAGCTCTTAACCAACATCAGAAATTCAAAAATGCTTAAGTATAACGTTAGTTTGTTTTACTGTTTTCGTAACACTTTTTGAAAAAATTCTAAAAACTGCTGTCCTCCACTTTGTCTGCAATAATATTGCTCAGAAAATATTGATAAAAGATCATGAACATTGGAAATACAAGTGTATAAGTGTATTGAAAGAACATTATCAGGAATATTGTATATTTGTTACATGAAAAGAAAGCTCTAAAATAAAATTTTGTTACGTACAGTTGGTGATTGGTAACAGCTAATAAAATTAAATTTATTAAGTTAAATTAATATTTATTAAGTTTAATGTAAAAAGTGTTAATATTCAATAGCAGCGCTTTTGAATTCGTTCAGTAATCATGAAAATACTGCTACAAATTCTTTTGGCGGACACATAGTGATTTGTGAGTTGTTATCTAGTTACAAATGGAAGGCAAACCAATCACAGGCATTGTCTAAACTGTGATATATGTATAGTAGACATACATTTTATATTTAATATCCACATCAGTTAAGTAACTTCATCATTGTCGTCATCATCAGTTCCATTTCTCCAGTGGGTACTAACTACCACCACCTCCAAACCTAGTCTTCTGCTTTCTTTAAATCATGTAATTTAAATGTATTTTTGTTGTAAATTAAGACATACACAACTTCGTGCTCTGTCTTATTAGCAGTGTATTAAGAAAGCGTTACAAAATTTTTAGCACGAAACAACGTGTTATAAAATATCAAAATCCAAGTGTCGCAGTGAGTTAAAAGAAAATCCTCTTTAGACAGAACAATTATTTAACGACAAAATCATACCTCGTTGCTACTTCAATACACAATAGGGAAGCAAAATACTTCCCTATTGTGTCTTAGAGAGACGCTTTTTCCGTTGACGATAACGTCATGCTGTGCACGTTATCATCGACGCAAATTTGAAAGCGTCTTCATTATACAACTGCATACATTTTGCTTCTCTATTGTATCGTGGACGGTAAAATCATTGCGATGAAATCGTTCAACGGTAAATTATAAAAGAGGTTAGTAATAGAACTTGTTATAAGGAACCTCTCTATAAGCTCTATTTCTTCATAATTTATAATGGTTGTATAAATTCATGTGTTACTTTAGAGTAATCAATTTTAGTCATTACATAATTCATACATTTTTAATCTATCTGTTTAATCTTTAGCTATTTATTATAAAAATACATTTAGCATTATTTAGCTATTTGTTTCAAACTTATGTGTGTGTGTGTGTGTTTCGCGTCTTAATGAAACATCCTTAGGGAATTCCATAATACTTAGGAAATTAAACAACCCAGCATAAGGTGTTATTAAATAGTTCCAAAAAACATGTATAAAATAATTGATCAGAAAATCTGAAATGCGACGTGTTTCTGAGGAGATGCATGACATTCGCTTATATTAGCGTTTTTAGGGCTCGATTCTGTTGCTCTTTCGAGAGATAAGAAGTGAAAAAGTTGCTCCCTTAGTTACTTCAGACATATCTATATTGCTATGGATATAAACGACGCTAAACGTAGGCGCGAATGCCAGGAATATTTTATTTGCTATGAGTGAGTCGGCTCTTTTTATCACTCGTGATGAACTACATATGTCTTCTGATAAATAGTCAAAGCCTATCGTCTGCGATTGCAAAGCTTTTCTCACCTCTAGCTGTGATTTCTATTACTATTATTTTACTGAAAGCGGCCGTATCTAGCAGTTGTCTCAGATATTATTTCATTTTAATAAAATAATAATAATATGTGTAGTGTGCTCAAAAATCTTTTAGTAAACTAAATCTGTTAAAATACTTCTCTTTGTTCTCTCTATTTCTTAATAAAAGTAACTTACGAAAAAAATTCACGGTATTCCAGCTATCAGCAGTTTGGTGATATATATAATAACCTCAGCTTCTATTAAATAAAACTTCTTAAAAGTAAATTACAGAAATTATAACCAATTTCTTATTATATTGGACAGAAAAATAAAAAATAATATCAGTGAGTATTTGTTTGTTCTAGATTCTAAAAATAAAACAATAATACAGATAGCTCAAAATTCGTAAAATTTGTATTGAGATTATTTTTTGATAAATTTTATGAAATACCATGAATAAAACTATCAATAGATTCAGAAGTAGCAAAATGTTTTTGGGACAACTGTATAAACAAAAGTCACAATCAGGGTATTTGTAGCAACAATAACATAGACTCGTCCATTTCAACCGTGTATCTAGTTTCCGCCAAAAATATTTTTTTCCAGGAATCAATTCACTTTAACGCCAAATTGACGGTTATAATTAGGAATCCTCTCATTTCATTACACACACAGCATACGAGTACAAGATACAATAAAAGTAGTTAATAAAAAAATATATGCCGTGCCAACTTAACTTACATAAATGAATATATATTTATAGCATGAAATTTGTTATACGTATACACTTGCGACCAACAATATTGACCCACCTCAAATTTTCTATAATATGATTGATGGACACTTATATAATTTTCGTCACGGTATACACTATGTAATGCTTTTATGTGTCTAAAATTGCTTATAAATCTATACTACATCGAATACAAGTTACCTTACGAGATAGACATTATGCTCAATTAATTATGAATTTTGAAACAAAACAAATCAGAGTTTCTTGTAGTTTCTTCTCAGTAGGGATTGTTTCAGAACCCGTGATAATTTTCAATTAAAATGAGCTTTACTTGAATAAATATATGTAATTCGATTTTGAAATGTAATATTGACGATTTTTTGCAAGTAAGTAGGTATAGGTATTTCACCGACGCCAAATAAAATAAGAAAAATTTCTAAATAAAATACCAGACGATCCAGTCCGCAATAAGCATTTCAAAGGGATTCTATGTATTCAGAGTAGTTCTGCAAAGTCATATATCACTCAGTCAACCCACACCCGGAACCCGCTTGGGGAATTTTTTCATAAGAAAATGTCGCCGTACAAAACAAGACAGCAGCGTCATACTACTCTGAATAAAAAACTTTTGTGGATAACCTGGAATAAATTTGATGTCATCGCTTCGCTTATCTGATTTTGTTAACGTAATCTATTAAAAATAAAGCTTATATATAATTTTATATAACTCTAGTTGCTTTGTCAATCATGTCATACAGCTAATGTTAGTTTTACTAAAAGCGATGAACTGCAACGCCATGCCGAACCCATACATTGTCATAAAAAATGTACACGAAAAGTGTCAAATACTTGATCAAAAACTCATCAGAGATTTTTAGTATTCCTATATTTATAATTTTTATTTCCATGCCCCGTAACGAACTGAAACCAACGAGTTCGCGCCGATAACGCGACGCAGATATCATTTTATTTGCACGTCTATTTTAGACGGAAATCAATCTAGATTTTTGAAATAGGAATGGCGCAATTAATATACCATTACATTAATCTGCGGAGATTAGAAGTTGTATAGTTAGGCCCATCACTATATTTATGATTCGTCATACTCAGATTTTTCAAGATGTCGTCTGAGGACGAACAACAGGACGTAATTATGGGCGCCAGTTTTGTATGATTAGATTTTTGCAGGTTTATTATTTTTGCACATTGGACATAAACATCTACATTATTGTAACAGGCCAAGTGCATGTTGGATCACCCGCGGTGTTGGGTTGGGTTGGGTTCCGCAGTTGAGTAATATTTGTATGATGTAGGTGTTCCAAAAAAAAAACAAATAAATGATTTTCCTTTTAACTTCGTTATTTGATACTGTCGTAAATACTTTTCAAATATCCAAAAATAGTGGTTTATCTAGTAGAGGTCGAGGGGAAGAGGGGGGATGACTAATACGACGGACGGACGTACAGACATACGGACATAGAAAAATTATAAAGTTTCCTTGTTTTACCAGGGAATCTAATAAAGATACGATAAAATTTTCACAAAAAATATAATAAAAATTAATTCACTCTTTGCATTTTCTTAATTAAAATTTAAAGTCGAAAATAAATGTAATTTCTTGAAGTCGGTTTCGGAGGCTTAACAAAGGTACAATATTTTTTCTACGACTGTTTGCAAGTTTTTGATACTTTTTTTGTTTGTGATAATTTCATATTTGCGGCTTTTGCAGTTGAAACTTTGGGACCTTGGGACGCCGAAGTCCATCGATTGGTTTCTAATATTTGTAAGCAACTGATCGAGGCTTCGGGAGACCGTCGGACTGGCAGCTTCTTCCGCCAACGAATCGGATTGGCTATTCAGACAAATTTCTAAGAGGAAAGCTTTCTTTGAGGAAATCTATTATTAACGTTAATACTTAGTTTTTAATATGTAAATATTAATGTTAAGAAAGAGAATGAGTTTGAAACTTGGAAGATCGCTGGTGTGGGATGCCACTTGTGTCAATACACTTGCTGTTTCCCATGTGCCGACGACTTCCAAGGCAGCAGGCGCCGCGGCCAGCACTCCCGAGAACTTGAAGTGACGTAAGTATGCGACTCTCTCTGAGAGTTTCATATTTACGCCCTTTGCAGTCGAAACTTTGGGTCCCTGGGGCCCCGAAGCCCATTGACTGGTTTCTGATATTTGTAAGAGATTGATCGAGGCTTCGGGAGACCGCCAAGCTGGCAGCTTCTTCCGCCAACGAATCAGTTTGGCTATTCAAAGGGGCAATACTGCCAGTCTGCTGGGTACCTTAAGCAATGACAGCTTTCTAAGCGGCAACTTTGAGGGAAGTTTATTATTTAAGATAATGTGTAGTTTTAAGTTTGTAAATATTAACATATGTATGCACTTTTTTGTTATTAATATATTTCATAATGTTAAGATATGTATGTACTGATTTATTTCAATACAGACAAAACAAACCAATACTTATTGACTGTACTCGGATTCAAGCTCTCTGTAGTACGAATGGATAATGTTGTGAATACATTAAATTAATTATTTATTTCTCTTTGTTTCATTTACTGCAATGCGTGATCAACTGTTTCTTATCTCAAATAAATAAAAGGAAGGATCAATACAATGTTTTACTGTTTACAGAAGTTTCGGGTATGTAGGTTAAGTAAAATCCAAATAGTTACTTTTGTTTTATTGTTAGTGAAACTGAGAACCGACACGTTATTCTTTGTTACTGTGACAATTGGAATCTTAGCGTAAATCAACAGGATTATATGGGTCGAGTTTTCTAAAATAGACGTACCTACGAAGATTTACTTTCGATAAAGTTTCCTATATGTACTATAATCATATTAAAGAGCTTCATATAGACTCGTCGAGTTGAACATTTGTCATACAGCGATTAAATGTATGGCAATCCGATCGAATTAATTTTTTCGCTATCAGAATTCAAATTTCCGTCCTGCTTGCCGACTTGTTCGTCCGGATCGCTAGCACCTTATTCATTAATCCTGTCGCCAAACAGCAGTGCTTGCACTTGGATTCTGTTGGGTTATCATGTAAAGAACGACAGCTGATCCACAGCGCGCGCGATTATTGTTTTAAATTGGTAATTAGGGGCCTTGCGATAAAATGACTTTTCGTAGGATAAATAGTTTTTAGTCGAATGATTCATGAACAGAAGCAGCAAAAGCGCTTCGCAAGATTTAACAACATATCGCAATCGATCGCGTAACACTTATTGACTGCAGTTACGTAAAAACACGTAAAAAAAAAGTTCTACGGTTTTATTGTGATGCAGATAATGTACTAAAAGAAAAAAAATAATTAGGCAGGTACCAGTCATCGCACCACTCTCCTCATCAATCTAGAGCATTGATCAGACTTCTTTTCTATTATCTACAGTCAACCGCTCATATCATTATAATATGCTTTGGATATATCTTCTTAAAAGACAACTTATGCAAAATGTATGTAAAAGTAAATCCGTCACTATCATTGTGCGACATCACAGAATGATCATTTACATATTTACTCAAGTTATGCTACGGTAAACGAATAAATTTTAATCTGATCAATGCTCATCAATCTAGACCGATAAAGGAAGAGTAATGTGATGAATATTACCTGGCACCCACCTAATTATATTTTAGCTTTTAGTACATTATCTGCATCATTATTACGCTTCATTACAATAAAACAGTAAGTTAAACATTTTTTTTACTTATTTTATTTTCAAGTTCCTAGTTTTTTATTTATGTACTTAATATTTTTCATTCTATTTAGTTCATTTAGTACTTCATTATTACAAGGTTTCTTTCCTGTCAGTTGGTTGCAATGTATTCTACTGTCTAAACTTTACGATCCGCCATTTTGTTTCGGATGCCATTTTAAATTAGGATTTATTTTCTAAAATGCACTGTGTTCTACTTGTCAAGCAAGAATTGAAAAAAAAATGTAATCCGCTATTTTGTGGTGGCAACTCTCTTGGATTTGGATTTTTTTCATAATGTACTGTATTCTACCAATCAAACCCTTTCATTTGATACCCATATTGAGGGGATGAAATAAATATGTAATTTTGGACTTACTATGATACTGAATATCCATAATTGTATTGTCATTAGAACTAAAGGTGTGTACCAAATTTCAGATCAATTAATTTACAGGAAAGGGGTATAGTTTCAATTACTAGATTTGACCCACACAAGAAACAAAGTAAGCTAAATAAAACCGTTTAATTTAACAAGGTAACTAGTGTGGAGGGTAAGATGACCGGTACCTTGATGATCAGGCACAAGAGGCACAACATCTTAGTCCTCTTGTCAACGCATTTCCTGTCTAAAGTACTAGTTATCGTAATTGACCGCTCAGTCAGTTGCGTATATACAAATTAAATATCGAAATTAATTTCAAAGTGACATCTGAGACTACTCAATACATTAAAATAGTTTCATCGCAAAAGGATTTTCCACATTATTTATAACGTTTTATACAAAAGTTTAAAAGCTCGTGCTTTATATTGTAAAATAAACCAAAATCAATTGTTTTATCATTTTATCTCAGTGTAGATATTATGTAAAATAGATAGATAATTTGATTAAATCCGTCTCAATAATCACTTAGCTAAATTGGGTAGATAATTAATTATAATAACTAGATAGTATAAATAATAGCTATATTAATCGCTTTGGATGTAATATCATGTAGAAAGGTAGACATTATGTTTGTAAAGCATAAAATATGAATATATCATAAGGATTCGTTTCGCAATATAATACAAAAACTGACATTTCGTTATGAGATTATTGAACTGTACTCTACTGCTATAAACGTGATTCTCTCTTTTCCTCTAAAAAGTAATACCACAGTTCGCAATGTTTTCTGTGACTTCGGAATTACTCTAAATCCGGTTAAATTAGAAAGATCAATTAAATACTTTAACTTTTGTGTGTCTATGAGTGTCCCAATAGGCCACCGTTTACTTTAAATAATTGAGAATTAAATAGCAAATGTGAGGGCTCGACCCAATTACCTAATGAATTGAATAAAATTCCGAGCTAAAACTTTTATTACAAAGAATTGGAAATCATTTTAAAATCAATCGAGAAATATTCTAAGAGGATCCCATTTCATCTAAAGTCTAAACCATTTATTTTATATATATTTTTACTATTAGAGAAAAAATGTTCAGTTTGCATTAATGTAGAATTATTTTTCGGTAATAAATATTAAGAGCAATACTTAAATCATCTCAGTATGCAGTCTTGATCAAAATATAAGAAGAGGTTGGATGTTGTAATGTCTTGACAGGAAACCAGAAACTGTGTTTAGAATTGGATAAAGAAGGTATTGTGACAATTAGTGACGAAAAATCTGTGACTGTACTAACAATATTAATTTTACGATATTTATTTAGAACAAAATATTAAATTACGAAAATTTGGTGTATAATAAAAATTCTAAGCTAACTACAGACACAATTAGAGTTGGAAAAAGTGGCACATAACGAAGGAAGCCTAGGAAGTCCAAAATGGGCTCCCGAAATAACATAATGAAAATGAATGTTGGAAATGGCCTACGATAGGTATAGTAATTTCTATAATAATAATGTGCTTTATTATTATTATTATGCATAAAATACTCCTGTTAAAACAACCGAAATAAATTTTCAATTTCTTTTAATGATTTGTTTGTATTGATTTGTATAGTAGCGTAAAGGTTGACTTTGTGTTGAGGTTTTCCGGGCTTTATCTACTAATGCGTGGACCTCCTATGACGTCTGCCGAGTGAGTCAGTTTTTTACTAACGATCGAAGCGACGACAACGCTATATCGAGGCCAACTAAGAAGACTACTACGGCGACTACTGCAACGACTCTGGAAAGAAGAGACCACTGCGACACAGGATCGTTGTTAGTGAAGTGTAAACCATCTTCGGTGACTATTACGCGAGGACTTCGAGCGGTGACTATGAAGACTAGAAACCATCATAATTAAGTACACATGTCTTTAATATCCGCGTGTGCCATGCAGTCCGTAGGAGAATTCCTTCCATGATTAACTACATTTATTATAGTATTTAGTATTGACTAAGAGCGCTGTTAATACGGCTGTTATGCAATTTGACATGCTTTCCGCCAAGTTTCTGAGCAGATGCTGAAGAGCATTCTTCCATTTCTCTAGCAATACTTCATTCGTTTCACATAACGTGATTGGTGACGGACTCATTTGCATACGCGTCGTCCGAGTATGTTTCAGGCATGCATGTTCTCACACGTATCTAAGTCTTGCTTTTTAATGCTTCTTTTGAATCGCTATTCTTTTGATTGCTTTGAGTAATTCCTTTAACGCACAGAAGGCGGTTCTTTATTAACACCAGTAAGAACGCAATTTTTTTTTGCGATGTTATCAATAATTTTTACATTATTGATAACAGCGAATTTCGCGAGCCACCGTGCACCTCGTTCGACCTGTTCCCTGTGCGAAGATTGAATCCAATCTCATGAAAATTTTAAAGCACCCGCTGAACTGAACTTGGCAGTGAAACGACAACCATTGTCACTGTATCCCAAGGACTGTGCCCGTCTTCAAGCATGGTGAGAAGTCTTTAGTAGTACGTTTTGCATTAGAACAATTAATGTTATACACCCAAAACACTATAGTTATCTTTCTTTATGATAAAACAGAAACAAAAACAAAACGAATTAAAGGTTTTGAATTTT
This sequence comes from Zeuzera pyrina, assembly GCA_907165235.1. Lineage (NCBI taxonomy): Eukaryota > Metazoa > Arthropoda > Insecta > Lepidoptera > Cossidae > Zeuzera > Zeuzera pyrina. The sequence goes on from OU015630.1 coordinate 14,470,927, forward strand.
TTACTATAATTATTAAAACCATATTTATTTTTTAATTTTGTTTTTCTAATGTCATTACCATTACAAATTTTAAAGTAATATGTATTTTCATAATGAACTTTAATTTAGTTTCTATTTTATAAAGATTGCATCAATATTTAATAGTTAACTCGATTTTTATAACCGATCCGGTTTTTTTGCGGCCCAGTGTATTATTATTTTTAGTTTATTGATGTATCTAATAGTAGATGTTTTAATGTTATAATTTATGTAGAATTAATTTATAATGTATGTAATTTACGTATTATCGCAGAAAATGAATATTTAGCAGTTTCAAAAACCTTTTAATGTGCCGTGTAATATACTGCTTTATCGACTCGACAAAGTCACCGAATTGAAGTTTCTATTGGTGTCTTTAAATTCAAACTTGAAATAAATAAATGTATAGTATACCAATTGGCTGACTCCCGGTGCTCATTAAAGAATCTCCGAAGTGCATCATATTACATCACTGAGTGCATCTATATTTGGCTCGGCATTGGATTGTTGCTCAACTAAAATATTTGTTACAAAATTATACTGTTTAAGTTGCATTTCTTAGACACTTACAAACAATGACATGTTGTACCTAATAATGATATAAAAATATAACATCCTTTGATATCAATGATAACATCATTGCTTACGAATAAGTCTTCAAGCATGGAAATAAAAAAGCGTAATGTTCAAGTAAATTACATTGAAATTACTTACCATAAGTGGTTATTTCTTCCAACATAAACAAAACTAAAAGATAGATGACATATTATTTAAATTTAATATATCGTGACTTGATTTTTTAATTATCAAACATTTCGTGCCATCTTAGATTGCGGCGATGACACAATTACTCGAGTTATTTCGGTTTCTCATAATTTGACATGGGTCCAATACAAACGAATGTACTTTTTAAAGTAATCGAATTATATCAGTTCATTTTTAAAGAATTGAATGTGTAGTGAAAACTACTTATCTTTGATTCACTCACGAACATACTTCATGGTTCCCGAACGAAAGAAACAAATCGGATACTACTTCATGGTAGCTCATAACATCGTATTTCGTTAGCGTTTCGTTCGGGTCCGAAGTTTCGTATAAACATTTTCATAGTAGACATATAGATCCATGAACACACTTTTTGAACACTGTTATATTTAAAAGATATAAGAATATTTCAACTACACACAAAAGCGTGTAGTTGAAATACATTCAGTCAAGAAAGTATCGGGAATGGATGATTTGTTTATGGTTCCAAATTCAATTTTTTGTTTTTTTTTGTTGTTGTTAGATTGGCACAACTGTCTTCCATTTTGACGCGGAGTTTAAGTTGCATCTGTTATTTAAGTTAAATACAGTACTGTTTTAGTTATATCATTCTAGTGTATATTGCGAATATCATAATGGACAAAAACATCGAACAAAGAGTTTGTCTTAAATTTTGCATCGCCAATGGAATTTCGTGTTCGGAGTCACTGAAAATGTTACAGAAGGCTTACGGTGAATCGACATTATTAAAAACACGTGCTTAAGAGTGGTACAACGCCTTCAAAGTGGTTCAAAAGCGATCGAGATGTGATGGAAGATTTGCCTCGCTCTGGTAGGCCATCAACGTCTGCAACTGAAGTTAACATCGCAAAAGTGAAGGAAATAGTAACTGAAAATCCTCATTCAAGTTTGAGAGAGATAGCCGCCGAACTTTTTGTGTCTCACGAGTCGATCCGTACCATTTTAAATAATCACTTGGGTATGAAACATGTTGCCGCTCTTCTAGTCCCAAAAGTCCTGAATTTTTTTTAAAAACACAATCGCATAAGAGTCGCTGAGGACATGCTAGAACGAGTCAATTCCGACCCAACATTCATGAAACGCATTGTTACTGGTGACTAGACGTGGGTTTACGAGTTTGACATGCAAACTTGTCAACAAGCTTCGGAGTGGCGCCTTTCAACTGAACCGAAACCGAAAAAACCACGCCAAAGTCGATCAAAAGTCCAAGTCATGTTGACTGTTTTCTTTAACTATCGCGGTGTTGTCCACTCGGAATGTCAAACGGAAGGTCAAACGGTAAATAAAGAATATTATTTGGGCATTATGCGGCGTTTAAGAGAGCAAGTTCGATGAAAAAGGCCTGTTTTGTGGAAAGAAAATTCTTGGATTTTGCACCACGATAATGCGCCTTCGCACAAGGCCATCATTGTGAACGAACTTTTGACCAAAAACTCAACAAATACCATCGAGCAACTACCTTATTCACCAGATATGGCTCCAGCCGACTTCTTTCTTTTTCCTAAACTCAAATTACCACTTCGTGGCACCCGTTTTCATTCGGTAGAAGACATAAAGGAGAATTCGCGGCGAGCACTGAACTCAATTCCGGAAAAAGCGTTTAAAAAATGTTTTGATGATTGGATTATTCGTTGGCGTAAGTGTATCATTTCTGAAGGAGCATACTTTGAAGGTGATAAAATAAATTTGGATGAATAACTAACATTTCGTGTATTATTGATCTTTTCCCGGTACTTTCTTGACAGAGTAGTATTCTAGGGATCAAGTAAATTTTTAACTATTAACTATTGGAAAAAATATCCAATTAATATTTATCAAGACTAGTCCTCCAGACTGGCTTCTTACTTTAATTCCTATGTTTAAATTAACAACTTATCCTCATATTTTGTAAAAATAAAGAAAAATTTAAATTTTTGCAAATTGTGGGAAATTAATCTAAGTTAAAGTCGTCAATTAAATGGCAAAAAAAAGGCAAAAATGAGGATTTTTTAAATTTTTATTGTAAAGATAAAAAAATTAATAATCTGTGTTTTCACCATTGACACGAATTACACAATCACAGCGATTTGGCATGCTTAAAAGCAGTTCATCAAAATCACTTTGAAGAATGGCCGCCCACATTCTTTCTAACAAGTCAAAAAGTTGTTGTGGGGTATGCACGGCATCCATGCTCGGTAGAGCTCTTCTTTGAAGCATATCCCATGCGTGCTCAACTGGGTTGAGGTCTGGCGAATGAGCAGGCCACGGCAGAACGTTGATGCGAGCGTCGGCAAGAGCGTGCGTTACGACTCTAGCCGTGTGTGGACGTGTATTGTCGTGCATTGGTCGAAACAAATCATCCAACCGGCTTCGCAGAGGGATGATCACGTCTGAAACAATCCCCTCCGCATAAATCTGAGCATTGAGGTTGCCCCTGATCCAAATGAGGTCAGTTCTTGCACCGATCCAAATACCGGCCCAAACCATTATTGTTCCCCCTCCATATGAATTAACTTCTTGACAAAATTTCAAACGTTCTTGACGTCCAGAGGTCCTCCAAACTCGAGTACGTCTTGTATCCGGCCTCAAACCGAAATGAGATTCACCGGAAAAGCAAACACAACGCCAGTCTTCTTCCTCCCAATTTCTGTGTTCGCGAGCCCATTGTAAACGGGCCCTACGATTGCAGGGTGCTATAGGCAGAACTCTCAGCGACCTTCGGGAACGCAGACTCACTTCACGTAAACGATTTCGGATGATTTGGTCGCTTATCAGCAAGCCTAAAAAGCTGTGGAGCCTCGTAGCCAATATCATGCCGGTCATAGTACGATTCCGTCGAGCAATATTTTGGATGTACCGGTCCTGTTTGCGAATGGTGATGCGATATCGTCCTCTATGTCAGTCGGCCACGCTGCCCGTGATGTGATAGCGTATCCAGATACGGCTTATGACGCTCTGTGTAGTGCCAAGAGCGACAGCCACAGTACGTTGCCTGGAACTAGCTTGCAACAATCCGACGGCTCTCATGATCTCTTCTCGTGTCAAATAATGTCGTCGCTCTATATCGATGCAATCGAATTTTTCAGTTTCGATGCAGAAATTGTAATGGTTTTGTAAAAACGCTATTACACACTTTTATAGGAATCCTGATTGACAGTTCATTCTCTATTTTTTATCAAAATTTAAAGAAAATTCTTTATTCAAGTAGTGAAAGTCATTAAAAAGAATCAATAACGATCCAAAAAAGTTAAAATAATAATTTTCAATTGCGGCGATACTCTAAAACGTACTTGATCCCTAGACACTTTTGATGAGTGTATTTTAAATTCCGAATTCCTAAAAATTTTTGCCTACTGTTTCACATTTCCTTTAAAAACAAGTATTTCCACTTTTCTATGTCAGTGGCTCGTAAAAAAGAAAGCACATTGATTATTTCGAGATAACTTTGACAGTAAGCGTTTATTCTGTGGTAAACTTCCATTAGGATATCATATAAAATATGAGAAGTCGAAAGCGAAAATAATTGTTATTCGCGGAAAATAAACGATGCCATATTTTTGCGCTCGCTATTTAATTATATAATTTAGACTACCTTTTTAGTATTCTATGACAAATTTGAAAAACAGAAAACTTATGATATCACCTCTGTGTCTGTCTATTTGTCACAGATTTTTCTCAGAGATTTATTTGATGTAAGTGAAATTTGAAACAATTATAATAAGCATTACATACAAGAAACAGTAAGAATTTCAAAACTTGAATGAACTGTAGGACAAACTTTATTTTGTGGTTGGTTACTACTGCTAGTGCAGAAAACTGTTTAGGAAAAGTGGACATGCATTTGATTGATTTTATTCATGTAAAAAAAAAACGATGTGTAGACATAATAATAACTACAGTGATAAAGAGAATTCAGTACGTATTTATGTACGAGTATATAGTTTCTAAACTTTATCTTTATCTTTCCCTTAACTGTGGCTTTCAGGATAATCCTATATTGCATTATTGAAAAGCAATTTCCGTGCACGGATCAAACAGGTCTGCTTTATATTTGAACTGGATATTGGATAAATCACCAGTTTTGATTGCTTAAGAATTAATCTTATTGGTAATTTGTTTAGGGCTATTATGGTTGCATACGTTAATTTGGCATGGTAGAGTCAACAGCAACTTTTGAATGTAACGTCTACTAATCTAATTGAAGAACGTAGGTTAAAATATCAAATTGTCATTAAGATGTTTGTGTGTATGTAGATGTAAAAAAGAATAAGACATTATTGATGTACTTATAAACTCGTACATCCTATTCGCATCTACATTTTTTTTCGAATGCATACTTTTATACGTCTATTTTATTCGTTCGTGTACAATGTACATCTAATGTGCTATATTATTCGCTATCTTGAATTCATCAAGTTAATAAAAATATCTGTGCTTTATGATCCGCAAAGACAATACGTGCTAATTGATTTCAATAATAAAGAATATGTAAAACGTTTATTAATCGCAAAGGACCGTTAACGATATAAGAAGCACGTTATTGTGTGGTTTTTCAATTAAATATAGCTATGAAACTGCGGGCAATTGAGCCTGACCAAAGGACTGTTCATCATCATGACTGCAAGCATCACAAGCACAAGTAAGTGTGCATTAGACCCTTTGTTGCGACTCGCGAATCCTCGGGGCAGTTCGGGTCTACGAAGAGGAGCGAAAGGCGCGGGGGCCCGAACAAACGCTTCTAACTGAACTAGAAAATCTCACGCGCACGGAATTAATTGCATTGCATTAATTGTTTAATGTATTAATTATATATCCTTTGCAATTCAATATAAACCAGCAAAATTTACAGTCCACTTTCAATTTAAGTCCTTTAGGACCCTACACCCTTCCTTAAAGAGCTGTTTCTCTATAATACTAGACCTTTTCTGTTCTCTTAGTCCATGCATAAAATAATATGTAATATTATTTAACAACTACGGTTTAAGTTCGCCAAAAATTCGATTCACTCATTGAAACTGAGATATTGAAACTTTTTAAAACTAACATTGTGTAACGTACCAGTATATTAATGTTAAATACGTATATTGATGGACATTATGTACTGCTATTTTCACAGCCATTGACATTTATTTATTTATTCTCTGCATTCTGTACTACCATTTTCTACTTGGAGTAAATACAACGATAAGTGTAACGGTGTAGCGACTAAAAGTAAAGAATAAAAATAAATGCTTAGAAAATAAGAGTTAAATTGTAGGATACGCCAGAATATAGAAAAAAAAGTGTGTGTGTGTCAGCTCCGACGCACGACTGGAGTTTACTGGTTTTTTCCATATTTTATATATTTTTATTCACTTCACTGTATACAATAATATTAAATATCACTATTAATAGATATAAAAAAGTAGCATTTGCCATCTTCGATTTGAAAATGAACGTCATTTTCGTAATCAGTACCCCGAGAAACCTAGAACATGACACCCATGTAGATCTATCAAAAAAAATAATATTCGCCATCTTGGATTTGAAAATGAACGTCATTTTTGTAATCAGTACCCCGAGAAACCTAGAACATGACACCCATGTAGATTTTTAAAAAATAATAATATTCACTACCTTGGATTACAAAATAAACGTCATTTTAGTAATAGGCACCCAAAGATACTTAGAATTTGACACCCATATCGATTGATCCAAATAAGTAATATTCACCATCTTGGATTTGAAAATGAGTCATTTTCGTAATCAGCACCCCGAAAAACCTAAAATTTGGTACCCATATCGATTTATCCAAAAAAAAGTAATATTCGCCATCTTGGATTTGAAAATGAACATCTTTTTCGCATTTAGCACCCCGAGAAACCTAGACTATGATACCTATGTCGATTTATCCAAAAAAATAATAATCGCCATCTTGGATTCGAAAATAAACATAATTTTCGTAATCAACACCCCGAGAAACCTATAATGTGACACCCATATCGATTTATCCAAAAAAGTTATATTCACCATCCTGGATTTGAAAGTGAAAGTCATGCGCACAATAGGTTGCGCACAAAAAACGTAACGAGGTCATTCGATGAGTAGATTTTACTTCTCATATTTTTTTCATACCGGGGGCCTTATATGAAAATCGATTCTTAAGGAGTAAACTCCAAAAAGAACACGTACATTGACCTTTAATTGTATGTCGTGTTCAGAAAACCAGAAGACTCCAGTGGCTAGAGACTAGAGTTGTCCATGCACACACGGCGCTTACCACTTTACTATCATATTGGTGTCAAGTTTTTTTCATTGTCATTGTGGTTGTATATCACGATAGTCACGACACGAACTTCGCTATGTGTTCTTGCTACAATGAATCACAAGCATTTTTATAAGAGTCGTAACACGAATTTTGCGATGTGGATGTTTTACAGAAACCACAACATGCTATGAGCTGTTTTTTCGCTCAAATAACCTTTCGGTCTTTGTTCGTAGCCTCTGTATTTACTTGGACGTGACCTGTTCGTGCGAGAGTATACCTGCGGTTACCATTCTGTCTTGTCATATCTGATAGACAGGTTGCTAGCTTAAGCTTATGTATGTATTACGATAATAAATCCTATACTTTGACTGACTTTTCGACCTACTAGGTAAGATGATACTCGTAGTGGGGTAGAATATTGTACATTTTTTCTCTTCCGCGCGAACGTGGAAGCACGCAACAGTATCTATAAAAGAAGTAATATACACCTATAACTTAGAAGACCGTTAGTGTGAGTCACCACATCTGAGGATAGGCTTACTGGTTCCCATGTCTTGGCTACTTCCAAGTCAGCCATTGCTGCGACCAGAACTTCCGGAACTCGAAGCTGTGTAGATATGCGACTCTTCGAGTGTTTATACTCTTACTCTTTGCAGTCGAAACTTTGGGACCTTGAGGCCCCTTGAAATGGAATATATATATATAAATATATATATATATATGTATATATTTTCACCAATTTTGAAGTGCCATTAAATGCATTCCGTAAAGTACCACTCGGTGGTCCCGATGACCCATCTCCACCATCCCCCTCCTTTCCTTAAAGTCCGGGAACGCATCCGTGATTATCTTGACGTTGCGGGTGTCCATGGGCGGCGGTGGTCACTTTCCGTCTGGTGACTCGCTTGCTCGTTTGTCCCTCATTTACATTAACTAAAAAATCTCGTATAGTTACAGAAAAAATTTGACAAAATAAAAATATTATAACTCTATATCTAAAATGGGAAATTTAACGCGATTACCTTTTTATTCTGGCTTGTCGTTTCGACCGAGTTGCACCGGCCGTGGTCTCAAGCAAACTGTCGCAGCAAGTTTCACTCCGTGTCTGAGATAGATGTTTTGTCATCTACCCCCGATATTTGTAAATAGTTTTCGGGATACCTACACACAACACTCACAGTGTCCACGCGTTAAACCGAATGCGACGAGGTTTTGTTCCTTAAATCACAGGATTCCACATCGTCGATAAATTGTACCCGTTTTCCCGATTAAAATTTTTATGTCTCTTGATTTCAATCGCTTCAAGTAGAAAGGACTTGTGGGCGATGAATCTCAATCCAGTGATTGGTATCTGATTGGAGCAGATGTTCCGCTATCGCTGATTTGGTTGTTTGCCGGTTTTTCACCGCTGTAATATGTTCTTTAACCTTTTCAGCAATAGTGCGTTTCGTTTGGTCAATGTATGAACTACTGCAGCTACAATCTATTTTATAGACTCCTGACATCTGCAACGGCAAAACATCCTTTGGTGTACCCACTATGTTGTTCACCTTTGTTCCAGGGGTGTATATGGTGCGGATAGAGTACTTTTTCAAAACGGATCCAATATCCGTAACACCTTTTACGTAGGGTATATAGGCTGGTTGTCTGCTCACCTCTGGATGTCTGTACCTCTCTTTAGCCCTGCGCAGTCGTCGGTTCACCTGATATCCGTTCTTCGTCAGTACCTCCTGATCATAATCGAGCTCCTGCCCGAGATGTTCCTGGTCACATATATCATACGCTCTGTTCTTCAATGATGCCATAACGGATTGCAGGTGACTGGGATGGTGGTGGGACGTAGCGTGCAGGTATCTGTCCGTGTCTGTAGGCTTCCGATATACACAGTGTGATAACTTTCCATCTTGTTTCGCGGTTAGCTGTACATCCAATAATACCAGTGACCTACTACTCTTCATTTCGTATGTGAATCTCATAATTGGATGAATAAAAAAAAAAATTAAAATGTATATAATGAGATTCCTTGTCTGCGCCGTTTCTCTTATGCAAGAACCAATCGTAGATGTATTTCCTTTTAAAAAGTTTTCGAAAGTATGGTTTTTAATGAGAACGCTAACGCTTAGAATTAAGACTCGCAAGAGATACTAACTAGGCGGCTACACGGCAATTATATTTAAAAGGATACCTACAATGATGATAGAACCCACATTTCGAATAAGTTTTCTCAACTATGATGAAATCTGTAAGAGTTATTAGTATTTATTTTTATTATTACTGATTAAAATTAATTGTTAAATATTAATCGAACAGAAATTTGATTTTTTTCCAGAAAAATCGCTCCGAGGAGCTATTATAGCTCATGAATATAAACATTTCACAATGCGGTCTTTTCGGCGATGAGAGCCATAATTTTTAGGAGCAAGACTTGATGAAATAATCGGTAATAATGCAATGCTAATAGAAAAAAAATGTCCTCTGACGTCGCACAAAATTTTATATATTAGATGCTGCAACTGAACAGGGAAAAATACACTTTTAGAAAGTAAATGAAAAGAGCGAAAATATATATGTATGTAAATAAGAACTCTGGTTGATAAAGGCTCAAGGGTAAATGCATATCTGCAAGAAATGTAAATGTATACGAGGGCTGCTATTTATGTATCCGGAATAACAAAGTGAAACAAACATATAGCATTTATTATAGTTTTATTGCTTTTCAAAATTTTCACCATGATGATTGATGCACTTTTGCATGCGTTGGAACCAATTTTCGTAGCACTTTTTCCATTCGGATTGAGGTATCTCCAAAACGTGCATTTTGAACGCATCAACAGCCTCTTCACGGCTCGAAAAACGTTGACCACGTAATGTATTCTTCACGGTTGGGAATAAATAGAAGTCGTTGGGGGCCAAGTCGGGGCTGTACGGCGGATGACCCGTTAATTTGATCTTTTGATCTTCCAAATACCGAGTTGTTTCGGCTGATGTGTGGCAGCTAGCATTGTCATGATGAAGAAGGATTCTGCGTTGTCGGTTGTTCTTTCTTATTTCTTCAAAGACTTCTGGCAAACAAATGGTCGTGTACCATTCAGAATTAACCGTTTTACGATCCTCTAGTGGCACTGTAGCTACATGTCCATTTATACCAAAAAACAAGCGACCATTTGCTTCAAAGTGCTTTTTGAACGAATGACTTTTGTTGGGTTCGGCTCATCTTGAAACATCCAAACCGTTGATTGTTGTTTAGTTTCAGGATTATACGCATATATCCAAGATTCATCACCTGTGTAGATATTATAGACAGCTTTTGACGCACCCTGATTGTACTTTTGTAACATTTTTCACACCAATCGACACGAGCCCGTTTTTGGTCAATTCTCAAGTTGTGCGGAATCCAACGTAGGGCGACCTTCTTTAACTTCGTCCGTGAGCACAGACCGCCCACGATTAAACTCACTAAACCAGTGATACACAGTAGTTTTTGGTGGTGCTTCGTCCCCAAAAGTCGAAGTGAGTTGATCGATGCACTGTTTTTGAGTTAGCCCTCGCCGAAAATCGTAATAAATCATAGCACGAAAATTTTCACGACTTAAATCCATGGTGATAAAGACTCGCAATTTTCAAAATGACGCCACAAAAGATAAACAAATGACAGCTACATGAAACAAATTGTATTCTTCAGCCAGAGTTCCATTTTTAAATGTTATAATTACTTTTTTAATATTGTTCTGTAACTGGCCAGTTCCGGATACATAAATAGCAGCCCTTGTATTGGCGGTGTGGTATGGAGAAAATAAATTAAAAACTGAAATTCTGCTAAATTTTAAATTTTGGACAAAAATACTGAACCGATATTGATTCAACTTTATTTTGATTGTTTGTTCCCTGAACTTGTGCATCCGCGTCTATAACAGAAATATGCCTGTAAGAGAACCGCGGGGTTATTACCCAAAAATATGCAGACAGCGACAGCCACGCGATCATTGCGCGACAGGTGACTAATTTTAATAAAAAATTGGTATCGTGTATGACGATTGCGTGTCTATTGCGCCATGGCAGTAAACTGTACTTATCGTGGTAGATTTAGTGCCGCTATATTTTGCTGTCGCATGCTAACTGGAAGTCAGGTAATAAGCGTGACGGTTTAAGTTGTCCAGAAGAATACTAGTAATAGTAAGAAATTTTGTAGATAAAGAAAATCAGAAATGGAAATAGTCAGAAGAAACATTACAGTTTAGCGACTGAATCCGCTACTTAGTAAAAAATATAAACTGTTTATATAAAAATATTTATCTATTTTTTGAAATTCTTTTCACTACACAATATTTATTTGTATGTACCATAGAAACTATTAGAACTTAGCGTCTCCGCAGAGTTTTGAAAGAACAATTGAGTCGACGTGACACACGAGCGATGTCTAAATGGTAGTTTTACCACCAAAAAGCCACGCACCCTGCTTCTTCCATTTTACTCGAGGTAGCCTCTTAAGATAGTACTTAGTTTTAAGTTTGTAAATATTAACGTTGAGATATGTACAGCTTTGCACATATTCAATAAAAGAAATGTACACCTATTGACACCTATTAACAATAATACTTAATGTATAAAACCTATACCTATGTTAAATATTCGTAACAACATATATTATCACAAGCCTTTTGAGATTCGAATAGCAATTCCTAAACTGCGTTACAATGTACGAAATACTGTAATATATTTTCTTTATGGTGTGGGTAGGCACTAGGTAAAATTTCGTTAAATTAAAAAGCAAAATTTAAGTATTTATGGCTTAGGATTCCATTTCAGAGATATTTCTAAGAAACAACATTTTCATGTAAGTAGATATAATATTTTATCGAGTAATTTCCCACGAGACTAACTTAAATAATTAAAACTTGAGTTAATCTCGATGAAATATTTTAGATAATATAAATTAAGTTAAGCAAAAAATTAAATTAACATGGATAGGTATTACAACTAAACGATAACACATTGCTTATATTACCGAATAACGAATTCGTTTTCTTTTTTAATTTCCTATTTATGTTTATGAAAATCTAATTAATGAAATATAGTACTTAGTGGTTATTTCTAGATGGAGATAGCGTATTATGGAAAACGCTACGGCGCAAGATACTCTTAAAGGGATGATGCGTAAAGTATAACATAGTTGACAGTTATTGGATGTGAAAAGCCGAAGACCGGGCACGATCAGGCTGAGTGAGCGTGCTTTAAAAGTGTGCTAAATTTAGCAATTGAGTCGTTGATGTTGATGATAACGATGTCGGCGATATAGTTATTTAGAAACATGATATATACATATGTATCACAAATGCATGTCAGTATGTGTATTGTGTATAAGTAGGTTACCCGGGGCCACTATTGGCTACCTTTGGTTTGATTAGGTTGGTCGTCCTTTGCCACGCGGAATTGGTGCAAATTTGTGGAGGTAGGTCAATATGGCCAACTTACTATCAGTTTTCAATCCTCCAGAGGTTTTTATCTTTTAATGGTTATAAACGACAATAATCCATGTCGAGATCAAAAGCTTACAATGCATTCTGAAGCATGGGGACTCGATACAGAATGTCGCTAGATTATCCATCTAATACGTGAGTGCGTGCAACGTTTTAACTTCAATGATCGCGTCGAAGATCGAGCGAGGAAATACTATAATATGGTGTGACCATTTCACATAGTATATTACATATAAATTGCTAAATTGACGTATTAAATATATATGTACACCTTATTCTTAATTTAACATAATAACTAGGTATGTGTCTAAAGATATTTACTTATTCAATATACCAATTTGCATTTAAAGTACGAAACAATTAAGTGTTAAACCGAAACAAGTTCCTAAACGTGCAGCATCGCTCATGACGCGTCCCGGTGAGAAATATCCCAGCAATATGTTCGGGGAATATCCGGAATAATCCCGGATCGGAGCGGAGCAATTTGTCGGGCAACCGCCCCTTGACAAGTACGTGTCCGTACACTCAAGTGGGCTGTTGGTTGTGGCTGAAGACTTGACGTGTTCATGGTTACAATATACGACACTGGAACAAAGATGTTAATATGAAGATAAGACATTACAGGATTACAGGTATATTTCTATTTGCATATGTTATACCAAACGGAATTCTGATAGGTAACTGCTTGAAGTGTAATATAAAAAATAGCATATATTTTATCATGATCTAGATATTCTAGATGCTGCGTAAATGAAGTTAGAAATTTTATTTAGCTCAGTCACGTCTGTAAATCGCCTTTTGAACGAATAAAATCATTAAATCAAGCAATACCGATTCAATTAAACGTGAAATTGCTTAATGAAGTAGGTAACTATAATCTAATACAATCCAATAAAAAAGACAAAGAGAACAATTTAAGATATTATCATTGATTGCATGCAGTATCTATCTATAATATTAAAAAAAAACTTTTTAAGAAAAAAAAAACGCTGAAAACTACAAAATAACTATCCTTTACTAATAACATAACATATCTTCACGCTGTATCCCTAACGGGGTAGTCAGAGAGGACGGAGCGCCAGGAGTCGCGGTTATTACACACCTCTTTCGCTTCCTCAAATCTCATCATTCTCCTCACACATTTTCGCCTAGGTATGTGAGTGCTTTTGACATTTCCGTCTGCTAACACTCTGGCTATTTGATCTTCATAAGTCAGCCTTGGTCTTCCTTGGCTTCTTTTACCACTAACTTCCGCTCTGTAGATTTTCTTCGTCAGTCTTTCATCACTCATTCTTTCTAAGTCCTTTACTAATCATTAACCTATATAATTTAATTTGACTGTTGTTGCACGTGATTTGGCACCGACTTCAATAACTGTCAAATTTAAATAGGTTTCACTAGTAAGTTATTTTGTATTTTTCAGTGATTTTTGTCAGTTTAAGTCTTTTCAACTGTTCAAGTTTTTTCTTAAAAAGTTTTTTATTTCTCTTTTTTAAGTGATCTATAGATATCTAGGGTAGCTTTATACTAACTTCCTTTTCTTATTTAATTCGGAGCGAAATGATATACAAGAGAATCGAAGCATCAATATCAATAAGTTATAAGCAGTTATGATAATTTGATGTATTTTCGAAGTCTAAGCTCCAATATCAATGAAATTTAAATGGGACCACCTTGGAGCTATACTGAATCGAACAGAAAACCAATAATTGAAATCGGTTCATAATTTATATAATGTATGTTTGGGTATAACTTCTTTGTTTATATACAGTGTTTTTTTAACTGGGACAATATGGAGAAATATCCGTATCCATAAGAGATACAAGGGAACTGTCTTAAAAATCATTCTGTTTTTGTGACAACAATGTTGGCATTATCAATTTTTTGGTAAAGCGTGAGATGTCTTTAAAAACTAGTAAAATTGGGAATTTTTATTTTAATGCGGATCGACTCAGTTTTATGTAAGCATCATTTCGTTGTATTAGAAGAAATAAATCTAGACAGTAAAAGTGGTCAAATTTAATAAAATATTTCTTCACACAATACAGTATGGGGAAATTTGAATCCATAGGAGATACAAAGGAACTGTCCTAGAGACCATTCGGTCTCTTTGGTGGAAACAATTTTGGCATTATACATTTTTTGGTCAAGCGTGACTCAGTTTTATGTAAGCGTCATTTCATCTTATCGGACGAAATAAATCTGGACAGCTGAAGTTGGTCAAATTTAATGAAAATTTTTTCCTACAACGGAAGAATCCAATGTGCTAAATCATAGTCGACTTACTCGGGAACAATTCATTCAAAGTGTTCCTTAGCTGAATTTCATGTCGATGCGTCTTACATGAAATTCAAATGTGAAGCACTTTTTGAGCATACAAAAGTTTTTGTCACTTTGAATTAATTGTTTCCGAGTAAATGCACTATAATTTATTATCTCTTATAGATGTTATCGCTTATTAATTCAGATTTCTCCATACTGTCCCAGTTAAAAAAAAAACACTATTTATATATATGTCGGAAAAGACACGAGGCAATTCGTGCTCTTGCGACTCAGCCATGCGAAATAGGTACCTAATCTTATAAGAGTCGAACTACTCCATAAAATACAACGTTAAGACAAAGTTAATGTGCAAACGACAGAATACTCTTTGTTACAATTGTTATTACGTAGGTAATTGGAAATTTAATAATGGCAAACGATCCGTCGGAGAAACGCTATCGCATCGGCCGCCGTAGTCTAACAGACTCTCAGTCCCGGCCCCGACGTTCCGTTAGCGCGTTATCCCCTCCAAACCGGAAGTCGCGCTTTGCCATAGTATAGTCAATTGAGTGCCTTTTATTATTTTCACCGACATATATATATAGGAATTGAGAATCTTCTCCTTTTTTTATAGTCGGTTAATAAAAATAGTAAAAATATGCTCTACTGCAAGCGAAGTGACCAACGTAAGAATGGACATGTTCGGTCTGATCTACTACACTTATTTTTCAGGAGTGTTCCTTTTGATGGTGTACTACAGAGCTTTTTGAATTATTTGAAGTAGGTTGCTTTGGTCACTGTAAGGAAATGGCTTAGTTAGGTCGGTCATTCATGAATAACCCGACTCTTTAAGAAATCAACCAACCTTACCGGTTCGCATAAAGCAGTGAATTCATAGAACATGGTGAGGTAGCAGATATAGTTACAGTAACAAGCTTGATTAATGTTTATATTTCCAGAAATAAGGACGCGTGTATTCGCAAGTCGTAGAAGGTAGACACAATCAACAGCCCGCAGAATCTAGTACCTACAGTAGCAAAAAAGATGGTGATATCCTTTGTTCAATTAAAGAGAAATAATCTGATGGTAATCACTGGATACGACACAGTACGAATCTAAAGATCGCAAAATGCACAATGTGTCAGATTTGGACGACAGTGTTATTGTAGAAACGAAGAAAGGAATGCTTAGATGGTTAGTACATAGAAAGAATGAGCGGTGAAAGATTGACGCAGAAAATCTACATAGCGAAAGTAAATGAATATGAAAGTTAGCTGACGGAAATGTCAAAAGCACTCTCATAACTAGGCGAAAGTGTGTAAGGAGAATGACGAGATTCGAGGAGGCGAAGTGAGCGTGTAAGGACCGTAATGCTTGATGCCCCATCCTTTCTGAATACCTCGTTAGAGATATAATGTGAATATATGTATGTACGTATGTACGAACCTACAGTAGTACGATTCATTGTTATATTTTGATGTGTGATTATTATTATTTCACAGGGACAAATATATAATATATACACCAATAGATCATAACAAGTAATATTTATGAAATAGGGTTACCACATAGATAAAATATTAAAATATTTTGTCTTAGTACTGTGTCTGTTTAAGAAAATATTTGAACTATACGTTGCTCACTTACAAAAGTCTAACTTTATAACTTACACTGTTGTTTACTATGCAAGTAACAAAACAATTGCTTTTAATAATTCTGTGACACATTTCATTCCTAAAAAATATAATAAAAAAATAGACTTTCAAATAGCTACATTGTACCGAGACATTATACGGAGGTGAAATTGTGTTAAAGTTAACATAAAATATTATGTCATCAAGCTCTGTACACGGACTGGCAGGTTTCACACGTATTCATTCAGTATCGGAATTAAAAAATGTTCAGCCCTTTATTGAAAAGTTGTGACCTGGATATTGCACATCCTAATGGAGGATTTTTCTCACGCACTGACATACATTTTAGTTATCTGGCTTATGAATAACTTTCTTTTCATTCTAATATCGCAATGTAGAAAATTACAACATTTCGCTAGTTCGAAAACTATATTATTATTGGAAAATGGATGTTTCATCTTTCGAGTTTTGGGCTTTCTGTTAAATCGTATTCCGTTGTTTCAACTGATACATTATTTAATTAGTTTCGTATTACTTCTGTGTTCACTGTATCAAATAATAATATGATGATATCTTTGTATTATGTATTGAGAGCATTTATTTTACAAGCTTTTATTTTTTATACTAAACTAGCAACCTACGTCGGCTTCACACGAGGGCTTCATTAGATCTCTAATATTTATGTACTTTTATAGACTGATTGTGAATATTTTATGTTTAAGCACCTTCCTCGTTAAACGTTCTAAATGACGGTAAAAGCCGCGTTAACATTTTTTTAAAGTCCCAAAAGAAGTTTTGCGACTTTTGTCTATCTAGACTACAAATATTTTTCCAAAAAAACAACAGTGGAATTTTGATCATAACACTTTTTAGGTACATATATTGTATTAAATTTTGTACGTACATGGCGCCTACTAATAAAATGGGAAAATTTATCTGAGATAATTTAGGAAAAGCGAGACTCAGAAACCGGTTAAATTTTCAAACCCGTTTGGCGACAAGTAGGTACATGTGAGCTTAATATTTCGGTTTCGTTCCTTGTAAACTCTAAACTGGTATTTGAAACTCTAACTTCAAATAAAGTTCTTATTCAGGTTAGCGTTTATTAACCGTTATTAACACTTATTAACCGTTATTATTCAATATCTGTTTTGTTTCTTGACAATCCTGCCAATAAGAATGACATTTTGGTTAAGGATTCGCAGAGTTTAAGTTAAACCGGTTTAAATCGGTTATGAAGCAAAATGATTATCGCTTTCCTTCCGAACGAAAACTTTACGCAAAACCGTAAAAAACCTTTATTAAGGCGACGCATTGGAAATTTTAATGGCAGGGCTATCAATTTTTCTAAGTGATTACAAAACGTATGAAAGTAAAATTTGGTAACCTCATTCTTCATTTCATTGACTTCATTATGCTAGTTACGATACACGATTAACTTTTATAACACAAAAAAAATATCGAAGAAACCTCTTCCTCTCCTCTCTAACAGAGATTTAAATTTTTCGGAGTAACGGGAGCGATTTATGTTTCTAAATTTTCTATATAGTTGAATCTAAACATATTATTCAATATAACAGTTGGATTTTTTAAAATTCATAATCGTTTTTAAAATAAACGAAAATAACGCCTTTTTCTTATTTTTCATAAGCTATCACGCGCAGGTTTGCATAGAGCAGAAGGTCTATTTTAGATTAAACTATTGTTTATCAATGCGTCGCCTTAACCGGTATTTTTCATACCGGTTCCGAGCGTTGTAGGAAAGTGCAGTATCATGGATTTATTTATTTAATTAATGTGCGTTGTTAATTAACTAATTATTCATTAATAACAACCGACCCTGAAATCTGTGATTTGTGGCTGTAGTTCCGTAATGTATCATTACAATAGTAGATACACATTATACTAATATACAGAAGTGTATTATAAAGCTTAGTTACTTTATTTTGTTAATAATATATATACATAATCAATAAATATATAAATAAAATAAAAAAACTTTATATTTCTTGCCACAAAAAGTTAACAACAATTTAAATAAGAGTTATACATATATAATGGAGCTGTAGAACCAGCAACTCTATCCACAACTCACAATCATCAAAAACAATGGTTTTCTCTATAAATTTGCTACTACTCACATTAAAAAATTGTTTTTTAAACTAATAATGTACATGTATTACACTATCTTCATAATCCTAAATTTCATTTCAATCAACTTTCCAAGCAAGAACCCCTCGTTACTCGAAGGTGAAGGCCTCCTTTAGTGTTTTCCAAATGTCTTTGTCGTTCGCTAAGTTC
The DNA here is from genome assembly GCA_907165235.1 of Zeuzera pyrina. NCBI lineage: Eukaryota > Metazoa > Arthropoda > Insecta > Lepidoptera > Cossidae > Zeuzera > Zeuzera pyrina. The sequence goes on from OU015630.1 coordinate 14,489,631, forward strand.
ATCCACTGTTCTTCAGCCACTTGCATTATGTCTTCTGCCCACCGAGTAATTTGTCTGCCTCTTTTTCTACTACCCGATGGTCCTTTCCACAATGTCAGTCTGTGGATCCATCGCTTATCTGTCAGCCTGGCTATATGACCAGTCCAGCGCCACTTTAGTTTCTTACAGTAGCATAGAGCATCAGTAACATTTGACTTTTTTCTAATAGTTCTATGAGATAGATAGTTCTAGGGCCATCAGCTTGGTCAGCTTAGTGAGAAAAGTCTATACAAAGGTATTGACTGAACGTATGAAAGGCGTTTCAGAAAGATATTTGTGAGAGGCGCAAGGTGGTTTCAGGAACGGGAGGGGTTGTATGGATCAGATTTTCTCGCTTCGCGTTATCGCGGGAAGGTTACTGGCTATAGGCCAGAAAGTTTTCTGCGCTTTCGTGGATCTAGAAAAAGCATTCGATAGAATAGTACGGAAGAAATTGTGGAGTCTTCTGCTTGAATATGGCGTGGAGGGCTCCTTACTGCAGGCTGTAAGGTCATTATATCGTGGCCACAGAGCCTGTGTAAGGATAGACGGTGACATGTCGCCCTGGTTTGAAGCCTGTTCTGGTGTCAGACAGGGCTGCGTGATGTCTGCCTGGCTGTTCGTGCTGTATTTAAACAGTTGCCTCCAGAGATTGAAAGGTAATATGAGTGGTATGGGATGTGATGACACAGTGGTAAACTGCCCATTGTACGCTGACGATGCTGTGCTAATAGCACCATCAGAAGCAGAGTTGCAGACACTAGTCACGTGTATGAAAGAAGATTGTGAAGTAAAAGTATTGTAAATGAATGTGAACAAAACTAAGGTTCTGGTGTTTGAAAGAGAAGCGGTACAAACGAAATGAGTGATTTGTGTAAATGGAAAATGTCTAGAACAGGTGAATGAAATTGTGTATCTGGGGAGTGCGTTTTCAAGGGATGGAAGATGTGAGTTGGATGTGGAGAGACGGGTAGCAGCTGGCAATAAAGTGAACGGTGCTCTGTCTGCATTAGTGGGTAGTGTAAATATATATATCACTGCTAAAATGGCCATCCACAATGTGTTCGTGCCAACTTTGTTGTACGGTAGTGAGGCCTGGATATGCCCGAAATCGAGTGAAAGTATGATAAATGCTGTGGAGATGCGGTCTCTCAGAAATATGTGCGGTGTCACGCTTGCGGACAGGATAAGCAATGATGAGATACACAGTATGACAGGGTTACACAACAGTGTTATTGTAAAAATGAAGAAAGGAATGCTTAGATGGTTCGGGCACTTGGAAAGAATGAGTGATGAAAGACTGACGAAGAAAATATACAGAGCGAAAGTGAGTGGTAAAAGAAGCCAAGGAAGACCAAGGCTGACTTATGAAAATAAAATAGCCAGAGTGTTAGCAGATGGAAATGTCAAAAGCACTCGCATACCTAGGCGAAAATGTGTGAAGAGAATGATGAGTTTTGAGGAAGCGAAAGAGGTGTGTAAGGACCGCGACTCCTGGCGCTCCGTCCTCTCTGACTACCCCGTAGGGGATACAGCGTGAAGATATGTTATGTTATGTTCTATGAGATATTTTTTGAATTCTTTTAAGTTTTAGTATACTTCTCTCCATACTTCTTTGACATGATCTAATCTTCATTTTCATTTTATGCGTGAACTTCCAAGTTTGGCTAGCGTATGTTAATGATGGAAGAATACAAGTATCCAAGACTTTCTGCTTAATTTTGATTGGCATGTCGCTTTTCATTATTTCTTTTAGGCTCCAAAATTTTTCCAACCGTTTGCAATTCTTCTTTCTATTTCGTACTAATTTCTTTGCTTTTTAAAAGAAATTTGTTTGCCCAGATAGATATACGTGTCAGTATAATCTAGTGTTTCACTTTCTAGGTATACTGGGTTCTGAATGCTGTTCGTCATAATCGTGGTTTTGCTGCGATTTATTTCAAGGCCGACTTGTTGACTTGTGGAGTGGAGAGCGTTTATCATTGATTGCAATTCTGCCGTATTTTCAGACATCATATATACATAATATATACATATCCTAACGTTCATATTTACAAACTTAAAACTAAACATTATCTTAAATAATAGACTTCCTCAAAGTTGTCGTTTAGAAAGCTGTCGTTGCTTAGGGTGCCCAGCAGACTGGCAGTATTACTTCTTTGAATAGCCAAACTGATTCGTTGGCGGAAGAAACTGCCAGCCTGGCAGCTTTATATACATATTACATTCTTAATTCTAACAATACTTTTCTATTTCGTTAACAAAGGAACTTTTTATTTGAATCAAATATAGGTACATAATTATGTAGGTATGTATTTCGCTTACATCGTAGTAACATATTATGTGAGTTTATTGATTGAAGTGTGGAGATGGCGAGTAGGTGTGTATTTGTTTTATTAACAACCTGTGAATACAGACGAATAATTGCCATAAAATTTATTGTGAAAACTGAATAATAATGTTATTACACTAGCTGAAACCTGCGACTTCGTTCACGTGAATTTACGATGCAAATGTCTGTAGTAAATCTTATTGTAGGGATTACATACACTACATTGCACAGTCACGTTATTGTCAAGGACGCAGATGTAGAGCTGAAAACGACCAGTCTTCATTGAGCATGTACGTAAAGAAAACACTCCGTTCGTATTTGCTGGTGCAACTTCTGTTGGTTTGTTGTTAAAAGAATAGGGATGTCGAGCGGAAAATTTCCAAGATTCTTTGTGACTTTTCGTCAAATATTTATTCTCATTACATAATACACAAATATTTACAATTTTTTCCACTAACTATATATCTATGTACCGATGTATATCTGAGATCAAAATAAACATTACTGAAGAAGGTATTCATTTATAGGCGTCGGTATGGTGACATATAGAACAAAATGTAATTTTGCTTTTCCGTTTAGTTCCCTTTCCGTGACGTATCTGGAATATTGTCAAAGAAGTCTGCAACATAGAAAAGATAAAAGTCTCGCCTACAGACCTATTGAGTGCATCGGATTCGGCTATTACTGCGCTAAATACAGTTAATGATTATTTTACATCTATGGGAAGGAATTTAGCAAACGCTACGCTAAATAAACTAGGATTAAGAGAGAGCGAATTGGCTAAAAAATCCTTTATCGAAGACCATTTGCAATCAATGTCGTTATTTCTTACCGACCCATGCGAAATAAAAGAAATTATCCATACCTTGAAAGCAAATGCTGCGCCTGGTTGGGATAATATTTCTAGCAGCATTATAAAAACATCCTGTAATGAATTGGCAATGCCAATATCACACATCTGCAATTTAAGTTTTCAAACTGGAGTATTCCCATCGATATTTAAAAAAGCAATAATAATCCCAATATATAAGTCGGGAGACAAAATTTCACCGAACAACTACAGACCTATATCCTTATTATGCTCTTTATCAAAGGTGATTGAGAAAGCTGTCAATAAAAGACTTACTGTTTATTTGGAATCAAATAACCTACTAGCAAACAATCAATTTGGTTTTAGGGCGGGCCGTTCTACTGAGGATGCGGTTTTAAAGCTGACATCTCAAATAACTACCCATTTAGATACAGGTGAAAAATGTGTAGGTATATTTCTTGATCTCCAGAAGGCATTTGATACGGTGTCCATCCCTATTCTGCTGGCACGTTTGGAGGCAATGGGTGTGAGGGGAATTGTTTTGAATTGGTTTCGAGACTATCTGACGATGCGTAGTCAGCGTGTACGGATAGGACATGTCAAAAGCGACGAGGGTTCCTGTACTTATGGCATTCCACAGGGCAGTACGCTTGGTCCAACCCTGTTTCTAATTTACGTTAACTCTGTGTAGAATTACGCTGGAAGCATGTGACATTTTAATGTTTGCAGATGACACGGTTCTTCTGTTTCACGGAAAATCATGGACCAAAGTCAGAGCATTGGCTGAAATAGGACTCAGTAAGATAACAGCATGGCTTGAAAATAGTTTGTTAACGTTAAACGTGTCAAAGACAAAATATATCTGCTTCAGCATGACTAAAGCAGGAAGGCCCTTTGATAACTTTGCCATAACTTCACATGTATACCCGTGTAATAGAGGCCTGATCGGGGGAGCGGAGTGTCTATGTGACGTCTTAATGAGAGTTCACAACACCAAATATCTGGGTGTCTATATTGATGAAAACCTGAAATGGAACGTCCATATCTCTACTATTACTGCTCGTATAAGAAAACTTATTTACATTTTTAAGATATTAAGAACTGTCGCAGGCTTTGAGTTACTAATGCGAGTCTATAAAGCCTTGTGTGAATGTGTGGTTAATTATTGTGTTACTGCATGGGGTAGTACGCATAAGGTATACATGATGGAAATGGAACGGGCGCAGCGCGCAGTATTGAAGGTAATGATGTGCTACTCATTTCGACATCCTACAGTGGACTTGTATGATAGGTGTAATGTGCTCACTGTACGTAAATTTTACATTTACCAATGTCTCCGTAGAATACATAAATCTAGTTCTGGCTTGTCTTCCGTCTCCGGTAGACGAATTAAACATCCAGTACCCTTTGCACATAGTTCTTTTGCACAGCGGCATTATAGTTTTCAGGCTCCACGTTTGTATAACACATTTATTAAAGTTTTCAATTCTATAAACTACACTAATAGGCAGTTTAAAATAAAAATTAAAGAATGGCTTAATGATTTTGACTACGATATGACGGAACAATTACTTTACCCACAACTCTAGCACACAAGATCATGCACACATACACACATAGTTACACACTTACTCACACGCACAGGCACACACACACACGCACACGCAAGTACATGCACACATGCAGACACACATACCCAAACATAAACACACATGATGACACATCAACATTTATATTCACTCACATTCTCAAACTTGTCCTTTTTTACCAAATAAATTTTAAGATACGCACTTTTAATTAATTAATTAATTTATTTAATTTATTTATTTTATTTCATTTTAATTTATAATTACATTCATTTTAGATTTCATATATAGCATAACTTTTTATTTTTATTTTTTATTATTGTATTGTGGTTTTGTCAAATTAGTTAGGTACGCTTTCCGACATGTAACGATCCGGAGAAGACTGTCTCCTGAAATACAGGATTTCCTAGTTTAGGAGGCAGGGCTCCACTAAAGATGTTATCTGTAATAACTTTTGTCAATAAAGCATTATTATTATTATTATTATTATCTAAAAAATCTTTACTCATTTTCAATTCATATCTGCAACTAACATGGAATCTAAAACCGATCGTCTATCGTCTAATGGGCTCAGAGCGTCTCTCGCTGAAATCGGTGAATCCGTTTCGAAGATTAACCCGTACAAACAAACAGACAGACAGACAAAAATGTTAGAAATTCTTGTTTGGGTCTTGGTTACGTGCAGAAAATAATATTAATTTCGAAATCACAGACAGGCACTCCGATTTTATTTATATGTATATAGGTATTGATTGACGTATGTACTATATATAAGTCAATGAATTTATTGATTGCATTCTACGTAGTGAATTTTATAGTGTTAATTAATCACGTTGAAATCGAACTGATATCAGAAGCCTAGAACTAATCAGTACATAGGCGATATCTAGAACTCTGGAGCTAATCGCTATATAAGCAATATTAACAATTCAAAAGGTCCCCTGACGTTGTTGGTGTCGTCTGTCGTAGAAGAAACACCTACATACATGTATATGTACATACATATCTTCACGCTGTATCCCCAACGGGGTAGTCAGAATGGACGGAGCGCCAAGCGTCGCAGTTCTAACATACTTCTTTCGCTTCCTCAAATCTCGTCATTCTCCTCACATATGTTCGCCTAGATATGCGAGTGTTTTTAACATTTCTGAAGAAGAAACACCTGTATATAAAATTTTAGTTACAATCCACAGAAGTCGTTAAAAAAAGGAGCGGGTTATTCTTTTTCATAATCAGTAAGAATTTCGTTTAAAAATGTATTAAGTAACCATAAATACTTAGTCAATTTGTAATTCTAATTGTTCTTAAAATTATTCTCTGATTTACATCTTTTATAACCCGAGAGCCGACTTTTAAAAATATCGTAAGAAGTACGAAAAAATCTCAAAGAGTCTGCCATAGCCTTGAATTAATTCACAAGACAAATCTCTAAAGAAAGACGTCAACGGAAAAGTCTGGCACTCTCCCGCAATATTTTTAATCAAAGTTAAGCATAAGGAAAATTTTTTGTGGGCAATACGGACATTGACATCTTTTAAAGCCAATGTCTAAACGAGAAAAAGGCTGATTTAAAAAGTTAAGTGGAGGTGAGCAAAAGATCGTAATTATAACAGATATTTGTAAACTTACCTATTTGTGTTAAATACTATGAAAACATATTTTTGTCGTTAAAATTCAAAGTCATTTATGAGCGGGTTCGGAGAGCTTTTGATTTGACTAATTATGCTTCACTCATCACTGTCATGAAAAGTGAATAAAATGTTTCATCAACAAAGATTTGATTTATTCAATTCTAAGAAACGATTTTACGTAAGAACTGCAATAACAACTGTTCCAAGATAATATATTGTTTCTACATACCGAATATCATTCATTAGTAATATATATTAATCTATATATTTACATAATACCAAAATACCACTCACTTACTGAAAACAAAGAAAGAGTAGTTAAAAGTTAGATCATGTAATTTGGTCTGATGATAATGTAATGTAAAGGATTTTTGGAAATTTGACATCTTAATAAGGACAAAAAAAATATAAAAAATAAATGCCTAACACAAAATAAACGTAATATAATGTGGTCGTAAGGAAGCCTCAGTGCGAGAGTCCGAATCGCAGTTAACTAGATTTTTTGAAGCTGTCCATTTGAAATTTGGAAATAATCGTCTAACTTCTGATGAATCGGATTCTAAATAATGTTCAGTAATTTAAAACATTTCAAATTAAGAAAAAAGCTAAGGTACACATTTTTTGTACGAATAATAATTATAATCATTATCAAACTTCGGTTGATTATAAATAATATTATTACTACATAAAATGTAGTAATAAGAGAGGTATGTAAGGACCGCGACTCCTGGCGTTCCGTCCTCTCTGACTACCCCGTTAGGGGCATACAGCGTGAAGATATACTTGTATGTATGTATGTACTACATAAAGAGAATGAAAGAAAAAAGTTCAGTAGTGTAATAATATAGCTTATCCATTTAATAATAATTATTAGAGTAGAACACAATAATAATAAATATTAAATGGATCATACCTCTTACATCATCTAATAATCATTTCATTTTTAATATATTGTTACATTGTAGATTGGACGTCCGCCAGGCTGCAGACAAGCTGTCGGCTTCCCTCGAGAGTCCTGTTCAGCCCTGTTCCCGGGGTTGAGCTTCAGTTATTGCTGGCCTAGTGATCCTCCTTCTTCTACTTCATTCGTTAATCTTTCGGTTTTCCTACAAAACAAGAGGAGCAGAAGAGGATAACAAACAAGAGGATATTCCTTAGTTAGGTTGTCCTCAACTCCTTTTCTTACAGTGTGTGACTCTAGTGTATTGAATCTAATGCCTAAATATATACTGCGTTTTGCTATGAAGTGTTCTTTCTCTATTGCAAGCAATGTTCGCATAGGAGATTTGATGTTAGTCTGAGTAATGATAGATGTTGGTTTAGTGTACAGTGACTCGTTATGGTACCTACCAGTATTCTTACATTACATTACCCTTTTCCAACATTAGGATATACTTAGCCTTTGTCTTATCTTTCTCTTCAAAGTATATCTTGGTTTGTCTACATGTTTTTGATTTCCTCCATTCTTCATTTGTCTCTTTACCAGTTAATCTTTCTTTTACACTTTTAGTTACTTTATTGGAGATCGAAAAACATAGTTCTGGTCCTACTATAGGTGTAACTGAATCACATCCTGCTAGTTTGTCTGCTTTTACATTACTTTTATTACCACTATGTCCAGGGGTCCAAGCAATGAAAACATTCCGTTCTTGTCCTAATTTATTTAGTATTGCTTTACATTCCCTAACCAAGGCCGATGTAAATGTCGGCTTATCTAATGATTTGAGAGATGCTTGACTGTCGGAGTATATTATATTATTTCATTTAACTTTGGCGAATGAGTCCAGAGTAGTGCTGATGCACATTCCATTATCACATATATTTCAGCCTGATATACACTAGCGAAGTAACATAATTATGCTTTTCCAGCAGGGAATATAAATTCTTGCTTCTGCTATTTTTGATTTGATTTGATTTCCTTCTAGAACCATCCGTATAACATGTGGTGGTATCTTTACCTGTTTTAATTGTCTAGTCTTCTCTGGGTCCTATATTTACCTATTCTATATTTCTTATTTATTATGTATAATCATTCCTAGCTTAGTTTCTGACCCTATCCCTATCCTTCTGTGTCCTGTGTGTTTGCCTTTCACTCCCCGTATCTCATATTGTTACACAACATGTGCTGCTACAACTACTGCTGTAATTGTAATATTGTTGCACTTTGCTATAATTATTGTTATAGTTTAAAAATGATGATTATTATTCTTGGAATACAGCGTAAAAATATGTATGTACGTACGTATGTATTGTTATTGCGCTTCCTTATTTTAATAGGAAAGAATTTCATTATTTAAAGATACTGGAGATCATTCGGTTTACTCGTAGGTAACAGATCCATAAGTTCCTCATTGAAATAAATTGTATATACTTAGCAGTTTTTGGACCAAAGCAATAAAATAGAATAAACATGAAACGTCCACATTATTTCGCCTCGCACGTAAGATCCTTGTTACCTAAGCCTCAGAGGTCTACTTATGTAAAAACATTGCAGGGCTATTTACACAAATATTAAAGAGTTCATTTTAATTCGAATTGAAATAATGCACTGTCTATCCGTATATTTTATACTTACATAAATACATAATGTCATGCTATGATTGAATGAACTATGCATATAATTCTAGTATAGAATGAATAATTATGTTCTACTTTCAGTCAATGGAAGTTGCGCAAATAAGCTCGACGCTCGTTTACCAAGCCGGCATCCGAACAGCGCCGCTTTTAATGGACTGGTTAGGATTTATTATATAAACATTCCATGCATAAATATATATGTATGTACGTTCACTAATATTAAAATGTTTGAAATATATTGCGAGACACCACTTTGACAATAAAAAGTCGACACTTCTACTGTAGTAGAAACTCAGACAAAAACATGAGCAAAAGTAAAATATTCAATTAAAGACTTCATCAAGTGGAATTTAAAAATATGCTACATTTAATTGGATTAGAAATAAGATATATAATTTAATAGCCAAAATAAAATTTTTTTTCGAAATCTCTTTTACTTGCACGTTTTTTATACGTTACTAGCTGATGCCCGCGAATTCATCCGTGTTTTTTATTTTTAACATAGCCTATGTCCTTCCTCAGGAAAGCTATCTCCATTAGCAAATTTTATCGCAATTGGATGGACGGTATGGCAGCCCATAAGATACGAAAAAATAAACAGACATTGATTTTGATATATTATTGATTTTTTGGAAATATAAACCGAATAGTAGTAAAAAATTATTTATGGATTACATTTTTTATTAAGTTTACCGTTTTTTCTAATTAATGAAAACATTTTAAAAAACCCATTATTCGTCGTCGAAACGTTAAAGGCTTATAAATTGTGCTTTACAAATCTAGCAAATTTCTTCACCTCTTCCCCATTCTCTCAACTTGTTAATTACCTGGAAACACGACCTCATCTTAACAGCTCCGTATCAGTACCGGAACGTCTCGCTCGTAAGCTGTGTATGCACTGTCCAGATGGCGAACGAGCCTAATGTTAAGAATTCTGAAGATGGTGCCTATTGTACCAGGGGCGTAGCTTAATTGAAGGCGAAAAGCCAAAAGGCTTTTGCGACATTTCGGTAAATGTTTAAGAGAGCGTTTTAAAGTCAGTAGTACCGGTAGGAGGCGGCAGAGAGGTGGAGAAGTAAGCGGGCGGATGAACTCAATGGGGCCAACATAATGACTTTGACAGCTCCAAGTGCAAAGTTCAAAAAACGGGCTTATACATAATTCGACATAGTTACGCAACAAATTAAAAAAGGAGAAGGTTCTCAATTCGACTGTACGTTGCTTTTTTTTTGTATGTTTGTTACCTCATAACTCCGTCATTTATGAACCTGCCCTGCCTTATATATTTATTAAGGTCAATATCACTCAAAAGGGAGAAATAAAAAAAAATATGAAAAAAAATTAAACTGCCTTCAAAAAAAAAACACTGAAAAGTACAAGATACTAATAACTATCCTTTACTAATCGAAACTCAAGTACAATTAAAATAACTTTAGAAATACGATACACATACCTATATTATGAAATTTGACAGTTACTGAGGTCGGTGCCAAGCCTACCAAACTAATAGGCTTTCTGTTGTTGCACATTGATTTGGCACCGACTTCAATTTAAAAAGTGAACATACATGCCAAATCTAAAATGTATATAAATTAAAATGAAAGGACCCTGCGTGGGTTGAATATTAGAGCTGGCATAGCATCAAGAATCACAAGGGATGGAATCTTTGTTTTAAACGGGTGTCCGTTTTTTGTTGGTGTAATGTTCTAGATTTGTACTAATGTGCGTGACTAGAGAAGGGTCGCAGTATTACAATACAATGGAAATGGGAATGGAAGTTCAAAATAAAGTCAAAGAATTTCTCTCAAATAAAGTTACAAGGCCATTTTGAATGTTGAATCTGTCACTTGTGCATAGTATTGTGGATTAGGTTCCTACATGGAATTACCCTATATTCTCAACTATTTTAAATTCATTTATTTGGCTTAAAGTAATCGAATATTATACATTATGAAGTTATTAGATTGGTACCTACATACATATATATTAAGATCAATCCTTTTTTCTCTCGAGGTCAACTATCCAATTTCAAGGATTGAATAAGGTGAGAGGGAAGCCTGAAAAGTTCTCGGCCTAAAGTAGTATAAGTCGCCCTATTTACATGTTACGTATAGGTATATACATAGTTGAGTACCTTGGTTTTTATCTATGCTATCACTACTAATATTATACACATATACATGTACAATTCAGTTTATTTGTCTGATTGGCTTTCACGATTAAACCACTAGACCGATTTTAGAATGGAGATAGATTAAGCTCTGGAGAAGAACATAGGCTATTCTTTAAATGAGCGACGAAATCTTGGGCAACAACTAGTCTGTATACCCATAAATTAATAATTTCCAGTGATTGGGTTCACTACCCTATATCTATTATTGAATAAGATATGTGATTGATTGATTCATCACTATATCTAAAGAATTGCTACGTCTTAGGAGTTTCGAGAATCGTTTTGTGATAAAATTCATCATAATATTTTTAACCTTTGATCTAAACACCGAATAATATCTTCAAAGAGATGAAGGTTTATGATAAGTATGCGCCCTCATATTCTGTGGTGAAACACTGGAGTCAGTTATTCCGACAAGGCCAAGAGTTAATCGAAAAAGACCCTCATTCCGATCGTCCGTCTACCACGGTCACTGATGGCTGTATTGAAAAAATTAAAAAAATGCGCACTTGTACCGTGGATCTGGAAGATCGCGAAATTAAATGTGGTAGATAGCTGAGACTCTGATGATCAGTAAGGATTGAGAAGTAGAAATTTTGCGCAATCATGTACACGTGAACCAGTGAGCGTGCTCTAGGAATTGTTGATGTCTACGCCGTTCTACATGTAAAGGCGAGTCGGAAGTACGAGCGAGTTTTTTAACTTGTTAAAGACGATTTAGATAAGATTTGTTCTTTAATAGTAACCACTGATGAAAAATAGATTCGCAGTATGATCTAAAATCAAAAAAAGAGTTGGCCAGCGAAATCAAAAGGTGAAAAATTACCAAAGAGAATCAAAGGTTACGATATTTTGGGATCCTATTAATTGATTACCTTTCTAAAAGATCTACGATGAATGTATAGAAAATTATGCTAATTTTATGAACCAGATGGGAAATGCTATTTTACAAAAGAGAAGTGGTAAAATGAGCAAAAGCGTTTCGCTTTTGCAAGACAGCATGCCCGTCACTCCTCTCAAGTTGCGAGGCGTGCCCTATCAAAAGTAGACTTGGAAGAATCAACCAACTATTCCTACAGTCGAGACTTGACTCTTAGCGACTACGTTCTATTCAGTAGCCTACAGTAGCCTACTGTGAAAAAATCTGAGAACGACAAAGTCATGAAGAGGAAGAATAGTCTTTTAACGGGATACAAGCATTGCATAAAAAATTGACCTACAGGACAAGTAATTCCAAACAAAAACTTTGTCACACATCAGACATCACAAGTTAATTATCATGCTTAAAAAAAGCACATAATATTGCGCGATGTAACTTCAATAAGCAATTTAATTTAATAAACGCATTTTTGATGAAATGATCAAATATTTAGCTCACAAATCAGACAACCTGTTCCCATAGTTGCATGTGATCAACTACATGAGTTGTAACCAATTGACTTCTCTTGAGATGTCAAATTTTTAGTTCTACATTGTCAGCTTGTAGGTCGATGTAAAAAATGTATGAAATATCTTGAGATACACAGAAAATGGTATATAAAGAGAAATTAAATAATAAAGTTGCTTAATTTTATTTCTATGAATAACTCAGGCTGCCAATTTTTCATCCTTTCCTTATAAATATTTGTATGAAACTATTTTTGTAATAGTGAGCGAAAATAATTTTTTATTTAGATACGAATATGCAGTGTAAAGAGTATTTCATTTTTGTGTCGTCTTAAGAGTTTCGCTTGTCAAAATACGTCAACCATTCTAACTTTTCTGATTCTCTGATTTCTACTTTTTCTGATTTTCAAGAATGTCTTGGTTTTTTTGATAAACTGCAGAAAGTATATTTTTAATCGACTTCAAAAGAAGGAGGAGGTTCTCAATTCGTCTGTATGTTTTTTTATGTGTATGTTCGGGTATGTTATACAACTTCTTTGTACGTGAACCGTTTTCGTTGGGTTCAGTATAGCTCCAAGGTCCATTTAAATTTTGCTGACATTGGAGCTTGACATTGGATTTCGAAGGTACACCAAATAATTTCACCTGCTTGTAACCTTTATTTCTATTGATGATTCTCTTGTATATCATTCCGTTCCAGAATTTGAAAAGAAATTAGTTGTAGACCTGTTGTACCCTAGATATTTATTTAGGCCAAGATCACTCAAAAGGAAGAAAAGAAAAATTAAATCGACTTCAAAAAAATCACTGAAAAGTACAAAATAATTATCCTTTACTAATCAAATCTACATCATAAAATTTGACAATTATTGAAGTCTATCCAAATCAATGTGCAGAAACAAGAAAGTCTACTAGTCTATTAGGCTTATTGGCACCGACTTCAGTAACTGTTAAATTTAATTATTGACATAGCTTTGATTAGTTTTTTTAGTATTAGATTATTTTTAGATTAGTAAGGATATTTCGATGGTTTTTTTTAAATCGGTTTACTTTTAACATCGCACATCTAATTTATTTTCCTTTAAACTTTCAACTACTTTTTTCAATTTCGAGTATAAACTTTAATCTTAGTTTTCGTTATTGTGCTTCAACCTTCTCAGCTTCAGCGTTCTCTAACCCAGTTGTGGGTAAATGTGGTTAACTAAGTAACTAATAATTTTTTTAATGTTTATGTTCAGTAGCTTCGGCGGTAATGGGGGAGAAATGATCAAATCGAGTTCGCACACCCAATTTATAATATTATATACTTTGATGAATATTTGAAAAAGTTAACTCACTAATTAACAGTTAAATGGGTAACCAAACTACAATCACTAGGCTAAATAACGTTAAACATTTGTACGTTACGTAGTTCAGTACAAAATCGAACATTGACATTGACGTGACATTTGATAGACAGACAGACAAACCGATGCATGAGAGATTTCAAAAGGGTTTCATTTTTTTTCATGTTTAATAAGAAATAAGTAAAATCATAATTTGTTTCCCAAATCTTGATTTAACACTGTGAAAACATCAAATGAAAATAAGGTGTTAATGTGTAATGATTATCGAAAAACACCTCAAGAAATTCCACAGAAAGGCTCAGACAATACGAAAACAATCCAACGCCTAACAAAACGCAGCATTCCCATGGGTGCAATATCAAATACCTAAATTTCTTTCCTTTTTCGTACGTTAACCAACAATAAGAAGAAGTTTCAGCTTCTTGGGTGACTGCAAAAATACCTGGGGGACCCTTACTGAATATTAATGCCATTACGTCCCTTCCAGACACCCATCCTCAATAAAAATACCATAAAAAGGATCTCTGAATTCGTAATGTGCACAAATTTAGTCCAGTATTACCATGGACACTGGCTGTAGCCATTATCTCAAGTTTCTGTTTTATAGCAACAATCTTTAACAAAGCAATTTCAATCGCTTTAAAGTTATTAATTTATTGTTGAACAGTTGTTTATACTAGACATTATTTAAGCACTTACAGCAAATTATTCTGTATTTTTTTTATTAAACACCGAGTTTACCATAATTCTACCTACAACTCATTATGAGCCTAAGACACATGTTGCGTTAGCTGGTATTTTGTGTGCTGTGGCATTTACTACATACACAGTTTTTAAACATTAATATTTTACGATAAAAGTTATATTTATTTGTGGACATCACATAATCTATATCTATATTAACAACTCCATAAATTGTACTGAAGCACTAAAATTGTATAATAGGTAAACATTAATAATACGCGTCACTTAAAGAGGTACTTCTTAATTTGTAAGATTTATAAAAGCTCGCTAAAATAAAACTATTAATAGACCTATTCTTGCGTGTTACCTTTTTATTGCTGTAACGATATTTTTCTTAATATTTTCGTTAGTGGCTACATTAATTAACAATTAAAAATGAATACATACTAGGTACTTCTAATATCGATTGAAAACCGTTCTTTATGTGAAAAAATATTTTTCATTCGTCGTTACATAAATAAACATTGATTGGAATTTGTAGTTGCTGAAATATTTACGTCGAAAGGTATAAACAAATTCATCATGTGAACGAAATTTAGTATTAGACGGGTCACACTGTTATACCCTTTTAGTAAATTATGCGAATGATCGATTATGTACGTATACGAGCATAAATAGTTTTTCGCATCTTCGATATTTTTCTACGTGATTTTTCGAGCTCACTTTTTTTGATAACATCAACATTGACATATGATGATTTACGAATGATAGAATTAAAGTAGATATACATTTCATATTTCTTTTTGTTAGTGGGTATTTAACGAAGTTTTGATATAAATGAATAGTGATGGTATGATGCGTATTAAAAATTTTTATAAGTGTATTTCGAAATAAGGAAATCTAATGAAATATAGGTACGGTTTTAGATTTCGCGTTTTATCGAGAAACAATAATTACAATAAAGCCTAGGAATTTTAATAAAATATGTTTAGGTTTTTATTAAAGGCGTAATAATTTTAATTTTTTAATTAACAGTGCAATCTCAAAAACTAAAACTAGGATCATGAAATTTGGTCAGATGATATCGTGATAGTTTGTACGATGTCCCAGTAGGAGCTCACAAAGAAAGGATGTAAAATTCAGTACACATATTGCTTATTCAAAGTAATGAGACACACGTTTCAAATTTTTGTAGAATTCCACTGGTGGTGGGTGGAATTCATACAAGTTTTAGAATGGAGATAGATTAAGCCCAGAGGTAGGTTTTTAAATTTCACTCGGACGAAGTCGCGGGCATCAGCTAGTAACTTTCAGTGTCAGCCTTGTTATGTATAAGGTAAAGTTACTGTTACACGAAACAATACAAAATATCTTTTTCATATTCCTCCCTGTTATCTTGAAATAGCAAAATACAGGGGAAACATTTGAATACCATAAATGATCCTGCTTACAAGGATTTAGTAGCGGATTAAGGGCGGGCTAAGTCTATTGATGTCTTTAGAGGAATACGATAGTTTTATAATATTCTTCTAGACTATAAACTGTAACAAACTTATAAATATGTTTAATATTTTGCTTTCTAACTAAATAGAATTAAAAAGAGTTTGAAGATTTTGGCATAGGTACTGGAATTAGCCGCCATTTTAATTTTTTTAGAAAATGGCGGCGCACGATGTATGTACGTTATCTCTTCAGTGCGACACATTATGACATGAAAATAGCGTTAAAAAAATGTGCGCATAAAAAAAATTTAGAATATACTTATAATTGTAGTAAAAACTTTAATCTACCTAGAAATTGCTATTCGAATACATTATAATGCGTAAAATATTTAATGAGTAATGTTTTCGCGGTTAATGAAGTTTTCGTACATGGATATTTTCTTGCAAATAGCTCTGTAACGTGACACTGTAGAATATAGCAAGAAGGTTTCAATGTGTGTCCAATCGATTTATACAAAGGTTTACAAAAAAAAAAGTAAATAGAGGAGGTCGATTGTGCCAGGCTCCGAAGAAAAATCTTCAATAGTTCTGATCTCGGATAGGTAATGAGTTGCCGCTATTATCATCAAATCAAATCAAATCAATTTATTCAAGTAAACCCAATTACAAGGTATTTTTGAACGTCAAATCTACTTTAGTTCACTCATGGTGTACCAAACGAATTTTTGTGTCTCTCTGTCTCATTGAGTGTAACCACGAGTAAAACAGTTAGCTATAGTAAGTTTGGCAACCTTACACAGTCGGTGTAAATCGTGTTAGCTCATGACCGGCTCGACATACAAAACATTGCATTACTGAAATAATTATTGGAAAAATTCTTCTATAAATCTTTATTTTGGCTACTGGTATTCACTAAAGGTATATGTCATGTTCATTGCTGTGTATTGCTGGCTGTACTGTGGCCCTTCTCTAGTCAAGCATATTAGAACAAGTCTAGGTCGACAAAAAACGGACGCGCTCTTAAAGTTCAAACTCCTTCTATTTGATTCTTGGTCTGAGGTTTTTTTTTTGCGATCTCACTTTAAAATGGAAACCGCTAATGGTTTACAGTTTCCATTTCAATTAATTAACATAATATTTAATTGAAAATTGTGCACTAGTAGAGAAGCATGTTAATGCTTTGTGACTATATAGTTATATAGTTTATACAGTGAAATAAGATGTGTGTATATATGTGGATGCGAGATTTCCTTTCTCTAAGTAGGTACAATTACATTATAAGATTCTACATGAAATAAGCTGAATTGTGTTTAACAGAATGAGGTATATCGAATAAGGAGGTTATATACAATGAGTAAGTCATTAATTTGATATGAGATAATATGTACAATGATTTAAAATGTTTTTTTATGGTGTTATGAAGTTTATGAATTAACTGTACATACTATATTTACAACGTACACGTTTTACACTGTTTTTAAGGATTTACTGATGTCTTGGTCTGATGTTCTGATTTAGTAAGCATTCGTACGTTAGGTTTAGTAACATTATGCTAATCATTTTTCACAATTTATATTAATTTAGGTAAAGCATAGGCTAAAACTGCTATTAAAGAATGTTTAAATATTAATAAAGAGACTATGTGTAGCATGTATATACATTTAATAGCCAGAAAGTAATCTACATAATACAAGTTAGTCGTATTAGTTTGCAAATTACTGCATTCTGTGGTAATTACTTATTTTCATAACAAGTCTTGGCCTGTTTCCTCTATAAATCCAATTATTTGGAATTCGACATATTTTGCATGTTCATATTTGATCGATTGTTCGGTTAAATTGCCGAATGGTTTCCGAATTTTGAAACTATTCGTAGGAGAATTAAAGAAGAGCGAAATTGACTACTGAAACTCGGTTTGATCAGTCCCTCTTATCCTCGAAACTGCTAAATTTCGATTTTTTTATTGCCGAATGTAAAGAATTATGTGAAGTGTACGGGAAAAGTATAGCTGAAAGCCCTTTGAAAATTGAGATTTGAAAGTTGAAAGATTTGAAAATTTTAAAAATTAATTCATTTTTTATCTTATTATTTACAAACTTTTTTACAAACCCTTTTGTTTTCTCACCAGGTCCGCCTATACCGTGAAAGCCCAAGATCACCTGTAATTAAGTTTACAAATTTTCCAATTCACACAATATATCGTTCTGCGCGTGAGTCAAATTCGCATTAGACAAAATTTTGGTTTATTTTACTTAATTATAAACGGTGCGGGAACATAGACGAAGCTGTTTAGCACGATAAAGCACATGTAAAATAACTGAATGGTTAGGTTAAATATTCGGTTCGGTACATTTATAACCGAACTTTTGGCTGAACATTCTATTCGGTAGAACACTTATTCGATGCATCAGTAATGAAAATTACACTATATAAAATACATTACAGGCTGTAGTATGAAAAGTAACAGAGTAAGAAACCAAAACATTTCATTAGTTATAAAGGAGGAGAAAATATACGTTGTAGTACTTTCTTTTCAAGAGGCTTACTGACTGCTTACTTCTTACGAGTCGAACTAAAAAAAAAATTAAGCCGCCTTAAAAAAAAAACACTGAAAAGTACAAAATAACTATCCTTTACAAATCGAAACTCAAGTACAATTAAAATAATTTCTTAAATACGATACACATACCTATATAATTAAATTTGAGGACCTTGCATCAAAAGGGGGGCAAGTCTAAGTTTCAAAATATTTGGGAAATGAAAAAAAATCACTTTAAAAATTAATCGATATATTTATGTTTAAAAATTATACACTTAAATAAAATATGCATATTTTTACACATTTTAATGATCTTTTTGAAGTAAATAAGTAAGTTTTAAGCTCACTGTGAATTTTTAAAGTTTGGATATGCCTCCATCTTGCACCGAAATGTGAAAAATGTACTACTGTTTTTTTCTTTAAGCATAATATAACACATAAACATAAGAATTTTTGTATTTTTAAAACCAGTAATCAGCACGTTATTAATCATTAAATTAATAGAAAAACAAAAATGGACAAATCTCAAACAAAAATGAAAAAATCATTGGTCAATTTCAGCCTGATCATCGTCGTCTTCACTAGAAAGGTCATGATCCGTTCCAACAGTTTCACTTTTAAATGCCTTGTAGAAATATAATTTATTTGGTGGAACATAGTTCTTTTCTAATTGCATCACATCTTTGTATTTAGCCTTTTTTAACGGCAAAGTGTGATCATACACCACTTCCTGAGGCAAAACAGATAGGATGGATTGAACATTCCTCATTATAGTAAAATGTTCAAATAAAGGCAGTCCAGTTGATACACTGACCGCAATAGTTTCAATGTGGTCTTTGCTATATTCAAAAATACGATATTGAGATATTTTAAATCGAATCTTTTCTGCATTTGTAACCACTTTTTTAAAATGGCCTTCGTAATGTTGAGTAAAGTTGAGAATCATTTTTTGGTCGAACATCGATCACAGGGCAAAAAACTGTGTCCTGGTTCAGGAAAGCGATGAGAAAGCTTCTCAAAAGACGAATTCTTCAAAAGGATATAAAGATACTGAACTAAAGTTGAGTTCTTGTTTTGTGTTGCTGCATTATCTGAGAATAAGTACAGTGTTTTAACTGTGGTTGGTAAGATATTATTTGCGTAGTGATTTAAAAATGATATGACTTCGTTGGGTGATTTACGAGCTATGGTTTCATCATATTAATAAAAGTGAGCAATGCCTGTTTTTGCTGAATGGATGCAAAAGTTATATGCCCAAAGTTGACGTTTATAAAAAGCTTCACTTGCTGGAATTTTAGGCATCGGTAAGTTCTGCTGATAATCAAAAGTTAATACCTCGTATTCATCATTCGAAAAAGCATCAAATATCAGACGATCCACTACTATATGGTTCGAAGTCACTCATCCTATCTTATGTACAATAATTATTCACAAATTGACATATAAAATAGTTCTTTAACTATTTGCGGATAAAAGTACGTCCGTTTGAGCTAAGCTCAAAACGTATACTGACTTGTCGCAAATGACGCAATAATTTCGTTTGTTGCAAGAAGGGGGCAATTTTGGAGCTGCCGCCTTATTGCTCCAAACAAACGTGGGTGGCAAATCCAAATTTTGCACTAACGCTCTTGTTTTTCGTCGGATGTGCCTCGATTATGCATCAAACGATTGGATTTTTGTTTGTTCATATTGTTGGCGAAAAAAACAGTAACGGCTAAAATTTGGATCTACCTCCCTTTTGATGCAAAGTCCTCATTTGACAGTTACTGAAGTCGGTCCCAAACCTACCAAACATAAAAATGTAGTTGTGTTACTAAAAATAGATATGAGGTTATTTTTCCACTTAATTAAGCGACTTCAAAAAAAGGAGGAGGTTCTCCATTCGTCTGTGTTGTTTTTTGTTTTTTTTTGCATGTTTATTACCTCATAACTCCGTCATTTATGAACCGATTTCAAAAATTCTTTTTATGTTTGGTAGGTAATACTTTAGAGGTAGTAACATTTGAATTTACTGATATTGGAGCTTGGACTTCGAAGATACATTAGATAACCCGACCTGGTTATAACCTTTATTTATATTGATGATTCTCTTGTATATCGTTGCGCTCCGGAATTAGAATGAAGTTAATCGCAGACCTGCCCTAGATATTTATTTAGGTCAAGATCACTCAAAAGGGAGAAATACAAAATTTTTATTAAAAAAAATTAAACCGCCTTCAAAAAAAACACTGAAAAGTATAAAATAACTATCCTTTACTAATCAAAACTCAAGTACAATTAAAATAACTTTATAAATATTATACACATACCTGTATAATTAAATTTGACAGTTATTGAAGTCGGTGCCAAATCAATGTGCAACAACAGAAAGTAGTTTGGTGAGCTTGGCACCGACTTCAGTAACTGCCAAATTTAAATATACAGGTATGTGTATAGTATTTATAAAGTTATTTTAATTTTACTTGAGTTTTAATTAGTAAAGGATAGTTATTTTATACTTTTCAGTGTTTTTTTTGAAGGTGGTTTAATTTTTTTTTATTATCTATTTTATTTGTTGTTTCTTTTTTAACTATCTCCATTTTATTTATGTTTATTTAAGTAACCCTAATTTTCAATTTATCGAACTAATTCTTCAGTAGACCAGATTACGAAATGGTCACTAAACTCGGTGTTCAATTGATTATTATTTAATAAATTATTTAATAGTAATGAAGTTAACAAAAAAATCTTTAATTGGTCTTACTTTTATATATTGCATATTTAATGTTTGTGTAATATGTATGTATACATACACTGTTGATTTCCTAAAATAAAATAAAAATAAAACAACATAAACTTTTTTTCTTTCTTGTTGATTCAAACCTCGGAAGATAGACTGAAAAGGAGTTTTTTAAATACAGCCGGTTAGACATATATTTTCATTTTTATCATAAAAAGGTATCTACGAAATAGAAATTACAAATAAATTACTTTATTTACTTAACGAATTACCTCTTGCATCATCGACCAAATTCATGAGAACTTGAACATATGGTTCATTGAATTCCGAAGAATTAACTTCGATATAATCTCTTGTTAATCTCTTGTTTGTTGATTCAGTTCACTTAAGGACTTAACAGTAAGGCAGTAGTCTAAGTATTGCTTACTTGTAATTTTTACTTGTAATGTTTACTTGAAATGATAAATGTAAATAACGATAATATCTTATAATCTGTATATATGTAGGAGATCCCGATTTTGAACTCACTCATCACGATTTCTCTGGAACTATAAGACCTAGAGACTTGAAATTTGGTAGGAATATTTCTTCCGGCGAGTAAAGGTCAGCTAAGAACGGATTTTACGATATTCCACCCGCAAAGGTGGTTGCGGGGGCATTATATGAAATAACTTATTTATCTAACACTAACAATACGGGTATCAAATGAAATGGAATACGCAAGGGCAGGTTTTTGTAAATGTGACGTCATCATAAATCCAATATGGCGGATGTTCCATAGCAGCGAGTAAAGGTCAGCTAAGAATGGATTTTACGATATTCCACCCGCAAAGGGGGTTGCGGGGGCGTTATATGAAATAAGTTATTTATCCAACACTAACAATCTGTGTATCAAATGAAATGGAATACGCAAGGGAAGGTTTTTGTAAATGTGACGTCATCATAAATCCAATATGGCGGATGTTCCATAGCAGGAAATAAATTTTTCGTTCAACAACAACAATATGGGTTTCAAATGAAATTGAATACGCGGGGGAAGGTTTCTAGACATGTGACGTCATCATAAATCCAATATGGCGGATGTTCCATGATAGGAAATAACTTTTCGTTCGACACCAACAATATGGGTATCAAATGAAATGGAATACGCAAGAGAAGGTTTTTGTAAATGTGACGTCATCATAAATCCAATATGGCGGATGTTCCATAATAGGAAATAACTTTTCGTTCGACACCAACAATATGGGTATCAAATGAAATGGAATACGCAAGAGAAGGTTTTTGTAAATATGACATCATCATCAATCCAATATGGCAGATGTTCCATAGCAGGATATAATTTTTTAGTTCAACACCAACATTATGGGTATCAAATGAAATGGAATACGCAGGGGAAGGTTTCTAGATATGTGACGTCATCATAAATCCAATATGGCGGATGTTCCATGATAGGAAATAACTTTTCGTTCGACACCAACAATATGGGTATCAAATAAAATGGAATACGCAAGAGAAGGTTTTTGTAAATGTGACGTCATCATAAATCCAATATGGCGGATGTTCCATAATAGGAAATAACTTTTCGTTCGAAGTCGCGGGTACAGCTAGTACATAATATATGAATGAATTTTATTTCCAGTATAAAATTATATATAATATTATGTAAAATTATAAATAACCAATAAAAGACTGTTTTGCCGTCTGAAATAAAACATTTAAATTGTGTGGTACGCATTTAAATATATATAATATTTCAAGAACAGCAAACTTAGAACTTCTCATATAAGATTAAATATAAGTATAAACGAAGTAATTAAAATGTTCCTATATTCATTTATACTAGCGTAACGGTATCTGCTAACTTTTTTACATTTATACAAGGTAAGTAAAAGGAAAAATTTTAATAGTAAATGCGACAAACGATGAAAAACAGCACCCCCTATAATTATTTAAAATATTTGCACATATCGAACGGTCCGACATAATTAAAATATTGAGTAGGAACAGTTTTACATACGCATGTACGTATATGGAATCTTTAGTATAGGTATATATATACACTAAATATTTAAGTACATATACCTTGTGTATATATATATTTATATACATACACTAAACGTACGCTTTACAGCCCAAAAGTACGACTACTAAATGATCTAAAATGTACGTAAACAACTTTATATTTTCTGACCCGTTGCTGCGGTACTTAGCGCATCTGTTTTCTAAGCTGAGGTTCGAATCGTGGCCAGTCAATTTATTTATTATTTTCCTAAGTACAAACTTATTTCAACTGTCTTGGAGTCTGGGGTGTCAGTGGATGCTCTTCTAATTCCTTGTGTGGTATACGTTCTCCATAGTATTGTTTGGTGTTACATATTGGCGTAGAGATCATTTAAACTAGAATTACACGCTCCTCCACTAATTTTGACTTTTCTATGTGTAAGGACTGGTATTTATTGCACCACTTGTGTGCATGACTATACTGTGAACTTAAAGTTGTTGAGTGACCAACGACGATACCAATGAGACTGATAATATTTGCGTGTGAAAATGCAAAGGAGGAGCGCGCAATTTTGGATCAGAAAATCTCTAATGGTAATCTGGAGATTATTATTTATTTGTAATCAATTATTATAAAATATAATATTAATAAATAATAAAATAAAAATTCAGAAGTCTTTTTCCGTAACGTTGCCATGCATATGCGTATAAATGTTTGCGAAATCGAATAAAACGACAGTATAATAATTAACATAAATATAATGTTCAGAATAAACAGCATAGGAATCTAAATACAGTAGTGTTTTACGTTAAAAGGTTTTATATAGCTGTAGAGTCGAATCCAAAAAGTTATTACTAGGTGCTCTTGTCTGATGAAACAGCCCTTTGATAGCATGTAGTAAAAGGTAAAGTGGTGTTCTTGACATTACGATAAGGAAGAACATCTTTAGTAATCTTAACTAATAAGTTGCATACTCGTAATTCTTTGTTTTATCAAGAAGTTTCCAGTGTAGCTATCATAGAATACTGCTAATCGAGCTAATAGCGGTATCTATGACTTTTTGTTCAGATATACGTATATGTAAGCAGATATTAAAATATTAAAAAGCAGTTGATTGTATTTCAATGTGGGTTTTTTGTTGAAAATCGGACCATCCCCATTCAAAGCCATCCATAAAGCCATAAAAGGCGATTCAAAATTCGAGCGATTTCATGCTACGTTCACCCGCTAAAATTAACTTTCTTGAAGCAGCTGGAGGTCAGTGTACAAGCCATTTCGTGTAAATCTTCCTACACATATTCTTGTAAAATATGGTCCTGTGTAAAATACCTATCTATCTAAGTTGTTGGTTATTAGTGGATTTTAATAATATTTATTATATGTGGCATAACTACATATAATAATATTAATACTTAATGTTTCGATTACTATAACGTTTTGATATCTACCAGCTATGAAATTATTATAATTGCATTAATATTGTTATTATTATGTATTTAATTAATTTACCTTAAAAATCAAAAGAGTACAGAAATACAAAGAGACATAAGTGTACAAAAGTTAAGAAATACTGACAGGGAAGGGCATTGACAACTGCTATGCAGTCAATAAATGATTAGTGCAGTTCTCATTGTACCTGCACATGATCTATAAAAATGTATTAAAAATAAAAGTGGCAACTTTGAGGAAGTTTATTATTTAAGATAATGTGTAATTTTAAGTTTGTGAATATTAACGTATGTATGTACTTTTTTGTTGTTAAAAATAAACAAATATTATTATATTATCAAATGAAATATTTATGAATAGCTCCCATGTTGGTCTAGGAGAAAATAAATTACATAATGTACCTTTATAATATAATTACATAATAATAAATATAATAATATAATTACATATCTACTCGCGCAGATCGTGAAAGTTTGCCAAGATATAGGGCTTTTATTATGATAAACTCGTGTAACCGATGAGCAGACAACTCTAACTCTTACTTATTGATCTGTACTGCATTCGTAAGCAAAAAACATCTGTTAAAATTTTGATCAAGATGTGATTTTACAGTATCTTGATGAAACTGTCCTAAAGAAGCAATGGCTTGACGTTATACACATAGGTACATACAATATACTATATAAAATATTTAATATGTCATTACATACGCGTTATATAACAATATAAGAAAATACCTGTCGTATTCCCTATCTTTATAATAATTGTTAAAATATTTCAATTATAAATAACCGATATATTTTTATATCGTGTTAATGTTTACTCTAGTATTTACTTTAAGACTGTCACATTTTTAACCCGACAACGACGTTCCGACCGGGGCGCATATTACGTACCTTGCAGACAGCATGCGACAGCCAATATCGCGCGATATCTGCTGTCAAAACGAGTATTTATGTAATGTAATTTGTATAGTGGCGCTAAATCTACCGCGAAAAGTGCATTTAACAGTCATAGAATAATAGATACGCAATCGGCAATCGTCGTTTTTTTACAATTAGTCACCGGTCGAGCAGTAATTGCGTGGCTGTCGCTGTCTGCAAATTTTTTTTTAGATAATAACCCCGCCGATTGTACCGATCGTGGTCTGCCTGTGTAGTCTGCTTGTGACCATGATCGGTGCAATTTATTTATTGATTTATTAAATGGTACACACAACAGACTACAATCAATAAGCATAGTAACTGTATTCTAGTCGTGAACGAGACTGAAGTCCAGGCACGTGTGTACTCAACACGACAAAGTAACGTGTAAACATAAATAATAACAGTTTCTTAAATATTTGGAGAATACGTTTAACATTGGTTTTGAAGAAATTATGTCCGTTATCAAATGTCTATGCAATCATTCGTAAGTGATATTTCATTATAAATGCGAAAGCAATTCGGTCGAAATGTTGGTATAAATAGGTATTTAGATGCCATACGTATACCTACAAATTACTAAGCCTGTAATTATTTACATATGTTATTAAACAATATGTAAAGAACGTTTATTTAAGATGAAACTGAATTTATTCTTTTTTCGTTTAGCAAAATTATGCCTATATAATATGTATACATTTTAATGTTTCAGAGATTCAAAAAGTTATACTTTAGTTTTGTAATTGTATAGGTAGTTTGTTAAGGAACTTTCATAGAGACAGCGCTTTTCTGTAAAAATGTAGCGTAGTTTGAATCTGAAAGGAGTTTTCTTAAAGAATGTAACGAAGTGGAAAGATAATGGATGGAAAAAAGTTTGCTACCACAGTCAGGGTGCATCGGTATGCATTTTTTCTTATTTAAATAGAAATATTACCAAAAGCTGCTGCTTTCAGATGTATTTTTTCTTAACTCTGTGGTTTGCGAAGTACCTTTGAACCTATTTTTCAGACAATTGTCTTCATATTTTTGAGACTAAATATGTATGAATCGTGCTTAATTCTAATTATTATATAATTTTTGTAAACTAAATGGCATTAATTAATACTGTCTTCGATATAAATTTTTAAATTTTAGGTGACAATTTAAGTTTTAAGTGACACTTTTAGTTTGGTCAACATGTAGGAGATACCTAAGGTAAAAAAAGTCTGAGATAGTGTTGGACATAGATAACTTACCATTTTATAGTAACTTGCGTAAAGTGGAAGATAAATTCAAACATTTTTAAAAGAAAATTGTGTGTAAAATACTTATTATTTATTATTTTCTTTTTATTTCTAACTTTGGGTTACTTATTTATATTTCTTTATCAAGCAGCATAGTAAGTGCAAGATTACGAATAAATCAGCTGTGATATACAGACAGATAGACGTAATTTTAATGGTTCGTTTTAAGTATTAAGTATTTAATGTAGTAGTAATTAGATACACTTTATTGCTTCAGCTCAAATGCTGTTATTACGAGTTCGCTATTCACTGCACTGGATTTTTTTCTCAACCCTCAGTTACATGTAATGGAGCACCACCCCTAATTTTATTTTTTTCGTAATTTTATTTCAACATTGCATAGCGATTCATAAAATTCACGTACCTTTCAAATTTCATTTATAATATAGTGTCAAAAGTTTCTAAGTAAAACAGCTGTGATGTACAGACACACAGAGAGACAGGCCGAAATTATGTGTTCCGTTTTCTGCCATTTGGCTACGGAATCCTAAAAAAGACATTTTTGTAATCGATTTCGATGTTTGTTATTTTTGCACGTTAATTCACGCAATTTATTAACGATTGTACGAGCCAGATAAACCATGTCTTTTCGATTATGCCTTTTATCCCACGTTTCTTAATGTCACCATTACAAGGAAATGAAAGGCACATTATCTAGAACCCGAGATTTCTATTACACTCTGGAGCTAAAGAAGGATGTAAGTATGAAAGCGATAGTAATTTGAAATAAATTATATTGTTATGGTTTTCTACTTTAGTGATCCGTTTCAAAATTGAAGCAATGGCTTCGCAAGGGGATTTGGTTACGAAATGTCAATACTTCATAGACTAAATGTGACTGAGTTATACCTACATATAAACTTTCCTTGTAAATATTAACAGCATTAAAATCCACTTAGAAGCCCTATGACAAATCGTAAGCACTTGAATTTAGGTATTGGCGCGCTCGGACACTCAAGTATGCGTGCGACTTTCGTAGCTTTATTGTGGTGTGAGTAACAAAGCGACTTCAGTATCAAATATAATTTTGATACTTTTCCGAACTTAAGTTTCGATTTTTTTATTAAATTTTTTGAATGTTAGATAAATACATAAATATTTGTAATTAATATTAAGTGCTCTCGACGCGTTAAATTCATGTAAAGGAAATACAATAACATTCCTTAACACAAATAATGTATTTAGTTACTTACATATGATTATGTTTAATATAGATACTATTTTAAAAGTAAAGATTGAATAGAGGTAAGTATTTACCTGTCTAGCACTTAGGTAACCGATCATGACTCATGCTCGTGATCATGAATCATGACTACATAACTAGTGGTTTCTAGGTAGAAAACACTTGTTAGTGGACTAGATATAATTTTCTTTTACTAATCAAAACTCAGGTTTGCATCCTTTACTAATAAAAAATAACTTCGCACTTCGATATGCGCTTTAATAAGTAAGTGAGACACCAGTTCTTCAAACAGAGAGATTCGTATAGAAATTCAATGGCACATTCTTAACTTTGAAGAAATAAACACGTAAACACACAGACAACAATTCTATAATTATTTATTTTGGAATCAGAAAAGCCTAAAATGCCTAATTAAATCATTTTTAAAAAGGACCAAAATGTACAGACATGGCTTTGTTGCTGTTTTATTATAAAATATAGATGGATGTCTTTGCTATGCTATGTTATGTATGTTTACGATAAAATAAACCCATATTACAGATGCAATTTAACTAAAGAGAGCTCATTTAGATCTCAACTTCTAGATGGCGGATCACGATAAAACATACTTAATATGCAACCTGACTCTAAGAGAGCAATTATTATAACCATCTTTAAATTGTTGCAGTACTTATTGTGAGATGCTTAAGCACATATATGTATATTGCATATCCAGACAGACAGACAGATAAAAATTCTAAAAAATGTGTTTTGGTTCCCATTAGTGTTATGCGTCTCTCGGGTTATCTTTTTTAGACGTCTTTAATTAACAGGTGCGGATCAACTTACAGTTTATTTGTAGTGTTTTAATCTTTACATAGGAAGCTCAGTGTAGTGTACGTAGATGTATATCTATAACCAAGTGTATACCTATAATCGAATGTATCTATATTGTAACAATTATTCTGTAAGCTCACGTCGTCCAATAAACAACATGACAATATTGGAAATCTTTAAATCGAACACCTCATGGCGACCGTGACGCAATAGATATAGCGACCGGAGGCTAATTATCAAAATGATGAATTATAAATAAAAATTTATAAAAAAAACTAAAACTAATTTAAACAAAATTTTACAGAAAGTGCTATACAAAAATAATAGGAAATGCGAATAAAAGTTACGTTAATGTGTCGGCGTGAAAGCTCATTTTCCGAAGAAAGAAGCATAGGTATAAAAATGCCAGAAGAAATATGAAGAAAAGTTATAAAACTTTATTTTTTTTTATGTCAACGTGAAGGCTCGTTTTCCTAAAAAAGAAGCGGTGAGGAGTAATGCAAGAGATACAAATGTAATTCGAGATATCTTACAAATCCGGTACGAGAAATAAAACCGAAAATTTTGTTTTCGAAAAAGTGCGTTATTTTCCAGTGAAAATGTGTGCAAAAGTGAAGTGAATTAAAATATATAGATTTTGTTTTAATACTAAAATCGTTATCGCTTATCGACTCAGTTTTTAATAACGAATAAATCTCGGATTGACTTTTTTTAAATTATTTCTTTATTATTGAGTTATAAGTATGTACGTGAAAACTTGTAATTTATTTTCTATTAGTGAGTATTAGATATCGAATAATATAATTAAATTTATTGTGTTATTATAATAATATTATAGTTATGATACACACATATCTTCATGCTATCCCTAACGGGATAGGCACAGACTTTAATAATGATATAGCAACGTTCATGTAAAAATTGACAAATAAGGAATCGGTCTGCATATTTTAACATCTTTTTAGGTGGTATGTGTATCATTTAGACTGTATTTTATTCCTTGTAACCTTTTCAATAATCATAATGAATTGAACATAAAAATTTAATGGCTTCATTTACTGAAATTTATAATGAGTTAGTAAATATAAAAACGTATTTAATCAAATTACCTTACGCAAGAAGTGGAACAGACGTTATATCTATTAAACGAAATGAAGCAAAATCTATCGTCGTGAGATATGAAGAAGAGTTAAAAGTTGTTTATGACAAGTTTAGTCAGAAAGAAATTTATCATGAAGATTCTGAGTTTTCGATAGATTTAGGCCAGAAAATCGCAATAAAGTAACGAATTAAAAATTTTTATTGAAGTAAAATCTTTGAACATGACGGAAACATTTAATTTAAAAACGACAGTGTGTCTGTTACCAGTAATGGGCGGTACGGATGGTATAACCGAAGAATTTATAGGTAGTATTTCTACGTATTCGTCTATGTTAAAGGACGTCCAAATTAAGATTTTAATTAATTTTGTTTTGGAAACAAGATTAAACGAAAATATGAAACTGAGTTTGCATCTAGCTATACAAGTATAAGTCTTCTTATTGCAGATGCGTGTAAGCATCTTTTAACAAAAAAATCTTAGACCGCTTTGCATTCTAGGTTACAAAATTTATCTCAAGGTCATTGATCTCTGGAAGAGTATGGCAGGGAGATCGAAAATCTATTCACTGGTCTCACTATCACTTAAGCAGACGGAAATGAGGATAACTACAAAATATTAAAACCACTTAATGAAAAGTTGGCTATAAAACTTCTTTCAGATGGTTTGAATAACAGCAGGCTCAGTACCATAATAACTGCCCGCAATTACAACATCCTGTCCGTAGCAATAGGTGCGGCAAAGGATGAAGAACTTTTAATGGGACCTAGTGTTTTCAGCGCGTGGTGGAACGGAAGTTGAAGTTTTTCGGCAAAATCGAAAGGTAGAAGACCAAACGGGCAATTCAATTCATCGACTCCTAACTATCGAGGTAGG
Organism: Zeuzera pyrina; assembly: GCA_907165235.1. Taxonomy (NCBI): domain Eukaryota; kingdom Metazoa; phylum Arthropoda; class Insecta; order Lepidoptera; family Cossidae; genus Zeuzera; species Zeuzera pyrina. The sequence goes on from OU015630.1 coordinate 14,520,506, forward strand.
AATTTTAATTCTTATTCTAACACAAACAGAGGAGAGGTTACTATAACCAACATGGACGATCGTTTTACAACCGTCGTAACGTCAACTTTATAGAAAGTCAAGATAATAACGAACTAGTGTTCAGCACTTCTGAGTGTACGAGTGTACACAATCAATTTTTTTCGTTAATCCTAATATTTTTGCATACGGCAGCAAGTATTCTACAGATTTTGAAGTTAACAATAAAACCATTGATTTTGTTATTGATTCCGGTGCTTCGACTTCAGCAATACAGATCGAATTTGTAAAAAATAATGTATTATCTTATTATAAAAAGCACACTGAAATAATTGGCGTTGGAAGCAATTTACATTCAGAAGGATCTGTCCTTCTTTCGTTTAAATATGGTGACAAACATTTTATTGGAAAATTCTATATTTTCAAAAATTTACCTTGCAGATTATTACTTGCAGATAATTACCTTGCAGAAGAGTAGGAAGGAATATTGAGAAGAGATATTTTAAGAAAATATGATGCAATCATAAACTTTTCAACGAATACATTGTCTTATTTGAAAATGAAACGGAAATAGTAATACCGATTCGTAATGGGAGTAATATATTTTTACCTGCAAGATGTGAAATAATTCATAATATACCAACTAATATTTCAGAGGAATGCTTGATATTTTCTAAGGAAATCAAAAAGGGAAGGTAGTAATAATTGTAAAACCTGTTAATGGTGAAATACCTATTAGATTGTTAAACATCACTGACAACGACGTGAGTTTAGAACATTTAGAACTGAATTTAGAAAGTTTGTGTGGTTTTGACATATGTGACTTTACTAAAGTGATGATGATGGTAATGGAGTAAAAAAATTATTTTCGCATTTAGATTTAACATATTTGCATGATGAGAAATATGACAGCATTCGAGATATTTATGCTAAATTTGCAGACGTTTTCCACTTACCAGGAGACAAGCTATCAGTCACAAAAATTTATCAACAACCAATTCATATAAGAAAAAGTGAAACTCCTACTTATTCTAAACCTTATAAAATTCCATATTCAAAAAAAGCGGAGGTAGAGAAACAGATAAATGATTTATTGGAAAACGACATTATTGAAAAAAGTAATAGTGAATAGTCTAGTCCAATCTTTTTAGTACCAAAAAATTCAAATAATCCCTCAGAAAAGAAACGGTGACTTGTTGTGTGGTTGAGGTGCCGTGCTAGACTGATGCTCGAAATGTTTGGTTAAGTGTTTACCCGAGTACTAACCTGCCTACCTCGATCTTTTGTTAGAAACACTGGGATGAGCCTCTATGTAAAAATGTTCATTTAAAACTTTTAGATTCTTGTAGTACCGAAAAAGATCGGTCTCGCCTCCTGGCTGTTTCTGAGAAGGAGTTAGGACACTGGTTGCAGGTAACACCAACATTAATTGACAATACCACACTTTTTCTCACAGTATCCCTTCCAGGACTAACGTTCCTCACAGTTGCCGCTGTAGTGATCTCGTATATGTACTAAGTCATCACGGTTTATCCTGTTTACGTATTTCGGGCCGCATGTCATGACATGCTGCCTTGGATGACGACATTCGGAGGGCTTTTGTCACCGCTGGCGTTCTTGCAGTCGTAGAGCCTGTAGGTATTACGCGCAGCGATGGCAGGAGACCGAATAGTTTGACGCTCATTCCTAGGAGACTTGGAAGATCGGTGGTGTGGGACGCCACTTGTGTTGATGCACTTGCTGTTTCCCATGTACCGGTGGCTTCCCAGTCAGCAGGTGCCGCGGCCAGCACTGCCAAGAACTTGAAGCGGCGTAAGTATGCGACTCCCTCTGAGAGTTTCATATTTGTGCCCTTTGCAGTCAAAGTTTTGGGTCCCCGGGGCCCCGAAGCCCATCGACTGGTTTCTGATATTTGTAAGAGACTGGTCGAAGCTTGAGGAGACCGCCGGGCTGGCAGCTTTTTCCGCCAATGAATCTGTTTGTCTATTCAAAGAGGTAATGCTGCCAGTTTGTTGGGCACCTTCAGCAATGATAGCTTTCTAAGTGGCAACTTTGAGGAAGTCTATTATTTAAGATAAACCGTAGTGTTACGTTTGTGTATATTAACGTTAGGATATATATGTACTTTTATGTTATTAATAAATTATCTACGTATTCTCGTAATTGCAATGTATCTCAAAAAATACCTTTTTTCACTTTTTTGGTAATCTAATTTCTAGCAACACACCATGAGTTAGAGATTTTACTACCAAAAATAGTTTTAAGTCAATCTACTTTGCTTTGTTGTTTTTTGTGAGAAGTAGAACTCTTGCAACATCTTACTACATATGCATTGGGTTTTTTTGTAAGCTGCAACCCACGTTGTCCTTCGTTACTTTTTATAACGGCTATGGCGCTTATTACTTATCTTCTTCATACTCTATATCACGTAGTATCAGAAGCTGTTACAATAATATAATAAATTATCTTTTAGGCGGTAAAATGCAGATACATATTGTGTTGTGATTAGTTTTGAAAATTGTTTTTAATCCCAATTATACATATGAGATATATGATGTCCGAAGACTATTAGGCGAATTTAAATGGTAAACAATTAAGTAAACAGGTATTTATTTATACTTAGCCAATGGTGAAGTGAGTTGATTTATTCCAACCATAATTAAATGCAACCCTTGCTAAGCTCTACAATTTATACGTGAGCTTTTCACTTTATGAATTTCAGCTAAGCCTATATAATTGGGTTATGAAAATTATACAGAAAGGCATGTGTTTTATTCATAACTTTTATTTAGTATGCCCGAACAAATTATTGTTTGTCGTGAAAGTACAAAACGATTTTATTGTTAATAGGGGTTTGATGATTAATACACTCAATTGTAGTTCATATATTTACAAACTTAAATCTTAAATCATAGACTTCCAGATTGTAGTTTTAGTTTTGTTTTATAAGAATAGGGGCCAAACGAGCAAGCGAATCACCTGATGGAAAGTGAGCATCGCCGCCCATAAACACCCGGAACGTCTGGGGAGTCACGGGTGCGTTGCCGGCCATTAGGGAAAGGCGGGGAAGGGGAGATGGGCCACCGGTACTCTCACTCATTCACCGGTATTCTGTGAGAGGGCGGTACTTCACCGGGCCAGCTAGCCCAATTCGTCCTGCAATGTAGTGTAGCTCTACTGCACCATTAAATGTAATTTAAAAGTTGCACAACTCTAATATTCATTTATTATATCAAAGAATCCTACGTCCTGTAGACTATATTGGGATCTTTGGACACACAGAGGACACATAGAGATGCGTGCGGTATTGTGTAGTGTGGGGCCTGTGGGGCGAGGTTAAAATTTAAAAAAAAGTTATCAAGTTAATAATAAGGTATAAAACATTAACATATTTGTTTCAATTAGGATCTTGTTATTTTTAACATTTCGTTCAATACAAACATTTTATTTGTATTGTGATACACTACTTCATTGTTTTGAGTGAGTAGTTGTAGCTTAATCGATTGAATTTCAATTATTCACTTCTCCTTTTACAGACAACTCACAAGGGCTTGCTTTTGTTTGATAACTAATTGCATAATATTTCAAAAACAGTACATTTGTTAACGTCAATCTTGGTCTGAATGATATTAATAATAAAACAATTTACCATTTTCCTCGATTTCATGCCTAAATTGATTAGAATTCTTGCCGCGCTTGATAAAACTAATTTGTAATTTTAAGGTGATTGATATTCCGAATGAATGGCATAGACATATACTTTTCTCTTTTTTAATTTGTGTCTTTGCATTAATATAATATTTTTGATATGTTATAATGTGTTAAAAAATTAAAGTATGAATAAAAAATTCATGGACGAAGTTATTGGAGTAGGTACCTACTTATTTTTCATATTCTTTTCAAGTCTTATGCAAATCTCACATAACTTATCATAAAAGAACTCGGTAAAGGAATATTAAAAAAAAAGTAAATTCAAAATATAAGTAAAGTTTCGAAAACTTTAAAAATACCCTTAAAATTTGTTAATGTTTTAGATATAAGAGATCAATTAAACTTTTTACACTGTCGATTATTTAAAGCTGATAGGTAAAGAATAAGTGATCACGATGTACTCACTTCACTATAAACTCTCCAGCATTTTAACTACCCTGATTAAATTAAACTCGACAGTAACACACTACTTACAGCTGTGCTTCTACCTATAAATGTCCTCCATAAAAAAATACAGGTAACTATTGAAATAAGTTTTGATTAGGTGAAAATCGCAAGCAATATTGCAATATTTCACACTGGGTTTCTCCTGGCAACACAAATTCATCGGCGTAGTTATTTTTTTCATGTAATATTTAACAATGTTTAATCCAAAACCGAGACTAATGACACGATAATGATACTGATTTTTGTGATTGGTATTGTTTGTGGAAGATGACGTCAAAAATATTAATAATAATAATTAATGATCATTGTAATGTTCTAGCCATTAAAAGCTAATACATTTTGGCAATATTTTTTGATGCTTACATTTGAGCGTCAATAACACACAGAGTTCTATTTATAAAGAAGTTACTATCTAAATCAGGTACTCAGATACCTACTACTTTATTAAAATAGGGCAAAATGTAAAATGCATGGCAACAATTCCAGGTACAGTGTAGATATAGTGTATGGTCTCTGCTTTAACCGACTTCACGAAACTTGGGACAAGTTTGATTAGGGTCTAAAATTAATTCTCCCTCGGGACAGCCCGATCTAATTTCGCAAACAGTTATCAAGTGGCTTGGAAACGTTTGGGTGTTAGCAGTGATTCGGCAGTAGTGGGTAGATGGGCGGGCATAAAATGATAATAATTCAATAGTGTACTACAATGGAGTGGAGACTTTAGCGGGTTTTGCTATTGTAGCGGAAAGTTAAGGTCAATATCGTAACGGTTGGATTATTGTATATTGCATAGGCACAAAATACATATGTACATCGTCTCGACATAAGTATATACTGCATAAACACCCACCACACACAGACATACATACGCATACGTCACATTGAACACACACACAAGCATATGTAATATGCATACATATGTAGGTACATTCACTTACATCTTTCAGTAGACATGTAATTTATCAACAATTAATTTAAAAGGAAAAATATATCATAATTCTATTCCGTTAGATTTTGCTGACATAGGTAATATATGATATTATAATAATTAAATTTAATGTCTATTAATGTTAATAAGCTGTAATCAAGACTTCATGGCAACTGACTACGCACCTGGCAGGTTTTCTATTTAGTTTTTTTATATTTACTCATGTTTTTTAATTTACGAGTTTACATTAATGTTATATTTAAACTAATATAACATAACATAACATAACATATCTTCACGCTGTATTCCTAACGGGGTAGTCAGAGAGGACGGAGCGCCAAGAGTCGCGGTCATTACACACCTCTTTCACTTCCTCAAATCTCATAATTCTCTTCACACATTTTCGCCTAGGTATGCGAGTGCTTTTAACATTTCCGTCTGCTAACACTCTGGCTATTTGATCTTCATAAGTCAGCCTTGGTCTTTCTTGGCTTCTTTTACCACTCACTTTCGCTCTGTAGATTAGATTTTCTTCATTAGACTTTCATCGCTCATTCTTTCCAAGTGCCCGAACCATCTAAGTATTCCTTTCTTCATTTTTACAATTACACTGTTGTGCAACCCTGTCATACTGCGTATCTCATCCTCGCTTATCCTGTCCGCAAGAGTGACACCGCACATATTTCTGAGAGATCGCATCTTCACAGCATTTATCATACTTTCACTTGATTTCAGGCATATCCAGGCCTCACTACCGTACAACAAAGTTGGCACCAACACCGCATTGTGGATGGCCATTTTAGCAGTGTTAGATATATTCACATTACCCATTAATGCGGACAGAGCACCGTTCACTTTATTGCCGGCTGCTATCCGTCTCTCCACATTCAACTCACATCTTCCATCCCTCGAAAACACACTCTTTCGAACACCAGAACCTTAGTTTTGTTCACATTCATTTTCAATCCTTTTGCTTCACAATCTTCTTTCATACACGTGACTAGTGTCTGCAGTGCAGCTTCTGATGGTGCTATTAGCACAGCATCGTCAGCGTACAATAGGCAGTTTACCACTGTGTCATCACATCCCATGGCGATCTCCGTGGCGCAACGGCTAAGCGTGTCAGTAAGGAAACGGAGGTTGCGGGTTCGATTCCCGCCCCGAGTTTGGGTGTTTATGTATAATATGTCTACTCTAGTACCCATAACACAAGCGCTGTGCTGCTTACTTTGGGACCAGATGGCACTGTGTGAAATGTGTGAGTATATTATTATTATTATCCCATATTACTCATATTACCTTTCAATCTCTGGAGACAACTGTCCAAATACAGCACGAACAGCCAGGTAGACATCACACAGCCCTGTCTGACGCCTGAACAGACTTCAAACCAGGGCGACATGTCACCGTCTATCCTTACATAGGCTCTGTGGTCTCGATATAATGACCTCACAGCCGTAACAGTAAGGAGCCCTCCACGCCATATTCGGGCAGAAGACTCCACAATTTCTTCCGCACTATTCTATCGAATGCTATTTCTAGATCCACGAAAGTACAAAAAACTTTCCGGCCTGTAGGCAGAAACCTTCCCACAATAACGCGAAGCGAGAAAATCTGATCCATACAACCCCTACCGTTCCTGAAATCACCTTGCGCCTCCCACAAGTATCTTTCAGAAACGCCTTTCATACGTTTAGTCAATACCTTAATATAGACTTTACTCGCTAAGCTGACCAATTTGATGGCTCTATAGCACGCACAGTCTAGATAGGAACCTTTCCCTGTATATAGAGGTACTATGACTGACGTGTGCCAGTCCTCTGGAAACTTCCCCTTCTGCCAACAAATGGTGCAGAGTGCACAGAAGGCATCCCAGACCCTTGGACCAGCATAATTGATCATCTCAGCAGTCACCTCATCAATTCCCGCAGCCATTCCACATTTCAAACTTCTTATCACTTTCTCAATCTCTTTCATACTAATGGCATCTTCCAGTCCCTGGCCCGAGTGTGGCATTAGAATCGCTCTCAGTATCAGAGACGGAGTCTGCAAGGTGCCAGACCACTTCGGTACTTACGTACTTCTTTCCAAAATAAATTGGAATTTTCCTCGAAGTTGTCCGACATCTTGTTTTCGTCTAACATCCTACACCTTTCACGCTTCTCTTTCACTAGTGCCTTCGTTTCTGCTTTCTGCAGCTTATATCTGTCTTTCATATAATTCTTCATACCACAGTAATTTTTAGTAGCAAGGTAGTTCCGCCTAGCTTTCTTCTTCTTATACACAGACACTTTCACCTCATCATCCCACCACACATCACGTTTTTTACCGTTCCCAATCTTATTTGTTCCACACACTTCTTTTGCAGCCTCGATCATACTATCCCTAAGGTTCAGCCAACATTCTTCAACATCCTCACTCATTACTTTCAATCTATCATCAAGCTTACCGGATAATACCCTTTCATATTCACTCCTGGTGGTCGCATCTTGGAGTTTCTAGCTTTTAATGCGACAAACCGCTACAGGCTTGGACACTACGCGATGTCGCCATGCTGCAAACAGACCACTCATTCTAGTTACCACTAGAAAGTGGTCCGTTCTCAGATCGGCTCCTCTGTGTGCTCTAGTGTTCATAACCTGCTTTTTGAGCCGGCTGTCCATCAGGAATAAATAAATCATACTTCTTTCATCCTTCCTTTCCCACGTGTACTGATAAATCCTTTTGTGCTTAAATAAGGTATTAGCAACAAAAATATCCTTTTCCATACACAGTCCTAACACAATTCTACCAGCATCATTCACTCTCTTATCTCCATACTTGCCTAGAACAGACTCAAATCCTTTTCGAGCTGTTCCAACCCATACATTCATGTCTCCACACACTATAATTATCTCATTCTTTTCAACCGTCGCCAGAACTTCCCTAACATTCTTCCAAAACTGCTCTAGCTCGCCCAAGCCGACAGAGGACACTGGGGCATATACCACTAAAACAAATAATCTCGTCAACCCTGTATTGAGACGCACCCAGGGCAGTCTCGGGTTTACACACTTATACTCAGTTACACAGTTAACCAAACGAGAGGACAGTGAGACGCCTACCCTAAGTCGACAAGTTCACTGCCCTTTCGCTTGGTTTCACTCAAACATAACACATCCAATCTTCTTTCTTCCATAATATCCATCACTTCATTCATCTTCTCTTCAATCTCACCTCTCACATTCCACGCAGCTATTCTGCACTCCTCCCTCCACTTCCCGCCGCTAGGTGCACAGCGTGTTGGGTGGCGATCTCTAACGCCGAACTGCACTCTACTCACACCAGCGGGGACAAACCGGTGTACGTCGCTTTCGGGGGACGCCCTAGCATTCATATTATACTGTCACTGTCCCATGGTGTGCAAAGGAGAGGAATTGCAGTCCTGATAAGGGCTAGCAGGGGTCGCGACGAGCACGCTTCCTCAGTTGACCCCCTACCAACCAATTACCAATCTCTTACAAATATAAGATACCAATCGATGGGCTTCAGGACCTCAGGGACCCAGTTTCAAAAATTTATTTTTTTATTTAACAATTTATTGCATACTACAACATATGAAAAGAAAGATACATACATAAAAAAGAGCAAAAGGTATCATTTATTTATATAAGATATTTCTTCCCACAGACCTGCAGAAGAGACAGAGAGAAAAGTGAGAAGTTATTACTGCAGTCTGTTAGTAATCCTGTATAATGTAGATATACACGAATTTCATTATCTACGGAGTTTTTCGTGAGATTAACATTACGAATGTATTTTATGGGCTTTTGAAAGATTTGTATTTATTATTACTCACATGTTATTTCGTGATTTATCGTAACTAGAAAATGTCTAGTCTTAGTAAAGTCTAATAGCTTTCGTTAATCGTTAAAGTTTCAGTTTATGTTAAAATAAAACGTAAGTAAGTTAAACTATTTAAATACTTTTGTTGTTAAATTGGTCTGTAAATTAATGCAACCTCGCATTATCGGTCAAAAATGGAATAATTTATTATTTTATCATCAGTATAGTACAGTAAGTATTACAGTTTCTAGAAGAGCTAGGTAAAAAAAAATGTAATCGTGGCACCAATGTAACGGTTTTAATTTAAAACGGAAATGAATTTAACCAGCATAGACTAAACAGAAAAGTCCTCGCTTAGTCTCTTAAACTCTCAAGAAAGCACTATAGACCCTGAGCGACTGCGCGAATGAACCCTTCGGGCTTACCGTGTTTCGAGTGAGCTTCTAACAGCTTATAGTTTTCGATTGCATTAGTGATTTTTTCCCGATCATTCATTTTTACCACTATATTTATGTTCTGTTCGATACCTTAAATAAACATCATAACGCTGTATGAAACGCATCGATTTTTCTTCGTCCTTAGTGTCCGAAAATATGTAATTACTCCGGTCGAATGCATAAAAACATGTAGCGACTGTGCGCTAGTTGCGCTAGCGCAGCCGCGCGTCAGCTTGCGCCATTCCGAGGCTCAAGCACACGCAAGCAGCCAGTGTCGATGTTCAAACATTTTTGCACTTTGAGAATTTTGAGAATTGGGAATTACGAATAACAAATTATCCTTTATTTCACTAAACGAGATCTGTTGTTGACGAAAGATGATTTAAAACTATTTTTTCTTTTTAGCATACTACAGACAGCTAATTGTCTGCTTTTAAAACACCTAGACATTAATTTCAATAACCCTCCTTTTGGTCGGGTAAATAATTAATTTTTTTTTATACATCGTGTAAAAGTTACTTGAAATTCATTGACAGGAGTAGTAGTTACCGGGTTTTAAATTTCAGTAGTGGTAACAGAGTGAGGATAAGCTAGAGGGAGATGGCTTTACAAGACTGTGCCGTCATTTTCCGGTGTCATTGCCCAGCGCTAGGAAAGACAGAAACGAAACTTATTCGCACTGTGTTCCCACTACTGGAGTTTAAGATAGAATAAGTCAAATAATTTTTAATGTTTTTCACAGTTTTGTTCATAATTACGAAATCCATCTTTTAATTAGGTCTATTTAAAATAGTCATATAACCAATCACTTGGAAATTTGCGATTCAGTAAAGCTTTTAGTGTTATTTTCTTCTTATAAATAATTTAATTTGTATTTCAAAAACAGATTACTTATATCTGAAAACCAAAAATTTGTTAGTAAGACTAAAATGTAAATTAGTAATCGGCATTAATTATTAACATAAGGTCAAATAACACAGATAAATAAAACTGTTAAGACAACTGACAGCACGATTTCACCCAAAGCTTTGTTCGGGTTTCATTTAAATTAATACATACATAAATAAATACATTCATTTTAATCTGTAATTCAGATCTGTTTGTGAGTCTGTGCCACTTACCGAATAAAATGTATAAGACATATCTTTGTAAATACAAAGAATTGCCTTATAAACTTTATTCAGCGGGCGGCCTCTTAGATGACTAAAATTAGTTACTACAACTAAATGTAAGATTATCAGTTTTTTTTGAACGAAGTTTTTAAACGCAGCTTGTGAGAGGTGTGAAATGGTAGAAATAGTCAAGTTAATTGAACAACGTGGGGCGGGACTCGCGCGCCACGCGGCGCTAGGTTCGTTAGCTCTGAACAGTGATCTTTCTGTCTTTTTTTAATATATACGAGTGTGTATGCGTGCGACTCTCGATATTCAAGCACACGTATGCGGCTTTCTTTTTTGATCTTCCTTGGTTTCTTTTACCACTTATTTTAGCTCTGCAGATTTTCTACGTCAGACTTTCATCACTCATTCTTTCCATGTGCCCGAACCATCTAAGCATTTCTTTCTTCATTTTTACTATAACACTGTCGTGCAATCTTGTCAAACTGCGTATCTCTTCATTGCTTAACCTGTCCGCAAGGGTAACACCGCACAAATGTCTGTCTAAGAGATCGCATTTCTACTGCATTTATCATACTCGTAATATTGATTCCATTAATTTAACAAATTTGTCGTACGTAATACTTAACCGTTTTCTTGGTGACGTATTTAATTGAGACATATTGATCGATTTTTATAGCTGTATAATCACAGAGTTTAAAATGCTTTCCTTTTCATGATGTTCTGTTTTTAATACACAAGAAACGTCAGTTATCGCTTTAGAAGTTATATACGCCTCTTCTTCATCAGAGGAAGTAAATATTTCCGTCTCTGTCGAATCTTTAAAAGACATTTCTTCAGAAATAGTAGTATCTGTGTCACTGTTCGGACTTTTACAACTTAATAATCCTCTTTCATTATTGGTTGTAGTCCTGATGCCTGATGTTGATGGACGAGCATATTGATGTTTGATATCAGGTAATACGTCAACAGATTTAATGACAACATTTTCTAAAATTTTAATTTTTAGAATTTTACTATCAACGCACCAAGAATTTCGTCCATTATGTGCTCTTCAATTGTTTTTGGTAAAATGGTTAAAATTCCCGTCGTTTCATCTAAAATGACGTTTTCTTTTTCTTTCATTAAATTGTGCACTGTATTATTAGGCGAAAAGTTCAGAGTTTCTTCATTTATATTTTGCATATTGTTAGTAGTTTCTCTGAGCACTTCATGTTTTATTGGTTTTGTACGCGCTGTCTTTTTTGTCTTATCTGGTAAAGTAATTAAATCGTCAAGCGTGATAGATTTACCAGCTTCGCGAACTATTCTCCTGTTTTTTTTTTTGTCTTCATAGGGTTTAGCTTTCTTTTAAATATTCCAATAAAGTTTTATCTATAGAGTATAGAACCTCCTTCTCGTGATATTCCGGAAGTCTTTTTAAAACGGGTTGTGTGTTAAAAGGGTATATCCCTGTTGCCCGAAATCCGCTTTTTATTATTTCATTTTCTTTTAATTTTATGTTATTGAGTAATAATTTTAAAAGTTTAGGGAAGTGTTTTTTGTTTAAAGTATTGTTATTTGGATTTTCGTATTTATATTAATCAATATTTTGCGCCATTCCTTTTTCAACGGAGCAAAAAAGCAACATCTAGCGGCTGTGTTTAGTGAGTGGCGTTAGTGGGCAGAAACACTAATTTTATATTATTATATTCACACAATTGTAAAACTTCTACGCTCAAATGGTTAGTTAAATTGTCACAAATGACTACTTTTTGACCAGGCAGTGATTTAGCCCATTCTACGACGATTGTTTCAAAATAATCCTCGAAGCATGCAGAGTTAAACCATCCATATATAGAACAATTGTAGTGAGCTCTACTCGGCCCATCTTTGACCCACTCTGAGTACAAATCTTCTGACTTATATACTACATGTACCGGTAGACATCTACCACTTGCAGTTGCAGAGAACATGATTGATATAGATCCTTTTGTGGAATTCAGAATTCTTTCCGGGTACTTGGTACCTCTTCCGAATATGCAGACAACAGACTCTGGGTTGTCAGTCACATTCGTTTCATTACAATTAAGGGTATTTTCAGGTGGTACACCCTCTAATGTTTGTCTTAAATTTATAAAATACTGAATGATTTCTTCTACACCCTTTTCGGCCCTAGTTCTCTTAATATTTTGTGTAACTTGCTGATAATTTTGCCGCATTTCTTTCTAAGAAACCTTTTACCCAGGACTTGCCAGGTGGCTTGTCTTCAAAAACATGTTCGCAGCTATTCTTTTTCAAATAATCATGTACTACAAGTTTCAAGTCCAGTTTTGACAGTGGGCAGCCAAAATCTGCTGCAGCGACTAAAACTCTAACAATTTTCTCTTTTTCAGTGGGTGTTAAACGTAAGGGACAACCGACAGGTTGACCATGTTTATATTTCACTTTATTGAGAATGGTACGTCGTGGAATGCCAAATTGACGTTCATCATCTTGAAATGAAATAATTTTACTCCGAACTGATTCAACGGCAATTTCCAGTATTTTAGCAGTATAATTTTTATAAACTCGTGCTCCCAATTTTCGTCGGGAAGGCCTCTGTTTAAAACGTGATTTATGAGTTCATTCCATTCTGCAAACAATCAGGAAAAAGAAATATTACCTACTTAACAAAATATAAGTTATCTATTACCTAGTTACAGAAAAACAGAATTAAGTTGAGCAACCAACTTCAGGTAAGTACGTTATACTGTTTCTAGGAAATGTAGAAACAAAATTAAACACAATAATCGACGACATAAAAACTACCTATACAAAGTTAAAAAAAATTTAGTGTCCCTTAAACATAATTTGACATCTCTAGAGTTGGGCAATATTACAAAACCATTACTTCATCCAAGTGGCATAAACATTGCCCCCCTAATTTTATGTTTAGAAACAATTTACGAGACGTTAAACGCAATTTACGTATCTTTGACATGTTACTACTTTATTAATAAACATTGAATTACTTGCGTATTTCAGCTAAAATCGAATAATGTAATTGAAGTAATAAAACTAAATTTGCACCATTATGAAAACACCCGCTGTTCAACACGCTCTTACATGCACTGTACTTAGGAATATTCCGATACGAGTAAATACGAGTAAGTACTCGATACTTTTGTTTCGATACCAAGTACTTTTAGCATCGAATCAATCTTGCGTTACTTACTCGGTATTGAAACGAAAGTACTTGGTATCGAATCGAATACGACTGCCCGAATGTTACTTTAAATTTCTGAATGCATCTTAGTAAACAGATCAGAGGGAAAGTCCTTTCTTGGTCAGTCCTGTGCTAAAGTACAATATTTTTCGCTCGCTGTTATCTATATCTATATACGCGAAATACCACTCACTGATTAATTGACCGATTAACTCATCACGAGATCTCCAAAACTATAGGTCCGATTTACTTGAAGTTTAGCATAGTTACTCCTTTCGCTGGTGTAGACGCTCACTAAGAACGAATTTTATGAAAATCCTGTCCAAAATGTCTCTGCTACCCGTGCAAAATTGGGGCGGGTCACTAGTTATGAATAATATATTATAAATATACAGAATAACAACCACTCCTACGAATATTATCTTATTATATCAGTCCCATAAAAAAAATCATAAAGTATCGATATGAGTAAGTATCGATACTTTATGGGTACTCGTATGAGTAGTATCGAAAAATGATTTGAGTACTACTTATATGAGTAGGTATCGATATCTTGGGTATCGGAACATCCCTAACTGTACTGAAGTTAGGAACACAGAAAGTATGAAGGGTTGCCAGAAAAATACTCTAATTTATACCATAGATTAAAATTTGTTTTTTTTTGTAACCCGTATTTATTTAATCCAACGAAAATGTAATTGTGATGAAGAGGGCAAAATTATATACCAAGGGCAATGTTGACTGATTTCACGGAACTTATATATTTTATATATTTTTGCATTCACACAATATTCACAATATTTATAAGCTATTTAGGTATAATTTATATGAATACATATGAATACAAATTGGTGCAACTACGCTATATATTGTATGTTATTTGCCTTCGTCTAACGCTTTGGTTGGCTGAAAGATATCTCCAGCAGAGATAAGCTCGTCTTTGTACAAATTTTCTTGTAATATTTAAACACGTGTGTACAAAAAAGATATTATATGTATATGTCATGACATATATATAAATTATTAAAAACTTTTAACTTTAGTTAGTAATCATAATTACAAATTGGCAAGGCAAACGCAAAATTATGTAATATTCTTGTTTATTTTCCGAAATACGGACGAGAATCTTCACAAGTCTTCGGATCACAATGCGGGTTGTTTTAATTTAATTAGAGATACGTGACGAAGGTCTATTCTAAAGTCAACATAAGAATAGAGCAAAAAGGAAACCTCTTGTGTTAATTCAGCAGAGATTGGAAGCAGTGAAATTCTTTTCAAAAGGACACATTGTAAAACAAACTACAAGTGTTTCTTATTATTTTTCTTTTAGTTTTAGATGAGATTAGAGAATAGAAATTTATCGTTTAATGTTTTTATGCTAAGCGTTATTTTCAGGATACATGCAGGTACACATTTCGAATATATAGAAGCTGGATAAACAGTAATGAGCAACATAGTTATTTTTATTTTATATTGTTACGTTTAAAGTTTAAGTATAGGATAAATCTCGAAAAGTTATTTTTATTAAATACTAGCGATCCGCCGCGGCTTCGCCCTGATGGGATGTTTTAATATAATATAATATACTCAGGCATTTTACACAGCGCCATCTAGTCCCAAAGTCAGCAGCACAGCGCTTGTGTTATGGGTACTAGACAACTGACATACTACTTATATACTTTGCTTTTGTAAATAAATACGTATTAAACATAAACATCCGAACTCGGGACAGGAATCGAACCCGCAACCCCCGTTTCCGACGTGCTTAGCCGTTGCGCCACGGAGGTCGTCGAACGTCGTCAATGTTGAATGTTTGTGTACACGAAATTTTTTTATATACCTCTACATTTTGATACAAAGATGTCATTCAAATTTCAAACTTTGTCAATAGTACACACATCAAAAGTGTCTAGGGATCAAGTACATTTTTAACTATAAAAAATTATCCAATTAATATTCATCAAATCTAGTCTTCCAGACTGGCTTCTTACTTTAATTCCTATGTTTAAGTTAACAACTTATCCCTATATTTTGTAAAAATGAAGAAAAATTTCAATTTTTGCAAATTGTGGGAAATTAACCTAAGTTAATGTCGT
This sequence comes from Zeuzera pyrina, assembly GCA_907165235.1. Lineage (NCBI taxonomy): Eukaryota > Metazoa > Arthropoda > Insecta > Lepidoptera > Cossidae > Zeuzera > Zeuzera pyrina. Next base: position 14,536,252 of record OU015630.1, read on the forward strand.
CAATTAAATGGCAAAAAAAGGCAAAAATGAGGATTTTTTAAATTTTTATTGTGAAGATAAAAAAATTAATAATAATCTGTGTTTCCACCATTGACACGAATTACACAATCACAGCGATTTGGCATGCTTAAAATCAGTTCCGCTGCCGCAATGGCCGCCCACATTCTTTCTAACAAGTCAAAAAGTCGTTGTGGGGTATGCACGGCATCCATACTTGGCAGAGCTCTTCTTTGAAGCATATCCCATGCGTGCTCAATTGGGTTGAGGTCTGGCGATTGAGCAGGCCACGGCAGAACGTTGATGCGAGCGTCGGCAAGAGCGCGTGTTACGACTCTAGCCGTGTGTGGATGTGCATTTTCATGCATTAGTCGAAACGAATCATCCAATCGGCTTCGCAGAGGGATGATCACGTCTGAAACAATCCTCTCCGTATAAATCTGAGCATTGAGGTTGCCCCCGATCCAAATGAGATCGGTTCTTCCACCGATCCAAATACCGGCCCAAACCATTATTGTTCCCCCTCCATATGAATGAACTTCTTGACAAAATTTCAAACGTTGTTGACGTCCAGAGGTCCTACAAACTCGAGTACGTCTTGTATCCGGCCTCATACCGAAATAAGATTCATCGGAACAGCAAACACAACGCCAGTCTTCTTCCTCCCAATTTCTGTGTTCATGAGCCCATTGTAAACGGGCCCTACGATTGCAGGGTGCTATAGGCAGAACTCTCAGTGACCTTCGGGAACGCAGACTCACTTCACGTAAACGATTTCGGATGGTTTGGTCGCTAATCAGCAAGCCTAAAGAGCTGTGGAGCCTCGTAGCCAACATCATGGCGGTCATAGTACGATTCTGTCGAGCAATATTTTGGATGTACCGGCCCTGTCTGCGAGTGGTGATGCGAGATCGTCCTCTATGTCAGTCGGCCACGCTGCCCGTGATGTGATAGCGTATCCAGATACGGCTTATGACGCTCTGTGTAGTGCCAAGAGCGACAGCCACAGTACGTTGCCTGGAACCAGCTTGCAACATTCCGACGGCTCTCATGATCTCTTCTCGTGTCAAATAATGTCGTCGCTCCATATCGATGCAATTTTTTTCAGTTGCGATGCAGAAATTGTAAGGTTTTTATAAAAATGCTATTACACACTTTTATAGGAATCCTGATTGACAGTTCATTTTCTATTTTTAATCAAAATTTAAAGAAAATCTTTATTAAAATAGTGAAAATCAGTAAAAAGAATCAATAACGATCAAAAAAGTTAAAATAATAATCCTCAATTGCGGCGATACTCTAAAACGCACTTGATCTCTAGACACTTTTGATGAGTGTATTTCCTAAATTTTTCTTTCATACTAACGTTTGGATGTGGTAGAGTTATGTTGTAATGCAGCACGAATGGAGCCGGCTCGATCGGTGAAATACCACCCATTCACAAAATATTGGCGTAAAATGACAACATCTATTGCTGTTGTTTCGTTGAGAGTGCCGGTGGCCCGTCTCATCTTCCCCCTCCTTTGCCTCCTTTCCTTCTTTCCCTCTTTCCCTAAAGGCTGGCAATCTACCCGTGATTCCCCTGATGCTGCGGGTGTTCGTGGGCGGCGGTGATCACTTACCACCAGGTGACTCGCTTGCTCGTTTGCCTTCTATTTTATACAAAAAATAGATTTTTGTTTATTTATTGATTAAGAAGTTATTATGACGATTAAGAGTCACAACACCTTCCTATTTGTATAACTTTTAAATTATTCGTTATTATTGGTTCAATGTAATAAAAATAGTAATTAATGGGTAATTGTTAGTTACAATGAGCATTTTATGTACATAGCATATTATATATAGATACATATATTTCTGTATTATAAAAGAAATTCAACATATACTTTTATTTATACATTAGATATTATTACAATGGTGGGGCAGGTAGTTTACAAAAGTGACAAAAAAAAAACAGAAAAACCCATCGCTGTCGCTGTACTACAGAGTCTAAGAACGTATGTTCTACATTGATACCTGTAGCAGATAAATATTCAAATAGTAATTTTGTTACAATTTATTATGCAGAGTTAATGTGTTTTTACCTGTGTCATATAGAAGTATATGTATAATGTTTTTATCTTTATAAATAATCGAGATAACAAAAGTTAGTAAATTGTAACTGCTTATATCTCTAATGCTTTGTTAAAGAATAATAACTGAGTTTCTTGCCGGTTTTCCTCAATGCAGGTTTTTGCTGAATGCTGGTAAATGTGATAGAATAAAATGATTTGAATTCAAGCTAAATGTGACGTGTTTTCTTCTATGTATCAGTAGGCAAGTACCAGTATTAATTATTTCAATTGCTTTTGAGTAATTGGTGTTTTGTATATTTTTGTAATTCTTTGCTATTTCTAGCATCTACAGTTATTGAAATACAATGTTAAAACGCAAAAATAAATTAATACTACTTATATATGTATAAATGACCAGAGTGCTAGATTAATAAATAGTAATTGTATTTTTCTAGTGATTTAAATTAATAACCAAAACGATGACATAGAAATCCAAACAAAAGTACCAACGAAACCAAAACCAAAGTAGGTACCTATATGAGATGACCTTATTATCCTGAAAAGATTACGTAGTCTAGATATTCGCAAGTTAGATAAGGACTACTTTGCGAAAAAGTGGTACCGATAGTTTAATTCTTGTACGCTATCGATATGTATATATATATAACGTAATGTTTTTTTTTGTAAAAACATGCTAAAAAGAAGAAAAAGTACCTCTATAATTTTGTTTAGAATATTTTTCATAAAATGTTTCATTTCCTGTTTTTTACTAGCTGATTCCTGCGACTTCATCCGCGTTTATTATTTTTAAAATAGTATATGTCCTTCCCCGGCGTTTAATGTATCTCCATACCAAAATTCATCGCAATCGGATGAACGATATCGCAGCCCATAAAATACGAACAAACAAATAAACCAATATTGATTGTCTAAATATTTTTTATTACAATATGACCGGAATATAATAATTTCATTTAATTTTTTAATTAAAACAAAATTAATAGCTAAAATAGGCTAGATGACTGTTTATTAACAACTTAGTTAAAATATAGGTTTTGTTGTCATAAACAAAACTGTGTCAAAATATTCGAAATACTATGAATAACATAAGAGTTACTGGGTTTTAAACTTTAGTAGTCGGAAACTAGTGGGTATAAGTTCCATCTCTGTCACTCTTAGCGCTGCGCAAAGTCATTGCGACTTTGGGACATCACACTTATGTAACGCTATCTCCCTCTAGCTCATGCCCACTCTGTTTCCACTACTAAAATTTAAAACCCAATAACTCAGTTTTCGTCAGTGAAGAATGGTGATTAGTTTTATCTCAATCGTATTCAAATTGTTTTATTATATTAATACAATATATAAAATATACCACTTTTAAGAGCAGAGCATCTAGTCTATTGATTCTGTCTTTACATACGTCTTGAACCATTACCTTTGGAATTCCTGTATATATTACTACGCACTTCATAATAATAATATGTATTCATAATTTGATTTTCATAACAATTATTATACCTGCTCTTAATGTGTCTTTATTCCATAACAATAATAGGATTGAAACCCATGTCAGTGTCAGTAGTTTGTGGATAGAGTCATATAAAGGTGACTCCAAATTCAATTACATTGTATTGTTATTTATGTACATTTCAATTTAGTTTCCGACAACAATACTACTGTTTAAAATTTTTTGAAAAGTAATTTGTATATCTTCTTTCTTCTTTGGTCTTTAAAATACACATAATATTGTATAGAGTCAGGTGTTATCTTGCTGAAATCCATTTCATGTCATCAAATTTTTAGCTATTTTCTGCTCAAACTCCAGAAACCACCAATCGACACGTCTTTCGCCTCTCAACGAAGCATCCTCAGTATATACCAGAGATCAGATTCGGTCAGCCAACCACATTATATTTGGTGCTGGTATTTATTACTTCCAAGAAATTGATATATCGTAATATAACAATACATTCCCTCTAGCATGGAGCGGATATATGTATTTAGCTTTAAATTATAGTGAAGCCCGCGTTAGTCAGCTGAACGAGCTAATATTGTGTTCGAGCTATGAGTTGTTTGGGAGATTGATGAATAGATAATAGTCTAGATCCGACTGAGGTTGACCTTCCCTCGTCGAGTTTCCTAATAAAATAAATATTTTATGCAATATAATGTATAATTAAACAAAACGTGCTAGGGTAGCCACCCCACAACCCTGCATAGCTATTTTTAATTAAAAATTATTCAATTAATTTTTTTTCAATAATTACTATTATGCAGTTTCTAAAAAATCTGTCACCAATCACGAGTAAAAGATGTAAATAAAACACAGAATACCACGTTTTCAGTGTTTATAAACATATCACATTTAGTTGTTTTTAGTATTAATTCGTGCATTTGTTGTAAATTTTACAATAAAATAAATGAAGAAGTGCTTTTTATGTGATATGAGTGATGGCGGAATCCTTGATTTCGATAATGAAACATTTAAAAAATGACATTCAAAGTTAATGTTCCCAAAAACAAAAGGTTTTAAGTATCACCATATTCAGTTAAGTGGATATTATTTATATATTATTATTATATTGTACATTTATTTAGTAAAAACGATTGCTGCTTTGAAGCGGGTAATATTAAGCGTACATTTTTTTCTCATTATTATTAATATTATTTTTATTAAAATTATAATTGTTACTAATATTAATATTATTTACACCAACACAGATGCGCATGCGTAACTGGTATTCTGCATCTTCCTCTATTACACAGAGAAATAAGCATGCGCACTCTCTTTTACTCAATGACTGCCTCACACACAGCTGCTATTCTGCGTCTTTCTCTAGCGCATAGGTTTGTACGTTCAGTGTTTCTCCGTCACACCATCCCTTTGTTACTCCGATATTGAAATTTAAAATCTCGACAACCTTAAGATTTGCCTACTTTACTAAGGCCATCCTATACCATCGTGTACGTAATATTATTATCTACATTTTCATATATAATTTTACAAGGAAACTCGATGAGAGTAAATTACTAATACATTACCTGTTTACACCTGGCAACCTTTCATTATTGTTTATAAAAACGCAGTCAACTCTACTTTGGCGTTTTATTTACATCTTTTACACGTGATCGGTAATAGATTTTTCTATAAACTGCATAACTAATTATTCAAAAAAAATATTAAATATTGTTTAATTAAAATAGCTATGCAGGAATGTCGGGTGGCAACCCTGGCACGTTTTGTTTAATTATACATTATATTGTATGAAATATTTATTTTATTAGGAAACTTGATGAGGGAAGGTCGACCTCAGTCGGATCTTGTACAATAAGGCCTGTTTACTTTTGTCATGTTTCTCTTTGCTGAAGATCAATGTAAGCTACATTGTTTTCTATTACTATAAGTTCATTAATTACCTATTGTTTTAGTGTTTCGATTGAAAACTGAAAAAAGGAGCACATAACATTTTTGCATCGCTTGTTACGTTATAAATCATAAATAGATATATTTATTACAAAAACATTACGAATTCAAATGTGCTTACATATGTTCATGAACACAATATTCGTAATGTAAGTAGATATTTCTCTGAAGTAGGTAGTTTGACTAGACATTTGGCAAATGTTCACGTTTTGCAGTAATATATTGGGTTAGTTTACGCGTGACAGGTTGCAAGTCTAATACCACGTTATAAATATTGCTGGAAGCAAACTGGAAAGAAGTTTTTCAATTGTCTCTATTACCACACTCATCGAAATTGTTTTCATTTTCTCTATTATTTACAAGGTGTGATAATTGAGTTTCTTTATTATGATTTCAAATTTATTTGTGATTACTAGTAAGTAGAGCTCAGATTTTTAGAATAAAATGCAAGAGATAATGATTTTTTATTACTTATGTAATACAAGTGTTAAGACTGTTTACATATAAATAAGAAATCTCAAGCGTTTTGTATAAGTCATAAAGCTATGGAATCATTTTCCCTGAAAAAAAACATTCGGTCTCTGCTTTCAAACGATCGGTTAGGGATTTACGGTCTTAAAATTGCGCACATTTTATCCACACAATTATTGATATTGTTTGTAATATATTGTGTACAATGTTGTATGCAATACATATTGTATATACGTAGAATTTACGTTAGAATAATTTATATTATATTTTCTATTTTATTAAAAGCATCAAGTGCTTAAAGCACTGTGAGTATAAGTATTGTCATGTATTAAATTATTAGTTAATATTATTGCTTTCATTTTCCACTTTACTTAAAGTTTATTTCAATAACTTTCAACTACTTTTTTTTAAATTTTTGAATACACTAATCATTATCTGATGACATTTAAAAAGAAATCGCGATGGGTGATCAGAGCTCTCATTCCTAACGGCCGTGAGCGGGAAGGTCCCTTTACTCGACTACAACAAGCTTACAACAAGCTGGAATTACCGTAGTCTTATTCTCAGGCCCGGCCACGGGGCTTTCGAACTGAGCCATACGTTGTTTTAGAAAACCCGGCGCGCGCCGCGCTGTCGTCTCCGAGCTGTTTCCGCTTGGCGTCTTCTTTTTGCACCATTACGACATCGCAGATGGAGGATATGCCCTTCTACGACTCTTCACCGGCGGCGGCAATACAGCGTTATGATAATATGTAGTTATGCATTACTGAACCTAAAAAAACAGATTCCTTCGGGGTCCAAGGTTCATGGGGGTAAATTTCTTTAGTAATAAATAGTAAATATCTACCTCCATATTTTTCTTGTGCACAGGCCTAAGCAAGTAAATAAAATAATTTTGAAATTTTCTGTGGCTCGAAGATTAAATTGATAAATAGCACGACACATATTGTTTCTTTATTGGAAAAAAGGTGTTACTGGAAACTGGAAGCAACTGAATGACTTAGAGGATGTCGACCATAAAATTGCTTATTCCGTACCAAGACTTTCATTTTGTCTAAAGCTGTAAACAAAGCAATTTGTCGGCTTTATGAATCCACATTTTGTGTTATCGCAAATTTATTGCGATTTCCATGTTTTTATTATGCTTAGAAGTAAAGTTCGTGGCGCGTTTTGTGCGTATCACTCAGTGATGTTACTGTAAGCATATAAAAAGGCATATGATGTTCATTTATTTTTCGTAAGTTCATGACTTTGACAGTAACGATAATGTTTTTAAGATTTATTTCGCTTTTTTTTCGTTTCTTATGTACCGATTTTTCACGATTTATTTTTTGGTAAGTAGGTACATTATCTTTCCAATTCCTAACTTTTATTTCTCGAAGAGAATTCTAGTTATAAAGTTGTCAAACTTTTACAGACTTGATTAAGTTACATTGTTATTCTTTTACTACATGACAAATGATTTTATTTACTTCTATAATTCAGATAAAGATTTCAATGTTTTATCTACAAGCTGAAATTGAAACGTTATTTACTGCACACTGACAGAACTACGAATAAGTTTTTCGCTCTTTCTAAAGCTGCAATGTATTATCATGTACTTACTCGTATATAACATCGAAGTAGATAGGTACCTATTTTACTTTGTAAGTAATTATAAAGCCTTTTATACCTACACTGATCTGTGAGAGAAACAAAAACATAGGATGATGTAGAAGAAAAATTACAAAAAAAATTAAAATTTCTTCCCGCATACGCAATCATTGCCATCGTTTTGGTTCAGGGTTAGGAGATTATTAAAAGGAACTTGTAGGTGATGGGCTAGAAATCTGTCAGATTGTGTGTGAGAACGTATGGTAGAGCTGTTGCAACGGCAACACAGGCCCGCGGGGCCCACTTAATATTTTTAATTTGTTTTTTTTTTAATATAATTTTCATCTACCCTTAATTACTTAGACTTGCCTGTGGATTTTTCTTATTACATGATTGTATATGGCGAATTCATATTTTTATTTTATCGTCGTATTCTAAGCACCTATAATCATACTTACCAGCCACCTATGGATACAGTTACACGAACAAATGGTCCTTCGCAATAGAAAATCATCGCATCATTAGCATATTTCAATATCCTGTGCTGAGGTCATCTAGAGGATTCCTCGTCGTACATCACCTCTAGCCTTCGAGTACAGCCAGGAAACTTACTCACTTCTTAACAGCAAGATCCGTCCACCGTATATCCATAGGCATCAGAAGTCGAACACAAGAAATATTTTTCAACATATTTTCTACTACCTAGATTTCTACAAGATCATCCTTATCAAACAAAAATCTGGGTCATCTATGAAGAATCTGTATTTAAACGCGCTGTAGTGAACCGCATCAAAAATTATTCTTTTAGTGTCGAAGCAACGATACAGAAAGGCGATTCGAGTGAGTTTGTTCCAATATCTATGTTCCAATTCTGTTATTATCCTATTCTCATTTCATAGTCATTTGAATATTAAAATAGCCCTATACGAGCTGAGTAGTGGCATTGTTTCTTACTTAAAGATTTTGCTAATCTTATCATATTAAACAAAATATATTTTAAAATAAGACTTATCCTTTGTTAATCTTACAAAATTTCAATAACTTTTTTCTCAACACATTTATTTTAGTTAGAAACCGCATTGTAAACAATAGCTTGTCAGTACTTTGCTTAATTACTTATAGTATTATTTGTTGTACATGCTTGCATCAGCTGAGAAACCGGTTTGAGTGCAGCCATAGACGCCGGCCGGTGAATATCTATTTATAGATTTGCTCACTTTGCATTTAACACTCGCACGCGTTATAATGAGTGATACCACAGTGATACTAAGTTACGAAATCTATTTAAAAGTCGTTCCTCCTTAAAAGCAAAGTTAATACAATTTCAGAATTATTTAGAAACCATAAAACCAAATGTGATATTGAGTGACATACAGATAAGTGAATTAGAATGTCGTTTAAGCAGAACCCTTATATAGTGAATTCGACGGTTTACAGACGGAAATCGAGCCATTATCAGATAAACCTGATGCTGAGTACGCCAAGCGTGAACAGTTCGAAAGCAAGTACTTCCAACAAATAGCCTTAGCACGCACATTGCAGCGCCGCGTAGGTGTGATCTCCGGGGTCTCTGGAACTTCGTCGGTATCAGACAAACCTGAAGCGAACTCCGATTTCGTAAGGCTGCCCAAAATCAACCTGCCCAGCTTTGACGGCGATTTCCAGCATTGGCTCGAGTTTCGAGATACGTACCTTTCACTAATACACCATAATAAAAGTATCTCAAACATTAACAAATATCATTATCTTCGTGCGGCTCTTCGAGGCAGTGCATTATTAGTAATTCAAAGTTTAGAACTAAGATCAGATAATTATAATATTGCATGGCAGTTATTAGCAAACAGGTATGACAATGAACGGCTTTTAATAAACAATCATGTTAACGCTCTTTTTACTTTAGAACCATCACAAAAAGAATCTAGCCGTTCATTGAGAAATATAGTAGATGTTACAAATAAAAACTTATGCGCACTAGCCACACTTAATCAACCTACACAACACTGAGATACCCTTGTTATTTATATAATGTCCAAGAAACTGGACAGTATTACATATCGGCAATGGGAAGAACATCACAACTCAATCACGAGTTCACCTACCTTAAAACAGTTTATCGAATTTTTAAATAACAGAGCTGACTTATTGGACACGATTCAGGATAACAATGCTTACCAAAACAGTAAACACAATACCACACATTCAGAATTACATAGAACAAAAAATTTTGCAAGTACTTCAAAAATTCCATATGTTAATAAAATAATATGCCCAATGTGTAAAACTAATCATTTTTTATTTAGCTGTCAAGAGTTTAGGAACCTAGATGTAGAAAGTCGGTTACAAAAATAACTAACTTTCAAGTTTGTAAAAATTGCTTAAGACCTGGTCATTCGGAAAAAAATTGTAATTTATCACATTGTAAGTACTGCAAACAGAAACATAACACTCTTTTACATAGGAACGCGGAAACTGAGTTACACAAATCTGCATCATTACCCTCAGATGTTCATACAAATATTAACAGACCGCATGTCCTACTATCCACAGCATTGGTGCGAGTGGCAGATGCGCAAAGAAGTCTTCATAAAGCCCGTATTCTACTGGACAACGGAAGCACGACACACTACGTCACACAACTTCTCTGTGAGAAGCTAGGTCTGGTAAGATACGGCGCGGAGTCCACTGTCACAGGTATTAATAATCTTCAATCACATAGTGTGAAGTCGTGTGACTTAACTATTCAATCTTATTCAGGGAATTATAAATTTCATTTACACTGTTTTGTCTTACCTCAGATTACGAAATCCATACCTACTTCTTATATACATATTCAGAACTTACCTATATCTACAAGCTGCCACCTTGCAGCTCCAAATTTCAACATCCCGTCTGCCATAGACATATTGGTAGGTGCAGACATATTTTGGGATATCATAATTCCCAACATCATAGATTTAGGTAAACAGCATCCAAAGTTAATCCAGACCAAGCTTGGCTGGTTGATATCAGGTACAGTTAATAACCTTTCACATCAAAATAACGTTATTTCCCAATGTTATCATGTTTCTCATAATGACGAAGATCAACTCACGCGCTTCTGGGAGTTGAATTCTGTGCCTATGGTGCACTCTCTATCACAAGAGGAGAAAGCCTGTGAAAAAAGTTTTGCAGAAAATACACGGCGTGACAGTGAAGGTCGTTTCATTGTCACAATACCTTTAAAAAACTCACCTGATGTTCTTTGTGACTTCTACTGCCTGGCAAAACAACGCTTCCTCTCCTTAGAACGCAGATTAGGTCGCGATCCGTTCCTGAAAAAAAAAAGATATTTAGAATTTATGTTAGAGTATCTTAACCTAGGTCACACGAGTGAGAATATACACAAATCTCAAAACAAACACAATTATTACTTACTTCATCATGGAGTCGTTCGTGAATCCAGTACTACCACTAAACTACACGTTGTTTTTGATGTGTCCGCTCTAACTACATCAGGTAAATCATTCAATAATATCCAGTTGTTGGGCACACGAGTCTACATTAAGGTATTAAAATCACTCACTGTTCACATTAGTCAATACTACTTTTGGACCGACTCTACGATTGTTTTAGGTTGGCTAGAAATGTCTCCCAACAAACTAAGGACCTTTGTTCGAAACAGAGTTGGCGAAATTCAGAATAGTACAAAATGTGAACAGTGAAACTACGTACCGTCACGCGACAATCCTGCAGACTTTGTCTCACGGGGGGTGTCTGACTGCATCAGCCCTGCCGCTCTCTGGTGGTCCGGGCCTAGTTTCTTACATCACACACGCATTCAATTTCCTATGGTACCTAACAAACACAATAAACACATACAATCACTTCCAGAAATCTCACTACACACAACAACAAAAAACCTTTTAGCAGAACAAAACATCATATCTAACTTAATTAAAAAAATATCTAAATACACAAAACTTATAAGAATCGTATCATATATAAACAGATTTATTCATGATTGCAGATCTTCTAATAAAATGTTGAATGATTTATCGTTAACAGAACTACGAAAATCAGAACAGATTATCATATTTACAGTACAACAGGAGATGTTTTCCTATGAGTACAAAACAATAAAAACAGGAAAATCTCTGCATAATAAAAACAGGCTAATTTCACTGTCGCCGTTCATAGACAGCAACAATATATTAAGAGTTGACGGTCGTCTTAGTAATTCACACTATGACTATGATGTTAAGCATCCAATACTTTTATGTTCCAAACACAATCTCACTAAGACCCTGTTTCTCAAACTACACAGAGATTTGCTGCATGCAGATCCACAATTATTACTCGAACGCGTCAGGCAAACATATTGGCCTTTGGGTGGAATACATGATTGCGTTCGCTGTTTTCGACTTAAACCTAAGGCTATTCAACCTGTTATGAGTGACTTACCTGCTGAAGGAACGCATTTAGAGTGTCCTTTCGTCAATACAGGCATGGATTATGCCGGGCCAGTGCAGGTTGTCGACCGTAAGGGCAGGGGTGGCAGGCTTACGAAATCTTACATTTGTGTCTTTGTGTGCTTTGCAGTTAAAGCCGTTCATCTTGAACTTGTCTCGGATCTCACTACGGAGGCGTTTTTGGCAGCGCTCAACAGGTTCATTGCTCGTCGTGGAAAACCGCATACTATTTACTCCGATAACGGCACCACTTTCATTGGAGCCAGTAACGAAATTAAACTGTTTTTCGATAATTATTCAGATGACATACATTCGGATCTTACTAATCAGGGTACAGAGTTCAAAACGATTCCTCCATATTCTCCCCACTTCGGTGGACTGTGGGAAGCGGCCGTAAAAGCGGTAAAACACCGCCTTAGACGAATACTTTCATTGGCACACTTAACTTATAAGGAGATGGCTACATGTCTTGTTCAGATAGAGGCTGTTTTGAATTCAAGACCTTTGACACCTATATCACCTGATCCTTCAGATCTTTCATGCCTCACCCCCTCACATTTCCGAATTGGCCGCTCACTCGTAAGAGTTCCTCATCGACAACTCACGCAGATCAACATAAATCGTTTGCAACGCTTCGAGAGAATAGAGAAGTTGAAACAACATTTTTGGCAACGATTCTCACTTGAGTATGTTTCTCTCCTACAATAGAAGGTCAAATGGTCTGCATCAACAGGCGAATTGAAGATGGGTTCGTTGGTTCTGGTGAAGGACAAGAATCAACCACCGCTGCTGGGCAGAGTAATAAAACTGCATCCCGGAACAGATAAAATTCATCGCGTTGCAGACATTCGTACAAAGAAGGGAGTCATACAGCGAGCATACAACAACTTATGCCTTTACCTGTTGAAGCATGTCCAAATTGAAATCTTCAACGCCGGGGAGTATGTTGCAACGGCAACACAGGCCTGCGGGGCCCACTTATTATTTTTAATCTGTTTTTTTTTTTATATAATTTTCATCTACCCTTTCTTACTTAGACTTGCCTGTGGATTTTTCTTATTACATGATTGTATATGGCGAATTCATATTTTTATTTTATCGCCGTATGCTAAGCATGATAATATCATCATAATCATACTTACCAGCCACCTATGGATACAGTTACACGAACAAGAGCCATGCTGTATCGCAGGACGAATTGGGCTGGCTCGCCTGGTGAATTACCACCCTCTCACAGAATTAAGGAGTGAAATAACAGCATCTATTACTGTTGTGTTTCGTTCGGTGAGAGAATGCCGATAGCCCATCTTCTCTCTCCCCCTCCTTTCATTCTTTCCCTAAAGGCTGGCAACTCACCCGTGATTTCCCAGATGTTGCGGGTGTACATGGGCGGCGGTGATCACTTTCCACCAGGTGACTCGATTGCTCATTTACCCCCTCTTTTAAAAAAAAAAGATTTTGCTTAGCCATTTATAATGTATTTCATGTCAAGTGTTGTTCGGTGACACCCGTTACCAGTGGCAATTTGAATAGCCGTGGACAATGGATTGAATAGATGATAATAATTATTTTATATTCACTAGTAGTTATCTAATTTATAATACTTACAAATTATACGATATTTAATTTTTTGAAACAAAATGTTCATTGTGATGGTCTTAACTTTCATTTTAACCTTACTTTAACATAAAATACTTCTATACATCTATACTAATAAAACCTTCGACGATTTGATCTTCATAAGTCAGCCTTTATCTTCCTTGGCTTCTTTTACCACTCACTTTTGCTCTATAATCACTCATTCTTTCCATGTGTCTGAATTATCTTAGCATTCTGTTCTTCATTTTTACAGTAACACTGTCATGCAACCCTGTCATACTGCGTATCTCTTCATTACTAACTGATGCCCGCGCTGTCGTCCGCGTTTTTATTTTTAAAATAGCCTATGTCCATCCTCAGTACTCAAGCTATCTCCATACCGAATTTCATCGCAATCAAATGAACAGTATGGCAGCCTATAAAACACGAACAAACGAACATTGATTTTTACATACATGTACTCGTATTAGATTGAGACTCTCTAGATGTGGTAGTATTTATTTTGGTGCATGGTAATGAACACAGCTGTTGGTCTCAACTGTCGCCATATGACGGTAGTACCTAAGCCAGGTGAGAATCTTACATGTGACTTGAAAACTGACATTATGTTAGCCCTAGCCTTGCACATCAATTCGAGACCCGGTCTTTGTGGCGAATACTTTTCACATACACACTTATTGAATTTCGGTTAAAAGTTAAAAATCTTCTGTCAAGCCGTATTTCTATATAATCCTGTAACGAGTCTAAGACCAAATCAGTACCATTTCTCCCATACTTTCCGCATCAAGATTTGGATGAACTCCTATTGAGCATGCCGAATCGATGCGATTTACACACGTTAACGATTGAAATACATAGTACTAATTGTTTATGTAGCGCAATAAAAACCTTCAAAAATTTAAAGTTTTTCTTTTTATTACATTTCAATGTCAGGATTAACTAAGGTCGAAAATTCCATAATTAGCAGAATTGACGAATTATTTATGCAAAAGCACTTCGTCAGTCTAGACATAGAAAAACATTTCATTTAATCAATTTAAATAGATATTTTTGTATAATTTTAATTAAGCAGATATTTGTAAAAAATATCTCAATCTCTAAACACTTTCGGTGTGTAATTTTAGCAGTCATGTGCAGTGCGACCAACATTATAAGATGCTACATACAGTAGTACGTAAACTGTATTAGGATCTCACCATTTAACTCATTTACTGTGAGAGCGTCATAAAATATAAACGGAACAGTAAGAGCACTGACCGACAGCATGTCCAACTCCCACCTCGCTTTGCATCTTGTCTTGGTATTTGGAAATAGACGTAAATGTTATATATTTATAGCATAACTTATTTTCAAGAACCTACTGCCATGAAATTGCTGCCAAAAACATCAGCAGTTTCTATAAATTGCTTTACAGCTTTAAATCGCGTCACGCGCAGCTGCTATGCTGTGTTTTCCTCTTTCGTTCCGAATGTGCGCCAATATTTCTTTACTACTACTTCGCTTACTACAATTTAAAAATTTTAATGCCTGGCAACCATGATCCACGAACGCTTTTTCGCAAGGGACTTTATACCACCATGATGAATGAATGAAATTATCTTTATTATATAATGTATTGTTGCATTACTCGAACTTAATTGAAAGATACAAAGAATCCTAGATATAAACAACACGTTCGAGATTCTCACCATCGTTGTCGAAACGAATGATGTGTTTTTAAACACATTTAATAGTCACGCCATTATTATCAACATAATCCTTAAATTTCGTTTGTTAATGTCTCCGTAGAAAGTAAACATGAGGAAGGACAACGTGATTGTTTGAAGATATAAACAACACCTCTTGCCTATATAAAGCCGTGACAGGCGGTCTCAATTGAAGTTTGTATCCAGCTCGTAAGCAGTGCAACTTCGAACGAAAAGACGTTAATTCAATCCCTTCATTTATTTCATCTCCGCCAGTTTACGTGTCGATATCTAACCTAGTAGAGCCTTGCAACATAAAGCCTGGGAAGATACATCAAGAATTCCGGACCCGACTATCTAAATAACGCGTTACCCTGGTGGCAGCTTAACAAAAAATCGAATTCAACGCCGTGAGCCGATTCCTTGGAAGTAACCGACATCTGGGGTTCCAACGATATATTTCAATGAGAAAACAGATGAGTATACATTACTAGGATAAACGTGTCTGTTTATACCTGGTAATCCAGTAAGGAATAGAAAAATGTAGCCAACCTAACTTTAGATGTTTCTTATGCTTTATACTTTAGATTGGTATAAAATTTGTTTGGTAAGCAGCTTACACTACTTTTAATTGAGGATAGCCATGAAGATATTTTATTAGGTAACCTATTCGTGACATATTTTACATAATATTATGTTCGATAAAAAATAATTTTCAATCGGTAAAGTTGATGAGTGAAGGACGATTGCAGTTCAGATCTTAGATTATTATATTCTTGCCTTTGACAGCCTTTGCCTAAAAGTCTTCGAGATTCATTATAATTTAATAAAGGGTTTCAATGTAATAAAATACGATCAATATTGAGTTATTATATTACATGCAGACTTAAAAACTTTATACATTTTGTTATAAACATGTATCTACATTTCAAATTTGAGACGTACCAGTTTTAAAAATGTTTTAGTATATTATGCAACAAGTGCGGTAAGTTGTCGATTGCCCACTCGAACGAAGTTGTTTTTTTTTTTTCATTTAAATAAACAGTATATTTGAACAATTTGAAAACGTAATGTTGATATTTTTTGAGTTTTTTGTAGAAATTGAATCTAAAATTTCGAAATCAAGATTTTCTTTGTCTTTCTCACTGATGTCAATGGGTACTAAAATCGATTGTTTTTTTTAGATATTCATTTTACATTCTTTTTTAAATCGTGAATTATTTGCGTGTGCCAAGCAAAAATTATAGAATGCGAAAATAGCTGCTTGTCAACCGCAAAAATGTGCATTTAGATACTATTTATACCGCACGAGTAATCAAAAAATTAAGAACAACGTCTTCAATAATGTTTATCAAGATAAGAAAGAGTACTTCATAATATTCGTTTTGGCTATGCTTTACAATAACTACTGCTGCCCGTTTTGACATTTGACAACATATATTGTTAACTAGTTCTTGGGAGCCAAAATTATGCCTGTAATGATATATATGTTTTCGATATTAATCAAATTTCAAAAACGAAGTTTCGTTTTACCAAATCATTTCTACCCAAAAACGATTTCTGGCGGTAAGATTAGAAGTCTATATGGCCTTATGTTAATATGATGTTAAGTTTTTTTTATAACTGTTCCGAAAGTCTTCTACCAAAAAACAAGTTCTATCACTGACACCTCAATAATATACCTCATTAGGTATAAAAACACGTAAGCAGTAGTTATTGTAACGTGCTTCCTTCGTTTTATTCAAGTAATAATTTACAAGAGATCTTCCAAAAATATTACAGGAAGAAACACACATAATGAAGTGAATCTGGTATCTAATGCATCATTTTTACGTCCTATGGGACGTGTCTTCTATCACTCTAACGAACAGATCGCATTTTGTGACAATATCCGACTATGTAATCATGTGCGATATTGTGATTGAGTGGACTGGACCAGTCATAACGCCAGTTATTGTATTGTGTATTAACTACGGCGTCTACTTCATACGTAAATAATATTTTTACACATAGTTAAGTATAGCGATTTTTCTCTAATTTGATCTGATCTAATAAAAAAAAACTACATTGGTGTAACTTTAATGAGCTCTTAAATATATATATACATCTTGATAATTTTTTTATCAGAGATCGGCAATCTGTAAAACATACATATTATTATAAAATATACATATTACAAGCACATTTTACGTTAATTTTTAAGATGTAAGGTTAAGGTTTAAAGCTGGTGTGAAAAATGTAAACGCGTTAGAAGTGCGTTTGATAATGAACGATTGTCAGGTAAAAATTTTATTTTAAGATCAAGTTAGCAGTGTTAGCTGACGGAAATGTCAAAAGCACCCGCATATCTAGGCGAAAATCTGTGAGGAGAATGATGAGATTCGAGGAGGCGAAATAATTATGTAAAGAGGACCACGAACCACAAACTATGGCGCTCCGTCCTCTGACTACCCCGTGAGGGATACAGCACGAAGATATATATGAATGTAACTTGATTGTAAAGTTACTTCTTACTGCCGTCACAATGAAATATAATTCTTAATTATTACTGAAGTATCTAAAGGAAATTACGCTTTTGGTAAAGTAGATGTCAATAAAATCGATCAAGTCGTTCATTTTATTTCTAAGAGGGAAATCGCGATTAATCATTGGTTTATTAGTACTTTGAGTCTAATAATAGCACAACTGACTATTGTTTTGATGCTCGCGTTTTTAAGAAATATTTAAAATGATTTTTAAACACGTGTAAAATAGTAAAATGAATGTAAACATATATTAGTTAGCGCTTCTATTTGTCAAGTATTGATTTACGCATATACCTATGAAATTAATAAAAGTGTGTTGTTAATAAACAACATCTGTAATGAGCTTTATACACCTATTGCACCAAATAATTTTAATACTATTACGTATTTTGCAAACAGATTAGTTGTAAAAAAGAGTTAATAATAAAAGAGACTAGCTCTGTACATTAAGTCACATACTTTGTTTGATATTGTATTATTATCAGAAATTGATAGTTTTTGGCATAAAATGTTAGAAAATTTTAAGGAAATAAAAATTACATTTTATGTTTTCAGCTTTAATAAATCTACATATCAATTTCTAATGAAATATTTATACAATGTATCAGATTTGATGTATTTACACAAATTGTATGTACCGTGTAGATAAAAGTTATGTAATAGCCACTTTTTCTTTTCTTGGTACAAATTTGTAAATAAAATTAATTGTCCTTTATTTAGAATCTACATTATCTGGACTTTCTGGACTAGATTTTTGAACATTTTCTTCTACTACAACAACGTGTTTGTTAGCCCTTCTTCTTGCATGTGGACCTAATCTTATTTTTGTGGGTTCTCCTGTTCCAACTTGTGATATCTGTTAAAAAATAATAATGTTTAAGATGATATAACTTTATAACAATGTAAGTAAAAACCTAAATCTGTATTTTCTACAATATCTAGTCCGGACTTGGATCTCATCGACATAAAAAGAGGTAAAATAGACGACGAGACGAGTTCAAATTTAATTCCTTGCAATATCAGGAATGTTTGTAATTTGAATCTTAGCTACAGTACACAAATCAATTACAATAAATGAAATGTTACTTAAGTTATTGCACATGGTACATGAGTTACATAATATGAAATTCCAATTACTATTTTAATTTTATGAAGTGTAATCGTCTAAAAGATATTCAAAACATATTTTCTGTATAATAGCACATTTTTACCTGTACATTTTTTCGGGCAGAAACATTATTTTCCAGGAACTTGTTGACTGCACCTAGAGTGTTAATTGGTATCTGAAACAGAAACACCAATTTCTCTAATTATTTGTATTTATTAGTATGTTATTTATAGTGTATGTTCGTGTTTCCTTTAAGTGAAAAGTTTTGTAATTGTTAGTACTGATTTTTCATTAAATATTCAAGTAATGTTTCGTAGTAGGCATCACTACTTACCTGTTACCTTACCTACCTTACTTCTTATTATATACCTTATTTATAACTAGGTAATACAACTAAATTAGTGCTTTAGGTGCCTAAGCTGTATTGATAATTACTTCTGAGTGTAAAAAGCAAAACGTGCTGTTTTTGTAAGCTCCTTTACAATTATTGAATGTTTAAATAAAAACCTATTGGTCTGGTCTAATCTAACAAAAGACGCAATTGGTTCTGTCCTTTCGTCAGATTTTTTTTTACATCCCCAAGTACGAGTAAGTGCGCACACAATTGGCAGTTCCCTATAAAGTTGAAATCCGTAAGCACTTCCCCGCAAATTTTTCAGCGGAGGCTGTTAAACAGTTAAAAATTAAAACTGACTAAACACTAACAGCCCCATTCGTAAATGTTGTTTTACTTTTAAGTAACCTAATAAACAATATTTGCAAATAAATTGAATTCATAAACGTTATTCAGCACTAATCACCCTGTTTAAAAGTTTAGGTGGTTCAGTTTAAACCACCCTGGGACATTTCTGGGACCTCGTCAACTGCTAAACAGCAAAATGACGAACAAAAATCAGTCTAACAACTGATCTGCTTTGTCTTTCGTTGTTTGAGTGGTACAATTGCATTCGTTGTTATTGTGATTGGTTATCGTAATGGATAATTTCGAGAACTTACACATTATGCTTCGACAAGATTTTGCCAAATTACAGGAGTTCCAATATCGGCGTGGCGTACGAAATTATTCAAAAATTGATTAAAAAATACGAAATAGATTAAACAGATTGACTGAATATGAATGTGGTTAGGAAAACAATTGAATTTTCCAAAGAAAGTGTTTTAAATATTATCGATCTTATGAAGGATGAAAAACAAGTCCACACAAAAATTAGTGCTATTCTTGTATCTATTCAGATAAAAATGATTGAGGCATCGGAGTCGACAACTTTGTTTTTAATAGTAATATCGGTACAGGAAATGTCTCATGTAGCGAAATTTTAGGTCTTTCATCGTAATATTTGACAGAAATTGCCAGCGTTTTTTGTGTACTTCACTAAAAAAAGGTTAAAGAATGTTTATGAATTATTTTAAACGTCACTTAACTTTTAAAACTTTATTGTTTAGTTAAACAGTGATAAAAACATTGTTTAACAGTTTTAATGAATTCTTAATACTTATAAACACAGCTGTGCTGTCTCTAAATAAACGAAATCGATTCCCTTAATGTACGTTTCAGTTCCTTATGTTTTAAATATAAAAACTCTTTTTAACTACTTGATTTAACACTTTTTACACAATAATTACGTTGAATAGGATTCAACAATTATGGGGACTCCAAATTAATCTTCATCCCATATCTTTTTATCCTTGATTTTAAAGACAACTGTAACATTAGCGTTCATCAGGTTTTTTTCACGTTTTGTACACGTATTATAATTACGTTTAAATAGATCTAAATGTAAGATTTTATAACAATAAAATAAATTTCATGTAATTGCTGCGGAACCCTGCGTGTCTAAGAAACCCACCGGCCTTTCTACTATGTCCACCACGCTGCTATTGCTTAGTTAAGAAAACTAGCTATGTCTTTTTTAACCGTTAATGTTTCGCCATCGTCGGATAGATTTGACTTCTATTCCTATCTGCATGACCATTGACATCCATGGTTCGGGGCGTATTCAGCAAACGTGGCTCAGCTAGGCCCACTTAGGTTCGGCGGACTTCTACCCAATATCGATTATGCATTTATAAGTTTGAGAACATTTTTATCATTGTTATTTCGAACTTGATCAGTTTTTTTTAATTTTATCTATTATTAATCTTCATAACATTAATTACTTTAATTAACCACAGAAGACATCTTCACGAATGCATAGCTAAATATCAACATTTGACCTCGAAATGTTTCTATACAATTTCTATCTCGATAAAGTACAGAGCGACACGATCATTAAAATACATCGTGTCGCTTAGTGCCTAAGTACAAGAAAAACAATTATTGCAGTTTATGCTTACTCTTAAACGGTTTACCAATTAGATTTAAAAAATGGGTTTTGATTTGTAACATTCATAATATAAAAATACTCACAAGTTATTGTTTTCCGAATTTGCTGTGGATAAAAGAAGTTAATAGATGTGCAAAACTTGAAATTATGGTTCTTTAAATTGTTTACATATTTAGAAAAATCAGTCTCGCAAGTGTTGTGTGTATCTTGGATTTACCAATATTAATGAGAAAAATAAAAATCCATATGTTTAATACTTACCTCAGTTAATATTATTTTCATTGATAACTAAGAAAACAGTGCGTTTTTAAATGTAGTTCACAATGCGGCACAATTTTAGAAAAGGTAATTATAACATTTTGTATCAATTTAGTGAATACGTTCATAAAATTAATGTTAGGAAGCAAAACTCAAAGTGCTATTAGATGGTTTAAGATGAACTTACGGCGAGTATGTCGTTAATGATTTTTGATGCTGTCGGTGTTTGTAGCGATATTTGAGTATCAGATGATGATGCTGATGATGATGATACATGCTTCGGTGAAATGGAAACAGAGTCTGGATAATAAAATTGTGATATTAATATACTATTAATAAATAAATGTTATATTTATTAGAAATTGAAATAAATTATGAATTATAAAATGTAAATAATGATATTTAGAGGAAGATCACTTAAAATGAAAGTTATTATACCTAAGACATTAAGTACATGAAGTACATTATGATATTTGAGTACGTGAAATTAAAAGCTACAATTGCACAATTATTTTTGGCAAATCTAAATGTACACTTGTGTGCCCTTGATTAGGTTAGGTTAATAATGAACAACAATGTTCTTCGGAAAGTTACAGCTGTTTTTTTTTATAAAATAATTTATCATTTTAACAAGTGCTTTTCCTTAGGGTTGCTCGTAAAAAATAAAAACCTAATAAAAGCGAGAAGATAAAAATATCATCAGAATTACGAGGGCAACGGAGGCGCTAAGATTATCCTTGCTGGCCGTTTCTTGCAGGTCTCTTACACGGCTTATCGTGGTCGTAAAAAATGAACTAAATATATTTTTTTTACTTACAAATTTTAATAGGTTTATGTAGTTTATCTCACATAAAATATATTATTGTCACACTACTTTTCCAAAAACTGAATTATAAACTTGCTTTGGTTTACATTTTTATTCCACTGTTAAATTTTTATGTAGAAAACAAATTGTTTTTAAATTAAAAATAGAAACCTGCTCCTGCTCCAGTCCCGGCGTGTAAAGTGGCTGTTTTCTGTACAGAAACTTTTGTATTTTCAGCGGTATTTCCTAGGAAATTACCCACCGCCTTTAAAGTAGATATAGGAATCTGCAAATCGACACAATTCAGATTGATTATTACAATAAATAGTCAGCTATTTACTTGTAGAACTTTAGGTACCATATATACGTCTATATAAATATCAACTTACATTAAAAATGTCTGCA
Source organism: Zeuzera pyrina (assembly GCA_907165235.1). Taxonomy (NCBI): domain Eukaryota; kingdom Metazoa; phylum Arthropoda; class Insecta; order Lepidoptera; family Cossidae; genus Zeuzera; species Zeuzera pyrina. The sequence continues at coordinate 14,558,954 of OU015630.1, forward strand.
AAAAAGGAGGGATTCCTTTGGAATGTCACTTGTTTCGTATAAGCTACTCCACCGGCACCTCCTCCATTGAAGTTTGCTTCAGCTGCTGCACCAACGTTAGCACCAATTCCAGCAACCGCAGTATTTTCAGAACCGATATCTATTCTTTTTTCTATGATTGGTTGAACAGTTTTAAACACTACTGGTGCTGAAGGAGATGAAATATCTCCAATATATCCACCGATGTAAGCTGTTTTGCGAAAGTGTTGGCGACGAGGTTTGTAATGCGTGCGGACCACTGTCTTTTCTACTATTTGCGGTTGTTCAACATACACGTGTTTTTCCACAACAGGAGGAGGATGGATTATACGTTTTTCAATAATTGGTGGAGGCTGATAGACCACCTGTAAAATTGAAAATAATTTTTAAGGTTCAGGATTTGCCATAAGTTTCGAAATTCATATAAAAACAAATTCTTGATCTCTTTACAATAAGGTGATATGATTATGATGTGAAAACGAGTGAGTGCTATATGGGATATGTATTTTTGCAATTTCCTTGTTTCATGTATAATGAGATGACAAGAAAAGTGCTATCTGATCGTAAGTATAATTGACTCTCCACAAGTCAAACCTGACACTAGATTGATAAACCTGAGTTTATTTTTACTAGGTATTGTTTTGTGGATTGCATTAAAGCAGCGAAATGCTCTTTTGCCGAAGTAGAAGTAAATTTAAAGGGGCTATAAATTAACATGATATTGTTAGCATAGCGAACGTGTACTCACTTCTTTGACTAATACAGATGGCTGAGATTGAGTTGGTACATTCACATTTGCTTGGAGTCCAGATTTAGCTTCAACATCAATTTTGGAAACGGAAGTCAAAGGGACCGCATTTAGTTCATTGGAAGTTTCAGTGTTATATTCCTTGTGCACTTTCTTTTCCACAGATTTTACTCTAGTAGTCTCTACAGGCTGATCAACTATTTCGAAATCTTTAACAACCCCATTTGAGATTCCAAATGATTTGCTTCCAGCGAAAGAGAATCCAGTAGATCCTTCAAGAGATGTTGCTCCTCCCTTATATGGAAATAAAAGGTTTATTAATATTTTTTCATTTGTTGATATATACGTGCAAGCATAGCGTGTATATGTATATATGTATGTATTATGAAAGTTAATTTTCTTTTAGTCATGCACGACTGTCACGAGAGATTAACGAATTATTTATGAATAAATAATGGTGCATGCATGAATGTGAGCGTGAATATAATATTTAATTGCTTGAGCACCTTTACCTTACCTCTGTTCCAAAACATGTATTAGTAATACACGCATCAGACCCATGGTCATTACGCAGAGGGTAGGAATGTCTCTAATGTGTTAAAGGAAGAAAGGAGTAGGATTACGAAACATACTTAGAATTATATTCATAAATATTTACCAAGTAACCTTTATTTTCGATATTTTCGTGATCATTTTATCATAATAATAAATTAAAGAGTATATAGTAAAATGTATTATAAATACAGAAATATTATACTTGTTTAAAAATGTATAAGTATGTTATTTAGCTGTTAATGTTATATCCGTCACCAGTCAATTTTTCTTATGTGTAGCTTCTTTTGCTTTTTTAAGTTCTTTTCTCTTGAGCCGTTCTTCTCTTCTTTCTGCTGATTTTAGTTTTGCTCGTTCTATAATTGTGTTTAGATCAGTGCTACCTACCAGGCCAGCTGATGCCTGGTGATTATTTCCGGCTTGAGCGGCTGCATAGCCAACTCCTCCTGTTTTCTCGGCTGTAGCTCCACCAGCAAGTCCTGCGGATGCTTTTACGTTGCCTCCAGCTGTCGCGCCGGCATAAAGGCCTCCTAAAAATATACAGAATTAGTTATAAAATACAATGTGGCAAGTATTTATACAAAATATAATATTATAAACTGAAAGTGGAATTTGTGACCTTATTATATATGTTATACGTTTTCAGTTTATTTTAAACATATCACTATCACATTAACTGATATATACATCTTCATTTCCTGATCAGGTTAATTAAGGAAACGAACTCTTGTAAATTGGCTTGGAATCTGGATATTACTGAAAGCTTCTCCAGTTCGATTTGTGGTACTCATAAAACAAGCCCAGTGCTTAGTTTGGGGTCAAACAATTTGTGTAATTGTCTGAAGTATTATTATTGTTAAATGAAGATTATTGTCAACAGTTATGAACAAAATGTAACTCGGGAATCTTTAGAAGAAGTATAATCATGTTAATTTTCTCAGAAATTGGACTGCGAGAAATTACTGTCGAGATTAAATTCTCAAAGGCATCTAAAAGATGAGTTCTTTAGAGATTATTTGAATACACAAAGATGTCAGATCTCTGTATATTTTTTTATTGCTTATTGTTATTGTTCTCAAGAGGCTTAAAGCGTAGTGGTGGTTTGTAATATCTCACGATCACAGAGTTAAACAACGCTTGCTCAGTTCTGAAGAAGTGATTTTATTAGTAAGGGAATTGAAGAAAGATACCTACTTAAAATTAATGAGAATAAGACGAAAGAAGGAAACGTGGAAAGTAATATTTGAGGTTAATATTTTCAAGATATTAAATATGTAAGTTGCAACATTAGTAAAGTAGGTAAATAGGAGTACTGAAACAGAATAATTATATATGCTTTAAGTTAACATATTTACAACAAATATGACATAATTTCCAAAAATTGGAATTTCCAGTTACTTCTTTTACTATTTTACTTTATATATTAGGAAAATTAGACAATATTCGAAATACATTCTTTAAAAATGGCACATCGGTAGACATTTAAATAAGGGGGTGGCATCAGATATTTGCTTATGTATAAATATATGAAATATATGAATGTATGTCGCTAGTGTCACGTTTACAGTTAATGCGATGTTTCTGTGATAACTTTATATAAATTACAGATATAAGTGACTGATTTCAGGTGATATAACACAATATATGTTTTTGGGATATTATTGTTTTAAAATGTGTCGTTATTTCTCATACTTAGATTTAAAAAAATACATAGATAAACCCTCCCATACAAAACGAGTGAAGACAACAAATCGAGAAAGGGTTGCAATTAAAATAAAATATTTTCCACAATACGTTCATTTCACCTAGTAACACATACTGTTCTAACATAATTTAGTTGCAAAAAAATGCGGAAATATGTATTTTACTGGAAGTAACCTTTACAAACATATAAGGAAAGCTTAATAATATTCCTCACAATCATATTAAAATCCCAAACTGTGTGCAAGACGACTGGTATCCCTGAAACTGATGTGGGAGTATTGCAATACCAATTCGTTTACCCGAAATGAGGGGTAACTTGACAAGATGATTTGTTATTAAATATTTGTTTCAAATTGGGTATTTAGAGTTATATTTACTGTTTATTGTTGTGTGCTTACTATTTATATATAATTTTTCACCTTCTTCTTACAGTCTATTATTAATAATTGTGAATTAGGTTATCACACCAGATATCTGTACATAAATAGGTAAAGGCAAAACAGTTCAGTGTCTTTTTCTCCTTTGTTTATCAACTAATTTTCTTTTTCTTTTGTTTAGTAGCTATTGACGAGCTTTGGTGTTTTCAATAAAAAAAACTTGGAGACAGTTATATTAATATGTGAAGCGCCAACTTCGGATCCCTTTTTAAGAACATTGCGTGCACGGAGGATTGTGAGATTTGGCATTGTTTTTAATAAGTATGTTATGTTTATTACATTAGAATAAAATAAAGCTTGCTAACGATATTGATACCTGAGTCTTTCGAAATATAGGTACCTACTTTAACATTTTTAATAAGCACGATGAAAAGTGAAAATGTAAGTATTTTTTGGAAAAGTTTGAAACTCTGTTCGGTAAAAAGAAAAACGTGTAAACATTTTTTTTAATTTAAGCACAATTCACTTTCCGATTTGTATCATATTAGCCACATCATTATATTATGAGAGACTAATTTAACGACGAAGAGTTGACACCTCTACTATAGCTGTAAACTCCGAATAAAACATAATTTAGAAAAATCAGTGCAGAAAGGAAAATCATTAAATTAAATACTTAATTGAACAGAGTTTACGAAAAGACTAAATTCAATTCGAAATAAATTACACAGCTTAATAGCCGAAAAAAAGTTTCGTTCTGAAGTTCTTATACGTTTATAGATACGTTTCGTATTACATTCCTATAGATATCTAAAAGGTTTTTTTTAAAATAATGAACTGAATATGAATTCAATGATTTATCAATTACATTTTTTATCAAGTTTATAATTTTCAAGCATTTTAATACCACATGGCGAGGCTTCATTCTGCTTTAAGAATATCTACCCTATTTCTTCACCTCGTGTGTCACTTCTCAACTCGTTCATTGTCTGGAAATACCTGGTCTTATTGCATAATAATATACAAATACTACAACAAATAAAATGTACAACTGGGTAAAAAAATTCAAATATGGCATCACAGAACAAACTCTTGTCTATAGTTTTAATTTCAGTTTTATTTTGAAAAATATTATTTTAGAATGATATTTAAGGTGTGATTTGTTACTCCATCGATTTTATTTGCGTTCTTTAATTAAATTTTGTATGTTTCTGAGCTAGAATAAGACATATTGGACGTAAATACGAATTCCACGAAAATTATGTGAATTATGTGACCGCCATTATTAGAATGACGTGACAAGTAAGTGAATTCACTATTTACGAATGCATCATTTTTCGTTTCTGATGTATGACGTATCTATGTTATTTGTTAATCTAAGTTCTCATAAAAGAATACATCACATTCAAACTTGAATATTATCACTTCAGACTTTAAAATTACTCTCCTCTAACATTACTCTTTTCGAGTTACGTTATGGTTGTCGCGAATGAACGATAGGTATTGGTTTGTATATAGTATATAGTATAACACTTTGTGGCAAATTGAACACGTATTGTCAATATTCGTGATTAAATGTCACAATCATAATCGTATTATTTAAGATAATGTGTAACTTAAGTTTGTAAATATTAACATTAATATGTGTATACACTTGTTTTGTTATTAATAAAGTTATTATAATCGTTAATAGATGGCAACACTCATATATTAATGATTATGATTATGATATATAATCACAAAGACTACAATAACTAACACACAGAAAAGGTTTATTTTTTCTGGTAGACCAACCCACCAATTATCGCAAGAATATTAACGGAACGCCTATCACTATTTATCAATAGCCTGACTTAACAAATTACTCGATATGGTTACCAAAAAACTACTTTGCCATGAGAAAGAATGAGAGCTTTTGTTAATTTTACTATGACGTCATAATCCTTGAACCTTATTAATTAAATATATTAATATAACAGCGTTATAACAATTTGGTCATTCGGCTAAAATTACCTAGATTTTATTACGGTAAGTTTACATTGCTAAATAAGCTTGTTATTAATGTAATTGTTATTTAAATCAAGTTCGTATGATTGAGATTATTTAGAAACCATAGAATGTGAACCGAGCGAAAGCTCGCTTAAGAAATGAAAGGCTCGACGTTATTTTCACCAATACAGACAGACACTACAAAGTTTATTGGTAATTTTAAAGGTTGTTGTAGACATAAATATTTTGTTACTTTTGTTCTCTTCTGTTTTTGGCAGTGAGTGGTGCTTTTTTGAATTACATTAGTGATTCTACTATAAGTCAATTAGTGGGATGACATAATTTCCACCAGCCGAAAGTTAAACTTATGATTCGACGCGCGTTTTAGTTTACAAATCACAACAAAGCATTATCGCGAACGGTCAACTCGTTTTTTTAACTCTCACCGACATAACATATCAAGGAAAAATGCATGTCCAATAATAAGTGTAAATAAATAATAAATGCATATATGAGATGAGCTTTTGCAAGTTCATATCTGAGTATCACTTAATATAGCATTACCTGCAGCACCACCGTTACTGTCTACAGCGCCTCCTAGACCAGCTCTTGCAGCTTGACCATGTGGAGTACCGGCCTCCGCAAATAGACCACCTCCAGCACCACTACCTGTAAAGATTCATTTGTTTATTTATTCGACTATTTAAGTACATGCATCCACATTAAAAGGAAAAATGAAATAGAACCGATGTTCAAAGGTATTGCTTATTTCAAAATGAAATTTTTCCAGCGGACGTGTGATAGAAATGATAACAACAAATTTAAGTTGTATGTGTTATAAAATGAGAAGCAGAACTAGAGTCTCAAATATTCATATTTGTTTTACAGTCATATTAAATGTGCGTTTCGAACGATATATTTAAGTGTAAAACATTGTCGAATGAATTCTTGATAATATCGCTGTTGATTGCGAACACTCATCTAAGTTTTAATGGATTTATTCAGTCTCTACAACGAAATGGGTAGAAACATTGTAAAATAGCACTCGATGGTAATTTAGATAAGATTATCTTGTGTTTAATTCATGAGTACGAGAAGTATATAAATCCGAAACCTCAGAAATAAACAGATAAACATGTATGCAAACACGCATGCATATACAGTATGTAAAAAAATCAGTTCGAACCTGAAGGCATTATTGGGTTCTATTTATGTAATTCTTTTCAGATAATAAGAAAAAATAATTGGTTATGAGAAAGACTCAAATGGCAATAGCTAAGGAAGGCGCGAAGGCCGGCGCGCGTTGTCTGTCGGGTATAGTACACACCGCTGTCGGACGAGTGTTGTCAGATTTTAAAAATTTTCTAGATTTTGGTGTAATTGGATACTAAAAACGTAAATTTTAAAAACCAGTATTTTTATTCTCATGAATAATATATATATGGTGTTTTTTATATTTTTGGGTAATATCATTGGGATAACTATATGCCCTTTTCGGATCGGACAGGTTTTTTTACTAACTGTATATATGTATAATTGTACATTATACACACATTAGTATATACTACGTATTCGTAGGTTGGTAATTGTTAATATTAACTTACCTAATATGCCTCCCAGACCAACGCCAGCATGATAACCTCCGAAATTCACGCCTAATTTTCCATCGTCAAATGTGATAAACTGAGGAGCCTGAAAAAATTTGTTTATTAGCTTGCACAAGGAAATCTTAAGTATAGTTACAAGTAGGTTCTTATTTTAAATTACACTTTAACAGAAGCTTCAGCAAAAAATCCGTATCGAAGTACTTCAAACTTTCTGAGTTTTGGTTAAGATTAGTGGTTAATTATATAGTGATAATTATATAGTAATGATATAGTGATAACAATTATTCAACGAATTGGAATAGAAAGAAAGACTAAAGTTAGTTTGTACCTTACATAACAACGTTTATTTAAATAAATTAAAAATTTAAAAAGCACCCGACTCAAAAAAAAACTTTCAAAAAGTAAAAATAATAATATATAACTCAAATTTGTCCCCCGACGTGACAACGCTTGGACATATTACTACTACTATTTATATTGAAATTTATCACAAATTTAAAGGGCTATAAGGTACATATTATTTTTTTATTTTCTAGAAGTTTTTTTTGAGTCGGGGGTTTTTTAAATTTTTAATTTAAGTTTTATTTCATGCTTTTTAAACACTCTACGATCTGCACTCTATCCCCACATTCACGCAAATACTTTCCAGGACGATACACGAAATTGCGACACGAGATCGTGAGTCGCCGAAATCTGAGTATTCTGACAATAGTTGTCTAATCCATCATCAGACCCTGATCACCATCTATCCATCTATCTATAATCTGTTCATAGAGACGATTTCAATGAGCCTAAACATGATACCTCTACTGTAAGTGGCGAGGAGTTGGAAATCCTGCTGACTTCAGATGATGCTATTATATGCTATGATCATAATCGGTCCATTCGTTTAGGAGCTATGATGCCACAGACAGACACACAGACACATAGACACGTCAAAGCTATAACACCACTTCTTTTGCGTCGGGGGTTAAAAAATAATTTCATTCGAAATAATTTCAAATAATTTAAAAAAGCCAATGTGGAAATAGTATTAATTCTAACTGAAAAATGTTAGCAACAATTTCAAGACATATTTAATTAGTTTCAAGAAAATATTTTTTTCTGTACATAGATTGCAGAAAAAAGCCACTTTTACGTCATTTAAAAGTTACAATTGTATATATAGCTACGACAGCAAAAAGAGAACAACATGTTTTGAATACTTCCATTAAAAGTATATTGTAATTAATACGTAGTTTTTTTTCCATATATTTACTTGGTATTTTCCATTTCGATCAGAATACAAACACTCAAGGCAAAGATAATGACTTAGCTTATAATTATGTTAATAATATATGACTTATTATTGTACATTTCCATCGTTAGCTCCTTCATCATAGCTTACATTGATAATCTTTAATCAGATAAAAAAAACTGGAGTTCATAGCAACTCAGATTTTGATTTTTATAAGAGACCATTATATAATGTTTTGAAATAAAGTATTTTATTAGCATTTAGAGTTACTATTATATGATACATAAATTAAATGATTATAATGTGAATTAATTACATTGCTACTAACAAAACATGGTGCATGGTGATTAATTACCCTAATCAATATGCACATCAAAATGACGATGTTTCACAATAAATATTAATACCTTACTCGGACTGATAATTCATATAAAATTACACTAGGTATACTTTTCAATAATTATTTGTGGCACCGATGATTTGTAGTAATATACATTTTGTCTATCTGTAGTAATTCCTAATCCCACAGTAGGTATTTTGTACTACATGTACCAACATCTTATATGTAGCTTTTACTGTTTTTAAATCAATTTTAAAATTAGACATGCTTCAATAATTATGTCTGTGTTGTCTTTACGTATAAACAAATTTAAAAAAATGTAGAAATATAAACCTCACTATCTACAATTATAATTTTTCAAAATGTTTTATTATATTTTATATTAGTTGCGACTCGTGGTTACGTCCGCGTTAAATTTAGTATTTTACCGACATGAAAAGTAGCCTAGATTATGCCCTGAAAAATTGACCTGCCAATGAAAATCCCATCAAAATCGGTTCAGCCGTTTCGGAGATTAGCTCGGATAAACAAAAGACAGACTGACGGAGTTTAAAAAAAGCATGTTCGGGTTTTGGTTACGTGCAAATAAATATGTAAGTTAAGAAAAAGCCTTTATTTCGAAATCACAAACAAACACCTCATTTTATTTATATCATAAAAATTTAGATTATAGGCAGAGAGTAAAAAACTGTGCACATTCAAAAAATATTCCGATTTTAATTTATTCTTTGCGCGTGCTCATACGAGTACATAGCTAAATATATATCAACATTGAATAATTGCGTTTGAAGTCTATTATATTTTTAAAACGTCCGATTGACGAACAAAACGAAAGTTAAAATAAACGGCCGTCAAATTTCAGTGGTTTTAAGATAAATATTTATGGTTACATAAAACAAGTAATCAGAAAGTCGTCAGTTATGATGTGAAATAAAAATGTTTTTACGGATCTCTATTTTTAAGACTCTAATATATTTTTATTTGCTTTAAGTCCTTAAGTACTATTATTTTATAAGTTCTAAAAATTTTATATATTAGCTAATAACAATAATTCTAATGTGTATAATTTTAAAATTTATTATATTTAATTAAAATTATTGTTATTAGCTATTGACTGTGCTTAATTACATTAAGCGTGAGTGAAATAATAAAGTATTAATTACCACTTTCGAAATACGATTCTCGAAATTGCTTACTATAATTAATTGTTATGTACACTGTGTCATACTGTGTATGATCAATCTTAAATGAGTCAGACAAATGTGTGTTTATATCTGTGGCCACAGGATCCATAGAATACACTTACACCACGAGACTTGAAGTAAAAAGTGGCAGTGCCCGTTCATGGGCGCAAATGATCCTATGAATGTAAACACATTCACGCTTTCATTCGCTAGCAGCCAGGAAGCAGATATCTATGTCTAAGCGGTGTAAAAAAAAGTAAATAATGCCAAATTGCTCTGTAAAATGTTGTGGAAGTGACAGTTGTGAAAATAATTTGAACAATGATAATATCGCATTTCATCGAAAAATTCAAAATTAATAATACAAATCTATAATAAAAGCGCGGGAGATTTCTAGTGATACTGCAGGTTACTGCTAAGTCTTGAAACGAGACAGCATGATGTTGATGATGTGATGCGATGTGATGACATTGTTTTAAAAAATTTAGTTTGTTTGTTTGGTTAGCAGATTGACGTTCATCGCCTCGTTGAACCTTCATTGAGTAGTTATTAAATACAAAACATAATGAAAGACTATTATATGTATCTATGTACCTATCTCACTATTAATATTCGTAAGTATTTCTAATGCATAATTTTCCACATTGTGAGGGGGTGAAAAGGTTTTTAAAGGTTACGAAGTATATATGAGCTATTTTGACAAAATAAATTACATATTTCTTAATTCGCTTTTGATAAACACTTCATGCTCGAAAACATGATCACATTAAAAATCTAGCATATGCTTTAACCCTACAGAACGAGGAAAATTTTATTTAACGATAAAGTATGCTGCACTTTAACTTATGCTTGAAACAGTTATCGAGCAAAATAACTATGGCAGATGAATGAATATATAAATCTATACACAAATATATAAATAGCACCACGACAGAGTTTCAAATAACAAAAACATTACATCTCGACACGATTTTTTCAGTTACTTATCGAGGCTTACAAACGAAAAAGTGTTACAGATGAAAAAGTTCCTTCTAAAGTCTATTTTATAGCCTTGGCTGACTTTTGCACAGGACGAGAAGCAGTTGGCACATTCTATATTTTTCATTCTTGAAAATTGTAGATGTCACCTTTCAAACAAATACGATAAATGCACAGGAGGTATTTCATAACCTTTATAACGTCAGACAGACTGACCTGTGCTACTAAATGAAGCAAATAATATCAAATAAAATGCAGATTTGTGGAAGCTGTTTTATAATAAAATGGCGGCCTTTCAGGTTTTCTGATAATAAATGTGTGTCGTATGTAAAGGCGGGTCAGCTTATCTGATTTGTCTCAACGTTGCTGCTGAGACACGGCGTCTATTTAAGTCTATAAGGTCTTATCTTTTATTTTATTTTTATATTTCTTTTAAAATTAGTGTTTTACACGCAAAACGTCGAACGCTGTCAAGAAATTTTCTCATCCTCAGGAAATCAGACCCTATCTATATAGGAATATCCATAGAGACCAGCAAATCAGGAGATCAGACTTCGTCAGCAATCCTACAGTTGGTGCTGGTGAAACATGTGTCTATCAAGAAGTTTGAAGCTTTGAGCGGAATTACTAAAAAATGTTATGCCACCCAAAAAATCGACTGCATCAGGTTTGATTTTCGTAAAGGCATACCCGAGTCTGTACTAAAAATAATATCTGTTTTTATTTATTTTGAAACTATAATAAACGCTGGGGAAATAACATCGCTCGAAACAAAAAAAAACCTTGGCAATATAAAACAAACACGTTAAGCAAGTTTTTAACATGTTAATCTTTTGCACCAGTCTTTTTATTTTAACGCATACGTCTGAGAGCTTTATTATGATTTATAATGAAGCCAAATGTTTGATAAGTAGCGAGAAATGTTAAAAGGTATTTCTTAAAATTACAATTTATCACATTGTCTGGAAATTAGTTTTAGAGATTCTAACTTGCTTTCGTCTATTTATGTAGTAATTTCGTATTAACATAAACTTTGACGAGAACTTTTTCAAAAAACACACTAAAACACAATGTATAATTAACTACTTCAAAATTGCTATGAGCTAACTGCGATACAATCGGTTTTTATAAATAATTACAACATTATTTTAGGATGGATGTTTCCATACTCTACAGTTACACGCAATTACCGTCACTAATTATCTCTGTGAGTACCTATTACAACAACGTTGCGTCATAACTCACAACCAACATTTACCATCATCAGTATAATTCTTTTCGTTATTTTCGTTTTGTTATTACTAACGTTAAAACAATAATATAAATTGTTGTCTAATTGATGTCAAGAGTTTTTCAACACATTGAAGATATTTTTGAAAACTTGGTTTTGAAAACTATAGAAACCCAGCACACCACTTTCCTGAATCTAAAACATTTTAAGAATTTTTGTATTGTGTTTTCAAACATTTTTGAACAATTTTGAGAATTTTCTTATTTTGTCGGCTCGTATGTTTGTTCCTGTTTCACTATACCAGATGTGTGTGTTGCCTATTGGTTGTATTTAATTATTACGCTATATCTGTGACAAAGGTGGGAAGTGCCATTGAACACTGAAATTATGAGGTTGATATTTCTTCCGTATTAGATACACAGGCAAAGGTACATTTCGATATTTCTAGCTGTTAGCACCTAGCAGCTAGAAGTATCATACATATTGCTACGGTCGGACCTTATGTCCAAGCAATAATTATCGAAAAGCACGCCATGTACAACTTTAAGTGTTGTAATATCGTAACCTAGGCTTTGTAGATATATGACCCAAAAACACATTGCTAGATTTAATATTTACTATCGATTGGTAAACGCAAAATCAAAAAACAAGAAAAAAGTTGTAATTCGAAAATTCTGGAGATATGATGTGTCATGTACTTATGCGGACTGGAGGCGTTGAGAACAATGTTGTAATATTGTTAGCAAGCGGAATTATCTAGAAGGTTCCACGTTTCACCCTCTTTTATTTCTATACGGTATTATTATTAGTGATCGGGAATACTCTAGAAGTTTCCACCCTCGATTTATCAAATTATAAATAGGCCGGCATGTCCACTAGTCGATTTTCTATCAATCGAAGCGATATATCAAGGCGACATTGGGGAAATATACGAAGACTACTACGGCGACTACTGCGACGACTGAATAAAAGACAACTGTGATTCGAGAACGTTGTTTGCGAGTGAAGCGTATGCCTTCGGTGACTACTACGCGAGCGGTGACTACGAAGACTGGAAACCGCCGTAATTGAATTCGCGTGTTCTTGACATTTGTGTGGTACGACAGAAAATAAACTCTCAACACCCTTAACCGGCATTTTGATTACCCACATCCTGTAACAATATTGATAACTACGGTATCGATATTTCAGTAAATAAAAATCACTGTTATATACATACTGCTTTTAGTCTTCTCTGTATTGTACAGGTATGCAAACTATTATACCTTTAGGTACGAATCGAATAAGAAATATGAAGAAGTCGCGAATTCATATTTCTTATTAAAAGCGTTTCTATTTTACGAATTTACCAAGTTATATGAATGAACTCTTATAGCTTGGGAAATTCATACACATTTTCTGAAAATAGAACAATGTTTGTCTGGCTATAATAAAAAAAGTTTTAACGTTTTAATGTTACAAAAACCATTACGTTATTATTGCTTCAATTTTCGTATTTAAGTATTATGAGTGCTTATAGACATTACTTCTTTTATCAACACTTATATAATATGCAATATGTTTACATGAATAATTACATGCTAACATACTTATGTACCTATATATACATACTTCGCTTTTTCTTTGTCTTTTCTGTTGTTTACTTCCTCCAGCAAATTAATAACAATAATAATGCGCCAGACTATACACACCAATCATCTGATTTCAAACTAGGGTATTTTCTGTGCTATGAGAACCAGACGACAACTACTAGGGGCGTTTCCCAGTACACCCAGACCCGAGACAATCTAGAAAAGTTCATATTCTAAATTGACCCGACCGGGAATCGAACCCGGAACCCTACGCGCTTGTATTAACGTCTAAACCACTACGCCATCTAGGTCCTCTTTCATTACATTTTCATTGTTTTGATATTATTTTAAAATAATTGAATTGATAAATAATAAACCTCTGCATCCAATACATTTTTAACTCGTGTAAATATAATCACTTATCTAATTTCAAGGCACAACTTAAGTGGCTTCCCATTCGTCTTGGTAGAAATCTTTACAAACTTTTTTTGCTCTATAGTGTTCTTTATTCTTCCTCATCTACATTATCATCCTCATCATGTTAATTAAGAGAGCGGTTTCAAAACTTTTGTCCTCCTAATAAACTCTGCCGATCTCACATTAGTACTTTCCTTCAAATTCTTCTTCACTCTTCTAATTCTTATCAAATTCCTTTACTGTCCTAGCGGCTAGATTGCGGAATGCTCTTCCTTCTCACGGAAGAGCGTTAGAGACTTAGTCATAAGAAAATAATGAGATTTTAAATCTGAATAATTACCACGGTAAACATGGCTGTCAAAATATAGTTCGGTTTACCTTCCAAGAATTCAGGATTAAGATTAAAAACTCTTCGGTCGGCAATCGGACTCATACGATAGTTCAGTTAAGGAAATGATATAAGTCCATGGAGCTGGATGTATGAATCCATACCCATATCCTTTAAAATGTCAAATCTACCCATCTCTATTAGATAGCATAACTATAGCATATTCCCTCGCAATATACATACCATATATGGAAATATTTTTTAAAGAGTAATGATAACAAAAAACACAATTTCTATTTTTCTTTATTGAAACTGAAAAGGAACATATATCAGAGAGAGAGAACAGATGATCGTTGGAAAGTCTATTATTATAAATTTTGGCAGTATTTAAATTGCTCTATGCCCTTTGACACAAACATGAGAACATTCACATTCAATGCTAATTTTAAGCTAAATTCAATACGACTGACAAACACTTTCTATACATATATGCATACTCCTATGTATATAGTAAGAATGACTAATGGTAATGTATTGGAATACAATGATCTAAAGATGCCAACTGATAAAAAAAATTGTAACGACTACGAATATGCAGACACTAATTTTATATAGAATAGCCCGCGAGTATATTTGGACATACATGCTTACAATGGGCTTTATTTGTAGGAACTAAATAATTTACTCCAGTAAAATGGAAAATTTTGCTTTAAGTTAAAATTATGCTTTATTAAGGCGGCTACCTGAATTAGATTTCGCTACTATGTCCAGCAACACGATTGTAATTATGAAAATGAGCGCAGTTGCATATGCGTTAACATTTTGTGCGCTCATTTAAATAGAGAAATAGTCAATTAGCCTTGCTAGGGTTAAAAAATTTATACATAATTTTATTCGAAAGTAATAAATAATTACTTTCGAATAAAATTAAAAATTAAAAATAAAATTTAAAACTGATGCATTTTATGAATTATGTTAAAATTAATATAATTTTTATCATTTGAATTATATTAATTTTAATATAATTCATAAAATGCATCAGTTTTAAAAGTAGTCAACTAACTAATACAACAATGGAGTTATAATATACCAAACGTATTTAGTATGATACAGTCTTACAAAACTATCTGTTAAAAACATTGATACACAGATTCAATGGAATGGGGATCACTTGATTTGTGTTATAATATAACATCCTTATTTATACATTTGTACTTTCACTGTACAATTAAGTTCCACTGTTAAATATAATTTATTAATAACAAAAAGTTAAAGTTCCGTTGTTATGAATTTAACGTTTAAAATAAAAATATCAATCACAATCTTGACGGATCCATGCTTATTATAAAAATTTTATAGCAAACTTACGTTTGAATACTCTTAATTGCGAAATTCTGATAGTATGAGCATAGGTATGGAAACAATGATCGAGTTTCATGTAGGAATGTTAGATTGTATAACAAGGGAGTAATACAGTACATTGTTACCCTAGGGCTGAATGTAACTTATTTAGGTCCGAGATGGGGCTTGGTGCCCGAGCGCAGCGACGGCGCCAATAGTTCGAGAGACTAAATAAGTCGAGGTAAACACTGTGCTTTTCATTACGAATACGAAGAAAGTAAAAATAAAAACTTGAATTAGCTAAAGAAAAAATGAGTGAATGTTATTTTACATAAATCAACAACAACAACAACAACAATACAAATCTCTGCTATACGGAAGTATTAAACAAAACTCGACAACTCGAAAAAACGAATGAAGATAGGAATTGTCGCTTTCCCGTCTATTTTGTTTTTTTTTCTGTGGCCGGCCATTATTATTGATTACTAACTATTTTGCTCAAATCTATGTTATTTTAAAAAAGTAGTTGAAAGTAAATTATAATAAAGTCATTTAAAAAAATATATTCTTTAATTAATACTTAACTTTACGTTATTTCAATTTCACAGCACGTTGTAATTGAGTGGCTGTATACAAAGTTAAGACATGATTCAAAAGAAATATGAAAATAGAACTACGCACTTTTTTTTATAATTTGACAGCTGTCAGTTGAAAACGATTCTCCCTAGGGCTGAAAAGTACTATTTTAAACCCGCCTCTCAGGCAACTTCAGGCTTACTTTCTGAGTATAAGTAATGAAAAATAATATTTTGACGACGAAGCGCTATTTTGAGTCCAGAGCGGAGCGAAGGGTTTTAGAACCCTGAGCGCAGCGAGGGATACAATGTATGCCGCCCAAGGTAAAAAATAAATTTTGATACCGAGTGATACACTCTACCTTTCATTTTCCTCTATGAGAAAAATAAATGAGAGACGCTATTCGATTTTTATCAGACATAATTAAAATATTTTTACTGTATGTTTATATGTGTCAGCGATACATTCTATGTGAAAAAGGCTTTTTACGTAGAATACAAATTGCACGACGAATTTAAAAAAAAAATGTGAGTATTTATATTATTATTGAGCTGTTCGTGATTAAATATATTTTTGGTAAATGGCGACATTAATTTGCTGTCGTTTAATCACAAATTTTGACAATAGCTTACATTACTACACTATAAAATGCAAATCGTTGTGTAAAATTTCATTTTAAAATTATAAAACTTGCAGTAAAAAACTTCAAAAGCAAGTTATATTTGCGCATTCAGTGTTCATTCTCTCATTCATTACCAACTCAGTGACAAAATTTGTCGTAGAGCTCTTTTTATGATTAGAAAAAGTATCATCGTAGGTACTAATTACAAAATAATGTAATTTAATAACTTTCCTGCGGTCAGCACCTTATTCTGATTGTTTATGATTTTTTCGGAGATTTCTAAGTGAAAGCTGTTTCGTTCAAGTAGGGGATAACAATTTTTAAGTGTCTAAAAAGAAGCAAATTAAATTAAAAAGTATTTTTAAGTGTCTAAAAAGAAGTAATTAAAAGCAACAATTTGAAGTGGTGATTCAAAGAGCTTATTTATGTAATATATTTATTGCTTCATATGATGACCCACAAATATATTGAACTTCTTATTTAAAAGCCTCTATAAGCAATTTCAAAAATTAAAACTAATTTCAAAGTTTACATCTGTCTTTCGAAGATTAGTTACGACAAGTGTTCCAATTTTCTGCTGCCTCCGACAAATAGCCTCTGAGATAACTGTAATAGTCTGTGACAGACAGACAAACAGACATAAGGACAAACAGATTGACTTGACAGACACCGAGGCGATTCCATAAGTGTTTTGCTTTTATAATTTTAGATCGGAAAAATAAAAGCGCGTGTAGTAGCTAATATCCTACATTACTACACGTAATTACCATAAATACTCGTATAATTATGTGCAATTAATAAAAATTAACGTAATAATGCTTTCACAATAAATAATTAAAAAATTAATGCTCAGATTTTATTATAAGATTCCAAAACATACATTAAAAATGGATTGTTAATGAGTTAAACTTATTTTATTATACGTAATATTAAAACGTCATGGGCAGGTCTTAACCATGAGCGAGGACACGATAGCACTGTCTCACTCTTACTTACGGCGTAGCGGCAATAGGCATGAAGACATATTTTGAAGTCCCCTTCTATAATTATTATTTTATATTATTACACGTCCATTATTTTCGAAGAAAATATTATTTGAGAATTAAAAAAACGCTAGTAGGTATCATGGCGTCCGCTTGTGACATCACGCCTAGGTAAATATTGTCCTACATTGCGTTATTAGGGTTACATTCACAAATTAGCTAGAATACAAGTTATATTTACCTAGGAGTGACGTCATTCGCTCTGATTAGTGTTTCAGTTAATATGGCCGATTCCAGTATTTTATACTTTCATTTTATTTAAAATATTATTAATCTCAATTTCTAAATTCAAACTGCGTCGTTATTTAGAATCGTTTCAACATATATTTTTCTCTAAAACCATGTATTATTTGAATCTTTAATACCGTCGTCATGCCTATTCCCGCCCCGCTCTGCCAGCGCGTAGGGACTAGGGACACGATTATTGTTTTGATGTACTATTCTAGTGTAATTCAATGTATTTTAAAACTATCATGAATATTCTTTTGTACACCGTATAATGAATACTCTAGAGATTCATAAAATTTATCATTACTTACTGTAGATACTTGTGACAGCGTAACGACTAGCAACAAAAAAGCCGTAGTCTGCGTCATTATTTCTGAAAAAAAAAAAAAAATTTTTGGAGAAAATGTACAATGTTTTATTGAAATTCTGGGCTTAGTTTTTAAGCGACTTTAAAAAAGGAGGGTCTCAATTCGGTTGTATTTTTTTAATGTTTGTTATTTCATAACTCCGTCATTTATGAACCGATTTCAAAAATTCTTTTTTTGTTTAAAATGATGTATTTCTAGATTAGTCCCTTTTAAATTTCATTTTATTGCAGCATGGGTTTCGAATCAATATAACAATAACACTAAATAACGACTACTGGTTATAACCTTTATTTATATTGATGATTTTCTTGTATGTGATTGCGCTCCAGAATAAAAAAAGTAATTGTGGACCAGCCCCTTTATTCACAACGCTTCGAAAACTTTCCGTGGCGGAAAGGGCCGATCGTCGGAAAGCATAAATTCAATCCGACGGATTGGAAAATGCTATTCCCAAACTCTATCGGAATCTCATCGGAAAGGACTTTACGAATCCGAAAGAAAATGCATTTATGAAGCATGTTACAAAATGGTAGAAATCGTTTTCGTTTTGGTAGAAAATATTAGTTTGGTTTAAACGTATCACATTTTCAATCACAATGTATTGGGTAAAATATCATTTTAAACAGACAAATAAACAACTTAGACAAAGAAATTACTTAGTCTTTTTTAAGATTAAAACATTTTTGTAAATTATTTTATTTACATTCGAAGAACTAAACAGGTTTTATAAATACGAATTATACTGTCTGCGCTTATCGTCTGTGCGTGCAACAAGTTCAAATAAATTATACTAGATGTCGCTTAGTAAAAATTAATAATAACTACAATAGAAAGTACAATAGCGTTTTTATTTTTGATCCTTGTTGTTTCTAAAAATACCTCAAACACCACAAACAATGTTTAGCTATTGATTGCGCAACTAATAAAATATGTTATAAAAATATAAGGCAAATTAATCCTTAGCCATGTATTTAATAAGAGCACGAATTTGTCTAGAAGTGTAGATTACATACGCGCACGCAATTTTTCTAGATTTTTGACGACAAAAGTCGTCGATTATATACATATTACATTAATTTACTCTTCTCGGAAACGTTTTCGACACTAAAAAGTTGTCGGAAGCATCCGAAGGTTTCGTCCCGAAATGAACTGTCAAATCATGTCGTTTCGGATTTGTGAATTGCGTTTAGACAAAATCATCGAAAAGTTTCCTGTCGGATACGGAAAGTCGAGTTTCCGACGTTTGTGAATAACCCCGCTGTTCTAGATATTTATTTAAGCCAAGGTCACTCAAAAGGGAGAATTAAAAAAAAATAACAAAATTAGACCTACTGAAATAAAAACATTGAAAAGTACGAAATAACTATCCTTTACTAATCAAAACCAAAGTACAAAATTAACTTTATTACGATACGAAATACCTATATAATTAAATTTGGCAGTTATTGAAGTGAGTGCCAAGTCAATGCGCAACAACAGAAAGTCTATTAGTTTAGTGGGCTTGGCACCGACTTCAGTTAATTTAATTATACCAATTTAATTATATGGGTATTTGTATCGTAATAATGTTATTATTGTACTTAAGTTTTGATAACTAAAGGATAGTAATTTCGCACTTTTCAGTGTTTATTTTTTGAAGTCGGTTTAATTTTTTTTTTATTTTTTTAAAATAACTATTATATTTTTTTCTTTTACTTCAAAAGTATAGAAAGAGATTTATATCATCTGACCATTTTAATTACACTTAATATTTTATGTGGTACGATTATTATGCGATAGTTGAACTCGGTAAATTACACCCTATCACAAAAGGTTTATAACATCTACCTCTATAATGTTGATACCTGAAGAGAAAATTTGGTATCCCTTTTCAAGCATATCGCGCGCACGGATAAGTGTGAGATTCGGAGTAGTCAAAATTTAGGAGAAGGAAAAAGCTATATACCTACCTAATATGCGTTACAAATATATTAAATTTGATAAAATAAATATTCATTGTTCACGTTTATACTACCAATGTCAAACATAAAATATTTCGTGGTCAAACAGTTGCACAAAGTAGAGATTGCCGCCAAAGAATTTAAAATGTTGCCAACAAATCATTAATGACAGATTGAAATAATTAGTTTTCAGGTGGAGAGTATGTGAAGGACAAAAGCGTTTATTTTGTATTTACGCGTTTATTTTAAGTTTACGCGTTTATTTTAATTTCGACCACTGGGCGACCACTGCTATGTAATTATTATGAATATCGTAAATGTCGTTAGGTTAAGTATTACGTTAATTAAAATAATGATTTAACAATTAAAAGTATATCCGTAATGTATTTTAGCAACGTAACAAAAATAGTAATGAATATTTCTCAACTGCTTGCAAGAGTAACTATTCATTTTTTATGTATAGACTACTAATTTGATGTCAAATTATTCCATCAAGGTGTTGCTCACATACATAATATATGTCCTAGTCGTCAACATTTGAGTATACTGCGTACGTTGAATGAATTTTTTAAATTTTAATATTACATACTTAATTTAAGCGTACGCATTTAATTAGTATCTCTGGTTTTGTTGCCGATTTGGTTGAAAATTACTGTCGAATTTCAACCACTGGGCGACCACTGGATTTGTGTCAAGAAAAATTACAGACCACTATAGATAGCAAAACCAATTTTGATCAATATTTGAAGAAAAAGAAAAATGTTGAATATGCCAACTGTTTATTAACGTACGAACATTTTTAAGTTTGTACGTTATGGAGTTTTCTTTGTCAAAGAGCTTACTTCTATAATCACTGCATATAATTTTTAAAATTTTGGATACATTAGTTAATAGAACACATATCTAATGTACAAAGTGACATACACTCCACGGACTATTGAAAATATGAAACTGATTATTTGTTCGCAACATTTTAAAAATCTTTGGCGATAATCTCTACTCTGTGCGACTGTTTGACCTTCGGACCAAGAAAGTTAATGGACGGATCCATAATAAAGTAATGCCATTTATTTAATGATTTGCCGCTATTACCACCCTGTGTCTAACAAATTTTCAAAAACATTCTCAGGATATTCCGAATTCAGACTCGGTCAACCAACCCACCGAATCGACAAACGAGTCAGCTGCACAACTATTTATACAATTTCATAAGTGTTCCTTTTTCTAATTTTTGAACAGTAAAATGGTAAATGTAAGTATTACATATTATAATTTGTCCATAAATTTCTCCTCATTGTGTATACGTCTTGTCTTAGAAGACATTCAGTCAAGAAAGTATCGGGAATAGATGATTTGTTTATGGTTCCAAATTCAATTTTTTGTTTTTTTTTGTTGTTGTTAGATTGGCACAACTGTTTTCCATTTTGGCGTGGAGTTTGAGTTGCATCTGTTATTTAGATTAAATACAGTGCTGTTTTTAGTTATTTCATTCTAGTGTATATTGTGAATTTCATAATGGACAAAAACATCGAACAAAGAGTTTGTCTTAAATTTTGCATCAACAATGGAATTTCGTGTTCGGAGTCACTGAAAATGTTACAGAAGGCTTACGGTGAATCGACTTTATCAAAAACACGTGCTTATGAGTGGTACAAAGCGTTCAAAAGCGTTCGAGATGTGATGGAATATTTGCCTTGCTCTGGTAGGCCATCAACGTCTGCAACTGAAATTAACATCGCAAAAGTGAAGGAAATAGTGACTGAAAATGCTCATTCAAGTTATAGCCGCCGAACTTTCTGTGTCTCACGAGTCGATCCGTACCATTTTAAACAATCACTTGGGTATGAAACATGTTGCCGCTCGGCTAGTCTCAAAAGACCTGAATTTTCTCCAAAAACACAATCGCATAAGAGTCTCTGAGGACATGCTAGAACGAGTCAATTCCGACCCAACATTCATGAAACGCATTGTTACTGGTGACGAGACGTGGGTTTACGAGTTTGACATGCAAACTAGTCAACAAGCTTCGGAGTAGCGCGTTCCAACTGAACCGAAACCGAAAAAACCACGCCAAAGTCGATCAAAAGTCAAAGTCATGTTGACTATTTTCTTTCACTATCGCGGTGTTGTGCACTCGGAATTCTTGCCGGAAGGTCAAACGGTAAATAATGAATATTATTTGGGCGTTATGCTGCGTTTAAGAGAGCAAATTCGACGAAAAAGGCCAGATTTGTGGAAAGAAAATTCTTGAATTTTGCATCACGATAATGCGCCTTCGCACGAGGCCATCATTGTGAACGGATTTTTGACCAAAAACTCAACAAATACCATCGAGCAACCACCTTATTCACCAGATATGGCTCCAGCCGACTTCTTTCTTTTTTCTAAACTAATTACCACTTCGTGGCACCCGTTTTCATTCGGTAGAAGACATAAAGGAGAATTCGCGGCGTTTAAAAAATGTTTTAATGATTGGATTATTCGTTGGTGTAAGTGTATCGTTTCTGAAGGAGCATACTTTGAAAGTGATAAAATAAATTTGGATGAATAACTAACATTTCGTGTATTATTGATCTTTTCCCGGTACTTTCTTGACAGAGTAGTATGTCATGTGTCACGACAACGTGAATGATTTGAGTCCTTTTTGAACAAGTCGAGCTCACAATAGAGATATTTAATTTCAAGGTTATATTTTAATAGTGTTAATGTTAATTTCAAGATTTATAATATTATACAATACAATTGTTTAATTTAGTTAATTTAATGAATGATAATTTAATTTAATAATTTTATTATTAATATTGTTGTCAAGCACGTATTATGTTTGAGAATTATATGTTACTAGCTTTTGCGTGCGACTTCGTTCGTGTGGATTTCGAAAAAACTCAATACATAATATTTCTATTAAAAAAAATAGCATATGTCAGTAAGATAGGGCTTCCTATTCGTGAATGAATTTTTAAAACCGGTTTCGTTGTACTAGAAATTACTGTCGAGATACAAATATGCATAGTTTTATCTTTTTGTAATTTTTAGTGTAGATTGAGTGGTAATAAGAAAAACTATTTTGTTAAATCAATGTTACAAAAAATTTTGTTGCTATGACGCCTAATAAAGCAAGAAGTGTTTATTGCGCTATAGCGTCGGAGTGTCGTCACATCATCTCATATAATACTTTCACTTGCAGACAACTTGCGTCATTTTATAGTTATTGTGGCAAATCATTTTATAAGAGGAAAATACAGGCTGATACTGCAGAGATATAAATAACATCAAGAGATTTTTAAGCATTTAAAATGTATCGTAATCACCAAAATAATCTCAAATTAGCAAAATATCAAATCATATAAAAATTTGCTGTCATTTTTTTTTACCGCTCAATATACCTACTGTCAGTTATCTGTTGTTATGACTTACATTTACGATAAACGTAACAAAGTCCAAAAATACTGCTACAAGTCCCAAACTGAAAATGTACTTAGCAAATACACCAAAAAATGCACTAGAGTGTGTCGAACGCGTATAATTTAAATTTAATTTAGAACTCCGTAACAATTTTGATCAAAGTAAGATTTATTTAAAAAATTAGCATTTAATCTTTTTTTTAGCATTTGCTTTTGGGTTACTTTTCTTGGTTTGAGAAACGGACCAAACAGAACGGACCAAAAATCAAAATGCTATTAGAGCGTGTCCGTTTTTTATTGACCGACTTTCTGAGCTTTTATGAATGTGCGTGACTAGAGAAAAGTCTATATATATATTTTTTTAATACTACTAACCAAAACAGTTAGCTTTAGGAGTATTTTGCAAATAATTATTTCAGTAATGTATGTGAAGTCGCTCATGAGTTGATACGAATTACACTGACAGTGCCAGGTTGTTACACTTACTATGATTGTTCTACTCGTGGTTACGCTCAATGAGATAGAAAGAGACAAAAAAAATCGTTTGACACACGGTGATAAGAGCGGCAACTTATTGTGGCTCCGTCCATTACATTTCTTGGTCTAAGAGGCTAAGAAAGCATGTCGGATTGTAAATGCGTTGGCAACCCTGAAGAGCTAAGGCATTATGCCTTTTGTGCTAGATATTACACCGGTTATTTTACCCTTGCACACTAGAACACGACAATTAATAAACATTCAAAACGTGTAATTAAGACTTTAAATGCAAGTGCTTTTTTAAATATTTGGAATAAACTTTTACTCAATAAGTTATTATAAACAGAAATACAAAATGAATATCGTAGTGGTTGGTTTAATACAAACGTTAACTAAACAATTCATCGTTTCTATTAGTACGATTATCAGATCAGACTATTGTGAGGAAATACTTCAAAGCTTGCTGAGTTGAATACAAAATTAAGTCATTGTTTGAAGTTGGTATACTAATGTAATGTAATGTGAAGATTAATTAAAGTACTGCAATTAATACTTATATCTTGAAAACGTCATAGAATAAAACAAAACGTAAAAGTCTAAACATACATTTACAAATCGTACTTTGAGTTAAGTTAGCCGTTATTTGTAAATATACTGTTGGAATATTATATAAACGTAAGCATACCATTACTTAAAACGGAAGCTGAATATTTGTTTTAACCAAAGATACATAATATTATGTTAAAAACTCAATGAAGTAGAATAAGTTAAAGTTTGGTGTCAAAATACATACATATTTGGGTATTTGTTTTATCTAAGCACACATTTAAATATTTTTTTAAAAAAGGCTTTTCCAAAGTTCATATATTTATTTAGTTACTTGTACGTTACAAAAAAAACAAACGCACATTTTTCAAATATTTCTTTGTCTACCTGTACGTTTATTGTCTAGGCTAATCTACAAAACAGCCGAACTAACTTTGACGGGACTTTCATTGGTTTTTCAGAAAGTAATATACGCTACTTTTTATCCCGAAAAAATACCAACTTCAATGTGAGTAAAACCACAGGGCACAGCTAGCTTTTTGCTAGCTAGCTAGCATTGCACTTACTTGATTTAATATCGACGTAGCAATCAACAGGATTCACGATATAGTTCTATCCTGTCACGATAAAATTAAATATAATTTGGCACTTCTTTGTGGTTCGATGGGTGTTGTGATGTTTGTTGAATCTACTGTCGCGTGCGCCGGTGAAGGCTTCGTAATAAAAACTACATGTACAGCATAGGCAATGCCGTTCTCTTGTTATACCATGGAGTGGTAGTTCAACGTCATTAACAGACCGGTTGTTAGACCTTAATCACACCGTTGTGCAGTTCAATGCTGAACAAAATGTATACTCATGTTTTTATCCCAAATTAGGTTATGTGAAACTTTTAGTGATTATTTTTAATTAAGGATAATAAACCAATTTTTGAGTAATATACAATTCAGTACTTAATTTTTATTTATCGTTTAATTTATTCTTATCTACTAGTGTACTTTTTTTGCATTTGTTTTTTCGAAAATAGATCTACGTTTGGCCACTAACTCACTTGTTGGACTGTGTGGCCAAAGATGGAGCACGTCGTTCTAGAACAATCTATTCACTCTAGCCTTGAAGATGTCTGGATTTTAGTTCTCAGGAAACACGACGCCACGGAGTGATTTGAGGAGTGAGTAAAAAATATATAATATGTCATCTGCTTATCTTTTCACACAGTTGTTGGCCAAGACTTATTCATGGAACTTGCAAAGGTGATGGGTTAGCAACCTATCACTATCAGACTCTAGTACATTTGACATTAGTAAGCCTCATTGGCTAAAAGCAATGTCAAACTGTGTTTGATGAAGCAATGTCAAATTTTAAGCGTATGCTTAGTTCACTTCGAATAGGAAATGTTATCATCACGTTACGTATTTTAATTATTTATTATACGGATTGTTATTCGAACTAGTTTAAAATTCGTGTAATATGTGTTGCATTTATTATATTTAATAGTAATAATTTCGTAAATGAGAAGTGGAAAAAACTAATTACACCTAATGCAATGGAAGAGACATGATTGTAAAGACATTAGTCTACATTTTACATTGCAACAGTAAAGTAGAAGTAAATGCAAAAGTTATAATGAGTGTCAGTTAATTAAATACTGTAACAGAACGCCACAAATTGTATTTTTCACAACCGATCGACACAATGTAGGTGGTACATGTACATCTATTTGAGAAGCTACGGCTATGAAACGAATTCGCTCTGTTACGTGTAAATGAATCCCTTGGATTTATAGTTATTAATTTGCGTAATTAAATAAAAAGAAAT
Organism: Zeuzera pyrina; assembly: GCA_907165235.1. Lineage (NCBI taxonomy): Eukaryota > Metazoa > Arthropoda > Insecta > Lepidoptera > Cossidae > Zeuzera > Zeuzera pyrina. Next base: position 14,585,598 of record OU015630.1, read on the forward strand.
CCGCATCTGGGTTTTTCCAGTATAATTAGTTCAGAGTTCACTTTGGATCTACATTTATTTGGTAAATAAAAGAAGAAAATTTTGCGACGATTTTCTTCATGTTATTTAGGTATAAGGGAAGCTGTATATTTTTTCAATTTATTTAGTTAAGTAATACATTTTCAACGTTTCTTTTGTATGTCTGAGAGGGAAAGAAAATTGTATACGTAATGTCCAGTTGATTATCTCCTCGCGCAGGTAGTAGAAGTCGGTAAAAAGATGAAGTTTAATAAAAAAGGAAATGTTACGGGCTATAGCTGAAGAACCAGGTACTATACGCTTTCAAGTCGCCATCTATAATTCTAAAGACTTAAGGCCATTAGCGGTATCATTGTATGATTTTGTTGCGCTTTAGATCAGTCCATCCTAAAGTTATACTTGCCTTAAAATATTCAATATATTCATTTATTTCATACAAATCTATTAATTTTCTTTCTAGTTTTACATATTCGTTACTAAATTATTATGTATACCTAAATGAAATAACTATTTAATGAGTAAGAGATTAATATAATTAAATGTTAAATACATTTGGCAAAACCCTGTAATTTATTAATAATGTAATATTTATTTAAGTATTTATTAATATAAGTATTTATTAATAGTGTAATGGTCTTACACAACAATTAATTACATTTATATTTAGATACCAGTCTTTCATTTGACTTACATATTATTGAATATTAAAGTTATTAGAGAAAGCGTAACTGATGAAGTTATTCAAATAAATTGAATAGTTAGCTAATTCCTTGAAACACATCTTGGAATTAATTTTATTTTAAAGGGTGCTAAAGTATTTTGATAAATGATATTAACATAACTGATGTGATGAATTTTTATAAATTTTAGCTCTCCCTCGTCCAAAAATCCACACTCATTAATTGACACATCTTTCGCCTCTCAGACTCAGTCAGATAGTAGTTGCTTCGGCAGTACATACACTAAAATTAGAATGATACAGAGAAGATTAGCATGACCGCTGCGCAAGGATGACACGCAAAATCATGAAGCGTTCCACATTTTTAAAACATAAACCTCTAGTAAGACACTAGGTATGTCATACCTAAATATTCTTTAGTTGTTTACAGATAAAATTTAATGTATTCGTTTTCAATAATACATCAATAAAAAACTTGCGTGTTTTTTTAATAGGGCATGGGAGAGTACACCATCAGCGCTCACATTCTTTGACAAATAAGAAACACTTCAACCCTATGTTGCTTGCTTCATGGGGAATCAAAAAAAAGACTCAGTCAAAAAACTAGCACCGGTGCATTAGGTTTGGGTTTAGCATTCGGTGCTAGTTAACTGACCGAGGCTGACTTTTGAAATATTTCGAAATATCCTTAAGATGCTTCGATAAGAAGCGAAACACATGTCAATTAATGAGTTTGGATTTTTGGACGGAGGATAACCAAGAATTATAAGATTTATCAGATGAAATGGATTTCCGTAAAGTAACACCTGAATCTGTACAATATAATAGAACAGTTACTAAATTCGATGCGTAAATATGTGGACAAAAAACATCAATGTATTAAAAACTAAATAAAAGCTTGCAATTAGTACGAAAGAATTTAACTTTCTTTGAATTTGAAATTTATATTTTATTTGCGTAAATTTAAAAAGAAATGATTAATAAGTATGAATTACCTACAATAACAAAACACGACTCAAAATTTACACTGAAAAATTGTACCATTCAAATTCAACAGAGCCAAAAAGGTGGCTAAAAACTAGTTTTAAAATAACTCTCAGCTTCTTTGAGCCTGACATTGTCGTCCATTACGTCCGTGCCGTTTAACTGTGATAAAGAAGAGCGGTAGGGAGTAAAATACATCGAGAAAACGCTTTGTCATTAATTTAGTATTAGCAAAAAATGTTCCGTCATTATCCGACCTCACGCAGAAGCGTGCCCCCTTGCCTGATAAACTTTCCCTCAGGCCTTGAACGTATTGCTACGAATAATATCTGTGTGTTTCTATTTTTGTAAAATTTTTAAAGAATAAATATTTGTACATCGTTTGTAAGTAAAAATTGGGGATTGTCCTATTTATACTTATTTTTTCCTTAATCGTAATACACTATGTTGACCAGTTCTTGAACATTTTTTTTGTAAATTATTACTTTTTTTTTTGCTTTGTTTATATAATATCCTTGCGTCATATTGTTTTTTTGCACGACCATTGTTTTTTTTCTTTTACTTTAATATGCTTTTGATATTTTTCTTTCTTTATATTGCATTTGTAATATAATAGAACAATATGAAATGAAAATCAAATAATATTATTAATACATGATTAGTATCTTTTTCTTGATAAGAAAATATAAGTTGAATTTATTTTACCTTTTATAACACAAGACTAACTTAAATGAGGAACTTTATGGTAAAGAAAATTAAAAAGACAATTATATAGAGTTCGATCGAACTTTCAATTGGAGTTTCCTTTTAGTTTCAGCACCTAACCTGTCGAACTATAAAAGCCGAAATCGCGTTCGTGACTTTTCATCGGTGGTTATTGGCATAGTTGGAAGTCACCTTACCCCTTACCATACATATGTACATACACACATATCCTCACTCTGTATTCCAAAGGTGTAGTCACTAAGAATGGAGTATCTAAAGTCGCAGTCCTTACATTCTTCTTTCGTCTTTTCTATCGAACTCAAAAACATATTGGTATTAGCTGACAGAAATATCAAAATCACTTGCATAACTATGGGAAAGTGTGCGAGGAGAATAATGAGCTTCGAGGAGGAGGAGAAATAAAGTAAGGATCGCGATGCTTGGCGCTCCATCCGTACTAATACGTATAATGACATGTGGATAACATTAATAAAAAAGATTGTAGTTAATTTAAAGAAGAAACTGCGTGACTGACAAACCGATTGACATATCAGCGTTCAGTCTATTTAGACTAAACGCTGATATGACTCTTACTCTTTTAAAGGATAAAAAGGAGTGTCAAATTAAGAGGTATGAAAAAAATTAAAAATGCATAATGTATAGATCTATGATAATAAAAATAATAATAATGCGCCAGAAGAAACACACCTGATTTCAAACTAGGGTATTCCCTGTGCTTTGAGAGCCAGACGATGACTACTGAGGGCGTCTCCTAGTACACCCAGACGCGAGACAATCTAGAAAAGTTCGTTTCCTAAATTGACCCAACCGAAAATCGAACCCGGAACCTTCAGCGCTTGGTGACAACGTCTAACCACTACGCCATAGCGGTCGTCAAAAAATAAAACACGTATTTCGCATATTTTTAAAAATCAACCCTTAAAAAAGCGAAAGGGATGTCGAAGTTATAGGAAAAATTAAAAATGTATTTAGTACACAGATTCCATTAAATAATGCAACATGTATTTATAAAATTTTTAAAAATCAAGCCTGTAGAGGTGAAAAATTACGTAAAATAAGGTAAGTATGGAAAAAATGACACGTTCGTTGTGTGTACAGAATCTCTGAAATAAACAATAGTACATGTATTTAGCCGATTTCAAAAAACCAACCCCTAAACTGTTAAAAAGTGGTGTCAAAGAAGGAAAGGAAAAAATAAAAATGCGCCTCATGTACTTCAAATAAATAATGACACAAAGATTTAATAGATTTAGAAAAATCAATCCCTAAAAGGGTAAAACAGAGCATCAATTTCGTCTGGAGATGTTTTATACAGTGTACAACCAAAAGTGCTTCAACTACTAAGAAGTTATTACCAATTTAGGGGGTCGAAAGGGGTGTAAAAATTGCTATGGAAAAAAATTAAAATGGGTTCAATAACCCAAAACTTTGTTTGTAATATATCAAATAAACAATTAGATAAGCAAGTATATCACTGATTGTCAAAGTAAACACGATAATAAATTAAATTCTACTAGAACGAGGTTGCGGACAAACAGTGTTAGATAGCTTGGTTCTTTGGTAATGTTTTAAGCTACTAGCTACTATGCACTCATGCATAGCCGAGAAAAGACGCTAGTATTTCATAAAAAGTAACAACTGATTTCATTATTTCTTATTATTTTAATTTTCTTTATTTTATCTTGGTGGCAAAAACTCATAGTGCGCATCACAAGCAAAAAATGTGTCTAATATATTTTGAAGGTAATAAAAATAACATTTGTCATAATGACAAAAAATTCGTTACTGTGACGGCGCCCTAATGTATCTTTTCTCTGTTTTTCAACTTTGTCGATCATTTTGGACATTATAACATTTTATTGTATGTAATTAGAAATATTAGATTTTATTAATTGAATTAAGTATATAAATTATTACATTATCACAAATATTTTAAATGTAATTGAAAATATTATAATAATAATTTTTACTCGAGTCCTAATTTTGTAATACAATTAATTATCATCGAACCTCTAGAGATTTTATCAAAGTACTAATTTTATTACATTTATGTGACATTTTATATCTACTTACGTCATTAGATGTCAATCCGAATTGTCTAGATGATTATAATGATTATAAATGGGTAGATAAATAAATATATAATACCTAATATTTAAATTGAATAAACGGCAAACACTCCACAAAAAGTAAGCGGAAAACATATAATTGACGCACGGCCCACGTAAGAGGTACTTGTCCTTCTACTCGTGGCTGGTGTAACCCAGATCTAAAAATATGTGTTTTCAATAAGAGTTCAGTAAATTTTACTTATACGTATATTTTATTTACCTATTATAATTGATATTGACAGAGTTACGTAATGGAGATTAATTCTCTTCGTTATAGCATTTTGTGAAATCTGTATTATTTAGTCTCTACGTGTTAAGTTAAAGAGTTAAACACTTTAGAGTGTCGTAGCCAAAATGGCCGAATACTAGGTCCATGTAGATTCATAGTACTTATATACTTACATCTGTTTCGTCGTCTGTCTGTCGGTTTTAGGTTGTGGCAGAATATCAGAGTTTTGCTCCTACGGGCAAAGCTGTACTCTAAGCCATGGCCATAAGCTATTTTTTACAGCTGCACGTTGTATAATTTCTGTTTTTTAGTTTTTTATATAAATAAATATTTTTCTATTTGTCTATTTATATATCCATCTGTCTGTTTGTTTGCTTGTCTGTCCATTTGCGTGTCAGTCTGTCTTGTTGTCGGGCTGATTGTCTGTTCCTATATTTCATCTAACTGTTTCTGTCGTCTTTATACAGCTACCTAGTTGAAACTTGGTACAGAGACGTAAATTGGTGACCTGAAACCAGAAATAAGGAACCAAAATTGAATAACGGCTAGTTAAGAATTAAAATTTTTAATTCATTTATGTCTTCAAAAATGTTAGAGACTATGTCAATGAAACATTGCTAATGCGAATATATAAATCGCTAGCCGAATGCATTATGACATACTGCATTTGTTCGTGGGGTGGAGCAGCCAAAACCTATTTGATTGAAGCGGAGAGAGCTCATCGTGCCCTACTTAAGGTAATGAAATGGTTGCCCTATAGACACCCGACCACGGATTTGTACAAAAAATGTAGTGTTCTATCCATTAGGAAACTATACCTACTACAGTCAATACGTAAATTCCATTCCACTACCATCCCTATGATACCAGAAAATAATAAACGTACTGAAAGAATTCCTATTCCAAGATACAAAACAAAATCCGCGAAAAGACACTTCCACTACAATGCAGCTATGATCTATAATAAAATCAACGCTAAGACAAAATTAAAGTATCTAAACAATTTTAAACTAAAAGAAACTATAACTAATTGGATAAATAAACTGGATTATCAAGAAATAGAGGAGCTATATGCTTAACTTAACAACAACGATTAAATTTTACCTGCCTATTCCACCTTTAGTCTACTTGCATTTTTATTTCTACTAAACTTAACATACGAGTATATTTATTTATTGACAGCACAAATAAAACAATATATAAACACACTAACACATACTTGCATGTAAGTACACGCACGCACGCACACACGCACGCACGCACGCACACACACACACACACACACATACACACACAAACTTTCACCATAATTAAGTTTAGAATATTTTTAATTTTATTTTATTTGTTATCATTATATGTATAATATTGGGTCCTTACATATGAAATTGGCGTTTTGTACGGGAGGAATATAAAGTCAATTTTTTTTTTGTAAAATATATTTAATTAATCAAAGTATGCACCGTTGTTATCTATGCACTTTTGCGATCTTATAGGTAGTTCATTGATCCCTTTACTAAAAAAACCATGGGGGCGAGAATCAATAAACTCTTTGAAGGCGGTTTGGACTGCCGCATCGGAGTTAAATTTTTTTCCTTGTAAGAAGTTGTCCAAACTCCGGAAAAAATGGTAATCTGTTGGAGCAAGGTCCGGGGAGTACGGTGGATGTACCTTCCTTCATGGTTTGCAGTTGCTGACAATAGATATCTGCCGTAATCGTTTGGCCAGATTTTAGAAAGCTGTAGTGAACGACACCGGCGCTAGTCCACCAAACACTCACAAGTAACTTTTTCTGAGTCAATTTTCGTTTAGGGCAGGATTTGGCTGGGTCTCCAGGGTTCAGCCATTGCGACGAGCGCTTCCGATTATCGTACAGTATCCACTTTTCATCACAAGTAATGATTCGATTTAAAATCCCTTCATTATTGTGTCGGTTGAGCAAAGTAACATAGCAGTCGACGCGTGTTTACAAGTTCGATTCACTCAATTCATGAGGTACCCATCGTTCAAGTTGTTTTACTTTCCCGATTTGCTTCAAGTGGATTAATACAGTTTTGTCACTTACCCCGAAGCCTGCAGCTATCTCTGAAGTGCTTCGTGATGGATCTGCTTCCACAATAGCCTTTAATTCTTCATTTTCCACTTTGGTTTCCGGCCGTCCACGGGGTTGGTTCTGAAGGTCGAAATTTCCAGAACGAAAACGTTGAAACCAAAAACGTACCGCGCTTTCTTTTGCGACACCAGCGCCGTACACATCATTAATCCTTCGAGCTGTTTCTGCAGCACTGGTGCCATGGTAGAACTCGTACTCGTAAATATACCGATATTTCATGTTTTCCATTGTGCGGTAATAAGCGACGCCAAAGAACAAAATAATGAGGAAAAAACAAATGAATGACTGTTTTCAAAACTCAAATGTACCAGCTAAATGAATTTATAAATTTGAATTTGGAATTCTTAACCAAAGAGGAGATATTTCAGATCAAAGTGGTCAGTACGACAAAACGCTAATTTCATATGTAAGGACCCAATAATAGTTACTTAACTTGGTAAAGTATTTTGTAGATATTGTAAACGGGAAGACACTGTAGCTCGTAACACAGTTTAAACAACTAACACGGGCTACAGGGCATCATTAATTTTTGTAATAGAAATGTAACAGAAAATAATAAAAAAAAAAAATTAAAAAAAAATTGTCCGACATTGCTATAGAACTACATGTTGATTCTTAATCGGCCCGCTCTTGGCCCGTTTTACTTTATTTATTTACAAGCCGTTTCCCGCCCACTTCGCTGGGCCAAAAAAAAAAAAGTACAAAAAATGAATAGACTTAAACCATCCACAAACGATTTCGCATCGAATGGTCGTGGTCCCATGTCGATCCGTTCAGTAGTTTTAACGTGATTGACGCACAAAGAAAACATAACCTCATTATATATATAAAGATTTAACAATATTACGGAAATGAATAGACTTCAAGAATTGACAAATTTAATTATTATATGAATATTTGTACTGTATTTATGAAGTTATTTTTGTACTATAGTTTTGATTAGTAAAGAATATTTCGTACCTACTCTTCAGTGATTTTTTTAAATCGCTCTAATTATTTTCTTAAAAATTTTTTATTTCTCCCTTTTGAGTGACCTTGGCCTAAATAAATATCTAAGGTAGGTTTACAATTAACTTCTTTTCTAATTCTGATATACTAAAACCAATATAAATAAAGCTTATAAATAGTTAGCGTTATTTGGTGTATCTTCAAAGTTCGAAATTAAAATGGGATTAACTTGGAGCTATACTGAACCCAACGCAAAAAGAATAATTGGATTCGATCCATAATTGACAAAATCGTCAGGGAACATACAATATATCAAAGAAAATACATAGAGACGAACATAAAACTTCCTCCTTTTTTTGAAGTCGGTTTAAATGTCGGTCGAGACCACGTTGTGTCGTTTACAGTAATAGGTTTCGTAGTCTGCTTTGGGAGAAGCCTATTTTCAGTAGTGGACGAGTATTGGGTGACGATGATGATAGATTCTGAGAAAATCGACCATGTCGGATGGACAGACTTGACAAATTGACAGATATATTAGTGATCTTACATGAATTAATTTTTCCTTCTGAGGTATGAAAGTGAAAAAGGATTATTTTGATATTTATTTATTACTGGAGAATGACGAGAATTGAGGAAGCGAAAGAATATGTATGGACCGCGATACTTGGCGTTCCGTCCTCTCCCACTAGCGCGTTAAGGGTGCAGCGTGAGAATGTGTATGTATGTATGTAAGATATTAGCTTTTAACTTTTTTTTAGACCACTGTTAGATACAAAAAATGTAATAAAAACAATGAATCAATAAATAAACTGAATTCAAAAATGAAATAAAACATTAGAGAAAATTATAATCCGAAGAAAAAATATAATCCGAAAATAAACTGTGGGTTTAACCGCATTCGCACTTGACGGAATTCTTGTAAATAAAATTATAAAATTAGCACACAAAAGAGAGGCGTGAGTTTGCTGTATGAATTTTAACTGCTCTTGATGACATGTACGTACATACCTACGTATACATATGGATGTACTTTAGCGCTTTATCTCTATTGCCTCGATAATAATAGGACAACGGAAAAACCGGAAGTTATGGTTTAAGAGGTGTATTATGTTTTTTGTCTATATAATTATTCTGCATTAACCGAGTTTCACGGTTTTACGCGCGTTAAATTCGACATTTTTCTGGTACGAAAGTAGCTCAGGTTACTTTCTGAAAAGCCCTTTACCTGTCAATGAAAATTCCGTCAAAAGCAGCTCAGCCGTTTAGAATATTAGTCTTGAGAAGCAAACAGACAGAGGCAACAATTTCAAAAAAGCATGTTCGTGATTTAGTTAAGCTAAATAACCATATAAACGTAAGGAAAAGCCTTTATTTCAAACTTTTTGAAGTCATGGGCAGACATGTCAATTCTGTTTATTTGTAAGTATAGATGTAGATTTATTGTATGAGTACAATCTGCATAATTGATATTATCTGCATAAATATGATATTCAATTGTACTTTCGTATAATTTTAAATTCGACCACTTCACCTTTATTTGCTACAATGGCTGAAAACTTGGGGTTAAATTTTCGAAAACTCGAAGCAAGTCACATTCGCCTTCGTAATGGGTACTTCTTGATAAATATTTTAAATGTCAAGATCTAAATCGCTGAACGAACGCTTTCATGTTAAAATCTGAAACACTGTGCATTTTAGTAATTTCTTTTTCCACTCATTGTCAAATTCCATCTGCTAAGTAGTCAAATAGTTAAGAAATACCGTTATTGCATAATAGTTCAACAGCACAACTGTAATAAATAAATTGTATTATTTAAATTTTCTTTAAACTTGTTATAAATACTCTTGATATACATACATACATATCTTCACGCTGTATCCCTAAAGGGGTAATCAGAGAGGACGGAACGCCAAGTGTCGCGGTCCTTACATACACCTCTTTCGCTTCCTCAAATCTTATCATTCTTCTCACACATTTTCACCTAGGAATGCGAGTGCTTTTGACATTTCCGTCTGCTAACACTATGGCTATTTGATCTTCAATAAGTCAGCCTTGGACTTTTTTGGCTTCTTTTACCTCTCACTTTCCCTCTGTAGATTTTCTTCGTCGGTCTTTCATCACTCATTCTTTCTACGTGCCCGAACCATCTAAACATTCCTTTCTTCATTTTTACAATAATATTTACTCTTAATATATTTATAAGATAATGAAAACTACAGTACACTTATTACATAACACTGTACGTTTCATTTTAAATCTTACTTCTTTTAACTTACTTACCACTTATTTAAAATCACGGAAGTAATGTCAGAGGTTTCTAATAAGAGGGTGTTTAATTTTGGTATCAAATTAAATCTTGAATAATAAACGTAACTTATAAAATTTAATATTAATTATTTCACGACACCTTCGTTATTATTTAAACCTCTGGAATGTTCATTATCATAAATTAATGCTCCATATTATCCTCGCTAATGTAGTCGCTAATTTTGCCGCTAAATAGCAGTACGTGTACTGCTGTGTCATTTCGAAATTTCTGGCAATCTGAAGTGCTTTCTTAGTCTCAATAATTTAAATATTTATGGGCCTGAATCCATTTACCATCAACTGGACTGTATGTTCGTTTGTCTTCTGCGTAGTATATAATTATAAAACATACTAGGTATGTATTTATTCATTTTGTTTTATTTTGTATAAATATAAAACATAAATGATCTTTTGATCAAAATCTTAAATCTTCGAAAGGTCTTCACCGTTTGTTGTGAAATTTTGATGCATTCGATTACGCGCGTGTTTCTATATACCAATTATGAGTGTAAAGATCTCACTGATGACTCACTGAACCACAGGAAGGAATGCATTTGAACTATCTTCAAAATTGGTGAAAATGTAGACAAAATTGCTATTAATTGCTATGTAAAAATATAGCATCATACATTAACTCCTTTATTAAAAATGAATTCTTTTTAATAAAGGAGTAACAACATATTATATTGTTTAATAAATTATAAATGCTTTAAAATAATCTTAGCGTCTATAAAAAAGTACGAGGACTCGTTTAAAATATTAGATTTTGCTATGAAAAAATTTTTATAAAAAAATTAAACTGACTTCAAAAAAGAACACTGAAAAGAATGAAATAACTATGCTTTACTAATCAAAACTTAAGTACAAAAATAACTTTATAAATACGATACAAATACCCATATAATTAAATTTGACAGTCACTGAAGTCGGTGCCAAGCCTACTGAACTAATATACTTTCTGTTGTCGAACATTAATTTGGCACCGACTTCAATAACTGTCAAATTAAATTATATGGGTATTTGTATCGTATATATAAAGCAATTTTTGTACTTAAGTTTTGATTAGTAAAGAATAGTTATTTCATACTTTTCAGTGTTCTTTTTTGAAGTCGGTTTAATTTTTTTATAAAAAATTTTTATTTTGCCCTTTTGAGTGACCTAGGCCTAAACAAATATCTAGGGCAGATCTACAATTTGTTTATTTTCTAATTTTGGAGCACAATGTGTTAACTTCCATTCTATTGAAGAGCATAAACCGTGGGATTTCACAATAAAGATGTGAACAGATCGAACATGGGATATTATTGCCCATTGTGGCCATTATCAATATCATCAATCTCATATCAATATCAATCAGTTATAAAAGAACAGTCTAAAGGTTGCATCATAATGACACCTTAGCAGTATTCTTATAATCCGAAGACGACAGCTACCAGTCATATTCTCTATCCGCCACAAGACTGACTACTGACTGAATTTATTATATCACAGGCAATTTATATCTTCTCCCTACTACCATTATACCATGTGGGGACAACGATAGTTAACAAATGTCATACAAGAGAATCATCAACATAAATGAATAAAGGTTATAACCAAATTGGGTTATTTGATGTATCTTCAAAACCAAAGCTTTAATGGGAATGAAATTTCAATGGGACCAATCTGGAAGTATATCCTTTCAAACAAAAAAGAATTTTCCAAATCGGTTCATTAATGACAGAGTTATGAGGTAACAAACATGAAAAAAAAACACATACAACCCAATTGAGAACCTCCTCCTTTTTTGGAAGTCGGTTGAAAATAAAGTTCTGTATAAAATAAATGAACAAACTTGACAAACTGTCAAGTTCATCTTGACAATGACGTCTGCCGTGAAGTTACGAACGTCTCGCGACAGTTCGAACTTGGCTGCCGCTAAGAATCTTTTCATCAAGCCGGATACCGTACTGTGAAGAGGTAATTGAAGACAAATTATATAACTTCCATTAACCTTTGATCACTAACGTTTGATTTCAGTCTCTTTCTAACTCTTGAAAATAAGTCAGATATACACCTACTAGTATATGTAAGATTGCTATAGCTATAGACATACTCACAGCAAAAAATAAAAAGAGATGGAGGGGAATATTTAAGTTTCAATATTAAATTTCTCGACTTCAATTATATCCTCATAGTGTGGTCTCCTATTTAAATACCGCTCCATGTACGTGTAAAGCGGATTCTGATCTAGCGCTTCAGCGGCTGCTACCACGGCACGCTCGTTTCTCTCGCTCGGCTCGCGCGTTGTGGTAAAAATACATAACATAACCTTACCAAAACGAATGTGAAACGATCCAAATCTTAGCCTGCTTTTGTCCTCACAATTTCGCCATTACATCACATTAAAGTTTCGGTGATAAAAGTTGTAAGCAAAATTTTATTGTGAAAACTGTTAATTTTAAAAGTTTACTATATTTTGTTGCAGAGACTATTAATTTTAAAGTAGATGTGATTTATATCAAGAGCAAATTTATACACAAAACCATTAATTTTACCATTAATAATATCGCGAGTTACAGATAGAATTACTAATTCTATAGCTTCATTATATATATTCCTGTATAAAATACTTCGTTAATCATTCGACTAAACATTAGTTCTAGCAAGTTTTACATAATTTTCTATTCATCTTACTCATACTTACACTCCTACCTATAAATGTAGAAACTAGATTACTGATATATCAACGTATAACATAACCTAATATTTCGCACAGACATTCCTTATGTAACGAAAGGTAGCTTATGTTGACAAGCACAAATATTATACAAGAAAAATCACCAAATAAACTTTTTTGGGATTCTATATCTCAAAAGGAAAAATAGAAGCCTCATGAGATTACTCGTGCATCGATTTTTTCAGAAACTACGCAAATAACAGACTTAAAATTTGTCATGGTCATACACATCTTGTTAATCCACATACTATTTGCATTATTAATACTTTGAAATATTTATTGGAGACTAAAATAGAAGGCCAATTGGGCACTTGAAATCAACATTCCAATTCCCTCCTCCTACTGTCTTTGAAGTTATTGGAAGTAAAATTTCAAAAAGCCTTAGTAAAAAATCCGCCTATGCAGATTCTGTTGTGTTTGGTGACCTGGATCTTGATATCTAAGAAGACTGAGAGTTTTGGATACATAATTATTACATACAATTTCAATTCTTTATCTTAAAATCCTCAAATGTGGAAACATAATCGGAGAAAAACATCTCGATAAAAAAATCCAAAAAAAAACCTGTTTTACGATAAGATTTATATGAAGTTCAGAAAATCTACAAAATTTCAAACTTATTTTTATTGCAATGGATTGATAACATAATTTGTAATATCCTAAATTTCTCAAACAATTATTTCAATGGTGCTGTAGTTTTTACAATATCAAGGCTATAAATATATGATCAATCCGCAGTTGTGAAAATCAACCTTATATACGCCACAATAGAGAGCGAAGGTGAAGAACGATATCGCTTCTCCATAGTGTAACATTTTTTTGCTATTGTACCTTCTTTTTAAGAGCTTAGAGGTTGTCAGAAAAAATTTAAATATGTTTTTTTTTTGGAAGAATAGAACAGGATTTGAAAAATGAGAAAAAAAAGAGAGCGAGGTCGTTAGAAGTAGAACAAGAAAGGTTATGATGGAGTAAAGAGATTATTTTTCTCCTCAAAAAGAAGATATTTGATTTCTTTGTAAAAGTAAAATCTGTTAAGAATATTAAAGAAGATGTTGGTAAAGTGAAAAAGAAAGTGGCTCGAACCAGAAAACTGATGTCGCCCAAACTTCCAAGGCAAATGGACCCCTCGACAAGAATAAGGGGGAGCAATGGCTTCAATCGGATAAAGAGCACATTAATCAAGGTGACGCATCAGTTTCATACGAGTTTATAGAACTTATATTTACAATGACGATGCTGATTGCAGAATTATATAAAGTCGACTTATAATTTTGGAGATAACATTCGAGAGTGGAGTATGGGACAATACAATCTAATTTAAGTTTGTGTTTTTTATCATAATGTGTAAATTATAAGGTGAAAGGTATCTATATCTGATTTTTGTAAACTACACCCCACCATCACAACCACTTTGATATTTTTCTGTTTCTATTTTATTTACAAAATTAGTATTGATTTATTTGTTTCAAATTATATTACAATTTTCTTTTTAAAATAGAATTTTATTTAAAAAGATTTCCAATAAATTTCAAAATTTACTTTATCCATGCCCTTTTTGTGGCATCCGGGTGGGAATGGTATAATAGGCAGGCTCCTAATAAACCATATAGGTAAAATACAATGAATAATTTACAGTACAGTTTCTCAAAACTTAATTTTATTTTACCATTCATTTTCTGAAGCTAGTCGTACTAGCGTTTGACCGATTTTTAAAAGGAAATCTTATTCATTTTACAAAATGATTGAAATTGTTTTTATTACAATTTTATGTTGAACCTATGGTATATACGACTAGCAACACTCCTACAATTTGTAATGTATACAAATGAAAAGAACAAAGACAATTTCATTCACGGGTATCCGGAAGTAGGATAGTCACTATTGTCTTTGTTCTTTTAACCAAATTCATTTGTTTATTAATGCTGATGGGTTTGTCAGATCCATAAAGTTAGTATACCTTACGCAAGTACACTATGTTTGTAGTCAATTCGATTATTTTTAAATTTTTTAGAACTTCGAAAACGACACGAAATCGAACGTGTTGTTTTTGAAGTCGACTTGGTAAAAAAAAATTGCTTCCAACTTTTTGGCGGTCTCGTAACTTTTCAACCAGTTATTTAGTCTGCAACTGTGTGTTATGGTAATAATATCCTAATATTTTATAAACTAAAACCTTTCCAGAAATATATAGGCCGCATCAGTGAATTAATACTAACTGAAATCAGTCAAATAGTTTGTGAAAAATTTAAGCGAGTGTATTCGCGAGCAATAGCTAGTTCATTATACTATATGTTTCAAGAGGACGCTACTTACATATTAATTGAACATTGTTGGTATTGAATCGAGGTCATTAGGTATTTATTTCTATTGTGTGTGATAACAGTTTTTATCAATAATATTATACTCCACTTTCAACTATGTCAATGCATAAACTCACAATTCACAATACACTTGTACGAATAATGTTTATTAAGTAGGGAAAGCACACTTCTGAGTCAGTGATTCTTGAGAAGAAAACATCCTGAATAATGTGACAAATGCGTACTGTTTATGAATTCCTAAAAGAGTGTATACATTATGTATCATATTTCTTATGAACTTAAATGTAAATATTTTGGAACGACGCTGTAAGTTTTAATTTATACCTACTGAACTCGAAATTGCGAATAAATTAGTCGATTTTTTAATTATTAAGCACCACGAGATCACGGCACAATGTAAAACAGGGAACAGCTATGAGGAAACCCTAAAATAATTGATCACATAGTCAGAATGAAGGCTGAAACGCACTCGTGATTCCACAAACATTGCAGGTGTCCATGGGTGACGGTGACCATTTTCCATCAGGTGACTCGCTTGCTCGTATGCCCCCTTCGCCATAAAAAAAAGAATTTAATGTTGTAAGAAATAATTGTTGTTAAAAATGACCAATATATAAATCATATATTATAAACATGTTCTTAATTACATGTCTAATTGTATTTTTAATTCTTTGGCATGGTTTTCAATGAAATAGAGACATACATAATAATATTTAACTTTGGAAAAATGATAAGAGCTACTCATAAATGATATAGTTACGTGTGACTTTTATAGAAATATATAAACATTAATTACACATACTTATGCTTATGCAAATATTAAAATACATACTTGCGGATCCCTGACATCTTCAGACGATAGCAGCACCAGCTGTTCTTGCCAATCAATAGAGAGAGTAGACTCTATCAAATATTTAGGTGTTACTTTGGACAAGAACCTAAATTTTAAACAACACACTTATCAAATGACAAAAAGAGTCAGAAAACTGGTAGGCATAATGAAACTGCTGCGCGATAGTGCTGGTAAAGAAATACTTATGCTCGTGTACGAAGCTCTTTGTCTGCCGCTATTGTCGTACTGCATATCTGCTTGGGGTGGCGCTGAAGAATCCTATTTAATTGCTGTGGAAAGAGTGCAACAATCACTTCTAAAAGTAATGCTAAAGAAGCCTTTCAGACATACGACTAGAGACCTTTACAACGAAGCACAAGTTCTAACGATACGTCAGCTGTATATCCTACGAGTTACCCTTGCTTACCACAAAGAATTTTTAAGGAAACATGAACTTGGTGAATCAGGTCGGCGATTAAAAATAAGCATACCAAGAGTGCGATCGGCTTTTGCTAAGCGGTTCAAACACTACGCCTTTCCTTTTATTTACAGAAGCGTAAATAAGAACTATAAGGTGTTGTCAGATTTGATGGTGATGGAAATTAGGAGGGGTGTCACTGAATGGCTATCGATATACGGAAGCACTTCTCACACCACAGATATGAATTGAATGAATTCTGTATGCGCCACAGTATTGTCAGTTACATTGCACACTACACACCACAGTACACATTTAACGACACACACAACTTCCTATTTAAAATTAATATGTTTTGCTATTTTAATTTAATTATGTACGTACATTATTAGCCTGATAGTTAAACAATATATTGTATTAATGGTAATGTTATCGTGATCAATATGATAAATCGATTCACTCATGTTCTTTCAAATTAAACACATATGAGTTATCATGTTTTGGTTACCTGCGACACAGGTTCTACCTAGTGCAGGGACCGCTGTAATACATTGAGCATTGTAAACGAAGTATTTTGTTAAATAAATTATTTGTATTTCTATTGTATTCGTACATATTACACATAACATAGAAGTATTAAAATATCTATAACTATAGTTTAAAAGCTTCGCTAACTGCGTTCATAGTAGCTGCGTTTGCATAAATGTTAGACTTCAGATCAAAATGTTCATTTCCTCGCCAAAATTTAATATTCATAGGTAAAATAAATTGAGTTGAAATGAAGTCTTTCTAATTATATTGTAATTTTATCTGTCTTCATTAATTTTTCCTCTGTCTGGATAGAACGAGTGTTTCATTACTGGAGTCGTGAAATATTATCTAATAATATCTTGTGGAGTATTTTAATTATAACGTAACTGGCTAATTATGGCTATATTTATTTTAATTACATAGTTACCTAATTATGATGTTACAATTTCATGTAAATATTGCTCATATTGCTTCATTAACTTCTAATTAGAGGAAACAGAAACAGCATAAAGAACTATAAATAACATAGATGCTCACACGTTTCTATGTTTGTAGTTTTTATCCCAATAACTAAAAAGTGCTTCGGCGAGGAAGTTCGATTTTTTAAATGCTTTTGTTAAAGTTCTTTAAAAATTTTAATTAATAGAACGCGAGAGTAGGTACTTTTTAGCGCCACTCCTATAATACAATGCAATAAATCGCAATATTGAATTCCTAATAAATCTTCTTTATTTTATACTTAACTAATTATTGCTAAGAAATCTACGTAACAATACAGTAATTCCTCTATGGGCAAAAATTATTAATTTTTTGCGATTTTAAAACGAATTTAATGCACTCGCAAAGAATTTACCGAAATATTTATACCGGAAATAAAATAATGATTTTGTTAGTCGTTGTTGCAGAGATGGAATTCTTACATTGATTGTACTTTTATTATATTCTTCATTGGTAGTAATGGTCAAAAAAAGACGCTGAATATTTTTAAAGTAAATCGTTATTCTACTTTTACAATATAAAATGAATATAAACTTATAACACTAGATACGCTAACAACATGGAACTTGTTTCCGTGTAACAAACACCTCTCTGACGCGAGGTATACACTACGTGATATGGAGCTAGCCATCATGACGATGTAAATGGATGTCAGTTCTCTCCGGGTGCCTCAGGGTTTTTATTACTCCAATTCACACAGATTTTTGTAAAAATAGTATAGTGGCTTTTATTTTGTGTTTACTTTATCAAGGATTTTGTAGATATTACAGCCTCGCATTAAATTGAATATCCTGGTAATTATTTCTTTAAATTACCAATATCGAGTTACTGAACAGTATCCACTTTAAAAAAAATCTACAAAATGTCTGAAGGGAACATTACGTAGTACGCTTTTACAAAAAAAAATGTGTTATGTTGTTTTGGCTTTAACTTTTATTACATTTGTTTTAATGACATTTCATTTAAATGTTCTATTCTATAAAATAATCTGTAACTAGATTACTAATGCGAAAACAAATGCAATACTGCATGCAAATTGTTTTAAAAGGTTATGATTAAGTATATCCTGTAAACTACATTACCCAATAAATTCAATAATACGCATACACCTGTTAGCAGCTGTTTGCAATTAACCGAAAGTGTCTACAATTTATACGGGTTATAATCTTCAGGCGTCAGTATATTATACGAGACTTGAACGTGATATTAATTTAGCTACGTGTACACTAAGCAGTCAGTGTTGCTATTTGGAATTCAATTCGTCGATGTTCCAATTAGGACTCGGTATCTTCAGAATTGCTATGGTCATACATTTTGTTCCGAAGTATGTTCTTGACAGGCACTAATAAATTATAGTTAACTAGCGGTCCATCCCGACTTGGCCCGGATTGATTACATAATATGTAGCCTATGTCCATCCGAAACAACGTAAGTTTCAAATGGTGGAAGAATTTTTCAAATCGGTGTAGTGGTTCCGGAGATTACTCTACACATATAAACAAACTTACAAAATTCGCTCTCTCTCTTTACAATATAAGTAATAGTTTGACATTAAGTTGATAGTAATTTATTATTAAGTAATAATAAAACACAGTCAATAATATTATGTCCTTGTAGGATCATAGAATTATGTAGATCATGATGTACTCGGGCATTTCGAAAAATTCTATGAAGTGGCTAACTCATGCCTGCCATATTTTTCAAAGAAACGTGTTTGGCGGTGTCCCAGCTAGTTGTGGACACCGCCAAATATGTGGTGGTGTGATTCTGTTTTTAAATAAAAATTAAGTGCAATTGTGTCACTAACTTGCAACTCGAAATGCATTGTTATATTATATATTATATTATTACATTATATACATATATTATTACTATTTTATTGGTACGAGATTCAGTTCGTTTTGATGTAGTGATCTTGCGCCGTTGTCTCCGCACTCTACGATTGGTATATGATTAACAATCGTAGAGCGCAGAGACAGCAGTGTAAAATGCAACTGTTTTATGTACGTTATGTATATCCCGATCGTGATATTGCGAAACAATTATTTTGGAAAGTCGATAAACATATCGATCCGCGATTAACTTTCCATTGGAATCTCACGACGGCTAGACAAGAGATTATTTCAGTCAGATTTACCAAATACAGTGACAGTACGATAACATATTATGTACAGTATGATTATACGATATGTACCGTATTCATTAATAAATACTCCAGCCAATTTATTACACCAATTCTGTGATTTCAATATATAGGTAGGCACACACAACACATTGAGGAACACCCAATAACAACTACATTCCAAATTGGAACGCTCCGTAATTCGACCTGATTGGAATTGAACACCACCAGCCTCTATTGTAAGCGGTATAATAGTTTACAACAAAATTTTCTATCTACCTGTAGATGTTTGTTTTACAACATGATATCAGTTTTATATTACTTTCGTTTTATATTTCGTGTTTGTATGTTTGTATTACGGTTTTAGGGATAGTTCAACCTTGTGCGGGATCTGTTCGGATTGTTACCACCATCTTACTTGTTAATCCTGCCTACAAAAGATTTAACTTGAAAGAAATTACAATTGAATCACAATTACACATTATGGTAAAAGCTCTCCTACTTTGATTCTTTATTCATTACCACACACTAGTATGTTATTCCAATCGATTGCAATAACAATAGCGCAAAAACGAAACACGGGTGACAGCTGACAGTCAAATGATACATGATAGCACATTTTAATGTTGCCGGGACATTCGCGAAAAACGTATGATTATTTACTTCTTTTTTTTAGTGATATAACAATGAATCAATATCATTAACGTGACTATGACTACGCTATCAACTATCTTTGTTGTTAATGTAATAAAATATATTAGTGTTGATATTCGAATGAACAAACCACTACTATAATTGTGTACTAAACTAAAGAGTATGGCAACTTTATTAGTTTTGCATTGGTCGTGCGTTTTGATATTGCTTCATATATTGCAGATGCAACATAATCTTTTTTATTATAATATTTTTTCATTCATATGCTGTATAAAATTTATACACTTTCCCTTACACACGCTCCATAATTAAAACGACACTGGAACTGCCATTCTTCTTTCTGCCAGAGGAGGCACACGCCTTCGTCCTCATGGTTGTCAATTACTTTTACAATTTGAAATGCTTTATTAGCCTCGATATTGTATTTCCAATATCTATCTATATCTATCTAAATATCTATGACAGTTCACTTCATACAAGTTGGACTGTTTATCCATTTGTCCTCCCCATGGTATATAAAAATAAAACGTCGCTGAAACTATCCATTGAAAACCTCGACGTAAATTTTAAGGAAGAAATAAACCTTGACGTTTAGGCCAAGTTGCATCGGCCGTGGTCTCAAGCAAACCGACGCAACAAGCTTCACTCCACAGAACTTCACTCCGTGTCTGAGACAAAATTTATATATTCTACCCTCAATGTTTTTAAATAATTTTTAGGGTTCCTAAAACGGTTAGATATAATAACTATGGCCACCTCGCACTGTCGGTGTAATTTTTGTCAGCTCATGGCCGATTTCATGTACATCACTGAAATAGTTATATGCAAAATACTCCTCAATATTAAGTGCTTTGACTACTAGTATTTATAAAAGTAAAATATGCCATTTTCAGTTGTACTGTGCCCTTTTACTAGTCATGCACATTAGTATAACTCTAGAAATTAGGTCAACAAAAAATGGACATGCTCATAGAGCGAATGCTCTGTCCGTATTGATTTGTGGTCCAAGGTTCCTACAACCCAAATAAAAGGCAATCGCGTTAATTCATAATTAATTCCCGTGTTTTCAGATACTTTGTAATGCAAGGCGAAAGCATAAAAGTTTATAAGAAATAAACCTTTAAAGACTTTTAGTAATCAATTTTTCTATTGCCGAAGTTCAACGAAAATCTTATTAGTTGATTCAAGCTAGTACTTCTTCACTAATCAAATTTGAGTTGACTATTTGATTTGAGAATTTGATTACTAATTTAATCAAATTGAGAATTGAAATTCGTTATTGAAGCTAAATATTGCGTAGGTAGAGTTTTACTTATTTAGGTATTATTTCGCTGAAGTAAGAAAAATCCACGACGCTTTCTTAAAAACAAGGTTTTCAAGCAAATAAATACTTTAGTGTTCCAGACATAATAATTAGAGAATGTTATTTGATGCCATAATTAATTATATTATGTTACTGATATTAGGCATCTAGGTAACAATATATTAAATACAGCTAAGTATAATTGTTATGTTTTAAAAACTACATACATTAAAGTCTGACATTTTTTAAATTTTTGCTTGAGGTCAAAAAAAAACCTATAATATAAAAGCTTTGTAGCCATACAGTTATTTTTAGCACGGTATCGTAATATTATGTTAATAGTTTCTTTTCGTGACTTTGATTTCTGTAGCTGTAATTCGTAAAAGGGTCCACGGTCGACAGTCAACACAAGTATTTTCTCAACCCCTACTTCGAAGAATCCTTAAAGTAATTTTCCTTTGTTCCAATGTGTACATATTCTTGAAACAATCCGGGTTGAGATAGAATTTGTTTGAATGCGAACTTCGATCTAACACTATGTCTAATGTTTTGGAGTTCTAATGAAATATCTTCTTCAACTTTGTTCATACAATTTTTACAGTTAACTCGTGATCATGTTGCAATAGCATCGAAATCGTGAAACTCAAATATATTAATATCGCGGTACGAACCCGTTCTTTGTAATTTTGTATTGTATTATTCATAATACAATACAAAACATAGTATTGTTCATAATGTTATTTATTGATTCTGTTCACTAAAAAATCACTTGTAACATACATCACTTCTAAAATAATTGTATATGTATATACGTGTATGATAACTTGAGAATGATTTGATAAGATCAATGGTTCCGTGTCGGATAGAAAAAAAAAAGAATGTGTCAGCTGCTCATCTTCTCCGTGCAGTATCAAGATTAAGTTTCAAGTATATACAGATCAAGTAAGAAGATTTGGTTTTTTTGTGCATTGATGATTTGTTTCTCTAATGGACAATGGCAAGATTTTGTGTAGGTGTGTATGAATGAATGTAAAAATTGTATGTGTTTTTATGACGTACAAACGTACATAAAATCACATACAATATTTACACAACAAATAATCGCATGAATAATATTATATATTGTAATATATTGTAAGTATTATAAGTAAGTATAATATGTATATATTAAGCATTCTTATTTTGAAATTGATAGTTCAATTTTTTTTTAATTGGTTAAGAGTTTAGATGTTAATATTACTGGACAATGGTCATTCCCCTAAGTGATGTTGCTGCTTGCTGGATGCTCTCCTAAGTTATGCTTCTAATTCCTACGCTGCCCTAAGAGATGTTACTGGTTACACTACTAAGTAATGTTACTAGTTACACTACTAAGTAATGCTACTAGTTACACTACTAACAAATATTACTAGTTACGTAACTGGTTACATTCCTAATATAAGTGATGTTACTAGTTACTCCCCTAATGGATGTTACTGTGTACTCACCTAAGTGATGTTACTAGTTACTCTCCTAAGTGATATTTACTGGTTACACTCCTAAGCGATGTTACTAATTACTACCCTAAGTGATGTTACTGGCCACTCTTCTAAGTGATGTTACTGCTTACTCCTGTAAGGAAAAGCCCGGCTTTTTAGAACAATGTAACTATAAAATCGCGATACAAAAAAGTGACGTTGTCACCGACGTGCGGTCTTACAGACCACACTTAAATTTTGGAACAATATTCCCTCATAAAAATTTCTCTCCCTCTGATGTCCGCTACTGTGCCAATGCAACTGAACTCAAGCTACTGAGAAGCACTGGTCAGTAAAGAAAGAAGAATAGAAAAACAACTGTAATTTAGACGTACTTTACAGGCACAACTCAGCTAAAAAGATCTTAGATATCAGGTTCTGATCGGCGAATCGCGTTAAAACATAATTTAATGACTAATATGACTCCAACTGTGTTCAAATTATTATAGTTGTTTTGTGTGCCATGTGATGTTTGTAAACATTCAAATATTCTATTTATTATACCTTTAGTGTCAATTTATCTTAAATTTACAGACGCAAATCAGTTTACGGTTTTATGTATGTACTTAAATTATTGATTATAACTACTTTGGCACATCATCTCATAACACATAAGGATGTGTCGTGAATAACAAATAGACACAGGCTTGTAAAACTTGCCAGACATTAGATTGCGTGTAGATTGCCTCTAAAAGTGGCAAAATATCATTACATATTATGTTCGACGACGAAATGAATGCCTATAGAAACCAGAAACTAAAAGCTTCAAACTTTGTGTCCGTCCGTTCCTGGATTAAGATAATGTAACTTATCTTAAATTGACACTACATAAGAAAGACCGGCCAAGTACGATTCATATTATGTAACTCGTTTTCCGTAATTAATTGTTACCAACCAAAAAATAGCTTTTCACAGAAAAATATTTCATTAGCGCTACCCTTATTTTCCTATCTTAATAATAATTGCCTTACGTACAAACAACGATGTTATAATACAAAAGTAAATATAACATTATTGCGTACAAAGAACACAATTCCAGAAATAACGTCTTACCGAATAGCAATTAGTCTTTAAGGCTTGTTTTTTGTATTACCAAATAATTTCATGATTTGCTGCATCTGCAATGCAAATCTGCATTTAGTAATCGAAGTTAAATATTTAAAAAAAAGGGGCAAAAGAAAACAAAATTGACAAAATTGACAGAAGAATACGTAGGACCCGTTGTATTAAATGATGCTTTTGCGGAAACGACATGAGATAGCAACAAATAACCGTCTTTTTCTAATAAAGAAAATGAAATGTAAATAGTTATTCATCTCAAATTCCTTACGATGAAATGAAAATGATCTTAACTTTGTAGAGAGACCTCTAAAACTTCAATATTCAAATTCAAATTTCAATATCAGAAGTTCACGTCTTTATTTGAGCCACTACTTACTTTTACTATTCAATACAAGATGTAGATATAGAAGTAGAAAAGGTTGTCATAGGACCGATTGCCATTGGGACAGTAGTCCTCGAGTCGATGCCATATGTGGGAAAGCCTTGGATAATATTTAAATCCAGTTATGGAGAGATACTGACTATTGATGGTGGTTCTTGGCATTCAGACGAAAGGGAAACGAATACAACAGACCTTATGATTATAAATAAACAGGTCTACATTGTGTTGTAGTTCCTATACCAGACAGGGCAAAATGATGACAGCGGAAAGGATCAGAGTACAGATTACAGCTGTCAAGAACCAATAGACTTCTTAGCTGATTCCGACCACTTTATGATAGAACCTGGACTTAACCACTGGATTGCATTACATGGGCCACAGCTCCTCTCCACTAATGGACACTATTATTTCAGAATAGCATGAGAAACTGTTGAAATGAAATAAATTCCATAATTTCAACGAGAAGATGGATGTCATCTATCAACATTATGTAAACCTGTCATCAAAAACTGTTTGGTGTCGAATAACCAGAAATGGCAAGTGTAGAGTGTAGACGTCTAGTTGGTGTTATGTGTCGAAGTACTGATAGTGACGATAACAAAAATAAGAGGTGTTGTGACTTAGTAGGTGAAGTTGGCGGAAACCATACTCTTTAAAGAAGCCTTAGCAATTTGCTAGTGACCGCATCGGTACAATCCGGTCGAAGCGTCGCATTAAAAAGGCATTAAGCTTAATGTTAATATTAAAATGTTATAGACCCTGTTATTTATTGCCCCGGCTTCGCCCGGCTGGTATGTTGTATGTTAGCAACACACCGAATTTTATTTTATTGAGATTTTCATACAAAAAAATCATCCAAATTTTCGCCCTTTTCCGTGGATTCTCGAAAAAAATTTTTTATACGAACCTTGTTCTGATAATTACCAACACACAAAAAAGAAATCAATCAAGTCGGTAGAGCTGTTCTCAAGTGATGCTCCGTCATATATGTGGCAATTGACTTTTATTTACATATGATTATTTATTTATCGTTATTTGAAATGTAGCTCGTCGATAAACTCAGAGCCTTTAAACGTTACTCTATTACTCTATGGGCGTCTAAAACCTAAAATCTGTCTGAACGTATAATCACTTCGTTAGCGCTTTTACTAATAATACTCTTTCAGTTTGCGTAATTAAAGTTTTTTTAAAGTAAAGTATAGACTTTACTTTAAAAAAACTTTAATTAAGCAAACGTAGAGACGACGTTGCAACAACTCCACTCGGACTATCGTAATTAAATACATAAAATATATTGAGTAACTAGAACAATAAAGGTTAAATAATAATCTCAGTAGTCAAAATATTACGTTACAGATACATAAATAGTTGTGTTTAAAGTTTATAAATATTATTATGTACATCATTCTTAAGAAAATACAAACTCTGTTTTAATTCATTAAATGGTACCAAACAGACTTTTCTGTTTAGCACTGCCTTTGTAGGGAAATTTTTATTCATAACTAGCTGATGCCCGTGACTTCGTCGGCGTTTTTTATTTTTAAAATAGCTTATATCCTTCCTCAGGATCCATACCAAATTTCATCGCAATCGGATGAATGATATGGCAGCCCATAAAACGAACAAACAAATATTGATCTTTGTATGTCACAATAACATCTCCAACTGTGAATAATAATGAGTACATGCATGTTCACTAAAGCTATTAGCATTTTTACAATCGATTTGAAGTTTAACAATGAAATTTAAATGACCATTATACATGTTCAATTTTTCACAAAAAACTATGTAAGTGGTTGAACTCGTGCAAACGTATTTACGTTTATATATGGAATTGTAATAACTTATATGGAAGATATCAGTATACAAATATTTGTTGTAGAAATGCAATACGCCTAGGGCGTCATAACAAAATCGTCGCTCAAACACAAGCCCAACGGCCAACGGCATTAAGTTTCGACGAACTGATCTTGCGAAACCTCTGATCTACGTCTTATTTATGTGTTTACTGTACGATCTCTAACTCATAAGGCTACTGGCACAGCTTCGTTGACTAAATACTGCCATCCACATTATACCTACGCATGTTTGTAGAATCGCGTTGTTGAGGGAACTCAGTTTCCTGCCTGTTAGTCTTGGTTTAGAATATTTCAGATCCGGTAATTTGATTATACACAAATATACCCGATAATTGTTTAATGGTTTATTTGAATAAAATGGCTTCACTTTCAATTCGACTTTGATTTTCGGTGAGTTTTTACAGATAATTTTATCTGAAACTTGAAGATACATATTGAACCTAGGTAACTTGTTTTGGATGAATCCAGTGAACGCTGCCTTAGGACAATAGCTTCCTCATCGCCGTAAGTGGATAAGTAAACGTTTCAGAGAGGAGGAAAGACAAGCCATGTCGCGTTTAG
Source organism: Zeuzera pyrina (assembly GCA_907165235.1). Classification (NCBI taxonomy): domain Eukaryota; kingdom Metazoa; phylum Arthropoda; class Insecta; order Lepidoptera; family Cossidae; genus Zeuzera; species Zeuzera pyrina. The sequence goes on from OU015630.1 coordinate 14,612,490, forward strand.
AGAACCGCAACATGGATTTTTTGATGTATTACCCGTTATAGAGATAACGGGCAACACATCCACGGAGTCTACCTAAAGAATAAGATTATAAGCACTTTCAAAATAAATCGTTACTGTGAATGAATGGCAGAAAGTATAAAAAGGTAGGTTTTTTAATTTAAGTATGTAGAGGTAGGTATTAGAGTTTTAATTGAATCGTTGGATCATTAGCTTGAAAATAAATCGCTTCGCCGCTCACCTCTACGCTTTTTCTGATTTATAGAAATATTTCTTACACAAGCGCTTTATATCTTAAGCTTTTAATTATGTATTTACACAAATAAAAGTTTAAGATAGTTAAGTTTAGGTGGGTATACTCCAAAAATCTAAATTATCGATATTTAATAGTATTTATTTCTGGAATTATATCAAAACATGCTTGACTTTATAATATACAAATGAGCGATTTCCCTCGGGTCGGATACTTTTAATGCTCGGCTGAATAAAGATACTTAAAGGCAAAAAGGGACAGCTATTTTTTATGAAACTAAAAAAGGAATAATTTGACTGGAGCTGGACTTAGATGGAAAACAATATTTATGTATTATTTTCATTGTTTTTGGATTTAAATCCAGTAAATAACTACTTTATTGTGGTTTCATCTTTAATGAAGGATAATGTTTATTTATTTTTATTTTAATAATAATAATAATTTTTATTGTGATACATAGGTACAGTAAAAGATATTATAATATACATAAGTTCAGTTATGTCCCGCAGCAGAGGCATACAATAATGACAGAAAATAATGAAATCCAAGAACGTAACGTTGTCTATATTTATGTTAAGGCATGCGGTCACATTTTATCATTTAAATAATCATATACATTGTAATAACACTTATCTATGAGTAATTTAAATAATTTCCTTTTAAATAAGCTTAGATTTTTAATATACTTTACATTTCTAGAAAGTTTATTATAAATATTGGGTATATCGCAAAATACACATTTGTGAAACAAAGCTATTTTGTGTGGGTTTACTTTAATTTTATCCAAATGTCTTACGCTTTTATGAAATTGAAATAAATCAATGTTGGTTTCTGCGAAAATAGCACATTCATATATATACATATACGGAAGACGTAAAAAAATAAAAGCTGAATATATTACATTCAGCTTTTTAAAGTAGGGTTTACAAGAATTTATCATTTTCAAATTGCAGATCGATCTAATACACCTTTTCTGAGCTTTAAAAGCAAGTTCTTTGTCCGTCGAATTCCCGTAGAATATCAGACCATATCTAAGAACAGATGCAACATAACCGTAATATGCGGAAAGGACCGCTGATTCATTTGCTATTTTATTGAGTCTATATAAAACATATGCTGATTGATTTAATTTTTTGCAAACGTGATCCACATGATTTTTTCACTTTAATTTTCGATCTATATACACCCCTAAAAACTTTATTTCCTCTTTCAAATGTAATATCGAGACCATTTGATCGATTAAGCCTTTGCCTAAAATTCATAATTTTTGTTTTGTCAATATTTATTTTTAAATTATGCGACTCAAGCCAATCAATTATTAATGTCAAAGAAGTATTAATGTCAAAGAAGTATTAATGTCAAAAGAAATATTAGAATTTGCATCATCACCTACAAATAAAACGGTACTATCAACAGCAAATAATGTCATTTGATGTTTAGTTATTGATGTCAGATCATTTATATAAATTAAAATAATAATGACCCCAGAACATTACCCTGCGGTACTCCGATTTCAACATTTCGATACTTCGATATGTGCGCAATCTCATTTTTTGTCATTGAACATATTTTATTAATTTGTGCTACACGTTGTCTATTCTTAAGGTAAGATTCCATCAAATTATGAATGTTTTTTCTTACACCACATTGAAATAGTTTCTGAAGAAGAATTTTATGATTTACATGATCGAATGCTTTTGTCACGTCCATGTACATGGCAACAGTTGGAAGTTGCTTGACCATATTAGTCATAACAGTGTGTAAAAAATTGTAAATCGCTGTGTTTATTGACTTGTTTTTAGAAAACCGTATTGCTCAGGCACAAAAATATTATTAATTTCTAAAAATGTATATAATGAGAAAATCACTTTTTCAAATATTTTAGAAAATATTGGAATCAATGCTATAGGTCTATAGCAAGACACATTAGTTCTATCACCGTTTTTAAACAGCGGTTTTATTAACGTTAATTTTAATTTATCTGAGTAGACGCCGTATTCTATACATCTGTTAATTAAGTAACTTAAGATCGGTGAGATTATACAAGAAACATCTTTAAAAATCCTTGTTATTATATCATCATAACCAGCACATATTGTATTTTTTAGAGTATTAATAATATTGTTAATGTCATGTTCATTTTATTTATTGATATTAATTTATTGTACACACAATCAAACAAAAACTGAACCAAATGGTTTGAGGTTTTGTAGTACAAACATTGAGTTTTTTTTTCTTCTCACAAAAAGATACAATTGCTGTGCTAAACCCTGAGGATATGTATGTACGTAAGTATATTGCAATTTCTCAAAAATATTACAGAAAAATAATAAAATATTAATATTAAATAGTTTTAATTAAAGAGAATGTTTCTAACGATTGCAGTGATTGCTTATATGGTCCTGCATGAACGGCAACTGACTACAATAAATTGCGCTAGTAAACACTGGCACGTGAACAAAAACGAAAGCATTAAAGGACGTGCACTGAAATAAAAACAAACGAACAAAATATTTTGGTTTACCTGATTTTAATGTTGTTTTGAAGTTTCAAAAAACCATCCCCATTTCAAAGTACTAAGCGAAAGCTTGTAAAAACAGTGTACTTTGGTAAAAAATTATGTCCAGAAAAATAAATCTAATTGTGTTTTCCTTTTACCAGAATGTGCGCTAAGTGATCAAAATTTATAATTTAAAAAATTATTTATTGACATAAATCAGTACATACCTATATCTTCTTCTTCTATCTTATATATCTTCTATCTATAGCCTATCTTGAAAGTGTGAAAGGGTGGATTAAACTTTAAATGGGAAATGCTGATCCGGGAAAGCCACGAAAAATTTTTTCGTGTAGACGAAGTCGCGGGTAAACAGTTAATCAGATATAAGCTACTATTTTATCAAAAATTTACCTCTAAAATTTACCTTTAGAGTCTAAAAGAATGAAAAGGGGAGTGCAACTTTATAAACCGCCGAACTGATTACGATGTGGTATGGAGATAGTTTGACACCTAGGAACGTACATAGGCTACTTTTTTATCAAAAACCTATCTCTAATGGAACAAAAAGAGGGACAAAACTTTGAATGAGAAATGCCAAACCACTGAACCGATTATGATGAAATTTGGTACAGAGATAGTATGTACCCGGAGGTTAGACGTAAGCTTTTGTCAATTACAATCTTTGTAAATATTTATATGCATATGTAATCTAACTTGTTCCGGGTCAGTCACGAAAAAATTTTCCGCGCGGACATAGTCGCGGGTACAGCTAGTATTTATATATATCACAACGTTAATATTTACAAACTTAAAACTAAACAGTATCCTAAATAATAAACTTAAATAATAGACCTCAAAATTGCCGGTTTTAAAAAAAATTAAATTGCTAGCATATCTACAATTGTCATACGATGTATGAATAAATCTTGCTTTTTTGCTCTTGTAACACCTTAATGTCTCCATACTCATTATTATGTAACTCAAGTGAATTCAAAATTGTGAAATTATTAATTACTCTTTAATACACACTTCTAGTTATTCCTTTATAAACTTTATTGTAATGTAATTTTTTTTTGTACGAACGTTTTTGAAATAGCGAGGTTGCGAAATGAACAGTTTTATTTGTAAACGTCAGTTTTATTTTTAGTTTTCTTTTGATTTTTCATGTGATATGGGAAGGGCTCTTTTGGTTCCTCTTTAAGTTAATTTAGTGAAAGAAAATTAACTTGAGTTTGTACATTTTAATCGTTGGCTGGCTGGAAGGTTGGAATTACTATATTTTATGAACTAAATACATCCGGAAAGAGATTAAAACAAATTTTCGCCTTTAATTATATATGTATATATATAGTTTTGATATGTTCGACAGTTTTCATTTTTAACCACAGAGTAAATACAGTAAAAAGTATAGTAGAGATTTTACTAAGTTTTTTCGACGGATGTTATAATCGACACATACATAATTGACTTAATATATATATATATATACCATATTGAAGAATTAACCCTATTGAAGAATTACAGGCTCATCACACTTCTGAGCCACGTTTATAAACTGTTTTCGACAGTCGTTTCGAACCGTCTCGCACGCAGGTTTGACGATTTCCAACCGCACGAACAAACCGGATTCCGTAAAGGCTTCAGTACCATAGACCACATACATACGCTGCGGCAAGTTATACAGAAGACCAAAAGGTTATACAGAAGTATAACCAGCCTCTATGTTTGGCGTTTGTAGACTATGAGAAAGCCCTCGATTCGATTGAGACCTGGGCTATGCTTCAGTCGCCCCAGCGATGCCAAATCGACTATCGGTTTATCGAAATGTTAAGGTGTCTGTACGGAAACGCCACCATGTCAGTTCGTCTTCAGGATTAGAACTCGAAACCGATCCAACTGCAACGAGGTGTGAGACAGGGGGACGTCATATCCCCAAAACTGTTCACCGCTGCGTTGGAAGACGTCTTCAAACTCCTGGACTGGAAAGGACTCGGCATTAATATCAATGGCGAGTATATCACCAACCTTCGTTTTGCCGATGATATTGTAATTATGGCTGAAACCCTGGACGACCTGGGCGGAATGCTGAATGACCTCAGTAGAACCTCCGAAACAGTGAGCCTCAGAATGAACATGGATAAGACAAAAATCATGTCGAATAACCGTGTTGTACCCACTCCTCTAAAAGTAAGACACTCTACGCTCGATTTTGTTGACGAATACGTCTACCTAGGACAAACTGCAGTTAGGTAGATCCAACTTCGAGAAAGAGGTTACTCGTCGAATACAACTCGGCTGGGTAGCATTCGGGAAATTACGTAATATCTTCTCGTCCAAACTATCACAGTGTCTCAAGACGAAAGTCTTCGACCAGTGTGTGTTGCCAGTGATGACATACGGAACAGAGACGTGGTCGCTTACTACGTGCCTCATAAGAAGGCTCAAGGTCACTCAAAGGACCATGGAGAGAGCCATGCTCGGAGTTTCCCTGAGCGACAGAATCAGAAATGAGGAAATCCGCAGGAGAACCAAAGTAACCGACATAGCTCAACGAATTGCTACACTTAAGTGGCAGTGGGCGGGGCACATCGCTCGCAGAACCGATGGCCATTGGGGCGGAAAGGTTCTCAAGTGGCGAGCACGTACCGGAAGACGCAGCGTAGGTAGGCCCCCCACAAGATGGACCGACGATCTATCTAGTGAAGGTCGACGGAAGTCGTTGGATGCGGGCAGCACAGGATCGGTCTTTGTGGAAATCTTTGGGGGAGGCTTTTGTCCAGCAGTGGACGTTTATCGGCTGATATGATGATGATGATGATGTATATGTAGGTGTTATGTCTTCACAATTCGTTGTCATCACTTACACAACATACTTTCATGTACATAAACATGGACATGCTATTTTCCATTAGTGATGGACAGAGTTTTAAAACGTAGCAAAATCAAACTTTGACCACTTTTTTCGATAATAACAAGTGCCGTCAAAACATTAACAGGTTGATAGCTCAATGTTTATTCAAATTCGTTATAACAAGCCCTCACTACTTAATTTCTTGTTTGGTGTACTAGTGAAACATTGGTATACCTCTGTTTTAAGTAAAGGAACAACTAAGCAACCCTTACGTGCGGGGAATGTAATTAAATATGTAGATGGTACGGATCGTTGTGGAAAACTTTCGATGTACTTAAGTGGACTGTATTTTATTTTGGATTAGAATAATATGTAATTTTTGCAAACGCTTAACTGCACAGCTCATGGGTTAGGAAAATTGCGCACTTACTGGTCATTAAAGATGGTCAAGCCTTCTGAGAATGGTTGTCTTTTTTGAGCAGGTTTCCTGTTCGTGTGCACGGGGCACATGTTATCAACCAAATTCAGCACTCAAAACACTACTACACACACAAGATTGAATATCGTAATAGACAGTTCGAAATGCGGTTATAACAAATTATAATTGTAATTAACTATACACTAGCGTCCATGATCACAGTTGTATACTCTAATTTCACATATCGTACGGAAAGTTTCGAGCAGCTGGTATGGGCCCTGGAACGGACCTTGAGCGTTGACTTTTCGGGTCACTTCAGGTCTGCTTGGCAATGAGAAGTGAGGCGCGAGGGGCGGTCCAGCGTATCGCGCCATTGGCTTATTCAGTGAAAGTTCAAATTTAACGGTTTCTTTACGCGTTTGACTACAATACACAATCACGTGCATAATAATTTCATTATCGAAATACTTTTGCTATTTTTATTAAAGTTCGAGTCTTTTACTGAAGTTGAATGCCTAGGAAGATAAAAATTGTTTTAAATAGACATCGGAGGAAAACGATTTATCACGTTGACTGTTTTATGAAAAATGAGGCTGATGAAGGTGTGACGACGAATACAAGAGCCACGATAGCGTCCAAAAGAAAACGAAAAACACTTGTCATTATTTTATTCTGACCTTAACTGCGGAGCGCCTCTTTGATTTTTAAAGTTATAACCTCTTTAATTTTTTTTATGAATATTACGTTCAACTATAATATATTAATCGTTTTATGTTTAACTGGTTTTGATATTAAATATATCTAACAACACGGGAAATTAACGCGATTACCTTATATTTTGGCCAAAAAGCCATGTTGCATCGGCCGCTCAGTTTGCTTGACAAATTCGATCCATAACAAAATGAAATGTAATTGCATTAATTTTCTATGTTGCTAGATATAATTTATAGGAAGTTTTTAAATTAAAATTTTAAATTCAATTTAAATATTACTCCATACCTAACATACCCGACAGTTTTATTAAAAAACATTAAACCAATTCTCTCACGAGGATACACATGTGTGAGATGTCCCCTCACCCACTAAATACTTCAAGTGATCAAGATCATTCCCAGCACATATAGATACCATTTGATACGTTTGTGTAGATACGTATAGGTACCGTACCGGTATAGGTAGGTCATTTTCTTTTCTCTCTTAAATAGATAGATAGTATGGATAGATAGTCCAGTCACAAAAAGGGCTTCACCTCGGAATGAAAGATAATAAGCTATAAATTTGTATAAATCTTTGTTCCGACCTATGTAACAATTATTAAACAAGTATGTAATTTATGAATATAAAAAAATAATAGTAACAAATGTAATGTTTTAAATAGTTAATAGTTAAGTTTTTTACATAATTATAATTTTTTTAGTGAATAATAATCTTTATAAACCTATCTATCTATTGGGATTCTCGGTTGACCTTGTATTATGACATGAGGTAATTAATATATGGTTGAGCGCGCTGCATTCATTGCACTCTATCTCAAAAACAGTTAATCGAAAAAAAAATTGCTTTGGACCTAATTTGTAGAGAATTTTATGTTTCACAACTGTTGTATAAAATTCTAATAACATTTAAAACATAGGAAACGAGACATTTCTTAAGACACGGACACGAGACCTTATGAGACTTTTCAGCTTTTAAAATGTCAAATCAAAGACTTATACAGGTTTATAGATTATTATCTTTGATTCCGAGGTTTACCCTGTTATTTAGCCTATGTGACTGTACTACAGAATAATAAAAATTTTAATCATAATACCTAGTAATTGAGTTTGTTCTGCAACAGTCTCAAATTATTTTAATTTTTGGCGTTCGCAGTTAAATGTGCGTAAATTATTTTTGTTAGAAAAAAAAAAAATCTATTGAAATGAAACTGTATTCTATAATGTGTTTGTCAAGTTTTTCCTTACAATTTATTACAACAATTCAATGTCTGTTTTTCTCGGAAACACAGTTGTCTCTTTTTAAGTAAAGGTGAAATATGAAATCATCTCGTAAAAATTACGAAAATTAAATTACTAATCAGGAAAGTAGGTGCATAATATTTCTTTGTTGTGCAATAATGTCATTGGGTGCAAGATTACTAATCTGAAGAGTGCCAAAGTTCGATTTTTAACAGATCTACAAAAATAACTACAGACATACTTCCTAACAATACTCATAATAGACTTTTAATAATATATATCAATTTATATATAAAAATTGTTAATAATGGACTTCATAATGAAGTGATAATTTCGTTCTTTTATTTGTGTCTCTTTTCCAAACTTTTGGAAGGCATTACTGATATGTGATATTATTCTCGACATCTTATACGTGAATCTAAAAATAAATGCTCCACATATCATATTAAATTAGTTTTTACGAGAAATCCATAATTTTATAAAAGAAAAGAAATATTAGGTACCTATGTATTACAAAACAATGAATAATATAACTAACATACTCTGCGATTATTTACTACTCTGTCAAGAAAATACCGGGAAAAGATCAGTAATACACGAAATGTTAGTTATTTATCCAAATTTATTTCATCACCTTCAAAGTATGCTCCTTCAGAAACGATACACTTACGCCGACGAATAATCCAATCATCAAAACATTTTTTAAACGCTTTTTCCGGAATTGAGTTCAGTGCTCGCCGCGAATTGTCCTTTATGTCTTCTACCGAATGAAAACGAGTGCCACGAAGTGGTAATTTGAGTTTAGGAAAAAGAAAGAAGTTGGCTGCTGCCATATCTGGTGAATAAGGTGGTTGCTCGATGGTATTTGTTGAGTTTTTGGTCAAAAATTCGTTCACAATGATGGCCTTGTGCGAAGGCGCATTATCGTGGTGCAAAATTCAAGAATTTTCTTTCCACATATCTGGCCTTTTTCGTCGAATTCACTCTCTTAAACACCGCATAACGCCCAAATAATATTTTTTATTTACCGTTTGACCTTCCGGCAAGAATTCCGAGTGCACAACACCGCGATAGTTAAAGAAAACAGTCAACATGACTTTGACTTTTGATCGACTTTGGCGTGGTTTTTTCGGTTTCGGTTCAGTTGGAAGGCGCCACTCTGAAGATTGTTGACTAGTTTGCATGTCAAACTCGTAAACCCACGTCTCGTCACCAGTAACAATGCGTTTCATGGATGTTTGATCGGAATTGACTCGTTCTAGCATGTCCTTAGCGACTCTTATGCGATTGAGTTTTGGGAGAAAATTCAGGTCTTTTGGGACTAGCCGAGCGGCAATATGTTTCATACCCAAGCGATTATTTAAAATGGTACGAATCGACTCGTGAGACACAGAAAGATCGGCGGCTATCTCTCTCAAACTTGAATGAGGATTTTCAATCACTATTTCCTTCACCTTTGCGATGTTAACTTCAGTTGCAGACGTTGATGGCTTATCAGAGCGAGGCAAATCTTCCATCACATCTCGACCGCTTTTGAACGCTTTGTACCACTCATAAGCACGTGTTTTTGATAAAGTCGATTCACCGTAAGCCTTCTGTAACATTTTCAGTAACTCCCAACACGAAATTCCATTGGCGATGCAAAATTTAAGACAAACTCTTTGTTCGATATTTTTGTCTATTATGAAATTCACAATTACACTAGAATGATATATCTAAAAACAGCACTGTATTTAATCTAAATAACAGATGCAACTCAAACTCCACGCCAAAATGGAAAACAGTTGTGACAATATAACAACAACAAAAAAAAACAAGAAATTGAATTTGGAACCATAAACAAATCATCCATTCCCGATACTTTCTTGACTGAATGTATTTATGGAATTAGGTATCTCATAGGAGTTGTAGTTTCCTGGATTTTTTTCGTTAATGAAAATTCTAAAATTATTTTCGGCAATGAAATACATAGATTACGAACTGTCAAATACTTTGTAAGATTATTAGTTACAGAAGAAAGTAATACTTAAAGCCATTATTTCCTCTAAATTCAAGCCAGTGCTCTGCACCTGCAAATAATACAAAATTTCAGATAATCGCGCCAATTTCAATTGCCCCAAATCAAGTTTCTTCTACAACCAATTGCATTGCTTCCACAGTGAAATTTAAACTACAAATAAATTTAGTAAAGCCTTTTTCCTAATTTGACATATCCAGGAACCGAACTCAGAATTTAAAAAGAAGGCATTTTAACCCGGACTCAAACGGGCCCGTCAACATTAACAAGGAAGTACTGTAATTAGAAAGTGTTAAAAAATTCAAAAAAATGGTTAAAAGGGACGAAACTACTTATGTAACAACAACAAATTGGTCAACAATAAATTGCAAAGCTTGCAACACCGAAGAAAAGTCGCTTGCCTCTCAGTCTTCTACAGGATACATTTCGGAGAGTGTACAACGGAATTGCATGACTTGATTCCGCCATCCCCTTTTTATCACCGGACAAGTAGACATCGGCGGGGTTCCCATCCCTATATTGTAGATATACCATCCATCCGCACTAAGCGTTTTACGACAACATTTTTAATACCCACGGCTAAGGAGTGGAACGCCCGGCGTCTGTGTTTCCTGACGAGTATAACCTAAATGTTTTTAAGGCCAGAGTGAATTACTTACACTTACTAGATCCACGTGCTACATCTTAAGCTCCACTGCTACTTAAAATCAGGTGCAGTAGGAGTCAAACGCGGACCTAGTCATCATAAAAAAAAATGTAAACTTGTTTCAATTATATTATATGTATGTATAGAAATTTTATGTAAATTCGTATTACATCTTTGCTAACAAACGACTACTATAACTACATCTTATCTTTCTCAGAAGCTAGAATATAAAAATGGCACTGTCAAAACAATAGGATTCTGATGGATCTCTTCAAATATAGAACACACAAAATCACAACAATTTACTAACATTCTTGTAAAATTTGTACCAGTGTCGTATAGCCTTGCGGTATCTCTCTTTTAAGATGAACAGAGCTTTGGTACACAACGAAATTATCAAAATTTCATACCACTGTTAGTAATAAAATAAGGCTTACAAATGGAAAAAGAGAACCAAGTAGTGACAGATTATATAGGTTACCTAACTCATCGCCTACGCCTTGGCAGAGCTTTACAACTTATGTGGAAACTTAAGCAGGCACATTCTACGATTTTCTTCCTCTCTTCACCAGCATGTGAGTAATATATGTATAATATTATTCTAGTTATATATTCGATAATAGCTGCTAACTACAGTGTCGTTATAACCATTATATCTTATCCTACACTTTTCGGACCCTTTTCACTTGAAATTTGTTACTTCATTAAGTCTTAAAATGAGGACGAGAATAAATTAAGAGGTGATTACAAACAAATTACTATTTTAATCAAGTTTGTGGATATTCTGATTGTATACCGACGTAAAATTACCATCGAAATGTTATTTGTAAATAAATGAAAACCCTGGGCTCTATGTATTATTAGGTAAAATATATTACGTAATATTAAAAATATATCTCAAATAGTAAAGTATATTATTGTTATATTCCTCGTAATATAACAATAATAAACGGTGCTCCACAATTTTATTGTGGACTAGCGCGTGTAATTCGCTTAATTATTGTGTGCGATTTTTCATCTCAATTGATACGAAAATAAGAAACTCGTCAGTTATGAATATTATACCGACAGTTGTTAGGCGCTCTTTTATAGAGACCGGTATGTGAATTATTTATACAGACTTTTTTGTGTTTGTAAACTGGAGCTCGATATCCAACAAAACTGAGTTAGATATTTGGATACATGAAGCTTCAACTTTATCTTAAAATCATCAAACATAGAAACTCGATTGGAGAAAAAATCTCAATGAGAAAACTCAGAAAATACCTTGTTATGCACAAAAATTCAGTTGTATCTCTGAAATTTAACAGAAATTCAAAATGATTTTACTAAAATGGCCAGGTAATTATAATATCCTATATCTCTCAAACTGCATTTATTTATTTCATATATATATTTAGGTGGATTCATAAAATATTAGAACTAAATCTTTCAATTAAAAAATAAAGTAGCTAATGTGTTATATATGAAAATGCTAAAGATGAAAAACAAAAATTCTATAATTTTTTGCAATTTGAATGGGGTATGTATGGGCGCAAGTGCTCTGTTTTAGTTTTATTATTGTTTACATAATTTTGTTCAAAAGCGTTACCTACATATTCTAATTGTTTGGGTCAGCGGCGTAAAGCGCCATGTGTTTCTTAGTCATCTGACGGTGGTTTCTTCATGGGATATATATAACAGAGCTCTAGAATTAGTAATTTTATCTACAAATCTAGATATTTAAAATTGACGGTTTTCTCTATAAATTTGCTACTTTTGATATAAATTACTTTAAAATCTTCTTTAAAATGAATGGTCTTTGCTACAAAAAATTGATAAACTTCAAAATTAACAGTTTTCACAATAAAATTTTGGTTACAACTTCAATCACTGAAACTTTAATGTGGTGTAATGATAATAATTAATGCTTGGGAGGAAATCGTGAGGACAAATGCAGGCTAAGGTTGAGATTGTTTCACATTGGGTAAAATTTTGCAAATTATTTTGTAGTTTTATACAAACACGGCGATATTTTATAACGCTTTTTTTGGTTAGGTAAGGATAGATCTTATTACCACAATGTGCGACCCGAGCAAGCGAAGCGAACGTTCCGATAGATCAGAATCCGCTTTATACATGGAGCAGTATTGAAAAAGGAGTCCGTGCTCTAAAGAGATAGTTGAGGTCTAGAAATTTAATCTCGAAACGTCTCTATAATCCTCCGTCTCTTTTGATTTGATGTATTTCTGACTTATTTCCAAGTGCACTATTAAAACAAGAGTCCGCACTCTAAAGAGATAGGTAAAGTCGAGAAATTTAATCTCGTAACTTTTCTACAATCCTCCGTCTATTTTCGTCTTTCGCTGTTGGTATTTCTAAGTATATATAGCAATCTTATATAAACTAGTAGATGTATTTCCAAGCTAATTCCAGGAGTAGTATTGAAATAGGAGTCCGCACTCTAAGGAGTTAGTTGAAGTCGAGAAATTTAATATTGAAACATCTCTTTTCATTTTTTGCTGTTGGTACATGTATATAAAGCAATATTTGATAAACTAATAGGTGTATTTCCGAGTTATTTCCAGGAGCTGGGAAGAGACGTTGCGCAATTGCACCAACTCCATCAAGAAATATAACATTCCTCTAACTCCATTCACTGCGTCGGATGTGCCGCCTTTTTCAGTATGACAGCTTGTCAAGTTTATTTATTTAGTTTGTAGAAAATGTTATGTTACATAGCACATTCTATTATTTTCAATAATTGCTTATTTTTTTTATTGACAATAATTATTTTATAGTCTTAAAATTTTTTCAAACTAATGTCGATTTAATGAAGGTGTAACATTTTATTGTATGACATTATAATTTTGACGGGCAATTCATTAACAATTTTGTCTATGTTTTCACCAATTTTGAAGTGTCTTTATCCCTTTTCAACCGACTTCCAAAAAAGGAGGAGGTTCTCAATTCGGTTGTATGTTTTTTTTATGTTTGTTACCTCATAACTCCGTCATTTATGAACCGATTTGAAAAATTCCTTGTTTGTTTGAAAGGATACACTTTCAGATTGGTTCCATTGAAAATTCACTAGTATTGAAGCTTTGGTTTCGAAAATGCACCCAATAACGCGACCTGGTTATAACCTTTAATCATTTATATTGACGATTCCCTTGTATGCCATTTGTTAACTAACGTTGTCCCCACATGGTATAATGCTAGTAGGGAGAAGATATAAATTGGTTGTGATATAATAAATTCAGTCAGTAGAGTCAGTCTTGTGGTGGACAGAGAATATGGCTGGTGGCTGTCGTCTTCGGATTGTAAGAATACTGCTACGGTGTAATTATGACGCAACCTTTACACTGTTCTTTTATAACTGATTGATATTGATATGATATTATATTGATGATATTGATAATGGCCATAATGGGCTATAATATCCCATGTTCGATCTGATCGCATCTTTTATTGTGAAAGCTCATGGTTTGTGCTCCTCAACAGAATGGAAGTTAACACATTGCGCTCCAGAATTAGAAAATAAACTAATTGTAGACCTGCCCTAGATATTTATTTAGGGCAAGGTCACTCAAAAGGGAGAAATAAAAAAACTTTTATAAAAAATTAAACCGACTTCAAAAAAGAACACTGAAAGGTAAGAAATAACTATCCCTTACTAATCAAAACTTAAGTACAAAAATAACTTTATAAATACGATACAAATACCCATATAATTAAATTTGACAGTTATTGAAGTCGGTGCCTAATCAACGTTCGACAACAGAAAGTCTATTAGTTTAGTAGGCTTGGCACTGACTTCAGTAACTGAAACGAATACAATAATTTTGAAAATATATTTTCGGTCCCGGTTTTATTTAAGTTATTTAACTAGCAAATTGTCAGGGCATGCAGTGTCCCTTTAACTCTATGCAAAGTACGCCACTAACACTCTATACAAAGGCTAAACATATTCATATATTTTACAGCCCCAACAAGTAGGCAATCTATTTATTCCGCGCTCTGGTGATTGAAATGTAACAATATTATCACAGTCGGCTAATCGATGGAATTAAAATTGTTGTGAAGCTAACGCATTGCGTGCTTTTAGTTAACAAGTAGCCTCTTCTCTTACATACTCATTTCATTGATTAGTAGATGCAATTTACGAGTATTATTACAACTAAGAGGAAATGTGTTACAATTGGTAAAAGTTCAAAGCCTTAGAACCGGTCGAAGAAGATGAGCTGGCAAACTGCGCCTTTTTGGCTCCACTTCATAAATAATCTATAAGCCTATAATCTATGACTATTTTTCATCACAATTTGATCTTCGTTGTCTGTCTTACTCGAATGATAAATGACGTAACATTAACGTCACGTAATAACATATTTTCAAATATTTTATTGATCAATAAAAATGATATATTTTCAAATGTAATATCATGTCAGCGTTCCATTTCGAACTGGAAAACTAAACTTGTGGAATTATCTCGGTACCTTTCCGTATGTCTGTGTTTAATTATATTTATTTCGTACATTCTTCAAAAGGAAAAAAAAATTCGCGGAATTGTTATTTTTTACTTAAACTGTTAATTTACATAATCTGTTAATTCTGCTTTTTATTCATCTTATATACGCAGCAATAACATGTCCTTGAAATTTAGAAATGACGTAATGGGAATATAAGACTGCTAGGGATAGTGTCTTTAGATCAACTCTTGATCAATTATACAATAAATTGACCAGACTAACGACTTTATGTAAATTGAACCATACGTGCAGCTTTCAAATTTAAGTGACAACACAATAAATAGAGAGAATTTAAACGAAATCGTACGTAACCTCGTCGAGATGGAGTCTACAAGACAAATTGAATGGCGAGTGCTTACTACTC
This sequence comes from Zeuzera pyrina, assembly GCA_907165235.1. Taxonomy (NCBI): domain Eukaryota; kingdom Metazoa; phylum Arthropoda; class Insecta; order Lepidoptera; family Cossidae; genus Zeuzera; species Zeuzera pyrina. The sequence goes on from OU015630.1 coordinate 14,627,999, forward strand.
GTATGTCAATCTAAATGCGATTGAAGAAAAAAAGCATTTCATGAAGAATAGACAGTGTATGCCCATTTTTTTGGCATACAAACCTTCAGTTATTTATTTTGTTATTAATAAATCACAAGAAATGAAACAAAATTGAGCTTTTATACCTGCGTAATGCATACACCTCGTGTTATTGTCATTTCTGTTTTTAATTTACAATTCAGTTTTAGTAATTTTAGTGCTCACTTTGAGGTACCTTAGCCCAGGAACCCTTATATTTTCGGTATGCATATTCGTGCTTCCATTCATCATGATCGCAATGTTGCCTTTTATTTTTAAACCCTGTGCATTTAGGACATTTCTTATCACGCTGGCCTTGAACAGAAAGATGAGCAGAGCATGGCAGCAGCTGTCCTAACGTGCAGGTTATAAAAATCAGATAAGAATTTATTACACCTTTGTGCAGTCGATGGGCTAATATTTTTTCCTCTCTAGCATCTGTAAGCGCAAATAAGTGATATCAAGCGAAGTGGTGTCAGGCGTAATTTTGTTGCAGCTTTCCCTGTCTTTCCTGAATGGGACATAGGTTGAACAATGGCGTTTTTAATGTAGTATGTGCATTTTTTGGCATATAAACTTTAATTGATAATTTAAAAGAGGAGTGAAGAAATGTTAGTAAAAGTTACTAGATGTTTTCGTAGGTGTAATATTTCTTGACAATGTTAAACAAAATTTATTCAGAATTTCGACGTCAATAAGTATTTTCATTTCAGGATAGGGCTTATAAATTATGCAAAGACTGATTGTACCGTTTTGTTCGCATAAATTTTATAGTAGAAAACTTCCACGTTTCGTGTAGAATACCGCAAAACTTCAGTTATTTGTTATCACTTTTCAGTGATTCAAAACATTTGTGAATACTTTAGTGCCATAAATCAAAACTGAAGGAAACTTTCATAACGTATTTTATTTGCAAGCAGGTATTTTTTAAATTAAGTAAAAAAAAATCTTTTCTAAACTCGTTACAGTTATCTTATGTGATGTCCTCAATAAAGGAATATTCCTTTAAGAATCCTGGAAATTATTATTTATTATTTTGACTTTAGTTTTTCCGAGAAAAAAGGCGAGTTCTTAATATCCAAGAGTAATAAAATATAACGTAATATTTGTCACATTAAGCTTCAAAAATAAGGACGCCAATGTTTTCAATAGAAAATAAGAAACCAAAATTCTTTTATTGTAATATTTGTATGTAGATGCCAAATATTGCTTGTACATATCTTGAAACAAATAAATCTTTAATGAATCTCCAGATAGTTAATTACTAAACAGAGTATTAGCATTTACTGTCGTAAGTCAAGCAGGTAACACTTACAATTAGGTAGATTCTAAAATAATTTAGAACAGTTTGTTTCCTAACTTTCCTTCTAAATTTAGGTTGGATACTAAACCCGGGACGTTCAACTTGGAAGGTATAATTAATTTTCCTAGATATTTCTTTGTTCTTAACTTTTGTTGCTATAGGTACTTATATTACGTTTCTAAGCATATTCAAAAATAAAGGATCAGGGAGTTATTTTAGCGGTATTTTTATCACTGCTAATATAGTATCTCGTTATGTTTTTTTGTGATGGCATACCAATCTTATGTTCTAATTTAGTATTCTAAAACATATTTTCTTCATCGTCGTTCTGTAGTGATGCGGATTGTATAAATTTTATGTTGAGTAATAACCGATTTTTATAAGTCTTATAATACAATCCCTTGATAAGCACTTACATACATATCTTCACGCTATATCTCTAACAGGGTCAGATAGGATGGAGCGCTAAAATATTTACAAAAGAAAAGATAATTTTCAAAATTTATTTTATCACAAATCGAACCTGATACCACTTCAGATTTGGAATGAAGACGTAAAAAATAATTGGTACCGATGTTATGAGTAATATAATATGATAATGTATAAAAATGTTTTAAATAATAAACTCGCATGTCTATTTAATTTCATTCTTAATTTCTCAATAAGAAATGACACAGCTTACCATAGATATGCATGTCTTGCTTAACGTTACTTTTGGCAGTAGCAGGTGTGGCGCGCAACATGTGACGTTAGGCAGACCCCGCGACAGGTGTGACGCTTGACTTTGCTACATATAATGTCGTAAAATACAGCAAAAGATGAGGTTTAGTAAAAAAAAAAAATATAAAAGCGAAATCACAGAACACAATATACTCCAGAGGTTGCAGCTCACTAACAAAAAGAGGCGCCAAGGAATGGTTTTGTTGGGCACCGATGCTTTGTAAACCCAGAATATTACATGAGAGTGACATCGTGTATGAAACGTGTAAAATAATAAATAAGTATAAATAATAAATTTTGTTATTCATTGAACATCACATTAGTGTATTATTCATTTTGTGTAGCGAGCTTGAACTGGGGCTTTTTATTTCTTACTGTACATTTTACGCCGTGATTTATGAATTTTTGCAACAATAATAAAATACTTTGATAATTTTATATCTTCGAATAAAATTATACTGTAAATAAGGATATTTAAACGTCTACATAATTATGTTTAAGTAAAAAATATGCGATAATATTTTTTGTTACATAACATGATTTGCGATCTAAATTGGAAGGCTATCAAAAAACTAGGAAGATCATTATCGAAACTTGTTACTTATTGGCTGAAATCCAAGATATAAATTAATGTTTCCTATAAACTACAACAAACCATTAATTCGTTATACAAAAACAGCTCCAGTGCCAGTCGGAGTTACACAGTTAGTGTTCGGTACTGTCAATTGATATTTACCAACAGCCGACTGCTAAACGAAATTTGTTGCAGAGCTTTCTTTCTATGTAAAAAGTACTGCCAACCATGAAACAAAGTCTGCTGACATTTTTTTATTTTTTATTTAGGCCACCAACAAGGTTTACACTAATTACATGATTATAATATATATACACTGTTACAATAAAAGGAACTATTTAAATGCAACCTTAATTATAGGCGACGACAACATGTACAAAAAAGGAAGTTGATCCAAAGATACTTACTTAACTACATTACATTCAAATTATGAATTTTCCGTTTTCCTTCTTTATACATTTTATTATCAATCAAATGAAATTATTATAAACCACGGATTTAAAAATGTGTAACACTTTACAGTAAGCTGCTTTTTATTTATTACCGTTTCAAAAATTGTAATTGAAAGTATTATGAATGAGGTGTAAGAAGAAAAAAAAAAGCTTCACGACATACTTTTTTTACGGTTAGCACAATTTTTTTGTATGAAATAAAGCTCTTCGACAAACTGTTTAACGGCTGGTGGTTGGTAACAAGTAACAACTGACAGTTCGGAATATTACTTAAATAAGTATGATTTGGATTTAGAAGTTTTTTAAATATCTAATCTGACAGGACTGTCTCATAAATAAGATTAAAAGGAGACGAACCATATACTCGCCAGACAGATCTAGTACTAATTTTATTGCAGATAGGTTAGTTGCCAAATTACTTTTAGAGTTATTAAATTGTCTACAAAGCGATTTCGATTTACGTGCCTTCCAGAACACGGAGTAGCTTGATGGGAATGGCATTGGGTCACCCATCCAGTAAACGACCGCGCACAACGTAACGGAAACAGTGCTGAACTAGTAAAGGTTATTTCTACAGTCATTTCCTAAACCGACGTTTCACTGCACCGCCTTAGCTCGAGTGGTTGGGATTTGTTATAATAGACTTACCACACGTAAATCAACGGAACACACAAAACGCCTTGCTCGCAAGCTTTATAATAACCCGCTATCCACTTGCCGAACTGAGTGGTTTGCGCGCCACCAGTGCATCACTGTTCATTTGAAGTTTGGTAACAAATTGTCGATAATTCGTCAAACAAGCGGCATCCACTTGCTGCCTGGTGCCAGCGCAGCGTCTACTTGTTGACTACAAGGTGTCAATTCGACTGTCGCGGTTAACGCGCGATGGCGACTCGGGCGTTGTGCGTTATTCACGCGGTCGCCACATAGTCAAAAGTTACTCTGCCAGCGCATTTCATTCGATTCTGATCCTCACTGCCCACTCCTGACAGAAAGCAGTTGCAATCACACAATAATAACGAGAGGACGCCGTGCCAGGTGGTGTTAGTCGTGTGTCGGAGTAATAAATGAGAGATGACCTTTATGTTACGAGCGCTTCAATGTGTGGAGGTTATTTGCAAGCTATTACCATATCTATACAAATCTCCACGGGAGTCCACACGTAGTCCGTGACACTCGCGCAGCTGATGATTAATAAGTCGGGTTTTATTTTCGTATTTTAAAACCCCACTTTATGTATAAGACTAACCGCTGCATACGATTTCATCTGCGTGGAAAACTGGATGACTTATGTCCACTCTGAAGGTCAATTCTAAATATTGGTGAAAGAATTTTTTAAATCGATAGTGCTTTCGAAATTTACCTCCCAACTTACAAATTTTACTCTTTATAAAATCAGTTTAGATAACAATCAACACATCACAATGTTTAGAATATTATAATTACAGATGTAAATATACCATTGTAATATACCATTCTATTTAAGCTTATACACATACACGATATCCTTTGGTAACTACCTTAACTACGTACTTTCTGTTAATACGATATCACCGCGATGTAAGTACTACGAACGATTTTGTGTTAGATAGCGTATAAAATTGGATTCTTCAGCAGATTTATCCACCCAGCAAATAAATTCCGAAAGCAGCAGTCGCATTGAAAACTGCAATTCCGCAACCAACTTAAATTGGTTTTAAATCAGTACGGTAATTCAATTTATGTGGAAGAAACGTCTTTTCCTGTTGTTAACGCCTGAGATTACCGCTATTGTTAAGGAGATTTTAATTTCATAATTTCGGAAAATGTACTAAGGAAAATTAGGCTGCAGTTAAACGAAGCGAGAACTTTTTGCGACCGCCACTCACAATTTAAAAAAGCGTGGTAGGTAGAAGTTGAGGCTAGGTATTGTAACGTAAGATCGTAAAATGATAATCCACCATTTCAGTTATCATAAATTTATTAGAAATGGTTGTCACAAATTTATAAAAGGATGGGACCAGATGTTGTTGCGCATGTGTTGTAGGTGGTGTGCGGTCTACGCGCTGCACGCAGTTGCAGCTCCCGAAGGTGGGATTAGGGACGAACAAGCCCAAACCCCAATGAGTCCTCCACTATAGGGCCCGATCCTGAGACCCTGGAACGTGTCCCGTGATGGGAGACTCCAGGAGCTCCGCTGTTAGAGACCACCACAGCCGCAGCGAAGCAGAAGGCATAGCGGCGAAGTGACGGTCCCGACAAAGAGCTCGGAGTCCACAAACAAAAAGCAAAATTTTGAAAACATTTTAATAAAAATAATTTATAGAAAAACAATATCACTTATCCGACTATGGGGTGAAAACAATTATTGCAGAAAAGCTGCATGGCTCCTCGAATGGAAATTAGACATTAATAATAAATTGAATAAAGTACGCGGAAAATAAAACAAACAATTACGTATGCAGAGCGCAAATATTGATATATCTCCTTACTCCGGTGCATGCTCTGTCGCGGTCAACTATTCGAAGACGGCCGATGCCGTCCGAACGCGACAATCGTGTAAACGCGTACAATCCGTTACTATTCAAATTTTTAACTATAATACTATTAGAAAATATTCGACTACTTCATTATGGACACAGCGTGAAGACGCGTGAATGTATTTGCACGTATGTAAATACTAGCGACTTGTCCCGGCTTCACACGGATAGTTTTTTTTTTTTAATAAAATGCAGCCCATGTTACTCGCTGGTAATGTAGCTTTCTATAGGTAAAAGGATTTTTGAAATTGGTTGAGTAATTTTTGAGATTATCCGTTACATACAAACGAACAAAGTTTACGTCTTTGTAATATTAGTATACATAAATTGCTGGAACAAATTTAAAGAATTTTTCGATTACTAAAAGAAAAATGTTATTATTAAATTTATTAAGTATTTAGTAAGTTAGGTTTTGTAATTACAATTTTTTTCCTGCTTTTAATTTGTTTATTTATCATTGACTTTGATTATGCTTGACATTAAACAATTAATTTTCCTGTTTGCCATTTTACGCATTTATTTGTCATTTTTAAATAACATTATAACTTTGATTATACACGACATTCAATAATTTTTGTGTTTGACATTTCATAAATTTACTAGCTGTACCCGCAACTTCGTCTGCGTGGAAAATTGTTGCGTGTCTTTCTCGGATTAGGTTAGATTATACGTACATGAACATAGTATGTTTAAAGATTGTTTTTGAATAAGTCTACATCTAGCCTACGTCAGTCTCCGGGCACATACCATCTCTGTGCCAAACATCATAATTGCTTCGGCGGTTCATCGTTTTCCATTCAAAGTTTCATCCCCGTCTTCACCCTATTAGGCGTAGTTTTTTTGATAAAAATAAGTATCCTGTAATGAGCACAATCACATGTTCTTACTATATACTGATTTTCATCAAGATCGGTCAAGCCGTTCTTTAGTTATAAAAGGACAGACAGACAGACAAAAATATTAAAAATGGCAGAATCAAGTCAGTCAAAATGACTATCTATCACAAAATTTTACAGTAAAATTATAAATTACAGATAGACGCTAAAGACTTATAATAGTATAAAAGATAGGTAATATGTAGGTCTGTCCCTCTGCACATCAAATTAAATTATGACAAATATATTTAAAAGAAAAATATTACCATGACAAGTACTTTTTTAAGGCTAAGGGCTAACATTCCTTAATATTTTAATTGCATTAACTACGACGTCAAGTTCACGTCCCAGTCTACCACAAATATTAATCACACTGCAATTTCTGGCGATCGCCAGAACTGGGACTGCAGTCCGTGAAGTTATAGTCTTATGCGAGAACGAAGCGAATCCACACGAAGCTCTCGAAAGTATTTGTTTGTTGTGACGCAACTTTTCATGAATGACCCCTTTATTCTAATGTAAGACGTTTATTGAATTCATAACAGAATATCTATACCGCGTAGTACTTTTTGAATTTCAAAATCAGTAAAATGCGTCGAACGAGAACAGACATCGATTAATGTAACGATAGATTGGTTTATTCCATGGAATCCATTACGCGTATCGTGTAGGAGCGTCGGGTGCGCATCGAGTGAGTCAAACTGTGTGATTCGTACTTTGATCAATCAAGAGTGCTTGCTGTGAGCGATGTACTACGGAGCTACTTTCAGGCACGGGTTTCGACTAGGTATTTTATTGATTTCGCTATCAGGGAACAGCTCAGTTGGACTATAGTTCACGAACGACTACACTCCAATTACAATGAAAATAGAGTACAATGACTGTGTGTAATGAAACCTGTAATTGGCATTGTATTATGTTTATTTCTTTTTCAATTAATAATAGGTTTACATACATATATACATGCTGTGGACGTTCTGAATACATAAACAAAACTACCCACATACATAATTCATACAATCACGCCATTTCCCTTACGGGGTGTATAGAACATTACAATGCAACTAAAGTACTATTTGACGTAACTTTCTGAATATTTAACATACGGTAATGTGTCCTACCAGAAAAAAGCCGAGCAACACTGCCCGTGTATATTTCTACAATGACGACGCCGACTCACGGACGATTTGAAAAAAATGTATAAATGTAGTTTTAACATTTAAGTTATACTAAATATATATTCACTTTTAGCTAAATTCTTAATTTAGTTAATCGTTTTTATTTATTAAATAACATATATCGACAGACAAACATATCTTTACGCTGTATCTGTAATAAAGTCTGCAGAGATGACGAAGCGCCAAGAGTTGTGGTGAAATTATTTTTGTCGTCTCCTCAAACATCACTATTTTCCTGTCACGATTTCGTAGAGGTACGAGAGTATTTTTGACATATCTGTCGGTAACACTCTAGCTAGTTGTTCTTCACATTATCTTGTCTTGGTCTTTCTTGGCTACAACAACACTCCCTTTCGCTTGCTCTTAAATAATATCATTTATTTCAACCGACTTCCAAAAAAGGAGGAGGTTCTCAATTCGGTTGTATGTTTTTTTTTGTTTTTTTTTTAATGTTTGTTACCTCATAACTCCGTCATTTATGAACCGATTTGGAAAATTATTTTTTTGTTCGAAAGGATACACTTCCAGATTGGCCTGGTTATAACCTTTAACCATTTATATTGACGATTCCCTTGTATGCCATTTGTTAACTAACGTTGTCCCCACATGGTATAATGCTAGTAGGGAGAAGATATAAATTGGTTGTGATATAATAAATTCAGTCAGTAGAGTCAGTCTTGTGGTGGACAGAGAATATGGCTGGTGGCTGTCGTCTTCGGATTGTAAGAATACTGCTAGGGTGTAATTATGACGCAACCTTTACACTGTTCTTTTATAACTGATTGATATTGATATGATATTATATTGATGATATTGATAATGGCCATAATGGGCTATAATATCCCATGTTCGATCTGATCGCATCTTTTATTGTGAAAGCTCATGGTTGTGCTCCTCAACAGAATGGAAGTTAACACATTGCGCTCCAGAATTAGAAAATAAACTAATTGTAGACCTGCCCTAGATATTTATTTAGGCCAAGGTCACTCAAAAGGGAGAAATAAAAAAACTTTTATAAAAAAATTAAACCGACTTCAAAAAAGAACACTGAAAAAAATGAAATAACTATCCCTTACGGATCGAAACTTAAGTACAAAAATAACTGTATAAATATGATACAAATGCCCATATAATTAAATTTGACAGTTATTGAAGTGACATATATATAGTATATACATACATACACACATACGTAAATAACATAAATATTTAAAATTTATATAACAATAAAAAATTAAATATATATAAGACATTTCCTGTTTATATAAGACACTTCCTGTTTAAACTAGTTATGCACCAATAGTAATTTTTTAAATTTAGACAAAGACATTATACACAAATTACGATGTAAATTAATCAATAATATCATAAAAGTTTTAGGAAGTATTAGAAAAATACGATACAGGTATATTTAAAATAAAAATGGTGTTTCGCGTATACTATTGGAATACTGTTGGATAAACGGCATGCGAGTAAGGACAATTGTGTCGGCACAGTTTTGGGAAAGAGGGAGTGCCTCGTAGAATAAGTGTGATGCTGTGAGGCGCGAGTTGAGTGATTGATTCACAGATTGATCATTTGAAGTTTTATTATCTATGGTTAACTATATAATGTTTAATTTCGTACAAAAAGATAATTGAAGCTGTTGATTATAGATATACTTAGATAATATTACACACTTCTGTCGTACTTGTTACGTGCGAGCGATGGGGTGTATAAAATTTATTTTTCTCTTTTGACTGTCCTCGTCACTCGCGAGTCCTCGCCTCATGTACACATCCTTGACACCCGCGATTCATTGCCTCTTGCACATTTGCACAGTGCGTGCAACGTGCATCTTGCATTTAACATTCATCAGGCACCTCCCCACCTCTCCAGCCTCCACAAATGTGCTAACATACCGTGTTAGCACGTTTGCAAAAAGAGATCCTCACACGATACATCGTACTGTCCAACTCGGGCGCGTACAAATAATGCGGCTGTACCCCTTATCAAGTAGTGTAAACGCCGTGACCCCTCCTAAATACGGGCATGAGTATGGCCTTTGTTCCCAAACTCAAATTACTGAATCTATTTTATTAGTATAGATACTAAATGACGCATCTTATTCCACTATTATTTGAATGATTAATGCAGTAGGCAAATACGAAATTCAGCATTTTGTAAAATAGGTTGCGAGTATCTATTATAAAACGGGTTTTACATTATGAAGTAAATAAATATCTTTTTTGAAGTTTGATGTACAATGTATATGCATCTAATTATATATTATATATACGAATACTACATTAGTTAGGAAGAACATATTTAACGGATAAGAAAGAAATGTGACCATATTTAAAATGTTCCCGGTATGATGTGAATGATCGAACTACATTTAAGTTTCTCAACTAATCTGCCACATTAAAATTGGTTGCTTTTGCTTAACTCGTGTTATATTCCTAAGTACATAAATACCATTAAAGTTACGGTTTCACAATTCGAAATATTCATTCCTTTACATCCTTACACTTAGCCATCATAGTACCATACCTGGAATTTACTGGAAGATACTGGAATAAAACATTGATATAGTTAATTAAAATATTAAATAATGCTTTTTTTTCAGTAGCGTAAACATAACATAATAATTGGTACCTAACTATAAATAAGGATAATTAACTATTATCTGTTATACTAACGACAGCATATAGTAATAAAAACCAGTTAAGAGTGTGTTGGACACGTATAACTATTATTTTTAATCTCACACCTACTTTTTTACTTAAAAGTTGAGTTATAGAAGCATAAACCTACGATCGCGCTTAGGCAGCAGTATGCAACTTCAGCAATTTCAGCTATTGTAACATACATGAATATATTATAAATAAGACACACATTACTTTAGTAAGCCAGTCTCGTGTAATTTGTCTAATAATATTTTATTATTAGAAATTAATGTATATATATTTAATAAATAAATATTTTATTTTTTTTTAAATATTTCGGTTACCAACACTTAACTGTAGACGTGAGCTAAAATAATATAAAATAGATCCAGAACAACTATTACATAATTTTTTGTTTTAAGTTTTAGGTTTGGTATGAAGATGGCAAAATAAATCGGCCATAATATATGGTCGAAGAAACAAGCAGACAGACATAACGAACTTTACTGTGCTTTTAGAGATAGTTAAGGAATAAGCCGGGCTAGCAGACAAATATTCAGTTGCTTTTAAACGTTCAGGTGTTCGGCCAATAGAGTGAGTTAGATCCAGAGGACTTGGAACTTCAAACTCAAATTCAAACTTGGGTTAGATCCAGAGGAACTGGAACTTCGAAATTCAAACGTTGGTGTTATTACATCGTAATGTAGAGCATAATGAAATTAATTTGTGGGGGCACAGAGTTATCGACTGCAGTGTCAGCAAATTATTGTAATATGTAGCGAGCGCTATTCGCGAGGCGGCAGTCGTCTCCGTGATGTAACACAATACGCAGTGTAAAGTACAATATACAAACATTTATCCGCAAAAATAACTTTTATTCAATTTATAATTCTTTCGTGTGCTCAATACGGTAGACGGTTCAACAACTTTCTATTGTACTCGTATGAAACCATATGTGAAGTAAATTGTGCGGCCCAAATTGTGTAGTGTAAATTACGAACTTGGATTCACCCTGTAAATGCTAAATACTACCAAGCGGTTAAATGTTTAAGAGGAAATCGCGTAAAGTTGATGACTAACTTATTATAAGTAACATTAATCACTGAAGTAACATGAATGCATAACCAAAAAGACAGTTTTCTGTTTGTAGTATACATTAATTACCACATATTTTTTCATACATATTTTTTCTTATTTCTGTATATGTATTATAGTATATTAGAAAGCGTTGAATAAGTTAAATACTTAGTAATAAAAACTAAGTTGTTTTTCTCCTTACTTAAATATGACGTAACAGGATATAACGCACACAAAAAAAAACAAAAAAGTATTCACAACAGAAATTTTAAAAATACATGAAACGTTTGCAACTTCGTATCAGGCCGCAATACATGTCCTGAACGCACCACTTCTATCCGATCGATCTTGACAAATAAAGTCAGTGTAATTTTGATCTTATATGAACAGGTTAAGGTTTATTTTTATGAATACAAAACTAAACAGATGGCTAAGTGTACCGATAAGAATGTTTTACGCTGGAGTACCCTCTTTCATACGCTAACGTCTACACTTTCCCTGAAACACCGAAGTTATTCAAAATGTCCCTACTTCGATTTTGATTTGTATTCACTTGTTCCTCTGTTAATGTTAAAATCCTGTCAAGTGTGTAAATAATGTAGGTAAATAATTTAGGGAGTGTCTTCGTGTGCATTTTTCTTCATTTGGTATAAATCCAAACAAATACCACCAATACCAATACCAATGTTGAGATTTTCTTTCGTCGGGGTTACTAATTTAGGGATTTTCTTCGTGTTCATTTTTTGCATTTCGTATAAATCTAAATAAGTAAATTACATGTCGGTGTCAAAGTTTATATTTCTTCTTACACAATTTAATAAGTACAAAGTGGCATGGCAGGGCGATGGTATGTAAGCGACGGGAGAGCCATGCGTTCAAATTGCTTTATATTCTACTAAAACGCAATTCAGCACTTTTAGCATCGCCAGGTCGCTACATACATTTCGATATTCAAGGCCACGTTCTTTATTGTCAAATTTCATTTTAATATTCAGATTATAAGCTGTTATTAAACAAAATTCAGAGACGAGAGAAAGCGTTCTGTTCAAAAATATAACGACATATGATATTATTAATTCGATATTATGGTCACAACACTACATTTTTGAATAAAAATAAAAAAAAGACAAATAAAAAGTAATCATTATGAAACTAAAAAGCTCTTCCACGAATGTAATAAAATCATACAAAGAGGATGAATTGATTATCGCACTGTACATATTCCATAGAATTAAAAATCCCTTGAATTTTAGAAGTTACATACAAGAAGAGAAGACTAATGGCTACAATTAGTAGTTTTTATAATCAAATTCACAATAATTTTCCTTGCTCTAGTGTTTACCATGTGTTAGTTAATTTTCAATAACTTTATACAATAAGCAGTTCTCATATCAGACACAAGATCAAATTAACAAGAAAGTTTATTACAATTTTTTCAAATTTACGGAACCCAACTTTTTCAATAACGTTGTCAATATTTGTACAATTTTTAACGTTGTACACCAATTACCAAAGTTTGTAATAATTATACATCTACGTTATGATTAAAAGCTTATAAAGCTCACGTTGATAAAATAATTTGTGTACAAAGTTCGAGTTGTACCTACTTTTGAAGCAAATAAAAGCTTTCATAATTATTCATTAAATTATAAAGTTAGAAAAGTTAAATTACACAGTTAGTAGATGCCTACGCTTCGAGCGTAATACCCGGATTTATATCGTTTTGTACCCAAGGACAAAAATATAAAAATTAATTGATTCATTAGATGTAATAGGAGCGACATGTATTATTTTAATATGTTAATATTAACAAAATATGGTTACGGTTACGATTTGTCATTGAGGAAGAATTAACACCAACCCCCTCAACAAATAAAATAACTTAATATTATTAGGACACAAAGATTATAGAAACAATACTGTACATGAGAAACTAAACATTTCTTAGATATGTACGTGGTATACATGTAGTATTATGAGATTATCTAAAATTAAAAAAAGAAAGGTAAGATATAGAGGAAGAGAAATATTAGGTACATATTATTTATATTATATTATTGTTATGGTATTATTATTTTTATAAAATATAAAAAAAAATGGAAAAGAACAAGTGCGTTTGAGAAGGGAATGAGGGGTTCCGTAGTTCACGGTTAAAATTTAAATACCCGGGCGACCGTGTTTCATTAGATGTCCTTCGAGGTATTTTACACTAATTTGTTGTATTTGAATAGGTAGTATCAATGCATGAGTATTACAGTCTACTGGTACCTCAATATTAGCTCATTGATACTTTAAATATTCTATGAGATGGCATTAAACATGAAAACGAGTTTTTTAAGAGATAAATCCTACTTTAAATAAATTTGGAAATGAAACATTATCTATGTACAACATTTCATCTAAATCGTTCCAGTTGTTTCCAAAAAATAAGAATAATTCCAAGTTATTCTGCGATGGCTTAATACGTAAACAGTAATATCTCAAATCTTAAAAACTACACGGCGTATTATATTATTCAAACCAATTTTCATTCTAATTGTTATGTACCTACTTAATTTCTATTACTTTAAATTTTATCTGAATTTTCCGCCCCTATACTTGAAAAGTTACAGACGGGATACACTTTGTACGACCTTAGAAGCACGCATGTCTCACAAATTATCGACTTAAATAAACAAAGTAAACTTTGAAACATGTACATCGAATCCTGTCTAAAGATACCTCACACAAAGCGGTGACCACAGCTCTCTATCTATAGCCTCTCTAGTATTTAATATCCGGTCTCGATGTAATCAATCAAACCATAGGCATAGACATACTATAGTGATAGACAGACATCACTCACGCATTCAAACTATTGAAACAAAAACAAAAGAAAAACATGAAAGCAGAAAAAAAATGACTTATAAACTGTGCAATTTACATAACCCATGAGTGATGTGATGCCAAAATTGGACACCGACTCAGAATATGCTGGCACAAGCGTTACAGCTCGATTTTCAACGGTGCCCCCATAGAATATGTGATAATGTATAAACAGGACATGTTGCTTATTCTATATATGAAGTAAATACATACATTTGCTTGATATTTAATAGTTAGTATGTTATATGATACAAATAAATAAATTAGAAGACAAAATAAATAAATATATAATATATATAAATAATTGTTATAAATATATAAATAAACATTATAAAATCAAATATATAAATGTAGAATAAAACATACACAAATAAATATCACAGGCTAATATGTATGAATAAACATCTCAATAAGTCGATTGGACTAATGGAAGCGTTTATCACTAGGAAACCTCATGCTGGAGGGATTCGACCACTCGGACTAAAGCAATTTTCTTTCCTGGTACAGTAGATGGTTTTTCATTTTCACTCTCAATCACTGCATACTGTCTTACACCGTCCATTTACGGGTTAGTGTGTGCAAGGACACATGCAATCTAAGGCTGACCGCACATTAGTTATTATCACTTGAGCAACTGGTAGATTGTAGTTAAGTATTAAGTAGTGGTAAAAGCGACTAGCAGTCGCATCTCAACAGTTGCTCTACTTTTACATATTATGTTGTTAATGCGTCTATACAAAAGCGCGTACGATCGATTGTGTCGCTTCGGCAGCTAATTTTTGAATAGGAATTAAATTAGTGTTATGTAACCCATTTAGAGAGGCAGACGTCGATGAAAGAAATTTCTGTAATGCGATTTCTGTAATGGAGCAATGAAGTACACTAGCTACTTATGCTACCGTTCCGTCGCTCAAACGATAGAATATTAGATGTCCGGGCGGCAAGATAGCAGCGTACACAACCGCTCAGTAGCTTAAGTGACAGGACGGTAGCCTATGGTACCAATCGTTCACGAATAATAGCCAATGTGCGGTCAGCCTAAAAATAATTATTCTGTTTTCACAGCATTACGAGGTGTACTAAATTCGTACTAACATAATATTAATTAAATATATATGTCTACGAGTTTCTGAACAACTTAATATACCTACATTAATATATAATGGCATAAATTTCATTTGCTTGCGCTGACGTAGGCAGTTTCTGAAATAGTACTCCAGTACAAAATCAGACAACGCGACGGTGGAATGACAAATTTGTCAGAGCGACAGTAATGACGTCATCTATTAAGCCCCAGTACCCCGCGCCCTGCGTGATAAGAAATGAGCTTATCTCATAGAAACATCGAAGCAATATCCGTTGCAACACAAACGAGTCTCAACAAAATGTCGCCTGTATAAATCACCGCCATCAAATGAACTGAGGACAAATATGACAGTAATATTGTCGATGATTACGTTTCGGGAGACATTTCTTCTAATCTCGATCGCATCTGTATTATTCAATTTCATTCATTCTTATCTAGATAAATATTAAGAAAATGTATTTAATAAAGAGCAATATTATATGACGAGAATAATAATTATTAACACAGTAATTACAATGAATAGGTACATAATATTTTTATTTTACAATGTGTATCTATTTTCCAGAAGAGTTTATACTGACTTTTATCTAATTTTATCATGTCTGTGTATTCATACGATACTTAATCTTATTTTCGTGACGAAAAAGTATTACCTAGGTAATCTGACATGAAATGATTACATATTCAATTATTCATATTCATTCTATAAAAAATAAAAGTAATAGAAAAGTGAAACAAGTTTGACTTCAACATTTTAATAAATTGAAGTAACAATTGATGTCTTATAGGTTTTGGTTGACTTGTTCAAATATTTTGTAGGCGTTTGTAATTCAAAGAGAACAACAGAATTTTTACAAGATCACTCTCGCGTCGTTTTGTCTGTCTGTCTATCCATTTGTAAATGGGTAACGTATACAAGCTGGATGACTTAATTCGGTTCCTACGTGTTTGAAGTAATCGGCGCTGAGTTTATCTTCTTAATGTATACGTTATACACTTTAAATATTGGAATAAATTACATCTCTACTAATTGAAGCTGTATTTGGCCATTATTAGTCAAAATACCGTGTTCGCATACTTAGGTTTATATTATGACGTAAGCATTCACTATATATTAATAGATATTATGCCTGTGTACTTAATGGACCGTTATGCCGAGATTAACTGTTGCTAGGAAATTGGGTCTTTGCGCTTAATGGATGAATCTTGAAAATACGGAGTTGGCATCTTTCGAATAAGGACGTGCGACCAAGCTCTTTTAAGAGTAATTGGATGCTGCAATAGCTTCATCTTAATTGGTTTTGTTCGTATGGTTGTACGTGTGGCTGAAGCCAATTACTACTGATATTATAGATTCTAGTTAGCTCTACTTCTACGTCCATAAGTTCAAATACTTAGGAAATGATATTTAAGATGCGAATTTACTGTTTTGATGGTATATCAACTTCTAATGGAAGATGACACGAAGGTTTTTTTTGGTTTTGTTAATTTCCGAAAACAGATTAGATTTCACGCTACTGTTTCCTATAATAACGTAAATCAGTCAGTCGAGATTTATATGTCACGCACTTCAGACTTTAAGCGCCGTTTCGGGAGCACGCTTTCCGTTGTCTTCATACAAAAATCGTTTTGTTATTCAAATTGCGTCTCACACGACGATGAATAAAAAGAAAATGTCAATGTTGACATGTAGAGAAGCAGCAGACAAACGACACAAAAGTGCTTGTAACAAATCGCTTTTATGTTTTCGTTATACCTACGTGAGATGTATCAGTTTTATGTACTGCCGTTTATGTAAATAAGAACGTTAAAGTTTTTTTTCCATATCACCACATTCATCTGTGGAATTATTACTGTTTTTTTATTTTACTTTTTATTTATTATTTTACTTGGAAGCAATATTTTAATAATTAAATAAAAATACACCTATACTTAAAAACAACTAAATTCAGCTGGTAATGTGTATTGATTGTTATAAATGATAATAATTATGAAGCAATGTGAACCCACTGACCTGGACTATATGTAATGTAGAAAAGCCAGAGAAGCATTACATACGGTAAACTCTCGGCTCTCGCGCTGTCTGCTAAGTTTAACGAGTGCAAAACTAATCATAATGGGTGCTCTGACTGGACATGGTCCTTACAAAAACAGTCGACTATATTTTAGTGAAGTGCAATGGGGTAGCAGTCTACCGGGCGATACATCTTGAAATGCTGAGGACGCTTTCTGAAATCTTCACTAACGTCAGGAAACAGAAAGGTGCTAGGGTTCTCACAAGAGCTGAGACGGTAGGAATAGTGGCAATCCTACCTGCATCAGTTAATGGAAACGAGACCGTCATCGAACATCAAGTATTAAAGTTTCATAATAATATCACATATTACCATTTGATGAATGACCGAGTTGTTGGTGCGCTGGGTCGAGTGCATCTTTCTTTTAAACCGAAGGCTATTCGTCTTTCAATTCAGGCGAAATGAACTCTTTTGTACTGTCTTGGAGTCTGGATATTGTGATGTGCTCTCCCAGTTTGCTGTGATAGTTCAGCCCAGTGTGTTTTCACTCAATTTGTTGTAACTATATGGAATATTGGAAAAAGAATAGTATTTCGTTTGCCAAATTTATTTACATGACTTCTGTGATTTTCCGATTAAAAAAGGACAAACATTACATCTTTTTGAGACTTCAATTCGATTAATCTAAAACAATTACAAAGCAAAGCAAAGCAAATAGGAGAGGAGATCCGCGGTGTACGTCTGTCTACGTGAGCGATTGCGTAAGATTCAATGAATTTTAATGAACTTTTGACAGTTTTATATTTTTCGAGGAATTTTCGGGTGTATTAAAAATTATTCTATCACTTACAGGAACTAAATATTGCTTTGTGAATACTATGCCTTTCTTTCTTTAAGCCTCAATAATACGAGCTATATTTTATATTCATAAATAATATAATATTTTATACTCATAAATAACTTTGTAATAATCTGTAATATCTATTACAAATTCCATCTTGCTTACAAATTCCATTATCTTAAGATAATACGACAGTATTTGTTAAGCTAATATGAAGTAAGTAGCGATTAGAACAAACGCAATAATCACCGTAATGAATACCTTTGTGCAAATAATAATCCTATTGCAATGATGTTATATTTAAAAAAGAGGTAGATAGGTTACGTTAGTACTAATGCTTGTAAAATGTTGTCCCGGTTACGCACTCACATAAGCCACACACTTTGTTTACACACTAATAAAACACTAATAAAATGATGAAGTGTAAATAAGATAGCATGACAATTACCATAAGCAAAGTGAGACAAATATACATTGCACTGCGTCGCTATACAATGTAAGATTTCAATTGCATTTCAAACTAAAAAATCACACGGCTCTCTAAAACCATTTTGATTGATCAATTTCACTTTCTTACTGCATTTTAAGCGAATCCGTGACTACTTCATAGAATAGTAATTCGTACCACATTAGTAATTAATACCACAGAACAGACATTTTCGAAAAATATGATTGATGCGTAATGGGTTTAGACAGTAAAAAGGATTTATGTTTGATTTTTAAAATTTATTTTTCTTGAGTCATGTACATTTGGCAACAGAATTATTTAAGTACATACATTTATAAAACACGTTTGTTATAAATTTGAAAATGATAAAAATAAAACACTAGGTATTTTCATGTAAAATATTTTTATTGTGTGGGATTACTGAGATATTAGACTCACTGCTAAAACTTCTGATTCGTTTTAAAAAATACGTATATTATATCTTATATACCAAATAAATAAACGTAATCAAATGTTTAATAGGCACTGCATGACATTGACGGTTCTGTAACATAACTTTTTATATTCTTTGACCAAATATAATATATTGCTCTCTGTCGCACTTGGTAACTGGGGTATTACCTATCGCATTTCAGTTTTTTATGATTTAATATTTTACTGATATTTTAGATTTTGGAAAAAATGGTGACACAAATGAAATAAGTAAGTACACTTACGCATGATACGTGATTCGTGAACCTTTGGAAGTCTTGCTAGTATAGTTTCTGCAGTATTTAATAACACAGGACGGCATTTTAATATTAATATTAGGAACGCACATACGTTTTGAGACTGTCACGTTGTTACACGAATGAGCTCCAGGTTGGCTAATTAGCAAAGTTTTAGGGTACCAGTTTTCGAGCGCAATAACTTATCTACCTCTTTTGTAAATATAACATCATTGTCCCCTATTGGGTAGGTATCTATCCCCTTTACGCGTAATGAAATATTAAAATCTTAATCTACCTGCTTTTTAGTCTTCTAATAACAGGCAATACTTAACTAAATGAAGGAATTTGAACTCGAAATATTTTTAGAGAAGTTTACAGAGTAATTTAATTAGGTATGTATTTCAATTATCTGAACAAAATAAATTAAATTGCTTGTAATTTAATTTATTTATATAATGTGTTAAATCATTCAAATAAAAATAACTACAATAATCACTACAGACAAAATATCGACAAAAGACTTAAACGCTTATATATGTACGTAATAATATTATATAAATGGACAACATTTTAGTTATTATTTTAGGAATGTTTTGCAAGAATTATCTCAATTTGACATCAACAAGACCTCAGCTATCAAAAAAAAAAAAAACAAGAATATTATGCTGTTTTCACCTTTTAAATTTATGTCCGTCAGAAATTTTCGTTGACAGCTAAATTTGTTTCCAGAATGCGAGTATCTTTCAAAATAGCCCATTAATACGGAATATTTTAACATTTCTCAACTTTTATAAAATCAACTTATTCAATTTTGTATTTCTTTAAGGAAAACATTTTTTTAATTAAACACTTATCCTTTATAAAAATACACTTTCAAAAACATAAATTGGGTACCAACATTTTTATATTATACATACATACACACATACATACATACATGCATACATATCCTCACGCTGTATCCCTAACGGGGTAGTCAGAGAGGACGGAGCGCCAAGCGTCGCGGTTTTTACATACTTCTTTCGCTTCCTCAAATCTCATCATTCTCCTCACACATTTTCGCCTAGGAATGCGAGAGCTTTTGACATTTCCATTTGCTAACACTCTGGCCATTTGATCTTCATAAGTCAGTCTTGGTCTTCCATGGCTTCTTTTACCACTCATTTTCGCTCTGTATATTTTCTTCATCAATCTTTCATCACTCATTCATTCTATGTGCCCGAACCATCTTAGCATTCCTTTCTTCATTTTTACAATAACACTGTCGTGCGACCCTGTCATACTGCGTATCTCTTCATTGCTTATTCTGTCCGCAAGGGTGACACCACACATTTTTCTAAGAGATGGCATTTCTACTGCATTTATCATACTTTCGCTCGATTTCGGGCATATCCAGACCTCACTGCCGTACAATAAAGTTGGCACCTTATACTATATTAAATAATAATCATAAAAAGCAATAAATTGTTACTCATAATATTTTTCTTTTATACTAATAAAATTTCAATATTTTACTACAATTTGATATACACAATGTTCTCAAATTTCAAAATCGAATATCTATAATTTTTCGGAAGTCAGTAGCAAATAATGTGAATTTACCAGAATCTGTAACGAAAAATTTCGAGTAAATAGGAAATAGAAAGCGTAGAAAATAACAAACATAGATTGGCCCGGTACATAATACATAGTGATGGCGACTCAGCGGAGGAGAGTTCAGTTGGCTGTGGCCCAAACATCTTGATACGTAGACACAGTATAAACATAACAGTAGGATGTCTTTATAGAGAATTAGCGTACGCGGTTTGCATGTGTGCGCGCTAATACGCACACGTCGTGGCACGCAACGAACGGCAATGTTCTGGGTGAATATGAATAATTATTGTGGAGTCGCACGCGACGCGAACATGCACATGAACATGAAACCACTTTCTTTTGTCTTTAATTACATCGTTCCAAATACGAAAATGTCTAAATGACATAAACGAACGCATTATAATGTCCTTAGATGCATAAATAATTGTAGTTATTCGAATTCAGTTATCATTCTTTAACATAACTACAAGAAATGAAATTTAACGAACATAAAAAACTTATCTGGGTATATTGTTTTTTTATTTTTTTTTATTATTATTACTCAATGTATATACTAAACTAAACTATATGCTCTCCGCATCACATTCCCAACACAACAACCCTACGTATCCGGCCGAGAGTAGGCAATTCCGTTACGCATGAGGCGGGAGTTAACCTCCTTTTTTACATATTCTCTGACGTAGATACGCCCTTCGAAACATATTTAAGATGTCGCTACATTTCAGGTTATAATATTTGCAAAATATATTTTTTAAATTATTTCTATAACTCTCTGTAAGTTCTCTATCTGTAAATAATTCTTTAAATAAATAATATAATAATTATAGCGTTTTTTAGTTATATGGTAAATACATTATTTAGCATAATTCTATGATAATTCTAGCTACGTAAAACAAAATAGCGTGATATTATTTTTGAATTTGATATTTATAGAGCAATTGGTAGTCCATACGACGACTCAAAAAAAATTTTTTTTACTCTTTTAGTCTCGAAAACAACTCCAAACCAAAATTCAACTTTAGAAGTTCACGTCTTTGTTCGGACTACTACTTTTAGTAATTATTACAAATTTTAGCTATTCACCTGAAACAGTCTCTGATAGAAATGACAGAGATACAGATGGACAAATAGAATGAGACAGACATCAATATGAGTCTATAAGTGTTCCTTTTATTCAATTATAAGAACGGAACACTAAATTATAGTTCCTATATTATTGTAAAGGAATAGAAACATAGTCGTAGAGTTTCATAAGCAGCTAAAGACTATCCACTTTCACGTTTTTTTTAGGCGTAGGCGTAAATAAAGAGATCTTGGGCCGACCTGCGTATATGATGAAATATGAAGCTATCACAGGGGAAGCTATAGTTTTTGCCCCGTCTATGGGTCGGCGTCAGTTTTTTGCATATCTACTTTACTAGTCACGAAAACTTTGAACATATACAAAATAGAAGGATATTATTACATAAAATACGACTAATAATAATATTTTTATAATTAGCGAATATATTTTAAAATTCGCCGTCTCAAACATGAAAGTGAAAAATCTTTTACATAATAAGCAATTTCATTAATCAACTCACAAAACAATGTTAAATATCATATCTATCTAATATAATTTAGATTATATTGTATTGTTCGAAGGTAGTGCAATTTCTTGATGAGATGAAACAATAACTACCTACTTTTATTAATGGCTCTTATGAAATCTCTGATCATGATTAGTTTGCGGAGTTAACGAGAATTTTTTTCTTTTTTTTGCATTAAATTGTATAATTTTACTAGGTAACATTTTCTTTAACGCGCACATACTTCCGACTTATTTGTTTAGTTATTTATAATATTGTCTAGTTCCATTTATCAAGTTATAGGACGACGAAAATATAGTTTACAATAACAATGGAATTTATGCAGACGATGGAATAGTAACTAACAGTCTATCACAATTATTATGCTCAGAATAATAACGTTTAGGAGTGTTTACTAACAAGTGATAAGCGAGGTCGAATAAATGAAGCGAAAAATTTATGCATGTGTGCGTAAGCAGATCCGTATATCGATTAAAATGTAATAGCGTGAAATGCTTAGAAACATATTTGTTTTTTTGATGTGTTTGTGACCTTATCATAAAAGATTGTGACATTATTTCTTTACACAGACCGACATTTATTCTATTTTATTTCAAAGAGTTGCGACGTGCGATCGTCACGTGTTTGTTAGATAAACGGAGTAATTTATAGCCTCAAGTAAATATCTTAAAATTCATGTGCTTACTTGATTTCTAAGCGTTATTATTGATGTATCTACTGTAAGAAGTAGATACGTAGTTTTCCATCAGTCTTGGTAGTCCAAGACCGACGGAAATCCAAATCTGTAGGAAAGGCATTACATTTGCTTTGATGTTTTGGCCAAGCGATAAGTTATAATTATAATTACAATCAATGACATTTTACCAATAGACGTGTTAAGGCTCTCCCACACAGCTGCGATATAACGGTCGATAATATCGCATGCGATATTATGACAATGCGTTCTGCGTCCTTGCCACACAGCTACGTTTTGATCGTACGATATTTCCAACGTGTGTACGGCCCTACAGTTCCCAGGCCCGCACTACAAATTTAAAAATTTATCTCATGCTCGATAAGTAAGATCTCAGGACATTCGTAAATAAATATAACCGCTACTACTATTCAATAGAATACCGAATATAATTGTGTGACTGTTTTTAGAACCCAAATTGCGTGCTGAGGTTCTACTAGCGTTATTAACGCAGGTGTATGTAAGATTTCATGCGACCTAATACAAAATGTACTAAGAACAGATATCGAATATTGAGAATATTGCAGGACGTAAGAACGCAAGCGTTTTACTTCTATCGCTTCGTTATTATCGCAGCAGTGTGTAAGATCGCATGCGTCATAATACAAAATGTACTAAGAACAGATATTGCAATAACGTATTGCAATATCATCGACCGTTATATCGCAGCTATGTGGAAGAGCCTTTATATTATTATCTATTTCTTTACTTTAAAAATGGATTAAATATAAATATAGCTGTTTACGTTTATAAATTTACATGACAGCCGCAATCTTTTGCCTTTTTTTTCCCTCTCATACAAAACTTAATTAGATTTCGCTCACTCATATATTATGAGCGTGGCCTCGCGTTCGCTAACAGAAGAAGTAAGGTAACATGCATATAACGAATTAAAATAAGTATTCCATTGCCAACTATATATAATACGTACAACTGAAAAAGTCATCATTTTATCTTTTTGAGTTTTTATGACATTCCGTATAAATCCGGAAACTTTTTAATGACGGGCAGCGGCAATTAAATGATTTTTTTTAAATCACAGGATGCCAAGTGTCGTATTTTTCTCACATGTGGGCTACAAAATCACATTCAGGAAATGTATTTAGCCTCAGTTCGAAAGCGGAAGACGCACCTACCTCTATTAGTATCATTGGTTACAATAACACTGGCTAATGATCCTGTCTGACTGGCAATGTGGCAACAATGTGTTCATCTCTCTTTGTTTAATTCTTGTCCGAATAAAAGTACCTACGACTTCTATTTACAGTATAATGTGCAAAAAGTCCTTCGTTTTAGTATTGGCCCTGAAAAGTACTTTACGATCAGTTCTGTCGCACCCTGTCCTGCCTTTAATATTGTACGAAAGTCAACGTACGGTTGCTCCAAGATTTCCAAGGTTCCTTGAAATCCCCTCTGAAATGTGAGTCTCACACTCAATTTAAATAGCTACGCTGTCGTCGGTCCAAAACGTAAATTGTATGTTATTACTGTGTAGCTTTCATACGAAATAATATTGCTTGCATATAATGATATGCAAATATCATTCTTTTGTTCTGTTTCATTTAAGCGGTAGTATAAAAACAAAGAAATGTTTTGTATATCTATACTACTACATAAATTTCTATCGTCTGTCTGTGATTATAATTTTACTGTCAAATTTTGTGATAGATGTCATTTTATGACTCACTGACTTCGATTCTACCATTTTTAATATTTTTGTCTGTCTGTTTGTCAGTATGTCCTTTTATAATTGAAGAACGCCTTGACCGGTCTTGATGAAAATCGGTAAGAACATGTAATTGCGCTCATGTAGGCTACTTTTTTTTTTAGAAAATCTACCCCTAACAGGGTGAAAGGAGGGATGAAACTGTATGGGAAATTGTAAACCGCTGAACTGATTATGATGTAGCATGGATATAGTTTGACAACTGGGAATGGACATAGGCTACTTTTTATGAAAAATCTACTTCTAAGAGGATGAAAAGAGGGATAAAACTTTGTATGGGAAACGCTAAAACTTGGTAATAGTAAAATTTGGTGCGGTGATAAAATTTTTTTTTTCAAAGTACATAAGCTACTTTTTTTTATCAAAAATCTGTGAATAGATGGACCAAACTTTGTACAGGAAATGCTAAACCACTGAACTGTACTGCTGAACGATTATGATGTAGCATGGATATAATTGGACACCTGGGAATGGAGACAGGCTACTTTTTTATCGAAAAACTTTCCCTAAAGTGGTGAAAAGGGGGATTAAACTTTGAATGGGAAATGCTGAACCGCTGAATCAATTACGATGTTTGGTACAGAAATATTATGCACCCGTAGACAGATGTAGGCTAGATGTAGACTTTTTTGAAAAACAATCTTTAAGCACAACATATACATGCACTACATATACATGTAGATATAATCAGGAAAGCCACGAAAAAATTTTCCGCGCAGACGAAGTCGCAGGTACAGTTAGTATAATATAATACAAAATGTCTAAAAATCGGAACAATATTTTAAAATTATATTGTGATTAAGAAAAACTGGTGAGATTTTAAGTCCACTTTACTCAAAAAGTTCTTATACCTCACAACAAAAATGTTTACAGGTCCGATTTCCACTCAAATTTTTCTAAGTTTCTTGATACTTTCACCAAGTGTTTTCCTTACCAACACTGTAGTCACTTATTTTGTAAGTTAATGAGCTAAAACTATCAATTACACTAATTTTTACGCATAAACACAACGCTTATTACTGTTATCAGCTTACCAAACTAGTTCCGCAAACCCGGCCGGAGGACCATGCTTCGCCTACTTTGAAGTCCTCGTCGTCTATTATTATATTTTAGAGTAATATATCATTGGAAAATCAGTGATCGTCAAAAATTTACACCTTTAATTATATTTTCTAGCTCCAAAATAAATACTAACCACCTACGTATTACAAACAAAAATCTAACTAACAGGCACAGATTACAAAAATGTTACATTTAGACTTGTACATTCAGTCAAGAAAGTATCGGGAATGGATGATTTGTTTATGGTTCCAAATTAATTTTTTGTTTTTTTTGTTGTTGTTAGATTGGCACAACTGTTTTCCATTTTGGCGCGGAGTTTGAGTTGCATCTGTTATTTAGATTAAATACAGTGCTGTTTTTAGTTATATCATTCTAGTGTGTATTGCGAATTTCATAATGGACAAAAACATCGAACAAAAAGTTTGTCTTAAATTTTGCATCGCCAATGGAATTTCGTGTTCGGAGTCACTGAAAATGTTACAGAAGGCTTACGGTGAATCGACTTTATCAAAAACACGTGCTTATGAGTGGTACAAAGCGTTCAAAAGCGGTAGAGATGTCATGGAAGATTTGCCTCGCTCTGGTAAGCCATCAACGTCTGCAACTGAAGTTAACATCGCAAAAGTGAAGGAAATAGTGACTGAAAATGCTCATTCAAGTTTGAGAGAGATAGCCACCGAACTTTCTGTCTCACGAGTCGATCCCTACCATTTTAAATAATCACTTGGGCATAAAATATATTGCCGCTCGGC
Organism: Zeuzera pyrina; assembly: GCA_907165235.1. Lineage (NCBI taxonomy): Eukaryota > Metazoa > Arthropoda > Insecta > Lepidoptera > Cossidae > Zeuzera > Zeuzera pyrina. The sequence goes on from OU015630.1 coordinate 14,654,808, forward strand.
TAGTCCCAAAAGACCTGAATTTTCTTCAAAAACACAATCGCATAAGAGTCGTTGAGGACATGCTAAAACGAGTCAATTCCGACCCAACATTTATGAAACGCATTGTTATTGGTGACGAGACGTCGGTTACGAGTTTGACATGCAAACTTGTCAACAAGCTTCGGAGTGGCGCCTTCCAACTGAACCGAAACCGAAAAAACCACGCCAAAGTCGAGCAAAAGTCAGTCATGTTGACCGTTTTCTTTAACTATCGCGGTGTTGTGCACTCAGAATTCTTGCCGGAAGGTCAAACGGTAAACAAAGAATATTATTTGGGCTTTATGCCGTGTTTAAGAGAGCAAATTCGACGAAAAAGGCCAGATTTGTGGAAAGAAAATTCTTGGATCTTGCACCACGATAATGCGCCTTAGCACAAGGCCAACATTGTGAACGAATTTTTGACCAAAAACTCAACAAATACCATCGAGCAATCACCTTTTTCACCAGATATGGCTCCAGCCGACTTCTTTCTTTTTCCTAAACTTAAATTACCACTTCGTGGCACCCATTTTCATTTGGCAGAAGACATAAAGGAGAATTCGTGGCGAGCACTGAACTCAATTTCGGAAAAAGCGTTTAAAAAATGGCTTGATGATTGGATTATTCGTTGGCGTAAGTGTATCGTTTCTGAAGGAACATAATTTGAAGGTGATAAAATAAATTTGGATGAATAATTAACATTTCATGTATTATTGATCTTTTCCCAGTACTTCCTTGAGAGAGTAGTATACTAATATTTATGAATAACGCCATTCAGTGCAGATCCTACCTCGTCAAGCGCTCGCGTTGGTCTTAGGAACACACGTCAATATCGCGTATTCCATACTGATTTCGTTGTTTATTAAACTTATCACACTGATTAATTTAAAAAAACAGATATACGACCAAAAAAACTGCCTCCGATTTTTCTACTGATTCTTATAGATTTCTGGGTGCTGAATCCGGGAAAAATATCCAAAATGTTCTTATCACGTAACAATTCCTGGCCAAAGTTTTTGGAGTTTGCTCCTTGTAATGTTTGTGTTATTTATATATAACTATAGTAATAGTTATATACACTATTTCGTGCTCACGGTGTGGCGGGGCGCACGTCATTACGGCCAGAGCTACAGGCGAGAGCTGACGTGCGCCTGCGTATATCGGTGTTGTCGAGCCAGTGCTTCCTGAGAATCGGACAACACTACACTCCTTAAGAATCGATTTACATATAAGGCCCCCGGTATGAAAAAAATATAAGGAGTAAAATCTATTTATTCATCGAATGACAGCGTTACGTTTTTTGGGCGCAACCTTTTGTGCGCACCTTTCACTTTTCAGTCGTGAGTATTAAGAAATACATAGGGTATGCTGTGGGGCAGCTTACGCATGTAAGTATTGTGTATATAATATACCTATATGTTATTTCTATGTAAAATATATAGAAATATAATATATACTCTAAAGCGTCTTCAAATGATGAATATATATCTAGATTTCTCGGGATTGCTGATTACGAAAATGATGTTCATTTTCAAATCCAAGATGGCGAATATTACTTTTTTGGATAAATCGATATGGGTAAACTCCGGTCGTGCGTCGGAGCTGACACACACAATTTTTTTTTCATTTTATGTAAGAGTTATCAGGTTCGTTTTGTAGCCGATAACAGTTTACTTTCTACCAACTTAAAAATATAGATTTTAAAATAGTTGAATAGAAGACGATATCGTACAAATGTTATAGGATGGTGAGGGAGCGGGGAGGGGGAAGGGAGACAAACCTTCTGGTTGAATGATAAGTTTGCTGATGAATCGAACCACATGTTCTCTCCTGTTTGAACGCAACAAACCTGTTGGCAAAAACTACGGTTAATGCCATTATAATCTTGTAAAAACATGTCCATGCAGTCATTCGTTCCGATCACTCGCAAGATACTAAATACCTGTTGTTGAATCAGTCGTAATCCAGCTTTATTAAGAAGTTATGCACTATATGTGTAATAAGTTACAAGTACTGTATTCGTGATGGCTCATAGTGGTTGCATCAACTCTCCAGACAGTTTTTGTTATATTTACGGGGAATATACCTTGAAAAAACTGTCAGAGGAACATCACTGCGTTTTTTGGTTTACAATTAGGTAATCGAGACAAACCATGGGCCCCGTAAATAGTGTGCAAGACTTGCGTTAAAGATCTTCGCTTATGGATGAAAGGTAAAAAACAAGCATTTCGTTATAGAATACCTATGATGTGGCATGAACAATAAGACCACAGAAGTGATTGTTATTTTTGTTCATGTGATGCGAAGAGATACAACTTGAAAAATAAGAAGGCAATAACTTACCCTAACCTTCCATCAGCAATTAGACCTATGCTTAACAGCAATGAAATACTTGTGCCTGAGCCACCAAAATTTTTGCAATCTATTTTTGTGGATGGTTTTGATGGTGAAACTCATGAGATGACTGCTCTGGAAGAGTCGAGTACTTCAGAATTCGAACCTGAATCCAAAATTTAACCTAAACTTTTTTCTCAAGTTGAGTTGAATAATTTGGTCCGGGACCTAGTTTACCCAAAAAATGCTGCCCAACTGTTAGGCTCCCGGCTTACAAACAAACAAATGTATGGACACCAGGTACAACTTTTTCATGGTACAGGAACAGTGAGACACAATTTTTACAATATTTTAGCAAAAAAGAAGATTCGATGTCCTAGAATAATGTACACGGATTGTTGAAAAATTATAAACTGGAGTAATTCCACAAGATTTTATAAAAATTATAAAATCTTGTGGAATGGCGCCTGTTTATTGATTCTTCTAAGGTCAGCATAAAAGCAGTTCTTCTTCGTAATGGCAACATATACGCTTCAGTTCCAATGACTCACATTGTTATCCTTGAAGAAACATTCAAAAAATTGGCCACGATTCTCCAGAAAATTCGTTATGAAGAGCATAAATAGATGATATGTGGAGTATTTAAAACTTTAACAATGCTGTTGGGTCAGCAATCCGGTTTCACGAAATATCCTTGCTTGTTCTGCCTGTCGGATAGCAAGCTAGAGATCTGCACTGGAAAAAAAGGGACTGGCCAGTTCGAAAAACTTTAAGAGCAGGCGATCAAAATATTCTTCAATAGAGTTACCTGATATAAGGAAACTTATTGCAGACACGTCGTTTACTGAGACAATGTCAGAAATAAAAAGAACCTGGAATTCCTTCTAAGATGTTGTGCACAAATTTTTAACGAACAGGAAGGATGACTACAAAGATATTGTAGATCGGACGTTGAAAGCTTTCAAAGTACAGGGTTGTAATATAGCCTAAAAGTGCATGTTCTGCATTCACAGGTTAACTACTTCTCCGAAGACTTAGGGGAGTATACCGAAGTATGGATCTCGACGGAAAATTGAGTTAATATCGGAGCTACAATCTCTTATCACGCTTTATCCAACTCCATCTTCTGAAAACTCTGGAAGCACAACTCATCAACAAGCTGCAGTTAACACTAAGGACACCAGTAAGGCATTGACGTTGTCCTGAACTCCGAGAAAACTAAGGAAGAAATAGATTATTCGTCATCAGTTTTTCAATTTGTTTTGGTTTGATCATACTTTTACATTTGTACTTTTATTTTTGAACTTTGAAATTTATCAGCATTATATATCCTATTTTTAGGATAGTAGGGTACAATGTATACTTTTGTTTGTTCATAGTGATGAAGGTATTTATTCTTACAATTACGTACTTTATACAGAATAATTGTTTATTAATATTAATTGCGAGTCTTTATCACCATGGATTTAAGTCGTGAAAATTTTCGTGCTATGATTTATTACGATTTTCGACGAGGGCTAACTCAAAAACAGTGCATCAATCAACTCACTTCGACTTTTGGGGACGAAGCACCATCGAAAACTACTGTGTATCACTGGTTTAGTGAGTTTAATCGTGGGCAGTCTGTGCTCACGGTGCTCACGAAGTTAAAGAAGGTCGCCCTAAATCGGTTGTTGTACCTCAAAATATTGATACTGTGCGGGAACTAATAATGCAAGATCGTCATGTTACATATCGCAAGATAGAGGCGTCTCTGGGCATAAGTATGACGAGTATATATAAAATATTACACGAACATTTAGTTGTAAAAAAAATTTGTTCACAACTTGAGAATTGACCAAAAACGGGCTCGTGTCGATTGGTGTGAAAAAATGTTACAAAAATATAATCAGGGTGCGTCAAAAGCGGTCTATAATATCTACACAGGTGATGAATTTTGGATATATGCGTATGATCATGAAACTAAACGACAATCAACGGTTTGGGTGTTCCAAGCTGAGCCGAACCCAACAAAAGTCATTCGTTCAAAAAGCACTTTGAAGCAAATGGTCGCTTGTTTTTTTGGTATAAATGGACATGTAGCTACAGTGCCACTAGAGGATCCTAAAACGGTTAATTCTGAATGATACACGACCAGTTGTTTGCCAGAAGTCTTTGAAGAAATAAAAAAGAACAACCGACAACGCAGAATCCTTCTTCATCATGACAATGCTAGCTGCCACACATCGGCCGAAACAACTCGGTATTTGGAAGATCAAAAGATCGAATTAACGGGTCATCCGCCGTACAGACCCGATTTGGCCTCCAACGACTTCTATTTATTCCCAACCGCAAAGAATAAATTACGTGGTCAACGTTTTCCGAGCCGTGAAGAGGCTGTTGATGCGTTCAGAATGCACGTTTTGGAGATACCTCAATCTGAATGGAAAAAGTGCTACGAAAATTTATTCCAACGCATGCAAAAGTGCATCGATCATCATGGTGAATATTTTGAAAAGCAATGAAACTATAATAAATGCTATATGTTTGTTTCACTTTGTTATTCCGGATACATAAATAGCAGCCCTCGTAAATAAACGTAATCAAATGTTTAATAGGCACTGCATGACATTGACGGTTCTGTAACATAACTTTTTATATTCTTTGACCAAATATAATATATTGCTCTCTGTTGCACTTGGTAACTGGGGTATTACTTATCGCATTTCAGTTTTTTATGATTTAATATTTTACTGATGTTTTAGATTTTGGAAAAAATGGTGACACAAATGAAATAAGTAAGTACACTTACGCATGATACGTGATTCGTGAACCTTTGAAAGTCTTGATAGTATAGTTTCTGCAGTATCTAATAACACAGGACGGTATTTTAATATTAATATTAGGAACGCACATACGTTTTGACATTGTCACGTTGTGACACGAATGAGCTCCAGGTTGGCTAATTAGGAAAGTTTTAGGGTACCAGTTTTCGAGCGCAATAACTCATCTACCTCTTTTGTAAATATAAAATCATTGAGCTTAGCTGTTAATTAATTTTCTTCCTCCGCAAGTGATTTTGTCAATGACGGTGATATGTCGACGTCTTGAAATATTGGATATTTATGAGATGAACTTAAATCTGCTTTATCTCCACATCAAAAAAATTTTAATGCTGTTCATATTAATGCTCAAAGTATTCCCGCGCATTATAACGACCTCCTGGACTCCTTCAGTAGTCTTTCGTTGATGCTATCCTTATTTCGGAATCTTTACTTAAGCCTTCACTTTCTTCAACACTCTACTCTTTACCAGGGTTCAAGCTCATTCGTAATGATAGAACTGATAAAGGTGGCGGCGGTGTAGCAATATATTTACGTGGTGATATACTTTTTAAAGTTATCCGTTCCTCTCCTAATTCCTATTCCAAATCAGCAGAGTTTCTATTTATCTAAATCATCCTTCACCATTCGAAAATGCTTCTGGGTGTATTTTATAGTCCCTCTTTGCATATTAATTACTTTTCTACGTTAGAAAATCTTCTTTCTGATCTTTATCCCATTTATGACGACTTTATTCCTTGGTGATTTGAATACATGTCTTATTAAAAATGACTCTCGTTCAAAATCGCTCATATCTCTGCTCTCGTCATTCAATCTGCATATCCTGCCATCATCGGCGACACATCATTCACCCAACTCTTCACCCTCCCTTCTTGATCTTATAGTTACAGGTTCTTTAGACAAAATTTCTTCTCACGGTCAACTTACTTCTTCCTTCTCCTACCATGATCTTATATTTGTTTCGTATAAAATCAGATTAACTAACGCGCACATAAATATCTTTTGTTACGGAGTTTCAACAATATTAATTTGGAGGCGTTGAGGAAAGATGCCATGGCTGTGTATTGTTCGCAGATTATTCGATCTAACAGTGTGGACGACAAGGTGCTTACTTTTAACACTTTGTTAAATAATTTGTACGATCGTCATGCACCGATTAAAAGTAAAAGTAAAAGTGAAATATTCAACTGTATCTTGGCTCTCTTCTGAAATAAAAAAGATGATGGCATTACGTGATAGAGCCAAGAGTAAATTTAAAAGAGAACCTTTAGATAACCATTTCGATCGATACAAAATGCTTCATAATATCTGTAGCCGTATGTGTAGAAATGCCAAAAGGCGCTTTTTCCATGATTCCATGCAGAATCTCGATTCTGCAAAACTTTGGAAATTTCTTCGTTCCCAAGGTTTTGGTAAGTCTTCTACTTTATCTTCGTATACTTTCAATCTCAATGTTCTTAATTCTCACTTTTCTTAACAACCTGTATTTCTCGACAAATTTGTTAAAGACAGAACTCTTAAAGAACTATCCCTCCCTCATGTTTCCTCTTCTTCTCCATTTACATTTAATACTGTGACTGAAGAGAGTGTCAACAAACATATACTATCTATTACTTCTTCAGCTGTAGGATTTGATCAAATATGCTCACGAATGATAAAAATTCTTCTACCTGAACTTTTACCTGTTATAACTCACATTTTTAATCATTCTTTACTCTTTCACACTTTTCCATCGATCTGGAAAAAAGCCCACGTTTTACTTTTTCCCAAAATTTCGAATCCTACGTCCCCATCACAGTTCCGTCCGATTTCTATCTTACCTTTTCTGTCTAAAGTTTCAGAGCACATTGTTCATCAACAATTTGCGTCTTATCTCACTTCCAACAATTCATTCAATCCCTTTCAGTCTGGCTTTCGACCTGGCCATAGTACAGCCACTGCACTGCTAAAAGTTACTGATAATATCAGATTTGCTCTAGAAAATAAACGTCTCACTATTCTCATTCTTCTTGATTTTAGTAACGCCTTTAATTCCGTTGATTTGGATATTCTTCTTTGTATTCTTCGTTCCCTAAATGTCTCTCCTTCAACCTCTTCCTGGTTTGAATCCTATCTTCGTGGTCGTTCGCAGTGTGTTTGTTCGGATGATTCTGCTTTGGATTGGTGCGAGCTTGCTGCGGGCGTACCTCAGGGTGGTATGCTTTCTCCTCTGTTATTCTCTGTTTTTATTAATACTATCACTAACGTTTTATCTTGTAACTTCCATCTCTATGCAGACGATTTGCAGTTATATCGACATTTCTCTGTAGCAGATGTGGATATGACTGTTACTGAGATTAATAGGGATCTCGAACGTGTGAAAGCGTGGGCTGCGTCTCATGGGCTTTTAGTTAATCCCAATAAGTCTCAAGCTATTATAATTGGCAGTAGGTATATGTGCAATTTATTTGATTACTCCTCTCTACCCCAAATTACTTATGACGGTACCACTATTCCTTTTGTTAATTCAGTTAAAAATTTAGATATCACTCTTAACAAAAATCTATCTTGGGTTCCACATATTAACGACATTAATAAAAAAGGACATTATACATTTCACTCCCTTAAACGTCTCCAATACTTTTTGCCTTTGCGTAGCAAAATATATTTAGTTCAAACTTTAATCATGTCCCTCGTCGACTATGCCGACGTTTGTTTCCTCGATGCTACCGAAGAGTTGGTGAACAAATTAGAGACTTTAAAATTCATGTATTCGTTATATTTTTGGCTTACATAAGTTTGATCATATCTCCGAATTTAGGACACGTTTAAAGTGGCTTCCCATCCGTTTATGTAGGAATATGCATATTCTGTCCTCACTTTATAATATTTTGCATTCCCCATCGTCACCATCTTATCTTAAGGAGCGTTTTCAATTTTTAAGTTTACCTGGAACTTCAAGTCGTAGTCATTTATTTACTTCTCTTCAAACACCTTCCCATTCTACAAACTTTTATTCTCATTTCTTCACTGTACTTGCCGTTAAACTATGGAATGATCTTCCTCCTTGCGTTCGGGAGAGTCCATCCCTAGTAGGCTTTAAACGAGCAGTTAAAGAGCATTATATGAAGAGTTAGTTCAAAACAAATATTTTCACTTGGGTATAATTATCATGTATATAATATATATCGTTATTGAATGTATGTATATATATTTGTATTTATATATGTCAAATTTATATATTTATATGTACTGATATATTGATTGTATGTGTTTTTGTTATTGTATTTCGTATTTATTATTATTTATATTTAGTTTGATAATATTGTGTTACACATAGTGTCTACCTTTCTTTTTTTATAAAATTTTTCACTCGCGGATCCGCTGGGAGAAATTTCTTATAGAAATAAGCGGCATCTTCTGCTCTTTTGTCTGTATGTATCTCTCTTTGTATATGACGTCGTGTGTGCATAAATTCTTAAATAAAATAAAAATAGAAGAACAGGGTGAAAGGTTTCACCAAGACATTAAAGATGTAGAGAGAAGATATCAAGAAAGGTGGAACACCAACGTGTGGGTTCCGCTGCTTGTTGCTGCAAGAAACCTCAGAAGACGAATACGTAAAACAGCGCACCAAAAGAAGTAAACAGAGGAAGCAGAAAGGATCCTACAAAGAGAGCAATTCATTTTAAAGTCACTTTACATCCAAATTATAATTTTAAATTATATTTTCCGTTCATTTATTACATTATATTTTAGAACATATGTTTGCTGGTTTTTTCATTAATAAATAAGAAATAATACGTTTTTTATTTTTAACGTCGTCTAAGTAGCAAAAATCTGTACGTGATAGAAATAAAAAGGTTGACAGATTTGCATTCAGCGCTCTAAAAATATAAAAATTAGTCAAAACTTCCAGGACAGTTTTAAAAAAATACTTTTTCTGTAGTATATTGTACATTTAATGAATTCATTCATTCATTTTATTTTATATTGTTTTTTTTAAGTCATTGCTATTTTTGGTTCTAAATCAACCTTTAATCACGACACTTTATTCTTGAAATAAGCCTTTAAATATTTTTTTCTACAAAAAGGAAGAAATTTATGACATTTCCACATCACCAGTATTCGATAAGAATATAAACTTGATCTCAACATAATTTTAGAAATTGTTAGAACTCGTTGAAACAATTTTAATTGAGACGTTAAAGTGTTGCGTCTAAGAATTTTCCTTTTAAACTGACTTCGTAGAATAGTTATTGTTACATATTACAAAATAAATATGAAAATATAGAACACCAATATTCAAGAAGGAAATGGATCTATTATAAACTACCAGCAAAATATAAAAAAAAACTTAAGGTATCTGCGAATTAGAGGCGTCAAAATATCATTATTTCGCACAAAGATGTTAAAGAGCTCTTAAATGTTAGAAGTTATAAGGAAGTACACGGATAAATGTGGAATGCTACTTTATTTCATACTACTTAAACTGGATATACGTAGGTATATCATTTACGATAAATATCTCTGTGTTAATAATTACTGCATGTTTTATTCATCTCAAACAAATTCTTGTTTTATCCATTAATGTTGTTGATTTAACATTTCAATGACGTTTAGATACATTTCCTATCTGTTACGTTAACATTCAATTTCACTCTCAGAAATTGGAATCGTTTGTGAAAGAACAGCATTTGCTGACTTTGCAAGCGGCATCGGTAATCTAACTGGAGTTGTTACTGATGGAATCAATTTTGGAATGAGAATGCGTTGTAGACATACTGGAATATGTACGAATTTATTAACATTTGGAATTAGGTTTGATCTTGATTATATCCGTGTTAGAATATGTATTTATGTACGCGCATAGTTAAATGTATATATGTATTCATCGACCTACAAGACTGACAATGTAGAAATAAAAATTTGTCCACCGAAAGAATAGTTAATAGGCTCATTTAGTCAACAACAACAAATTTAGTCAATCACACGCAAATATCGGAACAGGTTTTCTGATTTGTGTGCTAAATATTTGAGCACTTCATTAAAAACGCGTATATTGTTAAATTGCTTATTGAAGTTATATTGTACAATATTTATGTGCTTTATATCAAGTATGATAATTAATTTGTTGTGTCTGATGTGTGACAAAGTTTTCGTTTGTAATTGCTTGTCTTGTAAATCAATGTATGTATTATGTATTATCAAAATTTTTGTAGGCATGTATGCACATAAATAACCTCAATTCTATTTTCCATATGGGGTGGACACACGCACCACAAACGCACCTTGACGACACTTCAGCAATAGGTTGATAAGTATTTGGTTTTAAAATGCCTTGCTGAAAGAGAAACAAAAGATTCTAATTAATTGTGTTTATTATTTATTAGTTTAAGGTCAGGATTATATATTAAAATAACTTTAAATTAAAAGGAAACTCAGTGAAGTTTCCACTTTATGTCAAATTTGAGATTAAAATAATTGAAAAGTAATCGAAACTATCAGAAGAGCGAAAATAAGTAGACATGGGAATACTATTTTTAACTTTATTTCTGCTGTGTTCTGATACTCTGAAACTAAGTATAAAAAATTAAATGAATTAATGTTTACAAAGAAAATGACTTCAGAATCAATTACTACGAGACAAATATTTGTATATTTTTCGATCATCTCGGGACCCGATTGGGTTCAAATTAAAGTTCAAATTATTTTAATAAACAACAACAAATAACTATTTAGTTAACAATGAAATGCGAAAACAGCCTTTTATTTTGAATTTTTAGTCCCTTTATTAATCTAAAATCAATTTTTCGAATAAAGTAAATGTCAATTTCATGAGACAAAAGAAAAAGTTACACGGACGGTATGTTGATAATAAATTGTTAAAATACAGACTTTGAAGGATTGAAAATTGGAGATAGATACTCTATAAACGTCTATCCAGTTTTCTTATAAATACTTGTAAACTTACTAAGTTCAAGAAAATTTAATTGGTGATGTCCTATTTTGCTTATAAAATAGTTATTTAAGGGCCGTACTTGGAGTATTATTATTTTAAGTGTTAATTTGTAACTTAAAGATCAAATTTAAGTACAGGTTTGAGTGAAATTAATTGTTTCTTAATTGTTTAACATTTAACAGATTACACATTTCTATAAAAGCAAATATTATGATGACGTTCAAAACTTCTTGACAGTTTTCAAACACACTGCCATAATTTTTTTCATATGAAAAAATTGTAATTATGTACTTACAACTTTCAAGATGGACCTTAACGGCATATGATTACAAGTGATCGGAATCATATGTGTGATTACTATGGAAAGTATGGATATGACACAGATATTATACTTGTTAACGCCTCGTCTGATTTATGTACATGTAGTATATGGCATCTTCACATCATTGTACATGCGTTTAAAGACCTCTGAGGAAATTAAACCTTTTTCCATAGCCGCCTAATCCATGCATACGGCAACACCGCTAGCTTACGTCATTATGACTTTTCGTGTCATTATCAAACACGCGTTTTTTATGTAATTGTAATTACACATCATAAAAATCTGTTGATAAATCGAGTAAAACCAAACAATTATGGGCAAGAAAAAAGAAAAGTTAAGAAAGTTAATCGAGTTTCTGCTGTCTTCATACGAAGGTAAAGAATACAGACATTTCTAGGTTATGAATCATTGCATCAGTTATTGTAGAAAATTACGTCTCGATTTCAATTTTAACAAAAATACATGTTTTAAGATAGGACGAGAGCCTGTATGAAACATGTCAATATGTTTTCTTTTAGTAGAAATATGCTAGTTATCTACATATTGCGTGCTAACGTTCGCGTTAGTGATTAATTCTTTTGGTACATTTTAACCTCAGCGATAGGACGAGCGCCTATACTAGGTTTAAACTCAACCATTCATTATTTGTGGAGGGGAAAAACCCACAACTCGAGATATTACGAGCGAATATACGAGTTGGAAAATACATAATCTAAACCTAGCGATAGGACGAGCGCCTATACTGGGGGTCAAAAATTGGCTATTCTCCTTGTCGATGGAACCCGTAACTCGAGATATTACAAGCCAATATACGAGTCAAAAAATAATTTTTAGCCTATCAAAAGTACTGTATTTGGTACTACTTTTCTTTTAGACGAATCTGAACTCAGAACAAAAAGACGGCGAATAATAAATAGCGATACCGAAGATGAAGATTATAGCTCGAAAGAAAACAAACAAACGGGAAAAGAAGTGTCTCAAACCTTCCTTAAAAAATTGGTCATGTCCAAAAGTCTGAAAATTCATTCCATTTGAATTCAAACATTGTTAAGATTTGGCAAAATATACTTAAACAAGGCCTAGAAGTGGAAACGAAGCAGAAGATTATTAAAGACATTGCAAGTATAAGAGACCTGCTGACTACAGCACCAACCCTCAATGCAGAAATTAAGGCAACATTGTCACCTCGAGCCATCACTCGAGATGAACATCTTTCAAATAAACAAAACCAAATCGGAGCGATTATTTGCGGCCTAAGCGGGATATTAAGGACCGTTTTGGACAAAGAGCCGCCGGATGATGACCTAGCAGAAAACATTTCCAATTACATACGCTTACTGTGCGATGTTCATCACATGGAGTCACAAACTAGGCGGGCTGTCATATTACCTGGCTTAAATAAAAATGTTAAAGAGGCTTTGGAGAAGACTGAAATATCTGAAAATCTATTTGGTAAAAATATCAGCGAAGTATTAAAAGAAACTAGGACTATTGAGAGGTCCACTAAAGAATTAAGACCGTTGAAACCTTTAAACAATTGGGGCCCGTCCTGGAACAAGAAGCAGGGCGGGCAAGCGAACAACAAGCGACCTCGACAAGCCGACCGAGCAGTTCCTCACAAAAATTATCTTACAAAACAACAACAGCGACAACGCCAGCATCTGTTGTCCCTAACAAAGGAGAAACATCCAAAACAATCAACGCACAACCCTTGTCGCCGTCAGACCTAGAGGCAAGTTTTGCTGGTAGACTTTCCAATTATTTTCATAACTGGTCTTTCACTAAAAATTCAACCGTATTAAAATGGATAAAAGACGGTTACTCTATTCCGATAATTGGCAAAGTATGTCAGCCTCAAATACCAATAAATAATATTTTCTCTGATACAGAAAAAATCAAACTTACCAAATGTGTAGAAGAATTATTAAAATTGGGTGCAATTTCGAAATGTGACCCTGTTAGTAAACAACATGTATCAAAAATTTTTATAGTGTCAAAACCCAATGGATCTGATAGATCTATACTTAATTTAAAAAGCTTTAATAAGTTCGTTCCAATCTCTCATTTTAAGTTAGAAGACATTAGAACAGCTCTCAATTTAATTGATAAAAGGGTTCTATTGACCTCAAAAGTGCATATTTTTTACTTAAGATGAATGGCGATTCCAAAAAATTTCTAAGGTTCATATTTAACGAAAAATTATATGAGTTCAATGTTCTACCTTTTGGACTCTCAACTGCACCCTATGTGTTCAATAAAATAATGAGATAGGTTGTCACTTACCTAAGATTGAAAGGGATTACTTTGGTCAATTACCTAGATGATTTTCTTTTTATTGCAACCTCTGAAGAGGAGTGCAGAAAGACTTTAGACTTTTCATGTAAATTCCTTCAATCTCTAGGTTTTGTTATAAATTATGACAAAAGTCATCTAATTCCTAGTAAAAAATGTAAATTTTTAGGTTTCATGTTAAATAGTAAATCACATACAATCAGTATTCCTCAAGAAAAACAACTAAAAATCTTCAAAAAACTAGGGACATTTCTGGGAAAAAACTATTGTACCATTAGAGAATTTGTATCTCTTTTAGGCTCTCTAACCTCTATTTGTGCTGTAGTACCGTATGGTTGGTGTTACACCAAGATTTTAGAAAGGTACAGATCCCCTTCTGAATTCTGCGGATAATTTTGAAGCAAAAATGAACATTAATGACGAAATTAGCCAAGAATTAAAATGGTGGAGAAAAAAGATTTTTGTGACATCAAGTCCTATAAAAAGAGAAAATTATAAATTATAAATATTCTCTGATGCATCCAAAACAGGTTGGGGGATTGTTTGCGGGGAAGAAAAGTTACATGGTTATTGGTCTGCTGAAGAAAATAAATATCATATTAACTATTTAGATTTGCTTGCAATTTACTTTGCTCTAGACTATTTCGCTAAAAACAAAGAATACTGTGAAATTCTTATATGTTCAGACGATACTACTGCAATATCATATGTAAATAAAATGGGCAGTGTACAATTACCCTATCTTAATGTTTTATCTAGAAAAATTTGGCAGTTCTGTGAAGAAAGAAACTTGTACATTTTTGCTTCATATATATTCCATCCAAAGAAAACATAGAAGCAGATATACAATCCAGAATATGTAAAACAGAAACAGAATGGGAACTAGCATCTTATGCATATAATAAAATTATTAGAGAACTCGGTGTACCTGAAATTGATCTTTTCGCCACTAATGCAAATAAGAAATGTAAAAAATTTGTGTCATGGAAAACAGAACCTAACTGCTGGTCTGTGGACACTTTCACTATTATTTGGACGAGTTTAAAATTCTATGCCTTTCCCCCATTTTCTATGATTTTACGTTGTCTGCGAAAAATACAGATGGATAAGGCTCAGGAAATACGAATTGTACCCAACTGGCCTTCTCAGGCATGGTACCCCCTTTATAAGTCAATGTTGATTTCAGAGATAGTGTATTTAAAACCCTATCCAAATCTTATATTGTCTCCTTTTAGAACACCTCATCCTCTACACTATCGTCTTACTCTGATTGCAGGAGTATTATCAGCCAAGTATACCAAAGAAAAGGATATTCATTAGAATGTATCAACATAATTATTAACTCACTGGCTAAAAATACTCTGTAACAGTATAACTGTTGATATAAACAGTGGTGGAAATTTTGTAATGAAAATAAAACTGACCCAATGTCTCAATCGATTTCTGCAATTTTAAAGTTTCTGACTTAAAAATTCCATAAGGGAGCCTCATATGGCACTCTGAACAGCATGAGGTCAGCTTTAACTCTTCTTCTGGATTGTGAATTAGGCGTTAATAAGGATGTTTGTTGATTTTTTAGAGGTATATTTAGATTAAGACATATAACGAAACATGGGATCCGAGCATAGTACTTGATTATATATATAAGTAATTTTTATCCGAACATTGATTTTGATTTGAGTGTCTTATCTAGAAAATTAATAATATTGCTTGCCTTGACAACAGCTCAGAGATTACAGACGCTTTCCTTGATAACTATAGATAATATTACTATAATGGATAGTTATATTAAAATCAGAGTGCCACAATTGATAAAGACGTCAAGATTAAATGCTCTTCAACCCTGTCTAACTATAAAATTTTTTCATGAAAACGAAACCATTTGCCCGTCGAGAACATTGCGTCATTACCTGTAAACTACTGAATGCTTACGAAAGGATCATAAAAACCTATTCCTTACATTGAAGCCGCATTCTCCTGCTTCAACCCATACTCTCAGTAGATGGATAAAAGATATTATGCTAGAAGCTGGAACTGATACGACTGTGTTTACTGCGCGTACAGTACGCGTCACGCCGCTACGTCGGCCGCACACAGGAAAGGACTTAACTTAAATATCATTAAATCAACAACTGGGTGGTCACAGAGATCGAAAAACTTTGTTATTTTTTATAATTTACCACTCGAAAAAAATGATAATTTCGCTGATTCTGTCCTTCGAAATTAATACATTTATACACAATCGTTATATATTACTCATAGCTGTAACTGTTATATAAATAAAACAATTGTGATTCTTAAAATAATTTTATTTATTTATAGCCATACATCTACATATCTTTTATTTTTTCATTATTTCGTTCGTATCTTTTAACAATTACATGTACATAAATCAGACGAGGCGTTAACAAGTATAATAGAATGATTAAAGTAACTTACCTGTAAGTGAACTTCGATCACTATTATACGAAGTTAACGCCTCGTCTGAGCCTCCCGCCCTAGTTCTATTCCCGCCCTAGTTCTATTCCCGCCCTGCTCAATAATTCAAAATAAAAATACTGCTTATGTACCTACTTATCTACTTTCTTTAAACATAATGACGTAAGCTAGCGGTGTTGCCGTATGCATGGAGCAGGCGGCTATGGAAAAAGTTTTAATTTCCTCAGAGGTCTTTAAACGCGTGTACAATGATGTGAAGATGCCATATACTACATGTACATAAATCAGACGAGGCGTTAACTTCGTATAATAGTGATCGAAGTTCACTTACAGGTAAGTTACTTTGATCATTCTATTAATTACTTAAATTCATACGATTATTATATACATAAGCATTAGGCTTATTCTATTATATTCTATTATTATCTATTATATTAACAAAAGAAGATGTTCTTTTGGAATATTATTACAGGTACTAATGTATTTACCTAATCCGTAATCCGTAACTAAGGTACCGAATTCCGGGGCAATATCGGACCACATCCATATTTTTGATAGTAATCACACCCAGGATTCTGATCACTGCTCATTATACTATAACATGGAATTAGTAATTCGAATCATAATCGATTACTTATACTTTTAAAATCGTTAAAATTTTTAAAATTCTGAATATCTTTCGAAAATTTGTGAGCTAAGATGGCCCCCTCAAGCTCAAGTGTCTTTTTAATTTGCAATGGAGTGGGTGAATGTTATATTTTAATAGGCCTGACCAGAGGGTAGTAAGCGCTAGGGTACTAAGCGCCCTACATAAATTTGGTACACATTTATGTAGGGCGCTTAGTACACTACTTCAATTGAAATCAAATAGGAAAGATTAAAAACGCTCATGCATAATTTACACTGGTACAAATATTGATTTATTCTGCTAAAACTTAAATTTAATAACGCGACACCAAGAGTTTTTACATCTAAAAATACTGTAAATTTAAACAATACATATTATCAAGGTCTGTAACGTTGTGTCAAGAATAAAGAAAATAAATTATACCTGCAAAACAAGGACACAGAAACCAATTAAGTTTAGGAGTAAACAGATATATATGCCTTGAATTAACATTAACCTGTATTCAGGCTCCAGATCCAATACAATCATACAATAGGTAATTATTTATAAGTTACTCTTGAATGTTTCACAAAAATAGGTGTAAAATAATTATCACTATAAAATTGATAGTTTTTTGAGGAACAGTATTGTGCCATACAATATCTCTTTTATGAATTAATAACTCATAGGGATTCTAATGTATAGGTCTTCAACCATTGTTCACAAGCTATTTAAAGATATTTCTATGTATAAGACTTGAGACCGAACTTATATATCTCTCATTCAATATCAAAGACTGTACAATGTACATTGCCAGATAATAATGAGGTAATAGAGTAAAGTCCTAAGTCACCAGCTGGATCATTCCTTCCTCTATGAAATAACCTTCAACGCTGTCCCGCTGGCTCTCAAGGGCATTATATCAAATGTCTCCTTAGTCTTCAAAAGGATGGTGTACGAATGAGGTATTCCTTCTCATCCAGCCTAATGTATTTTGTTAAATAGTTTAATATTAGGTACTGAGACCACTACAAGCACAGACCACACGCTTCATCAAAACATAAAATTTAATAATCTTTAATATCAGGTATAAAAACCCCGTAACAAAACATTCGAATGGATAAGCAACTAAAATTCATTGCAACTCAGTAACTGTCTATTCCCTATACTACCTTTCACGAGCAACACTTACCATGGGGTCCACCATAGGCTATTAGAACTCCATTGGCGCAAGAGATAGAGAAAACAAACAAAAAAAATTACTGATAAAAGATCGACTGTGATTGACTTTTTTAAAACGGCAGCCTCGCCATTTCAGGCACACCCACAACTCATTATCCCCCAACCAACCCCCAACGTCTCTCTTTGCCTACCACACTTCCCTGACCGTTCCGTTGTTATGAATAGTAATTTGTCCTCCTTCTCAAGATATTAGTGATAGGACTAACAGGGTATTATGCATTCCGATATGCCAATCAGCACCTGTAGAGACCACTCCTTGAAATTCGTTTCTATGTGAACCATACGTTCTCCCGGCCGTCTGTGCCCTCGCTGCGGCCAGCGTTCTTATATCTTTCATAAATTACCCCTTATGCACATTTGTTTCTCCAATTCAGTTTGTTTACGTATCCGAAAAACATATACGGTCATCGGCTCTGACCCTTAGACTGTATGTGCCGAAGTTCCTTTGTGCCGTTCTTACTAGCAAATACGAGTAGAATGGCAATAACAATCCATGAATGTCAACGACACTTGATGTAAACAAAATGAATAACCCATAGAGAAAATTCCCTCTTAAACCTCTTATTCCCGTATTAATTACAATTTACAATAAGAAAACAAAATCAAAACGGATAGTAAGAAACGAAAACTACTAATCCACAACATGGAATTTGCGAAATATGGTAAGTTCTACTGCATTGTTATATGTGTGCACGATTAGATACCAAGTGGTAGGGTCTAAAAAAACAACGTTACAAGGTCAATTTCGAAAACCCCATTTGCCCTCTATTTAGTTCTCATATGAAAATATTACAGTGTTATGTTACATGAAGTGTATACATACATACTTGCATACATATCTTTACGCTGTATCCCCAACGGTGTAGTCAGAGAGGACGGAGCGTCAAGCGTCGCGGCCCTTATATACTTCTTTCGCTTCCTCAAATCTTATCATTCTCCTCACATATTTTCGCCTAGGTATGAGATTTATACTTCGCATAATTTCTGATAAGTTCGTTTGTGACGACGGACAGACTGACAAAGGACGGATTCAGTATTTCCTTCTGAAAGGACCCAAAAAATCAAAAGAAAAAGCGCGTTTAGTCAGTAAATCCTTTCAGCTTGTTGAATTTTGACCGAAGTTGACAATCGGAAAAATTGGTTAGATCAAGGAGAAAGTGGGTTGAAAATATAAAATCCACGCTATAATTGCAAGATCCCAAAAGTAAGAAGCTTAAAAATTATTTATTCGGACGAAGCTGTATTACCTTTTTAGCCTATTATACGTGGAAGCTAAAAGGACGGTTATGATTTTAGAAACTTATCCATGTACGTATACGTACATATGTACGAATGTATGTGTAATTTTTGTGTTACCGCCGACAAGCATTATCACTTTAATCAGTATGAGTAAACAAGATTTCACCAGTACTATGAGGCAACATAGAATATGTAACGTCATCAAAAATCCAATATGGCGTAGAAGTCAACGGAGGCTTAGCTTCGTAAACGCGTATTCGTCATTATACACTTAATGTAGCTTTTTTGCTGCTTGTAGTATATTTAAAACTACGAAACTTTATCGACGGAACAGCGAGATCGCGTTCGCGTCGTTGCATCCACGCTTCATGACGCCTTTCCCTCTAGCATGTCGTACGCCGGACTATATCTAGCAGTGCTGCTCATGTTCCCATCTGCATTAAAATGTTTTATATTTGTACTAGTGGTGCTGTGTCTTCAAGTAAATTCTAGTATGTAGTTTTTTACTCATTGCACACTTTTGATAATTCTGTTTCAGCTACGAACAGTTTGTAATTGATATTTCTTATCATGTATGGTCCGTTACAATTTTCGTCTTTACTGACTTCGAATGTAGTATTACGTCACAATAACGTCTCCAGCGTTCAACGGCAATATCACAAATGAGAGAAAATGTACGCGTGCAACTTCGTACAGGACAAAATTTAGCACCTACATCAGGCTGTACATTGTACAATCTGCACAACGAATTTTGAAGTGTCTATAAAGCTATGGCTGTATGGCTGCTATAAGGCTATGGCTATGCCTTATTAGTGTGGGTATAAAATAAAACGTACCTATTGATTAATGAATACAAAAATAAAGGTGTAACTTCACTGCGCAGATTTAGAAAAATAACTATATTATAGGTACACATACAACCTAGTGCAGTTTTCTTTCAAAATCTGGCGTATTATTAGATATAATACTTAATATACATATATACTTACAATTACATAATTAAGAAATTACGGATATCACAAAAAGTTGCGAACAACATCAATTCGATGGATACAGTACAGTTAGAAAATTTGAATACTATCCAAAAAAATATGCTTTTCAAAGTGTTGGACATATAAAAGGACAAGGCTCCCTAGATGTGAAAAAAACAGCAGTACTCGGCGACGGCACACTAAGTAGTACTAAATCCTACAAAGTCGTCGCGTCGGGAGGTTTCTATAAACTTTTATCACAGTAAGAATCATACAAGACGAAACAACTGTAATTCTTTCCTTCGCTGGTCGTCTCCGTCTCGGTATTGAGATAAGTCAAGGAATTGTAGTAATTTCATCTTGTTTGTAAATATTCATTAAAATTGTAATGTTTTCTTTTATTTTGTAATGATAAGTTTTCTACATAGTCGTTGATTTTTATAACTTTAATAACTTTTTTAACTTGACAGATCAAAATAACTTGACAGGACAGGACAGACAGTACTGTCAAGTAACAATATTCCTGAAATAAATAAAATTAATACAAAAAATATTTGTTTTTAAAATTAATAATTTTCTTAAATAAAAAAAAATGTTACGCATTAGTAACGTTCTTAAAACAAAGTTAACATATCTATTTATAAAAATAAGTACTCGTATGTTAAAATAAAAGTTGACAGATAAAATAAAATTTTAGTATCACGTGAATATAGTGATTTAGAGCACAAGAGCGAAAACACAACTCTTTCACGATACGTAATATATTTACGCAATACGTTCGTTCGGATCTCGTACCTCACTTCTTTTCCAGTGCTTGTTTGCTCAATCTAGTACGTAGATAGTTTTAAAAATTACAAAGATAATATAACTCCAGACGCGGTATCTGAGCAGCGACGGTGAGATAAATCATATAAACTGACTTACTCGTACATACAACACATTTATTATCAGATGATCGGTCGCCTTTTCGTTTGAAAACAGCACGGACACATCTAAATTGTATTTTATTTTCCTCATTGTAGTAATACAAGACAGTCTAAAGTTATAAAGTCTATGGCTAATATATCAGTTATACATTTTTCATGCTGGGAACCTTATTTTTTACGATGAGTACGGTGAAATATTTGCTCGTAGGTACTAATTTCAACCTGTGTGTTATATGTACTGCGCAAAGAGAATAGGTGTTTGTCTCTTGCTTTTTAACATTTTAGTGGCAAACATTTTTCTGTATACCTACGTTAAATTATAAATTCACCATTTTACGTAATTAACTATTAACTGTTTTTTTTTACCTAAACTGCTCATGCTGTTGTTTCCGTTCTTTTATGAGCCTCTCTCTTTGCTCAGAAAAGCAAAAAGCAAAGGATTTCATTTCACCTTTCATCCTAAACTTTCATCTAATTAAAATAATGGTTAAGAATCGAGCCATTTTACCTTATATTCCCAAAGAAAACTGTGCACTGATAAAAAAAGAAAAGTGATTTCGTGAATACAAATAAATCTAAACAATATTAAGTTTATCGAATTTAGCCGAAGTCAATAAAATTAAAGGCCGATTTAATCTTAAAAAACCAGTTTCGAAGAACTACGTACAAACATTAGACATGGAATTTTATTGTAGATTTTTAGGAGAAAAATAATAACTAAAATAACAATTGTTTTTAAGAATTGCTGGTGTAAACCAAATGCTAATTATTCTTATGAAAATGTCACCGAAAAAGTCCCGGATGAATTATATTTCATCAGTAAGTAGATATCCGAATCCGCAAAAGTAAATATTTTATACACAATAAATTCGTAATATGAGATTTAAAACTTCAATATCATACTAAACTGGTGTTAGTTTGTTCACATGATTAATCATGCAGATGAACACGTCTATGCCTGAATTATTTACCTCATAACTATACAAAGCTACGGCGTTGGACTTCATAATCAAATGCTAAATGTAGTCTCCGACAACTGTTTTGTTCGCTTAAACCAGTAGACGGACACTGCCTTTTAATGAAAAAAATCCAAATTTTTAAAAACCGAAAGCAAAATAAAAACGATTTTAAGTCTTAGCTATACAGGTCATAACAGCTACTAACCACAATTTGGTTGGGACCGGATTTCAATACCAATCGCACATAGCATAATTAAATTATGTTTTCATGTTTGCTGTATTGCGCACGTACTGAACTCAGTTTGCCACATATTACATAGTACTTCGTGATCATAACCAATGTGGGGTCTATTTGTACATTTCGGCAATCTAATTTGAGTCACAAAAGTGTTAAAGTTTGATTCTTACACATGTTTTAGACAATTTTTGTTCATGGTATATTTATCCATAGAATCCTAGCACGATCGTGTTTCGCGACCGCTCTTAATCTGACGCATTCGGAACTTTTTTATTTTAGTGTTTATTACGAGTGATTTGTGTCTACAGTTAAATACATAAATCTGTAGTGTATATTAAAGTAGTATAGGGATTTATGTATAAATACTGTTTTTACCATGTTTTTACTGTAACGTTAATTTTAATGTAGACTGCATCTAAAGTTTTTGTTATACTTTCAATACTAATTTTTAAACTACTTTTTTATTTTTTAAATGATCGTTTTGCTTACTGTTTGTCTATTTGTATTAATTGAATAAAATACATTGATAGTTTTTCATTTATTTTTATTAGTAATCTAAAATTCATGGGTGGTGGATACATACCAAATATCGATAACGATGTCGAATTCTACTATCAATAATTAAGTGGACATCACTAATTTTATGTTGGTAGGTTGGTACACGTAATTGTTTTTTTTCCGTTGTGGTATTGATTTGCGGTCTTACATAACTAGCAGAAATTGTTCAGCGAACACAGCGAAAATCGTAAAAAAACGTTATCGTTATCGTTCGCAGAAACTGGCGTGGTATCAATGTGTTATGTATGGATCATGGCTGTAATTCGGCAACAATTTTCTGTGACCATTTCTCAACTAGCTTTAACAATAACATTGTATAATTTCATTAATAATATATATTGCGAAGTAATCAATTTCCAATATTCCAAATTTCAATACAGCGAGATAAGTGAAATTAATTAAATGTAAAAACACAATGGTTTTCATACTCTCAAAAAAGATACGTATCGAATGAAGCCGAAAATATTCGCAAGATGTTCTCTATACTCGTACATAAGTATAAAAAACTATTAGAAGAAACTTTTTCCAAGTAGAGATTTACCATAATCACTTCACTTTAGTCGTTGACGGATAGGTCTATGTAGGATTTTTTGTGAAAACAGTCATGTTGTGGACAATGACCGTTAGCGACCTTCCAGAATGATATATAGATATCAATATTTCATACTCTTTAGACGAAATTCGCCCAAAGGATAAGGAAATATCTAAGGTTAATGGAAATGTTTATTAAAAAAGAAAACTTATCTAACAGAATTTCCTTCTTGCTGTATTTTTTTTGTGAATTATACAATTACTTATGTAGGTATATTCGAGATTCTTGTACAACAATATTAAATAATATAAATCAAATATTCCTAATACATCTATTCTAAAAATGGAAGCTAAATAAATCTCAACTACACTATTATGTACTATAAAATTACATAATAGTGTAGTTGAACTTAGAATGTAATTATTCACGAAGATAATTCTGAGGTCTCGAAGCACAACGAAGACTAATAAATAAGCTTCCGGTTCCCAAGGTAATATACAAGTTAGTCTCCATGGATAACGACATAAACCTGAAAACTTCTAATAAGATAGTTTGGGTTGAGTCCTGGCTTATTCCTGGTCCGTAAATATTAGAAAACAATATTTTCTAAATCTTCTTGGAGTCTTGGTGTGACTCTCTCTCCCATTTCATAGCGTGGTTCCCATGTTACAAGCTTCGTGCTCAGCTTTAAGTTATTAGTACAATTATCCGGAGTATGTTTACCTTTTACATACACACATATCTTCACGCTGTCCCCCTAATGGGGTTGGTCTCTGGGGATGGTCAAATCTCATCTATTTCGTCACACATTTTCGCCTAGCTATGAAGGTGCTTTTGACATTTTCGTCAGCTAACTCTCTGGATATTTGATTTTCGTAAGTCAGCCTTGATCTTTCTTGGCTTCTGCTACGACTCACTTTCACTGTGGAGATTTACTTTGTTAGTTTTTCATCACTCATTTTTTCTACGCGGCCGAATCATCAATGCATTTCATTTCTTCGTTTTTGCATATATATCTATTAATTTAATCAAAAGTACCTTGTATGTAGAAGATTCATGAATTTCAAAATATTTTGCCTTTAAAGGATGTTATTTACAATTTTAATAACACTTAATATACATCTAGCTCATAAGTTAACAATAAGCAGACGCACTGACGTATGCTAATTCCTCTTATAGGAGACCTTGCTTTAATTCTCTTGTGGCTTCAAATATAACCTTATTAATTGAGTCCGCATAGATTTGTGGCGTCGTGACATGTCGCCTTCTGATTAATGAGTTTATTCAAACGGGGTTAATCCCAGTTCTTGAGGTAATCACGACCGCGCCAGGTAAATGTTTACTTAGGAGTGCTGTCTCGATACCTACGGAGTATACGTTTTCTTCAAATTAATTAACATCTAAACAAAATAGAGACCACTGAGATTTCGAAAAGGTTCTCATCAGTACAGGTATTGAAGTGCACAGAAAAAAGCTAATAGCATATAGACGCTATTAGTTTTTTTCTGTCTTTCTACGTGACTATATAGATAGTCACGTCTACAGAAAATTTACTTGTACATTCGTTATTAATGCCATTGCTATGATACGATAATAAAAAGCGAACGAAAGGTTGGTAATATAATAGACGAAGTCCCTGTTCCACTAACGTCAACGGATAATTCACGTGGGCTTTACAAGGTTTAATTAGATGATAGATTAATATGAGCGTGTGCTTATATTAATCTATATTACATATTGTAATGATTAATCATTTATATATTAACGATCTTGGAGTATTGAAATTATCAGAGAAGAGAAATGTCGATTTATTTTCTACTAAAGAACGGAATAAGGAGTATCTACTATTGGAAGTAACTTTATGTGTTAGCTTCGATAAAATTAAATAGTAAGTTAGATACTTATAGCAATGGAACACCCCAAACTTTACTTAAATTATTGATTAATCTATTAATATTTAATATCAATTAATAATTAATTAATTTGTATTCGAACACTTCGTGCTGCAGTCGTGAAGGTAAAAAGCAATAGAGAGACCACAGAACACATACTAGAGAGACGTGGAGCGCTCGAGTTTTGACTTATATAATCTCGAGCAGTAGTGAGGAACAAGCCGTCAGTCGTTCTTTCCTATGACGTCACGAACACTGTCGCGCTCTGCTAGAGGGCGCCAGTGTTCCCCTTTATGTTTATTCGTCGGTGTTGCTAACATATGTATGTTTTGGATTGAGAAAATATACCATTAAAAAAAAATGTTTCGTTTGAAACTAAAAACTAAGAGACAACTTCGTGTAGGAGAGGCATGCTACATTGCAGCACGAATTGGGCCCGCGCGCCCGGTCAAATACCACCCTCTCATAGAATATCGGCGTGAAATAACAGCAGCTGTTGTGTTTCGTTCGCTCGAGAGAGTGCCGGTGGCGCATCTCCCCTGTCTCCCTCCATTCCTTAAAGGCCGGCAACGCATCCGTAATTTCGGACGTTGCGGGTGTCCACCGGCGACAATAAACACTTTCCTTCAGGTGACTCGCTTGCTCGCTTAACCCCTCTTTCATAAAAAAAGCAAAGAAGGCCTAGTGTAATGTTTAAATAACATTCCAAATACGGTGAATTATATTTTTAGAAACATGCAAGCTAAGTTGCACTCCGGCAGTTCTTCGGCAAAGCGCGAGAGGGTTTCCGGTGCAATCTGTAGGAGATCCCGGAGCCCTTTGACAACGCGTCGAGGACGACAGCCGCAGGAGTTTTGGTGAGTAAAAGCCCGCATTACCCAGTCTTTCCCTCAGGGAGCTGGGTATCTGTCTTTCCTGCGTCCTGCGTAACAAAAAATAGGTGTTCTAATAAATATACATATATATTGTACAGGTAATAATATTATTAGAACATCTATTTATCCCAATTTTTATTTATGTATATAAAAATCAATTGCTGTTCGTTAGTCTCGCTAAAACTCAAAAATGGCTCGATCGATTTTGATGAAATTTTGTGTGTGTGTTATAGTGGGTCCCTGGATGGTTTAGATTTACAATTGGACCCTGTAAGTGGTGCTGCAATCGGGTCCTAGGTTTTATGTTTTGTTTTTGTTTTGGCGAGAAGGACATCTGTCGGGTTGAGTGGGTCCCTGGATGGTTTAGATTCACAATTGTGCCTGGTAGGTGGCACTGCAATCGCGTTCTAGGATTTTTTTTCATTTCGGACAGGACTACATCTGTTGGGTCCGCTAGTATGTATATAAAACCTGCTTTCAAATAAAAAAACCGCATCATAATCGGTCCATTCGTTTAGAAGCTACGATGCCACAGACAGACACACAGACACGTCAAACTTCTTTTGCGTCGGGGGTTAAAAAATCAATTGCCGTGTATTAGTCTCGCAAAAACTCGGCTCGACCGATTTTGTTAAAACTTTTTGAGTGTGTTTTAGTGGGTCCCTGGATGGTTTGGATTCACAGTTGGATCCGGTAGGTGGCACTGCAAACGGTTTCTAAATTTTTTTTTGTTTCGGACAGGATTACGTCTGTCGGGTTGAGTACTCCCTGGATGGTTCAGAACTTTAGATTAACAATTGGACCTGGTAGATGACGCTGCAACCGGGTTCTAGGGATTTTTTTTTATTTCGGTCAGGACAACGTCTGTCGGGTCCGCTAGTTATAAATAAAAATCGATTGCCACATGTATGACGGAGCATCACTTGAGAATGGCCCGATCGATTTGGCTGATTTCTTTTTTGTTGTGCATGTTCGTAATCGTCAGGACAAGGTTTGTATGAAAGAAAATTTTTGGAAAATCCACGGAAAAATTCGGAAATTTAGATGGTATATTTCAATGAAAAAAGATTGATATGTTGCCAACATTCAACATCCCACCGGGGGGAAGTCGGGGCGGGTCGCTATTTATTATTGTAAATTTAAATTTTATTCATTTTTGTGATATTTTAAACTACGCAGAAGACAAATGTGCAAACGGTTTATCTGATGGTAAGTGAACTAAGGCCTATGGATATTTACAATATCAAGACTAAGAAAGTTGAATTGAAGAATTTACCGCGACGTTTGGCGCTCCATCCTCTCTGACTACCCCGTTAGGGATACAGCGTGAAGATATGTATGTAAGTAAGACTAAGAAATCAGTTCACGTTGCAAATGCGTTGAAAACTCTGAGGACTGAGATGTAGTGACTCTTGTATGGGTTTTACTGTCTTACCCTTTCCGTTTGGGGTAGAATTCGCGAGTAAGATAGTGATAGCGATACGAATGGACCTCTCGCATTGTCTTGCCACCCACAAATTAAGTGTCCAAATATTCGAATAATTATAATTAAAGCTTTATTGAAATATATTTTTAATTGCAAAATAACAATCAATTTTAAATAAACCGTGAAAATTTCACCAATAAAATCTGAATAGTTTCACATTGCTTTAGTAATTGAATTCTGGGAGCCTCTTCTAGAAACTATTTTGGCTACATTGTTTTTTAAACATACATTGCGTAGGTGTGTTTTGTATATAATGTTAAAATAAATAAACTTTTTTGTATTCAAGAATCTTTGGAACTACTGAAAATAAATAAAAACACATCAACAATTTTAGTAATTGAGTCATCATGTTTTGTCGTAAAGATTTTAACATATAATTTTGATTCCAATTGACATTTTTTTAATGAAGTGCTCGGAATTGCTACGAAGTAATTTTTCTTAATTATAAAGAAACAAACAATCCTTTCTTAGAAGATAATTTTATATTTTCTGCTAAAAATTAATATTTTCAAGCTTTGAAAAAAATTGGCTCGTTTATAATTAAAATTAACCTTCGTCTAGGCTTCCGGTGAAAACTGTAATTAGTGGGACACGTGTATACCTTTCTCTAATAATGATTGATTCCAATGAAGTGATTGGCTTCCTTTCTCGTACTATACGCTCAATGTTCCATTTTCATTATACTGTAGCGCTACTCATCCTCGTTTTAAGACAAACCTTATTAGCGATACAGGTATGGTCTAAGGAGGATATTCATCCACCTGAGACGCTGTCATCAATCGCCTGCGCTTGTGATTTCGACGTATCAGTCAGACCCACAGATTTATAAATGGAAGCAGATCAAACATAATTCAATCACACATAGATACCGTGTAAGTAATAACACTGTCACTTTCATTGTAGCTTAGAATTGTATATATTTATCCTTTTCTTTCATTTATTGCAACACAATGGCACACATAGACAACTCCGAAACCGTGCCAGCCGCCATCTTCCGCTTAAGTCAAAATAAGCGGAGTATGGCGTCTGTTTACTTGTGTAGTACGTCGCATGTTCGATGATTAAATATTTCTTGGTGTATAAACATTATTTTGGTTATTTAAAGTGCAAAATATGATACAAATAGTTGTACCCCCAATAGTTGCAAAGCCTCATACAGAAAAGTCCCGAAAATCACGTTCCATCGGTAAGTAAATCTGATGTTGCAAACTGTTTGATTACTGCATCATTCAGTTAGCTGATATTTTTGTATTTCGTGGCTCCGACACTTAAATATGTTGCAAACTATCAAAATTAAAGTTTCCTTATATTGTATAAGGATTTTTTATAGGTTTTTTTATATTTTTGTACCAAGTACATAACCAATTTTGACATTATTAGTACTTGTACCTTAAAGAGGGCCGAATTCAGAGAAAACTTATCGTAATAAAATTAAATATTAACGGACAGGTACCTAAGGTTAAGCAACTACCTATTTTTTGCAACTATCTTTTGATTTTGATGTATACCTTGTTAATTTCGCGTTTCTAAAGGATGAAAATCTTCAAATTTTTTGGTTAAAGAACTACATAAAAGAAATACATAAGAAAGGCTACATAGAACAAACTGGCAGCCCAATTCTGGCAGTGTTTTGTGCTTAAAACATTTTGAACCCCATTTATTATGTAAAAGAGATACCCGTAAAACTCTGTTGTTGTTTGACGATGAAATTTAACATACCTATTAAAAATGAACGTGCTATCGCCAAATTAATCTCTAGTTGCTATGCTGGGTTGAACCTGGGCCAGTGTTGTTTAGAAAAAAGCCAGTGCTGGAAGTCATATTTCATAATCACAAAATTATTTTTAATATTATTTATAAAATAATACAACTTTCTTGCTTCAGGTAATCGAAGATGGACTTTATTATGCATAAATTGTGTGTTCACATATAAAAATCGTGAAAACAAATATGGATATCTCGAGTCAAATAATGACAAATAATACCTACGATTACTTGCAATGGTAATCCTTAGCATATCTGACATTCTGAGCTAGTTACTTCTGGCACACATTGAAAAACAGTGAAATGATGTGTTTAATGCACATCTATAATGAGTTCTTAGATAATGTAATAAGAAAACAATCCGATTAATAAATAAAAGACTAAAAACATTCTTTGTTTTATTGTGTAAGCTATTTTAGTTTTTATTCTCAATGTGATCGATCACCCATCGACTATCTCCCGATTTCTTTTAATTTTTGAGTTTTATGCGTAGTTTAGAGAAAATAATAATCAAAGGACAAAGCATAGCGATGAAGAGTTATTTAATAATTTTATAAAACATTCACTGACGTTTATCTCTTTAGAAAAATAGTTAACTGTAACACTCGTCTGATGTAAAACTTGTTCTATTTTCTCATAACCAAGTCTCTAACGCTTACAGTAAAGCAATGGTAAGTAGGCTTTACTGGAGTTACAAAGGACTGTTAAATGAAATTCCTGCAACTCCTCTCACTCGCACACAACTTTAACGTACAATATACTATAATTTTTGAATTGGCCTCATGTATCGATAGAACAATCATAATATTGTATCGTGGAGCCATTGGGAATACTCCAAATAACATCCTTCATGTGACAAAAACAATCTGCAAAAAGAAGGAATATAATAAAGTAATAATCTCTAATACTAGTATATCAATTAATTTTATCCTTATTTACATTAACAAAAAGTACATACATACGTTAATATTTACAAACTTAAAACTACACATTATCTTTATTTTATCCTTATTTTATCACATGAAAAATATAATTTGGAGTGTCCCAAATAGTCTCGCTTTAAGATAATACACAATATAGATACCCACTCCTTAATGCGGCCCTGAGTTCTGCATGTGTGTGAGTAATATTTGTTAGTGTGAATTTGCCACGCATTTTGTATCGATAGGTATAGTCTGCTTCCATTTAAAAGTCTGTGGTCAGACCACATCGGGATCTGTAACGAGAACCTGAAAAAAAATATAAGCAATAAATGTTAATAAATTAATACAACATACTATATCTGTAAGTAGTTATAGAAACAAATCAAAACAAAAAACAACACGGAAAAAAATAAAATCATTATTTACGAGTTACGAGTAAAGCAACCTTCCCGTAATATAACAGGTACAGTGCAAGTTATGTAAATCTGGTACAATTATTGGTCGTTGATTTTGTTGAGTGCAAACGTTTACTTAAGTAATAATTTCACGTGAAATTTTAGGGTTGATGTCACATTTAGGTACTGGAACATGTGATTAACGACAGAAGTTTCAGACCCCTGCTCAACAAAACTTTTGATGGACGAGGAAACAGTTGCCGTTGGAAAATATTTTAAGAAAGGTTAGTGACAAAGGTGTATCACTCTAATCTCATTTTTCGTTTCTAAGTTATATTTCATTCACAATACGCAACTAAATACCTAACAGTAATAACTAACTACTTAACATAAACTTATCTACTAATAATTATCTACTAAAAAATATTTAATGTAAAGCTTAAATCTAGGAAGATCGTAAAAATGTGATTCTATTATGGTTATGTAATTAATGGCATATTTATGTATGATTGTTTCGGTATTTTATTATTGATGAAATAATAAATGTGTCATAGCAGATTTTAAATTATTTATTAATTTTAATCTTCGCCTTGAAAGCTGAACCCATACGATTTCAATTTTCAAGTACCTAACTGAATTTTACACATACATACATACATATCCTCACGCTGTATCCCTAACGGGGTAGTCAGAGAGGACGGAGCGCCAAGCGTCGCGGTTCTTACATACTTTTTTCGCTTCCTCAAATCTCATCATTCTCCTCACACGTTTTCGCCTAGGTATGCGAGAGCTTTTGACATTTTCGTCTGCTAACACTCTGGCTATTTGATCTTCATAAGTCAGCCTTGGTCTTCCTTGCCTTCTTTTACAACTCACTTTCGCTCTGTATAATTTCTTTGTCAGTCTTTCAGCACTCATTCTTTCTATGTGCCCGAACCATCTAAGCATTCCTCTCTTCATTTTTAAAATAACACTATCGTGCGACCCTATCATACTGCGTATCTCCTCATTGCTTATACTGTCCGCAAGGGTGACACCGCACATCTTTCTAAGAGATCGCATTTCTACTGCATTTATCATACTTTCACTCGATTTCGGACATATCCAGGCCTCACTACCATACAATAAAGTTGGCACCAACACCGCATTGTGGATCGCCATTTTGGCAGTGTTAGATATATTCACACTATCTGCTAATGCGGACAGAGCACCATTCACTTTATTGCCAGCTGCTACCCGTCTCTCCACATCCAACTCACATCTTCCATCCCTCGAAAACGCACTCCCCAGATACACAATTTCATTCAATTGTTCTAGACATTTTCCATTTACCCAAATATCACATTTCGTTTGTACCTCGTCCCTTTCAAACACCAGAACCTTAGTTTTGTTCACATTCATATTCAATCCTTTTACTTCACATTCTTCTTTCATGCACGTGACTAGTGCCTGCAACTCGGCTTCTGATGGTGCTATAACCACAGCATCGTCAGCGTACAATAAGTAGTTTACCACTGTGTCAACACATAACATACCACTCATACTACCTTTCATTTTCTGGAGGCAACTGTTCAAATACAGCACGAACAGCCAGGCAGACATCACGCAGCCCTGTCTGACGCCTGAACAGAAATTAAACCAGGGCGACGTGTCACCCGCTATCCTTACACAGGCTCTGTGGCCGCTATATAATGACCTCACAGCCCGCAGTGAAGAGTCCCCCATGCCATATTCAGGCGGAAGACTCCATAATTTCTGTCGCACTACTCTATCGAATGCTTTTTCTAGATCCACGAAAGCGCAGAAAACTTTCTGACTTATAGCCAGAAACTTCTCCACGATAACGCCAAGCGAGAAAATCTGATCCATACAACCTCAACCGTTCCTAAGACCACCTTGCGCCTCCCACAAATATCTTTCTGAAACGCCTTTCATACGTTCAATCAATACCTTAGCATAGACTTTACTTGCTAAGCTGACCAAGCTGATGGCCCTGTAGCACGCGCAGTCCAAATGAGAACCTTTCCCTTTATAGAGAGGTACTATGACTGCGGTGCGCCAGTCCTCTGGAACCTCCCCCTTCTGCAAACAAAGGTTGCAGAGTTCACAGAAGGCATCTCCGACCCTAGGACCACCATACTTGATCATCTCAGCAGTCACATCATCAATTCCCGCAGCCTTTCCACATTTCAAACTTCTTATCACTCTCTCGATCTCTTTCATACTGATGACATCCTCCAGTCCCTGACCCGAGTGTGGCAATTCATTAGAATCGCTCTCAGTATTAGAGACGAAGTCGCCACTCTCATACAGTTCTCCATAGTATTCACTCCATCGCTGCAGAACATCTTTTTTATCTGTTAGCAAGTTGTTTTCTTTCGAACGCACTTTATTCATTCTGCAAGACGCCGGGCCACTTCGGTACTTACGCACTTCTTTCCAAAGTAATTTGGAATTTTCCTCGAAGTTGTCCGACATCCTGTTTTCGTCTAACATCCTACACCTTTCACGCTTCTCTTTCACTAGTGCTTTCATTTCTGCTTTCTGCAGCTTATATCTATCTTTCATCAAATTCTTCATACCACAATCATTTTTTGTAGCAAGGTAGTCTCGCCATGCTTTCTTCTTCTTATACACAGACTCTTTCACCTCATCATCCCACCACACATCACGTTTTTTACCGTTCTCAATCTTATTCGTTCCACACACTTCTTTTGCAGCCTCGATCATACTATCCCTAAGGTTCTGCCAACATTCTTCAACATCCTCGCTCATCACTTTCAATCTATCATCAAGCTTACCGGATACTACCCTTTCATATTCATTCCTGGTAGTCGCATCTTGTAGTTTCCAGCTTTTGATGCGACAAACCGCTGCAGGTTTGGACACTACGCGATGTCGCCATGTTGCAAACAGACTCCTTATTCTGGTAATCACCAGAAAGTGGTGCCAAATTCCTAGATCGGCTCCTCTATGCGCTCTTGTCCATAACCTGCTTCTTGAGCCTGTTATCTACCAGGAATAAATCAATCGTACTTCTCTCATGCTTTCTTTCCCAAGTGGTGCTTAAATACGGTATTAGCAACAAAAAGATCCTTTTCCATACACACGCCTAACAGAATCCTACTAGCATCATTCACTCTCCTATGTCCATATTTGCCTAGGACAGTCTCAAATCCAGTTCGAGCTGTCCCGACCCATCCATTCATGTCTCCACACAAAACAATTCTCTCATTCTCTTCAACCGTCATTCTCAAAACCGCTCTAGCTCACCCACGCCGACGGAGGACACTGGAGCATACACCGCCAAAATAAAAATTCTCGTCAACCCCATCTTGAGGCGCACCCAGAGCAGTCTAGGGTTTACACAATTATACTCAGTCATACAATTAACCAAACGAGAGGACAGCAAAACGCCCACCTCCTGGCATCCTCTATCTCCAAGTGGTACCCCTGACCACAGAGCGATGCCCCCTCCGGGCAAGTCAGCAAGTTCACTGCCCCTTCGCTTGGTTTCACTCAAACATAACACATCCAGTCTTTTCTCTTCCATAATATCAATCACTTCATTCGTCTTCTCTTCAATCCCACCTCTCACATTCCACGCAGCTATTCTGCACTCCTCCCTCCACTTCCCGCCGCTAGGTGCAGCGTGCGTGCTAGCTTGTTGGGTGGCGGTCCCCAACGCCGAACTGCACTTTGCTTACACCAGTGGGGACACACTGGTGTCCGTCGCTTTCGGGGGACGCCCTAGCATTTAAATCTACGTTGTCCCGCATGGTAAGCATAGTAGAGGAATTGCAGCCCTGAAAAAGGCTGGCAGGGGTCGCGTCGAGTACGCTTCCTCAGTTGACCCCTGAATTTTACACCTTACGTAAATTTACGAAAGTAGGCTAGATTACTATCTCATGACGAACTAGTTAAAAGGTAGGTTTAGTAATCATAAACAAAACTGTGAAAAAACTTTCTAAATATAATGGCAAACATAAGAAAGAGTTATTCGTTTTTAAACTTTAGTAGTGGGAACAGTATGGAGATAAGTTCTTTCCCTGTTACTCCTAGCGCTGAGTAATGTCATTGCGACTTTGTGACGTCACATCTATATAACGCTATCTTTTTCGAGTTTATCCCCACTGATACCATTAATGTCAATGAATCTCAATTAGTTTTTTCTTAATCGTATTCAAAATGTTTAATTATTTTAATACAATGTATAAAATATATCACATTTAAGAGCAATTGTCTAGTCTGTTATCAATGTTAGTGACAGTTAAGTAAAAAATATTTTTAGCCAATGACATTACATAGGTACAAAGAGTAAGGAAGATTTTTTTTGAAAATGAGTCGGTATAGGTATCTGAATTGTTTATTCACAAGAGTCAATGTTAGAGTACAACGCCTTGCAACGCCTTTCTAATAAACATAGCATTACGAGTATGTACAGCAATTAGGTAGATCGAAGCAACGCTTAATAAAAAATTCTTTTTCTGCGTCAGTAACACAAAAGCCAAACTCGTGACTCTATTTATGTATGAACGAATACAAAACTGTGGGTCGGACTTTCCTCAGGGAGAAAAACCTCTCTGTAAATAATAAATTGACTTCAACCCTTGGTATTTGTCCGCCTTGAATTGGACTGTTTGATTTAATTTTGAAAAACGAATTGGGGGTTCCCGTTCGAGAGAAAACACCAAAAAGTATAAAATTAGGGTGAAGAACAAAATAAATCAAACAAAGAATTTCTCTATAAATTCGTTTAATAATATACTCCAAACGAATACACAAAGTTTGAGTTACATTTTGTCTATAACTGTTGATGATAATCTTCATTTAACAATAATAACACTCCAAACAATTACACAAATCGTGTGACCCCAAACTAAGCCCTAACTTTGGACTACGGGTACGAAAAAACGAACTGGGGGAGTTCCTAGTAACACTCAGACTCCAAGCTCATTTAAAAAAGTTCATTTCCTGAATTGACATAACCAAGGACCAAACTCGGGACCTCGGCTTGGAAAGCAGATGCTCTGCCACCACACTAACAGTTATGTCACTTACTATATACGTATTTATTTTATAATCTAAAACTAGAATATCACAAAATATCATAAATCATAAAAAAACAGTTACGAAACTGATTCTTGAAATAAATCAACAACACTAACATGCGTGTGTTGCGTGTGTGTGTGTGTGTTTGCATTTGATGTGTACGTACGTGCATGGTTTCACGTATTACCTACATACGTGAAGCTCTTGTACGCACACATGTAAGTAGTATAAATATTTTAACTAGTCTGATAAAGAAGTAAAATTAAATAAAAATTAACAAAAAAAAGCAGAAATTTTTTGTAATTTTACAAAATACAAATTTATCTATTTTCTTAACGTAATGTAACGTAGATTTTAATAAAATCTTTAGATTTTTCTTCGATCTTTCATCACGTATGCTTTTTATGTGTTCGAACCATTTAAGCATTCCCGTCCTCACTTTCGCAGTAACTCTGTCGTCCAATCTTATCGTACGCATATTTCTTTATTGATAAGAGATGACACCGCACAAGTTACCAAGAAATCGCATTTTTACTGCATTTATCCTACTTTCAGTCGATTTCGGGCATATTCAAGCATATTTGTAAAATAAAGTCGTTAACAATATCGCCTTGTGGATGGCCATTTTCGCGAAATTAGATATATTCACACTGCCTACTAATGTGGACAGAACACCGTTCACTATATTGTTAGTTGTTACTCAACTTTCTACATAATTATAACTCACATCTTCGATTTCTTGAAAACGCAGTCCCCAAACAAATAGTTTCGTGCATTTATTTTCTATTTACCCACATATTCCTCTTCTTCTGTACATCTTATCTTTCAAACACCAGAAACTGTTTATTCTTGGTCACAATCATAATATTTAGTACTTTCGCTTCACAATCTTCAGCAATATCGCACATGTTTCTAAGAGATTCTACTGCATTTATCTTACTTTACTCGATTTCGGGCCTCACTACCGTACAATAAAATTAACACTAACACCACATTATGAATGGCCATTTTGGCTCTTAGATATCTCTATTCACACTGCGGTTAAAGCATCGTTTATTTTATTGCCGGCTGCTAACGGTCTCTCCACATCCAACTCACATCTTCCATCTCTTGAATACGCACTTCCTGAAGATACAGTTTCATGCACTTGTTCTAGATATTTTCTTTTTACCCACATATTCCTCGTCGTCTGTTACATCTTCTCTTTCAAACACCAGAACCTACTAGTCTTGTTCACAATCATAATATTCAGTACTTTTACTGCACAATTTGTGATCAATGTCTGGAATTCTGTTTTTGATGGTGCTTAAGCACAACATCGTCTATTTTCATGTGATTATTAAAAAATAATAACAAGAATTGAAGTAAAAGTGATTGAATATGAAAGTGAACAAAATTAATGTTCTGGTGTTTGGAAGGGAACTGGTACAGACGAAATGTGGGATTTGGGTACATGTATAATGTCTCGATCAAGTGAACGAAATTATGTCTCTGGGAAGTGCATTTTTGAGGGATTGGAAGATGCGAGTTGGATGTGGAGAGACGGGTAGCAATAAAGTAAACGGGGCTCTTTCCACATTAGTAGGCAGCGTGAGTATATCTAACACAGCCAATATGCCCATCTAGAATGCGGTGTTGGTGTTAACTTTATTCCATGGTAGCGAGCCCTGGATATGCCCGAAATTGAGAGAAAGTATGATAAATGCAGTAGAAATGCGGTCTCTTAGAAATATGTGTGGTGTAACCCTTGCGGACAGGATAAGCAATAAAGAGATACGCAGTATAGTCGGATTGCATGTGTGACAGTGTTGTTGTAAAAATGAAGGAAGGAATGTTTAGATGGTTTGGTCATATAAAAAGAGTGATGAAAGACAGAAGAAAAAAATCTACAGAGCGAAAGTGAGTGGTAAAAGAAGCGAAGGAAGACCAAGGCTGACTTATGAAGATTAAATAGCCAAAGTGTTAATTGACGGAAACGTCAAAACCAGGAATGAATGTGAAAGTGATGAGTGAGGATGGTGAAAAATGTTGGCAGAACCTTAGGGATAGTATTAAGGATATTAGGGATAGTAGGTGTGTGGTAGCAATGAAGAGATACGCAGTGTGACAGGGTTGCACGATAGTGTTATTGTAAAAATAAAGAAATGAATGCTTGCATGACTCAGGCACATAGAAAGAATTAGTGATGAAAGACAGACGAAGAAAATCTACAGAGCGAAAGCGAGTAGTAAAAAAAGGCAAGGAAGACCAAGGATGACTTATGAAGATCAAATAATGTTAGGCGACGGAAATGTCAAAAGCACTCGCATACCTAGGCAAAAATGTGCGAGGAGAATGATGAGATTTGAGGAAGCGAAAGAAGTTGTAAGGACCGCTAAGCTTGGCACTCCGTCCTCTCTGACTACCCCGTTAGGGATACAGCGTGAAGATATGTATGTATGTAAAAAGAATCGAATATTCTAAACTTAGTAACTTGTAAAAATTTTATTATTTTACATAAATTATTTGCATTTAGATTTGCTTGCATAAATTATCTAACGGTGTTACGTAACAACGTATTTACATTGTACCTAAGTTTTTATACATTGTACCTAAGTTTTTATACATAGGTATTTGTAAAAGTATTACTGAAATTTGGAATTATAATATGATTATTGTTAAGAGGATTCCGGCTACCTAATGAATAATTTATTGATGAAACTCGTTAACAGCAGATGTTGTTCGTTATGTGGCCTAATCTATTTGCCTTTTATTATATAAATTGCCTTTATCTGAAGCATTGTTTCTAAGTAAATTAATTATTATTTGTCTTTTCACTGAATAAATGCCAAACTTACGCACGAAATAAACGACTTCATAAGAAGCAACCGACATTAACATAATCTTATTTCACTAAAGACTTCTGAGCATATTTACCGGTTTTTCACACTTTATTTTTTCTACACCAGTTAATGAAAATATCTACTTCTAAAATAACATTATTCTGGTTGATACGCCAACGTCAATTTAAAATCACTAAATCTTAAATTGTATTTAGGGATTAGGTTACTTTTATAACCTAAGCACCTTAAGAAACAACAATTTAAAAATTATTTAGTAAGAAAATTTTTTCAGAGAATTAAGCTGCGGTGTTCTCAGCATGTCGTATGAGGCCATTAAATGAGCTCTCGCGGTTGTGGCCTACCGTAGGGGGTCCGTTCATTTATCAATGGGACCCTGTGGAGAACGACAACACGTGTGGTACTGCGATGGTCCAGGAAGGCTCTATAACTGCTTCTCAAAACGTGTTTCGGTACGGTGTGAAAACGGCTCCGGTGTTTTCCATAGGAGATCCTGAAGCTATTCAACAATGTGCCAAGGACAATCACAGCAGGAGTTTTGATTAGTAAAAGCATAACTCAATCTCACCCCAAGGGGGTTCCTGTGTGTAGATCTGGGTGCAGCTTAGGACAAACCAGTTTGGACTGAGTTATACAGCTTTATCTTATCGTAAGGAAGATCTAGTTTGGCTTAGGTAAAACTAGGTTGTCCTAAAATCAGGTTCGGTTAGTTATACAACGATATACTAGAGTATTTATACAATACCAATATTCTGAAAGAACATTTTATTTGAACATCAGTGTTGCCAATACTTTGATTAAGATCCCTGTTTTGGTAATTCACAAAAGTGTTTCTACAAAAGATTGAGAGGACTTTGAAGAAATGTATTAATATACATTTTTTTTTCTCGTTAACAAAGAAACACGGTTAACAGTTTGAGTGCAATCAAATGATATATCAGAAATACATTATATTTCTGAAATACCAGGATCCTAATTGTATTACTTATACTTTCACTAGGAATCGACTTATTAGATTTCATATTTAGAAATAATAATACACTCAGCGTCGTGAAAAGTGGACCAAACGTTAACATAGCGATTACGAACTAGCCATCACATATCAGAATTTAAATGGCAATGCATTTCCACTCATTTGTTTTTGTTCATTAAATAATAATAATATAATATACTCAGACATTTCACGCAGTGCCATCTAGTCCCAAAGTAAGCAGCACAGCGCTTGTGTTATGGATACTAGACAACTGATATACTACTTACATAATTTTCTTTTGTAAATATAAATACATATTATACATAAATACCCAGACTCGGCGCGGGACTCGAACCCGCAACCCCCGTTTACTTTCCGACGCGCTTAGTCATAGGTCGTCATAATTACATACATATCTTCACGCTGTATCTCTAAAAGCGTAGTCAGAGAGGACAGAGTGCCAAGTGTCACGGTCCTTACATACTTCTTTCGCTTCCTCAAATTTCATCATTCTCCTCTAACATTTTTGCCTAGGTATGTGAGTGCTTTTGACATTTCCGTCTGCTAACACTCTGGCTATTTGATGTTCATAAGTCAGCCTTGGTCTTGGCTTCTTTTACCACTCGCTTCGCTCTGTAGATTTTCTTCATCAGTATTTTATCATTCTTTGTATGTGACCGAACCATCTAAGCATTCCTTTCTTCATTGTTACAATAACACTGTCGTGCAACCCTGTCATACTGCGTATCTCTTCATTGCTTATTTCGTCCGCAAGGGTGACACTTCACATATTTCTAAGAGATTGTATTTCTACTGCATTCATCTTACTTTCACTCGATTTCGGCTTTATCCAAGTTTCACTACCGTACAATAAAGTTGGAATCAAAACCGCATTGCGTATAGTCATTTTGGCTGAGTTTGATATATTCACACTGCCTACTAATGTGAACAGAGCACCGTTCACTTTATTGCCAGCTGCTACCCATCTCTCCACATCCAACTCACACCTTCCATCCCTCGAAAACGCAGTCCCCAGATATACAATTTCGTTCAATTGTTCTAGACATTTTCCATTAACCCATATTTCACACTTCGTTAATTACAGGAGGCTAATTTGAAGTTTGAGCGCTCGTTTAACTTTTAATTACAATGAATCGCAGTTCAGTGTTCGTCCCCAAACAATACGGGTGCGTTTAAATGCATTGTTTTGTGCTTATACATTTTAATGCTCGGTTTATTGATTATTTAATCAAATCTAAAGTGATTGTTATATTTTCATAAATACAAATAAATTCAAAGCGAAGTTCTATAATTTGCTTTACATCAAATTGCTTTTCCCGTGATATAGGACCTTCAGTAGCTATGCAAATCCCTCTTATACGTGACCAATTTTTTAATGTGATTCTGTTTTGGTATAACGTCATCCCAGCAAATAATGCGGTAAAAGGAAGATTTAAGCATTAGGTATATTCAGCAAAACTATGGAAAACGTATTATTTTTATTTAATACATCCAGTTTCTTACAACCAATAGTGTGTAGTGAGAGTTTAACTTTCATTTGATACGTGAATGAGACTTATGCCTATTTATTTTTCTGCAAAATTTAGTACCATATTATTATTTGCTGGTAGCTGCGATATTACATACATACATATCTTCATGATGTATCCCTAATGGGGTAGTCACAGAGGACGGTGCGCCAAGCTTCGCGGTCTTTACATACTTCTTTCGCTTCTTCTGATCTCATCATTCTTCTCACACATTTTCCCCCAGGCATGTGAGTGCTTTTGCTGCGAAATTCCCTATGACAAAAACAACTATTGCAGACCTCGCGAAGCGTATATTGATCCTCTTTTAGAATTATGAGATTTCTATTATTTAATATAAATTAACCATAGTAAAATATATTTCTCGATAAAATCTGAAACGCTATCTTTGATCTCGTTTTATAAGATTATTTGTCAGGAATTTAAAAAAATGTTCGTGCTTCAGACATTACTCCCTCTTTCTTTGTCCCAGTCACGAGAAGTCCTCTGGGGAATACTTTCAAGAGGCACTTACGACCGCAGTATGTTTAAAGAAAATATTTTTCTCTTTTAGTAATAAATATAATAAAATCGTGTTTTGTTATTTTTGTTCTGTAATATAGTGACTTAATCGTAACCGATCTGTTTACAAAAGTTTTTGGTTGTTTCATAATATATTTTCAATAAAATATTTATTGTTGTAACATTTAATGAAAATCAGCGAAGTACATGTTGGACACGCATCAAAATATTTTACTTCTATTATTATTAATTTACTGGTCGAAAATTGAAAATTATTGCTATAGCTGAAATTGCGGACATTTGAAAACAAAATAATTTTCATTGGAAGTGTTAATAAGTAAATATAAACTCGATTTTTTCAGAATTGTTAATAACATGATTGGAAAGTTAAAGGTGAAATAACGGCTTCGAATGAGAACTCAAATCTAGCAAAATATTTACAGAAACAAAAAGGCTTTATTGAATTTCATAGACTTGTGTAACGCATCGCACACGATGGAAAAAAGTAAAACACATTTTTTCACTCAGTTGGAGAGAATTCAAAAATTATTTATGATGTAAATGGAAAGAATTCGATATTGTAGTTTATTTCCATTAGTGCTCCGTATTGTTGATCGTTACCGACCTCAAAACAAAGTTACTCGTAGAAGCTTTCTTTTATTATAAAAAAGTATTTAACATAAGATTAATTTTATTCAGTCTACATCTTACTTTAATGAACCTGATTTGATTTACGCTTTTCTGAACGATACTGTTGGAGATAAAATGGGTGAACAGCAACTTTTGAGCGTTACTTCGAAAAAGGTTTAAAAATAGTACAAAGTATCACGTTGTGTATTTTTTAATACTTAAATATAGACATATGCAAGCAATTTTTTTAAATTCTTGATTTAAATTAATTTCGTTCGTTATCCCTAGAAATTACTGAAAAGTTATATTTTTAAAATTTCTATTTAAGCTACAAAACTGACCCACGAAGTAAAAATTCAACTCGTAGAGTTCGTTTTTTTTAGCGACTACAGAATTTAAGCTGTTCACATAAAACAGTCTCTGAAAAAAAAAAACATTTGTGACAGAGACGCATTGACGCACAGAAGTGTAAGTGATTCTATAAAGATCCCGTTCTTACTGAAAGTACAAGCACACACTTCAATAATTCTGAAAAAGTTTCTGAATGTAGCCTTTAGATACTGAAGTGAATTCATGATGTACCGTTCTTAAAATTTTGGAACACTAAATATAAGAAAACAGGTTTGAAAATGAACCACATCGACAACTTTTTTCGGCTCGCGAACATCTAACCCGTTATCGGCCGAACTGTGCTCGGGCTACATACTAAAAAAATAGTTTAAAATGTATTGTAAGTACCAATGATTTATAGAGTGATTGCAAGTCAATTTTAGTTAAAACAGTTTTACATAATAATAAGTGCGACAACGTTGCACTTTATCTTACCACAAATAAAACATCTTGTTTTTTTTTATTATTCTACTAATTACAATACCTGCTACATATTATGTATACTTTGAAGGAAGGTGACAGGTATGTTTTATTTAGTCGAATATGACATGACAGTTTGACAAGACAATGAAGAAATTCACATTTCTCGCGGGTGATGTTATTTTTTATTTTACGCTGTGCTAATTTGTTTAACAATAACATATCTTCACGCTGTATCGCTAACGGGGTAGTCAGAGAGGATAGAGTGCCAAGGGTTGTGGTCCTTACATACTTCTTTCGCTTCCTCAAATTTTGTAGCATTTTCTTCACACATTAATTTGTTTATTTTGTGCTTTTCGTGATATACTGTGACGGGCTTGCTGAGGCCGGCGGCCGGAGTGAGGTGTGGGTTGAGTAATAGAAGATATTTACTATTACTATCACCTGGAGAGTGGTGTACCTAATTTGTTTAAGGGCGCCTAGTACACCTCTGCAATCGACATCTAATGGGATATTTATAGAAAGTTAATTATTTAGACACAAGAAAAACAATACACAAAGAAACAACATTTATTTCTTAATTCTGTCTCATTGGTGTACTCAATGATTTCACTATATATTTAATATAAAAGTTATTAACAATTTCTAAAGATTAAAGGTTATTATAATACAATATTACCTAGTTTATTATTGTTTATATTAAGTAAGAACCTCTATTATCTAACAGCACTTAGATATTAATAAGTTTACAGAGTAATTAATAATATTAGTTTTACAAGTATTGAGCTCAGATATTACTTGGCATAATTACAACAACATTATTTATATTATCTTAAATTAAAGGGAAATATACTTAGTTATAAAGGTTTAGACACCATTACAAAGTTTATGTACTGCATTTAAAATTCTCAGTAGTAAAGCTACATAAACCCAAGTACATTTTATACATCAGAGTTAAATTATTTCAATTTAGAGAGAAAATATATTAGATACACAATAACTGTACGTGGAGCTAATATCTAACAGAGAAGCATTTATTAATTTCAAGTAGAGAAGTGTG
This sequence comes from Zeuzera pyrina, assembly GCA_907165235.1. Taxonomy (NCBI): domain Eukaryota; kingdom Metazoa; phylum Arthropoda; class Insecta; order Lepidoptera; family Cossidae; genus Zeuzera; species Zeuzera pyrina. Next base: position 14,698,996 of record OU015630.1, read on the forward strand.
ATCAGTTTTATCACCGATAAATCAAAAGAAGGACATGGTCATCCACCAACTGCACCTACGCCTCAGTCTTCTTCTTTGTAGGCCGTCTACTGGAAGTATAGCACCCACATGCCCCGGTCCTCAAGGATTCCTCTTTCTCAGGAACTGCGACCTGGCCACGCGATATAGTACCCAAGTGCCTCGGTCCTCAGAGATGTTCCTTTTAGAAAGAAACTATGACCTGGCCACTTGTTCTTCCACCCAGAGCGATGCTCACCTACTTGAATTATACTTCTTGATAGACACAGAGAGTTGAGTACCCAACCATTCTAGGTAGTCATTGGATATCTGAGATTTATAGGTTTATGAATAGTCTTCAGTACTATTCCTAAGTATTCATTTAATACAGGGACAGGAGGCCCACCTGGTTTTGTTAGGTGTCCCTAGAACTCATGGGATCCACCATGAGATTACCTAAACAACACTAACATTAATTAACTAATGAAGATATTATTTCTAATTGGGGTACTACTCCCACACAAAGCAATACTAGGCGACATGTGGCCTAACTAGGAGTTTCTACATGGTTGAGGCAGCTAGCTCGTTCCGCAGCAGAGAGAAAAGAAAAAGAAGGCTGCTAGATACGAAACGCTTTATATACCCCCACGACGAAGGTCACCTAGGCTCCCACTCCTAGAACAACTAGGGAAGAGACAGTGGTCGATAAACCCTATCCAAAATTACTTCTACCTAGCGAGTCGATAAGATTAATTAATTTTATACAAGTGTATGATGTTTATGTCAACTATAGTTTTATTATTATTCATTAGTACTAATTAATTTATGAATTTGAGACCTAATATTACATTAATTTACTTATTCTATCAGAAAACAAAGGCTACATATTTAGAGTCTATCGATATGTTTATCGAACATATCTTTACATCCACACTCCTAAGTATAGATAATCTAGACTAACGGTTTATTTGTCATCGAAGCCGTGTGTCGTTCTAGAATGTTGTAGAAAGTTCTATTTACAAACGAATTATTAAAATTAATATGACTAAAGTAGGTCTAGATAATTAGTAGATTGTTATTTTTACTTTATTATTTCTCAATAATCAAAGGTATTATAATTATCAACAAGTTTGTTCCTGCTGATAGGCTGCGGTCAATGCTGCAAACGTAGTTTAAAAAAGTTAAACTGCTTAGTTGTCAATGTCCATCTGTCACAGTGAATGTTGTTTGTAAACATTAAAATTAAACAAGGAATGATTTATTTTTCAAGCTAAAAGAAGTTAAATGTTAATTTATACTTTAAGTAATTAAGGGTTTCTATTAGTATTATTAGATATTGGTCTCCATGTAGGTGGAGACTCAATATGACTGCTACAATACAGTGCTTTTGTTATAATATCATAAGTGTCATTTCATTACAAATTAAATTACACGATGCACAGTGTCTATAATAAAGCGATACCTTTTTTGAACTTGTTATCATCCATAATAAAAGGATCTGCTCTCTTAAGATATACTTTGCTTTTCTAGGTTGTATTACGATCCGTAGCATCTGACTGAGCAATAGAATGTATCAACATTATATTGTTAATTGCATACATTTTTACCGTGTAAAAATAAATATCTATTACGAACGAGAGAAGGTAACCTAAAATTGTGTCGTTTTATGATTTCAAATGTGTGAAACATTTGACATTTCGTGAAACCGCTAATTTATAATTTCGATATAAGATCGATAATTTTCGTCAAACTTCTGATTAGATCGGCTGTTATTTTGAGTTTACAGAAGGTTTTAAGATGCCCCAACGCCTTTGTAAGTTTGAGCTAATTACAAAACAGAGCAAAGATACAATGTATTTTATAGCCTATGAATTTAGAATTTGAGTATTTGTGTTACAAATGCTTTGTACTGCCATTGTAAATGGATTGTAACTTCTATGAATTCGACTGTTAAGCTTTACTACTACTTAGCAAATAGTTATTTCAGTCATGCAATATTTCGTACGTCAAATCAGTCATGAGTTGACACGAATTAGACCGCCATCGCGAGGTTGCTATATTTACTACAGCTAAATAGCTAATAACCGTTTCATTCGTGGTTACAGTGAAACGAGAAAATTCGTTTTGACACATTGTGTTAAGAGCGGCAACTTATTATGGCTCAATCCATTATTTTTCTTGGTCCAAGGGTTATAGTGTATGCGCTCTGTTTTTTTTTACCCACGACGGACGGAACGGAACGGAGGTCGGTATATGCGTTTGGGGTTAGAGGTTGTTTGTGTATGTGTGTGTATGTATGTTTGCTATCATTTTCCTCGAAAGCTACTGGACCAATTTCGATGTGGTTTTTTGAATTTAGAAGGTAGCGTTTCAGAGGTTCTTAAACATGTTTTACGGATGTAGATTATCAGGGGGCGCTGCGGCAAGGATAGTCGGCGCTTGGGGGCTTCTTATTTGAAAAAATACACGTAAACATGAAAAACTATTTTTCCGGGACAAACAATATCAGCTATCAACGCGTTCCTTATATCCGCCCAGTCATCTCAGCGTCAAGAATTAACGAACATACAGTCATAGATATATATGCATCTACACACAAAACAAACATTTTGACATTTATAATGCTTGTGGGATGTAGGTAGTAACGTACTTAACGTACTCTCTAAAAAGATTAAAATAAGAAGCAAAATTAAAATTTTCGTAAAATCCCACGCCGGATGTTAAAAAGAAATCAATAAGGATTAAATACCTTTTTCAAGTTCCCCGAATAGAGAGAAATAATTTACACATTGAATTAGTCAAACTCATAAAAATGGGTAGGTATATTTCATTTGTTTTTTCAGAACAGAGAATCAAAGAAAATCTGTCTAGGGTTGCCATCACCCTCTCTGTTCCAAATTCCAGTTAAAATATAGCAATTTGTATTCATCAAAAACTACATTAATTTACACACTGAAATAGCAAAACTCATAAAATTGCATAGGTCTATTCATTTCAGAGCAGAGAATGACACCCCCGACAGATTTTCTTGGATTCTTTGCTCTAAAAAAAATAAAATAAATATGCTTTCAATATGCTATAAGTTTGAGTAATTCAATGTGTAAATTATTTCTCTTTAGTCGGGGGACTTTAAAAAAAGTTATTTAATCCATTTTCGATTACGTTTTAACAACCTGCGTGTGATCTTTTCAAATTTTTTTTAATACGTATTGGTTCGATCGGCTGAATTCGGACGATGTCACTCGGACACAGCTCGCAGTAGGTACGCCGGTTCATGTTATTGTATTTAAAAATCAGCCGTGTAACCCGGATCGGAGAATAAGGTTACGGTAGCTATTCCCCAACTGTCGTAAAAAGCTACTGAGCGCTTTTATAATGTATCGTTGAACGTTTTTTTCATCACGACTTCACCGTTCACGACACAATGTAAAAATTAAAATGCCACTATTGTGTCGTGGAAAAAGACGCTTTTCCAAGGTCCATATAACACAAGGTCCAAGATAAAAAGGTTCAACGGTAAATTATAATAGCGATCACTAAATAGACCTTCGAGGTCAAGCCCAATCGGATTAGAAGCTGCGGTCGTTCATCAATGTGACCCCAAGGAGAACGATAGCATCTTCAGTTCGCACTGTCGTAGCACTACAACGGCGGAAAGGAAGCTCTTTTACTGCCTGTCCGACAAGTGGCTTGGGACATCGCGAGAGCGGCTTCAGTCAGTTCCATAGAAGATTCCGGAGCCCCTGATGACGCACCTAGGAACAGGAGTTTTAGTGGATAAAACTCCACATAACCCACTTAAAAGGCTAGGTACAGAATACGATTTTAAATATTGGAGTGGTATCTCCAAACAGTTGATATTATTTTTTAAAATGAATATTTTTAGTGACTTTTTTAGTGCCAAGAAGAAACCTGAATATACGGTTCAGGTTTCTTCTTGGCACTAAAAAGTGTTAGAAGCTAAGTGTTTGGAGATGCCACTCCAATATTTAAAATTGTAATCTGTTTACACTTTTAGCAGATATAATTTAAAATATCGACGCTGGTGTTTTACTATGATTGCACAAAGTAATATGTAAATTCCTTGAAAACCATTTAAATACGAACATTACTTTTATTTGCATCATGAAATTCAAACCCTCTTTCGATGCAACTCTCTGCAAACGCTATAAGTAAATTTCACATTTTTCCAATGAATAATGCATCATTAATAAAAATGCAAGATTGTGACTTAACTTTATTATGTACAATTGCACAGGAAGTACAAGAAGTAGGTATTTATTTGAAAACAAATATCCTTACAAGGACGCATCAATGGAAAAGAGATTTCTGTTTAAAACGTATACTGATTGAAAAATCATAGATTAAAATGAACGATTTCATCTAAGACAAAACTGCGGAAATAATCTTTCCTGCTTATACATATTTTTAAGTACTGGTTTTCTGAATATTTTATTTTAATAAATGAGTGAGGAGAATAATGAGATTCGAAGAAGCGAAAGAGGTATGTAAAGACCGCGACGCTTGGCGCTCCGTCCTCTCTGACTACCCCGTTAGGGACACAGCGTGAAGATATATATGTACGTATATTAGTTGTGTTATAGTCGCAATTACACTTTACAGTCGCATAGTGATACTGCTATAGACGCGATTAATGAGCCACTTCTGTGTAGTAGTTACAGCGCAGTCAAACGACACGAAAATTCTCTTGCGGCCACCATGAGCCGGCCACGTGGTTGACATTCTCATGAGTGTATTAAAAGCGAATGTAAGCTCTATTCGCTAGGCCACAATGCTTGAATTTCTGGGAATTATTCAACCGCGCGTTCTCCACGCAGACTCCACGGGTTCGTTTGCGGTCACTGCGTGTTTTAAAATTATCCCACTCTCGCATTCCATTCCACTCTGGCCACTCCAGACAGAGTGAAGTTACTTGCGCTTGATATGAGCTTAGATATGTATGTAATGTAAGTAGAGCAAAATACATATTGTATTTTGCTCTACTTTGTGGCGTTCGCTTAGCGACCGCGCGGAGGCCACGCGGTGACCGCGCGCCGAGTGTGTTGTGTCGGCGCGAAGAAATTCGTATCGAATAAACGCGCCCTTAGACTTATGATTGTTTAAATTTTCCGATGTATATAACCTTTTTGCTAGTAAGATATTGTAATGATTTTGTTTTAATTACTAACTCTAAATACCTACAGTATTAAAATTTGTTATTCTATCCTGACTGGGTTTACAATATTAACAAAATTATTTCTAAATTATAATTAATAGCTCGCAATAATTTACTATCGCTTTTGTTCCGTCAACTTCTCGGGAAGAATAGAACGCTGAGTGTTTAAAGATATAAGTACATAATATGTAGTAAATATTCGGCGCGAAAGAAAATCGGCTACTTTATAAAAGAATCTCATTTGCGAAAATCAATAAGATTTATTGACACTGGTTTCTTCTGTCTCTTTTTATCAAAGCTGATACAGTATTAAGATTTAGCAATATTTGAGGTAACGATACCTTCGGCCTAACAATTACCTATTTAATTTGTCTACTTTTTTCCTGAATAGGAAATTCGTAAAAAATATAATGAATAATCGACAATTATACTGAATATGATTGTATTAAAACGAACAATATTGTTAACTATGTTTTTAGAAACAAAGATGTTTAAACGAGGCTTTTAAAATTGGTTCTTAAATTAGTACATACATACACACAAATCTTCACGCTGTATCCCTAAAGTGGTAGTCAAAGTCTCTCTTTTCTTAAATTAATGTGTTAGTAAAAATATCTATTGCCAAAGCCAATATCGACCTACATAAATTAGTGAGTAATACCTACTGCACAGTAAAATATTTAATATCTAGTGAAATGTCATAGATTTTTATTTACAATAGTTTTTCTTGTTACAATTTTGTTGACACTTCATGACACTTATTCTAAAATTTAAATTATATAAGTCAAATGTTTCATTTTTGGGTAACTGCATTAGTTTTTATAACACAGTTTCTCAGGAAATTACTCAATTAACAGAGAATAAATTTAGATTAGTTATAAAACGTACATTGATTAGATAATCATACTACAAAATAGACGATTTCATTGAAGATTAAACCAATAGTCTGGAAATGATCTTTTCTGCACATGCATTTACTGGGTTAATGGAAATATTGTATTTTAATAAACCTTTTATAAAATGAAGTCGATTAAATGATACCTGAGTTTCTTGTCGGTTCTTCTCAGTGTCTAGGTTTTCAATTTGAACCGAACTAAAGCAGATTTGACGTTCAAAAATATGTTGTAATTGGATTTATTTGAATAAATTTATTTGACTTTGACTTGATAGCGATTTTTCATACGGACAATTTGCATTTTGTTTTAAATCACACAATCAAAGTTTATGTTTCATCTGGGACATTTTACATGAAACAGAATACGAAAAACACTGTTTGAAATGATGATGCTTCAATTTTCGTAATAAGCATTTTGAATTATTTCTTTGCCCATAATTTATTAATAGATTCGAAATCTTGGACCACTGTCCAAAAATGAGTTACCCGGGCCTCATTGTTAAAACATAACTGATAATAAACATTATACGCATTTTATTACTACTTACGTCTAAAAAATATCATATAGTTTACTAACACATAATCATGAATATATGTCTTCTTAGATGCTTAGATAAAGATTGCCAAATGACGGTATAAAATATTACGAGAAATAAACTCCTAATAAATTTAATATGAAACTAGTTTTCTATAGTAAGATAAGTGGGTGTCATGTTGGAATGTCTCTCACGGGGTCCTTACAATGTGAACCTTATTATCCGTCCTTTTATAGCACCTATCACGGTAGGCTTTTATTAAAGAAAAATTTAACATTATGGTATATAAGAATGGCTATTTATGATATTAAAAGGCTTCAGGCGATGGTAACAGCCGCAACATACATGTAAAAGTTTCTCACTTATTTCGACCCTGTAGCTTATTTGCATGCATGAATAGTCATCACGCTATAGACATGTAAAACACAGAAGTTTCAGATATCAAGTGTGTTTTCTGACATGTAACCCCATATAAAATATGAATCAAATATAAAATTATGTATAAAAGCCATACTTTACGCCGTCTGTTTATGTAACTTGACATCCTAAACCACTTCTTATTCAGCGAAATGGTGTGGCATGTCACCATTTTGTTTTGCAATAGAAAACGAACAAAAAACGCAGTAAAATAACCTTTACCACAGCGTAAGAGAGTTGCTCCGGTTGTCCATCCATGCGACTAGAGATGGATAGGTCCGGTTGGATAAGTGTCCGCAGACCCGTTTCTTTAGGTACTCTTTAGGTACGGTAGGTTGAACGTACGTACAAATGAAAATCGGACACGTATCCTTTGAAACAGAAATGTTTGACTGCGGAATGGAATGTACGCTGAACACGGTACGATCACAGACTAATAAGGTACGATTCTATTACCTAGTACTACATTAGATCCAGCTCTACACACTCCGTAAGACCGGTTCGGTAGTTGGTAACAAATTACCAATACAGGTTTGCGGACACGGAACCTGGACCCGTTTCCACAGAGCAGAATTTACATCCTCACCCGTATCCTTAAAAAATTCGGACTTATTCATCTCTAGTTCTCTACATGCGATACTGAGTAGTACGTAAGCGCGTGTGGTCCGTGCTGTCGTAAAACTGTGAAAGTGATGCGCCCCAAGAAGTCCTTCGGCACAGCGCGAGAGGGGATCCGTAGGAGACCCCAGATTGCCTCGACATCGCTCCGAGGATGACCACAGCAGGAGTTTTGGTAGGTAAAAGCTCCACATAACCCAGTCTCTTTCCCAGAGGCTGGGTATTTGTGTGCAAATTACTTCTGCATAATAAAAAAAGGAAGTTAATCCTGACTTGTCTATGGTTGGTCGGTAGTAGTAGGTTTAAAATTTAACCTACTAAGAAAAACCATTGTTTCGCACCTCGGACCAAAAAACATAATGGATGGATGATATTTCCACATCATTTTTTGTACAAACTCCTTCAGATTATTGTTCTACAATAGTCGCAAAACGCGCCCAGAGCTTTCGTGTTTATGATGATCACTGACACAAGGTGGGTGGGACTTAGTAACCCAAATCGATAATCTCCGTAAAGCATTACTTTTGAAATTGCAAAATAGGGGTATCTTTAAACTTGGTTAGAGGTCTGCTGGAAAACTGAGTGTGAAAGAAGACAGCAAAATCTCTCCTGCGTTTAGTTAAAACTATTGCATCCAATCTATTAAGATTATTGTTAAGGAATTTGCAATAATGCTATTTAGATTTTCGTACTGGTCTCAATGAGAAAGAAAGAAATAATAAATACATGATGCAGTCGTAATAAGTTGCCGTTCTTATCACCGTGTGTCAAATGACTTTTCCTGATTCTTTCTATCTCATTGTGCGTTAACCACGAGTAAATCAGTCAGCTATAATTATGGCACCTTGCACTGTCAGTGTATTTCGTGTCAGCTTATGAGTCGGTTATGAAATAATTATTTGCAAAATACTCGTAAATCTTTATTGTTTTGGGTACTAGTATCCACGAAAATAAAAAATATGTCATGCTCAGCTGTGTATCGTTGTACTGTAACCTTCCCTAGTCACGCACATTAGTCAAATAAAATCTAGAAAGTTGGTTAACAGAAAAAGTATACTTTTACATGCTTTTAGAGCAAATGCTCCGTCCGTTAATGCTTGGTCCGAGTGTCTATGAGAAAATTCCCAACTAACTTTCCAATTTTAAGAATATTCCTGGGAATGATATGTCATTCCCAGGAATGTGTAGAGATATATCTCTACACCCGTCTGTAGATAAGAGGGGTTACAGTGCCCCTGACGTCTTCTGAAACATATTGGTATACTATTCTTTCTTTTAAGTGTAAATGGTAATTTTATTATTACACATCTTGTATTATATACATAATTATTCACATTGTATTACATAATTTTATAATTACACATCATCTAAACACTATTCCAGCAAAGTTTTTTTTAATTGATGGATTGTAGTGCATTCCCAAAGTACCTACACTTCACTTTGACCCGAGCAGAATCGCACTGTGTGGTGTTGACGTAGAGCTCGGGATTCTCCAATCCATTGTATAGGAGATGTCAGAGCCCCTCGACAGATTGACCACCACGGGAATTTTAATGAGAAAAAATTATACATAACCTAATTTCTCGTTGGAAGAACTGAGTACTTTTGGAAGGTTTTACTGCGTTACCAATAAAAGAAAAACGATGAAAAACACATATTAGCTAATAATGTCATTAAAATATTATTTCAATTCGTTCTCAATTCAATGATGGTTAGTAATAAAAAAAACAATTGATAATATACTAAAAAGCTGTTTATTATGTAACGATATAATTTTTTTAACATAAACAATGTTAACTATGTGTATTATTACTGAACATCAATGAAAATGGTACACCTGCTGGCATGACGCTCGTTCAATGTACACGTTACATTTAAATTTATAAATGAGAGAAGATCGTTGTAGTTTTTATTAGTAATAGCGTAGCGCAAAATCTACTGCTAAATAACGAGAGATTCAGTGCCTGCCGATGAATGTTAAAAATTAATAAATAAAAAAACAGAATGCACCATGTAAAAACATCCGACTTCAAAAAATAAGCTATGTAACGATTATAAATAAGATTAATAAGATAAGTTAAAATTATTAATAACAATACTTCCTTTTAAGAAATACTTGACTTTATATTTCTAAATCGTAATCTGTTATCGGATATTGGATTCCAAAAGACAGTTACCGGATAAACGTGAGAGCCGAACCCTATAATGGTTCCTTGATTTTTGTTCGCATGACCCGACTTTTATTAGAAAAACTACTACTCTTCTACGTGTCTGTGCCTTCTTTAGAGGCCACTGGCCCGTAAAATGTTGAACGCCTGATACATATATCTCAAATGGACGTGACTTGCCGTTAAGTGCACGGAATATAAATTTCTTGCTGCATATTCAAACATTAAACCTTTTGGACGCTTAAAAATAACTTTTTAAGAAAAAATTAAACCAAGTTCAAAATAAAGAGGCGGAAAAGTACAAAATAATTATTATTTACTCATCAAAACCTAAATACAAAAATAAATTTACAAACTCAAGTACAAAAGTAACTTTATAAATACGACAAAAATATCTACATAATTAAACTTGACAGTTATTGAAATCTTTGCACAACAAATAAATAGCAACAGATACTACTTCCGTAAGCTTGGCACCGATTTCAGTAACCGTCTAACGTAATTTAATTCCCTGATATAAAAGGTATTATCTCAGAATTACTGCAAGTTTTTGTATAAGCGTTTCGTTCAACCCGGTGTTGGCTGCAGTTTTATTAGGGAACTCAAAAAACTTTCTTACTTCATTCCCGTCATTAGCTGTTCCTTAGTCTTGTAAAACGAAGTTAATAAAAAAATTGAGCTCATCTTTGAATTTATCCTGAGTAAGCTTTTTTCTTGCCCTTAACATTTCCTTGAGCTCATTTTCTTTCGCAGTCCACTTTTGAAATCGAGTCGAGTGTTATTATTACAGGTTAAAGACCGTCCTTATTTATCTGCATTAAAAGAGCCGATAAAGAAATAAAAATTCTTTTTTGCCACATTTAAAAGAATTCCGCTGTAGTTACAGTCATATTATGAAGCAAACAATGTCAATAAATCGTATATATTATGACCCTCTGTAAGAATATTACAATACCCTTGCAGTTCTAGAAAATTAGGTTTGACACTTATTTTTCGTACAAAAACTTTAAATCATTCCTTTTACGCTAAAGTAACTCGAGTGATATATTTGAGTATAGTAATGGTAAACAAAAACTATATCCAGAAAAAAAGAGTCCAATGAAAATTGTTATCCCTAAGCCTACTGAAGTCGATTTTGCCTACCATGACCCGCGCCCTCGCGGCTTGAATGTGTGAATGTGCGAGCTAAGTATATATATTTAAAATAGAATAAATGGATTGTTTTCCAAACAACAACAACACGTCATCTCGATTGAAAGAATACAGATGATAAAGAAGATTTCCATTGTAATGGAAATAATTTGTGAGTAAACAAACAACACAATTTGGCAACGCCATTTGATTGAAAGATAACTATGGATTTATTTTCAATTATTCGACTTACGTGGTCGGCATAATATTGGATATCTACCCTTAAAAATGAGTTCACATTTTTAGTCCCTTCCATCGTGCTTTTATTACATCAATATCCTGGGTTGGTGCGTTTCGCTCTTTCGCTATATGTTCCTAGTACGAGTGCCTACATTAAGTAACATTAATTTTGACGATTCCGACCGAAATATCCAAACATTTATTGCGTCTTTTCGACTGCTAAGAGGATTGATTTGGATTACAGAGGACTAATGAAGCATTAACAAATGTTTTGAATTGAGTGCTCATATGCTGAGTTTGGATAATCGAAGTTTTTCCAGCATTTCCTATTTTTAACCGATTTCAAAAAAAGGAGGAGGTTTTCAATTCGTCTGTATGTTGTTTCTTTTTGTATGTTTGTTACCTCATAACTCCGTCATTTATGAACCGATTTCGAAAATTCTTCAGATTCAGAGGTGGTCCTATTTAAATTTCACCGATATTGGAGCTTGGACTTAGAAGATACACTAGATAACACGACCTGGCTATAACCTTTATCTATATTGACGATTCTCTTGTATATCGTTGCGCTCCGGAATTAGAATGAAGTGAATTGCAGACCTGCTCTAAATACTTATTTAGGTCAAGACCACTCAAAAGGCAGAAATAAAAAAATTTCATTAAGTAAAATTAAATTGCCTTCAAAAAAAACACTGAAAAGTATAAACTAACTATCCTTTACTAATCAAAACTCAAGTACAAATAAAATAACTTTATAAATACGATACACATACCTATATAATTAAATTTGACGGTTATTGAAATCGGTGCCAAATCAATGTGCAACAACAGAAAGTCTTTAGTTTGGTAATCTTGGCACCGACTTCAGCAACTGTCATATTTAATTATATAGGGATTTTAAGGTCTGATTTTGCCGCGCCAGGATGCCCCGAAAGGAAAACAGCGTAATGTTTTGTGTACGTACTACGAATCTCAAGATTACCAAAATAAACCTACGAATATAGAGGCAGACAGTATGGAAAAAAATAGAATGAGAATAAATCAACAAAAAGTTTAAAATTGAAAGACGTACCTATTAGTAAATAGTTCGCATATTCTCGCCTAGCAGTAGTCGCGGTTCTGTTGGCAGGTGAAGAGTTGTGGAAGACCGTGTCTTGTTTCTGCGAGGCTGTTGGTGCAGAATGAGGATGTCACCGGTAGCGGGAGCGAGCCGATCCTACTCGGAGACGATGATGCCTAAGATCGTCGGCGCTGTAGTTCGGGCCAGAGAATTCTACGATGTTTCCCACCTGTCGTACGAGCGACTAAGGGGGCCTGTGGGGTCGGAGCTAATGGGAGTGGGGGCTCCGATCGTCCATCCACGCGACCCCGAGGAAGACGACACGCGTGTGGTTCGCGCTGTCGTGGCACTGTGAGGAACCCTTTTTCACGGTCCCCCGATTCACTTGCATTACAAAAAAAAAGTACATCGCATCTGAGAGACATCTAAATAATATCAATGGATCAATATAATAACACTATCCATCCTGCGATTTGTAATTTAAATTCCAAATTTAATAATTAGTACCTTGACGACGGAACAATAGGAGGTAAAGCATTTACTGTTTTAGATGTCTTTAAAACCCTCATTCAAAGGTTTAAAGATATTGGCTTATTTTTTTTATTTTTTTTTATTTTACTTATTTAGGCTCACAAAACATGTTACAATCGTTTCAATAACAGAGTAATAAGCCTAAAATGAGTGTGTCCAGATGACAACACTTATATGTGGGCACAAAAGTTCGTTATTATAAACAGTTCTTGACACATAGAAACTAAGTAATTAAATAAGTAAATCAAACAAATACAGTGTATACACAATAAACAATAAAGTAAGTAGATAATAAATACACTAATCTTAAAATTCACAATCGAGTCTGCATATTAGATCTCTGATTTCATTCTTAAACTTATTGAGTCTTAAATTAAATATGTCTAGAGAAGAATGCTCGCTCATCAAATCATTATACAATCTACACATACGGACCATGGGGTTGAAGAAAGATGTATTGTTCTTAAAAATTTGTAATGTAAAAATTTTGTTAGTAGGTTTACGGGAACGGAAACGGATATTAAAGTTTAGCAGCGATAAAAGAGAGGGGCAGTCAATAATTGAGTGTATCACTTTGTATAAAACCATGAGTTCATTGCACTTGCGCCTAGCTACAAGAGTAGAGATTTTAAATTTTTCTAATCTTTCAGTGTAAGATCTGCATGTTCGGCCAATGTGAAGTCTATAACAGACTATGTTCAAGAATTTCTTTTGCACTCTCTCAATTTTGTCACTATGAAGCTGATAAAATGGAGACCAGATCACAGAGGCATACTCCAGGACGCTTCTAATCAAAGCGTAATATAATTGAAACAGAGCCATTTGGTCTTTAAATTCCTTTGTAGCACGCGAGATGAATCCCAAAAGCTGGGTGCTTTTATTTATGATATAGTCATAATGTGAGCGAAACGAGAGTTTTTCGTCAAAGAATACGCCTAGGTCTCTCACGACTGTTTTTTCTTTGTAAAGTGATACCATTCAAGGAATAATCGAACAAAGTACTACATTTTGAAGACGTGAATGTCACAGTTAGGCATTTATCAATGTTAAGATGCATACGATTGCGAGAACACCATTCGGCCACTCTAGCTAGATCTTGTTGCAAATTTACACAATCACTAACACAGCTTATAGTTGTGAAGATTTTAAAATCATCAGCGTACAATAAACTCTCGCACGAAAGCTCCTGAATCAGGTCATTAATGAATATGACAAATAATAGAGGACCAAGGTGAGAGCCCTGCGGGACTCCTGAAGTGACAATGACAGGCGATGATAAGTGACCTTTGACGCTGACAAGTTTATACAAGTACAAGACCTTCTATACAAGTATGATTCCAGCCATCTCAACAAACTCCCATCGTTTTAGCTTTGATAATAATATGTAGTGATCAATTTTGTCGAATGCCTTAGCAAAGTCCGTATATATTGTGTCTACTTGTGATCTTTTAGCAAAGGCACTACATAAGTAATTTTTGTAAACCAGTAAGTTACTAACGGTTGATCTACTACGAACAAATCCATGCTGACTTGGTGATAGGAAGGACTCGAAATGTGAGTATATAAAGTCGTATATCACGGTCTCAAATAACTTAGCTAAAGCCGACAAGATACTAATTGGTCTATAATTTATACATAAATCCTTTTCACCAGATTTGTGAATTGGGATGAAATGCGCAATCTTTCAACTGTTGGGGAACATTCCACTTCTAATAAATTTATTGAACAGCAAACACAGAGGTAGAGCCAGTTCACTACAGCAACCAATTATAAATTATGGTGGGATGCCATCTGGACCAGGTCCTTTGTCACGTATAAGTTTTTTAATTTGGTTAATATCTATCTCAAGATGATCCAGACTACGTTGGTGCATAGGTATATTTCGGTGACTAGTGTCATTGAAATTTTCATTTTCGAATACCGATCCAGAATAAGTTGAAAACATGTCGCACACTTCGTTAGAGTTTGATGACACCTTATCATAAAGTTTCATGGTTATTGGGATGGAATTGGTTTCTTTCTTGAGGTTAACGTATCGCCAAAAATGTTTAACATTGTTCTTGATACAGACCTGCACCGACTCAATATTGTATTGTAGCAATTTTTTATTAAGTCACCACTTCTTGTACGCATAATACTAAACGTGTCATAATCCAATGGATTGTTAAACATTTTGAACTTTTTATGATATATAGACTTTTCTTTCAATACACGTATCAGTGCCGGACTGTACCAAAGTGGGTATTTGTTACGTTTCTGCCTTTTCAATGGAGTGTGCTTAAGGATAATTGCATTGAGTGTCTCATAAAAAAGCTTTAAACAAACGTTAATGTCATTGTCATTCAACAGTCGGTCCCAGGCAATGGTATCAAGATCACTCCTAATGTCGTTCAAATTGCATTTATTAAAATCCGGTCTTAAATGATGATTATTTTTTATGTAAATATAGGGAGTGTCGGATAGTTCAACCTCAATCAATAGAGGCGGGTGGTGTCAATCCATTTTGCTTAAAGCAGTTGCTCCGTAAACGGATAAGGAAGGCATATTACATAACACAAGATCTAAAAACCTGTTGTTGATATTTGGAATATTATTGTATTGTGAGAGATTGCATAGTGCAATTGTTTCAAGCAACAGTTCAGATTTAAAGTCAGATGAGGGTGTAGGTAACATGACAGGTGAGTCGAAAGACTGATTCCGCTGAATAAGGAGTGTGTTAAAATCGCCTAAAATAAGTACCTGTTTGTTTTCATAGTCCAACATTCTTTTCTGACAGCCCAAGTAAAAGGATTCAAGTTTTTCCTTGCTTAAATCTGGAAGCAGATAACACACGCACAACAACAGAAACACATTACCAGATTCCTGAATATCTATCCATACATCCTCAAATTCACTCTTCCATGAAGTTTTTCGGCTTACAGATAAGTTCTTCTTTATAGCGATGGCAACTCCGCCACCTTCGGTCTTTGAGCTATCAGTCGAATATCTATATCGGCGAAATATCGTATATCTGGGGTCTGATAATTCAGCGTCAAAAACACTACTATTGAGGTTTGTTTCAGTTAAACAAATTATGTCATAGTTCGAGTTGAGAATATTTAGATAGACTTCAGTAAGCTTACTTCTAATTCGATTTACGTTTTGATAGTAAATAAACATATTTGATACAACTTTATAATCCTTATACCTAATTAACAAGTATAATACCTAATTAACAAGCATAAAATTAAAGTTTTTTTAACGAATCAATATTTTTGATACATATAGCACTAGACTCTTCATCTTTCCGTACAAAAATTCATCCATACTTAATCCACACAAATTTATAAATTTTTTCTTTCTCAATCTTCCTTGTCTCGGCGTAAATCATTTTATTTTCAGGGGAGAGGTGCTCAGTTATGTATATTCTTGTCCTATCGGTAGAGATACCTAAGTGTGAGCTATTAAGCATTTCACTTTGCAATTTAGATTTGTTGTAACGTCTAGATAGTGATAATAACGTATCTCTCACTCTGGGTGAAGAAAATTTAACCAAAATGTTGCGCGGTCTCGATGATTTGGTGTCCATTATAGCTACTCTCCTGTAAGCAAAAATATGAGAGTCGTCGATTGTCATTCCAATTGTATTGCAAAGTTGCTTAATCATTGCCAGTATATTTTCTGTTTTCCTCTCAGGTACGGCTTGAATTTCCAAATTGTAGTTACGGGATGTATTGGGGCACCGCGACTTCGTCCTCGTGGATTTCAATGAAACCTCACTAACCATGTTGTTGTTAAGGACGCAGATGTAGAGCTGAGACTGACCGGTACCATCGAAAATAATAGTGGGCGTCCAAGCAAAAACGATCCAGTTGTGGGGTATTGAATTAAGACTAGATTCGGAATTTAGAATAGTCAATTGATAATAAGGATTAAAAAAATATTCAAAAACTGGCACATATTTTGTTATCAGACATTTAAAGTTGAAACTGAAAAAACTCGTTTAAGAAAAAAAATATTTAGTTTGATTGAAAAAAAAACACATTTCCACTTGTTTGTTTCTATTTAGAAACATCATATAAAGTCATTTACTGTATGAACTTGTAGATAATTAAGCATTCATTAATAATCAATTAAAATAACGAAATGCCATTTTTTCACCCACTTTACAAAACTGCGTATATCTCGGAACTAAATGTCGACCACTGGACCCTTTTTGCTTGGACGCCCGCATAATAATATTTAACTAATTAAATCCGTTTTAATATGATGCTTGAATGAATATGAAAAAAAAAAACAAAAAAATGTTGTATCATAATACCACTGCGCGTTTTCCTTAAGAGATCGACAGCAACAGCGATCACAATTTTGACTAATTATAGTTAATTCTCAGTTAATATTCTTGGCTTTTTATTATCGAATTTCATGATACGGCCCTCTCTCATAAAGAGATCTTTTTTTTAACTTCAGGAACTTTCTACATCCTTGTACTGCTCGCAGGTGGCGGTGGTTGGGGGGAGGGGGGGATAGTGACTGCTAAAACGTGACAGTGTTCCTAGAAGATGCCATAGTTACCGGGGCCGTGGGTACGCTTTCGCGTTCTTCCGTGGCCTTGACGGCAATACCCAGCGCTTTTTGCCGGGCTCATCTCGTGTGAAAGCAGGTGGGCAATAACTCCCCTTAGGGCACGGAAGGCCACCAAAACACATACGTACCTAGGCATCTTCCCTACATTGAGGTCAGAGGAGTGACGTTCCCCCGAACGTCATCCCAAGCTTCTTCATATACGTATCTTATTTCTTCCTCGTATTTCGATTCGATTCTACCAGGGGTGAAAGGCAGCCGGAGCAGCAGTGGCGGCGACGATGGTCCTCATTCTTTTATACAGGTTTGCATCGTGCAGGTTTTGCTACCTATAAAGCGATACCTATCCTAGCCTACCCTGTCAGAGTCTACCTTAGCCTAATTATACAACTAAAACCTCAATGAAATTTATTTTGTATATAGTTTCTAAGCTATTGGAAAACTCCAACAGTCAAAAGAAACGAAAAATATTGAAATACTTATTAAGATTTAAATATGTAAGTATATGTATAAATTCAGAGTAGATCAATATATCTATCGTAAACATTTCTCGCAATATAGGTACGCAAGTCTGTTTGGAGTTTGTATGTAAGTATGTATTTGTAGAATAGTGTAAAAAGAAATGAAGATATTGTGTAACTTCACTTCTTTTTCCTTTTTGGTGTTGACAGTGATCTTTATGTCAGTGTCTTTATGGTCATTGCTATGAAGAGAATATCTTTTGTTACTTCTTTTGGATACCTACAAATTATTAAGAAATTGAGAGCTTAGTATTTCAAACGGCATTTGCATAAACGTTTATGGCAATTCCTTAAGTTTCCAAAAATAAACATATAAACAGCCAGAAATCAAATTTTGTAAGTTTTTGTTTTGCAATCAGAAAACTCTGAAATACCTAATTCAATCACTTTTCAATATGTTCATTGTACGGATGGTACGGATTTAACTAATTAATCTGTGGTACGGACACGATTTTGTTTTAAAATAATATGGATACTTCTCTACAGTCTGTTGTCGATTTCTATTTTGATACAACAAAATAAAAATCAAATAACAAAATAGAGAAGAAAGAAACAATAGCGAAGAAAAAAAAAGATAAGAATCAAAACAAAATGATGTTGTCAGTGTGTAAATATCCATTTCAATTAATTAATATAAATTATTATCCTTTAAAAATTCATTGATGTTATGATAACATTTTTCCTACAGTAAAGTGAGAACTCTTTTTTTAAACAGTGGCAGCCCATGAATTTTATAGAGGTCCGGTAATTTTTGTAGAGGGTGATTGCTATACAATAAAAATTTCTGGCAAAGACTTCTAATTTTTTTGCTGGTATGTATAACTTGTGCTTATCATTTTGAACATATTTTGTTTAATAATTAACGTGTCATGCTTTTTAACGAACACCAGAATTTCGAAATTGTATAAGCTTGGTAATGGTAGAATATTATTTTCCTCAAAAACGGCTTGCATTTTTTCTGTACCTTAAATACTTGAAATGCTGTAACGGAGTTACCCCAAATAACAATACCATATCTGAGCATCGAAGATACGTATTCGTGATAAACAGTAAGGGCAGCATCTTTGTTAACATGTAGGTAGTACATTGAAGACAATTTTGAAACTTCGTGGTGAAGGCTTCCCTTAGGTATATGTAGTTGGACAGCCAAAGCAATTTAAATTAGAAACTATGTTGGCTTTGAGTATCATGTATCCTTGAACCGATTTAGATTTAACTTAAATTTATGTAAATAGAAAGTGACTTAAAAATTTCTTACTTTAATCCATTATCTGGAAATAGCAATATACTTGACTGCTCATTGAACCGTCATTACTAGTACAGTAATTATTACTAGTCATATTGATCTCGCAATAATTAGTATGCTATGGCTCTTCATATAACACTAATTGTTATTATTAGTGGATCATTACGACTGATAAATTGAAAAGGTTTAAATAAAATATGTATGTAAGAGTGACATATTTATACCTACATAGTTACACATTAGAATGGACTTAAGTTGAATTATGATCAATATTACATCACGCTGCGTTGATTAGCTTCTGGCCTATTTAGTGCAGACCTTATATGTTATTGTATGTATGTTATTATGTTATTATACAAACACGTATTCCAACAAACAAACGAATTACAATACAAAAAGGAATTCATCATAAACGAGGTCATGGGTGAAACCTAATTCTATATCTGTTTAAATCTTTAATAATATTATGTAGGTTTATTACATTTATTTTTATAAGCTCTCGTATTATTACACATATCAAGAATTTTCTCTTTACCAGTCCAAATGAAATCAATTTATTCAAGCAAACCCAATCGCAAGGCGCTTTTGTACGTCAAATATAGCGTCGGTTCGAAAAGAGCACCTGCACACTCAAAGGACAATACAAGTCAAAATATAAATACTGCCTTAACCACAGTGACGTTTTCGAGATTTTCTTAACAAAATATTTAATACTAGCTATTGTCCGCGATTTCATGCGCGTGAAATTTAAAAAAGTGGCCTGTATCCTTTCCCAGGGTTCAATCTATCTTCACACCGAAATTCGGTCAAATCAAAGCTCACAATTAATTTCTATCCACTGTCTTATTATACGCATATATACTACGTTAAGTAGTCATGTTGTCTAGTTTGCATAGGATCTACTATATTTACATATGTAGAGCTGAGTTTCAACATTGAACACGCGATGCTTAGCTCTAGCTAGCTATGGGAGTGGTTCGCAGATCAAAACCAACAGTTACGTGAACTCTGAAAGTGACTTTTTTTAAACAATCAAAGCAGAGGAACATGTGCGTAGTAACAAAAAACTTTAGGCACTTAAATGGATGAGGGCTATGCAAGATATGAATCTCTTAGATTTATCCAAAAGCTGTCCTATTACATAATTTATAATTTTTGTATAATGTGCCTATTTCTAAGGTCAGAATAATCATCGTCGTTACAGTGATGCAGAGCAAAAACTGTGTTGTCATTTCTTCGTTTACTTCCGCTGAGTTCCTTCACTGACAGACATTAAATATCTGAATTTTTTGGGTATATGAGTCGTTTTCAAGCCTGCATATTTATATTTTTCTGTAATATAGGTTGGATCTAAATAAGATCACCTGACTGACCAGCTATTGATAAGTTCACAAAGAGTCAAAGGGCTTGTTCTAACTGCTAGGATCATATTTGTACAACAGTCTTCAATTTTGTCAATCTAAGATTCTCCGACTCACGTTGAGGTCCAGATCTTCATTGAACATTTGTAATATTTGCTGTATTGTAATATAGCTTTGAATAAATTCAAATCTTTATACGATGGGGGTGACCAGAGTCGACTCCGTTGATGATCAGTGAATACCAGTTTCGGTCCTTCAGTGTCGGGTGGCCAATCTATCAAAGACTACATACAATTCCGACATAATTTAGAAAAATCCGTTTTTCAACTATGTATGTATCCAGTATCCACTGTTCTTAAAAAAAAATTTTTTTACCTAATCTTGTTGATTCTATTCAGTATACAAAGTTGGAGTTGTGTTAAGTGTTTGGCGTCTGTATGCTGTTTGGTGTTTTTGTGAACAGAAAAAAGAGTGACAGCAATAACGAAAAGAAAAGAAGAATATAATTAGCCAAAAAAAAAATAAAAAAAAAATGGATAACATCACAATCAGGAAACCAAATAGAAAATCAACTTCAGAAATAAATTTATTTAATATCACAAACGATAGTTCAATTATGAACTCAACTATGCTAGATATATCAACAAGAAGTCATCCAGCTATAACATCGTTAAATACATCTTATATATCAGAATTAAAACATCAGTTAGAGCAGACACATATAGAATTAGCTAGTGCACATGGGGAAATTACAAACTTGAATTATCAAATTAATAACCTTAAACAAGAGCTGTCAGAAAAAAATAAGGCAATTACATTATTTAAGAAACTTTGTATACCTACCTCAAATAAATTAGAATCTCCTTATACTGACACTACTACACCTATTTTAAGAAAAACTGATTCTGTGAATACTACGCTGACTACACCAAAGTCTGTAATTTCTAATGGACACATTATTGCAAAACGTAATTTATTATTACCACAAAAGCAAAACATTTCAGACAAAGAAATTAACATAATATCGCGCAAACTGTCAATTAAGTAAGCTGTATCAAGTAAACATGGTTTCGTAAAGTTGCCAACAGATGGCGTAACAAGTACAGAAAAACGAAAAATAATTATATCGGGTGACCAGTTGGTTCGAGGCAAACAAGTTAAGACAAGAAGAAGAGGAATGTAAGACTTTTGATATTCGTAAAAGGAAGAGAGTAATTATTATTTCTGATCAACAGGGAATAAACGTGCAACCAAATTTACAAAATTTGTTGGGTTCAGAATACGAAGTAATGTCTTTTTGTAAAAGCGGTGCTAGATTAGATAATGTTATTAATGTTTTTAAAAATGAAATAAAAAATCTGTCTAAGGAAGATTATATTATACTATTAAGTGGAATAAATGATGTAAATCCGTATGACTTTCAGTTTAATTTATTGATATGGTTACGTTCTGTTATTCATACTAATGTTATTGTCTCCGAGATTCCTTACTATATGATTTTGAACGAAAAATCACATAACCATGAAACGAAACTCATGTGTAGTAAATTTATTAATGTGACATATGTAGACATGAATTATGTTCAATATATTTCTAACAGGAGAAATTTTGGCATCAACATATCACGCTATGTTTTAAGAGAAATTTTAAAAATTGACTACAGATTTAAATATAATGAATATGTTAAAACAAATGAAGCAATAAACTTTAAATGTACAGTAGTAAAACCAAACAAATCCACTCAGACTGAATTCTTTGCTGAACAAGATAATCAATTAACTCAAACAGATACGTCCGCAAAAAACAGTGAATTGATTCTTGGCTCTAACGGCGCTGATTCTGGACAAGTACGTAAATATAATAATAATGATTTTTTCGTTTATAAGTATATACATGTAATGCATCAAACCGTAAATGGACTAATTAACAAATTGGACATGTTGAATGTAGCTTTGAATGACCTTGTTTTGAATTTTCCTGACGTAATTTGTTTTACAGAACACAATATGATCTCTGAGGACTTACATTTATTAAATATTCCTAATTTTAAACTAGGTGCCTGTTTCACGAGAGCAAATAGGAATGGTGGTTCGTGTATTCTTGTTAAAAAGACTTATAACTTCAAAGAAATTAAAGAAGTTTTAAAATATTGTGTATCAAATGTAGTAGAAACTTGTGCAATCGAGTTAATTGAGCACAAAATCATAGTTATATGTACCCATAGAGTGCCGAATAATAAGAACATCTTAAAAAATTTAGACATATTCTTTAACATTTTACATGACATACTTAGTTTGTTTTCTTATAATTCAAAAATTATTTTATGCGGAGACTTTAATATTGACATCTCAAAGGAAACAAATCAAGCAAAGAGGTTTTATCATTTAATTCAGGGCTTTAATTTAACGTTTGGGTTTGTCAAACCAACTAGACAACAAAGCGGCAAATGTATTGACAATATCATTCATAACGTAAAGGAATCGAAAAAAGAAATGTACGATTTTGCAATATCTGACCATAACGCCCAAATATTATCTTGTCCTGTAAATAAAACTCTTAAAATAAAGAAGTGGTATAGATTTAAAAGAGACTACTCAAGAGAAAACATGATCAAATTTGAGGCTTGTTTGGATAATATAACTTTTAATGAAATATATGACTGCAAAGATGCTAATAATGCTTTTAGTAAATTTTACGACATTTTAAAATTATTTTATGACTTATGTTTTCTCATATTAAAGATTACTGTACCCATAACGACGAAACCTAGATGGATAAGTCGCGGAATTAGGATTTGTAGTAGACGTAAAAGAATATTACTATGGAAATATAGACTTTCACCGAATAATGATAATAAATTCAAATTTAAATCTTATTCTAAAAGGTATCGCAAAATTATTAATTTAACTAAAAAAGCGCACAATAATCATTATATACAATGTGCTACTAATAAATCAAAAGCGGCATGGGAAATAATAAATAACATGAAAACGAGTTTGCCAAAGAAAAATATTGCACGAATTAAAATTATTGGTAAAGTTTTGACGGATCCTCAGTTAATTGCAGAAGCGTTCAATGATTTTTTTATTGATCAAATAAAACCGCAATTGAATAAAAACATAAATACGTGTAATTTTGTCAACAACAATTCAATGTTCTTAATGCCCACTATTCCATGTGAGATAACTGAAATTATAAACAAGCTTAAAAATACAAACAGCACTGGGTATGATGAAATAAGCACAAAAGTAGTAAAATTCGTATCACCGCTCATAGGTCCAGTAATTAGTCATATCGCAAACTTATGTTTGGAGACTGGAGAGTTTCCAGATAAATTGAAGGTTACTGTAATTAAACCATTATTTAAAAGAGATGATAGAGAAGATATAAGAAATTACAGACCTATAGCATTACTTTCAATATTTTCTAAAATTCTGGAAAAAATAATTTATAAAGATTATACTTTTATTTTGAAAATAATAATCTATTCACTGACGAACAAAAGGGATTTAGGAAAAATACTACAATAAATATGGCAGTATACGACTTTCTTTATACAATTATGACAAGAATGTATAAGAGATTGCCGGTGTCAGCTCTCTCTATGGACATGACTAAAGCTTTTGATTATGTTAACCATAATATATTATTACAAAAATTAAATTGCTATGGAGTTAGACGTAATGTTAATGATCTATTAAAATCATATCTAGACAATAGAAAACAAATCACTTGCATTAAACGGTTTTGCACAGAAACTAGGACCGAAGTAACATATACGTCAACCGAACGTATTTCTCAATATGGCGTGCCTCAGGGTAGCGTCTTGGGTCCATTACTATTTATCATTTATATAAATGACTTACCGAAATCAATAGAATATCCCGTGTTGTTATTTGCCGATGATAGTACTGTGATATTTAATAATAATAATTTGAATACGTTTGAAAATGAAATTAACGATTGTTTGAAAACAATAATTTAATCATTTAATCAATAATCTTTTAATTAATTTAGATAAGACTAAAATAATGACTTTTAGACAACGACAAATTAGTTTAAATTTTAATATTGAGCACGGTGGTAAATATCTAGATGAGATAAACACGACAAAATTTTTAGGATTATATATTGATAACAACATGAAATGGAATACTCATATTGATGAAACATACAAAAAAATAAACTAATTTTCATATGCACTTTATAAATTAAGTGAAATAGTAAATCGTTCGGCAGCATTGACAGCTTACCACGGATATGTCGCTTCGATATTACGATACGGTAATATATTTTGGGGCAATGCAAAAGGGAAATAATTAGTATTCAGAGCACAAAAAAGATGCATAAAATCGATTTGTCATTAAAAATAATGACATTTCCGTGTATGTACATCTATGAAGTACTTATTTTTGTTAACATAACATAACATAACTTCACGCTGTATCCCCAACGGGGTAGTCAGAGAGGACGGAGCGCCAGGAGTCGCGGTCCTTACACACCTCTTTCGCTTCCTCAAATCTCATCATTCTCCTCACACATTTTCGCCTGGGTATGCGAGTGCTTTTGACATTTACGTCTGCTAACACTCTGGCTATTTGATCTTCATAAGTCAGCCTTGGTCTTCCTTGGCTTCTTTTACCACTCACTTTCGCTCTGTATATTTTCTTCGTCAGTCTTTCATCACTCATTCTTTCCATGTGCCCGAACCATCTAAGCATTCCTTTCTTCATTTTTACAATAACACTGTTGTGCAACCCTGTCATACTGCGTATCTCATCATTGCTTATCCTGTCAGCAAGCGTGACACCGCACATATTTCTGAGAGACCGCACCTCCACAGCATTTAACATACTTTCACTCGATTTTGGGCATATCCAGGCCTCACTACCGTACAACAAAGTTGGCACCAACACCGCATTGTGGATGGCCATTTTAGCAGTGTTAGATATATTCACACTACCCACTAATGCGGACAGAGCACCGTTCACTTTATTGCCAGCTGCTACCCGTCTCTCCACATCCAACTCACATCTTCCATCCCTCGAAAACGCACTCCCCAGGTACACATTATATTTTTGTTAAATACAATAAAAACCTATTTGATAGCGTAAAAGGATCAAGGCGTTGTGAAAATCTCTGTCTCGTTGCATGTAGGACTACATTATTCCACAATACAATTTTTGCTCTGGCACCTAAATTATATAATAAATTACCGAACTTTATAAAAGATAGCACTAATTTGAATATTTACAAAAAACAATTAAAGAAATTTCTATTAGAAAAGACGTATTACTCCATTGACGAATTTTTTAATGATAATATTTAGAAAAACTTTTTTTTTATATTTTTATTTGACACGTATATAATTTTGATTGCAATGTAATGAGTAATGACTATATAATAATTAATAACATTTTAAATCCAATTTAATGACATAAATTTAACTCCAATTTTAATGACTATAATAATATTTATCTGAGTTATTTGTTTTGTTATAAATGTTTTTGTAACGCCATGCATGAGGCGGAGCACAGAGGCTCTTACAGTATATTGCAACATTAACACCATATTTGTACCTGTGTCTCACAAAATTACTAAATGAATAAATAAATGAATAAATGAATAAATAAATGAATAAATGAATAAATAAATGAATAAATGAACAAATTTTTGTAGAACTTGTGTTGGATTTAATTTCGAATATTATAATTGTTTTTTGATTATGGAACTCAGAGTTCGATGTTTGTCTGTCCGCCGTTTGTCCATCTGTTCGTCTGATGTCTGTCCGTATGTCATGGTCAAAAAGTCAAAAAATACTGGTCTAGAAAACACACCGCACCAATCCCTTACCTTTCTGTGAAATTCCTTAGCCGATTTTATATTATAGACAAAGAATAACCAAGAACTATTCCTTGGTGTTTCATAATTGCATACTTCACACAATAATAATAACTTTTTAATATTGATATAGCAACACCTTATGTATTACATTCTATTTAATTTTTCTTTTTAATTCTTGTATATGTACATACTCAAACAGTTAAATAAATCTATACAACTGTTTAGGCGATGGGCTAGCAATCTATCACTGTAACGATTCTATCTACAAACCTCGATACTTATTACCAAAAGTTGAGTCAAAATGTGATTTTGTTGCATCTTAAGACTTTGACGTAATGTTGTTATGTGTATGTTGAGAACATAAAATATACATAGTATATTTTATGTATATAGACACATCCTCACGCTATATTTTTAACTAATAATACTAAATAATCTGTCTGGTAAGTTTTCACGGCTAAACCGCTGGACCGATTGTAATTAAATTTGGCATGGAGATAGTTCGACATCAGGGGACAGATATAGATTATTTTTTTAGCAACAAACTATGCCTAAAGTGATGGTGAGGATGATAAACCTTTGCATGGGAAATGCTAAAACGGTGAACCGATAATGATGTTTAGCACAGTGATAGACTTTTTAAAACAAAAAGACAAAGGCAACTTTTTATGAAAAATATTTTTGTGAAAAGGAAACACTATACACACTCGTCCTATTCTGTATCCAAGCAATGTCTAAAAAGTTTTGTATTTCAAATACAAAAAGTAACGAATAAAGGGTGTAAAGTATTTTTTTAGCCGTGTAAAACAAATATCGTACGAATCCGAATGTAAGAATTTATAATATTTCTATTCAACGTATTGTTTTCTCGAATATAAAACTTTCAGTCCACATAATCACATAGCGGATTACTTTTTCAGATTGGAATTTTATGGGACCTTTTCTGTTAAATAAAGTTAAAGTACTCACGTCTGATTTTAGTCTATTGTGTATATCGACGTCTAACCTCATAGATTTCTCAGTGACACATCCAATTTTCCGGATTATACTCTAAACTTGTTCACAACACCTCGCACACTATTGTTAAAGTACATAAGTTATCTCGGCTTATACACCCGTAAATAAGATATTTTCGGTTAACAATAACATGTCCATAATATCTCATGTAGTACACATAGAACGATATAAGCGACGAATAAGGAATAACGAAAATAACGAATCTTGAGGAGAAAGGAGATATTAGATTTTTGGCTCGCGCATTGTACGCTGTTTATAAAATCGAGGAAATATTTAAAGATTGTTAGAAAAATAGTGAAATTGCATTTTTTATTATATATTTTTAGTACAAGAGCAATATTTTATTATTTAACAGGGCTATACGGACAAGTACGCCATAACGAGTTCGTTCCAAAACTAAATACGTAGCGCAACTATTTTTAATTTGTTGAAAACATGTGTAGTTGAAAATATCTTCGAGTTGTGATGTATGAATATACTTTATAAGTCGCGCACGTCACGGGTCAAATCGGTCAAAACGCTGTCAAAAATTATGGAGAACAGATTAAGTATTTGTAGCAAGCTACATCTGTAGCTTTATGGATTTAATAGTTGCGCTGAAAGTACTTTGTAAGTAGGTAGGTATTTTTGTTTAGTAAAGAATAAATTGATGGATGAGATTTTTTTATCATTACTTTGTTAATAATATACCTACACATCACATGAGTTTGATAGTAAATTGAATACTACGTATTTAGTTTTGGAACGAACTCGTTATGGCGTACTTGTCTGTATAGCCCTGTTAAATAATAAAATATTGCTCTTGTACTAAAAATATATAATAAAAAATGCAATTTCACTATTTTTCTAACAATCTTTAGATTTTTCCTAGATTTTCTAAATAGCGTACAATGCGCGAGCCGAAAATCTAACATCTCCTTTCAAAAACAAAGTTTCTCTTTACGAAATCTACCCAAAAACGACTTCTGGCGATTACGTTAGAAATCTGTGACGAACGCTAAGCGTAGCGAAGCGATCGCCTCAGACTTTGATGTTAGATTTTTTTTAACTATTCGAAAGTCTTCCGAAAGGCTATCAAAAAGTACATTCTATCACTGACACCTCAATAATACACCTAATTAAATATAAAAACACGTAAGCAGTAGTTATTATAACGTGCTTCCTAAAAATATTTACATAGGTACTACAAATCCATTGTGTTCCAATGTATTTCCATTTCGTATTCTGTTGTCTCAAATGTATCGAATACCGAATTAAATTATTAATAAATCTGGTTAAGTGAAAGCCGTAGGAATGGTAGGGTATTCCGTACTGTCAACGTTTGCCGTGGATATCTTCACAGGTAAAAAATACGTATCTTACATAACCGCAATTCTAATCATTTTTCTTAAGAGTATACCTTAATCTCAATAATTATAGTTTTAAAGTTTTTTAATTATGCTTTTAAAGATTAGGTAAATAGCAATTTTAAGAATTTCTTTTTAGAATGAAACATAATGTTACATTATGTTATAGATTTTTGAATACTCAATATAAGAGCCTAAAATCAACCCACAAGAGTCGTAATGCAGTTTTTGAAGTTGACGGCTGTCTTTGCCACTACAAACTAAATAACAATACTCAAATTTGCTACCACTGGTCCCAGAGTCAATATTTTATTTGAAAGTAAACAGTTTAATTTGTTACAATTTTCTGTATGGTTTATAAATTCTTTAAGCTAGCGCAAGCAATGATCAAAATAAAGTGTTTTTCGTAGCTAGACATTTATTATGGTTGAATAAGGCTCTGTCTAACCATTGATATTTTTGATATTACGGCATACGCAGATTTATGATAAAAAAGGACTGTATCCTAGAACTTAATAGCGCCATATTTTTTAAACTATTACTGAAAATCTCTAAAAATTCAATTTCTTCTTTCGTAAATGAAATGACTGACACGAAGATAGCAAATCAACGACGCTTTCCGAGATTCAATGATGTTATAATACCTCTTTTGTTTTATAACATCATTGCCGAGATTGATTTATAAATTATAACACACCTAACGTCATTGACATTGGATTTGTATGAAGTTGCATTTACACATGTACACTTTCAAAAGTACGTGCGAACTTGTTTTTCTGGCGATTTCATGAGATTGCATGTAAATAACGACCCTTCTGTGTTTCCGGGTGCTTTGTTTGTCTATATGATTACTTTTGGCTGTATTCAACTTGACTTCTGTAGTCTTTTTGGAAAATGTCGCGATGCGCGTGCTATTTTTTGGTAGGCGCTTTTAATTTATTTTTGTAGTATCCATATTTCGTTTCGAAATATAACAAACATTTCGAAGTGCTTTTAATAGCCTACACAACAAAATAAATAAGCACACAAGGACAAGCACATTTTTGTGGATGGAAAAGTCATTTTTGGCCACAGTTTTTGGACATCGTCATTTCAAAAGCTTGTTTTAAGGTTATTTCAAAAGCGTTCCGTTTTCCAATTTTGTACCGGAACATTTAAATATTTATTTTTGATGTTCAATCATTTAATGGTCTTTGTAACATAGTATAATCATTATTACAATATCTACAATCCTCTGTAAATAAAATAGAAGTATACTTATTAATAAACATTAATACAGAAGCACAGAATAGGTAATAATGTTATGTAGTTATGTAACACAATAGGTATATATACTATCT
This sequence comes from Zeuzera pyrina, assembly GCA_907165235.1. Classification (NCBI taxonomy): domain Eukaryota; kingdom Metazoa; phylum Arthropoda; class Insecta; order Lepidoptera; family Cossidae; genus Zeuzera; species Zeuzera pyrina. The sequence continues at coordinate 14,729,003 of OU015630.1, forward strand.
CAGTATAAATAATTTTAATTTGAGTAAATCGTTAATATAGATAAGGAGGAAAATTTATCTAAGGAACCTGTGGGACTGATAAGCTAATGGAAGCTCCGTTTGGAAATGTTTCCATATTCGCTAATATAGGTACGCAGTCTCCGTGCTCTGATATAAGTAATGTTTCTTCTTCTTCTTCTCTTTTATATAATGTCAACTCGTCTCATGTTTACTAGAAATGTTTTGCCATTTTCATGTAAAACATAAGCGTGTCTCTAACGTAAAATGTCAGTCTTTTTATTACTAAATTCCTAACACTTTCCAGTAAAGTCTAAGTTCCTAACACTCTCCAGTAAAGTCTAAGTTCCTAACACTCTCCAGTAAAGTCTAAGTTCCTAACACTCTCCAGTAAATTGATAATAATCTTTGCTGGAGTTAAAAATGACTTCTTGGAAAAACGCGAAAAGATCAGTTGCACGTATTTATTCAAACTTTCCAATTCTTAATAATGTTTAATATTTTTGTATTACTTGTCATGTAAGTTTGTTTTTAAAGCATACAACACAGAACACGTAAACGGTTTACAGCTGTGTATTTCAACTCCCGACTAGATTCGATATAAGTAAATCGGTTATAGGATTTATTACATTATTTGTACTAGCGGTCGCTCAGTGGTTAAAATTTAGCCGTAAAAAATGAAATAAATGCTTTTTTCCCTTGATAATACACTCCAGACTAAACAGACTCAAACCAGCTAACAGTATAAAACACAAAATTTACAGCTTGAAACTCATTCAGTCGTTTTGTCAGTAATTGTTTGTTAGCAACAATTTAAAAATTCTGTGGCAATAACTCTGTGTTAGCGTCTGTTTGAACTTCGGACCGAGAATCAAATTGGACCGAGTCATAACGAGTTGCCACTCTTATCGCCGTATGTGACACAAAGAATAATGGCAGTTCCAGGGTCGTTTAAATTATAGACTGTGTGTAATTATTTATATTATTATTATTTATATTATTATTATTATATATTATTATAGACTGTGTGTAAAATAAAGTATATGGTATACATTATATAAAACACATACAATGGTTTATTTTCAATCAATTAGTTTTTTTTTATAAAGTGGCACAAACAATAAAATAATAAAAAAAGATTATGTTATATCTGCAGTAAATCAAGCAATATCAAAATGCAAAATCAGTGCAAAGCTAATGAAATTTCCATACTCTGTATTTTAGTAAACAATTATAGTAGTAGTTTGTTCATTCAAATATTAACAACAATATATTTTATTTCATTAAAACCAAAGGTAGGTGATAAGGAAGTCACAGTCACGTTATTGATGCTAACGCATTGCTATATTGCTAAAAGTAATGATGTGTTTTACTTTATAGGTAAAATAAAGTGAATAATCACACGTTATTCGAGAATGTTCGTGCAACATTATAACCCAATGTCCTGGCTGTCATGTGTCATTTGGCTGTCAGCTGTCAACCGTGTCTTGTTGTCGTATGTTGTTATTGCAAATTGCAATCAATTGGAATGACATACTAGTCTGTGGTAATCGAAGTAGGAGAACTTATATCTCAATGTGTTTGATTCAATTGTAATTTCTTTCAAGTTAAGTCTGCTTCTCTGCTCTACTGCTCTGACATATTGCATTGACTTAACAATCATAATACACTATAATAATGAGTATGAGACTTCATAAACTGTTAGTCTATGTACAGTTAGTAGTTCATTACCATTGCTTCGATATGGCTGTGATATGGTCGTACGTTGCAGTGACTAAACGAATTTATGTCTTAATTTGGTATTGGATTGATATCTATTTTATTTATTACAATTTACAATACTTATTACTGAATTGAATTATACATTGCTGAGTAATATTAAACCATTTTGTTACTCAATGTTGTATTCTTTTTTAAAATGACTTTAGTACTTCACATGTATACGCATGGTTGTTTAGCCAAGATTACACTTAATTTTATGATTACGTAGATGTATATTTTAAGATATTTTTATTAACAAACGCGAACTCTATATGCGACTTTGAAACTGCATGGGTTTCTGTCAATCTTCATTTCGTGTCTCCCTTTTCACTCATTGAGTGTAAAACCACAAGTAAAACAGCTAAAGTAGCTATGGCACCTCCCACTGTCGTTATAATTCGTGTTAGCTCATGACCGACTAGACGCACAAAATATTGGAGTACTGGAATATTTTTTTGCTAAATACTTTTAAATCTTAAGTATTTTCAGCTGTGTACCGTTGTACTGTGACCCTTTCCTAGTCACGCACATTTGTAAAAGTTTAGAAACTAGGTCAACCATAAAACGGACACGCTCTTAGAGCAAATACTTCGTCCATTTTGATTCTTGGTCCGAGGTTTGACCACAAACTATTAAATGTTTGACATAGGCAGTACAAACGTAAATAATGAATGTTTTGTATTATTTAATTTAATGTATTGGTAAACAATGTATACATTTTAGCTTTCTGCACTCCTACCCCATATAAACTTTAATTTACACTCCTCTGTGCGCACAATATGCTATAAAATAATACCTACGAAGATTTCTTTTCATGTGTTAAAATATATAATATTAGAGAGAGGTTTGAAACAGCTGATGATTTATGTTTGGTTTGAAAACGAATCTTTTTGAATCTATGTGGCTACGTACAAAATAAACTATAACAGAGATTATGGGTTTAACGAAACAGTGGAAATAAAATCAAAGAAATCTGGATACAATCGATTGTCTTCGTCTGTATTTATGACGTAATGTCACCCATCCAATAGAAGATCACCTACAGTTTGTCAGAGATTATGGGTTTAAGGAAACAGTGGAAATTAAATCAAACAAATCTGGATACAATCGATTGTCTTCGTTTGTATTTATGACGTAATGTCACCCATCCAATAGAAGATCACGTACAGTTTGTCAGAGATTATGGGTTTAAGGAAACAGTGGTAATTAAATCAAACAAATCTGGATACAATCGATTGTCTTCGTCTGTATTTATGACGTAATGTCACCCATCCAATAGAAGATCACGTACAGTTTGTTTATCAATTACCAGAGATAAGCCACAGGTTCTTTAAGGTTCTGTTAAAATTCGCTATGATTTTATTTTGTCTGTCTGTGCTTATGTCAAAACAAAGATTTTTTTTCTTTATAATTATATTGTATGATATATCATACTGCCTACTAATGCGGACAGAGCACCGTTCATTTTATTGCCGGCTGCTACCCGTCTCTCCACATCTAACTCACATCTTCCATCCCTCGAAAACGCACTCCCCAGATATACAATTTCGTTCACTTGTTCTAGACATTTTCAATTTACCCATATATCACACTTTGTCTGTCCATCTTGTCTTTCAAACACCAGAATCTTAGTTTTAATCACATTCATATTCAATCCTTTCACTTCATAGTCTTCTTATATGTACGTAACTAGTGTCTGCAACTCCGCTTCCGGTGGTGCTATAAGCACAGCATCATCAGAGCCAAGACATCGAACAGACATCGAACGAGGGCGACATGTCACCATCTATCCTTACACAGGCTCTGTGGCCTCGATATAATGACCCTACAACCAGGCATACAGGCAGAAGACTCCACAGTTTCTTTCGCATTACTCTATCGAATGCTTTTTCAAAATCCACGAAAGCACAGAAAACCCTCTGACCTATGGCCAGAAACTTCACCACGATAGCGCGAAGCGAGAAAATCTGATCCATACAACCCCTATCGTTCCTAAAACTACCTTGCGCCTCCTACAAATATCTTTCTGAAACGCCTTTCATACGTTCAGTCAATACCTTAGTATCTAACTCATCCAAAATGGCCATACACAATACGGTGTTGATGCCGACTTTATGTACGGTAGTGAGGCCTGGATATGCCCGAAATCGAGTGAAAGTAAGATAAATGCAGTAGAAATGCGATCTCTTAGAAATATGTGCGGTGTCACTCTTGCGGACAAAATAAGCAATGAAGAGATACGCAGTATGACAGGGTTGCACAAAAATATTATTGTAAAAATGAAGAAAGGAATGCTAAGAAGTTTCGAATACATGGAAAAATGATGAAAGATGAAAGAGAGTAATGAAAGAATGACGAAAAAACCTATATAGCAAAAGTGAGTGGTAAAAGACGCCAAGAAAGACCAAGGCTGACTTATGAAGAACAAATAGCTAGAGTTTTAACCAACGGAAATGTCAAAAGCACTCGCATACCTAAACGAAAATGTGTGAGTAGAATGATAGGATTCGAGGAAGCGAAAGAAGTATGTAAGGACCACAACGCTTGGCGCTCCGTCCCTCTGACTACCCCGTTGGGGATACGGCGTGAAGATATGTATGTATATGTATTGAATGATAGTTGCGCGGAATGCAGTTTTTCAAATAAGCTCGACGTCTTGTTTTTTTAAAACGCCTTTTTTATTAAAGAACCGTAAGTATTTTTTTCACTTGTAAGGGTCGAGATTTTGCCGAATCCGGGAGTTCTAAATTGACCAGAAGTTTTCGTATGTCTATTAATTATGTTGTCCAGATGATCCAACGTGTATCGGAAGCAACTGCACAAACGATAACTTGACTAGGCGAACGATAATATAACAATAGCCCATTCGTTGTATGTGTCTGCACATGAAATCAACTATAGCGCGTTTGGAATAATTATTGCACCATCTGTATCTTGTGGCGTGCAGAACTTTAACGATGTGACGTTGCCACGCCATCGTTCCGGTGTTACGAACCTCTGCTTGTCCATGAAACGCGCACTCAGTATTACTTGCATCAGGGCAGCTTGGTACTTGATCTTGTTGCATAGTTCCTGCCACAGACATGGGATACCAGATAGGTGAGTGACACAAGTGTCACAAAAGTGTTAAAAACAAACTTACATGACAAGTAATACAAAAATATTAAACATTTAATATTAAACATTAAGAATTGAAAAGTTTGAATAAATACGTGCAACTGATCTTTTCGCGTTTTTCCAAGAAGTCATTTTTAACTCCAATAAAGCCTATTATCACTTTACTGGACACACACACAATTAAGTGAGTCGAATTACAGAACATGTAACTTTTGTAATCTATATAAGTATATAAAAATCAATAGCCCGCGTTAGTCTCGAAAAAACTCGAAAACGGCTCGACCAATTTGAATTTTTTTTTGTTCTCCGCAATACTGGGGTGGTTGAGGAAAAAAAACTGTGAAAAACCCAAAGGAACAGCCAAAAAACTAAAAAATCTAAATTTGTAATTTTGTATGGAAATTGTCACTTCGAGTTACTTTACCACTTCGGATTATTTTTAATAGATGGCGTTGTTGGCGGACATTTCGTTTGACAGCTGCGTCATGCATAATTATTATTCATTCCGTGCGGTAGTGTGAAATCTTTATTAATTAAATTTAAATTGAATATTACATTTAAAATAGTTTTTTCGTTAAAAACGGATTTTGTGAATAAATTCGGATAAAGTGAATTTAATTACATTTTGCAAATATTCATTTTGATCAATCGTTCTATTAAGATTAAGTAATTGACTTTGCAAACTTAGACATAACCACAAATTTAGAAAACAAAACGAAAAACGTAGTTTACCAGAAAGCTTCGCATTCAATGTTAACTGCATTTATCTTTCATGTAAATAAAAGACATTGAATTCATTTGAATTACAAACGAGTTTCATTTAATAACCAAACGAAACTCAAACCGTACACGATGCGGCCAATATTATCGATCCCAATGAATTGGAATTGGAAAGTTGATTAGAATTGATAAAATCGTCTATAAAGAGTAACAATCAAATCAATTTTAGGTGGTATGAAATTCACCGGCTCATCTAGTATTCTATATTAATTGTTCAACAGGATGCTATTTGATGTTTTAATGGTTGTAAGCATATAAATAAAGGCAAAATGTGAATCTAAATTTCAGCAAAATAGCCAGCTGTTGCTTAGTTTTGTGAACAAAGCCTTCACGCATAACAAAAATAATATACAGTAATTTACAATACAGTTTACATGTAAGATCTACATTGCTAAGTAGAATTTGTACGTATATTATGTATACACGTATGTGTGAGTTACGTATGTGTGAGTGAATTATGTGTAAGTACTATTACGGATAAAAATGTGGTGTCACCTTGTATGTGTACTACATAGTACTTGACGATTTTTGAAGTTTAATTAAATAATCATAACAACAACAGATTATTGGTGTGTATCTACATAATTTACATGCTAAAAAACAAATCAAATTTTATATCATCATCGTCCAGAACAAAAGTAAACAGCGTTTCGTTATATGAGACGATACTACCACTTTCCGCGAAACAATGAGATTACAGTAGGAAACCAAGTAAGTGGATGATAGGCTAATCAAATTTCGCTAGGGGAGAGCTGCCAAATGGAATAAGGGACAGCAAGTTTTATTGGCTATGACAATGTCAAATCACTCGTTAATTTAGCCGGTCTCCTCCGGATGTCTGCTATGTCACAGATTCAAATAAATTATTGTGTTATTGAAAAACTTATAATACCAAAACTTGGCTACAAACCTTACAATTAAATGCTCCATTATTGGCCACACCGTTGCTTACGAACAAGCGAGTTAGTGGCCATAGGCAGACCTACCTATTTCCAACGAAAAAATCTTGATATCGTTTCCGGCGTCGGAAGTCATTAGCAAGAGTAAGTATATATGCATATTAAAATGCATATAATTGACAATACAAAGTTAATATTAAGCCGTAGTCGGTAAAAATAAAGACAAGACAAGTACTTTTACAAAATTCTAAGTAAACTATTCTGAGAAAGTTAGAGGAATGAGACTTAAGTAGGCGGCAAGAATAACGGCACGTACGAGAGGAAAAAGAGATTATGCATGTCGATATCACATACATCGATAAGTCATGAGTTCAAGATTATATTCATGGGTGTCTCTTAAAAAAGAAACATAATATTGTAACACCAGAACGATAGCGCGGCAACGTCACATCGTGCAATAATGATTTCAAACCCGCTATAGTTGACTTCATGTGCAGACACTTGCAATGAATGGGATCTTGTGTCACTGTCAAACGAAATGTCCACCAACAACGCCATCTATTAAAAATAATCCGAAGTGGTAAAGTAACTCGAAGTGACAATTTCCATACAAAATTACAAATTTAGATTTTTTAGTTTTTTGGCTGTTCCTTTGGGTTTTTTTCCTAAACCACCCCAGTATTGCGAAGAACAAAAAAAAATTCAAATTGGTCAAGCCGTTTTCGAGTTTTTTCGAGAATAACGCGGGCATTTGATTCTTATATACTTATATAGATTAAAAAAAGTTACATGTTTTTCTGTAATTCGACTCACTTAATTGTGTTCTGAAGTGAATTTAAATCGTTTTAATAACCCCCACAGAAAAGTAAATGTTATAAGTTTGACACAGTTATTTGTCTGTTTGTCTGTCTGCTTGTTTGTGTGTGTCTGTGAATTAGTAGCTCTCGAACGGATGAATCGATTAAATTACGTTGTTTGTATTTGAAAGCTACAATTTTTCTGAACGTTCATACCAGCTAGGGGCGGTTAATAAAAAGTGAGAATGAGTATGTTATAGGACAGATAACTTTTAGAAAATGTTATTTTATTTATTGACATAGTCAACTTTTAGTGTAATTCACTTGGAATACCTTTTTCTAAGCTTTATATTCCCTTCCTAGAGAACTCTTCATCTGGAGTACCTAGAAATTCATTCATTCAAATTGTTGTCAAATTTTTCAAGACAAACTGTGAAACCGTGAACTGTGATAGGTAAACCTTTAGTCCTTTTCCGTGGATTTCGTTACGCGATTTTTTTATTTGATCTGCATAAATAACGTGTAAGTGCTTTATGATGCATGTATTGTTGCCCCTAGACTATCCCAGAAAAGAAAAGAAGATGATTATGTATTCTAAGTCAAAGAAAGTAATTCCGTTTCGGCGTCGTAATATTAAAGCTACGTATCGTCCATTGTTATAACCAAAAGTGGGCATTAACTCGTTAATCCGTTAATCGTTAATTAACGAAGTTAACAATTTCCTTAACGAATTACCTTTTAAGTTAACTTCAAAAAATGTAACGCTTTTGTTTACTTCCGTTAAGTTGAACTTCCGTTAACTTTAGTCCGTTACATTGGTTGCTTGTGGACATGTTATTTTTTTGTTTGAATTACGCGCAACACCACACTCGTACGTTCGGCGAGCCGAATGGTATATTATGCGAAAATAAATTATGCGAAATGCGCGTGCGAATGTGATGCACTTAAAACTGTTTTTTATGCTAGGCATTTTGTTGTGGAATTGTTGAGAATGTTTATGAAGGGCAACATGCACCTAATGCAAAATTATGATCAAATAGCAAAATAAATAGCTATTACTACTACTTTATTTCTTATATTATCAGAGCGATTATCGGGGAATACAACTCATACGTCGAAAATCATCTGCAAGATTTCGTACATATCAGATCTCTGCTAATGGACGACCTAAATTAGCATCTGACAAAAGTAATGATCGAAGCATTGAATAAAGTGACATCTGCCGATATTAAAATTTTTACGAGACACTGTACAAAAGTAATGTACCGTTCTCTGAATCGCAGAGCGAGAGATGCAGGCCACCTGTTACTAATGTCGGTGCTAAAGAAATTCCTGACGTGTCTGTAGAAGAGATGCAGCTAGCGCTGAGCCAAATAAAAAACCGAAGATCTTCAGACCAAGATAACATAATTCCCGAGATGTTGAACCTAAGATCAGAAAGGCTATGGAGAGTACTGCTGTTTATAAACTGCATATTAAACCGCAAAGTACCTCAGGTTTGGCACAACGCAGTGAAAATCCTGCTCACTGCTCGAAACTGTCTCTTTTTTCTAGTGTCTTGTCCCAAATTTATAAATTATTCATCAGAGTTACCCTAAATAGACTAGCTAATAAACTCGACGATTACCAGCTGAGGGAGCAGGCCGGTTTTTGATCTGGATACGGCACAAATGACCACTTGCCAACATTGAAGATACTAATTGAAAAGTGCCATGAATACCGACAGCCAATCGTCGTCATTTTCGTTGACCATGAGAGGGTGTTTGACTCGGTGGAGGCTTAAGCAGCTGAGAGGGCACTAGTAGACTGCAGTATTGACGAAATGTGCATCTAGCTTATGAAACATCTACAGCAGCATGGGACGTCAACGGTCAATCTATATAAACTTACAGAGCCGTTCAACTGGAGCGAGGAGTGCGCCAAGGCGACACAATTTCGCCAAAATTGTTCAATGTTGCCCCCGAGAATATCTTCCGAGGACTCGATTGGAGTGACAGAGGCATTATTATCGACGGAGAAAGACTGAATATCTTGCGGTTTGCGGATGATATCATACTGGTCGCGGATAACGTTGAGGATAAGCTCACTATGATCGGCGACCTGCAGAGTCATTCAGCCAAAATAGGATTGAAAATGAATACGTCAAAAACTAAGATCATGACAAACACTAAAACAGAAGTCTTTAATCAGTGTGTTCTACCAGTTTCACGTATTGAATGGAGACAACAACTCTCGCCGAAATATCTGCTGAGAAAATCCGAGTTACACAGAGGGCGATGGAGCTACTGATACTTGGAATAACTTATACATCATAAAAGGAATGTTAGAGACGTGGTAGAGGAGATTGAGCGCCGGAGGTGGAGATGAGCAAGGCGCATTGCAAGGATGGACAGCGGTCCATGGGCGAAAAAGACTTTTGAGCGGAGACCTTGCGCTAACACTCGCGTGAAAGCAATTCGTTCTTCAAGATCACGAATATTGACAATAGATAACACGCGGAAAAGGTAGACCATTTCAGAGAAGGATGGAATTTGACAACAAGCGGGCATGAACTACCCTTACCTTATTGTTATCTATCTTAAAGCTAAATAAATGTGTATTTAATTTTTCATTCTACATTACATGTAATAATTAACATACCCACTTATTTTTGTCTTATTAACTTATATAATCCAGACCAAAAGCAGTATTAGTTTTGGATGGATAACTTTTAACGGTTAACTTTAATTTGCGTTAAATTTTCGAAAATTTAACTCTTTAACGATTATCGAAGTTAACGTTTTAATTAATGGATTAACGATTAACGAAGTTAACTTTTGGATTAACTGTGCCAACCTATGGTTATAACTATAAACGAAGACTGAAGGAGAAGGCTTCTCCTTCACTCTTCGGTTTTGAAAGCGTATTCTCAATATGCTTTCTTCGATGTCGTATTCCCGGGACAGTTGAAGTTTTCATTCTTTTTTTTTTTTCTCGGGTTAATAGTTATATCCCTATATATGGTAGTCAAATCCCTAGAGAACACTTAAAGATTCATCTCCAGCAAAAAATAATAAGGCGCAGGCTTTAACGCAATTCCGCACTACAGCACTGGTAATGGAGTTGTAATACGTATACCAAACAACCAAAAAAAGGATCAGAATCTTGTTGCGACAGTTCCAAAGAGCGTCGTGAAATATTCAGTCTAATTTGTTATTGCGCATCAGTAAACATTCTAAGTATCGAACGTACGATACCTTTTTCATCCCCAAGCGTTCTTGTTACGCGCACTTCCTGTCGAAATTATCATTTCTTCAGCCATGAAACGTACCGTAACACGACGACCTGATAAAATAATTTTTTCAACTTTTTTAACATACGTTGCATTTACGCCTAATACATGCCATCCCGTCAAGTCTTGATCGACTTGGTCCGTAGTACCTGTTAATTTTATAGTACAGATATTTTAATAACCGTGCGGTAGTTCAATTTCTTCCATTTTTCTAAACACGCTGCAACAAACAGCAATCAAGCGCCTCCTGTTCTTAAAATTATGATATCATATCTAGCAGATAAACCAGTTTCGCCAGCCAGTATAAACTTTTCTAATTTCCAAAGAGTTTTTTACTTACTTTTTACTTACTTTTCTCACTTTTTATTGAACTACTCTCGTGGGTTTGGTGGAAATCGGTCCAGGTATTCTCAGGATATTGAGGTCTGAATCTTATACGTGAAGGAATCTTAGGTAGGCACTATTGCTGCTAAAAACTTTGTGTTTTATCTGGTAGGGTAGCCAAAGGTCTTACGATGACCAAAATAAGGAATGATTATCTATCTATATACAATATATAAAAGGCGATGTATGTATGTATGTTCCTTATGGACTCCGAAACGGCTGGACCGATTTCGATGAAATTTTCAGGGAATCTTCTGATTGGCCTAGCGGGTGTTTCTGTAAAGTTTGGTAGCGATCGGATCAGTAGATTTTTTTTTTTGTTTTTTTTTTGTAGTATCAAAATAATTATAAAAACGGTTTAATTTATTTTTAATTCAACTAACGCCCAGTGAAACAGGCCGGGTTTGCTATCCATATCCATACTAATATTATAAATGCGAAAGTGTCTCTGTCTGTCTGTCTGTCTGTCTGTCTGTTCCGTTTTCACGGCTAAACCGCCAGACAGATTTTGATAAAATTTGGCATGGAGATAGTTTGACACCAGGCGGTGAACATAGGCTACTTTATTTTTCAAAAATCTACCCCTAAAGGGGTAAAAAGGGGGATGAAACTTTGTATGGGAAATTTTTAACCGCTGAACCGATTGAGATGTAATTTGGCACAGAATACACCTTTTCTATTAAAAAAAAAACAGTTTTCTTTTTTTATCAAAAATCTACCCCTAAAAGGGTGAAAAGGGGGATGAAACTTTATAGGGGAAATGCTAAACCGCTGAACCAATTAAGACGAAATTTAGTACATAGATAAAACCTTTTCTGTTAAAAAACACAGACTCCTTTTTTTTCCAAAAATCTACCCTTAAAGGAGTGAAAAGTGGGATGAAATTTTATAGGGGATACTAATACGAGTCTCTGTTTATCTGCCTGTCTGTCTGCTTGGTTTTTACGGCTAAACCGCCTGACCGATTCCGATAAAATTAGACATGGAGATAGTTTGACACCAGGGAATGAACATAGGCTACTTTATTTTTCAAAAATCTACCCCTAAAGGGGTGAAAAGGGGGATGAAACTTCGTATGGGAAATTTTTAACCGCTGAGCCGATTAAGATGTAATTTGGTACAGAATACACCTTTTCTATTAAAAAAAAATAGTTTTCTTTTTTTATCAAAAATCTACCCCTAAAGGGGTGAAAAAGAGGATGAAACTTTATAGGGGAACTTTATAATGCTAAACCCTAACAATATGGGTATCAAATGAAATAGAATACGCAGGGGAAGGTAGATACATATGTGACGTCACCATAAATCCAATATGGCGAATGTTATGATATTCATTCAATTCCAAGATGGAGATTATTACTTTTTTCGGATTAATCGATATGGGTGTCATATCCTAGGTTTCTCGGGGTGCTAATTACGAAAATGACGTTCATTTTCAAATCCAAGATGGCGAAAATGACTTTTTTGAATAAATCGATATGGGTGTCACATTATAGGTGCTGATTACGAAAATTATGTTTATTTTCGAATCCAAGATGGCGATTATTATTTTTTTGGTTAAATCGACATAGGTATCATATTCTAGGTTTCTCGGGGTGCAAATTACGAAAATGATTTTCATTTTCAAATCCACGATGGCGAATATAACTTTTTTTGGATAAGTCGATATGGGTATCAAAGTCTAGGTTTTTCGGGGTGCTGATTACGAAAATGGCTTTTATTTTCAAATCCAAGATGGCGAATATTACTTTTTTGGATAAATCGATATGGCTGTCAAATTCTAAGTACCTCGGGGTGCTGATTACGAAAATGACGTTCATTTTGTAATCTAAGATGGTGAATATTTTTTTTTTTTGATAGATCTACATGGGTGTCATGTTCTAAGTTTCTCGGAGTATTGTTGAATACCAACAATATGGGTGTCAAATGAAGTGGGATACGTAGAGGAAGGTTTTTGTATATGTGACGCTATCATAAATCCAATATGGCGGATGTTCCATAATAGGAAGAACTTTTTCGTTCAACACCAACAATATGGGTATCAAATGAAATGGAATACGCAGGGGAAAATTCCCGGACATGTGACGTCATCATAAGTCCAATATGGCGGATGTTCCATAATAGGAAATAAATTTTTCGTTTGACACCAACAATATGGGTATCAAATGAAATGAAATACACAGGGTAACGTTTCTGGACATGTGACGTCATCATAAATTCAATATGGCGGATGTTTCTTAATAGGAAATAATTTTTTTGTTCATTACCCACAATATGGGTGATATTTTATTATGAATAAAAATAATTCGCGAGAGTCAATTGTACCGTATTTTTATGAAGCAAAGATTTCATGCTGCCTATGGGAAATTCAGTACCGTACAGTACAGTTTTAGACGTTTATATGAAACGGTTTATAAATAAACTAGCAAACCCGGCCCTTTCACTGGGCGTTAGTTTCACTGAGCGTAAAAAACAAAACAAAAAATTCTACTGATCCGATCGCTACCAAACTTTACAGGAACACCCGCTAGGCCAATCTGAAGATTCCCTGAAAATTTCATCGAAATCGGTCCAGCCGTTTCGGAGTCCATAAAGAACATACATACATACATCACCTTTTATATATATAGATATACCCATTACATGACTGCAACAAATATGGTAAACAAGAAGTTTGGATCATTATGTGCGAAAAATAATTATAAGTTTACATTTTCTTCCCAGCGATTGTTACAAGGATCTTTAGTTTTGTTAGTCCGTGTTATCGATATTGCGAATTGTTTTGTTGTGTAAGCTGTGAAACTTACTACTTACCCATAAGATATGTATGTATTAATGTCGTCGGGAAATATTGTCAGGTTGTTTACTCGGAATATTAAGTTTATACCAAATAATACTCATATAACAGAAAATAACAGGAAAAAAAACATGGGAAAAATCTAATAACATTTTTCGTTGGTTTAAAAATAGTGTTCTCTGAAATGTTTTCTGTTGAAAGACGTATTGTTATCTTTAGGAGGGAATTATATACTTTATCACAGTTTTCAAACCAATTTAATAAATTAATTATTCATGACGGTTCATACACACAAAATTATAATTCTCTGTAAAGTTTTTACACAAGAATGAGCAAAAACCAATCTTCCGAACTCATTCTCGAGGAAAAGTTTTTTGATCATAATTATATAAAATTAGAGTTGCTTCTGACTTAATAGATCGATATTGGTCTCGGCTCGACACATGTTACTCTCCAATGACCACAGACTCTTTACAAAGAGCACGATTCTTACAAACAAACCAGACAAAGCGTTAGTGGTTTCAAGAGACTAAATGGAAATGATTATGTTTAATTGCATTAACGCTGGGCGTTTTTGATAAATAAAAATCACACAAAAAACTGATGGCTCTGACGGACTCGTAACTAGAGAAATATTGTCATGTTCTATGTTGTTTCATGTAATAGGAATTCATACAACCATATTTCATAGCGTTTTTAAGTTATACATACATGTAAAATTAAATAAAAACAATCTGTAAATAACTAGGTCTTTAAAAATAATGTCTTTGAAAATGCACATTCCCTCGAAGTACCACGCCTCTCGTTCCAAATCCTGCAATTAGTATACTCTATGATAACTTTGATGGCTTGTTTTCGCTAATAAAAACATGAAAACTGTCCAGCTTAAGTACAGCATCTTTCGCTTATCACGAAGAAACTATAATGAGTTCCGTTATACCATTAGCGACTTCGGAATCCTAAATATTAAGTTTTTGACAAAATGATTATTTCATATGCCCAGTAGAATCTGTCAGACCCGCATACACTTTACATTCGTGATATTAACTGGAGTGCATTCTGAATTTCAGAAGCGCCAGAAAAACGATCTCTAGCCTAAAATATTTAGTCAATAATGATGATGATAGATGATTATGGGTGCGGCACAAGTAGATTTAAATTTTACAAAAAAAAATCTGTGTTTTAGTAGCAGGGTATCTGTAAGACCCTACCAGATATTATCCTACCAGACAGTCAGGACTTAATAGAGAGTAAATTTTGAGAACTAGCTGAGGAAGTAATTGACATGCCAAAACAAATTTCGTTAAAGCTATTTCAGTAGTAGTATCGGCAAACGGTTTGATCCCAATTTCCAACTAGCCTGTTAAATCGCCGGCGGCTGTTGGGTAAGGCTGACGGAGATGCAGAAAGCAATTGTTTGATAATGCCAGGATATCTGCCGTTTCCTCTCCGTGCCGCTCTGACCTTGTTAAGGTCTCTGTAAAGGTAACCGATCTTTTACCTTAGGCAGGGCAGTAACAAGGTCAGATCAGAAGGTTAATATTATTTTAATGCTTTTTAAGAGTACCTGCTTATTATTTTTTGTGTCGCGGGTTTATTAAATTTTTCTTTTAATTTTTTTTTGTCATGACGAACTCTGAAGTTTTTTTTTAAGTTTGAATAATTTACATTAATTTTTATATTAAATATTGGTTGCATGTTATCAGTTATTCAATTAAAAAACACATTTATATTTGTTTCCTCCAGAAAAATAATAATATGGTGTATAAAAAATAATACTCCTGAAATGGATGATATTTTATTATGAATCAAATTGTAAAAGGTATTTAAAGTGTTAACTCCTTGTTTTCTCTTAGTGACAAGTGTTGTTTATATGGTGTATTTGTGGATAATACCACTATAATCAATAATAATAATCACTATATTTTTTTCAACACGAAATATTCTTCATATTCTGCTAGCGATAATTAATAATAAATTTATAAAATGTCGCACAATAATTAATGTCATGTATAATCAGTCATAATGATTACAAATAAATTATAAAATATCAAATAAATTTATATTAAAAAATGACAAATAAAAATTAATTACAATTGAACGTCATGTACTCGTGCAAAATCAAATCACGATAAATCAAAAAAAGAAACAAAAAAAAATTGGTTTTGTTTAATAACTTACTTTATATTATCGTGAATAAATTCACGAATATTATAATAACATTTTTCTTTTAGCAATAGAAACATTACTTTTTTAAACAGTGGCAGTTCTCAGATTTACAATATTCCGGCAGTTTATTGTACGAATATATAGCCATTGCCATATTGCCATACAATATGAGTTTCTAGCAAAAACTTCTAATTTTTTAATAGTTAATACTTTTTATATTTTTTTTAAATTTGCCCTTACGTCGGCCTACTGCTGTTGATATTTTGAACAGCAACGTGTTTTTGAAGAACATTAATGTCTCGTAGATGTATAAACAAGGCAGTGGAAAAATATTATTTGTTCTTGGAAAGTGGTTTGCAGCTGACAAACTTCAATTTGTGAGCTCCGCATATTGCTCTTATGCATTTTTTTTACTTTAGAAACCTCATTTGCTGCAACCGAGTTTCCCCATAAAATTAAACCATATCTCAATATCGAAAACACATACACGTGACAATAACGTGAATACTTCAAACTACGATATTTCATTCACATGAATCCCAAAATACAAGTAAATACATTTAGAAATGACATTGCTATATTTATATACGACAGTTATACATGACAATGGCCGCTTTTATATTTTACCGGTAAACGATTTTATCGCCACGATTTTGTCGTTCACGGTACAATAGAGATGCAAAATGTATGCAATTGTACGAAGATGCTTTGAAATTTCCGTTGATGATAACGTCTACGGCATGACATAATCGTCAAATCGTGACGATAAAAACAGCAATTAGATATGACATTGCTATATTTATATACAGCAATGTCATGTCCAAATATGTTTATTCCATCACATTCATTAAAATTTATTCTTATTAGTAAAAATTTAGAAGACAAAAATTAGATAAAATTATTATTTATTAATTAAATTTATAAACGTATATACGGCAAAAGTCATTTTCATTGTGGGGTTTCCTAAAGATATATCTTACAAATACAAATTCAGAAAATTTTCTTATGTGTAAACTGTCGGAAACAAAAAGACAATTACAAATATGTATATAACTTGCCTAAGGCTTCCACAGTTACAGTCACATAGGGATCTTACTTATCTATTCTCTCGTATTACTTACTGCAGTAAAAAATTACAGAGCATCGTTGTCGCAGAAAACACAAAAGTATGGAAATACAAAAGTAAAATGTAGTTGGAACACAGAACATTAGTTCTGCTTTTAATCATTGACCTTATTTAATAAGCAGTGTCATTGACAATTATCGAATTCCTTCCATTTACCTAAATTTTGAAATTATTAAGCAAATTTAGTAAACATTAATCGGTAACCATTGTTTTTTATCTTTGAAACCACCTCATAAGAGAAAAAACAATGTTGAAATTGTCTATAAAATCGCAGTTCATCAATTTTAATAATTCAATAATCAATTTTAATAATTTCCTGTAAGCTATAAAAAAAATAATAAACGAAAGTGTATTGGCACTGTGTAGTCTAAACTAATACAACACACATCAAACAAGTCTAAGCAACACGCATCATTTATAAAAATTGCATGCTTTATTAATTGTTACTTCATTTTTTTCTTAGAAAAAGTAGATTGGTAATACAATCTTTTTTGTTCTCGGAAACATATACTGGCTGATTTTAAAAATAGAACCTTTTCGGTTGTGTTTTGTTTTCATTAAAATAAAAGCTAATTATTTTTTCCCTGTATCATGTGTTTACGTTGCTTGATAAATTTGGTATTTATCGCACTTTTAACATTTTGAGATACCTATACTGCTTTTGAAAAAATTGAGTGATGAGTCATTTATTATGTTATGGACGCGACGCCATTTGACTGATGATGAAATGCAGAGAGCTGTAGGAATGCTACAAGCGGAGAGAAATCAGTCCCAGGTGTCTCGGCATTTTGGTGTCAATAGAAGCGTGATTTGTCGTCTTTGGCAGCGTTATGTTAATACAGGGATCCTGCTGAGCAGCACCCAGGACGTGGAAAGAGTACAACTGCTCGACAGGACCGATACATACAACTGACTGCAAGACGTCAGCCGATGTTACCCGCCCGGGAGATAGGTTTAAACTACAATTCTCAAGCGGTGTTGTTGTTACCCACCAAATCGTGAGAAATAGGCTGCATGAATACGGCCTACGAGCACGACGCTCAATTAGGTGCCCACCTATACGCCATGGGAATCGCGCCCGTCGAAACGAATCGTATAGGGAACACTTGACATGGACCCAAGGGCAATGGGATAAAATTTTATTTTGTGATGAGTCCCGGTTTGAATTTAGGCCTGATACGAGAAGGGTAAGAATGTATCGTCGTCCCGGAAATGCTGAACGGCTAAAATTCGTCCAGGAAGTGCACCCTTACAGTGATTCCACAGTGTTGGTATGGGCGGGTATTATGAAGAACAGACGAACTGAGCTCGTTTTTGTAGGTGGCAATATGAACGCTGAAAGTTACGTTGAAGATGTCCTCGGGCCTTATGTCCACCCATTTGCACAAAGTCTTAGCTCAGATTTCACGCTGATGCAGGACAATGCGCGTTCGTGCACAGCTCGGTGGACCAGAGAGTATTTGGCAATGGAAAACCTCCGGGTATTGCTGTGGCCTGCACAATCGCCAGACCTCAATCCCATCGAGCACGCATGGGACATGCTCCAGAGACGTGTTCTAGAGAACCTGGACGGAGTGTCGACAACAACTGAAAGACTTGTTAAAATTCCATTGGCACCGATTGCCACAGGATCTGATAAACAATCTTATAAATTCAATGAAAAATCGCTACCGTCAAGTTTTAAACAACAGAGACGGTCACATTTTGAATTGAATTACCAAATAATTAAAAAATGTCGTTATTTAATTTTGTAAAACATGAAAAGTTAAATTTAGTTTTAACTTCATATTATACTACGTATGTTACGGTACACATATTGTTAATTAGTGTGATTAAATGAACAATTGAATGAAGTATTTTGTTGCTTTAGTTGTTAATGCGTCAAAAAATGCTTAGTTATTATTTATAAAAGAAATATAAAAAATATATTACAATAGTAAAAATCGTTAAAAGTTCAAAATTGTACATGTCGCTTAGACTTTTTTGATGTGTGTATAAAGAGGTAAAGGATAGTTTAGATGTAAGAGGTAATATCCGAAACTAGTCAACAGATTTCAGTTCTTTCACCAAAATTTAGAAGAGACCTTCAAGGCTGTATATTATCCCGTTAAATTCCACGGGGGTGAAGTCGCGGGTAGCTATAAAAGGTTGAAATGATTTAAGAGTTCCGAGTTTTTATAAGCTTTTAATTTTTTAAATTGGTTGTAAACTTATCTATACTACTACTATTTAAATCTCTTGCGTCTGTCTGTAATTTCTGTTTTTTGTCAAATTTTGCAATAGATAGTAGTTTTATTACTTACTGATTTCGATTCTACCATTTTTAAAATTTTTATCTGTCTGTCTATTTGTCTGTATGTCCTTTTATAACTGAAGAACGGCTTGACTGATCTTAATGGCAATCGGTACGTCGTAAGAATACGTGATTGCGCTCATAGGCTTCTTATTTTTTAGAGAATCTATCACTAAAGGGGTGAAAAGGGGGATGAAACTTTGTATGGGAAATGGTAAACCCCTGAACCGATTATAATGAAATTTAGCACAGACAGTTTGCGAAATGGGGGGACTGGAGGGAGGGGTACGAAATTCTGTACGGGAAATGATAAACCACTGAACCGATTATGATGGCATTTGACAAGAAAATAGTTCGATATCAGAAAATGGACATAGGCTCCTTTTTTTTTATCAAAAACCTACCCTTAAGGGGGAGAAAGGGAGATGAAACTTTGTATGGGAAACGCTAAATCTTGGTAAAGATAAAATTTAATGAGGTTGTAAGCCTTTTTTTATCAAAAATACATAGGCTACTTTTTTATCAAGAATCTGTGAAAAGGAGGACGGGAGGGAGGGGTAGGAAACTCTGTACGGGAAATGGTAAACCACTGAACCGATTATGATGGCATTTGACAAGAAGATAGTTCGACATCAGAGAACGGACGTAGGCTACTTTTTATAAAAAATATACACCTAAGATTGTGAAAAGGGGGATGAAACTTTGTATGAGAAACGCTAAAACTTGGTAATTATATAATTAAGTGCGGTGACAAGACTTTTTTTTATCAAAAAAACATAGGCTACTTTTTTATCCAAAATCTGTGAAAAGGGGGACGGAAGGGAAGGGGACGAAACTTTACGAGAAATGCTGAACTGATTACGATGTAGCATGGATATAGTTGCACACCTGGGAACGGACACAGGCTACTTTTTTATTTAAAGACTACTCTTAATGGGGTGAAAAGAGAGATAAAACTTTGAATGGGAAACGATAGTATGTGCACAGAGACAGACTTAGGCTAGACCTAGACATTTTTTCAAAAACATTTTACAAACAAATCTTTAAACATACTATGCACATGTATATATAATCTAACGTAATCCGGGAAAGCCATGAAAAAAAATTCCGCGCAGACGAAGTCGCGGGTACAGCTAGTTATTTTATATACCTGTTATAACAACATTTTCGACTTAGTGAAAAACTGTTATAAAAAATATTTTCGATTTTGTGAAACACTTTGTCGCTTGACCAATTTTAAAGATAATTTTGAAATATTTAATTACAATTCAACTGCACTTTAATTGATAAATACCACCTACCTATCATAGGAAATGAGTTTTTATGATTACAACATATGCCTTTCATATGACCACGCATTTGTAAATTAGATCTAAAACTTTTATTTACTAACCTCGAGAGGTCTTAATTAGTGACGTAATCACATGTTTTCAAAGGAAACAGTGGAAAAACACACGAGAAGGGCAAACATAAACATCGAGCGGAACAAAAACAGAAACCGGAATTGTGTCTTGGCGACAAGTTTCCGTTGTTGCTTTGGGAGCGCGAAACAGTTGGCTAGGATTACCTTAGTAAAACAAAAACAATATGTACTCTCCAACTCACTGGCGGATTAATTCTAGTCATCACATTGCCCGCATTGACTCCTTACATATATTCCTTACAATGATAAGTTTTACCACGGAATAAATAAGAAGCTACGTAGAAATAACAATAAAATTAATATATATAGTCTTTTGAACGTTCGAAAAGAAGCACTTCAGAGTTCACTATGCATTGGTTATAATCCAAATGTTTCTAAGTAGATATCGTACTTTTGCATTTTACTATGACTGCGCTTACGCTAAAGGGATCTCAGAAACGAACATTAAATTAAATACAGCACAAAGTTGAACGTCAAAGGGAAATTTCCATCAACTAACTGCAAACAGTGTAAAGTGTAGAGCGGTTTGAACAAATAAGTCCAAATTTTATCTTCGAAGCATGTCCTGATTAATACATTGTCTTTTTACGAAATAGTATAAACTACCTCGTTATTTTAAAGTTATATTAGTATACGATATGCTACATAAATAGGCACCTACTACATTGTATTCTATTTCATATCATAAGGTAAGGAAGTCTTCTTCTTCTTCTCTTTTATAATACTGGCAAGGTAAGGAAGTCGACAAGAATTTGTATTGTTGCCTTAGATCAGCCATTCCCAAAGTGGGCGATAACGCCCCTTGTGGGCGCTGCAGGCCAAAAGGGGGGCGGTAAGAGACCCAGAAAAAAAATGGGGGCGTTGTGTAGAGGCCTGGGGGGTGATTTGTAATTTCATTTAGCTAGGAGGCATCTTAGACAACGACTGCATGAGCTCTCGACTCAGTAGACAAAATAAGTTTGGGAACCAGTGCCTTAGATCAAAAAAATTAAATTCGAATATAGAATATTCCGATAGCATTTATTCAGTCAAGAAAGTATCGGGAATGGATGATTTGTTTATGGTTCCAAATTCAATTTTTTGTTTTTTTTTGTTGTTGTTAGATTGGCGCAACTGTTTTCCATTTTGGCGCGGAGTTTGAGTGGCATCTGTTATTTAGATTAAATACAGTGCTGTTTTTAGTTATATCATTCTAGTGTATATTGCGAATTCCATAATGGACAAAAACATAGAACAAAGAGTTTGTCTTAGATTTTGCATCGCCAATGGAATTTCGTGTTCGGAGTCACTGAAAATGTTACAGAAGGCTTACGGTGAATCGACATTATCAAAAACACGTGCTTAACAGTGGTACAAAGCGTTCAAAATTTGCCTCGCTCTGGTAGGCCTGGTAGGCCATCAACGTCTGGAACTGAAGTTAACATCGCAAAACTGAAGGAAATAGTGACTGGAAATGTTCATTCAAGTTTGAGAGAGATAGCCGCCGAACTTTCTGTGTCTCACGAGTCGATCCGTACCATTTTAAATAATCACTTGGGTATGAAATATGTTGCCGCTCGGCTAGTCCCAAAAGACCTGAATTTTCTTCAAAAACACAATTGCATAAGAGTCGCTGAGGACATGCCAGAACGACTCAATTCCGACCCAACATTCATGAAACGTATTGTTACTGGTGACGAGACGTGGGTTTACGAGTTTGACATGCAAACTAGTCAACAAGCTTCGGAGTGGCGCCTTCCAACTGAACCGAAACAGAATAAACCACGCCAAAGTCGATCAAAATTCAACGTCATGTTGACTGTTTTTTTTAACTATCGCGGTGTTTTACACTTGGAATTCTTGCCGGTAGGTCAGACGGTAAATAAAGAATATTATTTGTGCGTTATGCGGCGTTTAAGAGAGCAAATTCGACGAAAAAGGCCAGATTTGTGGAAAGAAAATTCTTGAATTTTGCACCACGATAATGCGCAGAAGGCCATCATTGTGAACGAATTTTTGACCAAAAACTCAACAAATACCATTGAGCAACCACCTTATTCACCAGATATGGCTCCAGCCGACTTCTTTCTTTTTCCTAAACTCAAATTACCACTTCGTGGCACCCGTTTTCTTTCGGTAGAAGATGTAAAGGGGAATTCGCGGCGAGCACTGAACTCAATTCCGGAAAAGCGTTTAAAAAATGTTTTGATGATTGGATTATTCGTTGGCGTAAATGTATCGTTTCTGAAGGAGCATACTGTGAAGTTGTTAAAATAAATTTGGATGAATAACTAACATTACGTGTATTATTGATCTTTTCCCGGTACTTTCTTGACAGAGTAGTACTTTATATTTGGTAGTTTATTACCTCTATTTACAGAACGGAATTTTGTACTGTACCTCAAAGTTTACTCCGCAATGTTATAATGTACTCCACAGAGATTAAATTATAAATGAAGTGAAAACGCATCACTGAACCCATACTTGAGGGTTTTGGCACAAACAGTTCCAATTTAACTTTCGTGAACTACGAAGTAATTATGTTGTTAAAAGCGTAAGCTGTTTCAAATTGCGTGGAACGTTTTATTACCGTATCAAGAAAGCGAAATAAGCATTTTCCGGCCGAGATTTAGGGATATGTAATTATTTACATTTTATTACTTAATCAAAGTTTTTGAAATCTACAGTTTCCTTCGCGTTTCAAGTTTATCTGCTAACATTTATATTTAGTATGCACGCTGGCTCTACAAAATAACATTAAGTAATGTTACGAGATAACCACTATATTTGTTATAGCAAACTTGAGAATGTTGGTGTGCAAATTCATGAGTCCTTTATACTCTTTGTTATATGAAACAAAATAAAATAGGAAATCTATTTACAGACAGAAAAGACAGACAGGTGAACGGATGACCAACGATCGCACAACAGAATTTTCTGATATTTTGAGTTTGGAACCCTAAAATGACTATAAAGAGAATAAGGAAACTGAAGATTGTAAGAAGCAGAATCATATAAATCTGTAATCTTTCATAATGCATAATTTTATTGTTTCTATCATTTGGACCGTTAATCCATAGACTTTATAGAGTCTAGACAGTCTGTCCCGCACTGCGAAGTGAAACGAATAAAATCAAATAAAATGTAGATGTGTGGGTGCTGTTTTCTAACTAAATGCCGGTCAATAAGATTATATATGATAATAAAAAACGTGTGTTATATGTTTGGTATCGTTATGTCATTTCAATAATTGACAACAAACTTCGCACTTGTGGGTACTTTTTCCTAACCGCAACCATCCCTTTCCCACATGCACTCTTCGATCATCTCGCGAATGCAAATGCCGTGTGCTTGTGACCTGCCATAATAAACGCAATTAAATTATTTTCATCGTATAAATCTCGCATATTTATATTTCGCATATTTAAAAACCGAGTGTGCTTGCTTTACCAAGGGATTGTGTTATTCCGTGTGTTTGTGACGTTTTCTAGAAGCTTGGACTAAATCGCAAACAAAGGACTGCAAAGAGAGGCAAGTAAGTGTGCATGTTTTTTCCTTCCCTTTGTCAGCTGTATTTATCATCTGTCTCCAGCTCCTACGGCTGCATAGAAACACATCCCTTTTTGGAAGTGTCTTGCAAGTGCATTCGCGATAAATTACTAGTACCAATACAGTCCATTTTTTCGTACTCGACAAAGATGTTTATTACTTTATTACATTGAGTACACCGCCCGAGAAATTTGGGAAGTTTGCTTTTCCATTTTTTTATGTTCCTTCGGCCGCATGTTTGAACTCCCTTCAACTAATTTGCATTAAGAGTAATTAATTACATATACCTAATTCAGAATTGGTTTACAATAGCGTTGATTACATAAATATCTATAACATTATTTATTTATTTAATTCTTACCGCACCGCATTATAGATATTTATTTCTTATTCAAACCGCACAATCGGCGTTATTTGTTATTCCGTAAATTCATTTACTTGGGTGTTATTTCATTTAATAAGTTTAGTTGTTGGTACATTCCACTTTTTTCGTACCCGCATAATTTTATAAAAGTGTACGCTCGTACACTCGCCACGGCCAAGGTCACGTAACGGTAATATTGCATATTGCTCATCAAAGTAGTTACTTTTATTTTGAATATTAACTATTGTTTATTTCTTCACCGCACACTTTTTATATAAACCGCACCGCATTTACCTTCATACATTAATATCGCTAATTTGTAACTTATTAATTTATAGACCGTATATTTTTATTGCTCATATATTTATAACTAATTTTTCACTCTCAAAAAATGAGTAAATCGAAAGTTGAAATCCCGGAACAACTTACCGCTGAACAAATAAGTTTGGCAATTTTAGAATCAAAGCGCAATGTCTATTTTCAAAGGCTTCAGTCTATTTTTATTTTATCGAAAAATGTTGATAACGAACAACAGCGTGAATCATTTTTAAATAATGTAGAAAATATAGATAATTTACGAAGTGACTATGAGCGGTTACTTGACGAATGTAATTTAATTAATTTAAAAATAAACTCTAAATATGTGGTTAATTACCAACCGTGGATTGCATTTGAGGAAATGTATTGTCATATAAAAAAGGTCATTTCTAAAATTGATAATTCCTCGAATTCCCTTAACATCGCTTCAGATAGTAATTTTTCAAAGTCGAAACTTCATTTGCCACCCATAGAACTCGTGTCATTTAATGGCGATGTCCGTTCATGGCCACTTTTCTACCATCAATTTAAAAACGTAATACATAATAATCCGAAATTATCTGATAGTGAACGAGTTTATTATTTAGTAGGGAAACTCACAGATAAGGCCGCAGCAGTTTGCGCTGGTTTACCCCCTACAGCAGAAAATTATTCTGTTATTTGGGAGTCGCTTATACAAAAATATGACGACCCGCGTTCAACCGCTTCTATGTATTTAAATCAATTATTAGATTTTAAACCGCTTGTCAATAATTCCGCTGATGGTCTCGATTTATTTATTAATAATTTTGATACATCGTTAAGAGCACTTAAACAGTTGAATTTATCGGATTTAAGTGACTTTATATTATTGCATATCGCATTACGAAAGTTGGATTCGGAAACGGTGAAAATGTTTGAAATGTCTCACCGCAAACAAAAGATGCCTACTTACAACAATCTTATAGAATTTATTAGAGAAGAAAATAAAGTTTTATTGCGTTCGACAAACAAACAGTCTGAACTATCTTTTAATAAAACACGAAGTAAATATGTTTCCGTTCAGAAACCAACTCATACAAAATCTTTTGTTAACACAGATACACATAAATGTAATAATTGTATATTATGTAAAAAAGACAATCATGACCATTTATACGTTGCCCGATATTTATAAAGCTGACTCCACACGAAAGATTTAATTTTGTTAAAAAGAATTCTATTTGTAGCAACTGTTTGAGTGTAAAACATAAATATTATATGTGTACATCGCAACGTGGCTGCCATTATTGTTCAGCACGTCACCATTCAATGCTTCATTTTAATAGCACCGCACCATCTTCATCACATGTCGAAACTACGACACCCGCAAATACAATTAAAAATTCGTCAGATGTTACACCCACACACGTACATAATACTTTATCCGCTCCCGCACTCGCGACAGCTCATTCCGCAGAACGCACCCGAGATAATTGTTTACCGAACATCACACCATCGCTCTCGAATGACAGTCTTGTTGCTACTATAAATAAGGTCGATTCTTCTTCACAAAAAACTTGTACAAATTACAATAACGCATTTATGTGCAATAACTTCTCATTATTTAAGTGGTTATGCAACTACTACACTTCTAGGTACCGCAAAAATAAAAATAATTGATTCTTATGGGCGCACGCATTTGGTCAGGTGTTTGATTGACCCGGGCTCACAATGTGATTATATTTCTTCGGCGTGTTGCAAGCGTCTTTCACTTCCAATTTCTACACAAAATCGTTACAGTGAAGTTCGCGGTATAGGCAACACATCACAAAAAATCATCGGAGTAGTCAAACTAGAATTTACATCTCGTTTTCAAGATAACAATAAATATTCTATTCAACCGCTTGTAGTCGATCAAATTACTACTCAGTTGCCTGACTCTCGTGTTAGTGTCACCGATTTAAGATACTTACATAATTTACCTTTAGCGGATGATAATTATCATGAGCCGGGCCCCATTGAAATCCTTTTAGGTGTAAATATTTATTGTAACATTTTACTTTTTGACAAAATTACTAGTAACGTCAATGGTACGCCTTCCGCTTTGGAGACTACCTTAGGATACGTAATTATTGGAGATGCCCCAATGATAGTACCTCAGCGTACCTGTAAAACACTTTGTTCATTCTCACATGAATCGCTTGACCACACTACAAAAGTTTTGGCATTTAGAGGAGGTGCCAGTTAAAAGGTTTTTAAGTCCTGAGGACCAAGATTGTGAAAATATTTTCACATCGACAACTGTTCGAAATAAAAACGGAAGTTATTCAGTTAGTTTGCCTTTCATAAAGGATCCGAATAGTCTTGGGAATTCTTTTATTACCGCAAAAAAAAGATTTTTGTTACTTGAAAATAAATTTTCAAAAGCGCCTCAGCTGCGTAAAGAATATGATAAAGTCATTCATGATTATATTGAAAGAGGAATTCTTTCTTTGGTTCCCACTGAACAATGTCTTCAACCAGGTTTTTATTTACCGCATCATCCTGTCATACGCAATGACAAAATTACAACAAAGTTACGAATTGTGCTGGATGGCAGCGCAAAGTCGGATAGTGGACTGTCTTTAAATGATATCTTACACACTGGCAATAATTTACAGGCAGATATTTTTCACATTCTTTTGAATGTTCGCATTTTTAAGATAGCCTTTTGCGCAGACGTACGCATGATGTATTTATGTATAGAGGTCTATCCCGATCACCGCAACTTTCAGCGAATCCTTTACAGATTTTCACCTGAAGGTCCTTTAGAAACATATAATTTTAATCGGGTCACTTTCGGACTTCGTTCATCACCGTTTCTTGCATTACGCACTCTGCGTCAGTTAGCCAAAGATGAGAGACACAATTTTCCGCTTGCAGCTGATGTCATTGAAAGGGATATTTATATGGACGACCTCGCTTCTTCTGCTTCTTCCTTGCAGGAAGCAGTCAAGATAGCCGAGCAGTTGATCCTATGCTTCAAGGCTGGTGGGTTTGATCTAGTCAAGTGGACTAGCAATTCCACAGAGTTGCTAGAATCCATTCCCATAACTCACCGGCAGTCAGAGTTTGTCTCTTTCGATGAACGCAGCGAATTTAAAATTTTAGGACTGCGATGGCTTCCTGCTTCTGATATTTTTGTGTTTGCAGTTTCTCCACCGCAGCTTATCATCACAAAACGTTCTATTTTGTCCGCAACCGCACGATTATATGACGTACTGGGTTTAGTGGGTCCTATAATTTTATTTTCTAAATTATTAATTAAAGAACTTTGGTTACTGAAGCTTGGTTGGGATGATCAACCCCCGCAACATGTTCTCGCGTTGTGGCATGATTTCGTTACTGAATTACCGCTCATTTCCGAACTTCGATTCCCTCGTTACCTTGGGATTACGAAGTCTTCGCAGGTTTCGCTCTTGGCATTCGCTGATGCAAGTGAAAAGGCATATGGCTGTGTCATTTATGTTCACGTTTTGAATAAAAATGAAAAACCTATTGTTAGACTCCTTTGTTCGAAATCAAAGGTAGCACCAATAAAAACAGTAACCCTAGCTAGGTTAGAACTGTGTGCTATTGTATTAATGTCGAAATTGTTGCGTGTAGTTTATGATACGTTGTCCCAAAGACATAAAATTAATAACATTTATGCCTTTTCAGATTCAGAGGTTGCACTGTGTTGGGTTCATTCATCACCCCACAGATTTAACACATTTGTCGCAAATCGTATTGCGCAATGTCAATCCAATTTTCCGCCGGAACATTTTTATTATACTCCAGGTTCAAATAATCCTGCTGATTGCTTGTCACGGGGTCTTTCACCTTCGCACCTTAGAGATCATAGTTTATGGTTTCACGGTCCTTCGTGGACCTTACTGGATCCTAGCCAATGGCCAGTTACTCCATTTATATCATCTTCTCGAGCGCTTGAACAGAAAACTGTGTCACATACCGCATCAAACAACAATATACACCACCCGCTATTAAGTTTAAGCCATAAATTTTCTTCTTGGAATAAATTTTTTAGAGCTACAGTTTATTTTCTAAGATTTTTAAAGAAACTTACGCGTGACAACGTTATAGCCGCGAATGATTTAGATACGGCCGAATTAATAATTATACAAGCTGTTCAGCGAGCTGCGCTTGCTGAACACGTTCGAAAGATTCAGCAATCGAAATTATGTTTGTATAACTTGTATTGTAAACTGTCTCCGTTTATCGCCGACAACATTTTGCGAGTGAGAGTTCGCCCGCGAAATTCATCATTGCAATACTCTCACAAACATCCCATTCTATTACTTGCAGTTGATCTAAGTGGCGAGCGTACGAATCTTTTAAAAGGGTTTTCGATGTTGAACACTTTAGTTCAATCATTTTGGAAACGCTTCAAATTAGAATATCTGCATAATTTACAATCGCGGGAGAAATGGAACACGTCTGTCAATCCTGTAACGGTGGGAACTGTTGTCCTGGTAAACGTCGATAACGCACCGCCTTTGCATTGGCCATTAGGAATTATCACGAAATTATTTCCGGGCAAAGACGGTGTGGTACGTGTCGCGGAAATCAAGACTAAAAGCAGTACGTTAAACAGGCCGATTGTGCGGCTTTGTCCACTGCCGTCTCAATAATTTACCCCATTAGCATATAATTATAATATTTCTCATAACGCTAATACATATGTTATATATTATATATATTTTTTCTTTTTCTCATTTAGTGTTGTAGAATTCGCATATTAATTTCTTTTCTTTTTGAAGGCGTTCCTTCAAGGCCGGGGGGGTGTTTGGTATCGTTATGTCATTTCAATAATTGACAACAAACTTCGCACTTGTGGGTACTTTTTCCTAACCGCAACCATCCCTTTCCCACATGCACTCTTCGATCATCTCGCGAATGCAAATGCCGTGTGCTTGTGACCTGCCATAATAAACGCAATTAAATTATTTTCATCGTATAAATCTCGCATATTTATATTTCGCATATTTAAAAACCGAGTGTGCTTGCTTTACCAAGGGATTGTGTTATTCCGTGTGTTTGTGACGTTTTCTAGAAGCTTGGACTAAATCGCAAACAAAGGACTGCAAAGAGAGGCAAGTAAGTGTGCATGTTTTTTCCTTCCATTTGTCAGCTGTATTTATCATCTGTCTCCAGCTCCTACGGCTGCATAGAAACACATCCCTTTTTGGAAGTGTCTTGCAAGTGCATTCGCGATAAATTACTAGTACCAATACAGTCCATTTTTTCGTACTCGACAAAGATGTTTATTACTTTATTACATTGAGTACACCGCCCGAGAAATTTGGGAAGTTTGCTTTTCCATTATATGTACAGGTGAATCAGCTGATCTGATTAATCTTACTGTTGCTGCTTTGACATGGTCTGGATTTATTCATAAAGTCTATACATTAAACAAATAAGAAAAAGGTAATGTAATTAGGTACTTAATTGTTAACGTTCTTAATATAAATTAATCAAAAATATAAATATTTGTCATATTGGGGTCAATTTTCTTAGTTTATCGATATCTCCCTTTTCATTTCAGTGGCGTTCAAATAGCTGTAAATGGAGGGATACAATGTCGAATTTTCAATATCTCTTACAGGGGTACCTATTGGCACGCCATTTCACATTAGCGATCAAAAGAGTAGGTACTTTTTGTTCTGTTACAACATTATATTTGACTTGTTTAATCTTTTTGTTACTGTATATTTGTAATAATGTTAATAGGTAATCTAAACTAACTAAGTAACTGCAGCGTGAAGGTATGTATGTGTAAACTAATTATTAAGTCACGTTCAACTCAAAACGTATCTATAACTGTAGACATTTAAGGCTTTATTGCACTCGATACAGCGACTAGCTGGTTTGTAATTTTATTGATGCTGGATCGCGTCAAAATGCGACATGCTACTATCTGCGTTTGACAATCGTGGTTATTTTTCTAAATCACCCATCACCGGTGATAAAAGTAGCACGTGGGCCCATGCTCTAAGTCTAGTAGACATTTTAAGATTAGTAAACAAATAAGCAAAAAAAACCATAACAGAATGTGAAATATCATCACGTTGTAACCTTAATGGAGTAGTCAGAGAGGATGGAGAGTCAAGAATTGCGGTCTTTACACGCTTCTTTCGTTTCCTCAAATATTATAGTTCTCCTCACACACTTTCGCCTGGGTATGCGAGTGCTGTCGGTATTTTCGCCAGCTAACACTTTCATCAGTCTTCATCACTTATTCTTTCTATGTGCACGAAGCATTTAACCAATTCTTTCTTTATTTTTACATTAATGTGTTTTAAAATAATACAGCATAATATGTAAAAAAATGCGTTACAATAAAACACAAAAAAAAGTAGATATTTCTATTTTAAATTTTTTTCATACATGTCGTTTAGAATATGGAATTCTAGATGAGCTAAGAGCAGCTGCAGGAGATAGACTCAGAAGCCTACGATACGGTCTGATGCCTGACAAATGCTTGCAGTAGGTACCCACACTATTAAACTCAGTGTACCCACCGCATTAAGGAATTATACACAAGACGGAAATGTTCTACATGTTGCAGTAAATTACAGCTTCTGAGAAGCCCATGTAGAAGTTACTTACTATGTTTTATAGATGTAGACATGTGTGCCTCCAAAATTTGCACGTGCGTCTTGTTTACGAAATATAGCATAATCCATTATTAAGCGAGACATTCGAATTGTGGATGTTTTATTTATGCCGACGGCGACGCTTGTCTAGTAGTTGCTGTATTTTCCTTCATACGTACCACGAACCAATATCTTTTTGTTGTCATCTGCTGGCACATCCGGGTGTTTTTCAAACCACTCAGAAATGTTTTGGTTCCAGAGCATTTTGACAAATTTAGTCTCATATTTAATACAAAACGACTTCCCTGTGATGTTTTCCTAAAATTATTATTTAACACAGTTAACCAGCTTCCTCGAAGTGAGTCTGGGTTATGTGGTGTTTTTGTCTACTAAGCCTGTCTTGCAGTTTACAGCGCTACGACAGGCGACAGAATAGACAATGTACGCTGTCGTCCTCCTCGAAGTCGGTCGCATGGATGCATTTATAATATTTACCGACGATGTACAGGATGTACAGAACCTACGGTCCGCGCTTGTCTGTGTTATTATATTGATTTATTGTTATGTAAGTACAAAATTAAGTGAAATACGCTACTTTTTTTTTATACAGTCAGACATTTCACACAGCGCCATCTAATCCCAAAGTAAGCAGCACAGCACTTGTATTATGGGTACTAGACAACTAATTTACTACTTATATACTTTTCTTTTGTAAATAAATACATATTATACATAAACACCCAGACTCGGGGCGGGAATCGAACCCGCAACCCCCGTTTACTTTGCGACGCGCTTAGCCGTTGCGCAACGGAGGTCGTCAAATTGTTGTTTACTGCATATGCGTCAAAGTGAATATGAGCTATGTGCGGTTCCCGAACCTCAGTATAGTAGAACATAGTGATGACTTGTAATCAATGTAGTACTACATAGGTACCGTTGTTTAGTTCTGCAATTTTTCATTTTTAATGTCATATTGTGTTGCTTATTGCATTTCGTGGTAAATAAACAATCATAAAACATATTACGTAAATATCTGTAATATATTTTTCTTTTAACCTATATTCCTACGTTTACTGTAGTGTTATTCGACAAACCATTAAGCCTGCAAGGGGTGAGTAATCTGCTATTTGTAACACGATTTATGAACGACCAACCCCCAACTATCTATTTTCCGTAGTGTTAGATAATTCAGATACTGCTCCGAAATAAATGGTCTGATTTCTAACTAGGAATTTGTAATCTAGTTGCAATTTGATCGAAATAAATACTGTGTTCACGCCTATAACAAATCATATAAAAATCGCCCCATTTGTTTCTCTAAAATCTAAATCATCATTTATTTTCTATTAATCAGTGAAGTATGTCAAAGTACGGACATCGATTAGAGGAGAACAAGCTCAGAAAAAATTATTTGTGTATACGTCATAAAGCCCAAATAATCCATGTGAATTATCCTACTAGAGACGCGACTTGAAAAGCTTTGACAATCTAAGCTCACAAAGACATAAGAACGGTGTCGGCAACACAGATTTGTATATATATTACCTATTACCTATGATTTGTATATATCTACAAGGTGATTAATTATTATCTATGTCTTCAATTATTAATAAAGACTATAATTTATGATGTAATTTCATATAAATATTATAAAACTAAAATATGTATTATAAGGAGGTAGTCCCCTGTAAAGTATTTTAGATTTGGCAAAAATTTGATAAGATGTTAACAATTGCGGCGCGCTCTGTTTCTAGCGATGCAACGCTCAAACGATTTATGTATGATGTAGTATTTACTACAAGCGCAAGTGAATGTACTGTTCACAGGAAGGCTATCTTCTTTTGATTGCTTTAGATTTTCAATTTTCTGATGACTATCAATGACGAATAACTACGTAAATATGGACAAAATTTCGTGTACGTTACGTCGTATATAAATTTAATAATTGTAACCACTTAATTAAATGTGTTATTATGTTCAAAATTATCTACACCTTTCGCGACACTGGTTCTCTGTGTTAATATCAAGACTTTAATAAACCTTGTCACTTCATTATTCAAGATTTCATTAAAGAATATACCACTGGTTGATGGTTCAAAGGCTTGCTTGATGTCAGCTCAGACAATACTTCCAAAAATAATACACGACAAGCGAGATCGATAGCCAAATAAATAATACAAGAAATGAAAGTAAATTATAGCACACACGGGCGTATTCAGTCTTGTTTATGGGCATAAGGGTAGGGGCTGTGTTGGGATATTCACTATTAGAGTAATAGAGTCCAAACATTATTTTACTTAAACGATTTATTAATTCCGAGAAATAAATGTAAATACAGTATCAATCTATTCTACACCACACGCGGGCGGCGACTGCGGGGCGAGCGGACGACACGTTGCGTTTTTGCTTAGCTCTGCTGTGTCCCCACAATCCGCCCCTTGTTAAAAAAATACAAAATTATCGACCAAAATAATATGAACTTACAAATGTTTAATAATACTTCCAAGCTACAATAGTCATTTAGAATATAATGGGCACACAGGAATTTTCTTAGTTTTAAGTCGATTGCATTATGAGGCCTTGCCTTCCGCGAATAAATATTTGATAAGAAGGTTGCGTGTTCAAATCACGTCGCTTACTTGTTGTAAAGCCTCGCGGCCCAATTTTGTGACACCCATATTATATTTCGCAGCATCACTCTGCTTTTGTGGGTCCATCACTGCGTCGAACTGTGCAAACCAAAGCCTCGGCATATCCATCCAAAATTCAGGAATTTTTGAAGCCACGCTGATACTAGCTAGATCACCGGTTGGCTGAGTACTCGAGCTGGGCGGAGAAAGAAGTTTAGGTCCTTGCTGGTTTAGGTTTGCCATTGTAAGTCCGTATTGAGACGTAAAAAAAAAATGCCAAAAATGTTTATCCACTAAGTACTGAACCCAAGTAGAGGTGGGAAGTTTAGTACTTGTCGCACATCACAATCATGTCGGGGTCACCATTTGTTGGGATATTCACTATTAGAGTAATTGAGTCCAAACATTATTTTACTTAAACGATTTATTAATTCTGAGAAATAAATGTAAATACAGTATCAATCTATTCTATACCACACCCGGGCGGCGACTGCGGAGCGAGCGGACGACACGTTGCATTTTTGCTTAGATCGGCTCTGTCCCCACAGGCTGCTCTCCCTGATTGTGTACATCATGCTGATAGCACGACAACTGGAAGTTTTTTTACAACTTAACTAAACTTACTAATCTAAGCAACTGACTAAAAGTAGAAATAATTACGCTAAATACTGTTTTATTAAACTAGGGGAATCGCTTAAAATTATATATACATTTTTTATCATACTTCTAAGATATTAAGCGGCGGATAAGGCGCGTTATCCACCATAAGAAAAAAAGCTGTTTTTTTAGGTGGTCATGAAGGGAATGAAAGCTCTTTAATGACTAATTTGAAAATTATTCACACATTTTCATTCGCACATTCATTAAGAACGGTAGAGGTTGTATGGATCAGATTTTTTCGCTTCGCGTTATCGTGGGGAAGTTTCTGGCCATATGTCATAAAATTTCTGCGCTTTTGTGGATTTAAAAAAAACATTCGATGGGGAGTAGTACGAAAGAAATAGTGGAGTCTTTTGACTGAATATGGCGTGGAGGGCTGTAGTACTGTACTGCAGGCTGTGAGGTCATTACATCGAGGCCACAGAGCTTGTGTAATGATAGATGGTGACATATCGCTCTGGTCCAAAGTCTGTTCAGGCGTCAGACAGGGCTGGGTGATATCTTCCTGGCTTTTCGTGCTGTATTTGGACATTTGTCTCCAAACATTGAAAAGTAGTATGACATGTGATGGTACAGTGAACAGTGGTAAACTGCTTATTGTACGCTGACGATGCTGTGCTTATAGCACCATGAGAAGTAGAGTTGCAGACACTAGTTACGTGCATAAAAGAAAAATGTAAAGTGAAAGGACTGAATTTGAATGTGAATAAAACTAAGGTTCTAATGTTTGAAAGGGAAGCGGTACAGACGAAATGTGAGATTTGGGCATATGGAAAATGTCTAGAACAAGTGAATTAAATTGTGTATCATGGGAGTGCGTTTTCGAGGAATGGAAGATGTGAATTGGGTGTGGAGATACGGGTAGCAGCTGGTAATAAAGTGAACGGTGCTCTGTCCGCATTATACGCAGTGTGAACATATCTAACGCAGCCGAAATGGCCATACACAATGCGGTGTTGGTGCCAATTTTATTGTACGGTAGCGAGGCCTGGATTTGCCCGAAATCAAGTGTAAGTATGATAAATGCAGTAGAAATGCGATCTCTTAGATATGTGCGCGGTGTCACCCTTTCGGACAAGATAAGCAATAGTACGACAGGGTTGCACGATAGTGTTATTGTAAAAATGAAGAAAGGAATGCTTAGATGGTTTAGCACATAGAAAGAATGAGTGATGAAGGACTAACGAAGAAAAACTACAGAGCAAAAGCGAGTGGTAAAAGAAGCCAAGGAAGACCAAGGCTGACTTACGAAGATCAAATAGCCCGAGTGTTAGCTGACGCAAATGCGAAAAGCCCCGGCATACTTAGGCGAAAATGTGTGAGGAGAATGATGAGATTTAAGGAAGCGAAGAAAATATGTAAGAAAAGCGAAGCTTGGCGCTCCGTCCTCTCTGACTACCTCGTTACGGATACAGCGTTAAGATATGTATGTATGTAATGAATCCAGAAATGTATATCTAATTATAATCGTATATTTATACATAGGCATCCGTATGCTTTATCCCTATAGTCCGTGATTACTATTTCGCTTTCATATGTATAGTTGTATATCTACATATATACCAATTAGGTTAATAACTGACACAACAAACACTAATCGCACATGTACATGCATCGTTTCCTTGACCAGTTTTTAAATTTCTGTAGCCAAATGGAAAAAACTGAACTCTTATGATTACGTAATGTCTGTCTTTCCGTCTGTCTGTCCGTATTTCATAAGCGTTTTACAAAGAAACTATGGATAGACACAATATAGATAAAAATTGGAAAGTGTATTCTTTGAACGTCTATAAATTGGTGCAGTGAAATTAAAAAGCAAATAAAATTATGGATGACGACATATATAAAAAGTCCAGTGCACATAAATGTGTGGGGTATCTCGAGATGGATTTAAAAAAATACCGATATCGATGTTTCAAAATTGATGAGATATGCTACGTAAAAAATGTGGCTCCCAACTTTTCAGCAATGGGATGAAAAATTCTGATAAAAATTAGAGGAAAAGATCCTAAAAATAATTTCAAAGAAAATTAGTTTTTATAAGATATGTTGTGCAGTTTTTCAGATATATAGGAGATTTTCTCCAATATCTATGTATGTGCCGATTTATTTGAATAAAAAATCTTTATCATTAAATATATGTCTGCGATATCTTTTTAAAATCTTGACTTTTTTTTGTACCTATTACAAGTGCACTGTGCTAGAAACATGCATAAATTATACTAGTAGGTACTTCGTTCTTTTATATGATCATTAAAGCTAAGTAACGTTGCGTGTGTTGAATAAGTAATACCATCTATATCGAACATCTCCGTGCTTAGGGAGGCATGTTAAGTCGTTTTTAGCGACTATTCTTACGTAGTGGTG
This sequence comes from Zeuzera pyrina, assembly GCA_907165235.1. Taxonomy (NCBI): domain Eukaryota; kingdom Metazoa; phylum Arthropoda; class Insecta; order Lepidoptera; family Cossidae; genus Zeuzera; species Zeuzera pyrina. The sequence goes on from OU015630.1 coordinate 14,766,280, forward strand.
GGTGGTGTTCAAGGGAACCGTAGGGAACCTACGCGGGAAGCTCAAAAATCAGTCCATTTAAAAAAAATCCTGTCCTTTAGAAAAACATTTAAAAATCCCGAAAAAATTGATTTGGTAACACTTTGTCAATATTACAAATGTATGTCTTTAAATATCTAATAAAATTTCTGTGAAAAAATGTGCAGTTTTTTCCTGTTTTGAAAAACACCCTCAAAATGGCACCACCGCCGATTTGTAAGTTTTTTTAACACAATTTTTGTTTAGATATGACATGCATATACACATAGATTTTACAAAATACTTTGATTTTTAAATCCGTTAATTTTTCGTGAAAAAAAAACCAGAAAAAGCTCTAATCAGGTCTCCACAGAGACAAGCGCGGACCGTAGGTTCTGTACATCCTGTACATCGTCGGTAAATATTATAAATGCATCCATGCGACCGACTTCGAGGAGGACGACAGCGTACATTGTCTATTCTGTCGCCTGTCGTAGCGCTGTAAACTGCAAGACAGGCTTAGTAGACAAAAACACCACATAACCCAGACTCACTTCGAGGAAGCTGGTTAACTGTGTTAAAAATTAAAGGTCAAATGTGCCTTCGACTGGCGGACGGGGTTTCATACGACATTTGTAAAATGGTGAATTTCTAACTTGATTTACAATGTACGATTTTAGTTATATTTTTCCTGTAAAATTTAGTCTTACCTATATTACATCTTTATATGAAAATCGCATGTTTTTTATAAAAATTTCAAAATTTTGAATTACAATAACAAACTTACCAGTACGTACGTTATGCAACTAATGAGGTGTATAGACACCTCATTAGTTGCATAACGTAAGAATATTTATGCAGGTATTTGTGAAAAATGTATTTTATTTCTTTTATAGTAGGATTCATTGTCGCAAATTTCCAAAACCAAATCTTAAGATTATGAATTAGGTCGTTTTCGTACTGACATAATGTGTTCGCTGAAATTTTTAAAGTTTTAAGTCCAATAGTTTCGAAGATAGGACGGAGAATGTTCCAGGGTAAGTTCGAGTACCTAATTTGCTCTCATTAATTTGACCTTTGAATAATTTAAAATAGTAATTGATACAACACTTGTGGGTTAACAAGATGTATGACTGTACAAAAATTCAAGTTTGTACAGTACGTAGTTTCTGTTTTTAAATTTTCACACTTATTTGTAATTTACAATTCTAACTAACCGAGTCTAATGTATTTACATTTTTTTTATTAGGTCTATAATACATTGCTTGTATTGCTATTGTTTGCCCTGCTCATATCGCTTCTCAACCGCTTGTAAGTTGCGGTTTGTAGGTTGTGGCAGAATATCAGAGTTTTCCTCCTACGGGCAAAACTGTACTTTGAGCCATGGCCTTTTTGTACAACTGCAACACACTGCAACTGCTCTTGTCGAGAGGACTTGCTCTAATAGAATGTCTAGTCGTGTGATCTCTTCTATAACGTTAACTCTGCAATTCCCATCACTGTGGGAATTGGCCAACGGCGATAAACCGGTGTTGCCATGTTAATGTAGCGCTATTTTAGTAGGTTAATTAGGTAGTGTTGCCATTTAAGACTTGCGAAATAGGAAAATAGTAGTTATATGAGGGGTGACGCTAACAGCTCGACCATCCTGCTATAGCGGGTCCTCTCGCGTATGAATGAATTGGAGTTATTATACATTTGATTGAATAGTGTAAAGAAATCAATATAAAATCATTAATAACACGATTGTAACACAATTGACGTTACTATGACAATTAACATTATTATAAAATTGACATTATTATGAAGAATTGACATTTATTAAATACGAATATTGACATGGCACTGACATATTTGACAATTAAAATTAAGATAATATGATTATGACTCACACGGTGTTCACATTATTTTGTGGTTCATAAACCTGTACATATTGTGTATTTGTTAATAGTTTATATTTGCAGGTCATACTTTGACTGTTTGAGACTTTCATGACCGATTGTCATGTGAACTTCTATGTAAAAGTATCACACAATGAAAAATAAGCGAACTCGCATTGAAGTTGAATGAATTGTAAAAGGAATAGTATAAAAAGGAATTGTATAAAAATGATAAACAAATTTTACATTAAAAATTATGGTAATGAAACTATTTAGTTCAATTCGATATTGCTGAAACAATGAGTATGAAAACTTATTCAATGAATTTGTTGTTAAACGAACTATATTTATGAATTTACTATTAACTATTAAATCTTACCATTTTCATATGTACAAATAATTAAAATATAGGATTGGTATAGAACCATTACATTATGTCGATTTACTTATTCGCTAATATGGTTATCCATGTTCAAAATCAAATCAGTTTTGTAACGAAGCCAGGCGTCGTACGGCCCACGTCACCGAGTCAGGCCAGTCAGTCCCACCAGCCAAGTAGTGCCAGCCAGCTCCGCCTGCCAGCCACCCGGGACTAGCCAGCCCCGCCAGCCAGCCAGCCGGACTAGCCAGTCCCGCCAGTCGGCCAGTAGGACCAGCCAGGGCAGCCAGCCTAATCTTCTACTTACGGCCTTCCAATCTTCCAATACCTCCTGCCACCCAGTTGCAAAAGGAAGTGACGTAAAGCCAGACTGTTGAACAGAAAGAGTGCCGCCACTGTCGTCGAGTTGGCCCAGTTGACACCACATCGTGAACGCCACTTCCGTCGTTGCCAAGTCGTGAAGCGAAGTTAGTAAGTTTATGCGATGCGCGCCAAGCCGGTGAGCGCAAAGATATGGATTGTTCTAAATCATTCAGTGGGATTAGCTGTTAATTATTCGTATTTAATCATTTGTTAGAACAAGTCATAGTACTGTACGTAGTGTATGTTCTCTTTGCTGCAAGAATTTTTTAAAAGTAAGCTCGATTGCAAGATGTTTCGTGATCCCAACTACCTTCGGATCAAAATAAAGCCTGCGTACCGAGAGCAATGGGCAAGATTCCCAATCGGCATCATTTCAACATCATTTTACAATAGGTATCCAAACTACAATTTTCATGAAGCCAGTAAATTAAGTATGTATACGAATTGCAATTAATGGTATAACAATTGTGCAATTATGACACATTGTAATAATTTCTAGTATGCACTTGTAAATTACTTACACATATACATTATTTCCAGACTATTGGATTTGAATCGTTTGTCGTATGTAGTATGACTTTCCAACAAAGAGTTCAATTTCTTTTTAGTTAGACAAGCAACCTCTTGAGTAACCTCACTATATATAAGAAAAGGAAAAACAATTACTCAAAGTGATTCACTTGACCCTCTTAATTTACAATTACGGGAATAATATATCATGATCTCGGGTTTCCATACTGTTATATATAGACTCTGATAGTTCGATCCATATTTCATGTTCCAGTATATAAAATATTATATTTTCAAAGATGTGTAGAGAAGGACATAGATTATAAAGGGCGGCAGAGTCAATCAATTTCTCTTAATATGCACCGCCAATCTCCCACAGCAGATAATTTGCAAAGACGTATGAGAAATACCTAGCCCTCAAATACACCAGTCTACTTGAGACTTCCGGGAGAATCCTATATACTCTGCGATGTATATTTAATTTTAGATTTAGAAGCAGTCTTACTCGTACTAAGACAAATTTGAAACAAGGTTTTATTTTGTCTATAGGGAAACGACTTTATAAGCTTTCTCTTCCGTTACAGCAGAATATTCAAAACAGGTTATCTACAACGCATTCATGCTAGCCATAGATCTTTAGATATTTCTCGAACCGAGTGGACTATGTAATTGTTATCTGGTCTTTCGTTACACTGGGTCATACTTTGGGATAATATTTGCTGTTCTAGAAAGCTTAGCGGACGTTTGGTACCTTTACCCGTCCCGTCCCGGCCTCGCACAGGTAGCAGACTCATTTTAAACAGGACTTTCGTAAAATCCGTTCCTAGTGAGCATCTACACCGCGAAAGGAGTATCCACGCTAAATTTAAAGTCAATGGAACCCATAGTTTTGGAGATCTCGGGAGGAGTCGTGACTGCTATTTCGCTTACATAGACATAGATAATAATTTCTTCCATCAAGAAACTTATTCAACGATTTTCGAGTGGCACTATTTAAATTAAAGTATCGTGAGGAGCAAGTCGAAGGAGGAGAACGAGATTGTCTTTGCTTTAACAGAGGTCTGACGAGACCATCTTAATTACTCTCTCTCCTTCAGTTACTTTAGCAACGACGCTGTTTCTCACTTGATCTGCACCCCTTGTTAGGTGAAAATAGTGATTACCTGTGACCATTGATAGCATCTCTTGTTGATGTGATCAGCGCTGGTTTCGTTATCGTAATCTTACCCAAAGTATTGCTGTTGTGCCATTTTATTTGCCTCAGCTCAGGCCTTATCAACAGCTGTACTCAAAGATTTCGTTAATTAATTCGAATTTAATTCGCACCAGGAGTATTGCTGTCATGCCTTTTTATTAATTAGGCCTTATCGACAACTCCCTACTCCGCTATAGAAAGCATTTGTGGACTTGACTGTTACTGATCAGACTCCCATTCACTCCCTTGCTCGTAAGGATGTCACGTCGCAGTGGAGTTTGCTCTGTCCGGCCATTCGATGGATCAACCGTGCTGAATGGCCTCACCTTCCATGTCATCGCAGCTTTCACCCTTGCTGCCGAACGGCAGCGCCTTTATTGACTTGGGAAAAGTTATCGTTATTATAACCATTATCATTGTCAACATTATTACTATTTTAATTACGCCATTTTATTAACATTCATTTTAATTGTATAAATATTTTGTTATTTAGTAACTTATAAATTGTCATTCTCTTCACGCTTGCCGTTCGAAAGGAAGAGCGTAATGAAACTGACAATTTAATTATATCAGTACTTACTAGTTCTCATAAATAAGCATATAAAAGATATAGAGAAATTTAAGAGGGCTGGGAATTCTAAAGTACAATGTGATAGGCGATAGTATGGTATAGTATTGTGCGTTAAAGTTTTGCGGCAACTATAGGCAATCGGAAAGTGAATAAATGTGTGTAACCAATTTTCAAGTTCTTCCAGGAAGTTCAAGGGTGACAGGAGTGTTTCTAGTAATTCTGAAACAGGATTGTTAATTTCATTCATTAGCCATGCCACGGCGTCGAAACATCACTGTCCATCAAGCTTAGAAATTGTGTTACGTACCACGGTACGTACTACGTTTTAAGTACTTAATAGTTATGTGGCACACAAAAGCATTTTCTCTACATGAGAGTCAATTGAACAATTTTGCATAAAAGCAGTAAATTTTGCATAAAAGTATAATTTAAGAACTTGATGTCCGTCTAATATTCACATATACATAGGTAGGTAATTAATTTTGTTTACAAACCTATCGAAAGAAAGTAATATGAAGTAATAAAATATTTTATCAAAATGTCATAAAGTGCAATCAAAAGGATAACAAATTGATGTTTCAGGCTTTTATTGCTCGAACAGAGACAATTATTCAATTGGATAATTTTTTCAATTATATAATGGGGCAAAAGATAGATAATCCCAACATAAAATTTCTTTCTTTTGTGAAAGTAATAATTACCCCCAAGTAAAAAGAGCAAAACCAATCGCTTCCTGACAATAACAATAAAGTGAGTAACTCCGAAGTCGGTTAGACTGTAATTCAAACAACCAGTCAATACTTTGGCAAGATGAATTGTTCATTTGCTTTCGGATGGTATACATAGGACTGTAATAGCGACCGCCTATTCAGCCAATAAATATATACCACTTAATAATAATTATCTAATATAAGAGCTAATCTAAGGATTCTCTAAAGCAGTGTATTTCTGGGAAACACATAACATAATGTTATCAATTTATATCTATTATTACTGTACTCAATTATTATAGACATTATTACCGGTATTATTTATAAAAGCACTATACTTGATCTACATTTTATAAAGTTTTGTGTTGTATGATATTATTAAAATCTAACATACGGGTATGTAAGGTATATCATTAACGCGTTTACCTTTCATTTCGGCCTGAACCGTCGCAGCCAGTCGCAGCAAGCTTCCTTCACTCAGTGCCCGATGCAAATGTTTTATCATCTACCCTCGATATTTGTAAATAGTTTTTTGGACTCCTTGGAATGACACACGTGTGTCCATTCATTTAACAGAATGTTGAAAACGAGGTTTTGTGTCATGAATCACAGAATATATTGTAATTATTCCTTTTTCAATATTATATTTCTTATCGCTTGTAACACTAAACCCAAGCAAATGAAACCATGTGTCATCTGCATAATATACTGGATATTTAGAAAAATGATTGAAGACCCATACAAATGAATTACAAGATTCAGACTGTGGTGCCACACAAAATGTGAATTTTATTTTATTGCACTGCTTGCTTTCGAAGTATCAAAAGTGGAGCTTTTAATGAATAAAAGTTATAACGGGACGTTTAATGAAATATCCATATTAATTATTAGCTGATTTTTAATTCCAAAAATTTATTTTATTTGTAATTCGGCGAGCTATTAGTTCCGAATAGTATTTACCGTTTATTCAATTCCGTATAACATAGCACGGGCGTACAACACCAACCGTAATACAATAATGATCATTTCGATTTTAAGTACCTATACAGTAGGTTAATCACAAGTAGAAAAGATAGACACTGCCCTTAGTTTTAATTAATTTCTTGATGTACCAAATTAATTTTTATGATGTATCAATTGAAGTGAGATCCGAATTTCTTTACAACAATTTGCAAGCAAAGGAAAGACGCTGAAGAAATTGAATACGACTACAGGTAGTTACATAATTCCGGCATAAGTTATGGCGCACATATATGCATTAAGTACATTTTCTGTAAATGACTTACTTGATAGGGTAGCGGAGTAGCACATTGCATTAAAATCATGCATATCAAATCGAAGACTTAGTTGTCCTTTTAAAATAGTGTTATGGAGTAATTTGCTACACTATAGCACAAAAACGGTATTTCTCTACCTTCTGGCGGCCGGGCAAGTTGAACGTTGAAGTCACGTATTATAATTGTTTCATCTGCAATATGGTTACGAGTCACTGCCCATAAAGACTATTATATTTCCGGGAAGTGTATAGTATTATTCCGGAAAATGTGCAACGGCTCGCCATGCCATATATATGCAATGTACCACAGGGTCAGAGAGTGGCCCTGACGTTGATTCACATATTGTCTTAGTGATTTTGTAAAACGATGAAATAACCTCTCTTAATGATTATATAAAACAATAAATGCACTCAGATTGGTAAATCAGATAAAATTGGCACCAGAAAGCGAGATATATTAAACATTTTTTCGAGTGTGATTGTAGAAGTCAACGAATGAATATATTGTTAAAACCACGTGGGGTGGACAAGCGGACGTTAGTCTGGACTTAAATCCGTTTATCCCACTTCTGAGATGAAAGGAACGCCAATATTACTTTAAAATGACTTATTCTTTGCTTCGAACATCACACAATATAGCATCTCGATTATAACACCTTAATTTTAAGAGTAAATTCATTATTATAGAATAATCACTCACCTTTGAAATCTTACAACACTTCGTTAACACTTTGTCTTTCCGTACTTTATTACACTTAACACTAAGACATCACTTTCGGTTAAGCTCTTGTGGAGAGGACTTGCTCTAATAGAATGTCTAGTCGTGTGATCTCTTCTATAACGTTAACTCTGCAATTCCCACCACTGTGGGAATTGGCCAACGGCGATAAACCGGTGTTGCCACGTTAATGTAGCGCTATTTTAGTAGGTTTGTTGCGACTCGCGAATCCTCGCGGCAGTTCGGGTCCACGAAGAGGAGCGAAAGACGCGGGGCCCGAACAAACACTACTATCTGAACTTCCGAGACAGTCTCACGCGCACGGTGCATTGGAGTCATTATTTATTGTATTTTATTATCTTTTGTAAAGCAATATAAACCAGCATATATTACAGTCCACTCTTCTTATTTTAAGTCCTTTAGGACCCTACATATGGTCCTTCGATAGGAAAAAGCTTTCAACGCAGAAGATATTAATTAAAAGCAATTTTCAAGCGTTAACCGTTGCGCGCGGACTTTAACGCGGTTTGATCAAGAAATCGTTGCATTTGGGAATTTAAGACTCCTTATTTTCTTCTGAGGATACCTACGAGGAATCGTTATCGTCAGCATCGCCTCGTCAAGGATACTTCTAGAAGACTAATTTCTTCAATCAAATCGAGAATACCTTCAACGGTCGGTTCTAGATACAAGGTCAACCGAAGTCATCGGAAGTACATCGTACATATTACGGACGGATAGACATTTGTGAGTTCGTTCCAATTATTTTCCTTTCTTTTCCTATTATTTTTCTATCATTTATTTTGCTTTCAAATTTCATTTAAATATCATTCACCGTATCATTTCGCTAATACTTGAGCAAACAATTGCAGTCATATAATAAAATATAAATATAAAATAGATACATTCATTGCTGTTTTCGCTTTATCGTTTTATTTTTATTCTTATACGCTAGTTAAATTTTAACCGAGCAAGTAATATCGCTTCAAAACCGGTTTCGCTAAGCGCTTCTGTTTCGCTATTGTTCTCTTATTTATCGATATACACATATTATATAGCCATTTAAAACGATTATTAGCTTCGCTTTACTTATTACGCTATTATTTCATTTTAATTATTATTTGCGAATTATTTCGCTAAATATATTTTGTTATTTTTTTTTCGATCCACCGTCATAATGACTGAAGCACGAGAACAAGCTCGAATTATTACAAGTATTAAAGACCTTAAGAAAAGACGCAGTTCTAAGAAGTCCAAGCTTACTCAATTTGAAAGTTACCTAAATATTGCTAAAACTTATGATAAGTTAAGTGCTTTACATAGGACTGAGCTTGAATTACGTCTTAGTAGAATTGAATCCTTATTCCTTGAGTTTGATACGTTACAGACTGAGTTGGAGGTGGCTTCGGGGGCCTCGGATGATGTGTTTGCCGACCGCGAGCAGTTCGAAAATCAATACTACCTGTTGGTGTCCACAGCAAGAACTTTACTTGCTACGGCGACTAGTCAGCTCGGCGGTCGGGAGCACGGATGTCCCGGGTTCGAATCAAGTTCCCTCAACGCGAATTCAGGTGGGACATGCAAACATCACACGACCTTTCACTTACCAAAAATTGATCCACCTCATTTTAAAGGCGACTATCAGCACTGGCTCGAGTATAGGGACACATTCCTGTCTATGATACACTACAATGAACACTTAGAGAATATAAGTAAATTTCATTACTTACGTGCTTCTCTGCAGGAGAGTGCGGCTTTAATTATTAAAAACATTGATTTCACTAGCGATAATTACGAATCAGCGTGGAAATTATTGTGTGAAAGATATAACAACAATCGTCTCCTTGTAAATAACCACGTACAAGCCTTATTTAATGCTGAGTCCATTCATAAGGAATCTAGTAAAGCTATTCGATATCTTATAGATGTCACTAACAAAAACATCCATGCACTCACCACTTTAAAACAACCAACCGAACATTGGGACACTTTAATTATACATATGATGACCAATAAGTTGGATAATGTTACAAGTCGCCATTGGGAGAAATATCGTAACACTTTGTCGGAACCTCCTACCTTATCACAGTTTTGTACTTTTCTTAGCAACAGGGCTGACTTGTTGGAGACTATTGAAGAAAGCAAGGTAAATAAAAATAAAATAGAAAATCAAAAATCAATCTTAAAAATCAAAAAATTTCCTTATAACTAAAACAAATCAAAGCAATCTAATTAAAATATCAATAAAGTGTCCGATGTGTAAAGAAAATCATTTTTTATTTAACTGTGAAACATTCAGAAATCTTACCATCGAAACACGTATCGAAAAAGCAAAACAATTCAAAGTTTGTCTTAATTGCTTACATCCAGGTCACTTTCCTAACAAATGTATATTGTCTCATTGTAAATACTGCAAATACAAGCATAATACTCTTTTACATTTAGAAAAGCCTGAGTCCAATACATCAGTTGCTCCTATTCCTCCTATTTCTGACAGTGTAGTCTTTTCCAGTGATACTGTTGAGCATACTACCTCTTCGCATATTTTATTATCCACAGCGCTGGTGAAAGTCTTCGACAACAAAGGCGAAGTCCACACGGCCAGAGTTCTGCTAGACAACGGCAGCACGGCCAACTTCATCACTGAAGGTCTTTGCAAAAAACTGGACTTGTCACGGCATGGTGTAGGTCTCACACATGTGTCTGGTATATGCAATCAAACCTGTAGTAGTTTACAATCTTGCAAACTCGTCATTGAGTCTTCTTATAGTGACTATAGGGTTAACTTAGATTGTCTTATTTTATCGGAAATCACTAAAAGTTTGCCTTCTAAATCAATAAATATTAAGCATATTCCCATTCCATCAGGATTGTTTCTTGCTGACCCTACTTTTAACATATCTTCGAATAATTGGGTTGGCTGGTATCGGGTTACGTATCGAAACCTAATTCTAAACCTATTTCTTTACATTGTCACTTACCTCATATGATGAAAACCTAACTCGCTTTTGGGAATTAGATACAATTCCCTCTAAACATTCATTATCATCAGAAGAGCGAGCTTGTGAGAAAAAATTTCTTTTAAACACGAAGCGTAAGGATGACGGTCGGTTTATTGTAAGTATGCCTTTAAAACAAGACCCACATGTTTTAGGCGAGTCATATCAGATGGCTAAGAAACGTTTCTTGTCACTTGAATGTAGGTTTCAACGAGATCCCAATTTTAAACAAAGATATTTAGAGTTCATGCATGAGTACGAGGTTTTAGGTCACATGACTGAAAACAAAATTTCGTTACACATGAACGGCGTAAATTATTATATGCCTCATCACGGTGTCATTCGGGAGTCTAGCAGTACTACCAAGCTTCGCACAGTTTTTGATGCAGCGGCTGTTACTACGTCGGGACTTTCTCTCAATGACATACAAATGATAGGCCCCGTAGTTCAAGACGATTTATTATCAATTTTATTACGTTTCCGACAATATAAGTACGTTGTTTCTGCGGATATCGAGAAAATGTATAGGGCCATCGAACTTAACCATTCCCAACGTTCTCTGCAACAAATAATTTTTCGAGACGATGTGTCAAAGCCACTTAAGACATACACCTTAAACACTATCACTTACGGTACCGCATCTGCTCCGTATCTTGCCACAAGATGTCTTGTGAGTTTAGCTTCAGAATCGTCTAACAAAAACGTACAACAATCCATTTCGCGCGACTTCTATGTAGACGATTATTTGAGTGGTGGAAATTCTATCGACGAAGTTGTAGAACTCTGTAAAGAAGTTATATCCATTTTAAATTCAGCTCAAATCAATTTGCGTAAATGGCAGTCTAATAATTTACAAATTTTGAGAAAAATTAGCAATTTAAAGGGAGAACCCAATAACATTCTAAATATTTCAGACAATAACAACTGCACACCATCGAAAACCTTAGGTTTACATTGGTTATGTGATTCAGATACTTTATCATTTTCTGTTAATATACATTTAGAAAGTAATGTAACGAAACGTCACATTTTATCAGTAATCAGTCAAATATTTGACCCCCTAGGTCTCGTGGGGCCATGCTTTGTTGAAGCCAAAATAATAATGCAAAAATTATGGCTAAACAAATGTGACTGGGACAACGAGGTGTCAAATAACATAAAAAATCTTTGGCTTTCTTTCGCAAATAGTTTAGAATTTCTTAATAGTCTTAAAATACCTCGCTGGACTTTATGTAACAATTTTTATAAACTCGAATTGCATATATTTACAGATGCTTCTGAAAGTGCTTATGGGACGTGCATTTATATGCGATCTATAAGTAGTACTGGATTAGAGCACGTACAACTTTTGGTTTCTAAAAATAGGATCGCCCCTACAAAACCCATTACTATCCCACGCTTAGAATTATGTGGGGCATTGTTAGGTGCAAGATTGTGTACTGAAGTTTTAACATCACTTACTTTGCCTGTTCGATGTAAATTTTGGTGTGACTCGACCGTGGTTTTGCGTTGGTTATCAATGCCTTCAAATCAGCTCAAGCCGTTTGTTTGTAATCGTGTAAGTGAAATACTGGAAAGTACAACTGACCATGTGTGGGGCTATGTACCATCGAAGGACAACCCGGCTGACCATGTCTCTAGAGGCGTGAAGGCTAATCTTATTAGCTACACTACTTTGTGGTGGTATGGCCCATCGTTTTTATTAGAAAATGAATCTTCATGGCCTACAATGCCAAATAAAGCCAAACAATGCGACTTGCCGGACGTAGTTTGTCATATTATAAATAATAATGAAATCGTTAAATCTTCCATATCAATTTTAATTCATAAACATTCTAACTTCGATCGATTGCAGCGCGTGATTGCTTATATACTAAGATTTATATACAATTGCAAAAATAAAAATAATAAATTAATGGGTTTCTTATCTACTCTTGAACTTAAAAATTCATTAAAGCTTATTATTGAGCAGTCGCAGGCTGAAATGTTTGGTGAAGAATATACTATTCTTAAATTAGGTAAATCATTACCGCGCAAAAATAAATTAATTTCATTATCCCCATTCTTGGACACTGATGACGTCATCCGCGTAGGTGGAGGCTTGACAATTCTCCATACTCTTATGACACTTAACATCCCATTCTATTATGTAGCAAACATTACATTACAAAAATTATATTTCATATGCAACACATTGAATTATTCCACGCTGGTCCTCAATTACTTTTGGCTAGTATTCGTCAACTTTATTGGCCCCTTGGAGGAGGAAACTTGGCAAAGGCTATAGTTAACAAATGTACAAAATGTTTTAGACACAAAGCTGAAAATGTTCAACCTATTATGGGTCAGTTACCTGAGGCTAGAACATGTTTAGAGTTTCCTTTTTTGAACTGTAGTGTAGACTATGCCGGACCAGTGCTTATAGCCGACCGGAAGGGTCGAGGTTGTAAACTTATCAAATCCTACCTGTGTATTTTTGTATGTCTTGCCGTTAAAGCTGTCCACTTAGAGCTCGTTACAGATCTCACTTCGAATGCGTTCATGGCTGCTCTCAGGCGATTCATTTCTAGACGTGGAAAACCTGAAAGCATTACATGCGACAACGCTACTAATTTCGTGGGCGCTTCTAACGAATTGCAGCGCTTAGCGTCAGACGTGAAGTCACAAGGTATTATTTTTAAATTCACTCCGCCTTATTCGCCTCATTTCAACGGTATAACAGAGGCTGCTGTGCGTTCCGTGAAACACCACCTTAAAAGAATATTAGGCCTCACTCACTTGACTTATGAGGAAATGACCACTTGTCTTGCTCAAATAGAAGCTATTTTAAATTCTCGTCCTCTTACCCCCCTATCCTCTGATCCTTTAGATTTTGCTGCCTTAACTCCTGCTCATTTGTTAATTGGACGGACACTCATGTCGATTCCTAATCCACAGGAAACTGACATCACTAAACTGAACGTGCTGGAGCGCTACAAGAGGATCGAAACGTTAAAACAACATTTTTGGAACCGCTTCAGTAATGAATATGTTTCTCTTCTGCAGCAAAAAACAAAGTGGCACACAACAACGGATGACTTAAATTTGAACACTCTCGTTCTGGTCAATGAAAGGTCGGCGCCGCCTCTGATGTGGTTGCTCGGGCGCATCGTGGCTGTCCATCCAGGCAACGACGGCGTCACGAGGGTCGTCGACGTCAGGACCAGGACCGGGACGTTGCGGAGAAGCTTCAAGCAAATCTGTCCATTGCCGATTTCCTAAAGTACTTCAATATACTTTCAAGCTTACTTGAACCCAGGGAGTATGTTGCGACTCGCGAATCCTCGGGGCAGTTCGGGTCCACGAAGAGGAGCGAAAGACGCGGGGCCCGAACAAACACTACTATCTGAACTTCCGAGACAGTCTCACGCGCACGGTGCATTGGAGTCATTATTTTTTGTATTTTATTATCTTTTGTAAAGCAATATAAACCAGCATATATTACAGTCCACTCTTCTTATTTTAAGTCTTTTAGGACCCTACAGGTTAATTAGGTAGTGTTGCTATTTAAGACTTGCGAAATAGGAAAATAGTAGTTATATGAGGGGTGACGCTAACATGTCTATGTCGTTTTAATACTTTAAGGCTTATAAGACCGTCTTTATCCCGACGCCTTAAATATGAACATGACTTAGACCCGCTGGATTATCACGTAAAGAAAAACTTTTCGTAGCATATATAGGGTCACTAGCAGTAATTTTTAGTTCACTTATTAATAGCCAGCAATAGCGATTCGCGACAATAACTCGTGCTTGATTTGCTATACCGCTATCGATCGTGTAAGATTCGGCTATCGCTTACTGGCTACAGTTACGTAATAAGGTAGCCGGTTAGTTTAGAATTGTAAGACGTAGTTTCTAAACGAATTTACTGTAATAGACGGACAGTCAAGCTTGACAGACAGTCAAGCACACAGATTGATAGACGCATTAGCGATCTTATAAAGATTTCATTTTTCTTGTTAGCTTCAAATACTTATTGCAAGTACTTTAAACACAAAAATAAAGAAGAACGAGCAAAGAGTACAGTATATTTAAAGTGGAAATTTCTTCAAGCAAACCCACGAGAGAGACAGTTCCATGGAAGAAAGATAGACATAGATTTCTTTTTGAAATACAGAACCCTAAAAACTTGAGATGTCTTGAAAGTTTTGACAATAGGTTGGTCACCTACGGAGGAAGTTAATTTCCTCCGTAATGAATTCCTGTTTTGACTTTCAATGGCGTATCCTCAGGAAATAGCAGAGATCAAATTTTGAACGGAACATAGCTCAAAATGCTGAGAATTCATCACTGTTACGGGTTGACACATTGCGATGTCTGTATCACAAATATATTTTATATACTTACTGAATATAATCCAGTATTCTTGTATTATTTTATTTGTATGAACACATGCGTATTGCATGAATAGCAAAGTGGAAAAGAGAATGTAATAGCGGTGACTGTGTTGCCACAATAAAATATCTGTTAGTGTTAGTATAATCACACAAAGTGAATTTCCACAAAGTTACACTGATCTATACAATGTAACTATCCCCGACCTGCACTAAACCCGAGTATTGGACAACAGCTCGTCTCTTTTTTCTCCACATATGGAGAAAAAGAGGAGAGAAGAGGTCCACGTCTAACTGAAGGATGTATTGAGTTAAATTATTAGAAATAGACATAGAGACTTCATTTAATAAATAGATTCGTATAGTATGAATAAATAATACAGCGATTTGAATCCCGGTCTCCTCCACGTGCTTTGTAATGGATACTTTAAATTATTACTCGACGCGACGAGAATATTCCTATCTACGTCCTCACTGTAGTCGAGTAACCTTCCGGTACTTCACCCCTATATATGTAAACTTGCAAATAAGTTGGAATAACTGTAATTCTTTAAATCCATTATCGGAATCGAACGCAACGAACCAAGAAAATATGGGCAAGTAATATAAATATGAAGTCTGGTCTGTTATACAATTATTAGTCTGAGGATTAAATGTGATTGATGAAATTACTGTTAAAACTCAATTACATCTGTAGTACGTACACATTTAATGTATAAAATATTATGACTCAAAGTGAATTACCCATATTCACTTATGCGAAATAAATCGACAAAATTATACAACACGTTTAACCTCACCGTAAGGAAAAACCTTGTTACAGAATATTTACGCATTTTCACTTAAGATAAGCCTGCTACTCAAACGGCGGAACAATTCAAAGCGTTGCTCGCGTATTTTACGAGATTAAAGTCAACCGCCTTACACACCCCTCCTTTTGTTTTAATCCGAAACGGATCTGAAGATAAATCGAGCATAACCGGCTGAAAAGCCTGAACAACAATGCCTGTCCACAATGGACGATGAATTTCATGTGGCTTTCTCTAATTTTTTTTAACTTATCGACATAACTAAACGTTAAAAGTATACACGATATTATGTGGTTATTAAAAATACAATTACATTTTTTCGTTAATCGTTGATTTATATTGTACCATTTCAGTTTCAAAGTCAAAGTCAAATCAATTTGCAGAAGGCTGGGCTCTCTAAGCCATAACAGCCTTTCAAGCGGCAACTTTGACGAAGTCTATTATTAAGATAATGTTTAGTTTTATGTTTGTAAACATTAATGTTATATTTGATACGAATGTACTTTTTTTCTTAAAAATAAAAATTAAAGTAAACCTAATTATAAGATGCTTTTAACGTCAAATCTACTTTAGTTCGGTTCGAAAAGAAAACCAGGTGACTGAGAAGAACCGACGAGAAACTTAGGTACACATTTTTCAACATCAGTTTGCAATAGGTTTATTAAAATAAAGTGTTCAGCAAGCCAGTAAATATTGTTTAAATATTGAATTATTTTATATAATTATAAAGTAAATATTATCAAAACACGTTCAAATAAAGTACATATTAATTATAAAGTAAGAGGGTCAATTGAGGAAGCGTGCTCGTCGCGACTCCTGCCAGCCCTTTTCAGGGCTCCAATTCCTCTCCTGTGCACACCATGCGGGACAACGTAGATATGAGAAATAGGGCGTCCCCAAAAGCGACGTACACCAGTATGTCCGCGCTGTTGTGAGCAGAGTGTAGTTCAGCGTTGGAGAGCGCCACCCAACGCGCTGTGCACCTCGCGGCGGGACGTGAATAGAGCAGTGCAGAATAGCTGCGTGGAATTTGATAGGTGGGATTCAAGAGAAGATGAATGAAGTGATTGATATCATGGAAGAAAGAAAATTGAATGTGTTATGTTTCAGTGAAACCAAGCGAAAGGAAGCGATTTTGCCGACTTACCTGGAAGGGGCATCCCTTTGTGGTCAGGGGTACTACAAGAAGGAAGGGGATGCCAGGGGGTAGGCGTCTTACAGTGTAAACTCGAGACTGCTCTGGGTGCGTCTCAAGAAAGGGTTGACGAGGATATTTGTTTTGGTGGTGTATGCCCCAATGTCCTCAGTCGGTTTGGGCGAGCTAAAGCAGTTTTAGGAGAATGTCAGGGAAGTCCTAGCAAGGGATCAAGAAAATGAGAGAATTATAGTGTGTGGAAACATGAATGGATGGGTCGGGATAGCTCAAACAGAATTGGAGTCTAACCTAAGTAAGTATGGAGATAAGAGAGTGAATGATGCTCGTGGGATTGTGTTAGGAGTGTGTATAGAAAATAATCTTTTTGCTGCTAATACTATCTTATTTAAGCACAGAAGGATTCATCGGTACACGTGGGAAAGGAAAATGAAAGGAGTATATGATTGATTTATTTCTGATAGACAGCCGGCTCAAAAAGCAGGTTATGGACATGAGTGCACACAGAGGAGCCAATCTGGGAACAGACCACTTTCTAGTGATAACCAGAATAAGGGGTCTGATTGTAGCATGGCGATGTCGCGTAGCGTCCAAACCTACGGCGGCGCGTCGCATTGAGAGCAGGAAACTGCAAGATGCACCCACTAGGAATTAATGTGAAAGAGTAGCATCCGGTAAGCTTGGTGATAGATTGACAGGGATGAGTGAGGATGATGAAGAATGTTGGCAGAACCATAGGGATAGTATTAGAGATATTAAAAATAGTAAGTGTGTGGAACGAATAAGATTGGGAACGGTAAAAAACGTGAGGTGTGGTAGGATGATGAGGTGAAAATGTCTGTGTATAAGAAGAAGAAAGCATGACGAATCTACCTTGCTACTAAAAATGACTGTGGTGTGAAGAATTTACTGAAAGACAGATATAAACTAAAGCGGAAACGAAGGCACTAGTGAGGCGTGAAAGGTGTAGGGTGTTAGACGAAAACAAAATGTCAGACAACTTTGCGGAAAATTTAAAATTATTTTGGAAAGAAATACGTAAGTAACGGTAAGTAACGAAGTGGTCCAACACCTTGCAGAACGAAAGTGCGTTTGAAAAAACAACCTGCTAACAGATTAAAAAGATGTTTTAGAGCGATAGAGTGATTACAATGGAGAACTGTATGAGAGTGGTGACTCCGTCTTTGATACTGAGAGTGATTCTAATAAATTGCTATACTCGAGTCAGGGACTGAAGGATGCCATTAGTATGAAAGAGATTGAAAAAGTGATAGGAAGTCTATAATGTGGAAAGGCTGCGGGAAACGAAGGGGTTGACTGCTGAGATGATCAAGTATGGTGGTCCTATGGTCTGGGATAAGTTGTGTGCACTGTGCAAACTTTGTTGGCAGAAAGGGGAGGTGTCAGAGGACTGGCGCACCACAGCCATAGTACCTCTCTATAAAAGGAAAGGTTCTGATTTAGACTGTGCGTGCTCTAGGACCATCACCTCGATCAGCTTAGCAAGTAAAGTATTGACTGAACGTATGAAAGGTGTTTCTGAAAGATATTTGTGGGAGGCGCAAGGTGGTTTTAGGAACATAGAAGTAGAAGAAGTGGAAGTTGCATGGATCAGATTTTCTCGCTTCGCGTTATCGTGGGGAACTTTCTAGGTCAGAAAGTTTTCTGCGCTTTCGTGGAACTTAAAAAAGCATTCAATAGAGTAGTGCGAAAGAAACTATGGAGACTTCTGCCTGGATATAGCGTGGAGGGCCCCTTACTGCAGGCTGTGAGGCCATTATATCGAGGCCACAGATCCTGTGTAAGGATAGATGGTGACATGTCGCACTTGTTGGAAGTCTGTTCAGGCGTCAGATAGAGCTGCGTGATGTATTTTCGTGCTGTATTTGGACAGTTGCCTCCAGACATTGATAGGGAGTGGCATGATATATGATGACACAGTGGTAAACCATCAGAAGTAGAGTTGTAGACACTAGTCACGTGAATAAAAGAAGAACGTGAAAGGTTGAATATGAATGTGAAAAAAACTAAGGTTCTGGTGTTTGAAAGGAAAGCGGTACAGACGAAATGGGTACATCAAAAATGTCTGGAACAATTGAATGAAATTATGTATCTGGGGAGAGCGTTTTCGATGGATTGGAAGGTGTGAGTTGGACGTGGAGAGACGGGTAGCAGCATGCAATAAAGTGAATGCTGTTTTTCTATTAGTTTGCAGTGTGAATATATCTAACACTGCCAAAATTCCATTCCATTCCATTCACAATGCGGTGTTGGTTTCAACTTTATTATACGGTAGTGAGGTCTGGATATGCCCGAAATCGAGTGAAAGTATATTAAATGCAGTAGAAATGCGATCTCTTAGATTTATTTGCGGTGTCACCCTTGGGGACAGCAATGAAGAGATACGCAGTATGTCAGGGTTGTACGACAGTGTCATTATAAAATTGAAGAAAGACTGACGAAGAAAATCTACACAGCGAAAGCGAGTAGTAAAAGAACTCAAGAAAGACCAAGGCTGTCTAATGAAGATCAAATAGCCAGAGTGTTAGCCCACGGAAATGTCAAAAATAATCGCATATGTAGGCGAAGATGTGTGAGGAGAATGACGAGATTTGAGGAAGCGAAATAAGTATGTAAGGACCGCGACGCTTGGCGCTCTGTCCTCTCTGACTACTCCGTTGAGGATACAGCGTGAAGATATATATGTATATATAAAGTAAATATAGTAAGTTTATAAATAATTATACTTGGTAAGTAAACATGTAAAGTAATGTATAATTATTTCATAAAAACTTCAAAAACACTAACAATAAATATGCGACATTCTCTCGTTTATCTTTTGACTATCAGATAAACGGAACTTTAAAATATTGTAAGCACATACAAATGAAAGTTTAATGTATTAATACCTACGTATTAAATGAAATTATTTACGCATTTCCTAATTTACAATAAGTACGAAACTTTATTTAAAAATATCAAGTTGTTTTATACACTTTCAATATAACTATTTTATCAAAAACGCGAACGATTGTAATGTTGTTGAACAATGAACATACACCACGTAAGAACGCTAATTTTCCGTTAAGCCGATTGATCGAAAAAGTTAAATTGTGCGACTAAACGCGGGCTTGACGGAGAAAAAAAAATATGTAATGTGACAGCTGCTAATAATCTTCCTGCGCTAAACAGTCGTAAATGTCGTCCAAGACTCTCCATTTTTATTTTCACTTTTACCTCGAACCGCCGTGGCAGCCACGAGCAGCTACACTGCTAAAGCCCACCGTCGACCCTTTCGAGCTCTGCCAAGTGATTCTATGTATTATAGTAATGGAGATAAACGTTTAGAATACTGTGTCAATTTTGGTATTGAAAGTGGTCGTCGTTTATCTGCCGGTCGCTAACGACTGCATGCTGCCCCTCTCTTGAATTGAGCATGTTTCTTTTTTTCAATTGCAACTGAACACCGCCAATTAACTTTTATTTATTAAATAAATGAAACCACAACCACATAAGAATTATTTCGTTTCAAAATGCCTAGAAACCCCTAATTGCTATTAACGCACTGTTAATCAAAGTGCTCACAGCGCAAACGAGAAGCGTTATTGTGGAAATTTACTATTCCTTTCATTCTGAGCAATGGGTAAGATAATGATCCGTATCTCAATGGTTTAGAAATGGGAATAAGAAACTAGTATTATTTAACCACTAGTTGACGCTACTAAATCGTGAGGCGCATGAGACATTCGAGTTTGACAACAGCTATCTAAACAAATACACCGTAACGAAGATTTATTTATGAAGACTCATTAACAAATAAATTTCATACAAATATAATTTCTTTCGTCCTTTTCTTTGAATCCTAGAGGATAATCTTAAATGTGAAAGCTTGTGGTGTGAACTACGAACTTAGTTCACGAAGAAACTTAACATCACTAAGATTCGTTAATTGTACAGCTGAAGCATGTCCGTAAAATAAAAATATTAAAAATAATGTGATAACAAATATAAGAATGTAATTTTTATGTAGGTGCATATAACACTGAAGTCTTGAACACGATGTGTTGTATTATAGCGATATGGTGACCGCTCGGATCGCTACATGTAAATGCAAAAGACAGGTATGTGATATTTACAGGCGGGTCGGAATATTTTGGTTCAATTGTTTTTATAGTATGCGAGGCGAGGTGTATCTTTTTATTATGTCTTTATAGATAGATATAAAGATAAATGTATAACGTATTATAAATAATACAGGTTCATCCTTGATATACCTAAGGATTATTAAATTAAAACAACCACTCCAAGTCTTCATTTAGGTTGTCAATTCGCCCCTCACGGGAACGAAGAAACTGTTCCAAGACTATGACCCCTTGCCTGTGGACGCCTACGTCGCACGCCTACGTCTACGTCGGCCTCTGGCAGATAGTCGCATCTGGGGGTGCGCCACTTGTGAGATTTTTGGTTCGCCTGGTTAATATCTAGCGAGCGACCTACAAGTAGGTGGCTAGTTATGTTTACTGCGAGAGTTATTGAGAGTTTATCGCGACTTCTGCCACTTCTCGCACCATCGCTTGATAAATCACAGGATGTTGTCCAGTGGCCAGGTGTGGTACAGTGCCAGCCTTCGATTATGTGGAAGAAGTGACGCCTCCGCCTGCGCAAACATTTTGGTGACCAGACCAGACACTATTTCCTAATCCCTATACTTAAAGCGGAGATCCAACGTATTATTCTTTCAATTGTAATATAATTATGCAATGATAGTATTAAATTTTGCAATAAAAACCGTGGCGCTCTTTTTTATTATATTTTATTTCATATGCACAATGTATCACGAGGAAACAAGGGATGAATTATCGAAAGGAGAGCTCAATTTATACTTGTCGATTAGATCTCCAAATATGTTCTGATATATTCAAAAGTTCTAAATGTATGCTTTTGCGAAAAACTAGCAAAAATAAGATTTTAAACAAAATGTCGCGTCATAAGAGCATTTTAACCAATAATATTATTCACAACGTAATTGAATTAGACTTTTAGATCTACGGTCATGATTTTTTTATGGCGGTAATCTAATATTGGGCTTAACGTACCACAATATTATTTGAAGTCATGGCTTTAGAAATGTTGAAATAAAAACAAAACTTCTTAAATATGTTTACATTTGGCGAACTCGACGGCACAGTGATTTAGGTGTCGCAGCCAAGCGCGGGACGTTCTGGGTTCGATTTTCGATCGGATCAATTAAGGCGCGTGTAGTCGTCAAAGACCTTGAGCATCGCGCCGGAATCGAGCTGAGGGGGCGTGGCCAAATACTTTTCGCAACGAACTCCGCAACGCGACACTCCACAATAAAACAACGCGTGCAAGAATCGCCGCCTAGCGGCAATTTTTGACATTGACATTTATTGACATTTTTATAAGCCTCATAAAATTACGATTTGTGAAATTTAGTTGTCAAATACAAAAAAATACATTGTTAAATACGAATAAAATAAAACATGTTTATAAAGGGGTGCAATTATAAATATTATATTATTAGTAACAAAAATGCTATTCATGACTTGGTAAGAACCATTACAGGGAACCTTACAATTGTATAATATTATGTAGACATTGCGTATTGTTGCTCACAGCGCTATATATACAAGATTTTGGAGGGTATCTTAAATGCGTCTTTGGCTCGGTTGATTATCATTCTCTTTCTTTTCGAGAATTATTCTTAGGTTGTAAGTTCAAATCTCGACTTGGTCGCTCCACGAATTTTTTTTTCAACTTTGTTTTCAAGACAGTTTTATTACCGGCCGTTGATAATGTTCTAAATCCATACTAATATCCATATTCCATACTAATATAATATTATAGATGCGAAAGTCTCTCTGTCTGTCTGTCTGTCTGCTTGGTTTTTACGGCTAAACCGCTGGACAGATTTTGATAAAATTTGGCATGGAGATAGTTTTACTTTATTTTTTAAAAACATACCCCTACAGGGGTGAAAAGGGAGATAAAACTTTGTATGGGAAATTATTAACCGCTGAACCGATTATGATATAATTTGGTACAGAGATACACCTTTTCTATTAAAAAAACCTAGTTTTTTTTTATCAAAAGTCTATCCCTAAAGGGGTGAAAAAGGGGATGAAACTTTATAGGGGAACTTGATAATGCTAAACCCTAACAATATGGGTATCAAATGAAATGGAATACGCAGACAAAGGTTTAGATTTTTTAGCTTTGTTTAACCAATTTCTGTAAAGTTGTAAATGTTCATTTTCAAATCCAAGATGGCGAATATTACTTTTTTTAGATAAATCTATATGGGTATCAAATTCTAGGTTTTCCGGGGTGCTGATTACGAAAATGACGTTCATTTTCAAATCCAAGATGGCGAATATAACTTTTTTTGGATAAATCGATATGGGTATCAAATTCTAGGTTTTCCGGGGTGCTGATTACGAAAATGACGTTAATTTTTAAATCCAAGATGGCGAATATAACTTTTTTTGGTTGAATCGATATGGGTATCAAATTCTAGGTTTTCCGGGGTACCGATTACGAAAATGACGTTCATTTTCAAATCCAAGATGGCGAATATAACTATTTTTGGATAAATCGATATGGGTATCAAATTCTAAGTTTTCCGGGGTGCTGATTACGAAAATCACCTGAAACGAAAGTATCCTTGAGCCTCCAGGTCTAAGTCGTTTAGACGGCAAGCGCCTCGATGGTCTGACGTTGATCCCGTGGGAGAGGGGTCGATGCTTGATAATATGGGACGCCACATGTGTTAGTACGTATGCGGCCTCCCACCTTGCACGTACGACCCGGGTGGCCGGTGCTGCTGCGGAGTTTTACAAAAACATTATAAATATGAACAACTCAAAAGTAGGTATATTTTTGTACCTTTCTCCGTAGTGGTTAGTGGAGTATGGGGTATGGAGGCCAAGAGTTTTATACGGGAGTTAGGGCTGCGGCTGAGGAAGAACGGTTTGGATCCCATACAAAAAGGCAATGCTGCGAGCGTTATGGGCACGTTTGCATCAGGTACGATTTGGGGCGGTCTCGTTGACAAAGGCTATGGCTATGATTAAAAATATATTGTATATTTAATAAGAATGATTAATAGTGAATATTGATAATAGTTAACACTATAATGGACCTTTCGCCCCATATTGGATTTATGATGACGTCACATATACAGAAACCTTTGTCTGCGTATTCCATTTCATTTGATACCCATATTTTTGGTGATGAACAAAAAATTTGTTTCGTATTGAGAAACATCCGCCATTTTGGATTTATGATGACGTCACATACATAAAAACCACGTTATTTTTTAAAAAACAAATTAGCCTACATTTGTTTTTGGGTACATACTAACTCTGTACCAAATTTGATCACAATCGGTTTAGTCGTTTAGTAATTCTCCTATGAAGTTTCATCCCCCTTTTGATCCCTTTACGGGTAGATTTTTGATAATAAAGAAGTCTATGTTTTTTTAATTGAAAAGGTTTATCTCTGTACCAAATTTCATCTTAATCAGTTCAGAGGTTTAGAATTTCCCATACAAAGTTACATCCCCCTTTTCACCCTTTTCACCCTTTTAGGGGTAGATTTTTGAAAAAAAAGTAGGCTATGTCCATTCCTTAGTGTCAAACTATCGCCATGTCAAATTTCATAAAAATCGGTCCGACGCCTAAGTAAAAACGTACCAGACAGACAGACATACAGACAGACTTTCGCATTTGTAATATAAAGTATGGATTTAGAACATTATCAACGGCCGATAAAAAAACTGTATTGAAATTAAAATTGAAAAAAAAAAAATGTGGTGACCGAGTCGAGATTTGAACTCACAACAATGATTTTCGAAAATGACACAAAACTTAAACAAATGAGCTAAACACACATGGATACAAGGTGCCAAAATGTTGTATTTAAAGCGTTGTGAGCAACAATACAGGACGTCTACGTAACATTACATAATTCGGACAATTATAATTTCAAAATTCAAGAGGAACAAGTGACACAGGTCTATTTAGCAACACGCCTCAGCGATCACTGTCGAGTCGCATAGATGTGAAAGAGAAGGAACAACGCGACATCGCTCAAAATGAAATGGCTTGAGAAAAAACAATAAACCATGTATTTTCTTCTAAACTATTGATTTTATTGAAAATCTTACCTGATCGATGTGTTAATATTTGCCGAATTTTATTAGAATATGTTAACGACGAAATCCCACGATAATAAATAACACATATTAGATAACTTAAAAAGTTAGGCTAACGAGATCAATAAAAGTGACAAGTATTTCTTAATCTATTATAGCAAATACTCAAAACAGCCGTTATTATTAGCTACACATAGACCACATTCATTTCGAAAAGTATCTTTTAAACTTGTAATATGTATAGTCGGCCAAGAAGTTGGTTGAGCACCTTAAGAGTAACTATCGTTTACGCATCACAAAACTACAAGGACTATTTTCGCTTGCATCATATTATGACATCTGTGACGTATTGGTTTCAATTTGAGCGCGGAATGGTAAATTACAAAATCTACA
This sequence comes from Zeuzera pyrina, assembly GCA_907165235.1. Taxonomy (NCBI): domain Eukaryota; kingdom Metazoa; phylum Arthropoda; class Insecta; order Lepidoptera; family Cossidae; genus Zeuzera; species Zeuzera pyrina. Next base: position 14,791,784 of record OU015630.1, read on the forward strand.
AACAAAATCAGATTTTCATTTTGACAGAATTGTCAGAATTTTATCGACTGATTCACCAATATAATTTTATTTTGTCATCCATTGGTAAGGGTGAATGAGATAGAAGCAAAGAAGGAAGTAAGAGACGGAAGTAGTGATGCCACTGTCAACAAAAAGGGACTCAAAATTTAGGCATTTAATAAAGTTTATCATTCATGTAGGCGTGCCACATCGCTACGCATTACACTGGAAAAATCCTGCTAGATCTCCCTGATGTATATTGTATATGTGCGTGACCCAGCTGGGATACGATCCTTGATCGCCTCGAGGCCACTGAGCCACACGCAAAATGAACTGCACACACGCTAGTTCATCCACTACGACGCGGGTACAGGAGCGAGATGCGGACGAAATGAAAGACTTCTTTTTTCTCTATTGATGCGAGCTTGAGTGTTCTGGTTCTTGTTCTTGTTCTTGAGTAGAGTAGGTAAAAGGTGCACGGCAGTTGTGCTACACTTTTTTTTTTGTTTTTGAGATCGAAGAAATCCCCACGGACACTCAGCCGGACTCTACGTCGACTGAGTAGTGTCGGACTCGGACCGACTAAAAAAACCCCTTCTTTACTGTTTACAGCGTCACCGATCGCGTTGGCGCGAGCGCTAAAGGCGCCCTGCCAGATGGTCAACCGCCTGAGGGTTCCTCCAGCCGAGGGATACCTCGTCTTGAGGGCGAACCTCGGGCTCAAGGTGTCGCCAGGGGAGTTTTCCGCACCTGCTTGCATTTTAAGGGTCTTTCTATTCGGGTGAGGGCCGGCCCTCTAGTGGACTCGGCCGGCGAGACGACTGAAAGGCGATTAGTGTGCCTAGTGTTCCGCGTGGCTGTTCAAAATGTAGCTTAATACAGCTTCTAAATGTGAGACCCTACGGATGACGCGGGGGCTGTCCTCGCCTCCATCGGTGGGGGTGGTGCGTTCATAATGTGTAAGTGGGCATGTTCGAGTTCGAACGTGTAATGTCGTCGTCGCTGTCGCCTAACACATGTCTAGGCCTTCGATGGCGTTTGCAGACGCGGGGCTTGGGGGTGCGGAATCGTCCGCGAATAAGGCGAGCTCTACACCGAGGGTTTTGGGAACGTCGTTCGTGTAACTGTAAAGCGAGGAGAGGAGTCCTGTGAGACGCCTACCCTGATGGGGCGGGGAGAGGAAAGCACCCCTTCGACTCTATAGCATACGTACGAATACGTACGAGTAGCATACGTACGTGCCGGGGGTAAGCAGGGGAGAGAGAGTGCCTGCTATGTAGCCCTAGTCATAATCTGTCAATCTTATTGTGCAGAGATGTGTACATCTCATAAATGTCTCATAAACGAGTCATATATTTTCAATGAACCGCTGTCAACAAAAAGCTTGTCAAAATCTTTTTTTTAATTTAAATGTAACAACGAAGGTACTGAATCTAGTAAAACTTTTTTATAACATTTGATGGTTTCCTTCGATATATTAGATTACTTGTAGAAAATAATGTTTAATGCTTGTTAATAGAAGTGAAATAGTATGCACCTTTATATATGCCTCTTGATTGGATGCTAATCAGCCAATCACGTTAATACTTGCAAAATTTCCAATATCAGCCGAAGCAATATTTTAATTAGTTAGAACATACTTTCAAAAGTGCTCAACCACTTTCTTGGCCGAGTGTACATAGCTACATAAATACATTTATTCATTGATTGCCTTTTGCATTATCAGAGTACATTTTAATGCTGTTAATACGCATACCTAAAGTTTAGCAGTTACAACGAATAGTGGCTTACACATTATTTCTTGTGTTTGTGAACGGGCTTAGTTTTACGTAAAATTTAATGGCTTTAGTTTAGTCCCTTAGAGACTTACACGTTACAATATACTGTCAGAACTTCAGATAAAACCTTTACAGTCCCTACGTGAGTTTACTTGAAATACGTAATAAAACGCGTACCTATTATGTGAACGTAACACGCAATGTATCTGGATATTTATTATGATTATACTTACTATATAAATAAATAATATAATGCTCCGTATAATAATCCGTAATTAAAAAAGTAAATAGAACCTTTATGAGTTTAGTCATGCGTCTGTCCGTCAGTCACAGTCAAAGTTTTCATCAAAAATCTTGTAATCTAGCTGGATGCCGTACTCCGAGAAGGTAGTTAAAGACAAATTAAATGACCTGAAATAGCTTTTGATCACTTACATTTCATTTATGTCTCTTTCTAACTACGAGAAATACACACATCAAAAGTGTCTGGGGATCAAGTACATTTTTAACTATAAAAAATTATCCAATTAATATTTATCAAATCTAGTCTTGACCAGACTGGCTTCTTACGTTAATTCCTGTTTAAGTTTAACAACTTATCCCTATATTTTGTAAAAATTAAGAAAAATTTCAATTTTTGTAAATTGTGGGAAATTAACCTAAGTTAATGTCCTCAATTAAATGGCAAAAAAAGGCAAAAATTAGGATTTTTAAATTTTTATTGTAAAGATAAAAAAAATAATAATCTGTGTTTCCACCATTGACACGAATTACACGATCACAGCGACTTGGCATGCTTAAAATCAGTTCATCAAAATCACTTTGAGGAATGGCCGCCCACATTCTTTCTAACAAGTCAAAAAGTTGTTGTGGGGTATGCACGGCATCCATACTCGGCAGAGCTCTTCTTTGAAGCATATCCCATGTGTGCTCAATTGGGTTGAGGTCTAGCGATGGAGCAGGCCACGGCAGAATCGTTGATGCGAGCGTCGGCAAGAGCGCGTGTTACGACTCTAGCCGTGTGTGGACGTGCATTGTCGTGCATTAGTCGAAACGAATCATCCAACCGGCTTCGCAGAGGGATGATCACGTCTGAAACAACCCTCTCTACATAAATCTGAGCATTGAGGTTGCCCCTGATCCAAATAAGATCGGTTGTTCCATCGATCCATATACCAGCCCAAACCACTATTGTTGCCCCTCCATATGAATGAACTTTCTGACTAAATTTCAAACATTCTTGACGTCCAGAGGTCCTCCAAACTCGAGTACGTCTTGTATCCGGCCTCATACCGAAACGAGATTCATCGGAAAAGCAAACACAACGCCAATCTTTTAAATATTTTTTTCTGTAAAATAGAAGAAATTTATGACATTTGCACAAAAGCAATATTTAATAAGAGTATGTACTTGATCTTTCCATAATTTTATAAATTATTAGAACTCGTCAAAGCAATGTTAATTAGGACGTTAAAGTAGCGCTTCTAAGGACTTTCTTTGTGAAATAACATCGTAGAATGGTTATTGTAAGATATTATAGAATAAATATGAAAATATGCAAAAGCAATATTCAAGAAGAGAAATGGATCTATTGTAGGCTGTCAGCAGAATATTAAAATTTTTAAGGTTTCTGAGTATTAGTTCGTCAAAATATTAGTATTTCGCACAAAAATGTGAAAGGGATTTTAAGCGCAGCCTTCAAGCTGCACTAACAATAAAATAACAATGTCTTTTCATTACACAAAGCGTGTACCAGAAACCTTTCGCTAAACTAAATCTGATAACAACTCTATTCATAATATCATAAAAATAACCTCATGTAGCGCTATGGACAATATTTTATGGACTTTGTAGCTTTGTAGAATGTTTGTTTTTCTATACAGCTCCATCAATCTATTACATCACTGTGATTTTTCGTTTCGTTTCGTTTGGATAATATCCCTGGAGATTGATAAGTAATTATCGGATAAAGTTATAACTTCTTAAATAGAACTTTAGGATCAATTCTTGATGTAACTGATATAGATTATTGATTTATAGAAACAAGCCGGCCATATGAGTGTCAGACTATACACAGTAAAGGGGTCCGTAGTAGGGACACACAATATTCATGAATTCGTCTGCCAAAATAAGTTTGTATTTCATAGCGTTTTTCAAAAACTGAGAAAAGTTATTTTTGTAATCGCTAAGCGTGTAACCATATTACCTCTTTCATACCAATTTTCATTTCAATACTTTAAATTATTTTATAATTTTCCAACCCATAGTTGAAAATTAGAAACTATTTATGACATTGGACGCGGATGTCTCAGCAACTATTGACTTAATTAAAAAAGAGACTTCGGGACCTCTGTATCATTCTTGAAACCTATGTAAAGTACACCATACATTTGACGCATTGAATTTTTTTATTTTATTTTTCAGTTACATATATGAAGTGCTACCCTTTTATTTTATTTTTTACGAAATTTCACACCATTGTATAGCAGTTCATAAAATAGTCCTACATTTATAAACCTAAATGTAAGACTATTTTACTACTAAATCATTAACACTTTTACTTACCTACATTATTATTTTATAATCGTTATAACTATTTTTTGAATTACTATTTTTTAGAATAAGTTTGGTGAAATGTTTCTGGTATATGTTGGAAATAAATATACATTATACATGTATTACCGACCAAACCCAATTTTACGTCAAACTATTTTGTTAAGCCGACCCAGCTTTTCCTGTACGCTATAGGATAAACCGATATAGCCTAGACCAAACTAGTGCGTTCTAATCTCGTTAGGAAAAACCAGTTCAGTGTTTGGTAAACTGGTCTGTGTCTGATCGGATCTGATCAGTCTGGTCGGGCCTAGTGTGAACTAATCTTGTCTAAACGAAATAATCATGCGAGCCTGCTAGTGCAAGCGGGGAATCCTCGAGTTCTTTTGTTTGACCGATACTATAACACGTTAGCAGCCAAACAGAAGCGTCTGTATGTATTTATATTAATATTATAAAGAGAAAGAGCGGCTTTCGTAAGTTTCGTAAGTCGTGCATCCCCTTAACACAACAAGTAGTTTATATCCGTTCAATTTAATTTAATTTTTACCTAATTTCACTAATCCACAGAAATCTCCTTTATTTATTTAACGATAAGGTTGATATTCCTGTATTTGTGGAAATAACGTATTTTTAAATTAGTTTATGATTGTAGCGATTTGTAAACATTGTTAAGGGCATATGCAAAATTTTTGAAATTACTTTTCATGCTTTTTAATAACGGATGAAGCTATTACGAAATAAAAAATATGTTCGATTTAAAATTTGTAAATTTACACGTTCCAGCCGCTTTTAAGAGAAATGGTGGTGATAACACCTGAACATTTTAATGATTTAAATTTAACTCTCAAATGGATACGTTTTTTTCGATAATTCTTTTTGTAACTACATACTAAAGTAATGCCCTATCATCCATTAAAGTAACTGTCCCGTTTTCATATACACCCTGTTTACGACATACATAATAGCTCCGGAATTTTCGAAGTACAACTTTGTTCTTATTTCTTAATTTGCGTATACCGATCGATAGTAAATCTTAAACCTAGCAATGCGTTTTTGGTCACAGTTCTGCAATAGTCTTTGCAGAGCGGTGACCTAAAACGCATTTACGCAGATATAAACATTAAAAATTTCAACTACAAATTTAACAGTCAACCTTATTGTCTTCAACATATTTAAGGTCCAACCAACCGCAACAATATTAATTACGTAGATAATTAGATAAAAAAAATTGCTTAAATCGCTTAAAAAAATGTCGAGAATGCTTTTATAGTTATTGGAAAAATATGTACCTATTGTTAATTTTCACAGAAACTTTTGAGTTTTGAAAACATTTCAGGTGTTTCATTTTTGTATATTTTTATACTTTTTCCATTTTTATTCTTAATATAACACTGAACTCCTAATTTTACTAAAGATATGAATATTTAGTAAAATTCAAATGCATAATGATATGTAAGTACCTAAATGAAGTAAGTACGTACGTAACTAATTTAAAAATCAGTTTATGGTGACAAATTAAATATTATTAGATGTCTTGGAAAACCTGATTAATTATACATATTCCTCGAAAGTAATTTCAAATACATTCAGGTACATTCATATTGTATAGAAAAAATATGTACATATAAAATTTAATATACAATTATTATCTAAAATGTGACATTTACTGACATTTTGCTCTTAAAATAAACTTTAATTACTTACAATTACTAAGTTTTCAGTAACTATATTATCAACCAAGAAATAATACTGTGACAATTTTATTCCATCCAAAAAGTATCCGTATATTTCCATAGAAATCTGTTTGGTTAGTTCTCCAACACATCATTTTGATGACGGTCGGACTCTATTACCCATGTCATAGAATACGTCAATAATCATAATGAAAATCGGTAACTATACGAATATATAACAAAGATTTCGATTTAGATTCCCTATGATACATTAATGACATTGGTTCAATGCCAGATGATTTTTAATGTTTTTCAAGTCAACAGACCTTTTACGTCTTAGAAAATATTTGTCTCCTTTAGAAGAAAAACGAATAACTTATAAGTTCTGAAATAGTCACCCAACCATTATGCATCTATGATAGGTATAAATAGATATGGACAAAACAGTTCAGTTCCTTTTTCTCCTCAGTCAGCCCATTTTCTTTTTTTTTTTAGTAACTATTGACGAGCTTTAGTATGATCAATAAAACATTTTGAAAACAGTTATATTATGGCACGGAGGAGTGTGAGATTTGGCATAGTTTGACATTCATACTGCCCCTATCAAAAATACTGTCAACGTCAAACTCATAATAGTTTGTGATCATACATATATACATACATACATATCTTCACGCTGTGACAACGGAGCGCCAAGCGTCGCGGTCCTTACATACCTCTTTCGCTTGCTCAAATATCATTATTTTCCATGTTCATAATATGTATAATATATATGTCATTTACTTGGATCAAACAGTAGCACAAAGTAGAGATTGCCGCCAAAGAGTTCTTATTTATAAGATCCAATTTCGACCACCGAGCGACCTGTAGTAGTTTTAAATTCTTACCTACCCACTTTAAAAATCATCAAAGGAAAAATAAGTAATAAGATATTGTGTAGGCCTACTTACATATTATTTATAACTTAACGTATTAAATAAATAACGAAATACTTTACTCAAAATATCCTCAGATCGAATAAATTTTTATTTGATCCGAGTAAATAACCTGTAGAGCACTAAAATGAGTTTAGTTTTTGCACTTGTAGTCGTGTTTCATGATGTATACCTAGTAGATACAGCGCAATATAATGTTAATTTAAATCGTTATTGATTTAACTACCTACTTATGTTTCAGTAAGAGAAATATTAAAGTGGAATTCAGTGTTACATTTATGCCTATATAAGTGAAATATACAAGATAATGGCAGTTGGCACTAAGAAAAATCATAAAAGTAGCACTTGATATGAAATACAATTATCTTAAATTATGGCGGTACTGAAAACATTTAAATGCAGCAATTTATATTAAACAAATAAACATAAAACCTTTAATGTAGTTGAAGTGCTGAAACTAATTGTTATTAAAAAATATTTACTTAGCATTTCCCAAGTACTTGAAGCATTAGAGTATCTTTACGCAAGTTACAACAGATCCCAATTAGAACATAATATTCATATTACTAAGCTGATTTAAGATTGGTAATTCTAAACCGTTACAAAAAATATAATTAAAAATTTCTACTTGAGATTTTTACGCTAATTAACGATTTTAATTGCGATATTTCATCATCCCCGTTCATATTTTCGTAAATTTCATTTAGGAATCTTTGTATATCTTTTTTATTAAACATATAAATATATGGGTATATATTTTAATAATAGAATGAAATTAGGAACTAAGTACCTACTCCACGATATTTTAATTTAATTAACTATGCTTAATTAATTCATTTTAGTTAACTGTGTTTAAATTTATTAACAATAAAATAATTATCCAACACAAATAACTAGATAGGAACATACAACTTTCCATTCATACCATAACATACATACTTAAATAAATTAGAATACTATTAAAAAACTTACCTATCTTCCGTGACCGGCGGAAGGTAAAAAAAAACGTATTTGTTTTTGTATGACAAAGATTTGAATCCATAAACCTTAGAAGTATGTATCGACCATGTATGTACATAATACATGTATATATTTATCTTTGCAATTTGACATTGGTGTTATACCTCAAGTTCGATGTAATAACCTAACCTTCTGCCTACTTTTAAGTAGGCAGAAGGACAATAAAGTTTTTAAAACTCTGTCTACTTTATATGGTAATGCCAACTATGAATAAATAAATCATAATATTATCACTATAAAAAAAAATTGAAAACCGATTCAGCCAAAATATTTAAAATATTTAGCGTCGTATTTAAGGCAACCTACGACCACAAACGAAATAAATAATTGTTTATTTCACTATCATTATTCATAAAACAGGTACTACGTATACCATACATACTTATATGTGCAGTAGTCACAGCGACGCGTAGTACCTCTTATTAGTCTGTACTTTAGACTTTTATACAAATGACGTCATGCTCATTTCTTTTTCAAATTGAAAGTGGATGGCGAAATACTTTTTCCTTAATACTAAATCTCTTCGTTAATTCAGATCTGGACGAGAGCAACGACTGCTCACTCTAAAGTCTAGACGCTAACGATCTCTCATAGGGTTCTTTGGTTTTTTAGATTGTTGAGTAGAGTTAAATTTAATTTAAAGATTTAAAAATTTACATTTACAATTTAATAAAAATTGCAAATATTGAAAAATTGCAATAATTGCTTTTAACCTAGCTGTATTCAGAGTCCAGTCACGTGTTGCTGTGGTTCAGTAGGTACATTAGGTAACTATGTACATTTTTTTTTTAAATGAAAACTGAATGAAGAAGGAGACTGCTTTCGGAATACTCTCTCCTTCCTCATATAGTTTGTTCTTATTGGTTAAGTGTTTTGACATATTCTAATAATAAAAAATATAATAAAAAAAATTATAACAAATTAGTACCATATTTAAATACAATGATGTGTCAAAATTTCAAAGGAATCGGTGAAGAACTTTAGGAGGTTAAAGCAAACATACAGCTCAAAGCAAAGTTTGCTCAAAGCATTTTGAACAAACAAACATTTACGTCTTTATTTATGTATATAGATATAAATATACACGTATTTTCATTTTTTTAAATAATAACACAAGGTAGTAATAATGCGTTATACGCTTGGTTTTTGGTTTAAAGAGTTGCCCTGCATTTCCCTACATCATGACTCCAAAAAATAACGTTTTTCTTAAAGCCCACATAACTAACTTTTTAAACTCAATTTTTATTTAAACTAACATTAATTTTTTTTAAATTGTAACGTTTATAAGTAATTCATCGTTTTTTAAGCTTCAAACCCTCTTTAGTAAATTTTTATGTTCTTTTTATTCGGAACTTTTTTTGTCTATGATTTATCGTTGTATTGATTTAGAAAATACTTGGAAAACTATGTTACATGCACATTTAAAACACATTTATTAACAGTAATAATATCGAAATTTCGATTTCAGGCATTATTTAACCGAACTTTAAGTATTTCTAGTAAATAAACAAAACAGTCTGTTACAGATTAGCTTACAAACAAAACAAAATAAACGTGAATAATCTTTTACTGGTTAAAAATTGTTCATCGATTTATTTGCTCTCGCAGTGGCTCGAAGGCTCCATAGATATCGGGACCTTGACCTACCCTGACCTCAAGCCTGACTGTACCCTTGGGGAAAAATGGGCCTATATAACAATGAATGATTTATCCTAGCATATGGACGCATGTAACACCAGAGGCATCACTTGCACATTACCGACCCTGTAAGAACCTCTTCACTATTTGAAGAACTTAATGCTGCATTTGGATCTATTTAGATAAACAGGCAGGTCGTTCACTCTTTGAAAAGCAAAATGCGTTGCCATTGAAATTTCAAAGAGTGAGAATTAACTGAGTGGGTAAACTGTTCATTTATAAAATTCCATACTCTGGTTGCCGTTACAGTGTATTATTATACGTGTAAGTTTTTTTTGTATTGCTGGAAAGACAAAAGAGCGAACCACCTGATGATAAATGGACTGAGGCCCACGGACATTTACAACATTCAAGGTTAAGACAGCACTTCAGATTGCGTCAAATGCGTTGGCAATCCTGACGACTAAGATGTTGTGCCTCTTAAGCCAGAAATGTCACTGGCTGTCTAACTTTCCGTATCAGAACACAACGGTGCAAGCACTGATGTTTGGCGGCAAGATTAGAATAGAGTTAGATGGTGGTAGCAATCTGGATGGACCTTACACAGGGTCCTAACTTTCCACAAATTAATTTGTTTGTATGCTACACAGAGAGAAATGCAAAAAAAGCTCGAATAATTTATAATTTAGTTTTAAACACTTTGTGACAGACAAATTAACGGACAGTGTGGTGATTCCATAGATATTCCTTTTATCCAATTGTACAACAATAGTCTTCTTTACGGCACATAAGTTCTTTACAACCGCAGTTTACAGCACAGCTTTATTTATACCAGTATATAGAATGCTTACACGTGTCGTGAGCTGAAAAAATAAACGTTAGAATCTTCCAAAAGAAACATTCTCCGCCTACCTTTGAAACTATTTAAGTGTATGTGCCGCATACGCTTTGACACGTGTATCTAAGGTTGCTAGATGGGCGGGATTTGGCTGATTCTTCCGACATTTCATACAACCTCCTCACTCCTGACAAAATAAAATATCTCCCGACAGTATGTAATCATAACATAGTTTTAATAATTATTTTCAATATAATTCGACAGGCGATTAGCAGTGGCTGTACCTATATCATTACAGCTATCTTAAATAAATATGTGAACATCTACATAAACACATAAGTAAAATGATCACGTACAAATAAATATGAGTCCCAATAAATTATTATTGTGAATTACTAATTATGTTTGATTGCGGAAAGTAAATATAATCGGGTGCCTACGTTGATTGATTTCGCAATTTTAATTAGTGAAAAATATTGAGTGTAGGTATTATGTTCACCGTTAAAAGTTGTTAATTTAAAAATAAAAAGTAAAGTTTTCATTAAATTTCATAGACAATATTTATGTCTCTCGACAACCCTTTATCCAGATCTTCCGGTTTTCCTATGTGTCAACCCTACATGTAATCGCTAGGGTCGCTGCAATGCTTTATTTAATAGGTGCTTAATCAATTTCTAAGGTCTATCTCATGTAGCTATTTATAACAATGTATTCGACGCACTCGTGTATTTGCTTTAACTTTATCTTTTATATCGACTTACCAACGACTTACAAACAAACACAAAATATCATGATTAATGTGATTAAATAAGTTATTGACATATGTATAAGTTATAGACATTGACATATATGTATACTCGTATAAGTAGGTCATATCATAAGACTACAAATAACATTACCTATTGTAATATTTTGGCCCGATTATTATGCGTTTACTTAGTTTTCAATAAAAACTTAGTCAAAAAAAATGCGTACTTTATGCCACTTGCAACTGTAGGACAAGCAAGCGGGCGGTTACATGGATCGTTTTTTTGACAATTTATAAGTTCATAATCATTTAGTATTCTTGACGTACTTAGATCTTCTTTAACTCCAGGAAGTTCGCTTTGTATTTTTTCATAGTTTGTTACTGGTAATTTATCGTAATTTTCTAATGATTTATCAATGAAACCAGCATGCGAGAGTAACAACATCTAATTTGTTAAATGATAGCTTAAAGAAGATGACTCATTCAAATGCAAATAAAATGCAAGTCTAATCAAGCCGTTGAATTTTCTTGTATTAGTGTACCATCTTTTAATTTTTTTTGCAAAGACACACGTTATCTGATGCTTATTATTTTTGGCAGTACCTTAAAGTAGCGCTTAAGTTAAAATCTTTTTACACAATATTAATGTTTTCTAATGCAAAGTTTTTGTACTGTGTTGATTATGCATGCATTTGTTTCTTCATTTTTTAGTATTATGATATAATTTTTTCTTAATAAAATATCTACGTACCTAAGTTTAATAACCAAACTTTGTTTTGAGAAGGATTGCAATTCATTCTCTGTGCGCATCATGCGGGATGGAACCAATACAGTTTTGGGGCATGCCGCATGCCCCGAAAGCGACAGACACCAGTTCGTTCCCGCTTGTGAAGCAGAGTGCAGTTCGGCGTTGGAGACCGACACTTAACACATAAATGTTAATTGTCCGTTCACTTAGAGATGTTTATTTCGATATTCTAAGTACATATATCCCAAAATGTACCACTAATTTTTAATTTACGGGAATAATGTTCATTTTATGGGGTGAAAGGAGATGGCTTTTAGTTTCTCCCGTATATCTAAAAAATTATCATTCTTTATAATTTAGAAGATAATGGTTAGCTCCATGTAAGTTCCGTAAGACTCAATCCACAACTTATTACATAAAATGTAATGATATTAATATTTTCTTTCCATAATAAACGTTAGTGTCAAGTATACCTACGTATCTACTCATATAACCTCCAAATTATCCATTCGGAGAGGACAGAACATTAACGTAACATAATATTAAGCTAATGCTGAAATAACGAAAAAGCAAACGCTCTTTTCAAATTAAAATAAAAGATGAATGAGAAATGTAATTAAGTTCCAATTATTTCCTAACATTGTGAAGACGGTACTTATGTTCAATCAAACATCGTCTCGTCTGAGGTGATGGTGTATAAATCTGAGCATAATCTATCACCGGTCGTCGGTGAGAAAAGATCTTTTATGTGCAAGGTCGTCAATCTTAGTCGACATTTAATTCCAGTCAGGGACAGTTGTTCGCGTTTACTGTATTAAATTAGATGCCAAAATCTATTCACTGAAATTTTGCCATATTTTTCCCTAAGAAATCGCGAGAAAATTGTAAGCATAATGATTTCCCTTGTTTGAAGGAAATTTAAATCTCTTGTTTTTTTTCCTTGCCAACAAAAACAAGAATAAAGTCATTTTTATTTTAGTACACGTATCTGTACTTTTCGACATACAAGTTAGATAATAACGTCAAAATCTGTTTGAAATATTCTTATGGGATTAAAATATTTTTTTTTGTATGAGCAGTATCTATTTGAAAGACTATAATAGAAGTGTACATAATGAGTGACATTATTCGTAGCGGCAGAAAGAGCTCATTAGAAACACTCACTATCAACAACCTACTAACCAAATATATAAAATATGATGTGTCTCATTGTCATTTATTCTGAAAAACTTTAATTCATGTATAAAACGTGTGAAATTGATTCAATAATAGGTACATTACTTACAAAATAATATTTGAATTTTTTTAACATAATGTTGTATCCGCATCGCTTCCCTTTATAGAGCTATAGTCGACAAGACACGGCAATGTAATTATTTAAACAAGTACGAAAACGAATATTTATTTAAGCGGATAACTACGCATTTTCAAAATGTTTTACACTATGATGGAAAAGGTTAACAAAGCGATAAATATTTACATTCGCAATTTTACTTTTCCTAACATTTTTCTTATCATTATTTTGAGCTTTAAGTCATTCGGAGTTAAATTATTTTGAAATAAGAATTTTAAATTGAGTTTTGCCCAAAAACTATCACGAAATGTCGAAGCCGAATTGTAAAATCGTAGTGTTACGTAAAGGCTAGTCATTTTAAAAAAGGAGCCGTTTTGTATTATGGGGGATCCACGTTTAGCCGCATTGTAATCAAGTTACGGTATAAGGTGATCATGCAAATTAATCTAAAATGGACATGCTACGCTATAAAAACGTGCGCGCGCTAGCTTAAGAAAAAGCAATTATTTTCGCTTACTTCAAAAACTGTAATTAATTTCAAAAAATCCAGCTCTGGATTTTAAAGAGTGTGTTAGTAAGTGAGAATTAATCTACACAGTTAATTTAGAACCATAAATCAGTACCATTTCTCCCAACAATGTAAATCTCTGTTTTAATAGAGATTTCTTTGATATTTTTTTTCTGTTACAAATGTTAATCAATCGTGTATCGCAACTGGCAAAATGAAATCAATTAAATGAAGAATTGGGTTACCAAATATTGTTTTCATACGTTTTGTAATCAACTCAGAAAAATTGAGAACGCTACCATAAAAATTTCCATTTCGTCATCTTAATTAAAAACAGATTTGAGGAGGCCAAAGAAGCACTCGTATGTAAAGACCGCGATGCTTGGCGCTCCTTCCTCTGTGACTACCCCGTTAGGGATACAGCGTGTGAATATGAATATTTGCGTGTATAATATTATAAGGCTAAAAAATTAGAATTTAATTAAAGAAAATAGACGACAAAAGATATAGAAAATCGGTTGATCAGTTTTTTGAGCAATATCAAATTATACCTGTAGGTATGTTCGTTGTTCAGAGAAAAAAATTGAATCACTTCGGTGAAAAAAGTGCACGTTTACTAATAACATCTTTTCAGATGTGACAAAAAACCATCTAGTGCCAATTTTTACATTGAATAAAATAACAAAAATCTATTTATAATATCGTTTTAGAAATTCATATGTTCTGCAGGAATAATATGCTGTTAGTGTTATTTTTTTGTGATATCATTTTTCTATTATTGATTGGCAGATACATAAAATCACAAGTTCGATTATCAGACGAAAAACAGGCTTATAATTAAAAAAAACAATTATTATTATTACTATTTTTAAAGTCATATGTCATAGACCATCTTCATATTGAGAGGTTTGCGCATATCTTAATTTATAAGTCATAACAAAATTCCGTGAAAGCAGATATATCTAAATTCACTTTACTGTCTTTTGGTGCTTTATAATTAATAAATATCGAATTTTTAAAATCTATTAAAAGTGCTATATTTCATAAAATACATAGCTTACCTGTACGGTTTATTGGGAATATTATACTGTATGAGAAATAGACACGTACTTCCTTGTATTGAACTATAGGTTTGACGAAAATTAGAGATACGTATATATATGTCCTTTTAAAAGCAATCAATTCAGTCAATGTTTGCCTTTTTATATCATGCATGTTAGTTGTTAATTTCAATCTAAATCGCTATTATAGCTTTTATTTTTTACACTAGATTTACACTTTTTTGAATTTATTGCAGTTACGAGTTAATACTACCAACTTTTTTATCTGGCAGTAAAAATCATATACAAGAATAGGTTTTATATGCAAATAATACCAGGGAAAACATGTAGAATAAAATTACATAATAATATAACTTATGAGCTATACCTACTTCCTGTTTGTAGCAAATTTTGACAAATTGTTCCCCAAAAAAGTGAACGGAATGGAATGTTTGTGAAGACTTCTAATTCACTCAGTGAATAGCATCCGAAGAAATTAAAGAACAGTTGGTGTTGTCGTCTCAATTAAGGATTAATCCATCATTCCATTTCATGCTCGTCAACTTCTTTGAAGATTGGCGGGGAAGTAGGACTTGCTTATTGCTGTTGAACAATGCTATTACTTGATTATATTTTGTAAAACTTTAAATTAAATTTCAATGCTATTTCTTAGTGAAGTTATAACTTTAGGATTTCTTTAAAATCTTGTTAAAATAATAAATAATAAAGTTTATTGTTGTTAAATTTGTTGACTTATTAGAAAACCCAATTTATTTCAGTGAGATAAATCTCACTATTAAAGGTAAGTAAGTCTTTAAACTTTTAATGCTAAGTAAATAAGGTAAACTTTAACAGCTTAAATATTTACTTACTTCTACAGTGTAATAGTCTCTAAGAAATAAAAGTGTTGTTTGCCAGTAACAATATTTTTAACTAAATTTTACTATCAATCGACACAATATTCTGACACTTAAGAATCTGTATATTTACGAAGACATTGGTAGAATTTGGTAACTTGTGTCGTGGTGTCTGATACCTGAAGAGAATGAGAGTTAAATTTTTGGATGTACATAACACTTGAACTCTTTATCTTAAAATCCCCAAACGGGGAAACACGATTGACAAAATATCGCGATATAGAGAAATCTCGAAAAAGCCTCGTTTCACTTGAAAATTAAATTTATGTAGGTACCTAATTGATAAGGTAATAGAGAAAAAGTATAAAGAAATGATGTTCGAGATGTGCCATTTGAGAAATTTTGTTTCGGCAACTATACGAAACAAAATCGTATTAATATAACTTCGGGAGTAGTAGTCTTAAGGTTCTTCTCATCGATACTTCCTCTATCAGTAGGTATTAGGTTTATATTTCGTACCATTTTCTGGAAGTCCGAATAATTAATTATGAGATTTCTCAAATTTATACGCACATCAAAAAAGTCTAAGCAACACGCATCATTTACAGAAACTGCATGTTTTATTAATTGATACTTTATTTTTTTTCTTAGAAAAGTAGATTGGTAAACATTCTTTTTGTTCTTGGAAACATATACTGGCTGATTTTAAAAATAGAACCTTTTCGGTTGTGTTTTGTTTTCATTAAAATTAAAGCTAATTATTTTTTCCCGATTTCATGTGTTTTCGTTGCTTGATAATTTTGGTATTTATCGCACTTTTATCATTTTGAGATATACAGTTTTTTGAAAAAATTGAGTGGTGACTCATTTTTTATGTTATTGAGCGACGCTATTTGACTGCTGATGAAATGCAGAGAGCTGTAGGAATGCTACAAGCGGGAAGAATGCAGTCCCAGGTGTCTCAGCCTTTTGGTGTCAATAGGAGCGTGATTTGTCGTCTTTGGCAGCGTTATGTTACTACAGGGGATCCTGCTGAGCAGCACCCAGGACGTGGAAGGAGTACAACTGCTTGACAGGACCGATACATACAACTGACTGCAAGACGTCAGCCGATGTTAACCGCCCGGGAGATAGGTTTAAAGCTACAATTATCAAGCGTTGTTGTTGTTAGCCGTTATTAGCCACCAAACCGTGAGCAATAGGCTGCATGAATACGGCCTACGAGCACGATGCCCAATTAGGTGTCCACCTATACGCCATTGGAATCGCGCCCGTCGAAACGAATGGTGTAGGGAACACTTGACATGGACCCAGGAGCAATGGAATAAAATTTTATTTTGTGATGAGTCCCGGTTTGGATTTAGGCCTGATACGAGTGCAGGTTGTAGGCTAGGGTAAGAGTGTATCGTCGCCCTGGAAATGCTGAACGGCTGAGATTCGTCCAGGAAGTGCACCCTTACAGTGGCTCCACCAGTGATGGTTAAGGCGGATATTATGAAGAACAGACGAACTGAGCTCGTTTTTGTAGATGGCAATATGAACGCTGAAAGTTACGTTGAAGATGTCCTCGGGCCTTATGTTCACCCATTTGCACAAAGCCTTGGCTCAGATTTTACGCTGATGCATGACAATGCGCGTTCGCACACAGCTCGGTGGACCAGAGAGTACTTGGCAATGGAAAACATCCGGGTATTGCCGTGGTCTGCACAATCGCCAGACCACAATCCCATCGAACACGCATGGGACATGCTCCAGAGACGTGTTCTAGAGAACCTGGACGGAGTGTCGACAACCTAACAACTGAAAGACTTGTTAAAATTCCATTGGGACCGATTGCCACAGGATCAGATAAACAATCTTATAAATTCAATGAAAAATCGCTGCCGACAAGTTTTAAACAACAGAGGCGGTCACATTTTGTATTGAATTAACAATTAATAAAAAAAAATCTCGTTATTTAATTTTGTAAAACATGAAAAGTTTAATTTCGTTTTAACTATACTATATACTACGTATGTTACGGTACACATATTGTTAATTACTGTGATTAAATGAACAATTGAATGAAGGATTTTGTTGTTTTAGTCTAGTGACTAAAGCAACAAAATGCGTCCAAAAATGCTTAGTAATTATTTATAAAAGAAATATAAATATAATACAATAGTAAAAATCGTTCAAAAGTTCAAAATCGTACATGTTGCTTAGACTTTTTTGATGTGTGTATCTTGGAGCACTATTATACATTATCGGTACACTTTTATATTTATCAATGTGCCTAATTATTTTACTGTATTGGACATTTTCAAAGAACTAATATTTGCTAATAAAGCCACTAAACTTATTTAAAAATCACATGTAATACTGATTACTGAATAGAATAACTTATGTACTCCATTTTTGAAATGTAAATAAACGACGTGAAATGGCGTCAGGAATCAGGAAAAGTTTAGATGGACGCGCTACAAACACACCTACCTTCGTGATTCACCACCTTCGTCTAAACGGCAGGCGGCGCGGTCACAATTGTTTTACACACACATCTAGAGACAGGATTTACAGATATCGCGTCACGAATGGCGTTTCTGGATATTGAAATTAGTGGTTTAGCAACCTACTCCTCTCATCAATGGCCCCACTTCCTTCTACTGTACACAAAGTAAAAGATATTTTTTGTCGGATTACGTTTTCGCCTTTTTGAGTACTAAAGTTAACTGATGCGACATTTGTAACACGAATTATTTCCGTTGAAGTCTCCTTGCAGTAAAAATATCAATTAAAGTACCTACGTATTTATGAAAAGTAGTGAGCTCGCACATCGTTATTGCCAACCTTCGTAGTAAAACTTAGAGTTCAACCACGAATTAATTAAACGGAAATGTTTCTGAAAACGCACTCGTCAGAGCGTGTGTGAAGACGTCGTCAGTGAAAACGTAGTAAATTATATCATTTAAAATTTCATAGAATTTAGTATATTAATTTAATGTTAGTGTAATGTAAAGAGTCAGGTACTGAACATGTGTCTAGATACAATATTTAATGTAATAATAATTAAATCAGGAATAGTAACCTACGACCTTTTAAACACACTACTCTGCAGACCTTTTTGTGCACAATATAGAATTATTAAGTACTTTAAAGTAATACGATAACGTGATGATGTCACATGATTTTTACTAATATTATTATGAAAGGATATGGCATTACAGTGGTGTCTTAAATAAGAATAATAAATTAATATAATTGATAGAAAAAAATTAAGTCTATAATTAGGATTCTATACACATATTAAAAACCCTTGTAGTTTCGTTCTACCCAATTTGTCTATCCATTAACACATTTTGGTACACAGATATATTTATACACAATCGATAAATTAAAAAAGAAAACTGATGGGATTTTTGGAAAAAAAAATTATTGGACTTCCCTCCCATAATATTTAAAGTACTTACTCAAAATTGTGTTTCGTTTAAACTGGGGGGTGTCTTTAGATAGGTCTTCAGAATACAACAAAAATGATTTTTCAATTTTAAAGTCAAACTTTAAAATTCGTTTTTTAATTTTTTTTTAGGTTATTAATTGTGTAGGTATATCTGTGTATGAAATATTTGCTATCGAATTTGTTAGGTTATGAAGATCAAATAGCCAGAGTGTTAGCAGACGGAAATGTCAAAAGCACTCGCATACCTAGGCGAAAATGTGTGAAGAGAATGATGGGTTTTGAGGAAGCGAAAGAGGTGTGTAAGGACCGCGACTACTGGCGCTCCGTCCTCTCTGACTACCCTGTTGGGGATACAGCGTGAAGATATGTCATGTTTTGTCATGAATTTGTTAGGAAAGCGTCATCTAATTTCTGAACTATCAATAGAAGGATTTGGAAAAAATTTTGGTTCGCGTTTTGCTTAGTACCTACTCTGATGAGAATTACAACAAAAGCGAATTTTGTAACAAAAACATTGGATAAAAATTTAGAAATAACTATTTTTAACTAGGACTTCTACCTACTAAATTTCCTGCAGTGGCCGTTTTAGAGGGGCTCCGGGAACTCGGAACGGAACGCACTGTAGTCTCTTTAGCTCTGTGCTGAAGCATTTCTGGAGTGGACAGCACTCTTACAGTTCTACGCTGCGCAGACCAAACGCGCTATCGTCCACTTCGGGGACGCGCGAATGGACGATTAGTCGGCCGAGATCCCGAAGGCACCTTTATTAGCCTCTTACGAAATTTTGTGACCTTTCTTAACAACTACCACCGTAGAGGCCAAGATAGGGAGAGATCAAGAGAGGGATCGAGACCTTAACATGCCTTTCAAAGCACGGAGACGCTCAATATAGGGGCCACTAGATCACCCGCAACTGGATGAAGGAAGAAATAAACTAACTATACGCAATATCAGTGGACATAGACAGGTATTATCATTGCAAAAGAACTGGTCCATCTGGTGAACTGACCAAGCCTACCAAACTAATAAACTTTCTGTTGTTGCACATTGATTTGGCACCGACTTAAATAATTGTCAAATTTAATTATAAAGGTATGGGTATGGTACTTATACTTAAAGTTACTTTTATTGTACTTGAGTTTTGATTAGTAAAGGATAGTTGTTTTGTACTTTTCAGTGTTTTTCTTTTTGAAAGGCGGTTTAGTTTATTTTCTTAAATTTGTTTTATTTCCATCTTTTGAGTGGCCTTGGCCAAAATAAGTATTTAGGACAGGTCTACAACTAACTACTTTCTAATTCTGGAGCGCAACGATATACAAGAGAATCTTCAATATAAATAAAGGTTATAACCAGGTTGTATTTGGTGGTATTTGGTGTATCTTCGAAGTCTAAGCTGTGAACTACAACAACCAGTGAAATTTAAATGGGACTACTTCGAAAGTATACTCTTTAAAAAAAATTTTTAAATTGGTTCAGAATTGACGAAGTTGTCAGTGAGCATACATAAAAAAAACATACACAGAGACGAACATAGAACCTCCTCCTTTTGAAGTCTGTTAGAAACGGCTGATGGTATCCCATCAGTAAATAATTGATTGCTACTAAAATATATCAATCAGCCAAATGATTGCTCACAACATTACTTAACCTCACAGATCGTACTCGTAGCAAACACGTAAGCACCGTTATATTATGAACGTATTTAGTATTGATATATACAAATATTTCTATAGAATCCCATATTTAAAATTACTTTAAATAGAAACTCTACTTAAAAATAGAAAAAAAACATGATTACTCGACATATGGATTATATAATCAATATTTATTTAAGGTAATCAACTCCGAAGTGTAATTAATCAATACGAAACAAGTCCGTGGTACGCGGTTCCATTGTTTTAGCTCATTTATTTAATCGAACCTCATTACGCTAGTCTATTCAGGCGCTTTAGGCATTCAGAATTACATCAAGATATTTACTCATTGGTGAATTAGCAACGGTAGCAAGAATTACCTAATGGATTAATATTAGTCTGTGTACAATGAGCATTAAAAATAGTTAAAATGAACTCTAAAAAAATATTCAATCAAAAGATATGATAAATTGATAAAAAAGATATGGAACAAAGTTGTTCTATGATACGAATGTGATAAATTCATATATTCTTATAACATCCAATCAAAATATCATAGGTACTTGTGATAATTGATTCAGTTAATTTATTCATTGGTTAAGTCATAGGTACTGTAACGAGCCTATGGTAGTCCTATATAAAAATAGGCATATTTTAGGCTATAAATAAGCGCATATAATAATAGACTATATAAATATTATCCGTATGTACTACGATGAATAACCAAATTTTAAGTAACAAAAGGACGAGAGCTGTTGTTCTAAGCACCATGGGAAAGCGCGTGCAATTTAAAACGATTTACAATTTTTGTTATATTCGACCGTCTCATAAACCATGCTTAAGCACTTACAAACGTCCAAGTAATTGAAAGACAAGTTTGGAGAAAACGAGAGATATCGCCACATGTGCAAGTTCTTTGTCTCCAACTATCGGTATGGTCATAAATTTAACAAGTTTATTAGGGGTTAAGTGTTTTGAGGAATATTAGAAATGTTGACAAAAAATTGAAATACTACAAAAAAAAATAAATGCTTGCGAGTTTTGAAGAGAGAGCGAGGCGTTGGTTAGGGGACTGGACTTTCAGCCACGGCGGAGGATGGACGTCCTAGTACCGCGATCTGGATATTTGCCTAATACTGTGCATAGAATTAAATAATACCAGTGATAGTGATACATTGAAGTCGCATTACTAGAGGACCCCGGTGAGCCCGTTCTGATTTCCATGCTTTATATAATTACTATATATTTGTTACGAATTTAATTATATATAAATATGAATAATGTATATTAATTACAAATCTAAAACCTCCAATTCACTACAGGAGTTCTTTGAACCCTCCATGACAAAGCGAACCATGGTATATTCCTATCAGCCATCGAATGTATATTTGATTATTTATAATATTTATACAAACGCACTAACCTGCGCAGCGTCATAGTATCAGCTGCGATTTCCTTCGTTCCCTCCATAAATGAGGACGAACCATATTGTATGAACAACAAATCTAAACAGCAACTTGTTGACTACATTATTATATTATAATCGACAACAACCCATCAGAATTGTGGAACCAATATTTTGTCGCTGTTGCCCATGAGCTATGACCCGGGACGAGCTACGGAAACACTATCGCTATGTGCGCAACGATATGTTATACCTCATCAAGAAACCAACGACATTATCTACAGAACCGAGCCTCTCAGTGGTTTATACGACTTGTGCACGTGACACGATGAGTATCAGGTTTCACAATTCCTTAGAAACGCAACAAACAGTAAAACCTATGAATAACGGTATTTGACATTTATTGAATGGAACGTACCATGGTGGACTGCCACATGCACTCAACTGTTTTACACAGGGTCTCGCGACTCTAAACCATCACTGCACATTCGGTGACTTCAGCGTGCTCTGGTGGGCGATGCAACTCACTGGCGCTCATGACGGACCTACGATGATTAGGAACCCGGATCCTTGAGCGATACCTGCGGGTGCTCTTGTGTACGAAAGGTGTACAAAAGTCTAGGACGGAGGGGCGCCATGTGATTGTATCGTTATAAGACCCGGACCACGCTGGACCACTCCACCAAACATTTAACCATTCTGCCATCGGAGGCAGGCTAATAGGACACTTACACAATGCCTAGGTCAGGCTAGGGCCCCTAATACCGTCGGGTGGTGGAAGTTGAGCGAAGTGTATATTAGAGGGGCGCTGTGGTTTGTGCCTTGGCTCGTCAATTCCAATGCCGACTATAACTTAATATTATAAATAAATATCATAAGCATGACTTATTATCACGAATCATACAAGACTACTCTCCGAAGTCCCCACATGGCGTGCGGATGGATGAGTCAGCCTTTGATATGCACGGTCGGGTTGTAGGTGTGTTTGGGAGACCCGAATGCCCCCACGATATTAGGATATTATCACGGCTGGCAGAACTAGGTCTATCAGACGGGGCCTGATTCGCCTTGTTGTGCCAAGACTGTTAAATCTTATTGTTCATAGGAAACCTTATTATACGAGTACATATTTTATGGTATTGATAGTATATTGTGTACATGCTTGCATGATTAATAATAAGTATTATTAGAATTATATGCTGTCTTATTGGAATAATTATACGTCTCACTGTGTCTCTAGTAATTACTCATTCCTCATGAGCTAGAATAGACTTTAGTTGTGTGAACCGACTACCACGACTGGCCGACAATTAGACGTGCCTAGAAGGGAGAACGGGATTCCTGGAAACTAAGATAAGACGCATGCTTTCTCCTCTCTCTCCTATAATTTAAAATTATAAGTGTATACTATATTTCTTTATGTTAATGATAGACGAAAAGTATTATTCCACAACATTAGGGTCCGTATTAGGGAAATAGACGATCACGCCTTGGCCAAATTATATTAGACAAGATCTAGATAGACCTAGGTATCCTAAGTTAGGACACTAAAGACTAAGGTAGTGATAGGAAGCTATGATGTAGGGGATTACAAATTAAATAGGTAGGTTGGGCGAGCGCGAATAGATGCGTGACGTCCGTGACGCACACCAACAAAAGGGATGGTTGTATGTGTGGTTGGTGGGTGTCGTTACAGAATGGTGCCGTGACCAGGATTACACGTCAGTAAATTTGATGTCGTATCGGTATCAAAACGTGTTAAAAAGAACTGAATTAATTGGGTTACTACTAAACACAACGTAAGATACTTGAACAGCGTAATAAACACGTTTAGGGCAAATTGAACACAACGTAGGAGATTTAGATTTACAGTAGTAGGTGCGTTTAGGATCTCAATTACGACGTAGGAGTTAGGCTTAGACTATCGTAGTCGACTAGGATACTAGGTATAACGTAGGCTTTAGATTACCTTAGTCGTCTAGATTAATCAGTGTAACGTAGGCTTAAGACTTTATTATTCAACTAGGTCATTACTTGTAACATAGGCATTATATTAATACAGTCATATAACGTAGGTTGGCGTTTCCGTCGGAGGCGTAAATTGTATTGTTAGGTTAGGTTACTGACTGCCCCGTTGAAGACACAGCGTTAAGATGCTTTGTTATTGTTGTTGCTGACAGTACATATGAGTATAATATGTAGGTTTGTTATAATGGGCCCAACTGTCGGATCGCAGAAGTGTTATGGAAATTTCATGGCACGGTGGGAGAGCGCAAAGGGACTGATGAGGGATCGATTTGGAAATCGATAGCGGGATGTGGTACCGCAGTACTTCATGTTTTATCTACCCTGTCTATCCGGTAGGAAATTAGGCGTGAAGATATGTATGTATTTATTATACCGTATTTTAAAAGAAGACGTTTCGCTGGGTTTCATAGCTAATGTCCCTTTTTCAATAAGTGCCCACATGTTTGCAACTAAATTACTGAAAAAAAAAAAGGGAAGAGGAGTTCAGGTCAGGTAGACGCAAGCATCGGGGTGCTATTAAACTATTGTTTGAATAATGTATTGTTTGTTTGTTTCTATTGCGTTAGTCTCTTGAACCACCGAGTTATGATTTTATGAGTTAGATGTGCAGGGTATTGTGAGCATTTGCGTAATTGTTATATTGAAATTATAGCTGCAATAATGTAGGTATGGTACAAATTCTGTCCCTTTGAGTTATTTAGAAACCGTGTGGACCAACCCAATTCGTTTTGGGAGACCTATAGGCATGTTCATCAAAATCGGTAAACTAAAAATTACATAGGGTGATTGAATAGATCTGGAGGTAGATTGAGTGGATGTAATGTATTGGAGCTGTAATATAGTCGAGATGGTGCATAATGACCATACCTGTAAGTCGTTAGATATAAGTAGAATTAAGAATAAAGGTCTAGAGATGGAAGTGAGTTGAAATGGGATAGACCCGATAGTAATAGATATAAGGAAGTAGAGATGTATCGTTAGCGTACGAATAGAGAGTAAATTGCAAAGTAAGATAGAATATTAATTTAGGATAGATGTTTTATAAGTGAGTAATGTAACGGATAGATATAAGAAGATAGATAAGAAAGATGTAATGTACCTAGTATAATAATAAATAACAAAGTTGAGGATAGTAAGAACAAGATAAATAAGGAAGTGGTAGTACTGGCCTTGACTTGAGTTAGGGGAACGAGATTAAATAAATTAAAAAAAAAAAACATGTATTGGATCTAGTATTAAGGTTGTTATGTGTTCCTTATATGCATTGTGTTGTAAGTTAGTATGTATTTATTGTCGCCTGAGTGACGTCACCCTAGGGGCGTAGGGGCGTATACGTTTATGTAGTATAAGTTATGTAGTGAAGGCGGTGGCTTATGCGCAACAGCTAAACACAACTTAGTTTGAGTTTCGGGTCTAAGTAAGACTTTCCTTGTGTAGTCCAACGAAAGCGACGTGCCTTGGAAGGTCGATTTGGTGATGAGACACAAAGGGCTTTGTGCAGCAGTGGTAGTTATACATTGGTGTGTTCAATTGATAAATTCAGATGGTGCTATTGCTTGGTGAAAGACACGTTTAGGCACATAGATGTAAGAGAGATCATAGGTTATGCCTAATATAGCGGTAGATATACGGGCACGCAATAATGTAGTAATTAGAACATAAAGTTGAACGTAAGTAAGACCTACAGGCATGTTGTGATACTGTTAGGGAGTGATGTTAATAATAAGGACATTGAAGTTGTAAGAAGTTAAGTAACGTTACCGCTAGGGGCGTGCTTCTGAATTAAAAATATTTGTAACAAAGAGAATAGAATTATACGTAGCGATTTAGTTATAATATGCTAAGTGTTCAGAAATAAAGTAATAGGATATGTGGGTTATATTAGTGCTAGGAGCGTACGCTAAGATTTCTGGAATAAAAGGAACACCAGATTATTCAGCAGTATTTACGGTATAACTTATTTACGCCATGCTACGCTTGGCGAGTCTGCTCTAACTTAAATATCCTGCCCACATTATTATTGACAAGATTGAATCTTTTATTTTTGTTTGATTATCAACATCATTTTCACCATCACCCTAAGCATTATTATAGTGATCATTAATTTTATATGTTGACCACTGTCTGAGGTTGATTTAGTATTAGATGTTACCTAAGTGTTAGGGGGCGTGTGCTGGTAAAAGTGTTTGCTCTTATTAAGTAGGTAAAATTAGAAGTACTTCCGCGACCAAAAAAAAAAAAAAAAAAAAAAATTAGTCATTGTTAATTATATTGTAGTCAATAAATTTAGGTGATAATAGAATAATTGCGTCTATAAAATAGATGTACCGATGCTAGGGGCGTATATTGCATTACTCGTATTTTATAGTTGTCGTATGATGTACAAGTGGTTCCAGGAAATAAAGGGATCGAATCCAATTGCTTAGCATTCAATTACAAATAATAAAATAGGAGTAGATTAAGTTACATTGGATTGTGAAACGAATTATTATTTACATATTTCGGTTGTGTTAGGGTGTAGGGGCGTGTATAGACCTATCGCAGACACTTGAGAACTAAGTAGAAACTGTAATCATGTGTTGTGTATTTTATTGTACTATCTGCGTCTGAGCTTACTGCACTGCTGTGAACTTACCGTGAGTAATCAAACAGATTAAGATGCACTGGGTATCGTTAGAGGATTGGGAGGGAGTAAGCATGTAGGTGTGTGTGTTTCTTATTAGAGAGAATACTTCCAAAACCACGCTAGTATTGAGATAAGTCTAAGCAGGTGTTATGTTAATTTGAATAAGTGTGTTAGTATGTATGCTATCCCAGGAACTGGATAAATCATTAGTAGGATTAAGTCTTATGAAGGCCGTTTGATTCCATTCTGGACCTAGAAATATTGCGATGTAAATTATTTTAGGAAAAACTTAGATTGGTCTGGCTTAAGTCAAGAGGTCTTAGTGTTGTAAAGTGATTATCATGTATGTTATTTGGTAATTTATAAATAGGGAGATTTGTTACACGGTTAAACCCGAGATAATTAGTACTAGATCGGATTGTGCGTTCGTGCTATATTTGGGCATAAAGGTCATATTAGATAAATGCCACTGTGACAGGTTGAATAAGATTTCATTTAGTTAGTCTAGATTGAGCTAACTAGACTAAACACGTTGAAATTATTTTTACCATTATTCGATGAGTCAAAACAGGTGCAGCCAAATGACATCGAGTACGTAATACTTATAGTGGACGCAGTGGTTTAAATGTTGCAGGTTTATTCGTTACCTTAGCAAAATTGATGCAGGAAAATCTAGACTAGTTACATGACTGAGCTATGTGCCCTTTACTGTGTTAGAGCAGAGAAATCACATTAGGAAGAATCGCCGAGTTAGGTAGGCTAGGTTTTAGATCGGTCTAGACTAGATTGAACCAAGCTAGATTAGGTTAGCCTAAAATTACTCTACCGATATTCAGTGAGCGATATGCGGCTCAGTCAAATTATATCTACTGCATAATACCTACGATGGGTTCAGTGATTGAAATGTTGTACGTTTGTTTGTTACCTTAACAGAATAGACGCAGGGAAATCTAGACTATTTACATTACTGAGTTATGTGACATCGTAAAGCGGTGAAGTGCTGGACAGGAGTGTGTGAAGACATGTTAGCCATGTAAGCGGAATAATGTGGCTGTTGTTGTACAAATGTATCTTTGAGGAAAATTGTGTGTATGTTTGTTTGCATAAGAATAAACCGGGTTTTGATTTTCTAAACCTGCTATATGTTTGTTCGTAATAAGCCCAGGAATGTCGAGTGAAGCTGCTGTACGTGGAGTTATTAAAAATAATTTGAATAATGCTAGACTACACTGTATGGTTCTATGTAAGGAGATTTATTACTGATTACGAGGTACTCGAGGCTTATGGAATTGTACAATGTTCCACGCACACTGTCCGCTGATTGCAAGTTAATGAAAAACAATGTACTAGCAAATAATGATCTAGTGAAATAGTGATGTACTGTAAACAGTAGATGTAGACGATAATGATACTATATGAAGGCGAAAGGCCCTACTGCCCTACTGCTGAGAAAGAGTTCCTCCAGGTCATGTTTGTTATTACTTATAAGATACAAACTTGAAACATGTGTTGTATATATTCACTATTATGATGTACGATTGCAAAAGGGGAATATGGTGGGACTCGGGGTCAAGCTGAACCGTTTTTGTATTGTAGTGGTGAATCTTCGTAGAGTAGGACATTTTAACAGTATGCTAAACATTCGCGTGCTGTGGTGGCTGATGATATCAAATATGAAGTGATATGTGAATTTTAATGTCATAGTTTCATATTATTATTGCGCAAGTGATTGCATAATATAAGATTAATAGATAAGTGAATGAAATAGAAATTGGTCGGTGCCACTATTAAGAGACAAATGTGTTAAGGCACACGGCCGCAGATGTTTGAACTAACGAACATTTGTAGGTATCGTCATTGATCGCTATATACAAGAGTTCATATAGATCCGGGCCTGTAATAGTTAAGTGTTTTGTCAAGGGTTAGTGTTAGTGAGACTATAGCACCAACTTTCATGTCGTACTAGATGAATCGCTAGCTGACTAAAGTCGCATTGTGTGATTGTCGGTGGTTATTATTATACACAGAAGGTATAAAATTATCAAGATATTGGACATATCACGCGCAATTAGTAATCTCAAAGGCGATATTAACAGTGAGGCCCACTTAGGAGTTGATACGAATTGTGCACCAGGGACGTGGATTAAACTGAACCGAGTTACAAATACCTGACTCTTATAAGAGAAACGATGAATCTGTCTGTCTGTCTATTTGTCTGTCTGTCTGTCTGTTTGTCCGTCTTTCTGTCCACGAGTTTGTCTTCGTGTAGATAAGATGGTTTGAACTCGAGGCGGAGTGGAGAGTGAAGCATAATATGCCATTTCTTCTATTGAGAAGATAGACGCAATTAGTGTTATGTTATATAGACGTCATAAATAATAGATTGTGAAAATAACGCTGGTCAATAAATGTTATCAGTTACTGACATGTTGTGGGCACTCAATGCCCAGGAAATTGTATTGTAACGAGTCTAATATCAACGAAGACGAGGTGAAAGTTAGTTATAAATTAAGATATAATTGCGACGCTAGGTTATGTCCCTAAACAAACAATGCGTACTGTAATAATTTTAGAAAGGTCAACATGTAATCTGAAACGAAGGTCATAAAAATTAAACTATATTGCCTGATACTAAGGACTGAAAGACTTGTGAAATGGCAAATCAGAGGAGTGTCAAATTTCTTACAGGATCTCTTTCTTATAGGATCGTAAACTTAAGAAAAGTGATTCAATAGATAATAACTCAACGATTCCTATTTGAATTATCATAGAGTGATGCGACTGTTCTTATTAGAGTATTGGTGGACAGCTCTCATATATTATCATACCACAATCGTCATCATAGAGGACTTACCAGACGCTCATCGAGTTCTTCACTGTGCATGATGAACGTTTTCTTACTTTACATAATGAAATTAAGAATACATACACCTGTGGATCTTATATTTTTACAACCCTCATTAGGTTATACCATTGTTCATTGTACTGTGCAAATAGGGGTAGAGGCGGTGGTAACATCAAAGATTTCAACTAACTTCAGTTATTGGAAACATATGTTCCCAATTCTCATGATACGTTTATGTTGGCACTACTAGTACTACTAGTTTCGGACCTTTTTATGACAGTTAGCCGTAACGCTACTCTCACTGGACCCAAATGGACGTGATACAGCCTAACGTCAGTTATAGGCAATTAATTTTGAAGCAACGTTACTAATTGTATGTCCAGCAAATATGCTAGAGTCGCTAATGGGTTTGAAAGTATAGGAATTAGTTCCGAAAAAAAAAATTTTTTTGATTATTTATATTGATATATTGATATTAAAGTTAGTGATATATAAAGACAAGCGGAGGTGAAGAGTTGGTTCGAATCCGATGATGCCTTTCAAGAGTATAAAATTGCTGTTAGCTTTCATGTCGAGACTAAAGATGAATTTTATTTGTAAATACACTCGCCTACACAAGATGTTTCTGAATGCAGAATGTCTAACCTTACAATCCTTTAGTCTTACCTAACATACCAAGCCTAACTTAGCAATTCTACGTAAAGATTCGATGATCCTAGGGTGAATTTTCCTGACTTTTCCTTTGCAATGAAAAGCCAATAAAATTCAAGGGGCGTCTGTAACGAGCCTATGGTAGTCCTATATAAAAATAGGCATATTTTAGGCTATAAATAAGCGCATATAATAATAGACTATATAAATATTATCCGTATGTACTACGATGAATAACCAAATTTTAAGTAACAAAAGGACGAGAGCTGTTGTTCTAAGCACCATGGGAAAGCGCGTGCAATTTAAAACGATTTACAATTTTTGTTATATTCGACCGTCTCATAAACCATGCTTAAGCACTTACAAACGTCCAAGTAATTGAAAGACAAGTTTGGAGAAAACGAGAGATATCGCCACATGTGCAAGTTCTTTGTCTCCAACTATCGGTATGGTCATAAATTTAACAAGTTTATTAGGGGTTAAGTGTTTTGAGGAATATTAGAAATGTTGACAAAAAATTGAAATACTACAAAAAAAAATAAATGCTTGCGAGTTTTGAAGAGAGAGCGAGGCGTTGGTTAGGGGACTGGACTTTCAGCCACGGCGGAGGATGGACGTCCTAGTACCGCGATCTGGATATTTGCCTAATACTGTGCATAGAATTAAATAATACCAGTGATAGTGATACATTGAAGTCGCATTACTAGAGGACCCCGGTGAGCCCGTTCTGATTTCCATGCTTTATATAATTACTATATATTTGTTACGAATTTAATTATATATAAATATGAATAATGTATATTAATTACAAATCTAAAACCTCCAATTCACTACAGGAGTTCTTTGAACCCTCCATGACAAAGCGAACCATGGTATATTCCTATCAGCCATCGAATGTATATTTGATTATTTATAATATTTATACAAACGCACTAACCTGCGCAGCGTCATAGTATCAGCTGCGATTTCCTTCGTTCCCTCCATAAATGAGGACGAACCATATTGTATGAACAACAAATCTAAACAGCAACTTGTTGACTACATTATTATATTATAATCGACAACAACCCATCAGAATTGTGGAACCAATATTTTGTCGCTGTTGCCCATGAGCTATGACCCGGGACGAGCTACGGAAACACTATCGCTATGTGCGCAACGATATGTTATACCTCATCAAGAAACCAACGACATTATCTACAGAACCGAGCCTCTCAGTGGTTTATACGACTTGTGCACGTGACACGATGAGTATCAGGTTTCACAATTCCTTAGAAACGCAACAAACAGTAAAACCTATGAATAACGGTATTTGACATTTATTGAATGGAACGTACCATGGTGGACTGCCACATGCACTCAACTGTTTTACACAGGGTCTCGCGACTCTAAACCATCACTGCACATTCGGTGACTTCAGCGTGCTCTGGTGGGCGATGCAACTCACTGGCGCTCATGACGGACCTACGATGATTAGGAACCCGGATCCTTGAGCGATACCTGCGGGTGCTCTTGTGTACGAAAGGTGTACAAAAGTCTAGGACGGAGGGGCGCCATGTGATTGTATCGTTATAAGACCCGGACCACGCTGGACCACTCCACCAAACATTTAACCATTCTGCCATCGGAGGCAGGCTAATAGGACACTTACACAATGCCTAGGTCAGGCTAGGGCCCCTAATACCGTCGGGTGGTGGAAGTTGAGCGAAGTGTATATTAGAGGGGCGCTGTGGTTTGTGCCTTGGCTCGTCAATTCCAATGCCGACTATAACTTAATATTATAAATAAATATCATAAGCATGACTTATTATCACGAATCATACAAGACTACTCTCCGAAGTCCCCACATGGCGTGCGGATGGATGAGTCAGCCTTTGATATGCACGGTCGGGTTGTAGGTGTGTTTGGGAGACCCGAATGCCCCCACGATATTAGGATATTATCACGGCTGGCAGAACTAGGTCTATCAGACGGGGCCTGATTCGCCTTGTTGTGCCAAGACTGTTAAATCTTATTGTTCATAGGAAACCTTATTATACGAGTACATATTTTATGGTATTGATAGTATATTGTGTACATGCTTGCATGATTAATAATAAGTATTATTAGAATTATATGCTGTCTTATTGGAATAATTATACGTCTCACTGTGTCTCTAGTAATTACTCATTCCTCATGAGCTAGAATAGACTTTAGTTGTGTGAACCGACTACCACGACTGGCCGACAATTAGACGTGCCTAGAAGGGAGAACGGGATTCCTGGAAACTAAGATAAGACGCATGCTTTCTCCTCTCTCTCCTATAATTTAAAATTATAAGTGTATACTATATTTCTTTATGTTAATGATAGACGAAAAGTATTATTCCACAACATTAGGGTCCGTATTAGGGAAATAGACGATCACGCCTTGGCCAAATTATATTAGACAAGATCTAGATAGACCTAGGTATCCTAAGTTAGGACACTAAAGACTAAGGTAGTGATAGGAAGCTATGATGTAGGGGATTACAAATTAAATAGGTAGGTTGGGCGAGCGCGAATAGATGCGTGACGTCCGTGACGCACACCAACAAAAGGGATGGTTGTATGTGTGGTTGGTGGGTGTCGTTACAGTACTTATTAGTTATTAATAATAAAAACATTTTAAGAATTTTTGTCCGTTTGTGCTTCAATAAAAACCACCAATATTTAAAAGAATAATAAAGTGATAAAGTCGTAATAAGTGTAAAAATTTGTATTTTTAAAAAACACATAAAATAGAGAATAGGAGATTATTATTGTTTCATTATTTACTATCATTATTAGAACACTCTTCTGTTAGTATTCGGACTTACATTTCGAATGAGTTGTGTCACTCACATATTAGAGTGAACTGATTTATGATACTAATTCGATCTAGGAACATAGGCAACCTTTAGGTAACATTAAAAATTAAAAACAAAACGTTTGACAAAACCTAAATTTTTTCAAAGTCGTACCTACTATATTGGATAATATTAGTGTAATACATGCGTATTTCATAGTTTTGTGCACATATATCAGAAAAGCAGTGTTATTAGAGTACTACATGTATGTATGAAAGACTGACGAAGAAAAT
Organism: Zeuzera pyrina; assembly: GCA_907165235.1. Classification (NCBI taxonomy): domain Eukaryota; kingdom Metazoa; phylum Arthropoda; class Insecta; order Lepidoptera; family Cossidae; genus Zeuzera; species Zeuzera pyrina. Next base: position 14,825,144 of record OU015630.1, read on the forward strand.
ATACAGAGCGAAAGTGAGTGGTAAAAGAAGCCAAGGAAGACCAAGGCTGACTTATGAAGATCAAATAGCCAGAGTGTTAGCAGACGGAAATGTCAAAAGCACTCGCATACCTAGGCGAAAATGTGTGAGGAGAATGATGAGATTTGAGGAAGCGAAAGAGTAAGAGTAAGAGTAAGGACCGCGACTCCTGGCGCTCCGTCCTCTCTGACTACCCCGTTGGGATACAGAGTGAAGATATGTTATGTTATGTTGTTTTACATGTATGTATGCCGCCGAACGGTGTAAATTAAGCGAAGTTTTGGTTAGTTTCTTGTTTGTTTACATTAAAGTCAAAAGTGAAAAATATAGGATATTGAATATATGCAATAAATTGAAATGATGGTAGTTCATGATTGACTTTCATCTGTTAACAAAATACATATTATGTATATAATTAACAGTATGCAACTGGCACCTCAGCCTGACTTTCTTTTTATAAGCAGAGGGTCTCTAATTCGATTTCCAAATATGTAGCTCAATTTTGAAGATCAGATCGTCGAAGTTCAATCGTCGTCGAACTGACTTACGCAAACCATAATTAAAAGCAAGATATGATATTCCAATTAAAACTCTTCATTGTCAACATGAAATTATTCCAGTGACGACACTCAAAATTTAAAAGGGATTCAAAATAATTAAGAATATCTGAAAACTATAATACAAAATAATCAGAAAACCAAGCTCCAACTGCTTGGTCATAATTTATATTGTCAATTCGCATCCAATAAATCAGCGCAAGTGTGTCGCATTACATGGTATTACGCGTCGTTTATAAGCGGTTTTAACTGTCTGGTACACTGTTACCCGATGACAAATTGTGGCTTTTATTGAACTGCTTTTTCAAAAGAATTTACATTTTCTCTATAGATTTCTCTATAGATTGATAACTAATAAGTAACATATAATTTTAATAAAATTATCTCTTTTTAAACTTTCAAAACATTTCATGAAAACCATTTAATTAATCTCATTATGTACATATGTATTTATGTGTAGAATATTTATGTTAACAAAACAGTACACTTATATCGTTGTCTTATTACTTAAATTTTAAAAATAATGTTAGGCCATTAATTGTTTCCTCTCTTTTTTTACAATTAACAAGTTCGGAGAACCTTTATTACTATTATTCGGTGATGGCTAGATATTTTCAGTTACATAATTATTATAATATTAAAGATACATACAAAACGAAAGTGTGCAAATTTTGCAAAGTTCAGTTACTTTGCAGAATGCTCCTTCGCAGAAATCCATTTCATTTGATGAATTCTTAGATATATTTTTAGCTATCTTTCGCCTATTTCAAACTAATCAATTGATTCACAAGTACGACATTTTGTATAGATGTTATAAGAGTGTATGAATTTGGCACATCGATACCATAGGATCAACCTTGTTCCCTATTTCTTTTTATCGTCTTATCATATCTTTTGAACAAATATTTTTTGAGAATTTAATGTGGTTAGGTAACTACATACTTTTGAATTTTGATATTAAGACGGACGCTCTCGTAGTAAGCTTTTTCAACAACGAATTTCAAGGTTAATACACACACATGGTCAACGCATTTTATTTTCATAGTTGTTGAACTGTAAATCTGCCTCATCCTAGTACTTTTACAGCTCTGTAACTCCATATCCAAGCTATATCTTTTACTATGATTTATTGTAAGATATAGAGAACCGCCTTTTAACTGAGAAGCGAAAAATAATTAGTAACTAAAAGTTTAGATAAGTATCTAGATGCTTTATTTTGAAGTTGGTGGAAGACCGAATAGAGGCCCAAAGCCCCGACTATCCGTACCCAAGTATATACTCGTAAGTACATATCTCACGAATGATGTAGGTTATAAGTGCATACATACCTACATTAACAAAATTGTGTGAAGTTAGTCTCAATAATATTATAGCGCCGATAAGAGGATGACATAAAAGCTCAGAAGTGATAATCCCTATTCTTCACTTTTCATAATAACGCATGGTGAAAAGATACTAACTGAACTGTTAACTAAAAAACTTGTGTGTACTTTGTACTACGTAAGACGTGATCTTTCTTTGGTGTGAATAAAAACAATTGAAACTGGCCTCACATTTAAATTAATTTAAAGGGCATAATAACACGTAATGGAAGAGCCTGTGATGCCATAATATGTGTTTGTTGGCAATGGGTTCACGTTAATTCACAATAACGCCCGCTGCTACACCGCAGTTAATTGATGTAATTACTTACAAAAGGTTGGGATCTTTGTTGTGCGGTTTCCAGTGCGAAATCCAGACCAGAACCCAATAGAGCACCTTTAGGGTGATGTAGAACAGCGAGTGCGAGCATGTGATCTTGCTCCTATCAGTCTCCAAGATCTACAAGATACCGTCACGCGACGTTACGAAATGGGACAACATTCCTCGACAAAGCGTCGTGCGTCGTCAAGTTGATTAGGTCCATGAAATACTGCTTCATCTAATCTAAGCAGTCATTCATACCCTTAATCAACTAATACTAGTAATTAGATTATTCCACAGTTTTTTTTTGTAATTATTATTTTTTAACAAAACTTTAACTTCAAATTAAATTATTAAAGACCGTATTTTTCATACTCACCCAGACCACCATGGAAGAAATAAACCATCACGGTAGATTAAATTTGAAAGCCTTGGAAGGTAGATATTTTCTTTGAGCCGCTATACGATGGTGTAGTGTAATTACAAAAAACAAAATTAAGCTAATACTACCAGTAGGCTGAAATATTGATGTATTGTCATTAGCCATTCAAGAACAATAGATGGCACTATAGAATAGAGATATCGACCGACGCTAGATTGCCCTAGTAGTTTTATAACCCTGATTGATTGTTTTAAAATCATCAGGTTAGCTATTTTGGGTATCTTTTTTTGATATTTGGACGTCTATTTAGCTCTATGGAAATCCCGAGTTATATAACGTAGTAATTTTACATTATCTTTGACCACGAGTGGCGCGATGGCTGACAGAAAGTATATCATCTTAAATTAGGAATTGTAGTACAGTATGGGGACGGTGCGAGAGAGTGGGAAATAGAGAAAGGGTGTAAGGGAGAGACAGCTGCATGCGCTAAACTTTATTAACGATTTTTGTTACTTCGGCTTATGAAAATCAGCGGATTATATTTTTCCTGTTATCCTTGAATTATTTCCTTCAAAATAAAAAAAAATCGACCGCGCTCGAGAATGTCGAGGTGACTTTTTATTTGCAAGTTTGTGACCCTCCCACTCCCGTGTGACGTACGCAAGTCGTCAGTTTATTGAAATACACACTTTTCAGCATGTAATAAACCCTTCATATGTTAATCTGACGCGTTCGAGTATTTCAAACTATCGGTTTTTTTTAGCATTCTGATTGACTGCTATATTGAGGGCTCAACAGGGTACAAAGCCCCATATGTTAATCTGCCGCGCTCTAGCAAATCTCAAAATCACCTATAAGGTTCCCCTACTTCAAGGGCGCGTTTATTCGACACGAATTTCTTCGCGCCGACACAACGCGGTCAAGGCGCGGCCGCCACGCGGTTGCTAAACGGACGCCGTAAAATAGAGAAAAATACACGTAGATTTACATATTATCTAAGCTCATGTCAAGCGCAAGTAACCGCACTCTGTCTGGGGTGGTCAGAAAGGAATGGAATGCGAAAGTGAGATAGTTTCAAGACGCACGGTTACCGCGAATAACCGCGCGGCAGTGGTGGGCAAAACGTAAATGTAAAAACAATTATAATTAAAAATTTTAATTGCAAAATGTAATATGTGAACACATTTTGTTATGCAAACAATTGCAATGACAAAAAGTATTTGTAATTGTTTTTACAATTACTTTTGCCTAACACTCCCGCGCCGTTAGGTAGTTCCCAGAAATTTGAATGTTGTCGCCTAGTCAATAGGGTTCACAGTCACCGTAGAAATATATGAGAATGGCAACCGCGCGGAGGCCGCAAGAAAATTTTCGTGTCGTTTAACTGCGCCGAAATCTTCACGGTGACTTGGCCTGTTATTTTCCGAGCGTTTTTCACTTCTACGGGCGTTGTATAAACGGATTTCTATGGACGTTGGACGTTCAAATAAATTTCTTACACAACCACGCAATTCTGTAAAATCTCGAATCGCCCAAGCGAAACTAGCTCGACAATTCACCCCACTTTGTATCCGAGCTCACTTGGCCTTCAAATGCGAGTCTCTAAACCAAACATACTAGGAGTGAAGTAAAGTGATCTTGGATGCGAATTTATCGGGGATTGCTTTAAGGGTAAACAACTCATTCGATATTTCGTCTTAGTGTATCATAACTTCTTCTGAGATACGTACATACATATCTTTACGCTGTATCCCTAAAGGTGGAGGCAGAGAGAACAGAGCGCCAAGCGTCGCGGTCCTTACATATTTCCTTCGTTTCATCAAATCTCATCATTCTCCTCACACATTTTCATCAAGGTATGCGAGTGCTTTTGATATTTCCGTCAGCTAACACTTTGGCTATTTGATCTTCATAAGCCAGCATTGATCTTTCTTGACTTCTTTTACCACTAATTTTCGCTCTGTAGATTTTCTTCGTCAGTCTTTCATCACTCATTCTTTCTATGTCCCCGAACCATCTAAGCATTCCATTCTTCATTTTTACAATAACACTGTCGTGCAACCCTGTCATACTTTGTATCTCTCATCACTGTTTATTCTATTCGCAAGGGTGACACCGCTCATATTTCTAAAAGATAGCATTTCTACTGCATTAATCTTACTTTTACTGGATTCTGGGCATATCCAGGCCTCACTACCGTACAATAAATGTAGAACCAACACTGCATTGTGTTTAGCCATTTTGGCTGAGTTAGATATATTCCCACTGCCTACTAATGCAGATAGAGCACCGTTGACTTTACTGTCAGCTACTATCCGTCTCTCCCTATCCAATTCACATCTTCCATCACTCGAAAATGCACATTCCAGATGTACAACTTCGTTCCCTTATTTTAGAAATTTTCTATTTACCCATATTTCACACTTTGTCTGTCAAACACCAAAACCTACCTTTTTGTTCTGCCCGCAGAGATTGCACAGTTTATGAATGTATCCCAGACCCTAGGACCACCATACTTGATCATCTCAGCAGTAATCTCATCATTTCCCGCAGCCTTTCCAAATTTCAGACTTCTTATCGCTTTCTCAATCTCTTAAATACTAATGACTTCCTCTAGTTCCTGACCCGAGTATGGCGATTCGTTAGTATCGCTCTGAGTGTGAGAGACAAAGTCATCACTCTTATATGGTTTTCTGTAATAATCACTCCATCGCTGTAGAAGGGACCACTTCGGTACTTACATATTTATTTCTAAATTAATTTGGAATTTTCCTCGAAGTTGTCCGATATCTTATTTTCGTCTAACACCTTATACCTTTCACGCTTCTCTTTAACCAGTGCTTTCATTTCTACTTTCTGCAGCTTGTATCTCTCTTTAGTCAAATCCTTCATACTACAACTATTTTTGGCAGCAAGTTAATGTCGCCATTCTTTCTTCTTCTTGTACACATAATTTTTTACCTCACCATCCCACCACACATCACGCTTTTTATCATACATATTTCAATCAATTTTTTCCACACACCTCATTCGCAGCCTCCATCATACCATCTCTAAGGTTCTGCAAACATTCTTCAACATCGCTCGTCACTTTCAATCTATCGTCAAGCGTACCGGATACTACCCTTTCATATTCATTCCTGTTGGTCGCATTTTGCAGTTTACAGCTCTTGATACGACAGCGCTACAGGTTTGGACGCTATGCAACTTCGCCATGATACAAACAAACTCCTTATTATAGTTACCACTAGAAAGTGATCTGTTACCAAATCGGCTTCTCTGTGTGTTCTCGTATCCATAGCTTGCTTTTTGAGCCAGCTGTCCACCAGGAATAAATCAATCATGCTCTTTTCATTCTTTCTTTCCCACGTGTACTGATAAATCCTTTTGTGATTAAATAAGGTATTAGCAAAAAAAGATCCTTTTCCGTACACACTCCTAACATAACCCTATTAGCATCATTCACTCTCTTATCTCCATACTTGCCTAGGACAGACTCAAATCCTGTTTGAGCTCTCCCGACTCATCTATTCATGTCTACACGCACTATAATTCTCTCATCCCTTCAACCGTCGCTAAAACTTTTCTAACATTCTCCCAAAACTGCTCTAGCTCACCCAAACAGACAGAGGGCATACACCACCAAAACAAATGTCATAGTCAACCCTGTCTTGAGACGCACCCAGAGTAGTTTCTGGTTTGCACACTTATACTCAGTTACACAATTAACCAAACGAGAGGACAGCAATACGCCTACCCTTTGACACCCTTTTTCTTTTTGTGGTACCCCTGACAACAAAGAGATGCCCCGTCCAGGTAAGTGGGCAAGTTCACTGCCCTTTCGGTTGGTTTCACTCAAACACAATAGACTCAATCTTCTTTCTTCCATAATATCAATCACTTCATTCATCTTCTTTTCAATCCCACCTCTCGCATTCCACGCAGCTATTCTGCACTATTCTTTCTACTTCCCGCCGCGAGGTGCACAGCGTGTCGGGTGGCGGTCTCCAACGCTGAACTACTCTCTGCTCACCACAGCTGGGACATACTGGTGTACGTCGCTTTTGGGGGACGCCCTGTCTCTCGGCTCTACGTTGTCCCGCATGGTGTGTACAGGAGAGGAATTGCAGCCGTGAAAAGGGCTGGCAGGACTCGCGACAAGCACGCTTCCTCAACTGACCCCCTTCTGCGATAATTATGGTAAACGAAACTTGTTTCATTTCGATTAGATTGTTATATTTAGCGAAACGTCGAAAAATTCATTTACGATAGTACGACTCGCCGCCGCACTCATCGAGGCGGCACTAGTTTCTTTGTCGATTTTAGAGAATACTAATTCACAGTTGACAATCTCACAGCAGATTGAGAAGTGAATTCATGAATTCGACTAATTTGTGTTAGAGAATCGCACTGCAGGTCGACATAGATATTACAATTTCATTAGATCCAAATAAGTAAATTACTAATTACAAGCATTGTTGAAGGTAATAATTTATCATTTTGTTCTTTATCTGTTGTTATCTATACCTGTTTCTGTGTATTTCATGTTCTATCATCCGTGTTGCTGTTCTCTACTAGTTTATTAAGGCAGAGATTCCTAAAGTGGGTTCAGCGGAACCCAAGTGTTTCGTATATAAGACGCTAAGGTTCCACGAATGTTACATTTGTCGTTAAATCGTTTGAATTTTTTGTTACCATCATTTGTGACGACATTATTTTTTTGCGCGGAACTTTGTCTAAGCATACATATTGACAAACATTGAACTATTTTTATTCTATAGAGGTCCTATACAATAAAAATGCTTGATTTTAGACCTATTAATAGTTTTTTATAGGAAGCAGTGAAATAATTCCATTCATCTCATTAATCTTTATTCTTTATTGTTCTAGGTATTTTTTATTACAGTTTGCTACAGGGTTCCATAAATTAAACGGGATTTATTGAGTGTTCCATGGTCTTAAAAAGTTTAGAAACCACTGTATTGAGGCACTTATGTCTTGATGTGATCTTGTATTTGATCTTGTTCCGTACTTAAACGTAATCCCTGTTATTAATTACAACGAGATTAAACTTCGGATAAAATTTTTGTCTCTTTCCATCATTTTTTCTATTGTTCATAAGCTTGAGTATGACAGAAGGCTTTCACAATCATAACTATTCCATGTTTACGCCGCGTTTATTACTAAGGCCCAATATGTAAACGTTGCATATTTAGTTTTAGGTTGCAAGATATCCTTAACAACAAAATAAAGTAGCAATAAAAGAACAAAATGTTTATGTCATAATTTTATTTCTTGTAGCAACGTAGAAAAATAAATAGGATAAATATAGTCACTTAAAGACACATCGGTTTTTTTTTGTGAACAAATACATACCTATTATATGACACTTTTTATTAAAAACAATATGTATATTATGCGTACTATGTATGTAAAACTATAGAACAAAAGAAATATACATATTTGAAACGACATTCGGCTGAGAATTCTGCCTCGAACCCTGAATATCGTATTGACAAATAATATATTCTTAATATTCCTTATCGTATGAAGCCAAGTTCCATTTCCTAAAAGGTAACTTTTAGAACTTGTATCGAAAATTCGTTCGAAACATGCTTAAATCTTGCTTCGTAACCTCTTGAGAATATTTCCGTAACTTTGGTATAATCAATAAACGAACTTTGTGTAAAGATGTAAACATGAAATAACAATATTTCTGTAAACTGTATTACATTGTTCATATTAATAACAATAATGAATTGTTTTAGTTACAATAAACAAATATGTATTCCATACACAGAAACTATTCAGGTAATATAATAAGTCTCTTTTTATGTATAATTTGTACCAACATTCCAGAAAAATTCAGCTTGAAAACATTTATTGTCTTTCTTCCTCCATTACGCGCTAAACAGCCTGTCACTTTTCATTTCGTTAATTGGCACTCATTTTATGTTCCACTTTTATTACCTGCATTAACCAAGCTAACATCACTTATGTAAATGAAATGACGTCGTCACCAAGACGATAAATCATTTTTTTTTCTTCGGACCTCAATATAACATTTCGTTTTTATGGGAAAGGGAATAATGAGTATAATGTATAACTAAGTTTTTTTTGACAGCCGACGTTTTTTGGAACACCAAAAAAACTTCAAATTCGAAATAAAAATGGCTAGTGACAATTAAAAACAAACGGAGACGAGGACTTACAATATTTAACGCGGGATTGCCTTGATCTCACCATTACAGTGCCCAGCAGGGGTAAATAGTAAAAGTGAAAAGGTTAATGTAAAAGTTTTTAAATCACATGAACTGTAAGAAACCTTAATGTTTTAGGGGTCTTATATATAGAGGTATTATATATGTATTAGATATAGAAATGTCTAACTACATAAATGACTAAACCCTACGTAATTCTATTTATAATGGGAAACGTCTGAATAAGAAGTTTAATAACTCGTATCTATTTATATTGGCTCCTTACATATGGAATTAGCGTTTTGTCGTACTGACCACTTTGATCTGAAATATCTCCTCATTGGTTAAGAATTCCAAATTCAAATTTATAAATTCATTTAGCTGGTACATTTGAGTTTTGAAAACAGTCACGCATTTGTTTTTTTCCTCATTATTTTTTTCTTTGGCGTCGCTTATTACCGCACAATGGAAAACATGAAATATTGGTATATTTACGAGTACGAGTTCTGCCGTGACACCAGTGCTGCAGAAACAGCTCGAAGGATTAATGATGTGTACGGCGCTGGTGTCGCAAAAGAAAGCACACGGTACGTTTTTGGTTTCAACGTTTTCGTTATGGAAATTTCGACCTTCAAGGTAAAAGGTAACCGACCTTTTACCTTAGGCAGGGCAGTAACAAGGTCAGAGCGGCATGGAGAGGAAACGGCAGATATCCTGGCATTATCAAACAATTGCTTTCTGCATCTCCGTCAGCCTTACCCAACAGCCGCCGGCGATTTAACAGGATAGTTGGAAATTGGGATCAAACCGTTTGCCGATATTACTACTGAAATAGCTTTAACGAAATTTGTTTCGGCATGTCAATTACTTCCTCAGCTAGTTCTCAAAATTTACTCTCTATTACGTCCTGACTGTCTGGTAGGATAATATCTGGTAGGTTCTTACAGATACCCTGCTACTAAAACCCAGATTTTTTTTGTAAAATTTAAATCTACTTGTGCCGCACCCATAATCATCTATCATCATCATTATTGACTAAATGTTATAGGCTAGAGATCGTTTTTCTGGCGCTTCTAAAATTCAGAATGCACTCCAGTTAATATCACGAATGTAAAGTGTATGCGGGTCTGACAGATTCTACTGGGCATATGAAATAATCATTTTATCGAAAACTTAATATTGGGTCCTTACATATGAAATTAGCGTTTTGTCGTACTGACCACTTTGATCTGAAATATCTTTGGTTAAGAATTCCAAATTCAAATTTATAAATTCATTTAGCTGGTACATTTGAGTTTTGAAAACAGTCATTCACTTGTTTTTTTTCTCATTATTTTTTCTTTGGCGTCGCTTATTATCGCACAATGGAAAACATGAAATATCGGTATATTTACGAGTACGAGTTCTACCGTGGCACCAGTGCTGCAGAAACAGCTCGAAGGATTAATGATATGTACGGCGCTAGTGTCGCAAAAGAAAGCACGGTACGTTTTTGGTTTCAACGTTTTCGTTCTGGAAATTTCGACCTTCAGAACCAACCTAGTGGACGGCCGAAGACCAAAGTGGAAAACGAAGAATTAAAGGCTATTGTGGAAGCGGATCCATCACAAAGCACTTCAGAGATAGCTGCAGGCTTCGGGGTAAGTCACAAAACTGTATTAATCCACTTGAAGCAAATCGGGAAAGTAAAAAAAACTTGAACGATGGGTACCTCATGAATTGAGTGAATCGAACTTGCAAACACGCGTCGACTGCTGTGTTACTTTGCTCAACCGATACAATAATGAAGGGATTTTAAATCGAATCATTGCTTGTGATGAAAAGTGGATACTGTACGATAATCGGAAGCGCTCGTCGCAATGGCTGAACCCTGGAGACCCAGCCAAATCCTGCCCTAAACGAAAATTGACTCAGAAAAAATTACTTGTGAGTGTTTGGTGGACTAGCGCCGGTGTCGTTCACTACAGCTTTTAAAATCTGACCAAACGATGAAGGAAGAACTAGTTGCTAAACAACCGAGATTGGTCAATCGCTCTAGGCCACTGCTGCTTCACGACAACACAAGACCACACACTGCACAACAAACAACCACTAAGTTAGATGAGCTACAATTGGAATGTCTGCGACATCCACCGTACTCCCCGGACCTTGCTCCAACAGATTACCATTTTTTCCGGAATTTGGACAACGTCTTACAAAGAAAAAAATTCAACTCCGATGCGGCAGTCCAAACCGCCTTCAAAGAGTTTATTGATTCTCGCCCCCATGGTTTTTTTAGCAAAAGTGCATAGATAACAACGGTGCATACTTTGATTAATTAAATATATTTTATAAAAAAAAATTGACTTTATATTCCTCCCGTACAAAACGCCAATTTCATATGTAAGGACCCAATATATAGGTTTGCTTACCGAACCATGTACTTAACTAGAAACGAGAAATCAATGTTGTGGAAGGGTGAACTTAACGACCTAAACATCTTTTTATTTTTATAACGGTAATATAGCTTGTAATGTTTTAATCTATCCAATTGGCTAAAAGTTCAAGCACTACCATTATATAATTGTATAAAAGGTCAAATTGCTTTCGAGTAATTAGTGACTAGTCGTTGATAAAGCGAGCGACGCTGGAATATTTACTCTTAATTCATAACTGAAATCTATTGAATTTTTAATCCTTTAAATGGTACAAACTGCTCTAACCATAGGTACGAGTACAACACAAAGACTTCTCTATTGTCATTACACACTATTATAAAAATTTCTTTTTTTTTTAATGAGATAGGGATCTATTTCAGTTTACCTTAAGGGATTTATATTGTCTTACCTTACCTTACGGGAACTTTGTTACGAATAAGCATCACTACTACACGAACTTATTAGATATCTACATGGCATCTCCAAATCAAGGGTCCAGTTACTGGGCTCCTATAAACCTGGTATATTTTTAAATGACCGAGTTTAGTAGAATTCGACTTTTATTTTAAAATTAAACTAATAACAAAACATACAGATCGTTAAATTTCATTCGATAAATAAAACTAATTTTGTAGGTACGAGTATGTGTATATGTATTCCAATTTTGCTAGTGTCGTTTAATGGTCGTATAATATGCATCTCGAATAGCTACCGTGAGAAAAATTTTTGCTGATGCAAATGGTAGGCTCACTTCGGTAACTAACTATAAATGTCACTTTGCCGGAGCCCTTACAGCTTGTTGAAACATTTTATGGGCCATAAATCTGAACAGAGCGCCCGTTAAATCCGATGCTTGGTCAGAAGTTGAGTTGTTTTATTCGTCGCAGGTCTCTAAACGTAACGAAAACTTTTCAAGGGATTGCGAAATGAAAGTTTTCAATTAAAGATTTAACGAATTAGATTCTCTTTGGTAATTATTCTCTCCTTACTTATTCCGAGCTCTACTAATTTAAAAAGGTTCTCAATTCCTTTCCAATTCACGCTATGAGCACCGGTTGTTCGGTAACAAAAAATTTGACCAAGTTCAAAGGCTTAAATACAGAAATTACGCCAAGCGGAAAGATAGATTGTTGTCCATATTTTCTTTTTATTTTTACATTTTCGAAGCGTAAAAAGTGTCCCAGGATACGAGTCTCAGGAATAAATACAAAGGTACATATTCATTTTTGAAATATAAAAAAATGTGAAAAAGATCTCTATTTTATTGCTTATGCAGAAATAAAATGGAATAAAATGTAACGTATGACTAAAATTTTTATAGTATACTTATTCACATATAATCATAAAATAATATAGTGAATCAGTAGATACATCATAAAAACATATATACTATACATACATTATCTTCACGCTGTATCCCTAACGGGGTATTCAGAGAGGACGGAGCGCCAAGCTCCACGGTCCTTACATACTTCTTTCGCTTCCTCAAATCTCATCATTCTCCTCACACATTTTTGCTAACACTCTGGCTATTTGATCTTCATAAGTGAGCCTTGGTCTTCCTTGGCTTCTTTTACCACTCGCTTTCGCTTTGTAGATTTTCTTCGTCAGTATTTCATCACTTATTTCTTCTATGTGCCTGAACCATCTAAGCATTCCTATCTTCATTTTTACAATAACACTGTCATGCAACCCTGCCACACTGCGTATCATTGCTTATCCTGACCCCAAAGGTGACCGCACATATTTCTAAGAGACCGCAATTTCACTGTATTTATCATACTTCCAATAGATTTTGGGCATACCCATCGGGCATTGGGACTCCACAATTTCTTTCGCACTACTCTATCGAATGCTTTTTCTAGATCCACGAAAGCTCAGAAAACTTTCTGACTTTAGGCCAGAAACCTAACCTAACCTCCTCACGATAACGCAGAACGAGAAAATCTGAGTCATACAACACTTACCGTTCTTAAAACCATCTCGCGCTTCCCACGAATATCTTTCAGAAACGTCTTTCATACGTTCAGTCAATACCTTGGTATAGACTTTAACTTGCTAAGCTGATCAAGCTGATGGTTTAATAGCAAACAGAGTCTAAATGAGAACATTTCCCTTTATAGATAGGTACCGTGAGTGCGGTGCGCTAGTCCTCTGGAACCTCCACTTCTGCCAACAAAGGTTGCACAGTGTACAAAAGTTATTCCAGATTCTAGAACCACCATACTTGATCATCTCACCAGTTTCCTCATCATTTCCAGCTTTTCCACACTTCAGATTTCTTATCACTTTCTCAATCTCTTTCATACTAATGGCATCCTTCAGTCCCACACCCGATTGTGGTAAATAATTACAATCGCTCTCAGTATCTGAAACAGAGTCATTACTCTCATACAGTTCTCCATCGCTGCAAAACATCATTTTTATTTGTTAGTAAAAAATTCGCCATATGACTGTGTTATGGAATAGATACTATATTTAAAAAAAACTAATTCTGTATCACATGAGCGCTTCATTAATTTTAAAACAGTGAAAATTTGACTGAGTTTTGATAATTTATTTTAAGAATTATTAACTTACTTTTAATTACGTTATAAATTCAATACGTAAAATTCACGTTAAAAAACAAATGGGAAAACAATGTTGTTCGAGAAAGTAAATCTTGACTTTGTTAAGATACTTGATTTTAAATTTGCAGTAATTAATGCTTTTTAAAACGAGATACAATAGGTATATTTAATTAACACCCTTACTTAAATCAAGGAACAAAGAACAACACAACTTTAAAAATTAAAATTCTACTAGGGAAAAAATCACACTGAAAAGTACGTAACAAGAAAATTTTCTTGTCCAAAATTCTTATCTATCAGCTATTCAATTTTTTTTTAAAAACTGCATCCTGTCTCTCCTAACTTTATTTATCTTAAAAGATCTATTTACATTTACTATTTATTTGTTTATTTATTTACATTCTTTACTTACTAACTTACATATTTTTTTCTTTTAGTGCTCAGTGTTACTTATTTATTGTTACCATATCAATTAAGTTTACTCTTTCTTTGCGTTACGTTTACCTTTCTCTTTTCTTTTACTATTCAATTAATTTCATTTAATAAGTGGAAAACTTTAATTGAACCCCTAGATATTTATAATGACGTTCAGAGGACAGCCGTGGTCGCATGCCACCTTGCCCTAAGATTCACTCCCTTAACGATACATTTTATGATATTATTTAGGTAAATGCAATAATTTGAAATACATACGAGTATAGGGTACGTAGAGCCTCGTGTTTAAGACAAGGTGGCACGCGACCACGGCTATCCTCTGAACATCACTATTTCCATGTGTTAAATTAAGATAATTGTCTACTTATTAGAAGATAATAATTAAATAATTGATGGATAAGAATTTCTGACAAGAATATTTTCATGTTTCGTACTTTTCAGATTGCGATTTTTCCGTTGTTGAGTTCTAGTTTTAAACTCATTTTTTTATTTAAATTATTTTTGGCTTTTACGAATATTATCGTGTATAAAAAATATAAAGAAACCGATTTTCATCACATTGATAGCCTAAAGTGGCCTAAAGGAACATCTGAAACGTGATAAATTATACGCAATCATCGACTTAACGTGAACAAAGCAGCGAGCAACAGCAAGTGATATATAAATTTGAAATGTGCTGATTAAGCCCTTTCATTTAATATCCAACACGGCAGATTTTTTTTTAACTCTGCACTTCATGTTCTATAGAGGCTGCTATAATAAACTAAGTTTGACGTCACATAACTTATAACCAGCGGATAATCAAGACGCTTCTATCGATATCTCATTTATCGAGTTATGATAGATAGTTTAGAAGATATGCGGGAACAAATGAACATGCATACATTACATATCGAAGTGCCCTTGTAATATTATACATTAAAAAACTAATATGAAATTATTTCAATAAAATGCAAATGAAAATTGCAATGGACATTTAACAAGTTTTTCTGTCTATTATTGCTCTGAAAGTAGTTAAAACGAATGTCCAATAAAATTAAGAACTTAAACCCGACGTAATCTCAGTGACAGTTGTAAAATTTTATCTTTCTCCGTAGGTACCGACTGTCGACCTAACTTGAGTGCAGTAAAATTTATCGATTCCAAAGCGATTTATTACATTCTAACTTGTAAAAGATTATTCTAAGTATCGTCTGTTATCAGGAGAAATTAACTTTCAGTTGAACTTATAATTATAATGAGAAGAATTCTTAATACTAAGAGTAATATCTAAGTTTTCTATTTCTAAGACTAAATTGTAATTATCTGTAACTAGTTATGAGTTGAATTTATTAAAATCGTTGGACTAGATATTAGGTACCTATAAGAGACAATTTTACTACTCTGAATTTGTTTGATTTAATAATGATTCTTGTTTATAAATGTACGTTGTTCACCATGAATTCGTAATTTATAAATACGTGTTACGTATCGTATTACGTATAATGTGTGATAGCACAGTTATAAAATATCTACAAGAAATGCTTGAAACTTTTGTCCGTTATCATTTTTATTATAATATTATAAATAGAATATTGTGAACATAAATCAATCAGAAATTATTCTAAGGTGGGCGAGATTTCTAATGTACTCTAAAGGAGGCTATATCACTGAAAAAATATTTTAGTTAGTTTTACAAAAGTATTACTAAACTCGCGGGTTAATTTCGGACTGACACACGGAAATTGTTGATTTCACTAAACTAAAATTTAATATATTTATAAATCTGTTTTGCATAATTAACAAATTTTTTAAGTAATATTAACTAAGGTAAGTCCGATGCAAACCATCAACATACTCTTAAACTTAACTCTAGTAAATTTAACATAAAATTTTGTAAATTTTATTATAGTTAGAGTTTGTAACTTCAATCTTTTTTATTTTGCAATTTGAACATTCGTGATATTCTAACAATAATAATTACTACTTTAGTGAACTTTGGTTAGTTTTGCGAAACAAAAGATCAACCCTTGGAATTCAACTTAAGTATTTTTTCAGTGATGGTGGGGTTGTGGCACGAATGAGTGATTCGTATTTGTCGCCATTAAAATTTAAAAAAGCTCCTCAATGTTAAAGTGATATAACGACAACAGTACGTACTAAACAGGGCCAGGAACAAATTACATGTTACGAAGTCTACCATATATATTAACTAATGACATAAATCAGTATATACATATTTTAATGTTAATATTTACAAACTTAAAACTAAACATTATTTTAAATAATAAACTTTCTTAAAGTTGCCGCTTATAGAAGGCCGTCATTGCTTAATGTACGCAGCAGACTGGCAGCATTACCTCTTTGAATAGCCAAACTGATTCGTCGGCGGAAGCAGCTACCAACCTGACGTTCTCCGGAAGTCTCGACCAGTCTCTTAAAAATATCAGAAACCAGTCAATGGGCTTCGGGCCCCAGGGTCTCAAAGTTTCGACTGCAAAGGGCGTGAATATAAAACTCTTAGGGAGAGTCGCATACTAACGCCGCTTCAAGTTTTCGCCAGTGCTGGGCGCGGCACCTGCTGAATGTAATTGACTAATTACACTTACACAATGACAATACCACAAATTAATATATTGAATTATTAAATATTCGATAAGTGATTGACAAACATTTTCCTATGAACATAATTAATCAATATAGGTGCTTAAATTACACATTATTATTTATTATTACATAAACGCAGCAACCATGTTTCCGCCCGCCCTGTCATTCAACGATTCAACGGCTCCTTTGAGACCACCGCCGCTTGAAATGTACCTACCAATTATATTTATATGTACAAGAAAAATTAACTTAGATAGGTAATTTATATACATTTAATGCAACGTGTTACAGATATACCACTACTTACAATGGTGTTACATTTTGTATCGTGTTACAATATTTTAAATTTATATATACCAAGGATATATTTTACATTGTTCAATAAATTTTACCCACCATTTTATTAAAAAATGTTCTCTGAGATTAATGTTCGCAGTAAACGATCTAATAAAACAAATCAAGAAACAACATTTATTTCTTCTAATACTTTCCTGGAATAGTTTAAAAAATATTGTTTTTACCGTAAGAAAGCTACGAAATGGCTAGATGCCATGTGTCGTCAAGTATAAATAAAATATAGCTGGCCAATGTCGAGTATTAATGCTCTGTGATTGTTTGTTTTCCGCTCTAAATTTCCTCAATGACTTCTAAAGGAAACATGTCTAAATTTATACATATCTATACATAAAAAAATTTATTCCTAAAGAAATAATTGTTTTCTTGAAGATTCAATGTGAATAAACATACTTAATTCTACATATATATGTACCTACGTAGCCCTCGAGTATCTACGTTTTGTTATAGCTACAACGTACCTATTTGTATTTAAATGCCTTTATTTTTTATTCTGTTTTACCTAACGATTGATTAACCTTTCATGTATGTTCGCTGAAACAAAGTAATATAATCCATTTCACTGTAATTTAGGATTAGTTGTTTTATAAATAAATTATAAAGCTCTAGACGATTATGTTGATTGTGTGATCCCAAATTAAGCACCAGGCCTATAGATACAGGCCTATATAATAGATACAGGTACTACACAATGAACTGGTGAAATATCCGATAAAATTAAGAGTCCAATAAATGTAGAAATGTTCCTAATTTAAACTGACTAGGACTCGAACCCGGGGTCCTCAAAGTTAAAATAGAGAGACAGATAGAGATTAAAATACACTAAGCATCCTTTCAATGCAGCAGAACTTTACTCAAACCACCGCACCAGAACTGTGGGCTGGTTGTGTTATATCTAGATCTAAATAAAAAAAAACTTTTAATGCCTACATAATATTTCAAACGTAGATTTTACGTAGAAAAAGAAAAATGTTTATCATCTGCATAAAGTTGCACCTGTGTTTGTATGAACATATGAGAATTTGAAAGCACTGTCAAATCTCATTCTTTCGTTCTCCATAAATTGGCAGTCTTGTTGTAACTTGCGTACCCGAAAGCGACGGACACCAGTATATCCCCGCTGGTGTAAGCAGAGTGCAGTTCAGCGTTGGGGACCGCCACCCAACACGTTGTGTACCTAGCGGCGAAAAGTGGAGGGAGGAGTGCAGAATAGCTGCGTGGAATGTGAGAGGTGAGATTGAAAAAAAGATGAATGAAGTGATAGATAATATGGAAGAGAAAAGATTGCATGTGTTATGTTTGAGTAAAACCAAGAGAAAGGGCAGTGAACTTGCCGACTTGCCCGGAGGGGGCATCGCTCTGTGGTCAGGGGTACCACATAGAGATAGAGGATACCAGGGGGTGGGCGTTTTGCTGCCCTCTCGTTTGGTTAATTGTATGACTGAGTATAAATGTGAAAACTCTAGACTGCTCTGGGTGTACAAGATGGGGTTGACGAGAATTTTTATTTTGGCGGTGTATGCTCCAGTGTCCTCTGTTGGTTTGGGTGAGCTATAGCAAACTTGGGAGAATGTTAGATAAGTTCTAGCTTCTAAGGATCTTTATGTTGCTAATACCGTATTTAAACACAAACGGATCTATTAGTACACTTGGGAAAGAAAGCATGAGAGAAGTATGATTGATTTATTCCTTGTGGATAACAATCTCAAGAAGCATGCTATGGACACAAGAGCGCATAGAGGAGCCGATCTGGGAACGGACCACTCTCTGGTGATAACCAGAATAAGGGGTATGTTTGCAGCGTGGCGACATCGCGTAGTGTCCAAACCTGCAGCGGTTTGTCGCATCAAAAGCTGGAAGATGCGACCACCAGGAATTAATATGAAAGGGTAGTATCCGGTAAGCTTGATGATAGATTAAAAGTGATGAGTGAGAATGTTGAAGAGTGTTGGCAGAACCTTAGGGATAGCATGATCGAGGCTGCGAAAGAAGTGTGTGGAACGAATAAGATTGGTAATGGTAAAAAGTGTGATGTGTGGTGGAATGATGAGGTGAAAGTGTTTGTGTATAAGAAGAAGAAAGCATGGCGGGACTACTTTGCTACTAAAAATGACTATGGTATGAAGAATTTGATCAAAGACAGATATAAGCTGCAGAAAGCAGAAACGAAGCCACTACTGAAAGAGAAGCGTGAAAGATGTAGGGTGTTAGACGAAAACAAGATGTCGGACAACTTCGAGAAAAATTCCAAATTATTTTGGAAAGAAGTACGTAAGTACCGAAGTGGTCTGGCACCTTGCAGAATGAATAAAGTGCGTTCGAAAGAAAATCGACTGCTAACAAATAAAAAAGATGTAAAGAAGATAAAAAAGATGGAGTGATCTACTTTCATACAAACCTTATTTTGACAATTACGAACACAACAAAGAAGAAATCAGCCAAATCGGTCAAGCCGTTTTCAAGTGATTCTCCGTCATACATCTGGGGATTGATTTTTATTTATGTAGATAATTACAACTTTTTCGTTATGATCGGCAAAGACATCTTGGCACCAGCTGCTGCTCCCGGCTATGAAACGTGCAAAGAAAAACAATATTTTGCGGTTGGTGTTGGTGGTTTTAAAAATTGGTAAAATTCGTATTATGCCATCCTCTTAATTATAACGATATTTACGTAGGTGTTAACTAAATGTTTGGTACATAAGCACAATTTTATGATCCAAACAGATATGAAATTTTAGTATAATGTGGTCCTCTTCATTCTTCTTTCATTCAGTCGAAAATGTAGTAAAATTTTATTTCCGTAACCTTACCTCATTGAGTCAATTCAGTCGATCATACGAAAGCTAATTTTATTGTTTTTACGTGAATAATTATCTACCTACCTGGTACCTAACAAAGTAACACTTTTTTAAAGTCAGGAAGTGCTTTATGTATCTCTGTCGCGCTCCGTGGGCGGCGGGGAGGGTATGTGAGACTCCCCTATACTGATTAATGCATTAATAGACAATTTGAATAATAAAACTTATTTTATTTTACGTAAAATTAAAACGTTTTAAGTAGGTCTTCCCATTCATACGTTTGTATGATGCAGAAGGTCTAATTTGGACTAAATTATTGTTTATCACTGCGTCACTTTAAAGCCACAATTATTGTTGTGATGTACTATTTTAGTTCCAGTGTAAAGTATACCCTATTTTTTTCATTTTTCACTTTAATGTAAATCAGCCTTTCCCAAAGTGGGCGATAACGCCCCCTTGTGGCCGCTGCAGGCCTAAAGGGGGGCGGTAAGAGACCCAGAAAAAAAATGGGGGCGTTGTGTAGAGGCCTGGGGGGTGATTTGTAATTTCATTTAGCTAGGAGGCATCTTAGACAACGACTGCATGAGCTCTCGACTCTCAACTACAACTTGTGAACATCAACTAATATTAATTAAAAGATTGCTCAAACTCGGTTCGATATTTCTCTCCGCGTAGTTCATATATCTGTCCTGTTTTATTGAATATACAAAATAAAAATCATGTCAATCGGTCGTTCCGTTTCGAAATGAAAGTAGACACAAACAAACAAATAAAAAGGCAACAGACACACTTTCGCATTTTAATAGTTATTAGTACTCCCAGATAGGTAATTTTTGTAGATAATAGACCGCGGGCAATCATGTTTTAACAAGTTTTTGTTAAATAACCCGAATTGTGCATTCCTGTATCAATCGGCTGGTTCATAGAATACTTGTTCTGACTTGTTGAGTGCGATTGAGCGTCGAATGAGATGAACGAGTTTATGCATGTTTGTTTTATTCCTGTCGGTGCGTGCTGCTTATGCAATCCTATATAAACAACGTAATATTTATTTTATTTTCATTTGCGGTTTCGCGCCCAATAGATGAGCAGTACTTAAGTTCAACACTTACTTATGTATTTCTCAAAACAAAACAATGTCGGAAGTAAAAAAGAAGAGACGGCAATACTGTGCGGAATATATTAAATTCGGATTCATTGAAAATCCGACAAACCCATCGTCGCCTTTGTGTCTTCTACGTCTAAAAACATTTTCGAATGAAGCAATGAAGCCTTCAAGACTGCAAGATCATTTGAATAAAATGCATCCAGATAAGAAAGACAAGAATGTAGCATATTTTCAAGACCTAGAGAAGAAGCATAATACTCAGCCAAGTGTAGCAAAACTATTTTCGGCGCCTGCTAAGCAAGATGACGACGGACTTCGAGCTTCGTACAATATCTCTTTGTTAATTGCTCAAAAAGGCAAACCACATAACATCGGAGAAGAGTTAATTTTGTCAGCAATAAAGAAAGTAATAACTACTGTGCTTCATAAACCAGCCGCAGATATTATCCGAAAAATTCCTTTGAGTAATAATTCTGTGCAAAGACGAATTGATGAAATGGCTGAAAACATTGAAGGATCATTGTGTGATCACCTGAGGACAAGTCAATTCTCAATTCAGCTCGATGAGTCCACTTTACCAACTAATGAAGCATTGTTGCTGTCTTACGTGAGGTTTATTAAAGATGAGAAAATATGTGAAGAACTATTCTTTACTAGAAATTTACAGCTAGACCGATACAAAAGGCGAAACCATATTCAATACATTGGAAAAGTTTTGTGATGAGAAAGAGATTCCCTTGAAAAATATTATATCAGTTGCTACGGATGGCGCTCCGGCTATGACAGGATGCCATAAAGGCTTCATAGCGTACTTAAAAAATAAAATTCCAGATGTCCTTGCTGTACATTGCGTTATTCATAGACAACATTTGGTTGCTGGAAGCTTAAGTGAACGACTATTTCAATCACTGCAATATGTCATCAAAGCAGTCAATAAAATCCGCAACAGCTCTTTGAATGATAGATTATTTCATCAGCTTTGTGTTACTAATGACGAGGATTTCAACCGTTTGTTGTTTCATACTGAAGTTCGTTGGCTATCAAGAGGCAATTGTCTGACTCGATTTTACAACCTGTTTGACTCTGTTATAGAGATCTTGGAAACTAAAGATACAGAATTGCACAACAAGCTCATTACATCAAAGAATGATATAGCTTACATGACAGACCTGTATAAATTGTTCAACGACATGAATCTCCAACTGCAAGGCGATGAACTAAATTTAATTAAAACAAAAAACGTCGTTGCTGCTTTCGCAGCCAAACTGCTTCTACACAAAAAGAATATGGGCAGACGTGAGTTTCACAATTTTCCGAATTTATCAGTATCGTGCAGTAACGACGAATTGTTTGCCTACTGCCAACATTTGGAAAACCTCCACATTGACTTCACCGAACGATACCAGGACATTTTGAACTTGGAAACACCAGACTGGGTGTTGGATCCGTTTTCAAATGTCAACACAGCAATGTCACCTCAGCTGGAAGAAGAACTTATAGAATTGACAACAAACGAGGAAATAAAAATCAAGTTCAAAAATGGTTACCAAGAATTTTGGCTACAAAAACCGATCCCACAATTGTACCCTGGATTGTGGTCAATGGTTCAGCGATTCTTGATAGCATTCTCATCGTCATATTTGTGTGAACGTGGATTTAGTGCTGTGGCAACACTGCTTACTAAAAAGAGAAATCGTTTGCATGTTACCAAACGTGGCGACTTGCGACTATTCTTGAGTAAATTGGAACCTGATATCAACAAACTTATTAAACAGCATCAGATTCATCCCTCACATTAGTTTTTATATAAGGATCGATTATATTTGTTTTATTTTGAATAAAAGATACTCTGTTTGAATACTATAAAGTTGCGTTTCAATAATCATTCTCATTGGCAGGTGTAGCCCGTAAGAGTTAACTTGAGACCTGAGCGCCGTTGTGTATTACCTACTGCGCTCAGGTTTCAAGTTAACTCTTGCGGGTTATAGTAAAAGTCTCGTTTGGAATTAATGTTTAATCTCCGCTAATATAGCTCACAATAATTAATTAATTTAATTTGAAGTTATAGTGGTTTTTCAGTAGGTGAAAAAATGGGGGCGCTAAAAAATAATTTATTCTCAAAGTGGGCAGTAGACATAATAAGTTTGGGAACCCCTGATGTAAACAAACAACAAACTAACTAAAATTTCGCTAAATTTTCACCGTTCGCTGCTCCAGCGTATTATAGGTAGCTCTCTCATAACACTGCTTTTCTATTATATACATGAAACCATAAAATATGTACATATAACACTATTATTATCCAATATAGGATCCATTATAAGATAATATTAGTGTTATATGTACATATTTTATGGTACAGAATTGAAAAAATTGACGTTATTTGTCAAGCAAGTATTTCTAGTGTTACCTAAAGATTGCCTAGGTTCCTAGATCAAATTATTATCATAAATCAGTTTACCCTGTAAGTGACACAAGACATTCGAAATGTAAGATAGAATAATAACAGAAGAATATGCAATGTGAAAAAATACGATGTGCAAACAATGATAATCTCCTATTCTTTATTTTTAAGTGTTTTTAAAAATACAAATTTTTACACTTATCATTACGTTTATTATTCTATTAATTCTTGGTGGTTTTTATTGCAGCACAAACACAGAAACTGACAAAAATTCGAGGAATGTTCGTTTTATTAATAGGTAAATAATAAGTGTGACAACTGAGTCTATCATTTGCAAACTAACCCATCTCTAGTTGTTATAAATGTCATAATCGCCACATTTGTTAACATTATGGAGAAAAATTTAAAAAATAGGATATATGATATAATTGAATGCGTACTACAGTACTGAATTAAAGAAAAAAAATGACGTAGTTTTGGCGGCTCCAAGACCTTACTCCATGTATATTTATTAGGTATCCAAAAATAAAACATAAAAGTTAAAACCAACTTAATATCATTGGAAAGCACAAAATTTTCCGTTACTAATCAAAACTCAAAGATAATAATAACTTCCTAAAATATAATACAAATACTTATATGGTACCTTAAAATATTTGACAGTTAATGAACTCTGTGCCAAGCCAATAAACAAAAACAATAAATCTATTACTTTGGTTGGTTGGCCACCGACGCCAATAAATGTTAAATTTAATTAAGTATAGATATTTTACCGTATTTATGAAGATATCTTTGTGCTCGAGTTGACGATAATGAAATTTCTTTATTAAAAAGTTACATTTCTTATTTTATTAAAAAGTTATTTTTCCCGTTTGAGTGGCCTTGTCCTAATTAAATATTTAGAGTAGGTACTAAGCTTTTATCCAATTCTAGAACGGAACATTAAATAAAGACATGATTCTAAAAAAATCAAGAAACCTGACCGTAAAACTGTAAAAGGAACTAAAAAGATTTTAAAAATGATGTTAACAAGATAGGCTTACAATAGTTTTTTTCATGGAGCGCCTAGTAGAAAAATCTAAGTAGGCTTTCAAAAATTTATGCTATTAAATCTTGAAAAATGTTTGTGTAAACCCGTCTCGTTAACATCATTTTTAACACCTCTTTAGTTCCTTTTACAGTTTTTACAGTCGAGTTTTTAGATTTTTTATTAATTTTTTTTATTACTAAATTTTCAGTTTTCAGAACTTGAAGATTACATGTTAAAACATAGCCTATGACAATCCTTGGAATAAGGCTAATTCAACGGTACCTTGAACTTCAAAGTCCTTCAAAGCGTTTAGCCTACAGGATACATACATACGTACGTACACGTACATACATACATACATCCGAAAAACATTATCCTTCTTCTAGAGCAGTCGGGCAAAAAAATTAATCAGACTAAAATGAAAACACTGAAAAGTACAAAATAAATATCTTTGAGTAATCAAAACTTAATTAATATTATAGGTAGTAGTAATTACTTCGTAATTTTTTGTGTTTTTATTTTGGTCTTGTCCTAAATTATTATCAAGGGTCTCCAACAGAGAAAAAAATTGAAAAAAGTTTCGATTCTGGAACGAAACGTTAAATAAAAGTATCATCAAAATTTATACATACACCTATACATATCATACATATCTTTACGCTGTATCCCCAACATGTTAGTCAGAGAAGACGTAACGCCAAGCGTCACGGTACTTACATACCTCTTTCGCTTCCTCAAATCTCACCATTCTCCTTACACATTTTCGCCTAGGTATTCGAGTGCTTTTGACATTTCTGTCTGTTAGCACTCTGGCTATTTGATCTTCATAAGTCAGCCTTGGTCTTCCTTGGCTTCTTTTACCCTTCACTTTCGCTCTGTAGATTTACTTCGTCAGTCTTTCATCACACATTTTTTCTAAGTGCCCGAACCATTTAAGCATTCCTTTCTTCATTTTTACAATAACACTATCGTGCGACCCTATCATACTGCGTATCTCTTCATTGCTTATCCTGTCCGCAAGAGTGACACCGCACATATGTCTGAGAGATCTCATTTCTACTGCATTTATCATACTTTCACTCGATTTCGGACATATCCAGGCCTCACTACCGTACAATAAAGTTGGCACCAACACCGCATTGTGGATGGCCATTTTAGCAGTGTTAGATATATTCACACTGCCTACTAATGCAGACAGAGCACCGTTAACGACGGAATTTTTAATTATTTAATTTAATTAGCAAACGGACAAAGTTTATAAATAAGCCTATATTGTTTGTTTAAGCAGTACTCCATTATCACGCCATAACTAAATTACTGTGGAACTACCTTGGATACGTACCCTTTTAAATAAAAGAGAAACATCAAATTTGCACACATGGCGATCATACTGCGTAACATATCTATATAAAAAAAGTAAAAATAAATGCAGAAGAATTGAGAACCTCTTCTTTTTTTGAAGTCCGTTAAAATATGTGTAAGCCGTTTAAAAGTTCTTATAAGCAGTATTCCATCATCAGATCTTCATTTACATTTCTACGGGACACAAATGGCCAAAATATAGTAACATACAAAAAATGAGAAAAAAACAAAGACGAAGTATTTCCTCCTTTTTTGAAAACGGTTAAATAAAAATATTTCTAATCTTTTTAGTAACAATCCTTCAGTTGCAAGATGCTTGCTTTCAAAATTGTTAATCAAATCATCTATAGTCCTTGCTATACTTTCTAAACGACATTAAAAAAAAAGAAATTTTTGAATATAGTCTAGTCCAACTTTTATTTTTACTACAGCGTTCCTTACAGGAACATACTTCGGTGTTAAAGAAGTTATGATTGTTAGTGAGAAAGTGGCTACAGGATTTTTCTGTTTCAAATAATTACAGACATATGTATAATTTATAGACTGAAGTTTAAGTATATGTACGTTTCGTTCTTAATTTTTTTAGTCTTAAAAATTACTTATGGTTTTTCGAATAAATAATTAGAACTTAGATTCTATTCCACTAAATAAACAATTTATAAAACAGCAAATGAAAATAGGTATCGATTTAAAAAACACATTATATTGAAGTCAATAACTTACATCGATAAAGCACTTAAATAATAATATTATTACGTAATAGCTTCAGACAATTAATATCCGAACAATAAGGACTGTCATAACTGAAATACTCAAAATGCTGTAATAACAAAAGGAGGCTTAAACTTTTCCCTGAACAACTCAAAATTCGATGTTCAAAATTCTGTCCGGTATTAAGCCTCGGAATTACACAGCACAAAATATAAACATCACATTAAGAAATTAAGATAATCGCTCAGATGCCTCAGCATTTTCTTTAATTTCCCTCATTTATCTGTAAGCAGCTTTGAAATTACCTCTTTTATCCTCCTTACCTATATTTTACCGTGATGAACTGACTGTAATAATTATGTAGCTAAAATTAACCCTTACATAAAATGTGTCCTATTTTATTATAAGTAGATACCTAAATATTTTAGAATATGCCAGTCTTTATCTACGTCTATACTAATAATAATATAAGGGTAGAATAAATAACAATAACATTAGGTAATTATGATTAAACTGAATGCAATGTCACAGCATAGTAACCATCAAATACCAAAAATATATTTATTTTTAGTTTGTAAACGCAATACACACAAATGTAGTGCTAACAAATTACAGCCATTACTTCCACCCAGCGGATCTTTTCGTATAAAACCACCTAAAAACGAATTTGATCTTTATGTAAATTGATCTGATCGAATAAATCAGTTCATATAATTCACGTTACTGAGATTATAGAGAACGCAGTTTCACCTCTCATTCACACCTTCACTGGAAAGGTATCGGATAGACAAAGCTGCGTATTGTGTGCAGGATTCTTTCAAATATGCAGGTCACGTCCCTTGTAAAGCAGGTTAGGGTCCTGATAAGCAAATCAAATTTATTCCTAAGAACAGTCCGGGCTTTCGAAGTACGTAGAACTTTTTATGTTCTTTGAGTTCTTTCTTTTCCAGTAAACTGAGTAACTTAAGACAAACAAAGGGCACTGTTTTTAATAAAATGTCTTTTGTCATGTACGGACGCTGTTCTCATTATGAATGTGTGCGGTCCATAACCGCCCTTGATAACCACTCGATAAAAACTCGTAACTGATCGTAACAAACAACTGAGATAAGAGCCGAATAACCAGTTACAATAATAATAGGTGTTTCTACTAACAACTTTCTATATTAAGGGAACTATTATTAGTTTTGTCTTGCGTTGTTTCTGTTATCCAATGTTTTCTTTTTGTTTTATTAGTCTTTATATTAGACACTATATTGATTAATTTTGAATGTTTGACTAAGAAAAAAATTGAAAATGTCGTGTATTTTTGAAATAACCGTATATGGACATATTACTTGCGATATCCTTTATTAAAATGATAAAAAATTATATGTAAATAATATAAACTGAAAGCCTGTTTAATTGAAATTAATAAATAAGTTTACAAATATGTAGTTAGTTTTTCTATTGCTAGAAAAAATATTTGAACCTTATGGAAATAAACATAATGTTAAAATAATGTAAATGGCGATAAGCGCGTGCATATTATATAATAAGTATATACATATTTAATTAATTAGTGATAACATCGAGCGACCTTACATCTTCTAGTTAACGAGAACGATAAACAGTAAACAAGTAAGAGGGCTATAAAAGCGTGCATATTATTTAGTTGAGGATGTAATCTTAATCGGAGTTTTGCAAAACAAAATGTTCTTTTCAAAGGTTTTTGCAACAAAGATACTATGAACAAAAGAAAAATAAAGTTTACTGCCAGAAATTTTATGGTCATTCCTTCATAACTTTGTTGCTGTATTATTCTAGAAATTGTTTTCAAGTTTTTATAGATTCTATAAAATTGAATAAACATTAGATGCGAGTAGACGTTCCTATCTAAATAATACCTTTACATAATACATTTTTTTTTCAATATTTGTTAGTGAAATAACCACATAATTTCAGACAAAAATTAATTACTAAGATAGTTTTCAGTTTGTCCTTAAAAGTAACGGTTGATTAGTTATGCACATTAAAATTATTTGAAGTAGGAATATTGTGGTTTATTATGATGTGATTGTTATTTAATTTATGCCCTACTTATTACACGTAAGTCTGGTTATTTTTTTTATTATTTATTCATTATCGTGACACCGAATTTTTAAATATGCCATTCTAATAGATGTCATTACGAGATTGGAATTTTTGATGTCAAATGTACCTACGCTGTGAAAAACCGACAAGCAAGTCACGTATTTATTTTTCGGATTCCTTAGCCAAAATAACACAAACGGAACACTTACAATCTCGTAATGTTTGTATGTCTATCCGTATGTCAAAGCCGATTTATTCCGTCATCTTCTACTTCTTCTCTTTTATATATGTAAGTAATAAGTACTGGCAACTCGTTTCATAATTATTAAAAACATTTCTGCAATTCTTATTTAAAAAGTGGTGTTTCGCTGATGTAAATGCCTGTCTTCTTGGTACTAAGTCCTTAAGACTCTCCAGTAAAAAGTGATAGTAGGCTATAACGGAGTTAAAAAGGACGTCTTGAGAAAACGTGAAAACTTCAGTTACACATATTTATTCAAACTTTCCAATTCTTAACATTTGCACAGAATTTTAACACAGAATATACCATCACTTTATATAATTTTAAACTTTCAAAAACGTAAAAAATAAAAAATCTAAATAAAATGCAAACTTCGCTTCTCGCGTTCCCGCCAAAGCTGTCTGGCACAGACTTAAACTGTTGACTAAATATCATTAATTAAAAATTAAATATTGTGGTCTCTGTTTGAGTTTTTAAGCATTGTTTTTGTTACATTGTATTTTGATTTAAAATAATTGTCGTGTTGGCGACTATGTCTGTACCACAAGTGAGCTTACTTGCTGCGTGGAACTTCACTAGGTTAAATATTTTTTACCAACTTTCATTCGTCGAATTACCAATAACAGCCCTATTTTCTCTAAAATCGTTACATTATTACATATTTTGATTTAAAATAATTGTCGTGTTGCCGACTATGTCTGTACCACAAGTGAGCTTACTTGCTGCGTGGAACTTCACTAGGTTAAATATTTTTTACCAACTTTCATTCGTCGAATTACCAATAACAGCCCTATTTTCTCTAAAATCGTTACATTATTATTATACTTCTACATTCACCAAAATTGATACAGAACCTTTAGTTGTCCAACACACTCTTAACCGGTCTTTAGAGTTCCGTTCATCCAATGAAAAAATGGAACCCATGTAGGATTAATAGGATCACTCGTCTGTCTGTCCGTCTATCACAGGTCACAGCATGTTTTCACCAAATCTACTGGAAGGAAAAAATGTTAATTTGATACATATTTTATACATAATCTTAAGTGACTCAATCATGGACATATAGCGCAAATAAACGAATTCTGATATTGGAGGCTAATTTTGAGAGGTAAATTAGAAAATAAAAAAAAGCTTATATCAAATGCATCATATTATGATGTATCAAATAAAAGGATTAATTGTGAGGAATACAAATATTATATATATTTGCATAATAATAGATACATAGTTTAAATATGACTAACAACAGCGAAATTGCCGCATTGACATACACTCGGTAGTTTTCATGTTTTTAGTGAATACACAGAAATACAGACAGAAATACTAACAGACATTAAAATTAATCATACAATATGCCTGGTGTGTCTGACCGACCTGTAATCCTATAACTAAATTTCATGTTTTTAATATATCATGTATACAAAGTAATATTATGTCATGTTTACTAGTATTTTTAAATTATATTGTAAAAATGAAGAAAGGAATGCTTAGATGGTTCGGGCACATGGAAAGAATGAGTGATGAAAGACTGACGAAGAAAATATACAGAGCGAAAGTGAGTGGTAAAAGAAGCCAAGGAAGACCAAGGCTGACTTATGAAGATCAAATAGCCAGAGTGTTAGCAGACGGAAATGTCAAAAGCACCCGCATACCTAGGCGAAAATGTGTGAGGAGAATGATGAGATTTGAGGAAGCGAAAGAGGTGTGTAAGGACCGCGACTCCTGGCGCTCCGTCCTCTCTGACTACCCCGTTGGGGATACAGCGTGAAGTTATGTTATGTTATGTTTAAATTATATTTATTTATGTGAAGTTGAATGAAAACAAGCTTGAAATATCTTTCAGTTTTAATTAATTGTCTTTTAAATATATGCTTCCACTACATTTAATACATGTTTCCGAACCCCCGTTCCGGATCCTGCCATTAGTATCTTCTATAAGTATCTTTAACGACGTCTTTCCAGTAATATACGAGTCAAATGAATACAGTCCAGCTTATGTGCAGTATCTTTTGCTTGAATATATTTATATAGGCTACTTTTTGCTACTTTTAGCATTGGAACCCATAAAATGATTGCGTCGAATGTCTGGTTAGATCTGTCAGACCTACATAGTATATCATTCCCACCCGGATGCCACGAAAAGGGAATGGATAAAATAAATTTTGACACGAATTTGAAAATTTTTTAAATTTCTTTTTGAAAAGGAATATATATATATATGTCGGTGGAAATAATAAAAGGCACTCATTTGACTATACTAATTCAAATGAGAATGAGATGAAGAACGCACGAGGACGTGCGTGTTGTCAGGAAGGCCGTGTCGGTGGAAATAATAAAAGGCACTCATTTGACTATACTATGGCAAAGCGCGACTTCCAATGACGGGCTAACGGAACATCGGGGCCGGCGCTGAGAGTCTGTTAGACTACGGCGGCCGGTGCGATAGCATTTCTCCGACGGATCGTTTGCCATTATTAAATTTCCAATTGAGGAGAATGATGAGATTTGAGGAAGCGAAAGAAGTATGTAAGAACCGCGACGCTTGGCGCTCCGTCCTCTCTGACTACCCCGTTAGGGATACAGCGTGAGGATATGTATGTGTGTATGTAAATTTCCAGTTACCTACGTAATAACTGTTATGAAGAGTTTTCTGTCGTTTGCACATTAACTTTGTCTTAACGTTGTATTTTATGGAGTAGTTCGCCTCTTGTAAGATTAGGTACCTATTTTTCATGGCTGAGTTGCAAAAGCACGAATTACCCCGTGTCTTTTCCGTTTTTATGTAATGAAATTTACCAAGAAAAACAATATTCATTTTACAAATGAAAAACAAAAAAATATAGAAAGTGGGTGTGATGGTGTGGTGTTTATCAAATCAAGTATAAAAACCTTTTAAATTAACCTTTGAAATTATAATTTACATATGTTGCAGTACCGAAAAAGATCGGTCTCGCCTCCTAGCTGTTTCTGAGAAGGAGTCAGGACACTGGTTCAAAAAACTTAGGAACCTTAATCGACAATACCACGCTTTCTCTCATAGTATCTCTTCGTCTGGGGGCCAGGACTAACCTTCTTCACCGTTGCCGCTGTGGTGATCTCGTCGATGTACTAGGTCACCACGGTTTATCCTGTTTACGTAGTGCGGGCCGCATGTCACGACATGCTGCCTTGAATGACGTCATTCGGCGGGCTCTTGTCGCCGCTGGCGTTCCTGCAGTCTTAGAGACCGGATGGTTTGACGCTCATTCCTTGGAAACTTGGAAGATCGCTGGTGTGGGATGCCACTTGTGTCGATACACTTGCTGTTTCCCATGTGCCGGCGACTTCCAAGTCAGCAGGTGCCGTGGCCAGCACTGCCGAGAACTTGAAGCGGCGTAAGTATGCGACTCTCTCTGAGAGTTTCATTTTTACGCCCTTTGCAGTCGAAACTTTGGGTCCCTGGGGCCCCGAAGCCCATCGACTGGTTTCTGATATTTGTAAGAGACTGGTCGAGGCTTCGGGAGACCGCCGGGCTGGCAGCTTCTTCCGCCAACGAATCAGTTTGGCTATTCAAAGAAGCAATGCTGCCAGGCTACTGGGTACCTTGAGCAATGACAGCTTTCTAAGCGGCAACTTTGAGGAAGCTTATTATTTAAGATAATGTGTAGTTTTAAGTTTGTAAATATTAACATATGTATGTACTTTTTGTTAATGTAAATAAAGGTATTAATTACTTTAAAAAAAAAATTAGAAAAAACACTTTAACCACTGGCTTTTGCTAGATACTATTGTTCCATATTCATGAATTCCACTCTCGAACGATATTTTCAAATTTTAGGCAAACTTTTCGTAGTTCTTTACCTTTTCACATAAACCTCTATTATTACTATTATTAGAACACTATTATTAGACATGTCACGGCGAGGTGACAAAATTAATATATGTAGTATTATAAATAAATATTATACCATTCTTGGTTATGGTTGGTTGGTTTTCTGATGATTATTATTTTCAAATCATGTTAATCTTTCGCTTTTACAGCATGTTGTAAGTTCATTACATCATCTTTGTTTTGTCTTGATCGGTATCTTTTTTCAAATACTTTTTAAATTTTCCTTTTACCTCTCCCAAAAAAACTTGTCTTGACCTCATCACATCCTTTTCTTTTTCTCTATTACACTCTCCAAGAAATCTTTTCTATTCATCCAAAAAATATATTCAATGTTTTTAACTTGCCAATTCTACAATTAATTTCTCTGACAACCTCTAAGCTCATAAAAAAGGTAGAATAGGAAAAAAATGTTACAATAGGCATACATTTACACTCGTGGCATTAAAATGGAAATGCCATACTGCATTTCCGTTGCGAGATCAGGAAGTGGAGTAAATATCAATATTTTCAAGTAGTCTCCACCAGACATGCCTCAAGTGTTAAAATGAGTGAAATTATGGACGCAAATAGTTTTATTTCCCCGGGGAGCAAATAAATTAATTTGGAATTCAGAACTTAGCCATGTATAAAATTGTAACGAAACTGTTGAGAGCATTATTTGCTTGCTAATTAGGTACTGAATGGCCTTTTTAGTTGTTTAGTTTTTTTATAATTAATTAGCTTTATTTTACTGAGAAATTTCGTTGTAGGTCGTAATATAAAAGTTTTCTTAAAAAGGTTTTGAGAGACATTACACAATTTAAAACTTAATTTGATTTGGGAATATAGGTAGTACAATTCTCAGAAGCACATGCTATAAAAGACTCCCTTTCATGTGAAATTCCAATAAAGTTCATTCAACATTACAATTGGATTTCTTAAATGGAACACGTCCTGGTTGTCTGTAACTCGTTTACAATTTATACTGAGAAAAGTCGTCGACATAAGCTTTGCACACCATAATTCTATTTCTTAGCACATAGAGTCGGTGCCAAGTCAATTTGACAAAATAAAATTCTGATAGTTACATACTACAAAATAGTATCTACTATAATACAAAAACAGTATCTATTTTTACTTGTAACCGGTCATATAAAATATCATACGACCACGCTTTACATTTTTAATACTAAACAGCCATTTGAACACTAGTGTTTTATAGGTCAGTACTCAATAGCCAATACATATAGGTAAAATACAATATTGCACAAAAACACCTTTTCCTTCTGATATGCCTATTTAATATAATGTCATCCTATAGGATCATTACCAAATACAACTCAATCACATGTGTGATTTGGTTGGATTTGGTAATGATCATATAATATTATGTGATCACAAAAATCACATAATATGTGGTTTAGTTGATCCTATAGGTGATCCTATAACAATAAATTATAGAAAGTTTCAGTGATAATAAAATTTTCTATAAATTATAATAACATGATTATTTAAGTCTAAAATTATACCCGAATCGTGAAAATTCTACTATATACTTTTATTAACGTTTAGTTAGAATCTAATGGAATCTTATTTACGAATTTACGAATAAGAATTGAAGCACACCTGTAGCGAGATTACTTTTAGTAATTGATAGATAAGCTTCAGTATTTTAATATACAATTTAGGTACTTTTGAACTACAATGGTTTTTATTAAAACGTGTCTATATTTTCTAGATAGGTAGTTCTATGCTAAACTCAAATTTTCATAATAACAGTTTTATTGTTTAATACATATAGATACATACATATATACATAATATATACACATCTTCACTCTGTATCCCTGCGTACGTTGCCAGATAGTATAGAGTGCTAAGTATCGCTGCCTACATACTTCTATTCTTCTATTGAGGAGACCCTCAAATCTTATTATCGATATCATATTTCGAAATGATCAAGTCATCATTTTCAGCAAGCTATATTAATCGCAGTATAGTTAGTTATTGTATGGTATCGTTAGTTGAAGATATTCTATACTAGTTTGTAGTAGATACTTGTCCTTAAAACTAACTACATCATGATAACTGGCATTATGTTTTTATTACTACGTCATCAAATACGTTCATCTTATAACTTTTATATTCTTAGAAATAAAGTTTATCGCTAATAAGAACATATTATTAAAATTATGCATAGTCATTGTGTTATATAAATCGGTACATAAATATCAGAAGGTTAATTGCAAGGTTAATTTAATTGACAAACTTAAAACTACACGTTATGTTAAATAATAGACGTCCTCAAAGTAATCACTTAGAAAGCTGTCATTGCTTAGGGTGCCTAGGAGACATTACCTAGCCAATAGCCAAGAATAGCCAAGCCGATTCGTTAGCGGAAGAAGTTGACAGTCCGATAGTATCCCGAAATTTCGACCAGCCGCTTACAAATATCAGAAAACAGTTGATAGTACTCGATTTCCGGGCACCAGGGTTCCAAAGTTTCGACTGCAAAGCGCATAATTATCTGATGAAACTCTCGGAGAGAGTCGCATGTTTACGCCGCTTCGTGTTCTCGGCAGTACTGGCCGCCGCACCCCCTGACCTCGCCGGAATACGAGAAACAGGAAGTGTACTGGCAGAAGTGGCGTCCCACACCAGCGAACTTCGAAGTTTTCAAGTAATGAGCCATCAAACCATCAGGTCTACCGCCGTCGCTACGCTCATTGCCAACAGGCTCTAAGACTACAGGAACGCCGGCGGCGACGAGAACTCGCTGACGTCATTTAATGCAGCATGTCACGATATGGGGCACGCACGTAAACAGAATACACTGCGGTGACCTCAACGAGATCACCACAGCGGTAACGGTGACGAAGGTTAATCTCCTGGCCCCCAGACAAAGGGATACTACTAGAGAAAGTGTGGTTTTGCCTAATAAGGTCCTATGTTTTTTGAAGGTATTACTTGCAAGTGCAACCAGTGTCCTAACTCCTTCTATGTAACAGTCAGGTGGCGAAATTTATCTTTTTCTCTTCTACAAAAATCTAAATGTCAAAGTAAACGTTTTTACATAGAAGTTGATCCCAATCTTTGTGTCAAAAGGTCAAATTAGGCAGATTAGTATCTAGACAAACACTCACCTACCAGGTATTTCGAGTATCATCAAGCGCGGCACCTCAACCGATCCTAAGGAAGGGCAAATAACAGCTAGGAATTTTCCGTGCTGTAGGCTGACGCAGGCAAAAAAAAGCAGGCAGTGACAAACTTGAGATTTTGCGTACGCCTACACCTCCATTGCGGATGGGACGAAGCTTGATTTCAGACCCTGTCATCAACAAAGGAGCAATTTAAAATTATTCTTTTTTATATTTTATTCTTTAAAAATCTGAGAACAGCGAAGAGCATGTGTAAATTTTGGAACGAAAAGACAAAAGCGAACAATAAGGAGAGAGAAGAATAAGGATTATGGAACGAATTTTGGAAAGTAAATCGGAACACAATCGGAAACACGTTCAAAATAATTTATTATATTACTAAGCCCATGCCTTTAAACTTTTGAGTAAGGGTTGCAAAAAGATTATTTAATACATTCCGAAGTTGGCTATCAATAGTAATATTAATTTTCTCAGACCAGCTATCTTCGGTCTGACTATCCATCCTGACTTACAATATTTACTAATGGGTCTATGTCGCGTTTATACTTTAAGGCTTTAAGGCTATTTTATCCAGTCTGCCCGTGAACACGATCGGTGCAATCCGGTCGAAACGTCGTAATAAAATAGGTAATTAGCCTTAAAGTATAAACGCGACATAGACCCGTTAGTAAATATTGTAAGATGTGTACAAGTCGTGAAAGTTTAAAAACATTATCCATCCTGTCTACGCCATTTGTAACCTAAAATCCAAATTTAATATTTGGTACCTTAACAACCAAACATTAGGAGGTAAAACAATTAGTTTTAGATAACCTCAATTAATTTTCAAGGACTGCTGTAAGATTTTCAGAGGTAGGGATATAATATGTCAGGAACATATTGTTTTATCCGTGTCAACATGATGGATCTATCGACAGAACTAAAATATTGATTTTACTCATATGTATAGTTATTAGTACTATATGAGTACTTACTCGTATTATACATGACCAAATTAGACGTTTGATAATAAGCATCCCTAGTGAAAATTATTTCTGGGTCATTTTTAGAAAAGTAAATATTTCTGTAAATATTCTATATCAATGT
This sequence comes from Zeuzera pyrina, assembly GCA_907165235.1. Taxonomy (NCBI): domain Eukaryota; kingdom Metazoa; phylum Arthropoda; class Insecta; order Lepidoptera; family Cossidae; genus Zeuzera; species Zeuzera pyrina. Next base: position 14,862,169 of record OU015630.1, read on the forward strand.
GCAACAACAGAAAGTCTATTAGTTTGGTGAGCTTGGCACCGACTTCAGTAACTGTCAAATTTAATTATACAGGTATGTGTAAATACAATTATTTATAAAGTTATTTTATTGTATTTGAGTTTTGATTAGTAAAGGATAGTTATTTTATACTTTTCATTGTCTTTTTTGAAGGTGGTTTAATTTTTTTTTATAATTTTTTTTTTGTACAATTGTACATCTAAAGACAGGTATAATGTAGAAAGAGTATACTTTAGTAACCTTATTAACCCATCAAAAACAAAAAACGTAAAAAAGGCCAAGTTTCGCAACACAGTTCTTTCACTACACAAAGTTGTGAGATCTCATGTAAAACCAAGTCAGTTATTTTAGTTAGTGTCTATGGAAGCACCTATTCAACAACTTTGTTATAAATTAAAATAATAAATAACATATTAATAATAAATTTAAATACATATATATAAATAAAAGTATCTATGCCCTAAAGTTCTATGTCCAAATTATATTATCTATGTCCAAATATTATTCAAATAATATCAATATTATATTATCCAAATGCTATCAGTAAATAAATAAGTAAGCCTTTCAATCATCAAACCAATAATAGCAATCGAAATTATAAAACGAAAATCGTAAACGTATAAGTGGCGTTTCGGGGCACATCCGAACAGCATGTGGGCGCTCACAGCATTTAATGAATAATGAATTCGGGAATTTTCATTTCTTCCTTCCTTTATAGGCTAAATGCTAACTAAAATTCAAAATTTGAAGCTTGTGAGACTGCTAGCAGTACTTTAGAATTTTGATGATCGGTGAGTGTGTCAGCGAAATTTTTAATTTAATTAAATCAAATCATTCCTTTTCATTTAATGAATAATGGAATTTCGGGATTTTTCACTTTTTCCTTTCTTTATAGGCTAAACGCTAACTAAAATTAAAAATTTTAAGTTCGTGGGACTGCCAGAAGTACCTTACGATTTTGATGACAGGCGAGTGTGCCTGTGAAATTTTCAATTTAATTAAAGCATTATTTTTCATTTAATGAAGAATGAAATTTCGAGATTTTTCATTTTTTCCTTCTTTTATAGACTAAACGCTAACCAAATTTAAAGGTTGTGAGACTGCCAGAAGTACCTTAGCATTTTGGTGATTGGTGAGTGTGTCAGTGACAAAATTAAGGAAATTTAACTAGCGATGGTTTTCAAACTACTGGTTCAAATTGAGTATAATTTAAAAATATATCTAGTTATATTATGACCTCTTCACTGAAAATTCAGACTTCTAGCGTTATCCGCAACGAAGTTACAGGGGGGGGTCAAAAGTGCCATAACTTGGCGGAGGCACTGCGTGCCCCCAGATATTATATGTGTATTTTATTCAAGTTGTTAATTTCTTGCGATTGATAGTGTTTCATTGAGTTTTTTCGAGTAGGTATATACCTTTTATAATATAGGTAACTTGTTTGCGACGTTCGCGACGCGAATCAGTGAATAAAATAATAATATTTTAATTTATAATAGTTGTCCACCCCGCCAATACACGGCGTGATGTTTGATTAAATGTATATGTTTTCGTCTTTTATTTTATTTGTAAGTTTATGAATAGTTTAGTTTTAAGTTTTATTATTTTATTATTGTACAGGAGATAATTTATTATTGAAATAGTTTATTACTGTATAGAGATAGTTTACAGTAAAAGAGATAGATATAGAAATAGCGACAGATATCATCGATGACAAAACGCTAAACTGAGAATTCGCAGTGGCTGAACGCGATACCGGACGTTATCCGTTCCGCCGAGGATGCGACCGCGGCGATTAACGCGCTCACCCCTTACACCTGCGACTTGGTCTCTTCGTGCTCCCGGGAGGTTTCGGCGGCGATCGATCGCCTCTGGGAACTCCCTGGGGACATCCACTGGCTAATTAGAGCCAAGAATGCCTCGTTTCCTTCGAATAGACGTAACTTACGCGCCTACCCTGAGTCAAAGACTGAATTTCTGATCTTAGGGAAAATAGGTGGAGCGATCTCATGCGAGAGATCGAGCTGATGCACCAGGCATACTGAAAGTTGGCCCGATCTCTCAATTTGGACACGTTCCAAACTATGTCACCTCTATTGAAACCAAACGGACAGGCAGCTTTCGACGACATAGATAAAACCGAACTCTTGGCCGTCACTCTGGAGGCCTAATGCTCACCTAGCTCTCAACCTGTAAATCAGAACCATTTAGACAGGGTTAATCGCAAAGTAGGCTCCCTACCGCCAGTGACCACCCCTTACCAACTCAGACCCGCGTCGGTTGACAAGGTTCAGGACATTGTCAAGGCTCTCAAACCTAAAAAAGCCCCCAGTAGAGACGGCATCTCTAACCGAGTAGTAAAACTGTTTTAGATGCGTATTGTGTATGTCATGGTGAACCGCGTCTATCCAGCCGCCTGGAAGGAAACGATTGTCATCGGAATCCCAAAACCGGATAAAGCCCGCAAAAGCACCAATAGATACCGTCGCATCAGCCTCCTTAGCGCTCTAGTGAAAGTTTACGAACGGGTCCTTCAAGCTCGTTTCAAAGCCCCTTAGACACTTCCGGTCTCCTCATAGACGATTAATTTGGCTGCCGAGCTAAACACTCATGCATATAACAAGTGCACCGCCTCATGACATCCTGGAAAGCCTTAACCGCCCGACTACATAAGCGGAGGGCCTCTTCTTCGATGTAGCGAAGGCGCTCGACAAAGTGTGGCACGTCGGGATGCTGTACAAGCTGCGCCGGCGCCGGACGATCTCGTACGCACAGTACGGAACTTTTTGTTAGACCGCTCCTTCCGCTATAGAGTCGAAGGGGTGCTCTCCTCTTCACGTCCTATCAAGGCAGGCGTCCCGCAAGGCTCCGCTTTATCGCCCACTCTCTACTCGCTCTACACGAACGGAGTCCTCAATACCCCCGGTGTAGATCTCACCCTATTCGCAGACGATACCGCACTTTTCACATCAGACCGTAGTCGCCTCAGAGTCTCACAACTCCTCCAAGTCGCAGTCACGAGCCTAAGCGAGTGGTTACGACTTTGGAGAATCGAGGTCAACCCCGAGAAAAGCGCTGCCGTGTACTTCTCGAGGGGCACGACGACCAGCCGCTAATACTCTTCGCACAATCACACTTTTCGGTCAGAATATTCCCTGGACTAGGAAAGTGAAATAACTAGGCTTCACCCTTAACAGTGCCATGACCTTCCGCCATGACCTTCGTCCTCGGCCGTCCCAACATGTGCGCGCGAAAAACAAAATGTCGCTTAGATATAAGGTTACTTTGTACAAGACGTACGCCAGCGTAGCATTCCCTCACACTGCGCCGATTCATATTAACTCGCTTCAAGTAATTCAGAACCGATTCAGGGACAGGGCCACCGGTGCCCCTCCATACGTGCGCAACGTAGATCTGCACTACGATTTATAATTGACCTCAATAAATTAATGTCTAAAAGAGGCGTCTCAACGCTTTTTTCACCGTTCCTCTCTACACCCGAACCCCATAGTGGAGAGGGCGTCATCGTACATCCTCGAGTCTTGCGTCCACAAACGCTATCGAAGGCCTAGACATGTGTTAGGCGACAGCGACGACGACATTACACAGTCGAACTCGTACATGCTTACTTACACCTTACGACCGCATCGCTCCCACCGGCGGAGGCGAGGACGGCCCTGTTATAACGGAATTCCAATTTGTCTTTTTAAAAAAACAGTGAAAATAGGATTAAATAAAGTTTATTTATTCACTAAAAAAATCAATTGTTATTTATTTAAATTATGGGGCAGGCCCGTTTAGTTTGGAGATCGGAATAGGACTGACTGTCTGAGTTGTATCAAGAGTCGAGAGAATTGAAGGAGTGCAGAATAGGTGATGACTAAGTGATATTACTTGGAGACAGAAGATATAACATCTCCCCCAACTAGGACTAAACTTCGGGCTTTATTGCGAAGTTTAGGAAATCGAAAGTTTTAGAAGATTCTTCGAATGCAAGAAACTGGAGTTGGTGTTACGTTATTGCATTGTGTTACTTCTTCTATTTCCATACAGGATTCAGATGGAATAGGTTGTTCAGGGGGGGAATCTGGTTTCAAGGAAGCTTGGGGACTGCCCTTACATCTACAATATTTGTTTGTTATTCTAAAGCTAAGATAAATGACAATAATTATGAATAGTATACTTATTATTGATATCGAATAGTGTGTTCCGTATTTAATTATATGCGCCTTATTTACAATGGCATCAACATCACTCAGTGAGGATTTCAGAAATATTTCCTTTTCTGAATTTAAATTGTCTAAGTCTAAATTTTGCAGATTAATCGGGAGCACATTATTCGCTATCTCATTCTTTTTAACTATATTACAACAAGATTCATTTATTAAATTAAAACTCGAAGCGATTGATAATGGTGAGCTAATATTCTTCACATTTCGTTTCGACATGAGTCGCATATTTTTACAATATGCCGTACATTGGTAAGGAATATTAAGTACACCTGTACCTAATATTGAAACTTCGAATAAGTTTTCGTTTAAGCAGTCTATAGAGATTTTATTCTGTTGCGATTGTACAAATAGCCATTTATTGTCCGTTAGTGGTTTCCAAATATCTAGATTGCCATAAACCATCTTCGTTCTGCATTGAAGAGGGACCTTATTGTTGGCGCGTGCTATTATCTCGCTCTCACAGTTAGGGTTAACATCAGAAGAAAATATGATGGGTATTTCACATATCATTTGTTGTGAGTCTAAATGTTTGCATTTTTCAAGGTTATCCATAATGCAATACTGTGATTTATCTTTGGTCATCGCTATATATTTATTACTGGGTATAATAAGGGAGAATGAGTCTGGCTTGTCAGAATTATGCGGGGTAGGCAGAGCTATGTTGTGATACAAATTAAATTCAGTACGAGATACTAGTGGGATACTTAAAACGAATACAATTTTGTTTTTCGAATAATAACAAACTAAGTTAGAAATATTTATAATAATATGTATTAAACTTAAATCTAAACTTATCGGTAATTCTAAAGTACCATGTAGGTGTCTGTAATTATCAACGAGCTCTCGATAAACTTGCTGCGGTGTTATTACGGACGGATGTAGAATGTTTTGTTTGGACATTAGTATTGCGTTGGTTAAGTCCTCTAACTGGAGTGATAAGACAAGTACAGAGGTTTCCAAACTGTTTAGAATAGAGTGCATATGATTTTTTAGTAGTAATTCATTTGATATTACAGTTAAATTTTTTAAATTTATCGAGAGGTTGTCAATAGCATCGTTGAGGATAGCCTCATTAATTTTTAACTTATTTACAGTTTTATTGTAGTTAGATATTGCAGATAGAGTTATCAGTATATTTTCTTTTATTAATAAGGCTAGCTTCTTTTCGTCATTTTGCAATAATTCGATGGCGTTATTATATTTGATTTCGTCATTTTCGTCTAAAGTGCCAAATATTTGCTTTAAAACTGTTCCTATTCCACCAATCCACGCGTTGCGTTTGGCTCGGGTATCGATCAAGTGAGATATGGATGAATAGTATTTGACAATATCATTGTATTGAACTGTTAAAGGCTCTAACATGTTATGACACTGCAGGTCATCTAATGCCTCCGTTTGTTTACACATAAATCTGACTGTACCAATTACATTGTGTATGTTTTCAATATGCGGGGAAATGTGTGAAATATCTAATGGAATTAGTAAGTTTAAATAATCATTATTTATTTTTATATTCCCTATAAAATCGAAATAAATGCCGGAACTTGATGTGATCGGATGAACATATTCTCGTGCTTGAGCAGAAGCACTGAAATTAATAAAATAAAAATATTTAATTTACTAGACAAAAGTAAAAGAAAATAGGTTCTAAAAGTAAATGATAACATTTACTTGATGTGAGAGAAAATACCTCATTTTAAAAGAATTAAAGAAGTCGTAAACTAAGACTTATTTGGTAGACTATTATTATTTGTAAATTTTGTAGTGTTTAACATGACGCCTGTTTATTAATAAAGATAAGGTGTTGTTTCCATGCACCTTAACTATTTTATACGGCCCTTTCCATAAGGGTGATAGAGCTTTCCGAAGTCTGAGGTGGTTTTTTATGTAAACGTATTGACCGGACTTATATTTGACTGGTCGTGTATGTGTGTCATAGTATGTTTTAGAAGCTTCTTTAGATTTATAGATATATTCAAGAGCTTTGTCGCGCGAGTGTTTAATCCGATGTTGGAGCATCTTTACGTATTCAGGGTAAGTTGCCGTAGGAGCTTCTTCGTATATAGAACTTGGTATATATGGTTTATGACCGAATAGAAGTTCATACGGAGAATAGTGTGTTGTGGAATGTATAGCTGTGTTATAAGCTAATGTAGCAGTATAGATATAACGAGGCCAATTATTCTGGTCCTCATTAATATATGACTTCAAGTATTCCTTCAATGTGGAGTGACTCCTTTCAAGAGCGCCTTGTGTCTGTGGGTGGTAAGGAGAAGACCAGAGTTGTTTTATTTTCAAAAATTGACAAGTCTTTTGGAACAGATCTGCAGTGAAGTTTGTTCCCTGGTCGGTTAGAATAGTTTTAGGAATACCAAACAAGCAAATAAAATGTATTAGACACTCACTGGTTTCCTCAGCTGTGGTACTGCGTATTGGATAGCCCAGCATATATTTTGTGAGGTCGTCTTGGAGTGTGAGAATGTACTTCAATTTAGCTGGTCCAGCTTCTGGGAGAGGCCCAACGATATCAAGGGAAATACGTTGGAATGGTGCAGTTGACGTAGTAGTGATTTGCATTGGCGCGCGATTTATTTTCCTTAAAGCTTTATTTTCTTGACACTGTGTGCAACTTTTTACATAGTTATCAATGTCGCTACGCATTGATTTCCAATAAAACCTATCGCGGATTCTATTTAGCATTCTTGTTGCACCTAGATGTCCAGCGATTGGAATGTCGTGATTTTCTTTCAGTATTTTAGAAATTTCACTTAAAGATGGATATATAATGTTGTTATGATATATGTGAATCTCTATTCCAGTATTATTAAAGATATATCCAAGTATGTTGTATATTTTGATAAAGGAGTGTTTGTCGAACGGGTTTTTAAAATCCGTTATACCTATTTCTTTAATGGTTTCACTGATTCTAAGAATTTCCGCCTTCAAGGCTATGAGTGTTTTAAAGATTTCTGGATAAGATGAATCGTCAAAGTGATGGACTTTGAAAAAAGTAAAATAACATATTTTGTTATTATAATCAATTCGCTTAATAGAATATAGAGCCCTTTCAGTTTGTATGAATTCATTGCTGTTTGGATAGTTGCTCAGAACTTCGCTGACATAAGGCATAGACTCATCTAAATCTAGGGAAGTTGGGACAATTAATATTTTCTGAGATCCTTTCAGGAGGTTATCGTTATGTTCGATAATGGAAGTGGTATAATCTTTGTTGTTTGATTTTATAAATTGCGAGTAAGAGTCTTCGATTACTGGTGTTTCTCTTATTTCTGGTGATGGGTTCGGGCAATTAGGATTTGGTTCGTTTGCAGAAGGTTGCGGTTCCTGATTTTCCATATTTTCAGGCACGTTTATTATTGGACGAGGGTCAGAATTTTGTAAAGCCGGAGATGGAGGATTTATAAGATCCAGAATATCGAGGTCTATATTTTTTGATCTTAGATCAGATGGTGGTGAAAGTAGAAGGTCGAATAAATCTTCGCCCATTTCATTTAATAGATTTTCATTAGGCGGAGATAAAAGGTTTGTTTGATCAGAGTTAGTGTTAGGGTCTATATTTCGATTATCGCTGTTATCGGTTGTAGGTTCCGTTACAGGATTGGTTAGAGGAACATCTATGGGATATACAGGGTTGACTGGATATCGGGATAAAGCATCTGCAGCGGAGTTGAGTTTACCTTTGCGATATATGATTTCATATTCGAACTCTTCGAGTTGTAGACGCCAGCGTTGCAGTTTGCTGCTAGGGTCTGTATGATTAAATAGCCATTTTAAAGGACGATGATCAGTTATTATGGAGAACTTGCGACCAAATAAATAAGGCCTAAAGGTTTTACAACCAAAAATAATGGCTAATAGTTCTTTCTCGGTAACACTATAGTTTATTTCATTTTTATTTAGAGTTCTGGACGCATAAGCTATAGGATGGTCTTCATTGGATGTACCTTGAGAAAGAATAGACGATATGGCATAATTAGAGGCGTCACAGGTAAGTGTAAATGGTTTAGTGAAATCCGGGTAGATTAGCACAGGAGCGGTGATAAGTTTTTTTTTTAGGGTTTCAAACGATAGCTGTTGTTCATTACTCCATACAAAGGGAGTATCCTTTTTTAGTAGGGATGTAAGTGGTTTAGATATTTTTGAAAAATCAGGGATGAAACGTCGGTAGTACGATATAAGGCCTAAAAAGGATTTAATGTCTTTTGGACATTTAAGAGCAGGAAATTCTTTCACAGATTTTATTTTAGCAGGGTCAGGTTTTACACCATTTTCAGTAATAACGTGACCCAAATAACCTACTTCCTTTCTAATAAATTCACATTTATCAGGTTGTAATTTGAGGTTAAAGGAACGGAGTTTTTGGAAAACAGCTGTTAGGTTCTGAATATGGGAAGCAAGATCATACGAGTAGACTACTACGTCATCGAGATAAACAAAACATCGCTCTCCTTGGATACCAGTAAGGACATTGTTCATTAGACGTTGGAAGGTTGAAGGAGCGTTTTTTAAGCCAAATGGCATGCGACAAAATTCAAAATGACCTTGAGGAACACTAAAGGCGGTTTTGCAGATGTCGTGTGAAGCCATATTAATTTGGTGAAATCCAGATGCGAGATCGAGAGTGGAAAAATATTTGGATTTACCTAATTGATCTAGTATCTCAGTGATATTCGGGATAGGATAAGTTTCACCGATAGTGATATCATTAAGTTTCCTGTAGTCTATGACAATACGCCATTTTCTTTGACCAGAGGCATCTATTTTTTTTGGAACAATCCATATAGGAGAAGACCAAGGAGAGACTGAAGGTCGAATGATATTTTGATCTAACATTTTTTTGACTTGGGTTTGAATTTCTTGCTTATGGATTTCAGGAAAACGATATGATTTTACATTTATCGGCTGATCAGAAGTGGTTCGTATTTCATGTTGGATAGCTTCTGTTGTAGTCAACTTATCTCCAGGCAAATGGAAAATATCAGAATACTGAGAGCATACGTCATACAAGGCTTGGGATTCTTCGGTATTTAAGTGTGAAGTACGAAGGAGTTTAAGTAGCTCTTCAGTTCGTTCTAAACAAGACTTGTCTTGATAGTATTTGTTAAAATGGAAAGAGTTAGATTCGATAGGATGTAAATTAAGTTGAAGATTAGAATTCAGAGTTAATGGTTTCTCTGAAGTGTTTACTACAGTAAGATTAACTCGTTTATTGTCCTTGACTTTAACTATACAGTTGGCTATTAAAAGCGATTCAGAGATATGCTGGTCAAGAACAAGACCTTCCTTTAATTCGGGGTTACAAACAGAACATTCTACTGTAATTTCGGAACGAGCCGGAATTTTGTAAATCGGATCAGTGAATTTGAGTGTTACTTTATTATTTCCAAAATTGAGAGTATTTTGATTATAGTCTACATTACATTGGAAATAGGTAAGCAAGTCATTTCCAATTATTCCGTCGTAAATCAAATTAATTTTATCAACAACGTGAAATTGAAATTCATATGACTCCCCGTAAAATTTTAGACTCATATCAAAACTACCGAGGGTAGGGACGGTTTCTTTGTCATTGTCGATGCCTTTTAATTTTAATATATTATCTCTATTTAGTTTCAGGTTAGGTATTTGGATTGACGAGCTTTTTATTAGTGAGATAGAAGAGCCTGTATCGACTAGAAAGGTAAGTGGGACTTTGGATATTGAAGTTTCAACAAGAATGTTAGGTAAGGATACTTTTTTAGGATCACTGGATATTTCATATATCTTGTAGGGTTGGATGGGTTTTCGGACAAAGTCGCTGTGACGCTCCTTTTGTCTCTCAATATTCTGAGCTCTTCCATTGGATATGAGACCATTGTTATAGGCACTCGTTTGGGTCTGGTTACCCGTGTAGCCTGATTCAGAGGATAGACGAGCACTTGCTTGGGACTGGTTACCCGTGTGGCTTAATTTAGAGAACAGAGAGGCACTTACTTGGGACTGGTTACCCGTGTGGCCTAATTCAGAGGACAGTGGAGCACTTATTTGGGACTGGTTACCCGTGTGGCTTAATTTAGAAAACAGAGAGGCACTTACTTGGGACTGGTTACCCGTGTGGCTTAATACAGAGGAAGAGGACAGTGGAGCACTTATTTGGGACTGGTTACCCTTGTGGCCTAATTTAGAAAATGAATGGGCGACGGCTTTACGATTACATAGTGGTCTCGTGCGGCGCCCTGACGAACCACGATCTAGTTTAAATTTGTGTTATCTACTGGAGGGGTGATCTCGTCTACTTCGTCACGACTCTCGTCATTTTGAAAAGCTTCACAGTGGTTTATAGGCGCTCTGAATTGAGCTGGGAAAGAAGGGATTGTCTGGTTTGGCTGACGATTCTTAAATTTGTTATTATACTCCAATTTTCTACAATTTTCTATAGAATGACCTACGTTTTTACAGTAACGGCATATTATGTTATTATTAGTAGGTCTAAAACTGGTATTGGGCCTGAAAGGTGTCGTGCTATATTGTTGTACGTTTTGTGGACCTTTAGTAAATCTGGGTCTATTTACAGTTGGTATAGTTGGGTTTTTCCTGTACAAAGTTTGCTGGATTCGTTCTTCTGAGACAGCTATATTTATGGCTTCGTTTAGATTGCGTGGTGCTCTACATCGCACAATATTAGATATTCGTGGATGTAAACCCATTAAAAAGTGATGGAGAGCTAAATCCTCCATTGCTGCCGTACGGCCGGGTAATTCTGATTTCTTAGAGTTTGTTAAAGAAATTTCCGTTAATAATTGAGATAGGCACGTTTCGATGCGTAAAGCATATTGACTAACATTCTCTTGCAGACTTTGCTTGCTCTCTTGCAGATCTGTTAGTAAATGAGCATAATGTTTCCTCTCACTGAACTGGGTTTTGAGGAAATCTTTTAATTGATCCCATGTAGAAAAGTCTTTGATAGAGCAAGCAATTTCTGCTTTACCCTGTAATTGGCACAGTATATATTTAAATATTATAGGTTTTTGCGTATCTGAGGCTAACTCGAGGGCATTATTACAATTTACAATGAATGAATTTAGAGTTTCCCTACTCCCATCATATGGTTTTACGAATTTCAGCAAAATGTTGAGATCCATATCTGACATTATTATTTCCTTATTTTTATTTCCGCGTCTGGTGACCCTTGGAGATTTTATTTCCGAGGGTGCTGAATTGACTTCTGGTGTAGTGGAGCCAGACGCAACTGTCTCTATGTTCAATTTTACTTCAGTTTGCGTTTCAGACATTTGAACAATATAATTCTTATGTACGAGAGATTTATGATTGCTACAATAATTACAATTTGAGAAAGGAAACAATAATAAAATAGGTATAATTAGATTGAAAATATAGGATGACCAAAGACTCACAGTACGATGAGTATAAAGATTGAGAACATCTGTACACGTTCTCGGAATTCAGTGCGCAGTAGAATCAGCAATGTAGAAAAACTTCCGACTCAAACTTGAAGATTCCAACGACGTGATGAATACGGCGTGTGTAACGAAACAGTGACGTAGATCCAGTATCAACACAAACACAAGACAAAGAAAGACTCTTCGAGGTTTTCCACTTAGATTTTTGTGTTAATTTCACTGCAAAATTATTTATCTTCACTTAGTTTCACTTAAACAGTAATGTATATACTTTATATTATTTCACTATACTGTGTCACTTATTTGAAGAAACGTGCATTTAATTTATTATAATATTATTAGAGACGTCCCGGGGATATTTTTTATCCCTTTACGCTGCCACCAAATGTTATAACGGAATTCCAATTTGTCTTTTTAAAAAAACAGTGAAAATAGGATTAAATAAAGTTTATTTATTCACTAAAAAAATCAATTGTTATTTATTTAAATTATGGGGCAGGCCCGTTTAGTTTGGAGATCGGAATAGGACTGACTGTCTGAGTTGTATCAAGAGTCGAGAGAATTGAAGGAGTGCAGAATAGGTGATGACTAAGTGATATTACTTGGAGACAGAAGATATAACAGCCCCCGCAACATCCGTAGAGACTCAGATTTAGAAGCTCGATCACGTCTTACTTACACGCGGGCCTTAAGTCACATTGTAAAATGCCACGCGGAATACGGCACACTAATCGGTCTTCAGCTGTATTGCCAGCCAGGTTTGCTAGAGGCCCGGCTCTCCCCGAATAGGAAGCCCGTTAAAATGCACGCAGGTGCGGAAAACCTGGCGACGCCTTGAGACCGAGATCCACCCTCCATACGAGGTATCTGGAGGGCGGGACCATCTGGCAGGACGCTGTAAAACGCTGTAAAAGCCACTAGTGCTAACAGCAAAGAGGGCGGTTTTTTAGTCTGTTCGAGTCCGACACTATTCAGTCGGCGTAGAGTCCGGCTGAATGCCCGTGGGGATTTTTTGCGCTCTCAGAAACAAAAAGAAGAAAAGGGAACGCATTCCTCTTCCGGCTCCGGACCGAGCAACAACACCTGGACAGGAACAAAAATAGAAACCTTTTTATTCTGGCTTGAACGCCTACCTACAATGTTTGAGGGTGTGTGGTGAGTTTTCGAAGGGACCCGTCTACATTACTCTTATTATAAAAAATACTGTTGTTTTCGAACTTCCCTAACTTTCCTATATTTTAAAATCGTCGCGCTGCTATGTATAATAAAAAATTAAATACAATTAAAATAATTAAATAGACATACAATAAATTGTTTAGACTTTGTTCAAACAACAGTTACATAGTATGTTGTATATGTTTTTACATAAATGAACCTGAAATAATCGACAGTAACTACTATTTATGAACAATAATAACAAACAATTCTTGACACACAATATAGCACTAAACTATTAATAGATATGATATGTATATTTACTATGTAATTACAAGGGCTTGAGAATAGCTGGATATTTTGTTTCCATAAGAATAGCTAGTCATTCAGTAAAATTAGAAGCCATAGCAAAAAACATTATTGGAAATATTCCTAAACGCGGTTCCAATGAGAAAACAAGTGCCCGCCTGCCTATTTCCGGAATCCGACGGTTTTAGGTTTTTATTCATTTTGTAAGAATTATAGCATATAACACAATATTATTAATTAACTGACTCGTTGGCGCGGTGGCAGAGCATCTGCTTTAAAAGCATAGTTAGACCCCTGATCAGAACTCTTCCTATAGAGCACTCAACCTATGGAGACGAAATATCGGACCATATTATTCACAACTGCTCAGTTTATTTACGCTAAGCAGTACATAAACAGTACTTGACGTGTGTGTACATCTCTATATATTGCGACAGATATTTAAATATTCATGTAATGGCTTATTGTTATATTCGATGGTGTGGCAAAAACAAAAAATCAAAGGATAAAACAGAACGCAGTAACTGCAACTGTGTTCAGACCGTAGATTATTTTCATCTCTTGTCTAGTCTCTTCTCTTCTCTAGTTTCATCTCCTCTCTTCTCTATCTCTAAATAGTATAAAGCAAAGTCGTTGTTTTATCTGTCATTTTCTCCGCTAATTTCTTCTAAACCACGCAATGGATTTTGATACGGTTTCACTATTGTAAGCTACAATAAAATTAAATAGTAAGTTAGATACTTATAGCAACGGAACACCCCAAACTCTACCTAAATTATCGATTAATATCTATTAATATTAATATTTAATATCTCAATTAATCTAATTAATTAATTTGTATTCAAACACTTCGTGCTTCGTGAAGATAAAAAACAATAGAGAGACGCGGAGCGCTCGAGTTTTGACTTACATAATCTCGAGCGTTAGTGGGGAACAAGCCGTCAGTCGTTCTTTTCTATGACGTCACGAACACCGTCGCGCTCTGCTAGAGGGCGCCAGTGTTCCCCTTTATGTTTATTCGTCGATGTTGCTAACACTATCATTTAGAGATTTTTCCGGAAGGTTTATTTGTATAATACATGCATACATAAAAAAAGGCGAGAATTTCAATGATTTGCAAAGATGTCGTAAAACATAGCTTTGGGGCTTACATTGCTAATGCTGGCTAAACCTTACCGAGGTAGATCAAAATGAAGTACTACAGAATTGTATACCTTAAAAAGATCTACAGAAAACTTTAAAACGGTATATGTCTATCCTCCAAGGATAACCCACAGTAACCATTTTTAACTTTTACATTTTACTGAAGAATAATGGGTTACTTAAAAAGCCATTTTAAACAATAAGCATTTATCCTTATCCAATTAAATTTGTTAGGTACGTTGTGCATTTAATGTAGATCAAAATTGCTTTTAGAACTTATCATAAAAATGAATATTTTAGAAGATCACAGGCTTAAAATTATTAAAAGCTCGCAGCGACACGGGCGGTCGGTCGGCACGCTCTGTTGTCATCCATACCGCGGCGACAGCGGCCTATTGTCGTGTAGCGACAACAATTAAATTTTAAAAAGAAAATATAAATTAATTAAATATGTATTTTCTAAATCGTACAATTGAAGTTCTATAAAAAAAATATATAATTAATATTATTACTGATCGGCGATGTTGTCTGGATAGTCCCGAATGGAAGGCAGCTTGAATTCTAAGTATCACGATAATATGTAGTATTACCGTTAGACTCATCAGGATGATTTTTGTATTTGTTTTTATTGAGATGTTTCCACAGAGGGATTCTTCTATTAAATATGTCGGAAATGACACAGGGCAATTTGTGCTCTTCGACTCAGCTATGACAAATCTTACCTAATCTTACAAGAGACGAACTACTCCATAAAATACCACGTTAAGACAAAAATAATGTGCAATCGACCGAAAACTCTTTGTAAGAATTATAACGTAGGTAATTGGAAATTTAATAATGGCAAACAATCCGTCGGAGAAATGGTATAGTACCGGCCGCCGTAGTCCAACAGACTCGGCCCCGACGTTCCGTTAGCGCGTTATCCCTTCCAAACTGGAAGTCGCGCTTTGCCTTAATATAGTCAAATGAATGCCTTTTATTATTTCCACCGACATGTATATTATTTCATGATTTTAACTTTTAAGAGAACGTAGGAAATTCCACTTTTCTTGATACCATTCTCTTATCTGACACTTGGTCATGTTTTCTTATTCTCCGCTTTCCTCTTCAAAATTTCAAATTTTAATCCCATTTTCTTAGTACTGACTTCGACCAGTACCAAATGAAGTTATTATACAGACTTATTTTATATCACGAGTTATTAGTTATTATACGACCTTATTTTAAAACTATAAAATTTGACCCGATACCATAAAAAGTAAACACGTATGAATATGACAAATTTAAAAAATCAAAACAAAAGTATTACACAAATAATTTAAAATAGAAGTACATTAATAAACAGGAATAATATACATTTTAGAATGACAAAGAGAATAAATAGATGTAAGCTTATAGTAAAACAATAAGTCACAAACTAAACGAAAACTTAACGCAATATTAAACAAGGTAAAGATTATTATACAATATAATATACACTACATACATACATACATATCTTCACGCTGTATCCCTAACGGAATAGTCAGAGAGGATATATGTATAATATATATATGTATTTCTCTAATTCTTATCGGTTTGTTTTCTTATTTGTTGTAATTAGAGAAACATATTTATTACACTATAATTATTTTAAAAAATATAGTTTACTGGAAATTGCATTCCAGTAAAACTATATTTTCCATTCAATAACCATTAATACATCACAGGGTCAGAACATTCAATGTTGCAGGTTTAGATTTAAGCGTTGAGCGTTTTTCACAAGGGCAACTATTATGTAGCCCTTTCGCGTTCAACATCTAACCAAAATCTGGTTTTGTTGTATATAAAAAAAACAGCTCTAATAATTGTATATAAAGACATTCTGTAGTTATACGACCTACGTCACACACTATGTACAACAGTGCGAAGCCGGGGCGGGTCCCTAGTACAAAATACTAGCCATTGCCACTCTATAGGTTGAGTGATCCATGCTTGGGTGTTACTGGAAGATCCTCCAGTTCATTGCGTGGTATCCAATGTAAAAACCTAGCACGTAGTTTGGAATCAAACAATTTATGTAAATGTGTGGAGTACATAACATTATTAATAATTATTACTATAATGTAATAGTAAATAGTAATCATTATTTTTATTTGAGTAAAAAGCACAGCCTGCTTTTCACTCTTTAATGAAATCTTTAATATCGAATCTTTAATACAATCTTTAGTGACAAAAATTCAGAATAAGTACTAAACCAATGTTTATTATTCAGAATTTTTCGTCATTAAAGATTTTTCCCTTAATTACTACTTAATATTTCAATTCCATTAATGTTATTCGGTTCCATAATCAAACTACTTATTTTATGTTTAGGCCTATCCGTTCGTCTATCACTCCATTCGTTATGCCTTGATTACTTGTAATGAGTACGGAGGCGAGACAGTGCACTCGGCCGAGTGCTCGATATGTATAAACACATGACCGAGTGCTTGGCTGAGCGGATGAGCGCCCAGCCGAATGAATGACCGAGACAGTCACCCGGACCATATCTTATTTACTAGACCGAGTGGCTACTCCACGCTTCCCCGTACTGCCTCGTTAATGTACTCGGCACGAAACACACACTCGCGAGGAAGTATTCAGGATTCGGTACTCGTCTTGTCGTTTGCTGCGTTTCTTGCATTTTTTTAATACTATTGTATTTTGTTAGTTCTTGACCGACTGATTCGATACAAAGTTAAAAAAAAAATATTTAAAAAAATAAATCTACTTCAAAAAAGAACACCGAAAAGTATGAAATAACTATCCTTTACTAATCAAAACTTAAGTACAAAAATAACTTTATAAATACGATACAAATACCCATATAATTAAATTTGACAGTTACTGAAGTCAGTGCCAAGCTTACTCAACTGAATAGACTTTCTATTGTCGAACATTGATTTGGCACAGACTTCAATAACTGAAGTCGGTGCCAAGCCTACTCAACTGATAAGACTTTCTGTTGTCGAACTTTCGACTTCAATAACTGTCAAATTTAATTATATGGGTATTTGTATCGTATTTATAGTTATTTTTGTACTTAAGTTTTAATTAGTAAAGGCTAGTTATTTTATACTTTTCAGTGTTTTTTTGAAGGCGGTTTAATTTTTTTTAATAAATTTTTTTTTTTCTCATTCGTTATCGGAAATAAGTGTGAAAAGATAAAATAACTCTTACTGTCATAAAATAAAGTTCAATAAACGATACGGTATGATAATAACGAAATATTTTATTTACTCGTCCAGTAAATTTTAATTATATTTCCTTCTATTACATATTTATTTTATGGAGACAGAAGTATGCAAAGACCGCAATGCTTAGTACTTCGTTCTCTTTGACTACCCCATCAGGAATACAGCGTGAGCATATGTATGTATAAATACATATTTATTTCATTTCATTACATAATTCCGTTTTAATTTAAACAGTTATTATTACTTTATCACAATCGTAAACTGAGCTCTCTTCGCATGCATTAAGCATCTATTGATAATTTCTGACCTATGTATCGAATTCTTTCTCTCCGTGTGTACTTAATTATTATGTTTGTTTTCATATTATATATAAAGTCGGTTGATAAAAGATAGTTAACAGACGCTTTATTGGTCCTCGCTTGTATTACAGTGCGAATGTGCCTTTGTAGAAACATGACGAGTGTTTTAAAAGTATTTTTTATAATCATGTTTTGTGGAAGTGTTCTCTCTGATGGAGGTATGATGATTTCGTATTACTTTGTGAAAACAATATTACATTTAAAAGAAAATTAAAAGTTTTCCCAATGTGCTTAATTTCTATACAAGTCGGTATGTCTGTTGTTAAAAATATATATATTACTGCAAGTAAATAAGTGCTTAAATTAAATAATGTCTATTCTCATTCCTACGTAATAAATATTATGTAAATTAATACATAAATGTATTATTAAATAAATAGGAACAAAGTAGTGTTGTTAATAAACAAGTGTAAACGAAGTTCTAATTTTTTTAATTTAAATCATAAGCAAATATTTTCGATATACCATTGATAATATAGAATTTAAGACTACCTACCTAGGTATAAAGACATCGTCAGGTCCAATGTAATAAATTTTAATTTTACTGAGTCCTAAGACAATGTACTGAAAACCAACTTAGATATACATACCTACATTATATTCTTTACAAAACTATGCTTACAGCGATTTGCTTTTGTTAATCAAATTTTTAAACTAATGAAATGCATAATATCAGACTGTACTTCTAAAAACCTCGAGAATCCTTTGATTTTATAAATGTACGTAAGTAAATAAGTTTATCTGTTAGACTTATGCAATTAAGATATGTAAATAACATATATGTACATAGATTTAAATCAAAAATGTTCTATTTATAGAAAAAATTGTGGATCCCTGCGAAGTCAAGGACATAGAGTGCATAAAAAAATCATCAACTCAATTCGCTCAACAAACTTATAGAGGCATACCCGAATATGACATCAAAACTACCGACCCCTTAATCATACCATCGTTGAATTACACGGTGCCGGATTTAGGACTAGCATATTACTTTAAAAATTTAAATATAACTGGATTAAAAACTCAAAGACTGACTGATGTCAAGTAAGTATTTCTTCAACGTACTTATTTACAAAGGTTTGCTTATAAAATTATTAGGTATATCATTTATGGCAATCCACTCAGCCTGCAGTCTACAAATCGTACGTGGTCCACAGAGCTTTATGGGAATGAGCAACACCCTCCGCACTACAGGCAGTTGTGTTAGATGGGATTTTAACATTTTGAGATTTATTTTTTCATTGTTTTTTTAATTTCTGTAAAAAAAAAGAATAATTTTGCGATCTGCGAGAAATAACAATCACTGTGAATGAGAAAAATAACTGACACTAAAAAGATTGAGAATGGCTAGGTTAAGCTATTCGCTTTAGTACTATGTTAGCCGCTCTTCGTAATATAAGAAATAAGTTAGAAAGTTTTTTATACACTTATCACTAATAATTTGCCGAAAGTTAGAAAATAATTGACTCACCAATCGTGGGCTTTAGACAAAAAAATAGTGGGACATACTAGAAACAAATTATTTTTTATATTAATTATTAACTGTACCTGGTATCTGCTTGATAGACTATTTGTAATACCTACTATTTAAATCTCTGTGAATGAAGGCTGATTAATGCCCGTTTTCACTAAGCTTAGGAGTCGCCTATAGTTTAATGCTTAATAAATTAGGAACTGCCTAGAACAAAAATGTGTATTTCATTAACCTCTAGGTAACACCTAAGAGAGTAAATGAACGCGATTCTTTAGGAATAACCTAACATAAAACGGGCGTAAGAGAACTTTAGGTTTTAAAGAATAAGGTTGAGAAGCTCATTCAGCCAGCAACAAAACAAAAGTGTTTATTACTATCAGTATGTTTTTTGAAGTTATACTTCTTATGGCGCTTTGGAAAAACAGATCAAAGTGTAGCTTCAGCATGTAGCGGAAGTTAAGTCATATATGTAACATAGGATGAAGTTGGCAAAGGAAGTTGCGCTCGTCTACGTCGATCTAACACAGCATGAAGTTAGCAAAGAAGAGAGTTTATTTTATTTTTAAACGACCAGTGCTCACCAAAACCAACCCCGAGTTTCCCTTTAGTAAGAGGCATTAAACACACATTTCAGTGAAATTGTTATTGTTTGTGAATCTTTGGTTTAGTAATGTTAATATTTATATTTAGTATGGACACGACTACACAATCAGTGCAACTTACGACACAAGCTGATTTGAACATCGTCGGGGACGTGACAATCGAAATGGCCAAGAAGTCTAAAATCTTTCCTGGAACATATACGGCTGAAGCAAGTAAGTTTGTAACTTCCGGACATAAATGCGTTGTGCTTTTTCTCTTGCATCATATTTCTAAATCTTAGACGCTCATTTTATGCATACATACATATATATCCTCACGCTCATCCTCACACCGGTAATCAGAGAAGATGGAGCACAAAGAATCGCTATCTTTACATATTTCTTTCGCCTCCTCGAATCTCAACACTTTCGCGAGTATCTACTTCAGCAAAAACTCTGGGTATATGTGCAAAATGTGTGAGTATTGAGAACGTCCAATAAACAAGGCTACTGTTTATTCATTCTTAATAATCATACACACATATTCACATATATTATTCACATGCATATAATATCTACAACAATATGATCTTCATAAGTCAACCTTGGTCTACCTCGGCTTATGCTATCGCTCACTTTGGCTCTGTAGATTTTTGTCGTTAATCTCTCATCACTGATTCTGCCTGTGTGCCCTAACCATCTAATTCATTTTTACGATAACACTGTCATCCAACCCTGCATATCTTTTCATTTTTTATTTTATCCGCGAAGCTGACACCGCACACGTTTCTAAGAAATCGCAAATCTACTGCGTCTGCCTTACTTTCGCTTGAATTTGGGCAATCCAGGCATCATTGACGTATAATAAAATCAGCACCAATGTTACATTGTGGATGACCATTTTGGTGGATTTAAATATATTTACACTGTTACCATAGAGCACTATTAACTTTATTGCTAGTTGCTACCCTTCTCTCCACATCTAACTCATATCTTCCACCCTCGAAAACTTTCATGTTATTCTTATATGAAATAAAATTTTATACTTATAGTCATTGATTTAGTTTTTGTTTATTGAGAAATAGAAAAAGCTAGAAAATATTTTAAAAAAGAAACTTAATAAATTACAAAAATCCGAAACTTAACCCTTTTTAGCTTTTCTGTTCTAAAATTGGAAACAGAAACATTTATATAATACACATATGTATATATGTATGTCTAACATACGTATACGATGCAAAGAATTAGTTCAGTTAGTCTAATCATTGGGCCAACAAGGGTGAACGAACGAATGATTCCTTGAACTTTTTACTTCCGGCTCATTATCATTTCACCGATATCAGTGGTAAAGACATTGAAATAAAGTGTGACAAAACGGTGATATGTAACACGACGGGTGTACTTTTTAAAACAGTTTTATAATTATTTTATTACCATTTACGAAAAATATTTTGTGTAATACACTATACTTAATATATTATATAACTCGAAATATAATTTACCCCATGTTGGTCCGGCGAAAAAAAATTATATAACGTGACCGCTGCTAAGGGACATGGTTTATTTTTGATTTCATTGTACCTAATGGGGAAGGAAACTATAAACTCTCACTAGTGTCACTCTTACATTAAATGTGAAATTAGGCAATTCAAAGTTTCATAAATAAAATAGGTCGTTGCACTTGTTCTCTTTGCAAAGAATTCCTTCAATCTTACATTTACTATATCGTTATCCTACTATCGCTTTACTGAATGTTAAAACAGACTTCTTGAAAAAAAAGATGTAAAAAAGACTTCTTGGAAGAACGCGAAAAGTCCACTTGAACGTATTTATTCAGACTCTCCAATTCATCAACACTTAGGTACAAAGTTTGTTGCACCTTAAGGTCCTGTTCACCCTGAACGAAAAATGGCGTGTAATTAATATATATAGAATGTTACATATTTTCTGCTACTCGTGAATTCGCTCACGTGGGATTAACGAAAAAGTCCCCATCCTTTTCCAGAGTTCAAGCTGTCCTCATTCCACAACTGGTTCAACGGCTTAGCCGTGAAATCATAACAGACAGACACACATTTTCGCATTTATTAATTTCATCTCTGTTTTATTTTAGAAATTCATTCTATGTATGAATCTACGTTCGCGTTCAAACGTTGTTAATGATCTCCATTTTTAACTAATTCGTGCCTTTGCACGTAAATAATTTTTACTATTCACTTTATTACAGTCGCCGCAGGATCTGCAGCATACTTCTACGAAATAACAAAAGACTCTCAAGGTATAGAACATTTCAGTGTTGGCCCAGAAACTACTTCTTGTCAAATTGTAAGCGTATTGAAACATGCGATAAATTCGGAACAGGATTTAGAAAATGGTATGTATATAAGATACAGAAGTCATTTTTGAATGAGATAGTCATAAATATCCGAATAGGAATATTCAGAATGTGTCGGCGGTTCAGCAAAACCTTTGAATTCAGATCGCTCAATATCTCGATTCTACAGAGAATGAGATTTCGTTTATATTCAAATTTACCCCCAAATATAAAGTCACAAACTAATTTCACAGATTTAAAATGGTTTGTAATATCAGTTATTGATATAATAGATTTTCGTCTATCGAATTATTTTTTAATAATAAGCAATTGTTTAATATCTATGACAACCGTACAATTAATTGTTTTAGGTACAAATTTTTCGAAATTGCAATCTAATAATAACGATGCAACGATAACGATGCAAACATTAATAATCTAAAAAATGCGCCCTTATGTACATCTAACGGAATATGTTATGTGTAGAATTAAATATTCTCTATTACAAGTTTTGGACATTAAAATTTTTTATTATAAATGTAAATTACGACTCGCTACAGCGCGAGCGAGTTATATTTTGTATAAAAGATATTTTAGCGTTTATCTTCATGATGTCTCTTCAAAACCAACAGATTTATAATAAGAAGACATAAATACCCTAAACTAGCCGTGGTCTTATTAGTAGGTAACTATTGTAGTATAAACTATTACAAGTAGGTAGGTATCATAGAATGGTTGGTAACAAGTATTTAAAGAAAAATCTATTTATTACACGTAATATATGCTTGTATATACACACCACATAATGTAACAAGTGATTTATTTTATTGACATGATGGCATAATAATATGTAATTTAAATCACTTGCTAGCTATTTAGATTGCTAACAATTTAGATCACTTAAATTATTATGTACGTCAAAAAAATATGTAACGTGAGGACAACGTCTGCGCATCACATAAAGTTATGTCTGTTATGTATTATAATTACATAAGTAATTGCATGCGTCTGTACTACAAACGTTAAATTATGATCACTTGCACACAAACATACACATGTATCTATGTGTGCAGGTGATTATACTGGTCAGCGTTAAGTACATAATTTTGTATATGACAGAACATTTTTCCTATTTTGAGTATATTAATATGCTAAAATAATGAAATTCAGTTACGTACTCGTCTATTCCATTGTGTCAGGTGACATTAGATACATTTAAAAAAAAAATAGTAAGGAGGTACATACTTGACAAAAATTTTTCGTTTAAGGAAACCGTCGATTTTGGATATGTCAAAAGTATTCACAAAAGTAGTGCGTACTTTTAAAAAAGGAAAACTATCAAAGTTAAGTCAGTAGTGTACTTGGATAAGTAAAAATTTCCTAAAAACTTCATTATTGAATAACGTAAATGACGTTTAGCCAATAAGTTAAAAAAGGTCCATTTACTTGGCTGGCCCGTTGGCGCAGTGGCATATGCATTTGCATTCCAAGATAGGGTCCCGGGTTCGATCCCCGGTCAGGTCAATTTAGGAAACGAACTTTTCTAAATTGGCTTGGAGTCTGGGTGTTACTGGGAACTCCCCTAGAGTTCGTTGTGTGGTACCCATAGTACAAGCTTACTGCTTAGTTTGGGGTCACACAATCTGTGTAATTGTCTGGAGTATTATTATTATTATTACTTTGTATTGTACCACATATTCTTTGCCGTTACAACCTTACGTTTGCAGTTGGAAGTATAGGATTACGTCTCTTTCAATTGCAAATTTAAGTTTGTTTTTGAATCCGACATATTTTTTTGGTAAATACATGACACAAATATACGTTGTATAGTGGTAAGGAAACCACGGTGTGGGAATCTGACTCGTGCTTGGCTGGTTTTTGAACTTGAATCTACTATCGATGACTATCTGCTTTATTTATATACATCGAGGTACAATATTGTAGCAACTTAACAGCGCAGACACGACGCGAAAACTTCCTTGCGGCCGCCGCGCGGCGACCGCGCGGATGATATTCTCGTGTATTTAATAAAAGCGAATGTAAATTCTATTCAGCGACAACGTTCGAATTTCTGGGAAGTACCCAATAGCGCGATGACCGCGCGGACGCCGCGCGGTCGAGCGCGGTTGCTCCCGGTCACCGGGCAGGTAGTTCCCAGAAATTCGAACGTTGTTGGCTAGTCAATAGAGTATACATTCGCTTTTAATAAATACACGAGAATGTCAACCTACCCCGCCAGTGTGTTCTAATTATGGCTGTCAAAATCTCATTTGACATTTCAAAGAAATATAGTGTTTTATGAAAACAGTAAAAAATAGACAAAGATACACACATCAAAAGTGTCTAGGGATCAAGTACATTTTTAACTATAAAAAACTATCCAAATAATATTTATCAAATCTAGTCTTCCAGACTGACTTCTGACTTTAATTCCTAAGTTCAAGTTAACAACTTATTCCTATTTTTTGTAACAATTAAGAAAAATTACGATTTTTGCAAATTGTGGGAAATTAACCTAAGTTAATGTCGTCAATTGAATGGCAGAAAAAAACGCAAAAGTGAGGATTTTTAAAATTTTTATTGTAAAGGTAAAAAAATTAATAATCTGTGTTTCCACCATTGACACGAATTACACAACCACAACGATTTGGCATGCTTAAAATCAGTTCATCAAAATCACTTTGAGGAATGGCCGTCCACATTCTTTCTAACAAGTCAAAAAATTGTTGTGGGGTATGCACGGCATCCATACTCGGCAGAGCTCTTCTTTGAAGCATATCCGATGCGTGCTTAATTGGGTTGAGGTCTGGCGATTGAGCAGACCACGGCAGAACGTTGATGCAAGCGTCGGCAAGAGCGCGTGTTACGACTGTAGCCGTGTGTGGACGTGCATTACCGTGCATTAGTCGAAACGAATCATCCAACCGGCTTCGCAGAGGAATGATCACGTCTGAAACAATCCTCTCCGCATAAATCTGATTTCATTTGGATCAGGGACAAGCTCAATAGGCTGCCCCTGATTCAAATGGGATCGGTTCTTCTACCAATCCAAATACCGGCCCAAACCATTATTGTTCCCCCTACATATGAATGAACTTCCTGACAAAGCTTCAAACGTTCTTGACGTCCAGAGGTCCTCCAAACTCGAGTACTTCTTGCATCCGGCCTCATACCGAAACGGTATTCATCGGAAAAGCAAACACGACGCCAGTCTTCTTCCTCCCAATTTCTGTGTTCGCGAGTTCATTGTAAAAGGGCCCTACGATTGCAGGGTGCTATAGGCAGAACTCTCAGTGCCCTTCAGGAACGCAGACTCACTTCGCGTAAACGATTTCGGATGGTTTGGTCGCTTATCAGCAAGCCTAAAGAGCTCTGGAGCCTCGTAGCCAACATTATGGCGGTCATAGTACGATTCCGTCGAGCAATATTTTGGATATAGCGGTCCTGTTTGCGAGTGGTGATGCGAGATCGTCCTCTATGTCGCTCGACCACGCTGCCCGTGATACGATAGCGTGTCCAGATATGGCTTTTGACGCTCTGTGTAGTGCCACAGAGCGTCGCCAGTGTCGCTCGTGCCAAGAGCGACAGCCACAGTACGTTGCCTGGAACCAGCTTGCAACATTCCGACGGCTCTCATGATCTCGTCTCGTGTCAAATGATGTCGCGCTCCATATCGATGCAATTTTTTTCAGTTCCGATGCAAAAATTGTAATTGTTTTGTAAAAACGCTATTAAACACTTTTATAGGAATCCTGATTGACAGTTCGTTTTCTATTTTTAAGCAAAATTTAAAGAAAATTCTTTATTCAAATAGTGAAAATCACTAAAAAGAATCAATAACGATCCAAAAAAGTTAAAATAATAATCCTCAATTGCGGCGATACTCCAAAACGTACTTGATTCCAGACACTTTTGATGAGTGTATATTTGTTACTCATTTATTTTTATAATAATTATATTCTTTTACACTTCTTTCATTTTATAACAACATTTTGTGTACAATGAAAATGTCTTATTATCGGAGATGGGAAATAAATAATTTATTAAAAGTATTTAAATACGAAATGCAAATTGTTAGTTATTTTTCTTTTCAAATACAAATACAAAATAGTTTTGAATAAAAGTATTTAAATACAAAATAGTTATTTTCAAAATACTTTGTACAAATAAAATACTTATTTCACGGATTTTAACACTAGTTTCGTTCGAAGAGTGCATCTTTCACGTTCAGTGTGTGGCCTCACTATGTGGCCTCATAATCATTCCACCAAACGAAAATAGACCTGGAAGTGTTTCCATGTCTATTAGGCAGAAACAGTTGACTTGCAATGTTGGCATTATTGTTGGCAACATTTAGTATGGGTGCGTTCTTAAATAAAGTAATTATAAAATTCAGAATGAAAAATACGAAATATGAATTAAAAAAATTAACGAAACATTTTACATTTTACAAATACTAAATATTTGTGTAGATGACTTATTTAATATTATTTATTATAGAAAAAGGACATACATACATTTGTGTAGATTGTTTCAAATAAAATACAAAATGCATTTTGGAAAAAGTATTTCAAATGCAAAATAAAAATAGGTATTTCACAATTTGTATTTGCATTTTAAATAGATATTTTTCAAATAAATCACATCTCTGCACATTTAAAGTCAAAGTCAAATCAATATACTATAGAGCATAATATTTTGTTGTATAGTGCGGATTCTAGAACGCGGTCATAACGCGGTGACCGCCGGGCGTTCGCGCGGCGAGCGCGCGACCGCGTTGTATCGGCACGAAGGAATTCTGTCAAATAATCGCGCCCTAATGAATTATCAATTCGAATCAGAATTGGCGTGATGATTTGCATTTTTGTTTCGTTCTGTAAATCGATACTTTAGTCGACATTGACAGCCAATACAATGACACCTCATCCAAGTTACTTTGCAATTGGAACTTAATTTCGTTATTTTTGCACATGTTGACCGAAGTAAGATGCTATTTCTCGTTTCTGTTTCAGATCCTAATATATTACAGTCATATAATCTTAGAAAGGCTGAAATACGAAGAAATATTTTCTGCAAAATCATCAAAGAAGCTTATCACACTGTAGTTCACAACATTAGAGCATCGGCAAAAGCATTACCAAAGGGTGCTTTCTTTAAAGATATCTAGATGACAGAAAATCAGTGCATATACTGATCTGTAATACTTTTTATTTAATTTTATAAAGGGAAGAAGCATAACGGCTTGATTTTTGTATTATAATATAAATACATATTTAAATGCCCATTAATAAATCGCTAAAAACAATAGTTTTCACTAAGTTTTGTCCTCTCCCA
This sequence comes from Zeuzera pyrina, assembly GCA_907165235.1. Taxonomy (NCBI): domain Eukaryota; kingdom Metazoa; phylum Arthropoda; class Insecta; order Lepidoptera; family Cossidae; genus Zeuzera; species Zeuzera pyrina. The sequence continues at coordinate 14,889,724 of OU015630.1, forward strand.
AAACTTTTTCCGACAGCGTTGCAGAATGTACTGGACTAGTTCGCGAAGGGAATTAATGTCAAGGGGAAATGTTATCACGCCTAAGATTTGAGGGTGGTGAGGGACAAGTGGTGATGGCCGAACTGTATTATCTTCATTGCCATCGAAGTGTAAACGAATGTAACTAAAACTAAAATAATGTGCCAGCAAGAAATAGATCACACTTCAATACATCATTTCAATACCTCGGCCAATCGCTAATGCTGAATAAAGCTGTTAAAGAAAAGAAATAACTTAGGGAATACAACTCGGATGAGTAGCGTTCAGAAAATTGACAGATGTGATAAGAGAAGACATTCCAGTATCCTTAAAGTGAAAACTTGTCGACCAACGCATTTTGCCTAGGTAGATACTTCGCTGCGCAAGACTGAACCTATACCCGACACAATATACACCGTCTGCTAGTACAACGAGCAACGGAGAGAGCGATGTTGGAAATATCCTTGATACATCGAGTGCGTAATTTGGTGATGTGAAAAACAACAGGTGTCTCTAACATCGTTCAAACAATTGAAACACTTAATTGGAGATGGGGAGGGCATTTATATCGTATCCTATCGTAGGGGATCTCGTCGAGGCTATGGACGAAAAGGAGAGATAATAAATTATATAGATATTTATTAGCTTTTGCTCGTGATTTAGACTGCGTAGATTTTGAACGTTAGACATTATAGTCACTGTTTTATTTATTGTAAAGCTATTGTACACAATACATATAATATTTACATATACTACATTGTCTAGAACGTTTACATATTATACGTTTATTATATAGCTGTGAACCAACATCGAACATCAGATGCTTAACTAAAAACGAGTGTAAAAGCAGTTTCTAGATCAACACCAACAGCACGTACTTTATTGATAAATATTCATAGCAGAGTAAAATGTAGAATGTCATAGGAAGCTTTAGACTCCTAAACGGTCGAGAGTTTCGAATTCAAGAGATGAATCTTAGATTCATCCAAAACCTGTTCTTGTTACACAGTTTGTATTTTTATGTTATTAAATATATATTTCCATGGACAAAATAAACATCATGAACTTCTCCGTTTACATTCACAAAGTTCGTTCAGCGAGAGATAACAAAATGTCTGTAATTTTTGCGTCTGTAAGTCGGTTTCAAGACTGTAACTACGTTCATATTTTTTTCGTATATTATGTAGGTATGTATAGTAAATAAAAGTCCTACAGTATGTAAATAAGACATAAATTGTAGCAACGATGTTTTGAAATTCACGCCAAGGAAGTCGCAGACAAAAGTAAGTAAATAAACTTGTCATCAAAAAAATCGAAACACTACTGCAAGTGCTATTCAGGCGGCATTTAAATAAAAAAGAGCTTTAATATCATTAAAAAAATATTCCAATAAATAGCTGGCAGTTTATTTTACACAATGGTGTACCACAATTCCAAATTTGAATTTAAATTTTCATCGAATAAATGAATGTGGAGCTCAATGTAGAGATTGTTTTCAACGTGTATTCCGTCGGAATTTCTGCATTTAATCACTTTTTTTGCCAAAAATATCGTTTTTTTAAACAGTGATTGTTAACAAAGCTTTGTAACATCCTACCAAGGAGGTTACTTTCTTAACAAATATGGATACCTCACCCAAGGGAGCCGCTCAAGTCGTGCCGTAGCTGAATTACTCAACGTATTGTGGCTGAACAATTGCATCTTAGCCTCTCTGTTGTCAATAGAGTGTATCAGCGTTATCGAGAGACTGGTATATTTACTCGCCATCTAAGATCTGGTAGACAAGAAGGTTGGTGGAGCGTGGCCTGAAACCTCATAAACCAGCTAATGGCCCAAAATTGACGGTAGATTACCGAAGAGCGCACCTCAACTTTGCACGTGAGCACTTAAATTGCGCATACCTTCAATGGAGCAAAGTTCTCTTTTTTGACGAACATACTCGTAAGATCTTGCTGTATGGTAACGACGGAAGAAAGAAGCTGTATCAAAGAGAAGGAGAACGTTTCGCGCAGTGCTGCATTGAAGAAAGAGTCAGTTACGGTGGCGGTTCATGGACGGTTTGGGGAGGTACAAGCGCCTATGGAAAAACCGAACTTGCTTTTGTATCTGGACCTCGCTAACCATCATTAAATGGATCACGTTATCGTATGTGTATCGTATTTATAAAGTTATTTTAATTGTACTTGAGATTTGATTAGTAAAGGATAGTTATTTTATACTTTTCAGTGTTTTTTTTGAAGGCGACTTAATTTTTTTTAATAAAAATTTTTACCGCTCTAATGTGCTCCTTGATACGGCATGAAATGAAGCGCTTGGTTTGTCCCATGTATGCGCGCACCCACGGCTATAATTTATCTTATACACACCGAGATTTTCAAAAGGAAAATTATCCTTCGCTAAACGCAGATGTTGGCAATTTTCTTTAAAGAAGTTAAGACAGTTTCTTTAATAATTTTGCAAATTTATCTGTCACTCCCTTAACATAATTATGGTAAGTATGCTGGTTGACGTTCAACACTAAGAGTAGGTAAGGGCTTCCCCCTGCGTCGAAAGCGCGTGACACACCATATAGCCATTTCTGCGTAGCAACCTCTATACATGAACCGATTCCGTTTCCAGATGTTCACCATCACAAAGATCAACCGCGCGATCAATGAGTGAAGCCACCACCGCATTAAGGTGTCCAGGATTTAGGTGCGAGGTTGCATGAAGATACCTATCAGTGGGAGTAGGCTTCCTATTTACCGTATGATTGAACGTGCCATCTCCAATTGCCGCTATTTTTACATCAAGGAACGTCAGAGTCCTATCCCTTTGTATCTCGACCGTGAATCGCATGTTCTTGTGGATGGTGTTCAAATGTTGTAAACATTTTTGTATCTCTGTCTCATCGCCCTCTATAAACAAAAGATGTCATTCACATACATTCTCCAACACTTTAGTGGTACCGGAAAAGTCGTTGTAGCGTGACTCTCAAAGTCCTCCATCCACAAGTTTGCCACTACAGGGTCCAATAAGCTACCCATTGCTACACCATCAATCAGTAGATAAGACTCTCCTCCGTACACGAAATAACTGGAAAACCAGCAGTATTGTAGTACCATAGCATACTCCATTGGTATCTTATTATTCCTTAACAGTGCCCTTATCACTTCAACAACTTTTGAAACTGGTATCTTGGTGAATAACGATTCTCCATTGAAACAGGCCATGATCTCATTCTCCTCGAACCAGGTATGTTGAATAAGACGCACAAGGAGTTCCTTACAGAGGATGAGGTGTGACCAACTAGATTTTGTAACACGGACGCCACATGTTTCGCCAATTCACAAGTGGGCGAATTAATTTGGCTCACAGTAGGTCACAGTGTTACTCTGGCTTTGTGAACTTTCGGCAGTCCATAAAATATTGACGACTTACAAAATTACAAAAAAGTGTTACAAAATCTAACTGGTCACACCTCATGCTATGTAAAAAACTCCTAACACTTTTTTTGTCTTATCTAACATACCCGGCTCGAGGAGAATGACATAATGGTCAGTTTCAATGGAGAATCGTTATTCACCAAAGTACCAGTTTCTTAAAAATAATTGTGGGAAGCACAAGGTGGTTTTAGGAACGGTAGGGGTTTTATGGATGGTCAAAATGGCCATACACAACGCGGTGTGGGTGCCAACTTTATTGTACGGTAGTGAGGTCTGGTTATGCTCGAAATCGAGTGAAAATAAGATAAATGCAGTAGAAATGCGACCTCTTAGAAATATGTGCGGAGTCACCCTTGTGGACAAAATAAACAATGAATGAACGCAGTATGACAGGGTGGCACGACAGTGTTATTGTAAAAATGAAGAAAGGAATGCTAAGATGGTTCTGGCACATGGAAAGCATGAGTGATGAGAGACTGATGAAGAAAATCTATAGAGCAAAAGTGAAAAAGTGAGTGGTATAAAAAGCCAAAGAAGACCAAGGCTGACTTATGAAGATCAAATAGCTAGAGTGTTAGCCAACGGAAATTTCAAAAGCACTCGCATACCTACGCGGCGTAAATGTATGAGGAGAATGATGAGATTTGAGGAAGTGAAAGAAGTATGTAAGGACCGCGACGCTCGGCGCTCCGTCCTCTCTGACTACCCTGTTAGGGATACGGCGTGAAGATATGTATGTATGTGCGTACCAGTTTCGAAAGTTATTGAGGTGATAAGGGCAAAGCTAAGTGAGAATAAGATACCGATGGAGTATCCTATGTTACTACAACACTGCTTGTCGTTCAGGTATTTCATGTACGGAGGAGAGTTTTATGTACAGGTTGATGGTATAGCTATGGGTAGTCCCGTGGCACCTGTAGTGGCAAACCTGTGGATGAAGCACTTTGAGAGTCGCGCTACTACTTTTTTGGTACCACTAAAGTGTTGGAGAATGAATGTGGACGACATCTTTTGTATATTAGAGGGCAATGAGACAGATACAAAAATGTTTACATTTGAATACCATGTATATGAATATGCGATTCACAGTCGAGATACAAAGGAATAGTACTCTGCCGTTTCTTAATGTAACAATAGCGGCAATTGGTGTTGGCACGTTCAACCATATGGTATATATAGGAAGCCTACTTACACTGATATTTTTCTTCATGCAACCTCACACCATCATCCTCGTTCAATACGCTGCTTATGGGTGACATGCTGAGCGTACCAAATACAGCTCACATATTCCAATGTACTCCGCACATAGGCATTATGGACATTTTTGATGCATTTATTGGTTTGCATACGCGCATGATAAACCCCAGGTGCCTATGGGTCTTGTTAATTATCGTGTCTATGTGTTGAGCCATTAATAAATTCTTATCCAAACACGCCCACCCAATATGTAAATAAGTTACCCTTATACATTTTTTATACTGTCAACAATAACAATAATAATTGAGAAATTCCCTCTATGTAGACTATACTGCGTCACCCAAAACTAGCATTTTCTTGTATTGCTATGAAACTTACATAATATGTGTAGTGTGTATTAATTGTCAGTCTATTCTGATGACAGATGTAAGTATATTAAAACGATAAAAAAATTCTGACTGTAAGTTACATGGGTCAAGGTAACTAAACAGTAAAATAAGAAATAACGTTAACATCTCTACGCCTGACCTCGAAAGTTTCAAACTACATACATATATGCTTTACTAGAATATGTAAGGCACTGTACTGTGCCTACTAGGAGTATTTTGGAATTTGTATCCCCAGTTTGGTGTCCGAAGTACGAGACTTTCCAATCCGGAATTGAAAATCTCCAGCACAAGTTTGTCTGTTACTTTGCTCATAGTTACTGGAGTACTGAATGCACTTATATTAAGCTCTCAATCACCATAAAATGTTGTCATTACAGAGCCGTAGATTATTTGCTGGCATCATGTTCCTATATGACCTAATTAAAACTAACATAGACTGCACATTATTATTGGAGAGAGTGTATTTCCAGGAGAACATACCACGGACACGTTAACGACGACGGCGTGTAGCAATTGGCTAATGATGAAACTGTTAACAGAGAACTATGTATTGCACATGCACTGTTAAATGATTTTGCCTTGCTGGTTATTCTTGTTCTTTTAATGTAATATGTTATGAAATATAAAGACAGTTAAAGACAAAAAACTGGATCATTATTATATACATTAAGACACGAGAAAATATCTAAAATACGAAATAGTAACGCAATTTACTTTTATTTTGGCTCAACGTGACTTGACGGCCGTGGTCTCGAGCAAACTAGTCATTAGCTTGAGACGTTGAGACCATGGCCGTTGAAATTAACCTGAAACGTCAAGCCAAAATAAAAAGTAATCGCGTTAATTTCCGGTGTTTTAGATATTTTACAACGCAACACGAAAACTTTAAAGTTTATATTGTGAGACGCGCATGTATTGATGTACTAATTTATTAATAGCCATTACCACTTCTTTACTTATATATTATCCTTATATATATTATGCTATATATTTATATTATTTTATTTATTTATTTTCGAGAATTTGCCATTCAATACAATAGTTTAAAAATACGAGGTGACATTATATAACCATATAATGACAGTCAGTGAAAAGTTTTCACAAATAGAAATAGAATCTACACAGTCATGAAAATGTCCGCAGTATGAATATAAATCTAGATATAAATAGAAAACAACAAAAATTATAGACGGATAGATAGATTCGGTTTCGGTTTCGGCCAGTTTCGGCCTATAATTCTAATTTCGGCTACAGTTTCAGTTTGGGCCTAAAATCGGCAGAAACTCCGGCCGCGTCGAAACTGAATTGTCGTGAATTATTGCGGGGCGTTCGTCTAATTTTGGGTGAGGTCGTGGCTCGTATGTGGTTACTAGCTAAGTTTGCCAGCCAGCGCAGCGTTTATAATTCTTGTTCTCTTAAACCAGCCATTCCCTAAGTGGGCGATAACGCCCCCTTGTGAACGCTGCAGGCCTAAAGGGGGGCGGTAAGAGACCCAGAAAAAAAATGGGGGCGTTGTGTAGAGGCCTGGGGGGTGATTTGTAATTTCATTTAGCTAGGAGGCATCTTAGACAACGACTGCATGAGCTCTCGACTCAGTAGACAAAATAAGTTTGGGAACCAGTGTCTTAAACGGATTGACCGATTTTGATACAAATTTTTCGTAGGTACTTATGAGGTCATATGGATGGTTATTTGCTATAATTGGACCCGGTAGGTGGCGCTGTTGTCATGATCAAGAATCCCATTCCAGCAAAGCCGGGGCGAGTCGCTAGTGTATCATATATTTATTCTACTACATTTTTTGTAGGCAGTATTTTTTTTGCGATGATTATAGTTAGGTAGTTAATATACGTTTATGTTCCTACCTATGTTTTTTCACTGTCTTGCGTTATTGGATCTTAGGCCAAGGTTTATTGCCTACGACCTGATTTATCACATGCGGTAATACAATATAGCTTAGCACCAATATTTAAATTACTAATTAGTTACAGTATGTACCTACTTAATGACGTCAAGTAGATATATTATATTGCGTACATATAAGACAGGTAGAAGACTATAATATTAAATATATTTTATTTTCATATGTAAATGATTCTTCAAATGTGATAATTTCAATTATGGACTCAGCGCAGCAATATTTGTTTGCAAATTAAGTAGCAAAAAGTTCATTGCCACCGCTCCTAAAAGGAAACCTGTCAATATCGATCGACACAAAACACACACAAAGCTTCAAAAACAATAGAATGTCATACATTGTGAATCGAATTTCAAAATTTTATCGACATAAGGATAAATGAATGTGATATTGCTAAAATATAAATTTAATTGTTGACATAAATCACACACGCACACACGCATATCATAACGTTAATATTTACAAAGTTAAGAATAAGAAAGCATTGTAAAATTACGAATCTACGAACCTATGAGTAGGTTACCTGTACAAAACTGTGTATATGAAAACGTGTATTATTTTAAAAACCAATTAATGAATATGTACTGGTATTAATCCTAATCATAGATTTAATAGGACTATTAAGATTTGTATGACGTTTAAAGAAAAATCATGTATTTTTTTTATATTCTATGTATCTGTAATTTTGTCACGAAGATATGTACAATATATTTCAACCCACACACATTATTTAGGTAGCTAACTGTTTACGTTATAAGCAAATGCTCATTAATAATCTTAAAATATGTAGGTAAAACTTATATTAATTATTATAACTAATTATTTATAATCAAAGCCCAGATTTTTTTGTAATTAAATTTTTGATTACTAATTTAATTATATGATGTGATTAGCTTATCAAAATCAGCAAAGAAATTAATTTATGCGATATTTTATTAAATTTATAACATTCTGGATTAAATTATTTCCAAGTAAAACGCTATTCGTTAAGGTAAAAAATGTGATTTTTGATAAATTCTGGTTTCTGATTCATAAATTGATTAGAAAATAGGTATCTCTTGCAAACGTAAGCTCGTCTTTGTATAAATTCTCTTATCATTTATGTAACACGTGTGTTCAATCTCAGAACAAAAAAAAAAGAAAGCCAACACCGTCGAAAACAACGCAGTGAGGCAGGAAAACTATGCCTCGCCATGTACATCATACAAAGCAACACGCAAATGCAAATAAATACGCTTCGCATTATAAGTTTCAGCCAATCTATTATAGGAGCGTGGTGACGTAATTATATTTTTTTTTAAACAATACACATCATTCATCTGATCTCAAACTAGGATTTTCCCTGTGCTATGAAAACCAGATGACGATTACTGGGGGCGTCTCTGCCCGTACATCCAGTCTCGCAACAATCTAAAAAAGTTTATCTTTTCTTTCTACATTGAGCCGACCAGGAATCGAACCCGGAACCTTCCGCACTTGGATTAACGTCTGAACCACTGCGCCATCTAGGTCATCGTCGTAAGTAGTACTCCAAAATGTGTGTTAAATTTAATTTCTTGTACTTATGTTGAAGAATGATTACTCTGGACACAAATAAAAATTATTTAGGCAATTAAGGACATTATAATACGTCCGTTTATTATGCGACGATGTGAAGAATTAAAGACAAACGAAAACGGTCGCGTGTTTGTATCGTGTGCGATCCCAACTGGCGCTATAATAATTAACCATATTCACCCAAAATATTGCAGTTGTGTGTGTGGCACGCGTGCGTATTAGCGCGCCCCACATACAAAACGCGTACGCTAGCTTTCTATGAAGATATTCTACTGTTATGTCTATACTGTGGCGAAGGTGATACCGTACGTAGGAGAGTGCATTTCCACCGCATTCATCTAATTTTCCCTCAATTTATTGAGAGCGAAATTAAATCGTAACTAAGGAGGCGTACAATAACATAGTTGACATAACCACAATGTTAGCTGACGACAATGTCGAAAGCACTCGCATACCTCAGACAAAGCGTGTCAATAGGTTGATGAGATTTGAATAAGTAAATGTAGTATGTAAGGACCTGCAATGCTCGGCAATCTGTCTATCCCATTAGGAATACAGCGTGAAATTTTAATTATAAACATGTAGTAGTAAGATGTCTTCGATCATCCCAATTTAAACTTGAAATATCTTTATAACCCTAACATAAGATTAAAATACTTGCAATTTAAATCTAAAATTATGTAAGTTAGAAACAACCCAATAAAAACTTTGTAATCGATAATATTTTCTTGTTCTAACATTTGACTCTAATTAACTTATGGTTAACAACAAGCTACGACTAATGTTAAACTTAATTTCGGTTCGACCTCTAAATCATAAGACTTTGACCTCCAAAGCGCAAACTGTACATTAAATCAACCATTGTTATTAAAGCGATTTCTGCTAACAATAATAAATGCCAAAAAAATCACTAACTTAAGCTTTATTTTATAGATATCATAATTTAAATAGGTATATTCAGCAAATGGTAAGTAGATGCAGTATAGATACAAACAAAGGTTGCTTAAAAAATGTAATTATTATTTTAAACTGTCAGAGTATAGAATGTAATTGGCTGTTCTTTATTTTTGGAAATACACCAGTTCCTACCTATATATAGCTGATGCGGACAACCAATCCTGTTTCATACATTTCTGTACCAGCAAGATGTTAATAAGGTGCTTGCAGTGCGTGTTTTTTTTAATTGTCATATTGAATTTTAGTGTTTTAAAATGGTGTGGTGGTCAAATTGTGAAGTCTGACAGTTATGAAATCAGTAAGTAAATAATCATAACAATTAATTATAAATAGCGCAAGATTTAATATTCTTTTGTTTTAAATTAATTTTACTAAAGATTGATACGTACGTGAAAGTAGCATGTTATATTTTATACTCGGTCCTATATGCGACTCAGTATATGTACCTACTATGTTTACTTATTTAATCCCGCTTCTCCACTTAACTTTAAAAACTTGGTTAAAGTATGAACGTTTAAAAACCGGTAAAGTGTTGAGAACGTTAATAGTGCAAGTTAAATAATAAAAGGTAAACGGTAGATACCTGTATACACGTACATACATAGACACATTGTTCACAAATATAAATTAAAACTTTTTAAATTATTCATAAACAATTCGACTTAAGATGGCTGAAATCCACCCACCTATGTATAAAGCTTACAAACTAAATAAAATGCATATTTATTATACATAAACTCTCGTTATATAGTGCCTTCTAGAATGCTTCGGCTAGAGATTTGCCTGTTTGCGACAACAAACTCGTTACATTACTGAATCTCTATCCATGATGTACATTACATACAAGTTATTACATACAAGCAAATTATAATAAGTATGAGTATACAGTAATTAAACGGTGAAATGGCAAATAATGACAATTATTCTAACAAGTAGTTATGTAGGAATAGCAGTAGTTATGTATGTTTAGTATTAAGAGTTCATTTGTAATATTCTAATATAAATCCTATTGGTAAATAAATTGCGAGTAGACGTCAAACTATTTATTTCGATCTACACAATTATATAATAACTAGCCTTTATCTGCGACTTTGTCGGCGTTGTGGCGTCTAACAACAAAGCATTAATGGCAATATAACCTTCTTCATGAAAAAATGCATATACGCGCTATTTTTCATGGTGATCGGTGAAACAGTGTTGGAGTTTAGCGAATCCATATAATATAAACATCAATTTTTATACAAACTATTATAAACGGGATGTCACTGGGTAATATGAATAAAATAAAAGCAATCACTTCTAATATTTAGTATTAGCATACTTTACTTAACATAGTTAAGTAACCGGCGAACAGCGCGTTCAAGTTGCATCATTCTACTTTCAATTCAACATTTTAACATCGCCAGTTTGCTGCATAGGTACATTTATAATATTACAGTTCTGTAGTCATTCAACATTCAACATCGAAAAAAGTACGCGACCTATACCTACCAGTTTATTACAATTTTTATACTTACATCACAAGATATATTTCTTATTACGAACTTCTCAGAAGTTGTTTTAAAAAAATATTTAAAGGAAACAGTACCACAGATATAGACACAGGTTCTGTGTGGTAAGGTACAGTACATTCACCTTTAGATAGGTCCGTGTATTCGACCTTAAATTTTATCTTGAAGGCTACCTACTACTTACTCGAATTTTATACTTATTTCTTTCTATTAACAATATAGTGAAGTACCTAGCTTAAGTTTGGTATGTGCACGTTACATAATTTTGGTATTCTGTCGCTATTTGTAGTATCTTCCTTGGGCATTGCCAAGGCAAAATGTGATAACGTACTGCCTGCCGCTAAACGAGACGGATTTTTCCAATTTGCGGCCAGTATCGTAACTAATCACGTAGATTTTTTCATTTATTGCTTCCAGAAATTATGCTCTTAACCCTTTAAAGTTATTATTACGTTATTATACGAAAATAGAGGGATTTCTATTTATTTTTCCTATATTTTGAAATCATTGAAACTCACTTGAAATCATAATTGCAGATCTAACTAGAAAAAGCCTACAGTTGTGAATTCGGATAAAATTATTGATATTTGTGAGGCTTATATAAATCTCAAAATGGACATTGAGTCGTAGAAGTTACTTACTGTAGTTACGTCATGGGGTTATTTATTACTGTCCTATATTTATGATGTTTAGTATTTTACTAGCACTTTTAGTTTGGCGCTGAATTTATGAACAGGAAATTTAGTTACATGTACTTATTCCTAATGTGTATGTACCTACTGTTATTTACATTATGTAGTGGGTGCAGTGGTAATGGAGTCTTCTGAAGATCAAGATGTTAGTAACATTAAAACGTTTAATAACATTAAGTTAATTGCTTAAGTTCACAAAAATAAACGCATTTTTATCGCTAAACAATTGCACTATTGTGATAATATTATCAATAAATAAGGCTTTCACAAAACTATGCCGTTTTAGATATACCTCAACCTAGAAATGTTACGCAGTTGCGTTGTTATTGTAGAATTAATATTTTACCATTAATTATTAAAAAACGAATACCAATACCAATTACTAGTAATTGAATAATAGTGACCGCATATTCTAGAGATTACATAAATATGATAATTATTAGAATTAAATTTTAAATACTATTGGAAATAAAAGTGCATTACAGCTTTTGATTACGCAAAAAGATCAATCGCTTCTGATTAGAGTTAATACATTATAATCCTAAATTACCACTAACAAATGTGATGCATCGAAACATGTTTTGAAAGAATGTTTAGGTCAGGTATTAGATTCCTCAACTCACCAGTAAAAATAAGTTTCTAAACAGCATTAGCATAAATAGCATTTGCTAGTTGAACTTTGACTGATATGTGACACCGAGTTAAATGAATAAATTCATTAGGAGGCCTGAGCTATTACTCGAAAGTTTTATTAGTACATAAGGAGAAAATACCTTTACCTTAATCACTGATCTTATAAATGTGACATTATTTCATACTAGTAAATGTAATCTTAATTTATGCTGATAGAATGATTACATTGTCGCTAGTACTTAACAATAGCTAACTAATACTTAGTAATTATATATGTAATAATTATGTGCTGATTTCTCTTCCACTACTAAATTGCTATTGCCGATTAGTAGTTAGTTGATTCTAATAATTACGAGTGCCGATAGTTAGTAGTAATATTTTTATAAGTGTCCCCGGTCATGACAGCATAGCAAAAGAAACACAAAAAGATAAGATTTTAAGTAAAATTTATTTTTATATCGATCGAGGTTCGCCTTATAAAGTTGATTATTTGCCTTATAAAGGAATGTAATAATATAGAAAAGGAACAATAAAGAATGAGTGATGAAAGACTGACGAAGAAAATCTATAGAGCGAAAGTGAGTGGTAGCAGAAGCCAAGGAGGTCTTCCTTACGAAGATTAAATAGCTAGAGTGTTATCTGACGGAAATGTCAAAACGTCCTCTGCGTCCTCCGTTAGGATAACAGCGTGAAGATATGTATGAATAAAGAAATAAAACTGCACAGAGTAATTAGGGGTATAACGACGCACTTTTGCTTTCTTTGCTTTATAAAACGGAAATGACTTTGATATTTGACATGATTTTATGCCTTATCTGTAGCACACTAAATAGGCCCTTAAAGCACTAAAACTTAATAAGATAACTACAATGGTTATTTACATATTAATAAACATTCTGATGTAGTCAGAGAGCGTACTTTCGCCCCTACCTATGTAGGGGTGAAAGTAAAATTACGTAATCGTTCGGGTAAAAATTTATAAACAGCACTGCATTTTTTATCCACTGCGTCCTTTTACCCCAAATGACTCCGAATGGCCCCGAATGACCCAAAGGTAATGTGGAGTGGCAGAGCTGTAGTTCTTCAAAAAACGAAAGAAAGCTAGTGTTGAAATTGCACACGGGTCACTCAGGTGCATTAAAAATGAAAGAGTTTATGAAACTTTACATTTGGTGGCCAAATTTTAATAGTAACATAAATAATATTATAACTAGTAATTGTCAAGGTTGCATACAGGTAGAAGTAACCCTGAATGCTAACCACAACATATTCGTAATCGGGAATGACCTAATCAGTCATGGCAAAGGTTACATGCTGATATCAATATGGTTAATAAAATTATTGATCCATTTTGAAAAAGGCCAGAGGTCGTTCGTATGTCGAAAACTACTTCAGAATTAACTGTTTGAGCATGAATAAGCATTTGTTAGATTTGGTTGAATAGATCAGTTGGTCACAGACGACGAGCTCCATTGGACCTGGTTTTGCTGGATTTCAAAAAATAATATAAATGACATACACATGTACCTTATCACCCTTCAAGTAATGACTTCCATAGGGAATTCAAATTTTGGCATTTATCGGTGGTAATTTTACTTAATATATCTAATAGGAATGTTGCATAGTAAATAATCTAGAAGCTAAGGTAAGGGCATGGTTGCCAAGTAATAAAACTGCATCTCATGCTTGAACAGATAAAACACCATGTAAACTCTTGTTGGGTAGATAACTAAGAATTCGAATGTCAATTCAATTGTAAAACAATCAGTAGTGATTTCAAAGCAAACTAAAATCTCAAATAAGACAGCTGAAACACCTATATGCTTAGTATTGAAATCTATATAGCTATGTATAAAGATAAGTGAGTAGAAGAGACTATTACAGAACCTAATGGAAATGTAATGTATAGTTAATATCTACACTAAAGAAAATTTTGTAAAAAAAATTTTAATTATATTACTAATTAGTAGTAGAGTATCAAAGTAAAGTTCCAAGAAAAATATTGGTTTTATACATACATATCCACATGCTATTTTCCTGACGGGGTAATCATAGAGGACGGAGTGCCAATCGTCGCGGTCCCGGATTGAATTTACACATTTCGATACACATATGTACTGGAATGGAATAGAGGAATGTTGCATATTTAGCGCTGTCTTGTAATTGATAACTATGGTTTGATATACAAATGTTTTTGTCATGTTTTTGCTACCATAGCGTTCTAATGAAATTACATAATAAAGTTTACATTAAATAATTAATTTTCCAATACGTGACTTATTCCAATATGTGACTTATTCCAATTGTATCCAATCCATCTACGGTATACAGTTAAGAGAGAAAAAAGAAAAGAACTTTATATCCAGCAGCATGATGCTAGTTCCATACTGATCTGGAAGAAAGAAAAAAATATAGAATGCTCAGCTACTTAACTTCCTGCGCAGGTCGTAGATAGAAATGGTTAAAAACATAATCTGCAGTATGTTGTAGTCGATAGATTACCAACGTGTCACTATCAGTTTCTCATTTGCCACATGTAAGTAGCGTTTCTAAAAGTGACATAAAATGCATGTAGGTAAATGGGCACTGGTATATGTTTCTTTCTAAAAATCCTTTTAAATAGATGATAAAATATGAAACACAATTTTGCACTCTTTTCAGCAACAACTCCGTTGCCGTTTCCAGCGTGTAGAGCTGACAACATCGACTGCCTCAGGCGCGGTATACGAACATTCTTCTTTCTAATGGATTCAGGACACCTAGGAATGAAGGCTATTGATCCAGCTTTAATAAATAGTGTAGCCATTTCGCTACCAGAGGAAAAATTATCATTTCTGCTAAGAAGAGTTATTGTCACTGGGGCCAGATGGACCAAATTGGTTGAGAGGAAGTTGGTTTTATTTTACTTTGCAATAACTTTTATTTTATTTTATTTTTATATAAAATTTGAGCTCCGCAGATAGGTAGGCTCACCAGGTAGGTAGATACATTAGGTATATTAGTTTTAGATAAGTACAAAAACACCCGCATATTCGCATATTCGAATACAACATTGTGTCAAAATTTCAAAGCAATTAGTTAAGAAATTTTGGAGATTTAAGATTTTAAACAAACGAACTTTGTAATGAGAAGGACTAGACGAAAGTTTTATACTATTTTAGAAACCTTAATAATGGTACAAGTTTTTAAAATAATGGGCCACTTCAGTGTAGTAGATTTTTTTTTCAGGAGAATTTATCCAATTTGGGTTATCATAATTTGAAAAAAATAATTTCTTCGTGTGTGCTTCTTTTTTTTAGAAATAAAGATAAGCTAACCAAATCGTTATTAAGCTACATAAGTTAACTATTCAGCAATATTTTACAAAAATCGGATTTAAAAAATGTTATCATTTGGAACGACAGCATTAAAAAAACTGAAGCCTGGCGGAGAAAATGGTCAAAATAATGAAAAAAAAAATCTCGGTAACCCTAAGGTTTTTTTTAAAACTAGTCAAATAGGTTTTAGGTAATTAGGTGTTCTATCTTTCCCTTAAGGTTGATCCATTATTTACGGGACACCTTGTATTTTTTAAATAAATCGTAATAAATATAAATTCGTAACGTTCTCTTGCTTCTTTACATACATACATGCGTATACATACATATATTCCCGCTGTATTCCTAACAACCTAGTCAGAGAGGACGGAGCGTCACGCTTCGCGATCCTTACATACTTTTTTGGCCTCCTCCAATCTCTTCATTCTCCTCACGCATTTTCGCCTAGGTACGAGGGTTAGTCAGCTAACACTTTGGCTATTTGATCTTCGTAAATCAGTCTTGCAGTCTTGGTCTTCATTGGTTCCTGCTACTATTCATTTTCTTTCTATAGATTTTCTTCGTCAGTCTTTCATTACTCGTTATTTCCGTGTACACGAACCATCAAAGTCAAATCAATTTATTTAAGTAAACCCAATTACAAGCAATTTTTGAACGTCAAATCGACTTTAGTTCGGTTCGAAAAGAAAACATGATCACTGAGAAGAACCGACAAGTAACTCAGTCAGGTATATTTTTTTTAACATCATTCTACAATAGTTATTTAAAATACAATATTCATAAAGACAGTAAATGCGTGTGCAGAGATTATTTCCAGGCCATTGTTTTTTCTTCAATAAAATCGCTAATCTTGTAGTATGCTTTTCCAATCAGTGTGCGTTTAATAACAAGTTTCAATTGCTTTTCCGTTAATTAAGTAATTTCTTGAAGAATTTTGTTATAAAAACGAACACAGTTGCGAAAAATGAGCCACTTGACTTTTGTAATTTAAATTTATGAAAAACTAGCTGATGACGACCATGAGTTTCGATACCATTAATAACACCTTTCTTTTGAAATTGATCTCTGTTTTTTCTAGTGCACATTATGTTTTCATAGATGTATAACGAGGGTAAGGTGAGTACATCAATGTCTTTAAAACGGTCTCTCAGCGACTTTCGTGCTTTTGTACTGTAGATGGTACGTATATGGTACGTATACTCTTTTGTA
Organism: Zeuzera pyrina; assembly: GCA_907165235.1. Lineage (NCBI taxonomy): Eukaryota > Metazoa > Arthropoda > Insecta > Lepidoptera > Cossidae > Zeuzera > Zeuzera pyrina. The sequence goes on from OU015630.1 coordinate 14,906,547, forward strand.
AAATAAAGATGGAATCATATGCGTCTTTGATCCCCACAGTAGTAGGCCATAAGACATAAGGCTATAGAAATATGCGAAGTACACCAACCTAGCCGTGGCCACATCTGTTAACTATCTAATGCGTCTAATACCATATATTGCCGAACTGAGCTTATTAGCCGATGTGTCATCAGCAAATATTATTACATCGCATAGGTCTTTAAGCATAAATAGGAGATCATTAATATAAACCAAAATAGGAAAGGCCTTAAGATCGATCCTTGGGGAACGCCCATCTTTAATTTAGAACCGACAGATGTAACCGCGTTTACACTCACTTTTTGTTCTCGGTCAACCAGATATGAAATCACGAGATCGAGAGCTTTATCGCGTATTCCATAATATTTCAGCGTGTAAATTAAATCGTCCCGTGGGCCCCTCCCAAGCCTATAGTACATTTTTGACCAAGCTTGCTCCCGCATGTCGCCCTCTCGTGAAACCGTACTGTTGACCATGAAATATCCTGCAAACGTTAAAATGTGCCAGCATTCGGTTGAGCATTATTTTTTCGAATATTTTACTCAACGCTGGCAATATCGACACCGGGCGGTAGTTTGAAGGATCGGAGTTGCGACCTGATTTAAATATTGGTATAATTTTACTATGCTTCATCGGGAAACACACCATGATCAATACATTGATTAAATATATTAACTTAAATCAGTGTTACTATTGGCATTATACTAGTCAGTACATGAACTGATACATACATATCCTCACGCTGTGTCCCTAACGGGGTAGTCAGAGAAGACGGAGCGCCAAGCGTCGCGGTTCTTACATACTTCTTTCGCTTCTTCAAATCTCATCATCCTCCTCACACATTAATTTGATACAAACATACTAATAGTCCCAACAAATCTTTGCTTTTCCTTTTTTTTCGTCTAAGCATTCCTTACCTCGTTTTTACAATAACACTGTTGTGCAATCCGGTCATACTGCGTATATCTTCCTTATTTTTGTCTGTTTGCCCGTTACAATCTAAAATAAGCCTACTTCGTTTCAATATTTTACAATTATTAGTTAAATCTACGCAATATTTACGTAGTATAAAATATACATTGGCAGGTACACATCGAATTACATAACTATCAAAGACTTTTACAAATCTCCAATTTTCACTGATTATCATTTTACTCGTACTATAGAAATTCTATTTTTAACATGTGTGTGAGACAATACATTTTTGAAAATTTAAAAAAGAAAAATGCGCTGGACGATGGACACCATCTGATTTTAAATTAGGGCATTCCTACACCTAGTACACCTAGAGCCGAGATAATCTAGAAAAGTTCGTTTCTTAAATCGAATCGGCCGAGAGTCGTACCCGGAACCTTCTGCGCTTAGACACAACACATGGATTTAATTTATTATTTTATAGCTACTTCTATAGCTATCAATGTACCGAGGTAGCTACAAACCTGTAACAGATTAACCTTTTCTTATACATAAACAAATAAGTCTAATCTGTCAAAAGCGAACAGAAAATATAGGAAAAAAAATTAAATATTGCTATCGGAACTTTATACTTATGTACCATAGCAGCTAGCTATACTTACGAACTTAATAATATCTACTTCCGAATTCATGGCGAAGGTAAACTGACCTCAAGTATTTACCTATTTAATCGTTAGGGTTCTGTAAACAACGGGTCTAAAATGAAACTTAGCATTATGGTTATGCTTTCCGCTTGTGTTTATTCGTATCTCAGTTTAAAAGAATATTTGGAGTAAAAGTTTCATAGATAAAGGTATCGAAATATGATAGAGACTTTAACATATTATTGTATTTTATGGAAATAAAAATCGTATGTAACTATAAGGATATACATACATACAAATCGTCACGTTGCACTATGGGTAAGCGCCTAAGAGAGCCTTGACGTAAATGCTTTTTTATAAAGTCTACACAGGTATATGTACAATACCTCAAAATCATAGCCAAAAGAACAATCTATTATTATAAACATGATTTACACTTGTGTCTGTTCCTATTTTATAACAAAAAGCATTTAAATACGAAATGTTTCAATATAATTCCAGAATTTACCTTTTTATAAGTATGATTTTATAGTGGGATTCTTATGAGTATTATGTAACTGTTATACCATTTCAGAAAGCTAGAAATGTGTTCTTTGTTATGAACTATATAAATATGAACTTAATTCGTATATAAAACCACTAGAGACGTATATACGTCTCATATATATGTAGTTTACATATATATATGTATATTTATACATATATATGTAGTTTTTTCTTTTCTTCAATTTTCAATTAGGGTTTTGATAGTTGGCGAAATTTGCCGAGATTAATCTATGTTACGTACTAACACTGCATACTTTTTTATCCTCTAAAGGTGGCTTGCAACAACTATTAAAGCTCGATTTCATGACATAAAACTAATAAATATATAATTTGAAAATTGAAATTTGAAAAAAGTTTCAAGGAAAAGGAAAAAAGTGAAAAGGAAATTATTCTCTGAAATCCCCTCTATCAAAATGCTCTGATATCATTTTTTTGTATTGACCAGAACCAAAACAAAATTTGTTCCCAAATTTTTATCTATTTTCGTTAATAACTTTGTTATTTTTGGTTCTACGACTAAAAGTTACGGAACCAAATTGTAGAAAATTTAATAGGCAATAAATAATGTTTTCACAAATTTTCTGCGCGACGAATAGTTGCCCGATATAGCATAAAAACCATTCGCAGCCCTTTTTACAAGATGGCGGCCGCGGGACAAGGGTTGCGGCCCCACAAACATGGATTTAACTTTACACTAACCCTTTCTTGATATCCAAAATATAAAATTGCGTGCTCTGACTTTTGCACGCTAAGCCCAAAAAAATATTACATTTCAATAGACTATTTTCAAAATTATCATTGCGCACCAGAAATCAGTGGTGTATTTAAGGAACTGATAAAACGATTGGAACCTCTTACCGCAACATATTTTCTACGTTTTAAGATTCTTATATCAATAATTTTTTTTTACTACTATTAGTACTTACTTTCTCCCTGTAGTAGCTTTTAATATTTTTATTTTTATTGTTCTTGTGTAAAAATTTTACCTATAACATAGCAGTAAGTTTATTCCAAATTAATTGTTTTTATGTTCATTATTTTTTTAACTAATTAAAAATAAATTTATACAAGCAAACTGTACATTATTTGAAAGCATATATACATTTTAGAGTTTCAGAGCTAAAAAAAACATGTAACTATCTTGAAAAACAAAGGAGTTATAGATTTATGACACCAAAATGAGCCAATCTACCCATAGTGTGTTGTATCCCTAACGGGGTCGTCAGTGAGGATAGAGCACCAAGTGTCGCAGTCCCTCACATACTTTTTTAGCCTCCTTAAATCTCAGAATTCTCCTCGCGCACTTCTTGCTCTAATTCTATTTAGCTAACACTAGCAATTTGATCTTCATAAGTCAACCTTGGTCTTCCTTGGCTTATTAATGAATTGCATACGTATTATTATTGTATTGTATATATGTATATCCTAATGGATAGGTGGGTTGATCAATTATTTTTCGTTTCACCGCTGTCCCTGAATCATAACAAAAAATACTCATAAAATTTAGTTAGATATGTTATGCATAAATATTATATATATCGTAAAGCCCATCAATAGCATATTAAATCAACTTTTACCAATATTTCTCTCTTGGCTCAAAGAAAATACTTCTCTCAGCAGTGATTTATAAATAACTAAATTGTTATCTATTCTTCTCAGTTATATTAAGGCAACAAATAAAAAAAAAAATTAACAATCTAACCGAACAAAAAATGTATAGTCTAAGTATAACTGATAATGCCTTGACTGAATGATTCTCACTAATTTTGGCCTAAACTACTGAAGCTAGAAACATGAAATTTGGGTAGTAGCTCCCTTTTGTGACGTAGTGACAAAATAAGAAAGGATTTACCAAAAATCAATTTCCAAGATGATGAAAAGAGAGGAAGAGTTTTTAAAAGAGAAAATAAATTATTTATGTATTGAATTGAATTTATGTATTGAATTAACACAAATACTCTGTGATAAAAACAATGATTACACCTCTTTCTATGTATGATGAAGTGTATATCTACAATTTTATAGGGTAAGTTGCATATATCTATTAAGAATAAATAAGTTGAAAACAAAGTCAGTAAGTATCTTTTCAATCATCATCAAAATGTCTGAGAAATCTTATAGGAAAAGTCAATGTTTACTACAATTTCATCACAAGGAACACTCGGCGCAAAGTCCGTCTTAGACGAACCGTTTTTTCTTTTATTTCTTGAACTTAGTCATATCAAGGTAATGTTGTAAGGAATAATGTTTGCAAAACTTATGTTCATTTTTATATGACCACTACAAGAATATTTCCATAATTTGCAACCTACGTAGTACGTCAACTATTATATTCCATATGGCTCCAATATGAATATCAACGATATCTGTGTACTACTAGATTGAATGTTTGAAAGCTTCAATAAGTTTCACTCAACTAAGGTTTGGGACAGTTTGGGAACCACACCTAACTCACGTGCATTATAACACTGTACTATATACTTGGATAAACAATTGGATTATTTCACACTTGTGTAATACTTTTATGAAAAGTAAGAAAGAAAGAAGAAGTAAAGAAAAGAAAATAATAAAGAAAACGTAGTGGACGAGTCCATTATCGTACATTGAACTGAACTTGCCTAATCGAAACAATTAAACAAAAGCACTGTCTCGCTTTTACTTACGGCGAAGCGCTACGCATCCGGAAAGATAGAGCTATGTCCCACATCACGCTCTGCCAGCGAGTGAACAGGTGATGATTATGATGATGGGGCCGTGATATATTTCTATCACATGTTCAATGATGAATAATCATTTAAATATATCATTCTGTAAATGATCTAACCTTATTGGTTTTAATAAGTATTTATATGTTTTTCCTTTCGGTATAACCACGGTGTAACACATTGGTAGACTACCCGTATGTTGAAAGTTCTGAGTTCTTCACATTGTTTTTTATTTTACAGATTCAATTTACCGTCTGGCAAAAGTGGAATTACATTTAAAAGCGACCTTCACGTCACTGGAGAAATAAGTATGAACTTAGCAGGAACAATGGAGCCATATGTAGCTTTAATAACCATGGACATTCGTAAGTAAAAAATGAAATAAGTTGCTGTGACCTCAGGTGGCTCATCTCATAACATGGGCTTTATTAATAAAATCGTAGTGTAAAATGTTTAAATGATTTCAAATCATATACAAAACTGAAACTTTACCCGCTTCGCTGCCTTTCTTACTGATTTTTTTTTTATTTTAGCAGTGTATAATAATAACAATAACTTTAGGACTTCTTGGCTGGAACAGGAGAAGTGAGGTTGTCATTTTAATTAGACTTTCTGTTTTTTACATTTTTCACAGTTTTAAAATATAAAAGTGATAGTATATTGTGTTTTACAGTTTTGTGTAAGTTCTCGCGCTCTTCCAAGAAGTCCTATAAAACTTTAGTAAAGTCTACTATCACTTTACTTGGGGAGTTTTACGATAACAATCTAGATAACAATTCTTCTAGATTCTAGTTATTAATACAATACTTGACATTGGCAAATACGCTAATCTGTGCGCCATGCCATGAAGAAAAAAAAACAATAACTTTATTGCATAAAACAGAACTAAAAGAAATCAGAAAGAAAAACATCAATTAAACGAATACAAAATAAATGAAATTAAAATGGTATTCGAGTGGTGTACAGTCTTTAGAAATAGTCTACTCGAACATACAGAGGACCTCAAACTAGGCTAGGCCTGTATCTTGATGTGCCTATTAAATAGTTTAATTATAATATTTCCATTTTCCATGCAAAAATGAAATAGCACCCACCTAGTCATCGCACTTGAGCGAAACGTTATCATTGACAATAACAGTAACAGTAACAAGTAACAGATGTTGGTAACCTGAACCTGATCTGATTTAGTAGGTTTTCTGCCGTCTGATAGTTAGTAGTGAGCGGCCACTGTTTTAAATGATTTTTTGCTGAGTGCTTGAGATTACAAAATTTCAAGGTAGCGTTATAAACGTGCGCTCTAATCGCCATATCTTCTAGCAAATCTTGTATTTACAGTTGGAATCGGTATTTTAAATACACGGTTTAGAATAAGTTTTCCATAGTTAGCAGAACAAATCAAGAGTTTGTGAGCCGAAATACTAGTTTTTAGTACAAAGAGCTGGCGCACGGTCAGTACTTTGGCTTCCTTGTACAGATCCTGTGTTGGGTATCTATGATTTTCTGAACATAATCTTAAGCACAGACCTTTGAACGCGTTCAGCATTCAACAAACTCTTTTGCCTGCGTTACTCCACACCGAAACACAGTAATCGACCACCGATTAACAGAGGGCCGTATAAACCAATCTAAGCAAGTCCAAATTGGCTCTCAGCCTCCTGAAAACGCCTGGCGATTCCTTTATTCGTTTGGATACAGTCTATTTGGATTTTAAAACTGAGATTTTCATCTAGCACTACTCCAAGGTATCTCATACTATTCACACGATGAATTATAATGCAATTTTTTTTTTTTTTTATTATTGTTCAAAGTAGTTACATGAATACAATATTGCTAATGTATATGTCCCGTTCGCTAAAACCTCTAAACAGGTTTCTTTGCGATACGGCGAGTTCACTTTTTATTTATAGCATTTAATGTAGTATTATATTTCTGTAACATATGGGTATTCACACATAAATTTAAAATGATTGAAAAAGAGATGATAACCATGGAGTAAGTTACCAGTATATATATGAATAATCAGTGCTCTCCAGTAAAAATCCCCCAACTATTTTTACATACCTGTCGTCAGTCAGATAACTATTTACTACATGCTCAGGTAAACTATTCAAAATTCTAGGCAAAATACATTGATATGTTCTACTACCATATACATTTCTATATTTAGGCATGTTGAATCTTTTTAGGTAAGAGAGTGACCTCAGATTATCCCTACGTACATTATTTTCTAGTGTTCCCCTATTTACTCTCTCCTCGCTCAAAACTGACAATACAAATCTTCCCTGTATTGGCAATACTTTACAGTAGTTAAAAAGTTTGTTATAGTCATCACTATACCTAGTCCTTACATATTCAGGGACGACGGTATTTAATAATCTTATTTGCATCGAGTGTATTTTATCTAAATAGGATTTATATGTTCGCCCATAACTACTCAGACCGTAACCAATAATTGAATCTGCAAGCGATATATACAGTAGCCTTAAAGCGCCATATGGAATTTTGAATTTCAGTATGGATAGTTTACAAAGCACCGCTCTCAGCTTGTTACATATATGTTCTATGTGGGGTCCCCAATTGAACCTGTTATCAATCACCAGTCCCACATACTTGTGCTCCTTGACTAATTCTATACTAGTGCAGTTCGAGCCACAGAGGCCACTATCATGTAGACACTGATGACTATGTGCTACAATTTTAGGCAAGTGTATATGTTTATTACGTGAGGACTGTATACACATAAGTTTAGTTTTTTGTGCGTTAATCACTAGTCTCACATCATGTGCCCATTTACACATTACATCAAAATTTTCCTGCGTTTTCTTCTCAGGTACTACTAAATCAATGTCGGCCACCACAATACATGTATCATCAGCAAACTGGTACACGCAGCCATGTTCAAATAGGTTACACATCTGGTTTACATAAATTAAAAACTCAGTAGGGCCGATTATTGAGCCTTGGGCTGTTCCCTTTTCTATTAAAAACCTATCACTATATGCATCAACTACTTTTACTGTCATATATCTTTGTTGGTGATAGTTCTTTAAGAGCTCCAGTAGTGGACCTTGTATACCAGCTTGCTCACAACTTTTATATAACATATCATATTGCAACATATCAAAGGCTTTACTAAAGTCAATGAATACAGCGAGCACGTGACGTTTTTCGTTCAGATGTTCGTTGATCTCATTTGTGAATTTACACAACAGCTGTGAAGTACTGCGCTTTTTTTGGAAACCAAATTGTTTAGAATTTATAATTTTATTTCTTTCTAAATAGCTGTTAATTTCGTCTCCTATATACCTCTCAACAATTTTATCAACACAGGACAATATAGTTATCGGTCGGTAGTTGTTATAGTCACTATAGCAGCCTTTTTTATGTACCGGGCGGACGACACCTACTTTTAACTCATCAGGATACTTAGACGTAATTATACAAGTATTAATTAAGTGTGTTATTATCGGTGATATTTCTGTACTAATGTATTTAATGTCTTTTGCTCTTATGCTGTCATATCCCGCGCTTTTACAAGATATACATAGTAAATTATTTGCGCACGTATGTATTTTCATTTCGCTTATGTTACAGAGATTAAAGGCCGCGGTCTTGTGAAAACAAACAAACATGGTTTTGTTATAGTTCAGAGGTAATAAGTTGTTTCTAAGCCAATTATCAATAATGAGCATGCATTTTTCAGTGGTTTGAATCGCATCATCCCAAGAGTAACCCTTGAAAAGTGCCACCGTATCATCCGCATAACATATTAACTTTGCGCATGGAATTACCAAGTCGTGAATACCATTCATTTAAATAAGGAAAACCGTAGGACCCAAAATACTTCCTTCGGGTTCCCTAAATTGAATAGGAAGTGGATCGCTGCTGTGAGAGCCAACCTTCACTACCTGTTGCCTATTAGTGAGATAACTTTTGAACCATTTGAGAACGACTCCACGGATTCTTTCTTTTTCCGATTTTGCCAGGAGTATCCTGGGAGACACGGTGTCAAATGCTTAAGCCAAATCTAAAAACACTCTTACAGTTTTTAAGGTTTTCTTTATTAAGGTGCGCAACCACTTATTCCATTAAGTGATAGATTGCATCTTCGGTGGATTTTTTCTGCCTAAATCCATACTGACTATCTGATAACAAACCAAGAGTCTAAGTAATTAACTAGTCGCTTGTTAACTATTTTTTCTAAGATTGTAGAAAGTATGCTAAGTAGTGATATAGACCTGTAATTTTCCGGAAGTATTTTAGAGCCCATTTTTGAAGATAGAAGAAACTAAGGCGGTTTTCTAGTGCTTTGGAAAATATCCCGTTGAGAAACTTAGGTTTAAGATATGGACTAGTGTAAGTTATTATACTACTAATGTATTTTGTGAGCCTCGAGTTTATTCCGTCCAATCCCGGAGCATTGTCCTCTCGTAGACCAGAAATAATATCTATGACTTCCTGTTTATAGGTAGGTTACATGAAAAAGAAGCTAAAGGTGTTTGTTTGTGACTTTTAGACGTTAAATTTTCTTCTGTATTCTGAATATGACTGAGTATACTATTAGCATAGCTCTGGCCAATAGTTGAAAAGTAGTTATTGCAAGTATTTAGAGATGTTTTGGGGCTGCTATCAATCGATGTAAGCTCCTTAGTCTGGTTAATTTGGGATTGGATATTACAAATCTTTGTAATTGATTTCCAAAGTGAATTTGGGTTTTTTTTTATTTAACAGTAGTTCCTTACTTTAATATTTTCTCTTTATTTTCCGTACTAGCTTATAATAAAAGTTTTTATAGCGCGTTAATGAGCTTTGCAATTTCGTCACCTGGATTTTGTTTTAATTTGGCCTGTAGTTTATCACGATGCCTGTATCATTTTGATGAGCATAAAAATCCCGAAAACAATGTTTGTTACAAGTGATTTGTAGCCATAAATTATAAAGTAGTAATAGTGAAGTTGTTTTTTGGGAATAATATAAGTATTCTTTATTACTATTACGGGTATAATTCATGACGATTCTTAAAGATATTTGCCGACTTATGAGATCACTTTTTTGTAAAAAAGAAAGATAAAATAATAATAATAAGATGATATAGTATAAATTATAACTAAACTATTTCCATTGAAAGAGGAAAACATATTTAAAAGTTATTAAATTATGAAAAAGGTAGTTCAGGTAAACCAATCTATTGCTCCATGATTAAAATATCGATATGTACACAAATGTATCTGTTTAGGTTTAAGAGTAATATGTTATAAAGTCTAACAATAATTGCAATTGGGTAAGGAACAATTTGGTTGCGCAGAAGAGTTCTCGAGACAACTGTTATACATGCTAAACTTCAAGCCCAAAGCTTGAAGTTTAGCATGTATAAACTCTGAGGTAACCTGTAGAATGGAACTGGTTTCTGAACGGCGCATGTATATACTTCCGTTTGATGACCACATATATTTAAACCGTAGATCAGTGCTAAGTGTTCTCGCCTTGCTCAACAAAACTGTTTTCTTTTGTAAGATGTTCGTTCAGGTAAACTCGTCGAGGGTTACGTGGCAGTTCGATCATATCAGTAGTGAGTCCTCTTCGTATTCGGGCCACCCGCAGCAGCTGGTCACGGGGCGCGCTCCGGGTGAAGGTCAGGATCACAGGGCGCAGGCGCCGCTCATTGCCTCCAGCGCCGCCACTGTCGCCGCTCCGTGGGTCATCATTACGTAGTTGCCTTTGTTTTTTCGCTGCGATAATTTGGCAAAGTGCTGCAACTTCCGCTCGGAGACTGATCACTTCAGACTTATATTTATTGACTTCTTTAATATGAGCTTTCAGATCGGTAAGCTCTTGGTGGAAAGATGCGATATCCTCAAATGATGCGTTAAGAGATTTGCTTAAATCATTCATTCGTGATTCATACTAGAAAATATATCTTTCGTATCTCTTATCGCAGCTGTAAAAGACGACACAATCTCTGTCGGGACCTCCAACTTAGACAGCTGTTATACGCAAGGCATAAACTTGTCATCGAATGTTTCCTGTGTGGTTTGTTTTGATCGTAGCGGAGTGCAGTAGGTGTTTATGATTTTGTGTTTTATTTTGCAAGCGGGACAGATAAATTGTTGTTGTTTTGAATGCAGCATTTTGTGACTTTCGCGTGTCATATTAAACACAAAGTATGGTATTCTGAAGTACAGTTAGAACAGGTGATGGCTCCGTAAGTGTTGCTTTTGCCCTTGGTTGATTTGTTACAAGCTCCGTACACCATTTCGTTGACCAAGTAGATTTTATAACATTATACTGGATTAAAAATAAGAGCTGAAGCCCTCCAGCGTTAAAATTACGAAACAAATAACGTTACAGATATAATTGTATTAATTTTGTAGCAATGTACAAAAATTTCGGTTGCTGTCACTGTTAAATATGTGATAGGTTAGTTATTTTATTCAAGTTCTGCAACGCAGTATTTCACCTGAGCATCATTCCTTGATGAATCAAGCACTAAGTATTACTTTATGCGCTTAGATTTTAAATTTTTGATATTTATAATGTTTTCAGACAAATCACTCGGTTTTTTTTTTTAAAGCTACGCTTAACAGTAGAGGCTTTGCTAACACTATCACTTTACTTAGTATTTACTTGCAGATAATTACAATTTACTGTAAAATTACTATTTAAATCAGTAACGGATACTTGTAAGCTGTTTACATGAGAAGTATCGCTAGAAGGAAAAAAAAGAAGTATGTAGGTATGTATACGCGCGTGACTCACCCTAAGTTGTTTTATTAAAATTTAATAAAATTTATTTGGAAGCAATTTAACATGATATCAAATTCAGGTGCTTGTGAAGGATATTTCAAAAATACTGTAACATATGAGGCAAAAATGTAATATGGAACAATATTCTTCATATTAAAAGACTATTACACAAGATGCGTGACCCCGAACTGAGCAGTAAGCTTGCACTATGGGTACCACAAAACGAACTCTGGGGGACCACTAACAGAACCCAGTAACACTTAGACTCCATATCAATTTAGAAAAATTCGTTTTCTAAATTGACCTGACAGGAGATGGAACCCGAACTGCAGCTTGAAAGGCAGTGCCCTGCCATCGCGCTAACGGGCCCGTCAATTTCAATATCCGTTCTTTCACCCCATATGTTGTATATTTTTGAAATGGCCTTAACACTTAAATATGCATACCAATTCTCCGGGTCGGAAGAAATTGTTTATAATTTTCGATTAATGCCATGCCTTATATACCAATATTAACAGAATAATAATCTGCATAAGCCAAACATTCCAAGTATGGCACCGTACGGTGTGCCAATTTAAAATTCGTTCCGGAAATTCCTTCGATCACAAATAAAAAACTAGATTCACAATCTTCTGTAATGGTGCTTCCATACTCTCGACGAATCACTCGGCGAAGCGCTAGAGCGAGCGTTACCGAGGCAAGCACTAACGAGCGTAGACCGTCCACACGCTCGCTTTACTCAATCGTTGTCTAGATCTCCATTTCGCAGATGATGGTCGATGAATTAAGCTAACAACTTTGTGCGCTCTCACCTATTTTAAGTAAAGTCGGTAAAGCATATGTTACGTTAAGAAGATACGTAAATCCTGGAAAAAGAGAAAATAGGGGAGACTCTATATTCAAAATTCTTGTTCTTTTGTCTATTTGTACGCCGTTTGTGCACCAATTGCGACGATTATTTTCCTGTTTAATAGGAAGTATGTCCAGAGTCGCCCCATGTAAATTTAGTTAAGATCTGATTATGGAGTACTGCTTAAACAAAAGAGATATCCTCAATGAGTTATACATTTTGATGATCTTTTCATTTAATATTTACCCTCAATATTTTTTTAGGACAAGGCCACTTAAAACAGTAAAATAAATATCTAACTTGCTTAAGAAAAAAAATTAAGGCGACTTTAAAATAAAAGTGAAGTAGCAAGTGGAAAGAAGTGGTCTCTGCCTACCCCTACGGGAAAGAGGCGTGATTATATGTATGTATGTTAAAATAAAAACACCACAATATTACACAATAATCACCTATCCAATACTAAACAAAACTCAATTACGAAAAGAACTTCAACAGTTGTAATATCCATATCACAGTTTAATTAGTTACAAGCGTAAACCCATATAATTAAATTCGACAGTTATTGAAGTCTGTACCAATACCAATATGCAAGAACAGAAAGTCTAGTTACTAATTTGGTAGGCTTGGCACCGACTTCAGTACCTGACAAAAATTATATGTAGTTACAGGCGTTTGCATCGTATTTTTTGTGAAATCACTTTTCCACTTGAATTTTGATTAATGTAGGAATAAATAATAATAATTACTTTGTAAAGACAATAATTATTTCGTAGCTAGGTTCCCGTTGATCATTTTTCAGTTTTTCATTTTATTGTTTATTTAAGGACCTACGCATCGTATCTACGCATTCGCAGAATTATCATTCATGTTTAATTTTGCATGCAGCTTGAAGTAAAAATTCACGCTGACAATTGCGAGAGTGTAGTAGGTGCGCGCATTCGCCTCGCGTCCTTTGACTCGTGCACCAAATACCGACATTCATGTCGGTAATTGGCGGCAGCGGCGGCGAGTCGACGCGAGACGAGGCGAGCGGACATGAGTGCACACAAGCGCAGCTACCACACTCTCGCGCTCGCCTCGACTCGCGTCAACTCAGCAAGAGCGTGGTTCCAGAGTAATACCAACACGGAGCGGAGCGGCGGCGAATCGACGAGAGTCGAGGCGAGCAGACACGAGCGCAGACGAGCACAGCAACTACAATCTCGCGCTCGCCTCGACTCGTGTCGACTCGGCAAGAGTGTGGTGGCAGGGTAAAATCTTAACAAATTACTGTCCGAATTGATGTATACATTTCTAATATCATATATTATTATCGATAATATTGTATTAATTTAAAGTAGACCATATACTGTCAAAGCATAATATTGTAAAAACTGGTAAAAGATCCTAGCATGGCATTTAAAAGAAGTTAATTAAAAAAAATATTTATAATGTTATCATACGTTTCGCGCTTAAAGTATAATTTACATAAATATATTTGCATCGCTATTTATATCATTTTGAATTCTTACGTGAAAGTGACAAGGATAAGACATAATATTATATCGTCAGGAAATATTGGGTCCTTACATATGAAATTGGCGTTTTGTACGGGAGGAATATAAAGTCAATTTTTTTTTTGTAAAATATATTTAATTAATCAAAGTATGCACCATTGTTATCTATGCACTTTTGCCATCTCATAGGTAGTTCATTAATCCCTTTACTAAAAAAACCATGGGTGCGATAATCAATAAACTCTTTGAAGGCGGTTTGGACTGCCGCATCGGAGTTGAATTTTTTTCCTTGTAAGAAGTTGTCCAAATTCCGGAAAAAATGATAATCTGTTAGAGCAAGGTCCGGGGAGTACGGTGGATGTCGCAGACATTCCAATTCTAGCTCATCTAACTTAGTGGTTGTTTGTTGTGCAGTATGTGGTCTCGCGTTGTCGTGAAGCAGCAGTGGCCTAGAGCGATTGACCAATCTCGGTTGTTTAGCAGCTAGTTCTTCCTTCATGGTTTGCAGTTGCTGATAATAGATATCTGCCGTAATCGTTTGGCCAGATTTTAGAAAGCTGTAGTGAACGACACCGGCGCTAGTCCACCAAACACTCACAAGTAACTTTTTCTGAGTCAATTTTCGTTTAGGGCAGGATTTGGCTGGGTCTCCAGGGTTCAGCCATTGCGACGAGCGCTTCCGATTATCGTACAGTATCCACTTTTCATCACAAGTAATGATTCGATTTAAAATCCCTTCATTATTGTATCGGTTGAGCAAAATAACACAGCAGTCGACGCGTGTTTGCAAGTTCGATTCACTCAATTGATGAGGTACCCATCGTTCAACTTTTTTTACTTTCCCGATTTGCTTCAAGTGGATTAATACAGTTTTGTCACTTACCCCGAAGCTTAGAGCTATTTTTGAAGTGCTTTGTGATGGATCCGCTTCCACAATAGCCTTTTATTCTTCATTTTCCACTTTGGTCTCCGGCCGTCCACGGGGTTGGTTCTCAAGGTCGAAATTTCCAGAACGAAAACGTTGAAACCAAAAACGTACCGTGCTTTCTTTTGCGACACCAGCGTCGTACTCATCATTAATCCTTCGAGCTGTTTCTGCAGCACTGGTGCCACGGTAGAACTCGTACTCGTAAATATACCGATATTTCATGTTCTCCATTGTGCGGTAATAAGCGACGCCAAAGAAAAAAATAATGAGGAAAAAAACAAATGAATGACTGTTTTCAAAACTCAAATGTACCAGCTAAATGAATTTCTAAATTTGAATTTGGAATTCTTAACCAAAGAGGAGATATTTCAGATCAAAGTGGTCAGTACGACAAAACGTTAATTTCATATGTAAGGACCCAATATTTAAAAAATTTCATTGCGAATTGAATAAAAAAGAGCTATTTAATGTTATGATTATAACGAAATAAAGAAGACGTGAATAAAATTATTTTAATAATTGACCTAAAATATGACAGGGTCGCACGACAGTGTTATTGTAAAAATGAAGAACGGAATGCTTAGATGGTTCGGGCAAATGGAAAGAATGAGTAATGAAAGACTGACGAAGAAAATATACAGAGCGAAAGTGAGTGGTAAAAGAAGCCAAGGAAGACTAGGGAGCCAATTCTCGCGTAATAGACATTTTATCTATGATAGACATATATCGAAAATCGATATTTTATCTATGGAAAGCTTATTTGTCTATTCTCGGAATATCACTTGCGATATATGTCGAAGGAACGTCGTTCGACTTACATCGACTGGTCTCTAACATTCGATATAATTAATTTCTATTGCTACACGGTAGATATCATTCTTTGAGTGACAAAAAAATTGGTATTATTGGACATATTATTATTTTTTTTAAATTGTAATACATGTACATAAGTATATAAAGAAAAATCAAATACAATTGCAATAGATGATTTGGTGGCTGCCTATATTATTGGAACTCTTGAAGAGGCGACAGCTGCCGCTTCTTAAGTTTCAAGACATGCTAGCTCTATTCGAAGAAATGCGTCAGATCCTTTTGAGTTGACTGAAGTTGAGTTCAAGAAAATGTTTCGCCTAAATAAAGAGTTAACAATAGACAATTATTGCGGTCTCTTCTCTCGTTTTTGCTTTGACGTGAAAAGTTACGTTTCATTACAACATCAACGAATCATTTTATAATAAATAATAACTGTTTTAATTGTACAACTACTTTGTTTCCAAACTATTCGTTATTCATAGAAATACGAAAATTAAAGATAGTACTTAGTTTTATGAATTTAAAAATAGATATTAATAATGACTGAACCCGTAATTTAAGATCTCGAATTTATGTTGTCACAGTCAAGAAAAACGGAACGTAAAAACTCCTTGAGTTGGTAGTATTGTGATAGCGTATATAGCGATATGCGTAGTCACCTGCGATATATATGTCTATTGTGTGCGAGAATTGAATTTTAGTTATCAATAGATATTTTTCCTTCGAAATGATATTTTTACATGCGATAATTTTGGATAGAAATATATCTATTCGTGATATTTTGTCTATCGTGTCAGAATTAGCCTCCAAGACTGACTTATGAAGATCAAATAGCCATTGTTAGCGGATGGAAATGTCAAAAGCTCTCGCATACCTAGGCGAAAATGTGTGAGGAGAATGATGAGATTTGAGGAAGCGAAATAAGTATGTAAGAACCGCGACGCTTGGCTCTGACTACCCCGTTAGGAATACAGCGTGAGGATGTGTGTTTACGTCCGTCCTTTTTAGCGATCTCAACGTTTTTACAATTTTTGAAAGGGCATTTTGACATGTTTGCTGTTAGCATTTTCGAATACTACTAAACCAAAAGTGCACTCAATTACTCATTTGAGTGAACATTTGGTTCGGACATTTTTGAAACACTGATTGTGTATCTTGATTTCTATATGTGATCGAAGGGAAATCCGATCCGAAAATTTAAATGCCTACTAATTGCCTAAATTTTGACCTTTATTAATGAGTATGTTCGTAAGTAGCATAATGCTTACCTACCACACACACATCACATGGTAACGAAGCCTATTCACGCCATTTCTCATTCAGCGTTAATAGAGAATAAGTACTCATTCCTACATAATACTTTACGGTAGTAAACTAATTAATCTGTGATAATACTATAGAATACTTATGCCTAGTCGTTTCATTTTTAGTACCTACATAAGTAAAGCTACTTCCTTAAATAAACATCTATCTCTAATATATAAGAGATTTACAAGTACCTAAATTATACTAAATAGGTACCTAAATAAGTAACATAATTTCTCAGTACAGGGAAGCAAGTTGAATTGTATTATATTTATAAACTTAAGTCGGTGAAATATGTACATACATGACGGCAACTGCTTCCACTATCTTCTCAGTAAGAGGATAGTGGAAGCTCTCTTCTTCTCAGTGAGAAGATAGTGGGAAGCTCATCTTCAAGCTTTTCTAACACAGTCTACAGTTCGTACAGAATAGCTTGATACCTGTGACAGCTGTCGACAATACCAACGATATAACTGATTGCTTTGAACGAGCGTCATCAGCGTCATAATAGTAATTTTATTTTGCAAAATTGCCAACTCTGTTTTACAATGGTACAACACATTATAAATAAAAATAAATACGATTAACTTTTAAAATATATCCATTTAACATGATGTCCCATCACTAGACATGACTCAGTGACAAATATTATGTCACAGGTATCAAGGTATTCTCTACGAACTGTAATACAAACAACAAACAATACCATATTATAACAATACTATTAAACCCATACTAAAGCTGGACGTTCATTACAGAGGATGTTGAGAGTAACATTACGTACGCGTGGACTGGCAAACGAGGAACCGACAAAGAAGACTATATCGTTATTGGACCAGAGCGAATAGCTGTAAGGAATTCACGTATGCCTACATTTTTTTTACAACCAAGTAAGATTTTTCTTATGTATTAATATATATATATTTAAATTCCCCGTTACATCTATACCCTAAGGGCACATGGGGCACGAGTCCAAGTAGGTGACCTGATACCGCTCCGAAATACTGAAATCATCCCCACATATTATGTGTTTTTATCCAATTAATCAGTTTCAAAAACAACATTTTTACACATCAACGTAAGTTCTATTCATGAAAGAGTAATCATGTCACCTAAATTTATATAGGTAAAGCTAACTACAATATTCAAAAACAATAAATTCGTGTGCCGTCGGGGGACCCCCGCCAGAAACGTATTTCTTTAGCTGCAGTTTCCATTTCTCAAAATTAAATTGCAATAATAAGGGAATAATACTCGCGTATGATTTTAAATCATAGCAAATATAATAAATAATCAAAGCAAAAAAACAAATAAGTTTTAACAAAATTTCCTCGTGTAAAGTAATAAGATTGTACAGCCGGCCGCGCACGCTGCTCGTCAGCTCGAATTTCGATACTCGCACGCACACAGACACTCGCATATACAGTAGGAGACAGAAAGATCACTGTAAATCTATGTATAGAGTTAGGAAGAGACATGGAGAGAGAAGTCGCTGAGAGTCGAATGAAGGGGGCATAACGCTTTTTCGTTACCTGACGATTTCTATCAACTCACACCTCCCACAAGCCGCGTTAAGGAACTTCGTTCCAAAAATATATACGGACAAATCGAGAACCTCCTCTTTTTTTAAAGTCAGTTAAAAAGTAATTAAACAAAATGAAAAATTTAAAACTCCTAGACAAAATATAAACTGGAACAATTTCCACCAAACCTAAATACCTAAATACCATCTTCCGTTGGGAGTTAAACTTAAAAAGTGCCTATACACTTATGTTTCTAAGTATTTTCGTCTTTCTTGCTTTCAAGAAGGGCCCCCAAACTCATAAATCAGGTATAATGCCTAGTTTACAAGTTATAAGTTGGTAAGTCCATTTTTATAGGTATTTTTCAATGCTTAGCGATGGCTTAACGTTAAAATATCTCGGAATCTACTCAGAAGTTAGCGAGACGTATCGATAAGTTTTAGACATTTTAAAGGATAGAATAACCAATATGATTATCTACATAAGTATGTCCGAAATATGCTAGAAGCAGAGTAAGGGGTGTGCGATGTGGGCCACCGCCTACAGCCTTGCGGTCTAAGGGGCCTCGCGCCTCAAAAGTTTATGCGGCTTTTTTCAACGTATGAAAAATATTTTCGTTTATCTAGAAACATTTAAAAACTTTCACTGCGAGCGCAGTACATATAATTTAATGCCAAAATGACTTGCCAACATAGATTCCCAAGTGCTTGGTATGTTGGTATTGACCAATCTCCGACATACATTTTTTTTTTAAATTTTATCTCACTTATCCACACTTGCTCAGAAAGTACTCGCAGTATCATTTTTTCGACCAATTTGACTCTTAAAGATATATCAACTCCTCACTGGGTCGCTGTTAGAATAGGCTGTACAACAAGTAGAAGTGAATCTACGGCCGTAGATTAAAAGCAACTTGAGAGAAAATTAGAAAGGTAATTTTTGAAGTCAAATTAAAATAAAGTACGTAACATTTTTCCTCTACATAAAATCCGTCTCTTTCAACACCAGAGAAAAATTTATCTTAACCAGATGAAATCTAGGTTTTGCCTTTGGTCTCTGCGGTCTATAGGTACTCTCTAGTTACCAAAGAATTTTTTTTATTTAGCGTTAAAGGAGCCCATATTATATTTACACGAATGCGGTCAGAGCCCCAGTTGGCTACAGACGGCCCTGGCTAGTTCGTCTATATCATGAAACTTGAGGACGCTCAAAAAGGTTATTACCTACTTTTACAACGTGAAGTATGTGAAGTTCATAAAACAAACTTTTACAAGCCATAAACGTACCTAACTAGTCTTGTAAATAGCCACGTTTCTGGTTGGTTCAGTAACTTTGATTAGATGTTTCATAAATGATGAAGCCGTCGCGATCGGTCTGCGAAATGTTACCTAACTACCTGCGATATCACTATCAATAAAAAATAAAATGTAGATAATAATTACAAAAAAAATTCTCGACAAAAAAAAAGATTTAAAAAGCGATTTTACCGTTGATACTAAAGTTACTTACTCAAAAGAAAACTGCTCAGTTGTAGGCCAACAGAAACCAAAAGTGATCAGCTGCAATAGTTCCTAAGATCTCTTCACATATTATACATACATACATAATATTATGTTATGATTCAGAGCTGCATACGTGCATGAGCATGGCTGGACTAATTTCCACCAAACATAGCTGAGATCATTCTCAAAAACTTTAGATTTTGAAGCAATCGAGAACTACGATTTCAACGATGTCACAGTCACATGCAGATAAAGGCGTCAACCTTATAATGCATATATGTAGGTCCCATAGCGCCTATCGTTTCAGTCAGGACTTTAGAATATCCGACTAGATACGGATACGACAAAACTTCCAAACAAAACGAATTAATTCCTTAGATTTATATCGCCGGAGCAGTTGCCATATGTACCTATATATATTATTCACAAAGGAAAGTCTCTATCTACTTAAAATAGACCTCCGACACCGGGAATAAATTCATAAAGAGAAATTCAAATTAGGTACCAATTCAGTGGATCGAAAATTATCGTCATCACAACATATAACTTTTTGTTTGCTTTTCAATCTATTTTTTGTATTTGATTTTAAGGTTAGGAAAAAAATGTAAATATTGGACAAATAATAAAAGTATGATACATGCTATTAATGACAGTTCAACTTACTACCTA
Organism: Zeuzera pyrina; assembly: GCA_907165235.1. NCBI lineage: Eukaryota > Metazoa > Arthropoda > Insecta > Lepidoptera > Cossidae > Zeuzera > Zeuzera pyrina. The sequence goes on from OU015630.1 coordinate 14,927,205, forward strand.
CCTACATTCAATTCGGTTATGCGGAAATGTAATAAAATTCTGTGAGGCCAGAGATTGCAATTAGCAAGTTAATTTTAAGTAATATGTAAGTACATTACATAATATCTTTAAAAATATAGGATATAGATATATAAGTGTTTTAATTATTAACTTTATTAATAAATTATATATATTATAATTATATTAATATTTAAAAATTACTTAGAAGGAATGAGTGATGAAAGACGAAGTGAGTGGTAAAAGAAGCCAAGGAAGACCAAGGCTGACTTATGAAGATCAAATAGCCGGAGTGTTAACAAACGGAAATGTCAAACGCACTCGTATACCTAGGCGAAAATGTGTGAGGAGAATGATGAGATTTGAGGAAGCGAAAGAGGTATGTAAGGACCGCGACTCCTGGCGCTCCGTCCTTTCTGACTACCCTGTTAGAGATAGTGTGAAGATATGTATGTATGTATTATTGTATGTATATTTAAGTATTGCTTGAAAATAATTGGTCTATTTTTTTGGGAATAAAGATACTTTCCAATTTTAAGGAATAATTATCTACAGCATAAAAACGAAGTCGCAATTCACGTTCGTTTGTGCCATAGGACTTATGTATTCGCTTTTAACTTCTAAGTGGATTCTAAGAGCTAAAAGTTAAGGAGTTCAAGACGATTTTCACAAAAATATAAAACAGTGTGGTTCTTAAACATTTTTTTAGTGGTGAGGCAACATTTGATTGATTTTTTGTCTTATGAACCACTAACTGCTAGCCATAAAATAAAATATTAAGATAAAGATAACTTTTAACGTTGTCCTATAAACAAAACACATAGGTATAGACAAAGTTTTTCAAAAGCAAAAGCAACTATTACAATGTTTGGAAAAATACATTCAATACATTTCAGTGCGATTTTTAGACTGCATGGTGTTTATAAATTGCTGAATTATTAATTTAGTCATGCTCAAAGTAAAACGCATGTTGGCGCTGGCATGCGAACGATTATGTTTATTTATAAAAAATGCTGAGAATCTAGCTCGCAAGAGCTCGCGTAAGTATTTGGTTCCAGATAGAGTTAGGTAACGCAAAACAAAATGTTGAACTAAGGGCAGAAGTTGCATTTTAGCTCGATCGATAATCGATCTCTCTAGGTCTCAATTCTGGGCAAATCGTTTCCTCCGTCTTTCACACATTCAAAACTTCTAAACTCTAAACTTTTTTAATTTCGCAATAGTGTTTACCTTTTCAATGGCACAGTGGCTGAGCGTAGACTACCATGCAGGTTCGAATCCTGCAGTGTGGTCAGACCTTTTTTGTTTTTGTTAATATTTTGAAATAATATGTCTAAATTCAGTTTGCAAAAAGTAACTATTTAAAACACTTTAATAAGATACTCATAATAAGGCAATAAAATGAAAAATAATGTTGAAAATATAGACTTCATAACTTCAGGCAGCCTGTCTCGTACTACGGCGGCGCGAGGCAAATAAAATCAAATAAAATGTAGATGTGTGGGTGCTGTTTTTAAACGAAATGGCGACCGATCAGCTTATCTGATAATAAATGTGTGTCGTATGTACATACATGTGAGTTGTGAGTAAAATTATATGTAATTAATGAGTATGCAACGTTAATATAGGTATGTGTTAACTTTAATTGACATTTCTTTGTTGTTGTAGCTTTATAGGATAGCAAGTAGCAATTTTGCTACCATTAAAATACTTTTCAATAGCAGTTCCAGTGAATAAATAATCAAATTAAATCACATTAACATTATTTATTACATTCGAATTATATGATAAGGGGACATCCATTAACTACGTTACGTTAAGGATGGGAGGTGGTCAACGAAGGGTCACATTGTGTGACAAGGGGTGGCAGGGTCATAAGAAAGTCATAAGCTTGGTGACGTCACATGTCAAAATCCAAAATAGGTATTAAAACACAAAACAAACCTAATAGTATTAAAATAGTAGTTAATTTTTGTTTTGTTAATTTTCTATAATGTTTAATTTGATTTTGATGGTATTAAAAAAGTTATAATTTTGGAACTGCTGTTTTCATTTATTCAGTTCTAGGTGTAAAATTGCAAAATATGTGACGTCACACCAGGGCGGCGGGGTTCATCCCACAAATGCTCTAGCAGGTTAAGCATATGAAAACTGCACTCGCGTCTGATGAAGGGTTCTTACCTTGTTTTTGTTGTTCTTCATCTAAAATAGCCATACAATTAATCTCATATCTCTAACCTGAGAAAATAGTGACGATGATTGTATTTTCATTACAATAACGTTATTCGTAATTATATCTATATTTCTAAAAAAGTCATGACATTCGTGTGACGTTATTTGTGGATGGCCCCTAAGTGGCGATTTTGGTGAGTTTTCTAGTCTACCCTACTGAAAATGTCTGTGCACGTCACTGAGTAATTGGTATCACGGCCGACGCAACTAGGTCTAAACGTCGAGCCAAAATAAAAGGGAAATCGCGTTAATTTCTCGTTTTTTTGTTAATAATAACATACTTATTAGTTATTATGAACAAAAAAATTTGTGAAAAAAAATTTTTAAGTCAAACGGTTTTATTGAAAATAAATATAATAATGACGTAGACAATGTACTGAAAGCTGAAAAATAATTAGGTAGGTCCTAGGTGCGAGTCATCACACTACTCTCATCGATCTAGGGCAGGGTTTCTCAAAATGGGGTACGCGAACCCCTAGGGGTTCGCCATTCGACGGTAAGGGGTTCGCGACAAGATTTCCGTAATGGTGGCTTGATGAACCATTGTACCCTTTGCTATAACATACTTATGTGAGAGTGGAGTTTCACACCTGGTCATGATAAAAACGAAATATAGAAACCGACCTCATACCGAGTCAGAATTAAGGTGAAAATTGTCCAAAATTACTCCTAAAATTGACTCAATTTGCGACAAGAAATAAGCCTACCCATCACATTAATATTTAAAAGATATTTCTTTTGGCACTGTATTTGTTACCTTTTATTGAAATAGAAACATTATAGGGGGGGTGATTTAATTAGTTAGTTAAGGGGTTCGCTGTCATCTGGAAACTTCAACAGGGGTTCGTGGAGTGAGTAAATAAATAATTGAATAGCATTTATAATGATATGAGTGGTTGACTGTTGATAGAAATTTCACGCGCTCCACGATTATGTCTAGTCTGATCTAGACCTGTGTCAATCGTTCATTTTCAAAGATTCGATCGTTCAAGTATTGATGTGAAAAAAGATTCGGTCAAATGATCCAATCAATTATTGATCCATTGATTGTATACAGATACAATCATGATTGTATACAGATACAATCATGATTGTATTTTTGATTGAAATGGATAAATATCGAACGATTGTGTGTTTTCTGATCTTTTACGATTGCGATTATTTTTTATAGTTATAATTACAATTTAGACGCATTTATAATATTATTGTTTGTGTTTTAAAAAAAAACAATGTGTAATTTTTTTTAATTTCATTTTTTATCACATTAAACGGCATAGACAATCAATTAAATATCGACAAGTACCGAGATCGAATCGGTTAAATGATCGAATCGATGAACGATACGTTCATTCAAATGTGATTGCAATCGTCAATACTTTGGAATGATTGCAATCAAATGATCGAATCAATCACGACCGACACAGGTCTAGTCTGATCAGTGCCCTAGATTGATGAGGAGAGTGGTGTGATGACTGGTACCTAGGACCTACCTAATTATTTTTTAGCTTTAAGTACATTATCTAAATCATTATTATATTTCTTTTCAATAAAACCATTTAACCCAACATTTTTTTTACTTATTTTATTTTCAAATTTTTAGTTTATATTTCGTTATTTAATATTTCTTATTCTATTTAGTGTACAGACTGTCTAAAGCCTAGGATGCTATGCACTGTGTTGTACTTGTAAAGCCCTTTCATTTAATACCTATTACCCATATTAAGGGGATTGAAACAATTATGAAATCCACCATTTTGTACCAACGGCCATCTTAGATTTGGAATTTTTCAAGGTGTACTGTATTCTACTAGTCAAGCCCTTTCATTTGATACACATGTTGAGGGGGTTATGAAAAAATATGTAATCCGCCACTTTGCGGCGGCGGCCATCTTGGATTTACAATGATACTGAATATATTCAAATGTATTGTTATCAGAACTAAAGGTGTGTACCAATTATCAAATAAATCTGTCAACAGGAAGAGGGTAAAATTTCAATTACCTACTACCTAAATTTGACTTAAAAAACAACAGCAACAGCGGATAATAAGGCCTGTCGTCTAATAAGGCCTATGTGAGTAAAATCGTATTTACAATGGGCGCTCCCGCTCAAGGCAACACTCACAGACGCCTAACAGACGAAGATATCTCACGAACCAAGAATAAAACAATATCTTTATGAGTTTACAAACGCGGAATAACCCTCTTCCCGTCTCCAGGATTGTATCACACATTGCGAGAGATGACTGCGCGGCACGAATAATAAAAATCGGTCCGAATCAGTCGCTAGTATTGATCGTCATGTTTCACTTATCTGTATAAAGGAGATGTTAGATTTTCGGCCCGCGCTTTGTACGCTGTTTAGAAAATCGAGGAAAAATCTAAAGATTGTTAGAAAAATAGTGAAATTTCAATTTTTATTATATATTTTTAGAACAAGAGCAATATTTTATTATTTAACAGGGCTATAAGGACAACAAGTAGGTCATAACGAGTTCGTTCCAAAACTAAATGCGAAGTATTCAATTTACTATCAAATTCATGTGACATGTAGGTATATTATTAACAAAGTAATGATAAAAAAATCTCATCCATTAATTTATTGTTTACTAAACACAACTACTAAACTATTTTTATTTTGTTGTAAACATGTGTAGTTGAAAATGTCTTCGAGTTGTGATTATGAATATACTTTGAACGTCGCACACGTCACGGGTCAAATCGGTCAAAACGCTGTCAAAAACTATGGAGCACAGATTAAGTATTTGTAGCAAGCTACAGATGCGACCGTCGCTTTACCGTAATTGTTATGTATTTCGTTTTGGCGCTACTATCGCCTACTTAAATGTTCAGGTTTTTTTTTTTATTACTATTCATATTAACCAATCTTGATAAAATACAACACCATCTTTGATGTGCTGACTAAAAATCTCTACAATTCGCACTAGAACTGCATATATCAAAAAAGGCGTGTTTATTTCTAATTTCGCTTAACTTTGACCTGTTCCTCATACGGGGTTATTTTTTTATTAAGTACTTATACTTTACCCATATTATTTACCAAGATTAATAAAATAGAACTTATTTAATCTGTTGACTTAACATTTGTTGTCCCTATATTGCATTTCTCAAAAGAAAAGTTGATTTGGTTGATTTGTTTCCCGAGGCGTCAAAGATTTCATTTCATGTCAATTTTTTTATACCCTAAACTGCAGTGTGGATATGTTCAAACTGTAAACAGACCACTGTTTGAGATTTTAAATAGATTTCAACAGTTAAGACCTGCAATATAATTTGTTACAAAGAGTACTATGAATTAACTATTTAAAAGTGGAATACGTCAAATATGTCATTGACATCATCTTGTTTAGGTAAGGTGTAAGGCTAATATATACTGAAACCATAATTAAAACACTTTTATTTAATATTAAAGTTTCTAAATTATAACTGTACAAAGTGCAGGCCGGAGCTCCATACATTCGTGGAACGTCTCCTTTGCAATGTAAAGTTCTTAATCATTTTAAGATTTTTTATAATAAATACTTGAATAACGTAGGTGTGATTCAAATATTTTTAATTTAATTTCTCTTACATGTAAAGTCGACGACTATTAAGGCCTACCTAATTCAAACATAGGTTTTGTTTTCCTCCTACATCATGAATCAAATTTTATTTGTTTCATAATGTATTTTATATACATTTCGAGGTTTTACGAATGTAAACAAGTAGTGTGTAATTTAATGCTAATTGAACAATCGTTAGTTTTAGTGTCTACGACCACGAGGCTTTTAAAACGAGCATTTACTCAAATAAATGGTTGTTATGGGGAGAAAATTACAAATTTTTTTAATAATTTTTAATGTAATTAGTGCGTTTATGCAATTGTTGATCTCAAGTATTAAATGTATAACGTGTAGTTTGATTATTTAAGTATATTTGAGCTGTAGGCTTTATTACCCTACCATAGTAAAATAAGGCCTATTGGCAAGGTTTTCAATAATGTTAAATTTTGTTTTTGTTTATGGTAAAAAACGCCATTTTACCTTTATATTTTATAGTAATTGAACTTTTAGACTAATTACTATTAAAATCTGTTGATTATATTGGTTATTTTTCATTTAATTTCAAATCTTCCTTAGCTAGGTATTAATACCCCCAGGTACATTACGTGCAGCAAAAAGGTGGCTAGTAGGTGCTTACGTACCTATAAATAACAGGTAGGTCGCGGGTGGTTCGGATCAACGCCGGCTTAAGCAATCTTGGCGCCCTAGCTAAAAAACTCGAATAGCGTCCCTTGAAACAATAATTTCGCTATAAAATAAAATATAACTGCACTAATCTACGAGACCGTAAGCTAGGTTGTCCTCCGTTTTCTGTCGTCCATCTGCTAAAATGCACAGATAAACTGAAACATATACATGATGCCACGCATGAACAGAAGTCCTAAAAATATATTTAATTTTATACGCTGAAATAAATATCGAAAATTGATATATCGAGATTAAAAATATCGACGACGTAATATATAATATATAGTTATTTTGAAAAAATATCGACATTTTTTGCCCAATCCTAAGATAGGTATAGTAGCTATGTGTCTAATGCCCAATTTCACCAAACTCCTCTAATACTTAGCGAACCCCTAAAATCAAAACTACTATGAAAATTTATTCGTTAGCGAACTCCTATCCAGTTTTAGGGGTTCGCTAAGTATTAGGGGACTTTGGTGAAATCGGGCACAAATCGTTCGAACACTTATGAGTTATTATGACGCCACATTATTAGTACATTGGGCCGGGCGATGTAAAGCCGGGTTGGGCCGCTAGTAAGCTACAATTATTTAGTCTATAGAAGTAGAGAAATATTGACGTTTCGTAATCAAGTACCGCGAGTGTAGTTAGTATACATATTATACAGTATTACCTAGGTATAAGTACCTAGTTATTTCGTACTAACTTTATTTCAACTACATTTCAATAACGACCTAGGTAGACGGTACTAATGCAGTTATTACCCGCTAATAGGCATCAGTAGCAAAAACTTTCGCTTTAGCCGCTGAAGTCACCTAGTCCGCTTTGACGTTACCATTTATCATCTTGGATCTGTCAGTGATAGTAACAAATGGCTTATTTCACTTTAGCGTAATTACCTACCATCAGCTTTCAGGTGCTTCGTTAGCCTCTTTTATTAATTCCCGAGACATTAATATTTAGATGCAATCAACAAAAATGGGTTTGTTAGGCAGGTACTAATAAAAAGAATAGGTAAGACTTCTTTGTAGTTTTTGCAGATAAATAATGTTGATTTAAAAGTCATTGCGACTTTAGTTTAAGAGATCTGTTAAAATTGAATTAAGTTTTAACTCATCAATATCTAAAAATGATGTGTTAGGTTCACAATTAGCCACCTGTGATAATTTTGTAACAATTCTGTAACAAGAGCGAGGTTGAAATAAATTAATGGGGCTATATATAGGAGTTTGACGTTAGCGTTTATATGAAATAGCTATCATTGTCATAGTGCACTAGTAACTAGTAACTCTGTCATCAGTCATGAAGTTCGAAATAGAGAATAAGACTATAGCGTTCTGTCTGCCCTATAAGGCGACTAAAGGGACCTTTGGGGTTCGGTCGTCCATCCATGCGGCCCCAAGGGAGATGAGAACGCATGTGGTCCGCACTGTTATGGTACTGTGAGAGTGCAGGGGGCTCTGTCACTACCCCCCAAGAAGTGTTTCGGCACAGCGCGAGAAAGACTCCGTATCTCGGAACTCTTCGACAATGCGCCGAAAATGACTACCGCAGGCAATGACGTTATATTTACAAAAGAGGTAGATGAGTTATTGCGCTCTAAAACTGGTACCCTAAAACTTTGCTAATTAGCCAACCTGGAGCTCATTCGTGTAACAACGCGACAGTGGCAACTCGTATGTGTTCCTAATATTTATATTAAAATGCCGTCCTGTGTTATAAGATACTGCAGAAACTATACTAGCAAGACTTCGAAAGATTCACGAATCACGTATTATAAGTAAGTATACTTATTTAATTCATTTGTGTCACTATTTTTTCCAAAATTTAAAATATCAGTAAAATAATAAGTCATAAAAAAATTAAATGCGATAGGTAATACCCCAGTTACCAAGGATGACAGAGAGCAATATATTATATTTCGTCAAAGAATATAAAAAGTTGTGTTACAGAACCGTCAATGTCATGCAGTGCCTATTAAACATTTGTTTACGTTTAATTGGTTGGTATATAAGGTATACAATAATAATACGTATTTTATAAAACGAATCAAAAGTTTTAGCAGCGAGTCTAATATCTCAATAATCCCACACAATAAAAAATATTTTACATGAAAATGTCTAGTGAGTGATAGTGATATCTTGATTTTTATCATTTTCAAATTTATAAAAAAATAGTTTTATAAATCTATGTACATAAATAATTCTGTTTCCAAATGTACATGACTCAAGAAAAATTAATTTTAAAAATCAAACATAAATCCTTTTTTACTGTCTAAACCCATTAGGCATCAATCATATTTTTCGAAAATGTCTGTTCTGTGGCATTAATTACTAATATTCTATGAATTAGTCACGGATTCGCTTAAAATGCAGTAAGAAAGTGAAATTGGCCAATCATAATGTGTGATTTGTTAGTTTGAAATGCAATTGAAGTCTTACATTGTATAGCGACGCAGTGCAATGTATATTTGTCTCACTTTGGTTATGGTAATTGTCATGCTATCTTGTTTACACTTATCATTTTATTAGTGTGTATAAACAAAGTGTATGGCTTGTGTGTGCGTAACCGGGACAATATTTTACAAGCATTAGTACTAACGTAACCTACTTCTTTTTTAAATATAACATCATTGACCGCAGGAGTTTTAGTCGGTAAAGGCCCCATGTAATTCAGTCTTACAAAAATTAAACATGAAATCATTAATTTTTTCAATTTTCAAAAGTAGATAAGATTTGTTAGGTCTACAGTCCACGGAGGCGTACCTAGCTTTATAGACACTGTAATAAGCCATGCAGTTTGTACAGCCTGGCGTACTAAAATTTGTGAACAAACTTATTGCAAACTTGTATTTTCTGTTAGGCCTGTTGTCCACGGAGACGTAGCTGGCTTCTGCCCTCCTGCGTATTGTAAGGATAGATATTATGTAAATAGACGAAGTTACACCTCCGTGGACCGTAGGCATACGAGGAAATTTATAGTAATAATATAAAAATTGTAAGTTTCATGTGATAAAAATATTTGTGTAATTAAACTTCGCTCCAGCGCCAAGCGTGCCAAACATAATTTTGCTTTTCTTTACTACAGACAACTTTTCATTTTAAAATCACTTTAAAAACTGGTTCTTTACATAATCCTGTTGCCCAAATTCCCTCATATTTACAAAATTAATACATGTATTACAACATATTACATTTATAAGAAGTAAATGTTTGATAGGTACATAATTTAGAATGTCAAAAATTTTAAGCAACACTAAGGCAACACTATATTTATTACAAGAATAATTATTTATACTGAATTTTATTATGCTCTAATCTAATGTATATTGGTATATACAACACCCAAAATATTTTAGTTCCCAAATGGAGGATACCTATTTTGCTGAGTTAGTAATAGGACCTCATTCAACATTTTAATTAAAGTATAAATATGATATTTTATTTTGCACATGAGAGGTTGCTTGGTACTCAATACTCATACAAAATATAAATTTTAATTGCACTGATATGTGAGAAGTATGTTAATAAAGTATACAAAGAATGTGTTAGTAAATATTCAATTACTTAGATATTTTTAGACATCATTGTGAATGTCTGATGAGGTTTATTTTTTATTAACATAAAAATATCATTTTTGTCTGCAGGTAATGAAGATTCCAGGACTATTGAAAAAACTTTACAGTTAAAACCATCTATATTAGATCATTTGTCCAATGAAATAGTACAAGCTTTGATGCACTTCGTAGTGGACAATTTTAGACTATTCGCAAATAAAGTACCCGTAAAGTATTATTATAAATATGAATCATATAGAAATTAAGTTTAGTTTTTAATGAATAGACTAACAGTTTAATTTACTTTATTTAATTAAAATGTGATTTCTTTAGTAAACAATTTTATTTTAATTCTTAAAAAGCATCACCCAAAGTTTCTTCCATAAACTTTTTATAAATGGCCATAAATTTTGCAACAAAAGCTTCTAGATGAAATATTGGTTTGTTACCAAGTCGCATTCTATGTTCGTACTTTGCTGCATGACTTGCTACTTGGCATATCATGGCCATATCACTATTACGCACTAATTCTTTTAACAAACCGGCGAATATCATATCTGGTGGCACTCCATGTATTATTAGCTCATAAAGTCTCTGACGAACTTCACCAAGTTTCTTCGGAGATTGCTCAGAAAGTATCATAGAAGCTGTTTCTCTAATAAATTGCTGCCAATCTGGTTCTGGGACTTTCTGATCTGCAGTAAAGGGGTAATGTTGAACCTTACAAGCTTCACACATAAGTATAGCTCGTCGTAAATTTCGATCTGAGCATTTCGCAATACGCATAGATAATTGAGATGGCAAGTTTAGACCCTCTTTCTTACAAATAAACTGTAGTACGGATGTTATCTCATCTTCTGTAGGAGCTGGTATCCGAATAGTTAAACAACGAGATCGTATCGCTGGTATTACTTTGGAAATTGAATTAGCAATGAGAATAAGGCGACATGTTGCTACGTATTTCTCCATTGTGCGACGTAAAGCATGCTGAGCATCTTTTGTAAGGTCGTCCACTTCATTCAATATAACAACCTTAAATTCTCGCTGTCCTGAAGAATCTATTTGGTGTGTTTGTGCAACATTTTTAACTAAATCCATTATAACCACCCGGTCATGTATTCCAACGTCTGTAGGATTAACCTCAATATGATAATTACTACTTATAGTCATTAATTCAATTTTCTTATTGGAAGGAGTTGTGAAGTTCATTGTTTCTTGTCTCAAGCGCTCTACGCCAGAACCGTAAAGTTCCCTCATTAAGCACATGATTCGTGTTTTTTTACCGGCTCCTGAAGGGCCATATACAAGAAGATGAGGAAAGTCACTCTGTTGTACAAGATTTTTCAACCAAAGAGCTTGATCTTTGTGATAGTCTAGCTTCGATAAATCTTTCGGACGATATTTATCTACCCATAGACTCATATTTTAATAGCAAATTCTAAAACAGACAAAAAAATAATAGTTAAACTAGGCAAAAAATAAACTTAACAGGCAAAATTCGCGGGCTATTAGGTTTGACAGTGGACACTTGACACAAGGAATATATATTTTTCTATATATTTCTTAAGGCATTGGAAACAAGACCATCAGCCTAATAACGAAACTTCTGGAGAAACATTAACTGTCCCTAACACTCCTTCAGTAAAGTGATAGTAGGCTTTACTGAAGTTAAAAAAGGACTTCTTGGAAGAGCGTGAAAACTTCAGCTACACATGTTTATTTAGATCTCCTCCATTCTTTTCACTTACACAGAACTTTAAAACACAATATACTATCACTGTTATATTTTAAAAGTCCTAAAAATGTAGAAAATAGAAAATCCAAATAAAATGACAACCTCACTTCTCCTGTTCCCGCCAAAAAGTCCTGACACAAGTAGTGATCCTTAAAAGTCTGTGGATCCATTAAAGAAGAAGGTAAAGCAATCTAAGGCCATACAACCGACGTCTCCAGTAATAAATGTAGAAGAAATTATATTATGTAGATAAATTCTACATAATATAATTTCATAAAAATGTCAAAGTAATACATTTTTAGATGTTCCTTAGAATTTCTGGCGACAAATATATTGAGGCAGTTTTTCTAATAAAATCCGTTGAGACAGAATAATACAGTAAACTAACAAAAACACAGTAATTACGATGGAAATATATACATCAGACTAAATTAATGAATTTCTGTTACGTAAAAGTGCAATTATAGATTTCGTTGATTATTGCTTTTCCTCGAGCCCGATCCCAAGACACACTACACTTAGAAATTATTGTGGCATTATGCTAGCTTCTCCTTTAACAAAACAGTTCCAATATCCAGCACAAAATCACAGAAACATTAAAAAATATTAAATTCATTAATATGTTTGACACTTCGTGTACTTGTCAGCGTGTCGCAATAAATGGCGGACCGGCACGTTTTGACATTACAATGATGTCACATAAAAAAATTACTCTTTGACAAAAGTACTGTTGTTTTCTCTTAGACACACAAGAAGCCGTAAGTAAAAAAGAGACAACACTACGTTTGAATGTCATGCGTTAGAATATATATAACTAAATGTTGCTATAGATCAACATGCCATGTCCTTTTGTTTCCTTAGTCATTGCTAAGAACCACAGACTTAAATGGATGAAGACTATACCTATCGATACAAAATGCGTGGCAAATTCACACTAACAAATATTACTCACACAAATGCAGAACCAGGCCCGCATTAAGGAATGGGTGCTTAAACTGCGTATTATTTTCGAGCGGGACTATTTGGAACACTCCGAATTGTATTTTTCTTGTGATAAAATAAGAATTAAATTAACTGAGTAATGTACTAGTATTAGAGATTATTACTTTATTATATTCCTTCTTTTTGTAGATTGTTTTTGTCACATGAAGAATGTAATTTGGAGTGTTCCCAATAGCTCCACGATACAATATTATGATTGTTCGTTCGATACATGAGGCCTGACGACTGTGCACTGCTGGTCTTGGGCCGCATGTACATTGTGATGACCTTGCTTGCGGTTCGATTTATGTGGGTACATGAAGATTGACGACATAAACGATATATTTATAAAAGTCGGGAAAGTTGATAATCAGGCAAGTGAAAGTTTTGAATTTAGACTTTTTGGCGAAAACAAAAGAAGCATGGTTGGCATTTTATTCAAAATTCACATTTGATATTTTTTGTGCTTTTGGGAGTTTTAAATTATAATATATTGTTCGTTAAAGCTGTGTGCAAGTGATAGGAATTGGAGGAATTTCGTTTAACAGTCTATTTTTTTATCAGGAGATAGTCGATGGGTGATCGATCCCATTGAGAATAAAAACTAAAATAGCTTACACTATAAAACAAAGAATGTTTTCAGTCTTTTATTTATTAATCGGATTGTTTTCTTATTACATTATCTAAGAACTCATTATAGATGTATATCAAACACATCATTTCACTGTTTTTCAATGTGTGCCAGAAGTAACTAGCGCAGAATGTCAGATATGCTAAGGATTACCATTGCAAGTAATCGTGGGTATTATTTGTCATTATTCGCCTCAAGATATCCATATTTGTTTTCACCATTTTTACATGTGAACACACAATTTATGCATAATAAAGTCCATCTTCGATTACCTGTACAGGAAAGTTCTATTATTTTTTCATCAAATTAAAATTATTTTGTAATTATGAAGTATGGCTTCCAGCACTGGCTTTTTTCTAAACAACACTGGCCCAGGTTCAGCCCAGCATAGCAACTAGAGATTAATTTGGCGATAGCACGTTCATTTTTAATAGGTATGTTGAATTTCATCGTCAAACAACAACAGAGTTTTACGGGTATCTCTTTTACATAATAAATGGGGTTCAAAATGTTTTAAGCACAAAACACTGCCAGAATTGGGCTGCCAGTTTGTTCTATGTACCCTTTCTTATGTATTTCTTTTATGTAGTTCTTTAACCAAAAAATGTGAAGATTTTCATCCTTTAGAAACCCGAAATTAACAAGGTATACATCAAAATCAAAACATAGTTGCAAAAAATAGTTGCTTAACCTTAGGTACCTGTCGGTTAAGATTTAATTTTATTACGAGACTCAGTTTTCTCTGAATTCGGCCCTCTTTAAGGTACAAGTACTAATAATGTCAAAATTGGTTAGGTACTTGGTACAAAAATATAAAAAACCTACAAAATAAACTTTATACGATATAAGGAAACTTTAATTTTAATAGTTTGCAACATATTTAAGTGGAGCTTAAAGGAGGAGAACTTAATTGTTGAGTAATAGTAGCATCAGCATAAGACATTCGCTTTATTGGAGGGTACCTTTCTGCTGCCTCAGAGTAGGAGATATTATCTTCAGCCATTAGGGATTTTATTGCTTTTTGTCTTGAGAATTCAGGGCACCTTTTGTTTGTAGCAAAATGACGCGCCTGACAAAATAAACAAGTAGCCTCTGTTTCATCAACGGGACAACCATCTCCTGTATGAGGTTGAGCACAACGGTAGCACCGGGGTTTTGATCTACACTGAGCTTTAACATGTCCATAACGGCAGCAGTCATAGCATTGGATAATTGGTAATTGGTATACCTCAACATTAATAGCTGTATTAAAACAGTAAATTTTAGAAGGTAAGACCTGTCCCTTAAAAGTAATTACCACTGTCTGAGTTGGGACCCACTCTGCGAAACCGTCTTTAAAAATTTTCCTATTCAATCTACGTGCTTTTACCACTGTAGCACAATTACCATTACTAGGACACTCCAAACCAGAGACTAATTCTTCCATAGACCAGTCTAAGGGAATAAACTTTATAATTCCCATACGAGAGACTTGGAAGCGGGGGATCTTTGCCTCATATTTATTTTCTTTTATGAAGGGATTTTCTAAAAAATCATTGGCTTGGGTAGCTGTTTTAAATTTAACTGTTGCCCTATTGCGGCCTGCCTGCTTAATGCCATTAACTACAATACCATGCACATTGTATTTATGAAGTAGTTGAGCAAACTTCAGAATGCGGATAGTTGAGCCGGCTGAACGATCGGTTTCTGTGCGTGTAATGTGGACTAGAAATGGACCGGAATCTGATGAGCTATACCTAAAACCATTTTCTACCTCAAAACCTGGATTGACATATATATGTTGTACAAACGAGGACGGGGGAATCTTTTTTTTTGTTGATTCCGCATTTCCATCAAGTGGGCAATCAATACGACGTTTTCTAGCGCAGGAATCAGACATTTCTACATCAACGGGAATGTCTTGTGAATGCGATGGGGCCTTTTCATGAGGAGGCGGCCCTCCACCCCAATCGGGTGGATCGTCCTCCCCTGAATTCAACATTTATACGAAAAATAACAATACTTACATGAACCCTCCACCAAAATACACAAAAACACAATTATAGGAACTCAACAGGAATATTGAAAGTAAAAAAAGTAAATAACGCTAAAATGCACGTGTGTCAACCAAGGCAAACCGCAGCAAAAAAAAAAACAAGAAATATTTAATCATCGAACATGTGACGTACTACACAAGTAAACAGACGCCATACTCCGCTTATTTTGACTTAAGCGGAAGATGGCGGCTGCCACGGTTTCGGAATTGTCTATGTGTGCCATTGTGTTGCAACAATTGAAAGAAAAGGATAAATATATACAATTCTAAACTACAATGAAAGTGACTGTGTTATTACTTACACGGTATCTATGTGTGAGTGAATTATGTTTGATCTGCTTCCATTTATAAATCTGGTGTAGTCTACGTTAGCATCTGACTTCTGACTTGACACATGACAGTGTCTTTGTCTTCTCCTTTGTCTGTGGTTAAAACTTTGATCTAATTTATTTTATTGTTTGTTTTTCAATACATTTTTAATTTTTAATTATGTTCATTCTCTTTACCTCATGTGTATGCATTTAGTTGTAAGTTGTAGGTACTTACTAAAATTGGGTATTAGTTTTCCTTCAGCGTAGTAAAGAATAAAAATACTATTGTATTAAGAAGTGTCATAATGATTCAAAAGAAAAACATTATTTTCATAATTATATTTGTTTACAATTTGAAAGAGTTTTATGGCGAAGAATTTAATTTATCTGGCGAAGCTGGACAAGCTTATGCCATAGAAATTAACATAGGACATCCTCATCAAAAGGTAAATAACATTCACCTACATGAACATGACTGGAACAATAGTAATAATATTGTCGTTTTTTTGTTATTTATTATAAAAAAATTCGTTACACTACATGTCATTGTTTCTTTAATTTTTGCAAAAAGTGGAGTGAGATAATATTTTGCTTGTATTGCTTTTAGAACAGTAAGTACTTGGAAGTTAAGTACAGTCAAATCTGAGTAAGTGAGAACTGAGTAAGTGAGAAAACTCTATTAATGAGAGTATTTACCAGGTCCCGTCATTTTGCCCTCCTAAAACCTCTATAAGTGAGAAACATAAAACCTGTATAATTGACAGTCATTTTTCACTCGTGAACCTCTTCAAGTGAGATTGATACTTGCCTATACCTCTATAAGCGACAGTTAGACGCGTTTATGAATGTGCTTCTGTTATTGTTTTCTATAGTTTTAGGAACTTACATTGTATTCGAATGACCAGATGTGCGTCTGTTATTGTTTTGTTATCATAGTTCGAGGAACTCATTCTATACAAAAAGCCAAATGTGCGCACCGATTTGTTTGTCAAGTTTATTACAATCAGTTCATAAACAGCAGTTGCGAAGAAAGTTACCGTACTTACTCATAATGTCTAAACGAAAACTCAATGTGTTGTCTTTAAGTGATAAACTAAAAATTGTGAATGCTTTTGAATCTGGGAAATTACGAAATCAAATACAGAGTGACTTTGGCTTAGCAGAATCCACTTACTATAAAATTATAAAATCAAAAGAATTAATTAAGTCTCAGTGCTCTGAGGGACACGAAAATATCAAGAGAAGCCGGCTTACTGAGTTTCCCGACGTTGAAAAATGCCTGTTACAATGGATTAAACAAACCCTCGATAAGAACATTCCCATAGATGGTGTAACGTGTTATTTACGTGCATGATGTTTTCATTTATTTCTCCAAATTTAGTCCTTATTCCCTAAATCCTTTCCTCAAATTATGTTCATATTTTGTCAAAATTTATTATGCAGCGTTTACATAACTTATTTGTTGCTCCAAAGGTTGTTCATTTGTAAATTTATTAAAAATTTATTAGTTTAATATTGCAAAGAAAACATTATTTTTTTATGTAAGCAAGCCTATTTTGTTATTTATTGTAAAAATAATAAATAAGTAATTTTTAAAAGTAGAAAAAATATTGTTACGATAGCTAAGTGAGATGTGTCAATCATGAATACAATATTTCTTTTTAATCTGCGCAAACGTCGATGGCCACTAAAACTGAAACGTCATCCGGCACTTTTCGATTTATTTGGTCCGTTGATATATTCCGTAAAATAAAATTTGAATTTTATTTTACGGAATATAGTCCGATTTATTTGATCAATTTTGCAACTATGCTACCTTATGCATTAATAATGCTTTAAAATGTAATATATTTGACCCAAAATCCTACAAGGATGTTTGGAATATTTTCCGATAAATAGCCGACATGTTCGGGTAAGTGCTTGAGCGACACGCCATTTTGCTGACTTGATATAAATTTATTTTGCACTTTAATGTTTCTCATTATTTGTGTTTCTTTACAGCTATTTATTTACACTATTTATCTATTTATTTAAAATAACTTCTTCTTCTTCTAAATTTGAGCATACCAATCTTAATATACCTGCCTGGCCTACGTGTCATCGTAATGGCGTCCCTTTTGATTGGCATGTGCTGATGCAACTCACTTGGCTCATTATTTTAATTGCACGGCGCTTTTGGAAATTTCGAGGGAAGCTAATTTCTTTGGAAAAGTTTTGAAGGCTGGATTGATGTTCTTGTGCTAATTGTTAGACATTCAAGTATGTACAATTTTTTCTTTATTAAATCAAGGTGTGATTTGTTGAAAAGACTTTTATAGTGATTAAAATTTAGAATAATTTAAAGTTAAAGGTATAACATTAGTTATATTACTCCAACTCTTTGTTGTAACTAGAATAAACATATATTTTGTTATCCGTTTGTTCTATTTATTTTGAAAATTTAAATTAATTCCTCGTTTTAACGCGAGGTGGCGCCCGAGCTTTGTTTTGAATTTAGAAAAGAATATTGTTCTTATAAATATCGTTTTTTTTAACTTGCATGTGTTAGTCAAGATCGAAGACTTCAATATAACAGTCCAATGTTCTTATCCGGCACCTTTTAGTTACTTTAATTTTTTATTCATCACAATTTTAAAAAATAAACACAACCATACCGTACCATTACTTCACTATTAAATATTCTAAACAACCTAATAATTATATATTTTTTTTTAATTTTTTAACATTACCATGGACCACTGCTGAAACAAAAATCTAAAGACTTCGCCACAAAATTAGGAATCCAGAACTTTTCAGCTAGTAACGGCTGGTTAGAGGGTTTTAAAAAACGCCATGATATAAATTAAAAAAAAGCAGCCGGAGAAAGTAGATCTGTGGATCAGGGAGTATGTAACCAATGGACTGAAGATTTGCCGAACCTTTTAAGAGGATATGATCCAAACAATATTTATAACGCCGATGAAACTGCTTTGTTCTTTAAATGTCTGCCAGATAAAACATTCATTTTCAAGGGCGAAAAATGCCACGGAGGAAAACAAAGCAAGGAACGCCTTACTATTCATCATTGTGTTAACATGACCGGTACAGACAAACTCCTTCTTCTAATCATTGGGAAATCTAAGCGACCTAGATGCTTTAAAAGTGTCAAGACTCTACCCGTTGATTATGCGAGTAATACAAAAGCTTGACTGACTTGATGACTAAGGAATTGTTCAAAGATTGGTTAAAAAAAGTTGACAAGATAAATAATAATTAAATAAATATATATAAAATAAAATAAAAAATTCTGACTTGTGATTCTTCTGAATATGGCATAGGAATTGTTTTGGCACACGTCATGGATAATGGAGAGGAAAAGCCTATTGCTATGGGTTCCAGAACTTTACACGCACATGAAAGACGTTATTCACAATTGGACAAGGAAGCGACTGCTATTCTTTTTGGTATCCAAAAATTCCACAATTATTTGATGGGTCGTAAATTTACTGTTATTACTGACCATAAGCCTTTACTGGGAATTTTTAATCCTACTAGGAAAGTGCCAGATTTGCTGTCTCCTAAGTTGGTTAGAATATGTCTAGCGTTGTCAGCACATAACTATGATATTGCATACCGACCTGCGAAAAGGATAGCAACGCTGATGGATTGAACCGTTGGCCTCTGCCAGTAGAGTCGTTCACAACAGCGGATGTACCGGGGGAAGTATTATTAATAGCTGAGACTCCACATGATTTACCTTTTGGGACACAAGAGATTGCCAAAGAGACAACTAGAGATCTGTTGTTGAGTGAAGTAATAAGGTACATAATGAAAGGTTGGCCGCCACGTGTGCAAGATAAACAGCTTCACAAATACTGGGTTCATCGTACAGAGATGAGCATGCAGGATGGATGTATTTTAATAGGAAACCGCGTAGTTGTGCCACTTACTATGAGAAACAAAATTTTACGATTATTACATCAAACACATAATGGTATTGTACTCACAAAAGCATTGGCACGGAGTTATGTTTGGTGGCCACAAATGGACAAAGATATCGAGGTGACTGTCAGTACCTGCGATTGATGTTTGGAATGTCGAAATATGCCGGTAACAACGAGACATGAATGGATTCTGCCCTCCAAACCTTGGTCATGTATTCATGTGGATTTTGCAGGACCTTTTCAGAAGAAAATTTTCTTGATCGTGGTGGATGCATTTTCAAAATGGCCAGAAATACAGATAGTAAATTCAATGACTTCAGCAACAGTAATCAAATATTTGCGGTATCTGTTCGCACAACATGGACTTTGTGAGACGTTGGTTTCTGACAATGGAACCTCATTTGTATCGAAAGAATTTAAACATTTTCTCCTGGCTAATAAAATTAAGCATATTACAACGGCTCCATATCATCCTGCCACTAACGGGCAAGCTGAAAGAATGGTACAGACACTAAAACAGAAATTAAGAAAATTGGAGGATTTGCCATGGGACCTAAAATTACCTCGAATATTACTAAGTTTACGTTCTACGCCTTGTTCAAGTATACAAAAAAGTCCTGCAGAATTATTGATGAATAGACAACTCCGAACTTTATTAGATACAATCCACCCAAAAGACAATTTTTGCAGAAGAATAGAACAACAAATAGTTAACAATGCTGTAAATAAGAATAGACAGACTGAAGTGGGTGAAAAGATTATGTACAGAAACTATTCAGGAAGACCTAAATGGCTACCTGGCAGGATTTCAGAAAAGGATGGACCAGTTACATACAGGGTACAGACGAAAGGAGAAATAATACATAGACATGTAGATCAACTAGTGAAAGTTAAAGAAAAAAGTGATGCTGACGATGAAAACAAGCAAAAAGAATTAGATCATTATGAAGATATAGAACACGAAGATAGAGAACAGAGAGATAGAGATGACAATAAGGAAGTCACAGAAGAACAATCAATGGAAGAAGAAATAATACAAATACCGAATAGTGATGAATGGGCGGACATATTAGGGATACCATCCACGTCAAGTGCAGGAAAAATGAGGAAAAAATTAAATACTCATTCACGATTACCATATGAGAGACCATAATTTGATTGAAAGATATATATATGGTCCTACAACTGTGTATACTTTATTAAATACTTTATTTAAGGGTGAAGGTTTTGTTACTAGAATAAGTTTTCATTGTTAGATACATTTAATCCTAGGGGAAAGGTATGTTATACGAGGGTGGACCGATAAGTACTTAGCCTACAAAAGAAAAACGAAAATTTTGGAAAAGTGGTGATTTATTTCTCAACATAGTCTCCTTTTCGGCGTCGAATCGGCCCAATAATTCGGCATAGTAGAGCCCTGTGACCGTTTTGCCCTTCTCCAGGTAGTTGATGTAAATCACACCTTGTGATTCCCAGAAAACGGTGGCTATAACCTTTCCGGCCGAGGGGACAGTCTTCGCCTTCTTCGGAGCACGTTCGCCGGGTGAAGTCCACTGTTTCGACTGTTCCTTGGTCTCTGGTGTGTACCAGTGGATCCATGTTTCGTCGACGGTCACGAAACGACGCAGAAACTCCTTCAGATTGCGCTTAAACAGCGTCAAACACTGCTCTGAAGTGGTCTCACGGTTGCGCTTGTTGTCCGGAGCGAGCAAACGCGGCACCCATCGCGCCGACAGCTTTCTCATGCCCAATATTTCATGCAGGATATGACCCACGCGGTCTTTTGAGATGCCTACTGTCTCAGCTATCTCGCGCACCTTCAATCGGCGGTCTGTCAATACGAGATCGTGGACTTTTGTCACGTTATTCTCCGTGGTAGCTGTTTTCGGGGCACCTGGGCGTGGGTCATCAAAAACCGACGTGCGACCACGTTGAAATTCGTTAAACCAATTTTTGACGGTCGCCATCGAAGGAGAAGAGTCACCGTACACAGCATGCAAGCGCTCTTTGATTTCGCTGCGCGATTTTCCTTCCAAAAACAAGAATCGAATCACCGACCGATATTGGTCTTTTTTCATTTTCATAAACTCCGCGGACACGCCCACTCCTACACGCAGTCAAAACAAAACTACGAGTCCGATTCGGCTGAAATTTTGACAGTAGCCGTCTACGAGAACGTACTACACGATAGCATATTTCTCTTGCGATAGTGGCGCCATCGGGCGGTGAGGCTTACTTATCGCACTGCCCTTGTATATTATATTCTATGTGTCATCAACAAAAATGTAGGTAGAAAGAAAAATGTTGTCACAATTACTTCATTACACCTGTTTCTAATTAATAAACAGTTTTAGCATTTACAATGTGTATTGATATAATACAGTACAAGCCCAAAATACAAACCCATAAGCCCGGCTTGCCTTACTAAAATGCTCAGTCAATAACAGAATAAGTATATTTTTTGTAGTTAGTAGAATTTTATGTCCAATGTTGTGTCGTCTGTTTGTTTTAGGTTCTCAATGGAATCGCCACTCATAAATATTCTGTGTTTGTTACATACCATACAGTGTCTTTTCCAAACAAGTCGTTGGCAAAGTTATCTACGGGTAGTCGCCATTAATATTGAAAAAAGAAAAATAATGACAGAATACTAGTGTCAAAGAATGAGTAATAAACTTCAAAACATATCAAACAGTTTTAAATTCCCGTGAATTACTTGTCAAACAACAACAGTGTAGGAATCTTTAAGAAATAAAACAGGATTTTGGCCCTAACTCGCGACCAATCATTCCATCGGTCGATTGACACTAACTATCTGTCAAGGCATAATCAGAGCAAAAATCAAAGTAATCAATCGTCTCATTCTCATGCGTTGGCTTGTAACGCGTCTTGCAACCTCTCTTTCTTTCTAGTGGCAAAACTCGTTATAGCTGTAGTTTTTTTCCAAGGTTTATGTAGCAATTAGTATAAAGCGAAAAGCCCGGCTTTCGTATTGAACTTTGTACAGATTGAGAGATAACGAAAACGATACGAAATATACAATTCAACGTGACTCAACTTCATCGTTTTTACGTAATATTTATTTGTTTTGAGCCGGTGGACGAGTGATAAGTATTTTTTAATTTCCATCATAAGTGAGTTAATAGATAATTTGTAATAAAAAATCCAATAAGTTGTTCCTTTTTATTATTAATTTTTAACTTTGCATAGAAAAAAGAACTAATTATTTCGTTAAAACCTATGCCTGATTTGTGTATTACTCGACTATTAAAATGCATAACAGACAATAAATCAGTGTGTGTGTTTCTCTGACTAGTAATTCGCATTTCATATATCAGTCTATGAAACTGATTGGATTTTTATTTGTTCTCCCATCAGCTTAAAGGTAGTTAGTATTATCGGTGCTGTATGTTTTATTCAAATGACGAAAATATTTAGAATTGTTCTTGTTATGACGATTAAAAAACTAAACAGGCGGCACAAAAGACATAATTCACAAAAACACATGTATACAGTGATTTCCTTTAGTAATTTGGATAAACAACGAATTAAAACATATTAATATTGTATAGATTCAGGTGTTACTTTGCGGAAATCCATCACATGTGATAAACTCCCAAAATCTTTAGCTATCTTCCGCTCAAACTCAAAAAATCACAAATCGACACGAAGCATCCTCAGGATATACCAGAGATAGAATTCGGTCACCTAACCAGCACCGAATCCATATTAATATGTTAAGAACTGATAAACTATTTACATCTGTACATTTTTAATAGCAAAGTATAATAAAAATAATTGTTTTGTTGAAAAAAAAATGCGGAGAGCGATCTCTGTCCTCTCTTTTCGTCCACCAATTGTGCCAGTCATGATTTAGTAGTAATCTATAATATTTTAGCCTTCCCTATACTTTAAAAAAACAATGAAGAACATGTATCTATGTCAGGCTTGCCCTATTTTGAAGCTCTACTGCCACTGCGAGGAAGGTTATTATGATTAACATATTCATATCTAATGTATGTAGGTATGTAAAAAAAGCCCTGTCCGATCCGTGAAGGTATTTTAAGATAGGTATTGAGATTCGATTCTATTGTTAATGTTGGACCTTTTGTCCAAGAGATAAGGTCAATTATTGAATGGTAGAAGGCACACAACTTTTAGTGCTCAACTCTCGAGACCTACGCTTTGCAGAGCTATGATCTAAATAAGCATTGCCGGGTTTAAAGTCTACTATCAATTGGTATAAGCAAAATCAATAGACAACAACAAAGTTGTACTTCGACCTACTCATGCAAACTGGAGGCATCGAGAACAATGTCGTAATATTGTTAGTAGCGGGCTCCATTTTCTTTATTTGAATGAGTTTCTTTTCTTTATTACTAGCATTCGGAGTTGCTCTAGCTTCCACCCTCGTTTTATTGGACTATACATAGTCCGACAGTGAGTCAGTTTTTTCAGATATCGATCGAAATGAGTTATCAAGGCGATACCGAGGTGAATTACAGACTACTGCGACGACTTTGGATAGAAGACTGCAGCGATTTGGGAACGTTGTACCCTTAACTGGCATTTGATTACCCACAGCTCGTAACACTATTTAATGTACCTAATTCTTTTCCGATAAATCAAAAATACCCCGACGCGACAACACTTGGGTATTGTTACGAGCTGTGGGTAATAAGATGCCGGTTAAGAGTGCAAAGAGATTATTTCCGTTCGTACAGATGTCAAGAACACGCAAACTTAATTACGGCGGTTCCTAGTCTTCGTAGTCGCTCCTCGAAGTAGCTATTCGCGTTGTAGTCACCGAAGGTACACGCTTCACTCACAAACAACGTTCCCAAATTGCAGAAGTCTTCTATCCAAAGTCGTCGCAGTAGTCTTCGTAATTCGGCCTCGATATCGTCTTGATATATCGCTTCGATCCGTAGTTAAAAAACTGACTCAGCGGCGGACACGCAGCTCCATTTAAAGATTTAAGACAAAACGAGGGTGGAAACTTCTAGAGCAAACCCGAATACTAGTAATAATAACGCGTAGAAATTAGAGGGTGGAAAGTTCTAGTTAATTACGCTCGCTAACAATAATTCGACATTGTTCTCAATGCCACCTGTTTACATAGTAGTTATACGACACGTCTCGCTCTGGAATTTTTGAAATACAACTTTGTTCTTTTTTTTGTTTTTGCTTATACCATTCGGTAGTAGGCCTTAAATCTAACAATGCGTTTTAGGTCATAACTGCAAAGCCTAAGTCTCGAGATATAAGCACTAAAAGTTACGTGTCCATTTAAAAATCGACCTTATTCTTTGGACATAAAGTCCAACCGTAATAATATCTTACTACTACTATTTATATTTACAACCTATGATAAACTTAAACACGTAAAGGACTAGTAGGTACCTACGTATTGTTTTTTTTAAATTTTAGATGCTTTTTGAGTCGGGGGTTTTATTAAATTTTTAATTTCAGTATGATTTATTTCATGCTTTTTATACACGTTGCGATCTGTCCTCCCTCACATTCACTCAAATACTTTCCGAACGATTCATGAAGTTGCGACATTACTTGTGTTTTCCTAATATTCTTTCCTGCTCCATCATCAGACCCTGATCACCATCTATCTGTCTATAACCTATTTATAAAGACTATTCCAATGAGCCCAAATACGATACATCTGCTGTAACTTACAAAAACTGCTTTAGCCGGTTAGATTGAAATGCTAAGGTGATAGCTCTACTCTGCAGTGTTATATTTTTAAGTAACTACCTAGTTAAAGTCTTTTATCTTAAATTCTGTGATTGATACCTCAATAAGTTTCAAAACACATAACCTTATTTTAACATTAACACATAAATCGTTTCCATTGTTTTATTCATTTTAGGCATTGTATGCATTTCTTATGTACTAATATAGTTTCAGTAACATACCTTAATATGTAAAATATATTTGTTCTGTTTTGTTTCATTTCTAGCTCAATGTGTTGGTGGATACAGGTAGCACAACTTTAGCAATTGCATCTTATGCAAGGTTAGATAGCAAAAAGTATTTCCACTCAGAAAATTCTAGCAGTCTCTATGATAGTGGCAAAGAGGTAATTTTGAATTACAGCTTGTTACATTTTTATTTCATATTTCAATTACATTTCAATTACTGGGCAAAGACACAGGCCTCTGATAAAATGACACCAAAGAAAATACTTAATATTTATTTGATTACATAACATAATAAATAGATTGAAATACAATTAGTGATTGGAAAGTCTCGATATTTCTAAGTCCCGCTACACGAGCGACTTCGAGACTTCGAAATATGATTTTTTGAGAGACTTTCTGTGAGACGTATCAATAAAATATTAATTTTTGTAAAATCAACATTTAATTCATTAATTCAATAAAAATACCTTAATAAGTTACACAATATGTGTATTGTGTAACTTACATCGTACTCATAAAGTCATTTTTATTGTACTTGAGTTTTGATTAGTATAGTTGTTTTGTACTTTTCAGTGTTTTTGTTGTGTTATCAGTGAACATACATAAAAAAAAAAACAAAAAAAAACGTACATACAGACGACCATAGAACCTCCTCCTTTTTTTGAAGTCGGTTAAATATAAAAGTAATTAATTTCTCGTGTTTATAGCTATTTAACTAATTCTTCTTTAATTGTCGTAATCACAGAATTAGTTTTTGATTTCCAGTCATTAAAGTCACCTTAAAACAACTAAACGGACTATTAATTAACCTTTGTCGTTAATTAGAAGGATTTTAATATAATTAGAAGGATTTTAATATAATAGGCTTTCAAAAATCGGTGTATTGACAGCTTTATCCGACAATCTGTTTCTTATTTTTGTTATAATGCCTATGGACAAGGAGAAAACCCTCTCGTTTATTATTAATATTATAACATATTTGAATACTGTTCATATATTTCTCGACTCGAATCTCGGCTCAAAAAGTCCCGGGACACGACGTGTGAAGTTGGTTAAGTCTCGGGACTTAGAGACCCGAGACGTCCCGGGGCTCAATCCCCCCAATCATATAATTTTCTTTTATGTACATTGTACATAGTCAGAAATTACCGAAAGTTTTAAATGAAATGTGGTCTACATAAATCATTTTTGATAATAATTTTTACTTTATGTTTTATTAAATGACAGAATAAATATATGAAAAGTAGTATATACATCTTATAAACTTTAAATTTTCAGGTTCAAGCAAAATACTCGCAAGGTATGTGGGTTGGTCGATTGGTGTCAGAATTTGTACAATTTCCATCATTATCATCAATACCAGAAGTAAAATCAGATATGGCTCTTATAACTGAGAGTCATAAGTTCTTTATGAATGGCTCAGGATGGCAGGTTTGTAAACCTGAACGTAATCTTTGTTATAATGAAATCTTTGTTATTTATTATGTGTATAATATGCATGTATACATATTGTTATGTTGCTCATAGTTGGACAATCACTAACCAGCGTTCTGGTAACAAATATGTAATGATATTGAACAAAAATTAAGCTTTGCAATAAATCGCCATATCTCTTCGGGCTCGATTATTGACAAAAAACGGAAACTTTAGACCGGAATTCGTGACTCGAACTTCCTAGGTCCCACAATATCCACCAGAAAAGTGACAGATGTATGCCTTGAGTTTAGTACAAAAAAAATCCATGCCGATGAAGTTGCGAACAATTGCTTTAAAACAAAATGTTGGTAACTTATATCACATAATTGTAAGTACAATGTATAATTCCAGGGTCTTTTGGGATTGGCCTATGTTCCTGTTGGCGCATGGGGTGAGAATGTGGTAGTTGAATCTTGGATAGATGCAATAGATCGTATGCTCAATAAACCAATGTCATTTGAACTCCAGCTCTGTGGTGTACAAAGTTCTACAAATGCAACTCATTATGGTAATTTTAAGATGCGAGGTGAGTGTAAATCTAAACTCAAAAGCACATCAAACGTTTTTCATTTTTAAAATATCTTTGTCTAATGTCAGAGTTCCCTAAAAAGTTCAAGTTGATAGATTTATTTACTACCTAGTCTTGCCCTAAATATTGTTAGAAGGAAAACATAGTTTTCTTTCTATTATATAAAGCGTTTATTACTGCAGTGTGCATTAGATTATATATTTATCGGAAAAGACACGTATAGCACTCGTTACAGATCTGCGTCCACGCTGGGGACCAACGCGAGCACGAGGCAGGCCAGCGGCTTGCAGCTAGTCAACGAGATGCTACATAACGTACCTTCAACATCTCACACGCCGAATGGTCCCACGACCACCGCGTCACTCTCGGGCTCCATCTCGCCCATCGACTCCTCTCTCGTCAACAACACTATAGCCGACGCGAACTCGTTTTACTCTAAAGCAGACTACATAGTGATTTCATCGTCACCATGAGTCCTTCACTCCCTTTAGGTACCTTATGCAAACTTGTGGGGTACACGATACTTCAAATTCTTAAAGTTTACCCTTGAACACTCATCGTACACCTCATTCGCTTAGTAAGTTTTAAATCAGAATTTCCAGCTCCAACTAAGTCAAAGTCACCCTAATCCACTCAAGCAAACCCAGCCACAAGGCGTTTCCGAACGCCAAATCCACTCCGGCTCGAATCGAAAAGAAAACCCAGACACCGCAACCAATCGATAAGAAACCCAGCCAGGCACCACTCATTCAACATCATTCCACAACAGGCCTATCAAAACGCAACGTTCAGGGCAGTGACTCTCTCGTAATTACAGAAGACGTAGTTGTGCGGCGTATTGAGAATTGATTGGATAATAAACCCAACTGCCTACCTAATGTAACTAGTGTATTTGACCTACACCCCTAGTCTATACTTTACCTATCTATCTGTTCACGGGGTACCTAACCCTAACCTACCTACCTACACGCTTCTTCGTGACAGTGGAGTGAACCGACTGATGTCACACAAGGGCACCTTGCCAAGGATGTCAGACAACCGAAAACGAATGATCGCTGCCACATACAACAACTCGTCCACGTGGCCGCCATATTAATTGACTAATTTTCACAAACTACTAGCATTATGCAGCAGATTGACGGTAACAAAAAAATCAATTAGATTATAAATTCTCGCTAATTATCGCTTGCTACTACATAGCCATACAGACGTATCACAGGAGTTCATGTGTTCCCGTGAACATAACTGCAGTTTGAGATTATTACAGGTTTGGCCTACCTGACGCACGTTGCAATAATTAATCGGAATGAGGAGAAAAAAAGCAGAAAGCGTAGTAAGCTTTTGGTAATCTTTAAGAACTATTTACACAGACTTATCAATCTTCAGTCATGAACACATACACACCAACAATCATAGCCCAGTTGCTACCAGAAACGTAGTGACACATGTCACCCAGGTCATCGTCACATCACCAGCCGCCCAACGCACTCTGGACAGTAATTCAGAGCGCAGTTACGACTACGCTTAGTGTGTGTATCGCGGCCAAAGTAGTCATGGTATAACATAACCTCCTCCACTCTCATTAACATCGCACGAATCTAACTGAGAATTTTACCTCGTGACATTTTACGAAAACGTTCATGAGCGTAGGTACTTGTAGATCCGACTACTAATCAAATATTTCAAATCTTAACAGTAACCTTCAAGCAACTAACTTTAAATGGACTCCCAAACGTAATATTGCGTTAGCTTCAATTACTCTCGTCGTTATTTTTCAACACAAAACCACTAACGTTAAATTTAATCAATTTCGATTCATTGCCATCAAATCTATTGTCATAACTAGCGTTCTCTTCAATATTCGTTGCCACGTCTTTCGTCGCATCGCGTCGCAACATTGGGTTAATTCCCTAGCCGAATTCAGTTTCAAACACTTAGCTACCCTACTTTAAGAAGAATTCAAAAGCGCTAGCAATGTTTAAACTTCTTTCGCTCATAGTGATAATAAGGTTTTAGAGTTTCACGGTTATTAATTAGATCACACCTTTACAATCGTCGGGCTCGACATGAAATAAAATTTTCACACCAATAAATTTAATCATAACCTCCCACGATATTTGCTCGGTACTATACACTACTGAATCACAAATGCCAGTAAAACAAAATCAACAGACAGATCATTGGGTGCTAGAAAAATAATAAAATGGCTACGACTGACCGGGTTGTAGTTTCAGTAGTTAACGTAATCCTTGCATCCCGCAAGCGTCCACATGTCGATCAGTAGCTGAATTTTCCTTTTACAAAAGACCGTGGATGCGACGAGTAAGGGCGTTAACAATGTGGATAGGCAGGCTTCTGCATTTTGTTCACTCGCGATTTCACCTCAATCAGACTCACTGGTCCCGTAATCCCACTTCTGATAAGACACGGGGCAATTCGTGCTTTTGCAACTCAGCCATGAGAAATAGGTACCTAATCTTACAAGAGGCGAACTACTCCATAAAATACAACGTTAAGACAAAGTTAATGTGCAAACGACAGAAAACTCTTTGTAACAATTATTACGTAGGTAATTGGAATTTTAATAATGGCAAACGATCCGTCGGAGAAATGCTATCGCACCGGCCGCCGTAGTCTAACTGACTCAGCGCCGGCCCCTACGTTCCGTTAGCGCGTCATCGGAAGTCGCACTTTGCCATGGTATAGTGAAATGAGTGCCTTTTATTATTTCCACCGACATATTAATATAATAGCATTTTTAAAAATATGAAGCTCATTCAAAATGATCTCCATTGGCCTAAATAACGTTATTATTATTATTGGCCTGTAAACGTTGTGGCCAGGTATGGATGGAAACACGCCTTGGGAAAATTCGCCATTGCCAATCTCTCTAAAAAAGACCATAAAGCATAATCAAGTGAATTATGATCGGAATGAATTATGACTCGATAACGGCCAGTCTTCAGCTCTGATGAAGTCAGAAACGTTCGTTTCCAGCCACGCTTATTCAGATCGAGTTTTACGACCCGGTGCTGAGTCTTGCTGAAAGGACTGTTCTTGGTTATGGAACATGGTGTTGTTAAGATGCCTGGGCCGATGTTTTGATACCTTTTTCACAAAAATATGGCTCCGCCACTCCTTGTTAGCTAACACCCACCAAAGCATCACTGAAACCGGATAATGCCCACGTTGTACCCTACTGACTAATTGAGAAGCTTCACTACTGCTTTGAGCATAAACTCGGTTATTCTACTTATTAAAATGTGGTTAAACTAATATCAAGCGAATGAAGAGTTTCAAAATTGCATTTGACTCCACACCTACTTTGTGTAATGCTTGCTATCACACCAATTCGGTGCTCTTTAGCACCCCACTCCATTTTAATAGCACAAGAATATTTAACAAGGATTGGCGCAAAAACGAAAAACCCCTATGAATATTTATATGAGAATAACAGGTTCCAAATTCAAATGTAATGTTATTGTTTTTTTTATTGTAACAGTATTCATAGCCAGATTATGTATAGTGATCTGGGAGATATAGAAAAACAGAATGTATCAGCTGTTTATCTTCCCGAGCAAGTCATAAAAGTCGGCCAAGTGTAATAGGATGACAAGGAATTTTTGTAGGCAATGACCTAGTAACCTATTACTTTTTGGTTTCACTTTACCGCCTATAAATCCTAAGACCCTAAGATTGTTATAAGAGGAGTTAAGATGTGAAGTTATTGCACTTTGCTGCTCTGTCTACTCTGTATGAGAAATATCATATTAGAGAAGTGACATAATCAGCAAAAAAAGTTGAATTAAAATCCCTGGACACAAAAATAATTGGCCAATTATTTAAAGCATAAAGCCCTTAATAAGCATATTTAAGCATAATAATTAAGTACTTATATTTCACTATTATGTGCCCTCTGAAAGACTCATGTTTTGAAAAAGAAAGAAAGAAACAGGTTTATTGCTATTATTGTTTATTAAAGAAGGAAAACAATATGAATAAATAACAATTTAAAAAAATTAAATTCACATCTATGTGGCAAAAGGAGTGAACTCAGCAATGCCATAAAACAGAGAGAGTAACAGAAGTTAAACTCCATACAAAGTGCGCTCAAGCAACACACACACATAGACATCGCTCACGGATACGGAATATGGGATCGTCTCGGAACAGTCTGAGCGCGATTGTCTCAAGTTTATAGTATTTTAATTGAAGAAATTTTGTATATCTTAATAAATGATGAGATTTGAGGAAGCGAAAGAAGTATGTAAGAACCGCGACGCTTGGCGTTCCGTGTTCTGACTACCCCGTTAGGGATGCAGCGTGAGGATATGTGTGTGTAATAAATTAGTATACTATAGTAGTAGTGGTATACTAATTAGTATATATGTGGTTGTTATTTCTATTTTGTGTTACATTTATTTCTGAAAGTTAATCAAACAACATTATCGTAGGCGTATAATAAAAATCATATTTTTGTGTCAAGATTTTATTTGTGAGGCCTACGTTCAGCAGTGAACTTCATAGAAACACGACACACATACGGATATTGGAAGGTTGTTCGAAATTGACGTACTTTTAATCCGAAAAGACAAACAAAAGCATGCATTATACAATATATTACAATCTACTTCTATTTAAAAAATTACATCATATTTATACATAACATTAATAAAAATTTCTGCATTACGCTTTTGATAACCCTTACCCTACATCCGAGAGTAGGTATAAAAAATGAAGTACATATATGAGTTTTATTTTACTCTTTCTGTTTTGTGGCAATACTGTGAGTGGCCAGCTCTACAGCAGCGCAGCAGCTCATTTACACAGCGCTGGTTTTCAGTTCGTCCTCAGTTACTACGAATAATATTACACAAATGTCACGGGTAACTTCATTTGTTCAAAGAATAAATTATTAAAAATTACACCAAGACATGTACTATCGGGGAAAGTGAATGTTTAGCAGTTTAAAAAACCTTTGAATTTGTCGTGTAATAGACTGTTGTATCGACTCGACCAAGTCAGCAAATTAAAGTTTCTATTGGTGTCTTCGTTATTTCTAAATTCAAAATTTAAAGATAAACGTACTGGATACCAATCGCTAATTCCTATACCAATCGCGTATTCCGAACTGACGCGAATGACGAGAATCGAAGATTTGTCAAACCGGCCTTTGTTCTCTATCTCACAAAAATTTTTATATTAATTTTTCATTTGTAATATTCCAAAATAATTTAAAAACATAAGTTCTAACGAAAACGAACAAAGATTTGTTTGGTTCTTATGTCTCTCAAATGCAACAGCTTATCAGTCTTCAAACATTGAGCATACCGATAGAGACGAAATATATGTATCCTCATCCCTTTCTTTTATAACCTATATTTCTTTCAGTCCAACAATTCGTGACGTGTGAAAGGTGATATCTATTAGTGGTAAATCTGTGGATATTTCAAAGTTGTTTATTGTATTAAGGATGGTTTGCATCAACTATTTAAACTTTATTTAAGGATTTGACATCTAGCTTGCACCAATTATTTAGTAGTTGGTGCAAGCGAGATGTCAAATCCTTAAATCGTGTTTAAATAGTTGGTGCAAGCCACCCTAAATATATCATAATCACCTAATTAGACAGTGACAAAAGCCCTCCGTAGTGAATATCTAGCTCGTCTCGCATTTCAGCAGCAAGTGTTCAGTCCTGTTAGAGTAAGTACGTCCATTCTTATAGGCGATATTGTTTTCTTCTGTTTTTATTGCGGTCCCCGACGTATTTATTATTATGCTAACTCTACTGTTAAGGTCAGTTTTACAGAGGGAAGATAACAGTGAAATATTATTATTTAATGCATTTTACAGACAGCGCTAAAGTTTTTATATTGGGGAATTTTTAAATTTTAAATTTAATTTTTAAATGTGTCTTTTTAAAGTTTTATATCTAAGTATGTTAATTAAAATGAAGATCATAAACAATTACCTATTATTATTTTGTCCAGTGCTAGTGTGATAGAGGGAACTCATGTTCACCTCATTCCCACTAATTCTTGAGTGAAACATAATAAGGGCCTGCGCAAATTTAGACTCAAGACTGTCTTTAGTTAAATTTGTCTTAAAATTAAATGAAGATTGTTATGTCTATCACATGGCGTACACTTAAGTTCTCGACGTCGAGTTCGAAACAAATTTTTAAATAAATATCACTCACCGCGCCCGCTGCACTGTACCTCTATTATGAGTTTACAAAACTGTACTCGCTAGCGACTATATTAAATTCATTAGTATGAAATTTAATATAGCGCCTCTGGCGGTAACAGCATAAACTAAAAATGGGATTATGAGTTGTCATGGTTTACTTGTGTTTACTGTTCTATTTGTAGTATAGTAAACTACATTACCAGTGTCAAATTTTTCCATACACTTTGGCATTACGAGTTACGTAGTTGACAGTTTTTGTAGTATGTTTCGTTAACCGATGTAGTTACGGCATTCACGCCATTTTTTACGGTGAAGACTTAATGTAAAGATAGTAAGAATTATTTATTTTTATTAAGAATTGTTTTTAAACCCAATACATAATGGCGGCTAGAGATTATCTATTTTGGAACATGATTGTGGCGGCTGAACGCAGTGACGAACGCAATACATTAAGTGCATTTCACGCACAATTACGTGAATTAAATAACACACTCGTAAAGAACAGCAAAACCAAATTTCGCAAATTATATAAAAGTGCGTTTTATAATTTGTGCGATTTACTGAGACGACATACAAATTTAGAAAATAAAAAATATATACTTTTCAAACGTTTTTATTGAGTATAAATTACAATAATAACAATAATTAGTACCCCTATTAGGTATCATTTATATTTAATTATTATTGAATGCAACAAATGTAACATTAGATAACAAATATTCATAAAAAAGACATTACATGTTAAAGACGTTATATGTTAAAAAAATATAACGAGTCGATTCGATTCTTTCACTCGATTTCGGGCATATCTAGAAGAAGGAATAATATGTAAAACACTGAGTAAGTAATCACTAAGTTATGTAAAACATTTACCAAGTTTTTTATTTCTGATCGAAGATCAAATATCAGAGAATGTAATATTACTATGACAATTGAAATTGACAGAAAAACGGTGGTGGCAAGACAAATAACCATTAACATTTAAAAAAGCGAAAGTTCTATGGAGTTCACCTTACTTTTATATACTTCCCATTTTTGCTCGATTATAGAACACTATTGTCCTATTTCTTATCCTTGTCTTTTTCACGTAGTTAGAAAGAAATAAAACAGCAGTTAAGACAACATAACGCGTTCAAAGTAATACTTACTCACGTATTAACTTATCCCGTCATAGTTACGTTTTAAATATTCATAATAGAGTTGTTACACTTTACCATAAGCGTGACGTCTTTACATTTATTTCATTAGATACGTCAGGTAGGTTTACTACGACAACTCATAATAGGGGTACTGATCATTCTAGTGTCACGTATATGTGCACGTGCACAAAAGCGAAGACGTAAATACTGGCTGTACCCCATACACAGTAAAAGACTGATAAAAAGAAAATTTTATACGCTGTATAATAAATTACGAAACTACCCACGAAAGTTTTTGGACACCTTCGGATGTATATGTCAAGCTTTGATAATTTACAGAAATTGAGTGAGTCTTATATTACATATCCAGATACAACATTTCGTCTACCTTTGATATTCGAAAAACGGGTCTTTCGTATGTGTGGTAGAGTCATGCTGCATTGCAGCATGAATAGGGTCGGCTCGCCGGGTGAAATACTACCCTTTCACAAAATATCGGCGCGAAATAGCGGCATCTATTGCTATTGTGCTTCGTTCAGTGACTGAGAGAGCCGGTGGCTCATTTCCCCCCTCCTCCTTATCTTAAAGGCCAGCAACACCCGTTGTCACGGGGTTAATTAGTAGGAGCTGAAGTAAGGTGACTCGTGAACAGATAGGTAGATAGACTATAGGTGTGGGTCAAATAAACCAGTTTATATCCTGTAGTATTCTGGTTTATTAAGCCAACAATCCGCCTACGCCGTACAACCCGGTCCATTGCAGATATTTGGGAGTCACTGGCCTGAATCCTCCGGCAGTTCCGCTCAGAAGCTCTGGTTTGGTCTATGCAGTTGTAGTTTGCAGGTACAGCATGAGCACGAGCACCAGGTACGAGCAGGTACTCTGGGGCTTTCCAGTCAGTCACAAGTAGTTGGAATCCCTTGTAGTTAGAATCTTTTGATTCTAATCCTGTAGTTGGATAGTTGGAAGCCTGGAAATCCAGAGCGCATGTATTAGAGCGGGCGTAGGCACGATCGGTAGATAGACGAGCGTTCAAGGTCCAGTGTCTCGAGAACAAGCACGCACTAACAGCGTAACGTTTATAATTTCAAGTGTTAAAACAGCTTACAATTTATTATTACAGCGCTAAATTCAATTTCAATTAATAAGAACTCACCCCAGCGGGATTCCAATTGTAGTATCTACGCAGAGACGAAGATACAAGTAATTATCACTGCACTCAACAAGCAGACGTTAGACGAGTGTCAACTTCGGAAGTGTGATCCGCTAATTAAAAATTACCCTCGACAATGCAACACTCGCGACGCGCTTTAGAATTACGCAGACGCAGTTTCGAGAACCTTTCAGTGATTATTTTTAATATGTAGGTTCCGTGGATTTACATTTGTTCTGTTTATTTATTTTATTAAGTTATTTATATTATTTAATGTATGTGTATATTTTATTTACGTTACACCGTAATTCCCCGGACGTTGCGGGTGTTCATGGGCGGCGGTGATTACTTTCCATTAGGTGACTCGCGTGCTCGTTTGCCCCCTCTTTTTTATTAAAAAAAAAACCTACGATTAATTGAGAGACTTTTTCCCAATTGTTCCTTTTTAAATAAGTGTCCGAATATTCTCTGGCTAAATTGTTGTAAAGAGCCGGTCGGTTTTCTACCTCGTCGATTAACTTTTCAACTTATTCTTCGTCCGTTAACATGACGTGATACGTACCTAGTGATTATTACTCGAATGCTTCGACTTTGGCTTCGACGACACTGAAGGAGGGACTAGACAGTTTTATCTCTAATCTGCGCGGTCATGCACATTTCAAAGAAAAGCCGACAGTCGTTAGCCAGACACGTCGCGAGGTAATCGCCTAGATATTAGACAATCGTTGTTTTGGAAGTGTGCGCGTCTGCATACATTTTCTTAGAGCGATAGTCTGACTAACAACAGTCTTGACTGGAATGTGCGCAGGCCCTAACTCTCATATTTCAACAAATTTAGTAAAATATTTCAGTGATACTTGTGATCACTATATCTTATCGTAAGTTTAAAGATTTAGTTAGTTTACATAATAATAATAATACCAGATGAAAATATGACGTACCTTTGTATTAAATAGTATATTATTACGTGCTATGAATATCTATTGGTGAAATGTTTATTTACAGATGGCAGTATGTTCTACAATAACCACGTTTTTCGCACTCCTGTATTGCGTAAACGGTGGTACGAAATAGGTGTACTATCAATAAGAGTCATATCCTCTGTCATACAATTAAATGACACAAATAACACAGAAATAAAAACTGAGAAACAGTTAATAATAGATTCAGTTAAAAGTGCAGATGTAGAGATGTGTAAGAAATTGAATGAAGAAAAAAGCATTGTGGATAGTGGAACGACAAATATTAGATTGCCAGACTTATTGTGTCGACAGGTATATATTAATTACATATCATGCCTAGAATGAAACTTACATGATAACAATTCCTTAATTTTGAGCTATAATAATGAACCTAATAATATTGAGCTTTGTTTTGTATATTTTGCAGGTGGTAGATGAATTGCGAAATGCTGCTCGAATTTCCGGTATGCTCATTTTGGATGAATTTTGGTATCACGGTGAGGTAAAGACATATTTATTACACAGTTTTTAACTAGCCTTTGTATATACAAATGTGTTACGAGTAGTATTCATGTCGTTATATAAAAAAAAACTCTTATTACCTACTCATAGTATACTTATAGTAGAAACAGCACAAGCGGCATTGAAGTCCATTCACTAGATTAGACAAACTGACAAGAATTTAAAAAATATTGGTTTTGGAATCAAAGAAACCTATTTGCTTTTAAATATCTTAAATATACAGTACAGAATTATTTAATAGCAAATAGGATTGAAATATTTTCATATATAAATAAACCATCGCTTGGAATGAAAAAATCGCTTATTAGAAGCTTAGTCAAACACAATTTTTTTGACATAATTATATACTTTGATTATGTAGGTACCTAATAAATTTTTTTTTGAAAAAAAAAAAGAAAAAATACTGTCATTCCACTTTCCAAAAGTATTGCTCAATAAAACTGAAGAAACAATGGTTACTTGTACTAATAAATTGTGAACAAATCATAACAGTTTAAAAAGTAGTGAATCTCAATTGTTGTTTTCCACGGTCATACATCATTTTATGAAGTACTAATTTCTGTACATTTTCTGCTATTAATTTTTAGAAGTTTTGTTTTTTTTTTATATAAGAAAGCCGCTGGTACTCTTACTCACCGAACGAAACACAACAGCAATAGATGCTGTTATTTGATACCGATATACTGTGAGGGTAGTATTTCACTGGGCGAGCCGGTACATAGTACCATTGCAATATTTGTTGTTGCCGGTTACTGTGATCCCAAGTAAGCCTATGTACTATACCTATTACCTATGTAATAGGTATAGTACATAGGCTATGTAATATTACCTATGTAATAGGTATAGTACATATGTAGGCTATATTACAATTGTATGTTATGTTTTGTCAAACCAAAGTAAAGAATTATAAATTCTATTTTAATGAAAAGTATGTAATTTGAACACACAGTGTGCGCTATGTTATTAATATTTTTATTTCAATAATTCATCAGAAGCTACTATTGTATGGTTGCAATTTTCTTTTCCAGGCAGCATGCTGGCCAGAGCCACAAGAATTTTCACTGCCGTGGTTGGCTATAGATTTACTCAGCACAGAGTCTGATAATCAATACTTCACACTAAAAATACCATCCCAGGTAAGTACCTGAAGTTAATTTCTGTATTATAGAATAACAATAAATATCTAATTAAGATAACTACTACTTTGAACATAATATTAATAAACTAAAATAAAAAAATATGAGATTCAATGACATTTACTTATATTATGATTTTATGAAAACAATGTGATAAAAGGAAACCCTTCATAAGATCAAAGTAATATAAGTGTTTACTTCAAGCTCCTGAAATATTATTATATTTATAAAACTTTTAGAATTACATACGTTTAGTCACTGCACGTAATAGCAGTGGCGACGATGGTACAGTTGCCGAGTTCTGCTACAAATTGGGACTAGAAGCCGGTGGGAAACAGACCGTACTGGGGTACACGGCCATGGAGGGATTACAGGTATGATAATGATATCTTTGGCATATTTAACTTTGAAATACGTCTAGAAGTAATGTTATTATTAAACTAACAATAACAATCATTTCAATGCATTGATATTGTTTCTTATCGTTCAAAAATATCGAAAATGTTTTATAAGCCTGATTTTCTTCTTTTTCTTTTGTGCGAAGATCAATACATCTACTTTCTAAGCCATTGTCTCTTAACTTTATAGTGGCAAGGGACCTTTTGACCGTTTTGTTGCCTTGTAACGGACCACCAATTTTCAGGCAAAAATAATATAATATACGTTATGAGATATTACACAATATATATTAGAGGTTTTGGATTTGCGCGTATATTGGTATAACTTTAGCGTTGTGCTATTCGTCTTCCTGCAAACTTTTGTTTGAATGCGTTTCGATACATTCACGAGTGAATTTCTTGTCTATTGATTAAATAGTCCTTGATCGGCCACTTCAGAAATGTTTACAATGAAAGATTACAGAGGAGTTATTTTGTAAGCGAATGAAAAACTTGGATAATGACTTCGTGAACCACCTGAAAAACCAAATTCGGTTCTTACCAGATCTTTTTTTATAAATTAGAGGCAGAGAATGAAACCTTTAATTTTGAGAATATTCTTAGCAACATACTATATATCCCATCAGAACCAAAGACAGCAAAGTTTTAATACAAGGGTATGTCATATTTTCATCTGGCATTTTATAAACCAATGCCAATAAAACAAACAAATGAAATAAATAACAAGTAAAATGAAATAAACCTATCAATTATTAATGAAAATAGTAAAATGACTAACTACTTAACTAACAAGTGGCGCCCACTAGTGGGATTTTGCGTCCCCATTAGTGTTTGTCATGACTCTTTCTTTAAATTGTAAATTTATTTTCAGGTACTATTTAATAGATCAGGTGGCTGGATCGGCTGGCAAACATCGAATTGTGGACCAAACGCGCATATTACTGGGCCTTACAATACTTCTAAATCTTTTATGGACTTGTGCCAGCTTACGAGACCTGTTAATGAGATGGCAGTGTCAATAAAGGCTGCTCAATGGGTGCTATGCATTGTATCTGTTATAGCTGGTGTCGTGCTAATGTATTTGTTAGCACCATGTATAAAATCTTTCTTCGTGAGACGCCTGCCTGCTTCTACTCAGATCTCTTTATCGCAAGCGGCGCTAGTGGAACAAGAATCTTCTTAGGTTAGTTACTTATTTATTATATTGTTGACGGAAAGTTGTATTTTAGTATTATCTTGGCATAATATTGTGGGTCCAATTTTACTACAAATATTGGCTGGTAATTGTATTGGTTATCCACTTATTCTCCATGTCATGTTATGTTAGTTCAATCAGAATCAAGAAGCTAGATAGCAGTGCAGGTACTTTTACAATACTGTGTATCTTTATTTATTACTAAAGAATAAGAAGATGGTTGATTGCCACACCGTAAAACACGGTATCAGTGGTTATATTATACAATATTATTTAAGAAGACAGTCAATGTATATACATTACTAGTTCATCACCACACCCTTTCCAACCACTGTCGCTGATACTATCGATTGAAGTTGGAAATGGACCCATAAATTCGGGATGAAGTATGAAGGTTGGCTTGCGGGGCCAACAATATGTGTTGTATTATGGGCACAAATAGTTCGCCTAACTTTAAAAACTTAGTCATATTTTTAAAAAAACATTTTAATGCAAAAGGGTATTAAAAATTAATTACGTAATTATAATATAACGATATATAATTGGTAAAAATTTTGTGCAATATCGATTTCTAAAATGTGAATAATGAATATACATTTAAATATACTTATTATTTATAATTTATAAATAACAAATAAGAATATAAATTGTATATGTATTTTAAAAAAGCATATTAATTTATATTATGGTTTAAAATTGGCATAGATATTACGTTAATTGAATGTTAGGTATACCAGACCTAAATTTTATACCTTTGTTGTATTTAAAATTATGCATGCTTTAGAGTGACGAAGAAGTATTAAAAAAAGTAATGTGTTAGGTGTAATTATTGTGACAATCATTGAAGTTAGTTTCGTTTGTTATCCACCTTCTATTATGTAATTGAAGACCAAATAGTTGGAACTGATTTGTGAAACAGATGTTAAGGGCATTGTACTCTGAAAGAGTAGTATTTTTTAGTATTTTTATTTTCTTAGGTATGAATTATAAGTAAGTTAAAGAATAGTTTTAAGTTTCTTGCATAGATGTATTAAAAATGATGTGTGGGTATATATTTACCATGTATACTAAAAATTTATCACCCATTTTGTAGCGCAACTTTTGTGATCTCACTTGGGTTTATACGGTTTTTTGTGCAAAACAGGTTATTTAATTTATACTTCGAATTTTGTACAGTTTTTATTTGTTTTTGAAAGCTTAAATTCTCTAAGGTTGTTTCAAAAACTTATATACGGTAAAGATAAGGTATTTCAACATGGGTGGCGCCTGGCCGTAAATTATCTGAAACTAGAGATAGGTTATTTATGCATTGTGTTCGCCTCAACTCTCGTGCAGATGGTGAAATACAGGCGGCCGTTACACGCTAGGTTGGTCGTTAGTTAAACCACGGTTTGAACTAGGTCCAGCGCTTAGAATTAACGTTTAATGCAGACTGATAGTTGAGTTACGAATGTTTAGCGAATCATTGTGTAATCGTCATTTATTAAGCATGCGTTATAAGTTGGTAAGTCGACCAAGTTTCAATCAAGTCAACTAAACGACTCAAGTCCAACGTCCGACTTGCCAGTTATCACACTGTGAACACTCGGAAATTTAGTTGACTTGCCAACTGACTGACTTACCTATCATATAATTGGTAGGTAAGTCAGTTATTATGTCCGATTTATGTGTTATTAATAGCACGTAAATTTAACATAATAACCGCCTTGTTATGACGTCACTTTTAAATTTATACAAATACAGAATAATTTTAAAATTACAAAAGAGTGTACATGAGCAACTTATAAAATTTATCGCTTGAGTTATGGATAAATTACTACTGATTAGGGATAATTTTATTTTAAGAAGGAAAGAAATTTAACTCTGTTATAAAAAAAAGACATTTCATCACATATCAATGATTGAAGTTCCGTCCGCCGCCCGGCGTCATTATGTATTTACTTGTTCTAGGTAATGTTAAAATTAAAGTAGACCTTATTATGTATTTAGTAGACCTTATTATGTATTTAAAACTGAGCTATAACGCAAAGTTGTCAGGATTATTCTGTTCTTTTTTAGCTTCTAATTTATATTTCTTGAAAAATAGCGACGAATATAAGGATAATCGAAAAGTTTCTTACATAATATGCATATTGTAAGACTGGCGATAGATATTTTTTTTGTAACGTTGTGGGGAATTATTTAAAATTAACATATCTATCGTCATTAACTGTAACTCAAATCTGTGTACTGATTGCAGACAAAATACCTTGATTAAAGTGACATGTATGGCAAAGGGACAGAAATATTGTTGGGACAGTATCGATAATTTTAATTACTAAAGTAATTTAATTAAATGAAACTGAATCTATTGAAAGAATAAATCTATTGAAAATAAAATAAACTTCATTTGATATTCAATTTGAACTGAATAGACTATCGTTCACGATCACCAAATGTCGAACTGTGGCATTAAGTTTTTAAAACGGTGATAGATTGTTGTGACGTACATACGATAAATAAACGGTTAATTCATTTAGACTAAACAATTCTAAGGTAATAATTGTTTTACTTTGTTTACAAAATTTTTTCATCTTAAACATTTCGTCAATTGGAACAACAGAAAAGACATTTTGCAATTACAATTAGATACATATCTTCACAGTATGTCACTTGTCCCTAACGGTCTAAACAGATGTAGGAATACGTAGCGTCCCGGTCCTTACCATTTTTGCTTAAAAGGTATGAATATTGAAGTCACAGATTTTAAATAATTTTTAGTACGCAATGAATAATCATATTTATTTGTTATGTCTTCTTTTATGATTATGTGTAATACGCTGTTACAACACTATCGTGTACAGATGTCTGTACCTACATATATGTAGTCAACTTTTCTTTTTTATTTAATATTATCAGATAATTACACTAATCAGATTATTTGTAATAAAATAATAAATCTGAAAACCAGTTTTTTATGTCTCATTCACAATGCATAGTATAACTATATAACTATAAAGTTTGTGTATACTTGTTACTGTCACATTTTATCAACAAATACGAGTTGTAAATAAAAATTGTTATGTTTACAACTCGAATCGCCATAATGTTGATTAAAAAAAATGTTCTTTTCTAATTCATGTTCCGCGAAACATTCTATTAGATATCTTTTAATCTTAGAATATATGAATATATAAATTAATTATATTATATGATATGTCAATAGTACATCTAAAACGTACGAGGAAAATATGCATATTATAACTCATTTGCATAATTTACCAATTGTAAGTTTAATAAAGTTGTCGTAATGTCACGGTTGATGTATTTATGTATACCATATGACGTCATTGGGTAAAGGAAGATTTTAGTAAAAGGCGTCTGTAGACATGTTTCTTAGATATCATTTTAATGTTTTGGCTTTATAGTTCATTATATTTTGTAAATATGCAACGTGTAATAGAATTAACCAGAAATGGCAACAATCTTTGTTGAGTTTAATTTATTTTGAATGTTAGAACAATAATACTGAGAATGATGAGTTTACTAACATGGCATATTGAACAAATGAAGCAGAAAAGTTAAGCATGTGTGAGTAAGCATAAGTGACACATAATACTTACCTGTAGAACAGTATATGTTTTGGTTTTTGCCTGACTGCGAAGGAAAGTTATGTTTTTCGAGTGTATGTAATATGTACGTATATCCATTTCTTTGGCACGTTCTGTAGCCTAAACGACTTGACGGATTTTAACATATGAGATGCCATTAGATTTGTTTTA
This sequence comes from Zeuzera pyrina, assembly GCA_907165235.1. Lineage (NCBI taxonomy): Eukaryota > Metazoa > Arthropoda > Insecta > Lepidoptera > Cossidae > Zeuzera > Zeuzera pyrina. The sequence continues at coordinate 14,971,251 of OU015630.1, forward strand.
ATTGTGGGAGTGACATAGGGTATAAAATTTCAATATTGCGCCCGAGAAAAAAAAGTAGAGTGGGAAAACTACAACAATATAGGTACCAAATGAAAGGTAATAAATAGCCAATTCCAAATATATAATAACTAATAAAAATTGTGTAATACAGTCGGGTTTTTTTGTTTGTTTTAAATAAAAGAGTTTCTGACGTGTTATAACATCAGTTCATCGCACAAATCATTTTTAAACCTAATGAAACGGAATTCTTCCAGTGGTTCCATAAACAAATGGTAGAAAACAGAACCCTTATAATTTCGTCCTTTTCGTCTGTCTGTCCGTATGCGGAGACTGTTTGGTGTAGGTGTATGAACACCAAACTATGAACCGCTATATAATGGTGTAGCGAAATTACAAACAAAATTAATTAGGGGTGGTACTCCATACATGTAACTCGAAGAATAAAAAATAAATTCCAGTGTACATAGCGTGCGGGGTATCTTTAGACAAGTATTAAAAAATGATGTAATGATATGATGAAAATAAAGTATCTAAATGACTGAGTTGAGAATCGATAAGTGCTTGACCGGAAACAGAGCCATTTATGGCTCCAAGTATGCTTCGGTTTCTAAACATTGTTATTTCAAGTTTAGCATCCTTATCTGTATTTTTAATGTTAGCATTTTTACATAGTTCCCTTAAAATTGATTAATGATCAAGTTATACAATAAGTTAAACAGATTAGTTGCTTTCCGCGTTGTTAGGTATTTTTCTTCAGTGATTGAATTTCAATGAAGTTTTCATTGTTGGGGATAGCTTGGTTTTTTAACAAGGTTCTATGTTACTGATTTTGTATCCATCAAGGAATATATTATTTTTATTCTGTACATACACACGAACATTCATTATACATTTTTTTTCTGGTTAATTCTGTTCAGACGTTAAGTAGTATTGTGCCGACATCTAGATCTTCCGCAAATGATAATATCATGAATATTTAGTACTTACATGTAAAATCGAACTGGAATTATACTTAGTGGTGAAAATATTTTTAAGATACGTAGTTTTATTACTGAAAAAATTGTGGTCTTATCAATTTAGTACTTAATCGTATCATAGTCATTAACATAGTCATTGCTACTTATTATACGCTTTTACAGGCATCTGAATATCATTCGAGTAGATTTTAAGTTGCATACGCTTATGAATATTATAATTCTGCTTATTTTTAATTCATTTATTGTGATTTTCTAATAGAATAGTGCTTAGTTTAAGTTTTGTAGACAATATTCTGTATTAAGGTGTTTACTACTAAACCAAACTGATTCGGATTTTGTCGATATTCTATTTTACTTGAGATTTGGTTAAATTATATATGTAATGTTTTATTGCAATCGAGGTCTTTATTTGATTAGAATATACACATAGTGGACATAGACTGAATTTTATGATTTGCGTTGGTTTGGTTCAGCAGATGAATAGCAATTTTTTGAAAGCAATTATTTTTCTATGAATAATATTTTTGTCGAGTTGTGTGATATTATTTAATGAATTTACTTATAATCTTGGATTTATCAGTTTATTGGAGTTATTTTTTTACATATGTATAATCACTTGTATGACCAAGTAAAGTAAAAAGTGTGAAATTACAAAGACAAATATATTTACAATAAAATTATTTTTTGTTGTTTTAATAAATTATCATAAAATATCTTTTCATATAATTAATCCAGTTTAATGTTTACTACTTTTTACTTAATAGGTAAATACTACACTTACAGATCTAGTACTAATAGATTTTGCGATGATGTGGGTACTATAGTCTTTCTCGCTTTGATAACCTGTGTTTGTTAAACCAGATATTTACATTCTACCATCACGTCCAAAACAGTCTCTGACTCACATATAGGTACGAGGTCTGATCAAAAAATATGGCGAAAATTTTTTTATACTAGCAGCAGCCGATGCTACATCCATTTGAAATTGAAAAGTTAAAATCAGTGTATGGCGATATGTGGTTGACTCTGAAGACTGTTTACAAGTGGTATAAGCGATACAAAAGCGGAAATTAGTCGATTGAAGACGAACAATGGTCAGGACGTCCTTCGACCTTAAAAACAGGCGAAAACATCCAAAATGTGGCAAAAACGATTCATTCAAACCGATAATTGACTATTCGGGAGCTTGCCGGGCATTAAACATCTCGTATGGGTCCGTGAAAAGACCAGGTCCAATAGCTTTCTGCTTCATTACGATAACGCGCCACAACACCTCGCTTTTAGCATCATGCAATTTCTGGCTCTTCCCAAAAATAAAAACCGTGTTAAAAGGAGAGCGTTTTTACATCATTTCCGAGATTGAAAGAGTCACGACAGAACAGCTGAAGGCCTTTCAGAAAGAAGCCTTCCAGAAATGCTTCAATCAACTTTGGTATAAATGTATCGCTAGGAAAGGAGAGTATTTTGAAGGAGATTGAATAAAATTGGATGTACCTCAGCTCGTTAAATTGATCATAATAAAAATTTTCGCCGTATTTTTTGATCAGACCTCGTATTTACAAAATTTTTATATTAATTTTTCACTTGTAAAGTTTAAAAATAATTAAAATACTTAAAAGTAACGGTATCCGGTGGGATAGACTGCGTACGATTAGACCATTTTTCACTAAAATGATCACTGTTGCCACGTTACAACGCTTAGAAGTTTGGAAGTGGGCTTAATCGGGCGTTGGTTAGTTGATTACAAAGAGTTAAAATCACATTAGTCTTAAATTTTTTTTATAGTGAAAGAAAGAAAATCACCAACTGTCCAACCGTTCTCACCCCAAATACGGCTGGAACACAGTATGGTCACAGGTTAATTAGTTACTGACGTAAAGTATGGTGTTGACTGGAACATGTGAGAAATAAATAAAGTTATATTGTTGTGTACTTTATTATTAAACTAATATCAAATATTGGGCTTACTGACTTTAACACATAACCTTATGGCAAAAGTCGTATTCAACCCATAAAAAACCTGAAACATTCTTCTGCAACCATTTTATTTATATGTAGTAGGTCGTTACAGCTCATATTTATAGGTACCTAATTGATTACCAAGTTTTTGAACTTCTCGGGGGATACTTAGTGGAAATAAATATTAGCAGTTAGCATCTTATTAATTATGCAGCTAAACTTTTCTTATGGTTTTCTCTAAAGATCCGGTTAAGAGATACGAACTCCATGATAGCGTTCGGCACAAGAATAACATTTTTTGAAGAAAAACTTCTTTAGACGCATCTTGCGCTCTTTCTAAACGGTGAACGAAACTGAACCGTCACGCTCGGGTCGGTGACGCTGAATCTGGTATACCTACCTACTCGGCTCTAGCCGACATCAAGCGTGCTCGTATATATTTTAAAATTGATTTAATTTAATTTATTATATTTCAAAATACCAAAGTTTTCACTTCTATGGTGTGGTCATACACACCGAATATTTTTTCGGCACACTTTTTGAAGATGCACTTTTTATTTCCTCATATACCGCAACTAATCGGTTGTATCCATTGTCTCTTCCGGTGATTTTTTTCTTATTCTTAGAATTTACATTTTCGATTGTATCGATTCAATGGGCTAGTTTGCAGAATATGTTCCATCAACTCCAGGGGAAATGGTTCAACAGACGCTAACGCCTAATTCTGCACATATTAGATCTTTAAAAGTAATCGACGCAAGAAAAGGATGCTAGGATATATTTAAACTATAACGACTGTCTTATTCACATGGTAACAATAATTTATTTATTGTTCATTATTCTGTTAAGTATAAATGCAAATATGAGGTTTCTATGAGGGTATACACAACCGTACTAAAACCTAGATAGAGAATGATCCAATTACAACTCGTTAATTGGCCAATTAAATTGGCCAAGTGCATGTCGGACTACGCACAGTGAAGGGTTTCGTAGTAGGGATGCACAATATTCATTTAATCGATAGCAAAAATAACTTTGTATTTCATAGCGTTTCTCAAAGATACTGTGAGAAACAAAGTATTTTTGCGGTCACTGAGCGTGTAACCAAAAATTACGCCATACCTTACAAACCATACAACATATTATCTTATTCAAATCAATTTTCTCTGAAAGCGTTTTGTAAATTCAACTACCTACCTTACATTTTTTCAGAATTTTCCACCCCATATAAATTTAGAGGGGAGGATAGTTCTTACGACTTTAGAAGCGCTATTGACTTCACGTAAATATCGATAGACAAGTTGATTTTATGGTAGAACGCAGATAAAGAAAGGTTAGGAATTAGGATAAATAGACTATAGTTTCTGACCAATGTATTGCATAAGGTCTCAAGGTAAAGAATAAGAGCAAGTATTATTAATCGAGCACAATTATCGAACTCTCCTCTACCTATATTTTCGTGTCGATTCACTTGTCGTTGCTGGAATGTCAGCATTTGCATATAAATTACCTGTGTAGCCGTAGCTGTCATATTATGGAAAACTGGAATTTGAGTCCCGTCGTAGGAATGTATTAGGTGTGATTATTAGAAAGTAAGTGGATTCTTAAATAAGTAAGTAAAAACAAGATGTAAGAAGATTTTAGGAACAGTAGGAGTTATGTGGATCAGATTTTCTCGCTCCGCATTATCGTGGTAGGTAGGCACGTAATATTTGCTGCGCCGTGGCGTAACTTTGAGTTAACTCAATGCGCCGGCGCGGTGAGAAGAGCCTGAGTTCCTGAGTTGACGTAAAGAATTTTGCTGAGATAGGTACCCATGCCTACTCCTTACTGCGGGCTGTGCGGTCATTACTCATCGTGGCCACAGAACCTGTTTAAAGATAGATGATGACATGCCGCCTTGGTTTAAATCCTAATGGGCTGTGTGATATCCGCCTGCCTATTCGTGCTGTATTGGGACATTTGCCTCCATACATTGAAAGATGGTACTAGTTTTATGATGTGTGATTGCACAGTGATAAATTGTCTTTTATGCACTGGCGATGATGATGTACTTATAGAACTATCAGAAGCAGAGTTGCATTGAGTTGCAGACACTAGTCACGTGCAAGAAAGAAGAATGTTAAGTGAAAGTATTGAATATGAACGAAACTAAAGTTCAGGTGTTTGAAAGAGAAGATGTACAAACGAAGTGTGAAATGTGGGTAAATGGAATGGAATGAAATTGTTCATCTGCAGAGTGCGTTTTCTAGGGATGGAAGATATAAGTTGGATGTGAAGAGACGGGTAGCTGCTAGTAATAAAGTAAACGGTGCTTTGGCCGCATTGCCTACTAATTAATGTGTCTAATTTCGCCAAAAATGTGTCTGATTTCGCCAAAATTGCCATCCACAATGCGGTGTTGGTGCCAACTTTATTGTACGGTAGTGAGGCCTGAATGTGTCCAAAAACAAGTGAAGTAGGTAAGATAAATGCAGTAGAATTGCGAACTCTTAGAAATATGTGCGATGTCACCCTTACAGACAAAATAAGCAATGCAGAAATACGCAGATTGGCTGCGTTGGACGACAGTGTTATTGTGAAAATGAAGAAAAGAATGCTTAGATGGTTCAGGCACAGAAAGAATGAGTGATGAAAGATTGATGAAGAAAATCTGTAGAGTGAAAGTGAGTGGTAGCAGAAACCAAGGAAGACCAAGGCTGACTTATGAATTTCAAATAGCCAGTGTTAGCCGACTAAAACTCAAAGCAAACACATACCTAGGTGAAAATGTGTGAGGAGAGTGATGAGACTTGAGGAGGCGGCAGAAGTAAATAAGGACCGCGACGCTCGGCGCTTTGTCGCCTCTGGCTACCCCGTTAGGGATACAGTGTGAAGATATTCATGTATGTGAGTAGATTTCTTAGACAGTGGCTCGTAAAAAGATTGTACCTATTTTATTTCCTTAATTTCTCATTGGTATTAAACCACCAAATCTTAAAGAATGATGGATTTACTATTTCTGGATTGCGAGTTTTAATACTTATAATATTAATTTTCCAGATGGGTTTAAGAAGCATAAAAAGATTAATTTACTACGTTAGTAGCAATGTGTCGTCCGTTAATAACTAATTCTTAACAGAAATTAATTTCCCATGTAGAAGCGGTAGGAACTTCGATGGAAATTGCACATCGATGGACTTCCGATGGAAAATGAAATGAGATAATATTATGAAGGTATCTGTAGGTACGTAAGTATTTTTGAAATTAGCTTTGTAATGTCTAAAGATGTAAGGATTTTAAGGATGTTATGATCATTGTCATGTATCTACTTTGTTCATAATGAAAGAAAATAAAATTTTTGTGTTCTTAAAGAAATATGATATGTAGACACTTACTTAATCAATAATTATACTAAATTTATGAGTTAATCAGACTTTGATTTGAAGATTTTTGTTTTCCTGCTTTTTGGAAAAAATATACATGAGTAGTACCTACGAAAATAAATATTTGCCTAATAAGATAAGAAGAAGTGTAGGGGGGCGGGGTTATGAAATTTCTAGAATTTTGGGATTGGTTCCGTCATTATATGACTTGTTATTTTACTTCATTAGGTATGCCATTCAGTTATTATAATTGTTAACTAAAAGAAACATGTATTTTTATCTTACCTTTTAAATTCTCCTTTCAACAATCCATTAAATACCTAATTCAGTGTTTCCAATCGTTTTGTACCGATTTGCATAGAAACGAGATCAGACAGAAGTCGCGAGTCGAAACTGAAATGAAATCCCGATTATGCAAAGATTGAACGAATTGCGTCTAATGCACTATAGGAAGAAAATTTAATTTTCTACGCAATGGATTTTTTCCATTATAATAAGGTACTGGGACGAGTTTTCTTTTCCTTTTTAGAAAGTGTCGTAAAAGATGTACGGTTTAAAAAAGAATGATAGGTATTATTATGTAGCCAATATAGGTATATCTACTGTTATAACATAACTGTTAGAATTTATACATGATAATGCTTGGGGTAGAAAAGGTAATTGCAGAAAATTTTTGGATTCACAGTTTTTAGGAAATATAAAACTGAAACGAAATTCAGTATTTTTTGGGTTCCGTACCTCAAAAAGAAAAAAGGAACCCTTACGTGATTCGATGTCCGTCTGTGTGTCTGTCTAGACCAGCCATTCCCAAAGTGGGCGATAACGCCCCCTTGTGGGCGCTGCAGGCCTAAAGGGGGGCGGTAAGAGACCCAGAAAAAAATGGAGGCGTTGTATAGAGGCCTGGGGGGTGATTTGTAATTTCATTTAGCTAGGAGGCATCTTAGACAACGACTGCATGAGCTCTCGGCTCAGTAGACAAAATTCTAGACCCTTAGGAACGCGTGGAGGTATCAAGTAGAAATAAATATCAAATACTTGTATCTGCAGTCCCTTGGAACTGTAAAAAAATCAAGCTTCTAAGTCGACGCAATCAGAAATAAAGCCATTTACGCCTTAGATTTTTACACTCGCAAGTAAATCAAAACTTATAGGGAATTTTCCATTGACCTAGAATCTAGGTTCCCAAACTTATTTGGTCTACTGAGTCGAGAGCTCATGCAGTCGTTGTCTAAGATGCCTCCTAGCTAAATGAAATTACAAATCATCCCCCCAGGCCTCTACACAACGCCCCCATTTTTTTTCTGGGTCTCTTACCGCACCCCTTTAGGCCTGCAGCGCCCACAGGGGGGCGTTATCGCCCACTTTGGGAATGGTTGACCTGGAATCATGAAATTTGTAAAAAGAAAGGTTTCACAGCACAAGTAAAGAAAAATCTCCGAAAATCTCGAATTTTTTTATTAATAATTCAATAAATAGATAATATGGATAGGTACACATAAGAAGCACTTAATTGCGTACAGTTGCGTTTGAACATATTATCTACTGGATAGGTACTTACGTAGGTATTAAGTATTATGCATTATAACATATTTTATATTATGTATAATTATTGAATCTATCACAGTTTTATTACATTAGGTATACCTACTTATAATAATGTATAGTTAGGTTCATGGTACACATTATTAAAAACTAAGTTATAATTTGTAAGGATGTTACGGTAAAATTATTTCATCGTATGGTACAAAAGAGTACAGTTTATTGACTGCTTCGTGTACTTTGGTAGCGACTGCAGTCATAAATGGTGGGCCGAGTTCCTTCATGAGGTCGCGCCAATTGTCATTCAAGACTTGGTTCACAGTATCACCTAAAAATAATAAAAAGTGATTGTGATTATATTTAGCACACAAACAGATTAATTTGTAAGGTAAGACATGTTTGTACGCTTAATTACTAGGTAGGTCAGCGTAGCTCGGACTAAAGAATAAGGCTTCATGTTCTCCGCGTGTCGTAAGAGGAGATTAGAGGGATTATCGAGGTCGCAACCGCATGCATTGACGCACATATGATCGAAGTGGGGGCTCCGGTCGCCATGCGATCCCAAGGACAGCGCCTGTGGTTCACTTTGTTGTGACACTGCAAGGATACAGGGGCTCTATCACTGAGCCCCGAAGGAGTGTTTGGTAAGTACCAGAGACGTGGGTAATACTGCGCTACGCCGCGCAATTGCGCCAATAGCTTTCACTGCGCCGGATGTGTCGGCTCACTTATCGCAAATGTATTGGCGCATAACACACTTCGGCGAATAATACACTGCCTGTACTAAAAGCCAGCGGGGGCGGAATGTGGGTGGCGCACGTTCTGCAACTCACTAATTTTGAGTAAATTCAAAGCGCCAGCGAAGTGAGATACGCCTGAATTGGCTCAAGGAATTTAGCTGAGTTACCCATGCCTATTCGGCACAGCGTAAGAGCACACACCGCACGGTCGTGTGCTAAAAGACAGTAGTTTAAGGATCACTAAAGTAACTTTTTTCGCAGTTTATTTCTCTTAAATTCTCCTTGTTCTAATTAGTCACATAAAAAATTTGCAACAATGATGAAGTAGGAATGGGGTACGATCTGGTCAAAAGAGTATTTATGATGACTCAAGAAGAGTTGATGATAGCTATCCGATTTGCACGACTGTGTCCAATGGAAGTCAGGAGTCTAGCGTATGAATTCAGCTACGAGGGATAAACATAAAGTAGCAGGTGTAGACTAGTTCGCGCTTGACCGAAACTCGGGTCTCTTAAATGAATGTGTAGTTACAACTAAACAAAACCTATTTTGATGTTTCAATAATTTTATTTAGGTACTTAATACAAATTATTCGATAGGTAAATTGATTCGTGATAGATGGCTAACTGATAGTTTCGTACAGGGTCTAATTTGTTGCGGATTATATTATACCCTACCCTACATATTTCAAAAATATTTTATTTATTCATTTTGGAAATATTACTGTACATCCTTTTTTGTTCAAATTGGTAAAAATATGCGTAACTCAGACGGGGTCAATCAAGACAATGAAGCGGTTGAAATAAGGTTATTTTCATACTAGAGGTTTACATTGAAAAACTATCTGCTTTCATACAAAGAACATTGCAATGTATTTGAAAATAAGCTGAAAATTTGAATGAATTACCTGTTAATCCGATAATTCAAAATTCAGAAAGGGTTTTTACTAATTTGGCTATCGAAGCGAAAACATATAAGAAGTAAGAGAACTTCGAGTGTGAAAAACATCTGTTCATAAAGCAAAAAGTATTATAATTTAACTTTTAAAAATTAGTCTTATTTGACACCATCATGGGATAGTTTGCGCCAATTTCCCCCGACCGTTTTTCTGGTCATTTATTTCTAAACTAAATAGAAGATTTTCACAAATTTCGAAAGTATTATTTGTAGCTGAATAAATGATATGTCTGGCGGTAAAGGTATATATTTTCTCTAACTTATATGATTTAATTTACACAGTAAGTGAAAAGGAGCTCATTAGAACCCAGCTTTCCTATTTCTTAACGGAGACGACCTAAGTGATACACATACATATACCTATATGTAAGTATATTGTGATACATTGTCATGAAGTTACGTGTGTAATTATATGTACTGACTTACCAATACCAGCTGCGCCTCCCAATATATTACTCATGTGTATTTTAACGTTTTGAAAACTCTGACTTGGTTTGAGATCGTAGGTCTCTATGTGTTCTACGCCATTGGCATCTTTCCCTGTTCTCAACTTATATTTTATTAAGACATCTGTATTATCTGAAAAAGAATATTTTTTTTACAAATAAGAAGAAAATTATTCAGAATAAGTGGGCCAAATACCATATCTAACATTAATTTCGGCATTATCATTCAGAAAATTTAAAACTTTTGGAGTTCTCATCGAAATAAGTTGACATTTTATTAAATAAGATTTTTTGGATTACTATGGATCTGTGCTCTAACAAGAAAAAAAATGAACTGACTTCCAAATATAAACACTAAAATACAAAATAATTTCAGTTCCTTCAGTTTCTAAAACTCAACTATATCAATAACTTTATAAATATGATGATTCAAACATCCAACAAATACCTAAACATATGAGGTAATTAGATTAGACAGTTATTGAAACAGTCAATAAACGGCATACATTGCGAGGATATCGCATTACACAAAAAAAAACTCAGTGAAATGAGAATCTTCTGCTTTTTTTGAAGTCTGTTAAAAATTCCATCTAATTCGACTGTCAATAATGTTTAAAATTATAGTATTTAATGCACTAACAACGTATAGGTACCCGTATGGTACCTATGGGATAACGTAGGATGTATATCAGGTTGTGAAGAGATATGCAATATTTGCAATATGACAAAATGTAATTCTAAGATGGTGCGTGCACATAGCAAGAATGAGTGATGAAAAAGAAAATCTATACAACGAAAATGGGTGGTGGCAGAAGCTAAGAATGACTAATGAAAAAAGAAGAAGACGGAAATGTCAAAAGCACTCGCATATCTGTTCTGGTCGGAAGTGTTTGATGAGAATGATGAGATTTAAGGAGGCGAAGGGTCTCTGACTAGGCCGTTAAATCTTCAAAGTCAAGTAATTCTTCAAAGGTTGACGGATATATGCTTCGCATCAGGTGTGTATTAATGGTGACAGATGCAAAATAGACAGTTAAAACCGGTCAAGTGAGAGTCAGACTAACTTGGAGTGGGTTCCGTACTAAGTATAAATAATCACATTATTTAAAACTATTTTTTTTAATTTATTGTATGTATGGATCTTTAAAATAATAATGAATTTATGTAAAACGAAAAATACAAATTTATGTTGTAATCGTAACTAGTAGCATGAGTTTTAGTAATTTTTCCGTAAAAAAGTTCTGAAAATAATTAGAAGTTAGGATTTTCGTTTAAGTTTTTCTGTAAACGATAATTATGTAATTCACCTCAATATTTTGAGTGATAAAGAGGAAGAAGGAAACGCTCCTCCATCTTCGTATATTTTTATTAATATCTTTTTAACTCTGCACTTATATTAAAGTTATAAAACGTATATTTATTGATGTTTTAATCTATTTAGGATACCTATAAGTAAAAAAACTACGTACAAGTTTTAACAGTAAGTTTCCCATGTCCGTTGATGGGGATGAGTAATATTCTGCCATCAGTTTCGTAATCACTTAAGAATGTCAGGTTTCCAAAAAGCTTCATGTTGGCTATTTTCTTTTCCAAATCCCAACTGAAACATACATAATATTTTTTATGTATTAAAAGTACTTGGTAAAAATAAGTTTTAAAAGAAAGGGCACTATCATATGATTCACAGATATCTGATACACTTTCCTAACACATTATGACAACGATAATTAAAGTAATATGATGAAGTACACATTTTTAGAATGTATTGTCATCATAAATTATAATCAGAAATATTTGTAACCAATAGAAATCATTTGTTTTGAAAAATATTAGCAGATAAAGTATATCAGTTTATTTAAGTTTATCAGTACCTTGATAAAGTACGTAAGTTACTTTTTTTTACTTGTGAACAAAGTACAATCGTACTACTTTTTTGATCAAAATAAGTTTATCAGTATGTAAAGTACGTCAGTTACTTGTGAACTAAGGACAGTGACTGTCACGTTTTTTGAAAGTTTATTTCAAAATAGATAAAATATGTCGGTTACTTGTGAACTAAGTACTATCATGTTACTTTTTTGATACTTTATTTTTACAATAAGCTTATCAGTAATTAAGTATGTCATTTATTTTTGAACTAAGTACAGTCCTTTTCACTTTTCTTGAAAGTTTATTTTAAAATAAGTTTATCAGTAGATAAAGTATGTCAGCTGCTTGTGAATCGTACTGAAGTACAATCGTATAAAAATTTTTAAAGTTAATTTCAATCGACTGCTTTTGATGCACACTGTATATAAAGGCAATACGATAACGTGAATTATATAACACCAGACTATACTCGGTTACATTGAAAGAGTCTATTATAAGTTTTACCAGATAACTAAGTACTTACACCATTTCACGTATTTCCATTTTCTTCAATCCCTTCAATATAACATTGGTACTCTTGATTATGAATGTCCCAGCATTTGCAGTGACATCGCCTAATGTTAGAGGGTCCAAAGGTTCAATCCCTAGTTCGGGTAAACCTTTTACGAAATATGGCTGCGCGTTTCTCGCTTGAGCAGTTATGCATTCTGATAATTGTTCCAGAGGTTGACTTCGAGAGCACGGCTGTATGAAGGATGCTATAAAAAAAAGTAATGTTAATAGATTAATAATTTTGGTCATGGTTTCGTTCGCGTTTTTTCCGGAGAAAATATACAATAGCCATATTTTCTATACCTATAATAAAAATCGTTGTTTTTTGTTTGTCCCGTATGTGTTCCTAAATCCTATACCATTTATTCGATGGCGATGAACATTGATGAAGTTATTGTAGGTACGTACTCGCCCACGAAGTTATTAAACTGAAGACTACGCGAACGAAGTCGCGGGCAACAACTAGTAAGTAATATAATATTGACTAGATTATAATTATTTATCTGTACCTCACATTGACTGTAGATGTTTGTAAACTATAGGTACAATCGTTATTTTACTTTATTTACTATTGGCTTTTAGTTTTTATTGTTTTTGCTAGCTTTTTCGAAAAAGTAAGTAGATACTGTCCAATGTGGACCGCATCAGCACCTTTCACGAGGTTAAATGAATAATAAATTATAATAATTATTATATAATAAATAATAAAGTTAAGCGTTACATTAACTACTGCTTCCCGTTTCGACACTTGATAATAATAGATATTAGCTATAGATAGCTAAATATAGATACTGTAGATGGATATCTACAAAGCGAAAATGAGTAGCAGGAGAAGCCAAGGAAGACCAAGGCAGACTTATGAAGATCAAATATCCAGAGCGGTAGCTGACGGAAATGTCAAAAGCATTCGTATACCTAGACGAAAATGTGTGAGGAGAATGATGATATTTGAGGAGACGAAGGAAGTATGTAAGGACCGCGAAGCTTGGCGCTCCGTTCTCTCTGACTACCCCGTTAGGGATACAGCGTGAGATATGTAGGTATGTATGTATATTTGTAATAGATATTGTTAACTAGTTCTTGGGAGCCAAAACTATGCTTGTATAGCTGATGTTTCTATTATTAATCAAATTCCTAAAACATAGTTTCACTTTGCGAAATCTTCTCTATCCAAAACCAACTTCTGCCGGTTAGATTCGGTGTTAAATTTTTAAATATTTGAAAGATTTCTATCTAATAACAAATTCTCTCATTGATACTTTAATTCACTATAATATACTTCACTAGGTATTAAAAACGGTAGTTATTATAACGTGCTTCCAATTACAAAAATAATCTACAAGTATTAAAACAGAAATAGATACCTCTCAAACCACAGACCTAATATTCTTATTCTTAGTCCAAAGATCTTTTTACTTATTCTGAGAAATGCTATAAATAGGTAAAGTGCCCACTTAGGACTTCTAAAATCTTATGTGTTGAGTTGTGTACTCAAGTTATTATTAAAATTTACTTTAAACATTAACTGAGTAAACAGCAGATTTTAATGTCTAAGTGGGAAAATAAATATCTCACTAAGTGACCTTTGTATGTTCATGAATTTGTTAAGATAACTTCCTTTTATGTTGTACGCACACAATAATGACGAATAAAAGTAGTTATTTTATTTTATTTTCAAAATCGACATTTTAATTAATTGATATTCGTACCTGCTCATAACTATAATAGTTATTCATATTCTTTCGTATACTAAGCAGGTATTTATTTATTTTGAAACAATTACGGAAAGCTTCTTTGCACATGATACATTCATTAGTTTACTATGTCATGGCCGTTTAATAATGCCGCTATTGAATTGTTTGTTATTATTATTTTCAAAAGAATAAGTAGTAGTAATATCATTATACTATCAACTTGTATACTTACATACACATTGACAAGGTCATAACTCATTAGAGCCACCCAGCACCCGACCAGCAACGCCTCGCATCACGCATATATTATGTTTATTATTATTTATTTAGACTACTATGGACATGCTCATTTATCAACTTCGTAACGCCAGACCGCCTTGACTAGACTCGCTTGCAGGTTGTCCACGCGCGGACGGTGAGTAAACCACTCGGTGACCACTCGCCGCCAACGCGCAGGTCCCGCGTGGACCGCGGGGTGAAGAGAATGGTTCACAAGCGAGGTCGATGCTTTGCCTTCAATATGAATAAAAAACTGATAGACTACTCGTCTAGTCAAGAATCGCGCGATGTTCACTCATTGATCACGCGACGTTCATCGGTCGTTCACCGGTAGACAACGCAGCGACTGGACTTTTTGGCGGGAACGGGAGAAGTGAGGTTGACATTTTGTTTAGATTTTCTATTTTTTTAATTTTTTGGAGTTTTAAAGTGCAAAAGTATATTGTGTCTTAAAGTTCTGTATAAGTGAAAAGAATGGAGTAGGTCTAAATAAATATACATGTGTAGCTGAAGTTCTCGCGCTCTTCCAAGAACTCCTTTATAACTTCAGTAAAGTTTACTACTATACTGGAGGAGTTTTACGACAAGAAAAAACTAATTTACTTTTGATTTTAATGAATTCTACTTATTAATACGTGACATTGGCAAATGTGCTAAGTGTGCGCCACGTCATAAAGAAAAAAAACAAAAAAGCAGCGACTAACCGTGGACGCCGAAATATGAGGCGGTGCTGTTCGGGTACCGGGTGGTTCTAATGAGTCATGACCTTAATTGTGTCTGTTATCAACTTACTACTTAGGTATTTATTGCAGAAAATTGAAGTTTACCTATAACAACATAGTAGGTTGTGTCAGCGAGTAAATATTGTGTGACGGTATTATGTCACCAATCATAATAGAGGTAAATTTTTGTACCTAGTTTACGAAAATATTTTTAAAATAAGGATAATATATATGGTCACGAGGTGCTAAAAAGTGTGTTATCACTATTTTGATACATCCGCGCGCATAGTCGTGCTAATTAAGATAATCGGTTTATCTACCTAGTATGAGACAAATTTAAATTCGAATTATTTTTATTAAAAAAAAAATATTTAAAGTAGTACTTCATTTCAAAGAGAAGTTTTTTTGAAATAAACTGCTACTTTTACCCACTGAAAGTAAAAGCCACCCGTCTGAAGAGAATCTGGGGCAGCACAATATTAAATTAGAAACCTCAAGAAACTCAGAAGGATTTGTTGTTTCTAAGATCTGTATGACCTACATTTCATTAAATACGTACATATTAAATATGTCTAACAATAAGTTAAAAAATATATAGATAACATCGAAAACGTTAATCTTTTTACTGGAAGTTAGATTGTAACCCTAATAGGTAGTGTTTTTAATTTGGAAAAGCATTTGTTAAATCTAATCCCATGGGATTCTGCATACATTTTTAAAATTACTTATATGAAATTCATAAATCAAACGTTCGTTTTTTAATCATTAAAACTTATTAACACTATTATTATTTTTTTGTTATTAAAGTTTTTAATTATAAAATCAACAATGAGCAGTATTTCATTTATCAAAATTATATAATTTGAAACATTGCCTCTAAAAATTTGTCTAATTTGTCTATTGCGTTGTACTATTAGTACATTGGATTAAAATGCCTATTCCATTTATTCTGTCTGTCAGCCCGAATTAATCAGTAAACATTACTTGTTGTGTTATCGTTGTGCCTTATAATATATCACCAATTAACAAATAAATAAAAAATAAGTTGTGAATAATTACATAGGGCTGCAATGAAATCTGCCGGCGACGCATTCGAAATTTTGACGGCAGGGATCTCAATTTTTCTAAGCGACTACAAAACGTATGAAAGTGATATTTGATAACCTGGGGGCCTAGATAAGTGGCTCAATTGTCGTAAACGCTAGTAGAATAGATTGACAAATACTACGTAATACAGCGTAACGAATTTTAAATTGGTAGTCAAAAGTTATTAACTTTCTATTAAATCAAACGAAAAGTAAAGCCGTGTGAAAACTGGTGTATAAAACGTACCTAAATGGCACTTTGGACGAGCTATAACGTTTGGCAAGCGTTTCGATTTTATGAAACGTTTGTCACTTGTCTAGCCGCTCTATTCTTCATTTCATTGGCTTTATTTTGCCAGTTGCGATACACGATTGCTTAATTTTTGTAACACAAAAAAAATTTCAAAGAAACCTGTTTGTAAAACATAGATTTACATTTTTCGGAGTAACGGGACCGATTTATGTGTTTAAATTTTCTGTATAGTTTAATCTAAGAATATTCTTCAAAATTGGATTTTTAAAATTAATTATAGTTCTTAAAATAAACGAAAATAACTGCTTTTTCGTATTTTTCGTAAGCTAGAGAATACGTTTGCATAGAGCAGGTCTATTTTAGATTAAATTATTGTTTATCAATGCGGCACCTTAATGCACTGAATCTCTACTCGTTTTCCGTTTTTTGCTATCACCGATTTTATGAATGATTTTTTTTTTATTATTTCAAATTTTGAATGTTCTGTATTGTTTTAGCATTTACACTATTTCAATATCAATAAATAATATATATACAAACAAAATCACTTCAAGCTGGTAGTAAGAGAAAGAAAGAAATAACTCGTAACTTATTTTCATGTTAGTACATATGCGCTTGCTTAGTTTCCGCTTTGGTTAGTACGCTGAAGTTGTCTTTTGATATTTTATGTTGTATAACGGATATTTTGTTGTATAACTTAAGTTCTGCACAAAATATTTGTCTGTAATTATAATTTATGTCTTTTTTTAAATATAGAGCAGAGCATACAGTCTGTCATGATTTTTTCGAAATAAAAAACTGACAACTATGAAGAAATCATTCAAGAACTTTTTCTGCTCATAAAGCTCTGAAATGCAACATTCATTCAAAAATCATTTTTTGGACTCACACTTAGATTTCTTCCCCGAAAATCTTGGCGCTGTATCAGATAAACATGGTTAAAGATTTCACCAGGACATATTGCAAATATAAAGACGCTATAATGGAAAATGGTCAGAAGGAATGCTTGTCGACTTTTATTGTTCAATTTACCGTGAAACTTTGAAACTTCAATTGATAAAATGAAAAAGGAGAAAACTACAAAATAGTTAGAATTATACTATCAAATAGATTTACCGACAATTTCATTACCTAACTTTCCGAATTTAATAACTTTTTTGTAAGTGTTTCATTGTAATTGTAAGCAAAAATAGCGTTTCTTTAAAAAAATATTACATGAAGAATATATGTGGCACATTTTTTTTTTTCGATTTAAAAGCATGAAATACAATATTATCATGTATGAAAATAATAAAGAGAGAAAAAAATTTTGTTTTTGTAGACCAGTTTTATAAATCACATTAGTATATAGTGGATCCTAATACCGAAGTTGGTGCGACGTTGAAATATGTGGGATCCAGTGGGATTGCGAGATTACAATTTGCAATCTCTATCTGGGAGTTATATATTCACTTTAAAATTAAAATTTCATTATTAATGTAATGATATTCTCTCATCATTAAAAAATTTAAGTGCTGGAAGAATAAATATATTGTAATAATTATACAAAATAAAAAATAAGTGTTTACATAAATATACTTATAACAGTTTAATTCGCTAGAAATTAACTATAAATAAGAATGGTTTTGTCAGTAAAAGAAATATTTCTGTAAGCAATGCTAATTATTTAGTATGCAAGCAAATATTATCAATTATTACATAATATTTAATTAGATGTTGTTATAAAAATCAAATACAGATATAATATTATAAATAACAATAATTAAGATCAAGGATTAACACTCACGTAGTTGACCGGCCCTCGTCTCGAATATAAAGACTGAACAAAGTACAATTATTTTTAAAAAATACATCGCTAATTCGCAATGCGTGTTACCGTCACTGGAAAACCTTGTACTGTGCTAGAACTAAAGAGGATTCCTACTTATATGTACTACTGTTTACACTAAGTTCAAAATATCCTCGATTAACGACGGTCGAAACCGGTTAGTTCCGACCATGATTCAAAATTTTAGATTTAATTTTTACTGTTATTATGATGTGATCGAATCTTTCCACTTGCTCTATCTAGTTTGTCCAGAGTTTGGTTATAAATAGTGTGCGTGACTGACATAGAGGGAGTAGGGGAATATTGATACAGTTTCTTGGATGCCTGAATCCATGGATACCAGTATACAATTTTTATTTGATTATACTTTGTATGTATTATTTTATAGTACCTAGGCGACCGAGCTTTACTCGGTGTTTTATAAAACAAAAAAATAATAAAACTTCTGACCACATTGCAGAATTCGAACCCGTGCACTTCAGCATGATAGACCTACGCTCTAGCCACTTTGCTATTGAGTAGGTTAACTCTGTTGCAAATTGCAAAACAGCACCTACACATCCACATTTTATTTGATTTTATTTGCCTTACTTCATAGTACGGGACAGGCTGTCTGAAGTTATGAAGTCAATGCTTTCATCATTATTTTTCATTTTATTCCCTTATTATTATTTTTCACTTTATTTCCTTAGTATATTATTATTTCCTTAGTATAAGTGATATGTGTTTTTAATAGGTAAAAAAACAATAAGATCACATTGCAGGATTCGAACCCGCGCACTTTGGCGTGGTAGAGCTACACTTAGCCACTGCTGTTGAGAAGGTAAACTCTATTGCGATATTAAAAAGTTTAGATTTCAGAATTTTTAAGTGTGTGAAAGACAGAAAATGATTTTTCCTAGAATTGAGACCTAGCTAGATCGATTTTTCGCCCCCCTTATCCTCAATTGTAAATTACAACAAAATCGCTCGAGCCGTTTTCGAAAACACGAAATCAAATATATATATATATATATATATGTATATATACATATACAAAAGACTTAGAAACCTTAAATATATATATATATGTCGGAAAAGACACGGGGCAATTCGTGCTTTTGCAACTCAGCCATGAGAAATAGGTACCTAATCTTACAAGAGGCGAACTACTCCATAAAATACAACACTTAAGAACAAAGTTAATGTGCAAACGACAGAAAACTCTTCATAACAATTATTACGTAGGTAATTGTAAATTTAATAATGGCAAACGATCCGTCGGAAAATGCTATCGCACCGGCCGTCGTAGTCTAACAGAATCTCAGCGCCGCGCCGGCCCCGACGTTCCGTTAGCGCGTCATCGGAAGGCGCGCTTTGCCATAGTATAGTCAAATGAGTGCCTTTTATTATTTCCACCGACATATATATATATATATATATATATATATATATATATATATATACAAATATTGCTCGTTTAATATAACAGTGGTAATGTATACAATTTAATTGTGGAATAATATGATAAGTATAGTGAAATACGAACATCTTCAGAATAAGTAGGTATACTTATATTTCTTTACAGGGCCGGCCTTACGATAGGGCCATAACGGAGAACCTGCTTCAGGCGCCAATTCCCAGTGTGGCGAGGCCGGGCGCCTTAGTGCTAAAAATAAATAAAGGAAAAAAAATTGTTTTCGTTTTTCGATATTTCGATTGCGAGATCTGGCTAATGTGTGAATGACCTTATCTGTTGTTACATTAATTAGTGAACATAATAAGTACCGGTACCGTGTTGATTATGCCTATTGATCTCATCTATGAATTTTGACTAATGGTATTACCTATACACTATAGAAATATCACTGATGTTGATGTTGAATGTTGAACCTTGATTCCTACATATTTGATACTGTGAGAGTGCACTGTCAAAGAGCATGGATGATTTCAAAAGACTTAGAAACCTTAAAGAAACATAAAATGTTGTCGAAATTTTTCAACAAAATTGTTGTCGAAGTCTCATGCTTGTACGCACAAATGGTACTTATATGTATATAAGGATACCATAATTTAAAGGCATCATTATTTCAGGATAACATACTTGCTTCAGGCCAGCGCGGCGCGGCACTGTTCCTTTCTCACTTAGTTAATAATATGAGCGTAGCTCACTTAGACACTATATAAGTAAATTATGTATATAATCTATACATATTATGAATTACAGTATATATACATGTTCCTATACTATATAATGTATAAACCGTGTCTCGCGTTTCACTTGCGTTCAATTTAGTATTTTTCCGGAAACAACAGTGACCTAGATAACTAAAAAGTCCTCTACCTGCCAATGAATCCTATCAAAATTAGTGCAGTCGACATTAGCCCGGACAAATAAACAAACTGATAAACAGACAAAAATTAAAAACAGCCATTAAACATGAAGTCATGTAAGGTTAAGAATAAGCCTTCATTTCTAAATCACAAATATACACTTTAATTTTATTTATATTTATGGACAGTACTTATACATATTGCATTTTCTAAAACTAGTTGCTAAAACATATAAATGCACCACTGTTCACTATATAGAATTAAATTTAAACGTAGATCCTACAAGAAGTTTCTAATGAGGAAAGGGCAATAATTAATATTGTAACGAACTATATTATGGCAATAAAACGCAAAAAAGTTTATTTCGATAGACAGATATCAAGAATACACAAACTCATTTACGATGGTTCCTAGTCTTCGTAGTCGCTTCTTGAAGTCCTTGCGTAGTAATCGCCGAAGGTTTTATACGCTTCACTCACAAACAACGGTCCCGAATCACAGTAGTTGTCGTAGCAGTCTTCGTAGGTCGCCTCGATATCGTATTAGTCGCGTTTCTCGTGCCCTTCGATAATCGACCTTATTACCTAGGCATAAGATTCAACTGTAGCAATAAGCTTGTGTTTTTTGCTTCTTTCTCATAGACGTCGTTCCTAGAACTGACGTAAGTAAAACGTGTTTTTAAAGCTTAAAATTTTATATTCCTTACCTGCCTGCACTTTTCACATTAATCATACATGGTTTAAAGCCTTGACAAAAAAACCTGTACATATTTAGAGTACAGGAATAATAAACATGTTAATAAAAACTATCGCGAAGGTGTCACATTTTAGGATTCCATTCTTCAAAAGGAAAAACGGAACTTTGATGGAAATACTTCGTTGTCCGTCTGTCTGTCAAGACCCTTTTTCTTGGAAACAGGTAGATACATCAAGTTGAAATTAATATAGAACACTAAAGTCTACGGTGCCTTCGAAATGTACAAAATTCGAGCTCCTACGTTAACGCAATCAAAAGATACGGCCATTTATGTCACATATATCGATACTCGCAAACTCACTCATCAAATCTTATGGGGTACTTCCCGTTGACCTAGAATCATGTTTGTCAAGAAACAAGGTCTCACAGCACACGTAAAGGAAAAATCCGAAAGTCGTTAATTTGTAGTTACACCTCATAAAAAATATTTTTTTGTAATTGCATACATTTGAAGTTTTTTGCTCTATCGTAAAAAACCAGTACTAAGTGTTATAAAAAAGCATCTATTCTACGGCGCGTATCTTCAATTTCATACCGTTGTGGTTTTCGTTTTGTAATCTCGAGGCGTCTAAAACAATATACCTACATATCCTCACGCTGTATCCCTAACGGGGTAGTCAGAGAGGACGGAGCGCCAAGCATATAATATATAATATAATAAGCTAAAACAATATAATGCATATAACTGTTAAACTTGATGTGATTATAGTGCAAACTCAAAAGTAAAACAACAAATAATAAAAACCAACAAAGGGTGGGTCGGGATCACACTATGTTAAATTAATTTTTTTTTTTGTTAGCTATTTAACAAATATTTTGTAGGGATATGTTAAGAATGTTATGTATGTTGTCTCTGTCATGGTTGCTATCTGTGAACTCTACTTCTGTAATCAACGTAAATTAAAAGTGTTGTACTATGTGAAATGTGAAAAAATAGCACAATTGTGATTTTAAGTGATCAGTAGTTATTATGTAAATGAAACTAATTTAATAAACATGAAGGAAGGGTAAATAATTAGTTTTTATAGTAGAAAAAACCAAACTGTAATGGCGTGGTGATACGGAACCGTCGATGCACGACGCATGATGCACGACTCACACTTTGACGGTTTTTTGTAACTAAAGTAGCTTAAAGTACCAATTGGTGTCTATACTACAAAATTATTGCGATTCTCAATTACTCCACTTTCCCCTACATATTACAATCTTTATAAAAAATTATATAGGTCTTGCCGTATGTCCATCGGTTAAATCGTCCCAGTGACTAGTTCACAAAAAAATGTGATTTATTCTAGTTTTTTAAATTGATTTATATATTTTTAGTTAATGGCTTAATTAAAAATTTTTATTAAAAAAAATTAAACCGCCTTCAAAAAAAAACACTGAAAAGTATAAAATAACTATCTTTTACTAATCAAAACGCAAGTACAATTAAAATAATTTTACAAATACGATACACATACCTATATAATTAAATTTGACAGTTACTGAAGTCGGTGCCAAGCTCACCAAACTAATAGACTATGTTGTTGCACATTGATTTGGCACCGACTTCAGTAACTGACAAATTTAATTATTAATTATAAATTCAAAGAGGTAATGCTGCCAGTCTGCTGGGTACCTTGAGCAATGACAGCTTTCTAAGCGGCAACTTTGAGGAAGTTTATTGTTTAAGATAATGTGTAGTTGTAAGTTTGTAAATATTAACATATGTATGTAGTTTTTGTTAATGTAAACAAAGGAAAAAAATTTATATAGGTATGTGTATCGTATTTATAAAGTTATTTTAATTGTACTTGAGTTTTGATTAGTAAAGGATAGTTATTTTATACTTTTCAGTGTTTTTTTTGAAGGCGGTTTAATTTTTTTTCATAAAAATTTTTTATTTCTACCTTTTGAGTGGTCTTGACCTAAATAAATATCTAGAGCAGGTCTGCAATTAACTTATTCTAATTCCGGAGCACAACGATATACAAAAGAATCGTCAATATAGATAAAGTTTATAACCAGGTCGTGTTATGTAGTGTATCTTCTAAGTCCAAGCTCCCATATCGGTGAAATTTAAATGGAACCACCTCTGAAGTATTACCTACCAAACGAAAAAATAATTTTCGAAATCGGTTCATAAATGACGGAGTTATGAGGTAACAAACATACAAAAAAAACATACAGACGAATTGAGAACCTTCTTTTTTTGAAGTCAGTTAAAAGATGTCATAATATCATCAGTCCTTCTTTTTACGACGACAGAACTTTTCCACATGCCTTGTTTTGATTTAGACCACATCAAAACTGTTTCAATTAATGCAAGAAACTGTTAGTTACTATACTTACATTTGTTGGAAGTAGGTATAGGTAAAGTAAATAACGATTACTGACAACTGACATAAGGAGCTGATGACACCAATGTTCAAAAGCATCTTTACATAAACAGTTTATTAATAGAAAAATTCTATTTATATAAAATGTATAATAAAATTACAAATAGAAACAACTAACGTTTTAATAGTTACCGGTATTTACCTATTTAATACACCGTACACAATGATTTTTTTATTGAATACAAAAAAATAGTGAATTAATGAAAGGATTTGAATAAAAAAGAACTTTAGATTAATGAATAATCAATTCGATGTTAATAATTTTCCTTTATAACTTGTAAGATGTCAAAGTCCATGTTATTGTAATCGAAGGTTTATGAGACATTATATTTTGAATTTAGAATTTCGGGAAGTGGAAATTAGGTAGTCATTTTCAAATTTTTAGCAATTCTGGAATTTGTTTATACTCACTTAATGCAGTCACTTTAAATTGATACCCAAGACATATAGAAATATTTCATCTCTCAAAAGTTTTCTAATCAAAATTAAGCAAAGGTACATACGTACTTCTATCACAGAGCAACGATTCAAAAGACAAATGGAACACGAAAAATAAAAAACTTTTAGTCCTTCTATATTTCTATAGCAAATGTACTATTTCGAGATAGAGTTCTCGGACATGGTTGTAAATATTATTAGGCGTTCACAAGATGTAATGTTTTATGTCAGCGGTATAAGCAAAAGAGAAGGTACGATGCTGTACACTACATCACTATGTATATTTCACTGATGAATCAGATACGACAGACGACATAGAGGCAACTGGCATACACCGATATATTTTACCATAAACCGGCAGCAAGTGATATAATGTCGCGAAACAAAATACATTGTAGCGAGTGTAAGATAAGTTTGATATCGTTGTTAGTTGCGACTAGTCGCGAATGTACCACAATATTTTGTCCTTTAGACTCCATTATGAGATCCATGGACTCCTTTGCGATACTAACACTTGTATGGTTTTATATTAAAGAATCTATACTGTTTTATTTAATATTATTCATGCCAAAGTGTCTATTATTTATTATAAATGAGGCAATATAAATGTGATTAGTCTGTTATACAATACCATATAAATGAATGGGTTCTTGTCGCGATATTATGTTCGAGTATCCTGATATTTCAATGCTGTTACAAGTACCGAGATCACGGGTTAACTGACGAAACTGCGGGTGGATATTTGAGAGCAATCATTTCACTTTATCCTTCTTTTGGTTCTTAATTGGCTGGATGACTATTTCTTAATGATCTAATTAAAAGATAGATTTAGTAATCATAAACAAAACTATGAAAAAATATTCGAAATACAATGAAAAACAAGAGTTATTCACTTTTAAACTTTAGTAGTAGGAACAGAGTGGGGATAAGTTCCGTCTTTGTCCCTCCTAGCGCTGTGCATTGTCATTGCGACTTTGTGACGTCACAGCTATGTAACGCTATCTCCCTGTGGCTCGTCCCCATCCTGTTCCCACTCCTGAAGTTTAAAATCCAATGACTTAGTTTCTGTCAATGAATGTCGATTCGTTTTTTCTCAATCGTATTCAAAATTGTTAATTATTTTAATACAATGTATAAAACATACTATATTTAAGAGCTGTCATCTAGCCTTTTCTCTTTTTCATTTATATTGTATAATGGATACAAATCGTGAGACTAAAAAATTTAGTGTCTGTCTTTCTGTCTGTTGTATTTTCACGACTTAACCGCTGGAGCGCTTTTAACGTTCAACTGGGAAAGGACATTACTTTTTTTTAATTATTGATTTCTATTCTATTCTCTATAGTTTAGAAGTTACACAAACATACAAGCGACTACACGGACAAATATGGATTACGCCTTTGTTTTATATTGTGCAGAGAAGAAGAGATATTAGGTAGGTATATTGCATAAGTAGGATTATAATTACTAAGCTATTGACAGCAACGATCGAATATTTTTTTCACATGAAAGGTTCTCTTCCCAGAGTTTCCTACTTTGACTATACAATATCTACCACAATATCATTATGCTTTTATGTTGTAAGAATTTTTTTCACAATTCGGCTGAATTTCTCCAATAGGGCAGTAACGCTGGTTGGTGGTCAAAACAAGAAAAAAATATAACGGCGAATTATTTACTAAACCAAACACTTATGGTATACCTATCACCCCTTCCCTCTCCTTTCCCTCCTTACCCTATTTCCCTAAAGGCCGGCAACGCGCTCGTGATTCTCCGGATATTGCGGGTGTCCATGGGCGGCGGTTGGTTACTCTCCATCAGGTGACCCGCTTGCTCGTTTGCCCCCTCTTTTATAAAAAAAAAAATTATTATGGTAGGTATGGTATATACTTTTGGCAAAGAATTTTAAAAATATCCTTAATTCACGACTATACTTCTATAATAATAAAGATAATATTATATTACACCAAGCTTCCATGGTAATACATCCATATTACATCAAGCTGCGTTACGTTACATTATATCTTATTAGTATAACCAAGAAATTCTTTTAATACCTATTTGTACATATTTTCGGACACGGTTCTAACGAACTCAATAGAATTTTGTATTTTTGTTTTTTCACACAAGAAAATATTCTTTTCTAGAATATTGGTTCTAGGTTCATCTTATAACATATCTAGGTAATAGTACGCTGAAATAACAGATAGCATTGTAAAATAGCTTGAAAGTAGGAACTCGGTCGCCCAAGTATCTCTAAGCTTTTATAATTATAATGCATAAAATATATATAACTCATAATTTAAATAATCATTATAAAATATAGCTTAAAAGCGAACTACAGTATACTTATAAATAACAAATTTAAGAGGAGCTGATAACAAAATATAGGATAATACATGAAACGTATGTATATTATTACATTTTACTCTGTTTTTTTCCATTGCTACACATAGGCCTCCTCTCGCTCACTATTAACAGGAAAAAGGGAATATAACAACATTCCACTACAAGAGCCTATTGCGGATTGTATATACAATGTTTCTACAAATGTTTTTGAAAATATTTAACGTCAAAATTTGCAGCAGCGAAACACGTTTCGCATTTTTGAATCAGTTTTCGTGAAACAGGAAAAGCATTTTTAACGTGAATCCACGTATTGTCCACTAAAACTTTTTGCAAGTATATGGGACTTGTCTAAATAAATATGAAATATTTGTGAAAATATGAGATATTTGTATTACAAATATTTGCAAATGGCCTCCCACACAAGTTTTTGCGCATATTTGAAAAGATCTTTACACATGTCCGAGACCAACATAATACGTATGCCAACAGCTTAACATGTTTTTAGAGCTCTGTGATTTGTTATAAGAGTATGAGACTAGGTTTAATTATTAAATGATGTTTGCTAAGAAATATATTACATGATTATATAGATGTCTGTTCAGCATCGATATTCGTATCGATTGCTGATTTGAATTTATGTGTAAATTCTAAGGAAATATTATGTATGGGTACTAATTAATCTGTGGTACAACTGAGTATTTTATAACTTTATTGTGGTATTCGTGTACTATATACCTCTATAGTATGTAGTAAATATATACTTACAAAATTTCAAATCATTATAAAGCTGTCTGTAAAACTTGAAATAATGAAGACTGTTCACGTACACCTAATGATGAGAGTTGTTGAATTTAAAAAGAAAAATTCTTGAAATTTTCCAGAATTTTTCATATTTTTTCCGATATTTTTCAATTTTTGAAATTTTTCTGAAATTTTTTCCATGTTTTTAAAAATTCCGAAAAATTATCTATCACTACACATACACCTAAAAATAAAAATAATAAATGTTAAAAAGAAAAAATTAACAAAACATTACAAGATTGCATGTAATGAATTTTTAGTATCCTTTAATATCATTTCATAATAAGATATATGCTTAGTTCGATATTTCTGCAACGCTATGGAATATTTCTATCAATTATTGCAATACGATGTGAACATTCCAACAGTGGATGCATTTAGTAACCGTGGTCAACCTTGACATGATGTGTATAAAGCTACCAAATTGTAAGGCAACTGGATAGCTTGGAATATCATTTTAAACACAGTCATTTTCTTTCTATCGAATTATATTGCGGACATAACTTATTCAGATCACTTGTGTAATTTTTTACTTTTCAAGTACGATTGAGTGTGTTAACTACCGGTTTTATATTTATAGATTCACGATTAAACAAATCATACCAAAAATTTTTTTACTATATTTATTAATAGTTTAATTACTACTTTACTAACCCAGGTTTCTGAACACTAGGTATGTACATAATTTTTGATATTCTGTAGTGAACTTGGTCCAATGGAACATTTGCAGAGTTAATTCTTATTTGTGTAGACGAATATTTTTCTTGGAGACTGTTTTTATGAACATTGTCGTAAATAATACCCATATTATATTGTACATTATTTATTCTTAGTTTAAAATGGGTCTGTATTAATTTTTAACAGCGAGCTGGGAATCCGGGAAAAACCGAATCAACTCACATCTTACTAATTCACAACTTATTAGGACAAAATTACGAATTCATATAGACTAGTTTTTCCTTATTTTAAGCTTATTATTATTACGAACTAAGCTGTTTTAGTTCACGATAATCCTCTCTGTGGTATCTACTTAATATGATTAAACAACCGAAACAGTTACGGAATGAGATTAAGTCTACTGACAAAGGAAAACGAAATTGATTTATGTCCGCACAGTGATTCAAATGTTTTATCCATAGGCTCTACCTATGGATGGTTGTGTATTTGTTTACAATACATTTTAATCGACTCTACAAGTTCAACATTCGTCTACATGTGCGTTGTTTCGAGTTATTCTGTGGTTTGTCTTATACACTTCAAGAAGCCTTGTTTTTAAGCATTTTGTAATTAACAAGTACATATTTACAATTCTGTATTGTGTAAGTACCTATAAGTAATTATATACCTATAGGAATCAAATAATAATATTAATAGATGGAGTTGGTACAACTTGTAGAGTAGACCATAAAGGTAGCTCTGTGTTACATACTGATTATGTGGGTACTTA